>OY015312.1:40116713-42516713 GCA_955612985.1 Cheilosia scutellata
AAACAAATTCACCCTTGCGGGTTCGGAATAAGATAGTGAACACAATATTTCGTGCACACAATGAAACTCACTCTTGCGGAATTGGGCCCCTGGGATCCAAACGAGTTAGAGTTTTCCATTATTTTTTATTAATTTATCTCTGATGGCTACGATAACTGGAGTATCGTTGTTGAGAGTTGAAACTGCGGTTAGCGTTGAGAGGCTGTCGGACAAGATAATAGTTTTGGATTTTTTTGAAAGTGTCATGGCACGCAGGATGGCAGTTTCTTCCGCAGAAAAGATGGGGGACAATGGAATGGATCCACCATGATGGAATAAGTATAAGGTGGTCTCGTCGGCTGCCGACTCGTTCGTTTTTTGGTCCCTTAACGCTTCGTTAACGTACACTTACTACGCTGAATAAAGAGAAAAACGTGTCGTTAAGGGACTACTTTTTGCCGACGAGACCACCTTATACTTATTCCATCATGGGATCCACTACAGGTATTGGAACCGTCAGTAGAAACAAGCTCCCAGCCGTCTGTGCGGTAGGACTCCGAAATTTCCAAAAACTTCTGTTTGAAGACATCATTTGGTGTACAAGCCGTGGTGAAGGTATTTAATGAGGTGGTAACTGTTTCCTCTGTATTTATGGTGGAGCTGTTCTGATGGGGCGAGCTGAGTTATTTCTTTCTTCACTCAATTTTTATTTAATTTAGCACTTTTAACTCTTCGTAACTTTTTTGATCAAAATGATTTACTATATACGTGATAACCATAATTGAGGACTAAAACGAAGACAGACAAAATGGAACACTCCGATGTAGTATACCAAATAAGTTGCAAAGGAAAGATCAACCACGAGTGTGACCAAATATACATAGGGACAACAAAACAAAAACTCAAAAATAGACTGGCTGGACACAAATCAGACTTAAAAAGTAACGCCTCACAAAAAACAGCATCGATCTCAACCACGCCCCCAACTATGAAGACGTCAAAGTGTTACAACGCGAAGAGAATACGAATAAGAGACTGATAATAGAAACACTACACATCATAAACACCGACAAAACGATGAACAGACGCACCGACATGGAGAATGTTAGTCCACACTACAAACACCTTCTAGAAAAGAGAGTGCAGAAAGCTCCCTAAAAATTGAAAATGTCAACAATATCTGTTTCATGTTCCCTTGTTCTTGTTGTCTGTCTGTTCATATACGTGCCAGTTTCGCTTTTTAAGTGTTCGTCTACACTGTGTAAGATCGATGTAAAATATAAATGTAATATTTTTAAGTCTTTATACATGTTACGTTTATAAGCAATTTGTAGGTAAATATGTTATTTCATCACACAAATATAGATTAATCTCACCTGATGATGTCCATAGACATGGACGAAACGTCGTGGAAAAAATAAAAAAAACTGTTTTTTATTTACAATTGACCTAAAGCCCAATATACCACAACAATATACAAATAAAAAGGTCACAACATATACATGATCATAATTGAGGACTTATTGCCGAAAAGAATGACTTCAATAACTATTAAATTACAAGAACTTATCACAGTGTTCGGGCGTTTTTTCCAGTATTCCATTTTTTCTCTATGGGTTTTTTTCTATTTTCAGAAATGGAAAATACGTCAGAAAAGTTTTTGGAAAAAATGTCTAAAATTTCGGAAAGATTGTCAGAAAAGTCTGGTATATCTTCATAGGAAAAAAAGGTCAGACTTTAGTATGAAAAATTTTCCGGCATTTTTTCCAAAAAATATCTGGCGTAATTTCCGGGAGCCATTGATTGCCTTCCAAGATACTTATTCAAATGGGGGTTCCTTACCATATCGTCGCCTGAGAATTGGTTTGACGTATACGCCAAAATACACTTTTTGGACTATGAATGCAGTCTTATGTTTTCGAGTATGCTCTTTCCAAATATGTTATCTATTTGGTCCTATCTCTATCCAATCCTGAGATATCTAGTATTGTTTTGACGTATATCCACCCAAATTAATAAGTTAGAATATTGCTTTGACGTAAACGCCATTTTTTTGGATATACGTCAAATTTTCTATGCAATTTCCATTTTTTTTTTGTTTAGTATTGTTTTGCCGTATGTCCACAGACTTCGATCATACGACAAGAAAACTAAAAACTATTCAGAATTGTTTTGACGTACGTGCATATTTTATTAAGTGTATTTCATGGTAAACCCGTAGGTACGCCCCCACAAAAAAAAGTTTAGTTTTGGTTTGCCGTATTTGCATATGACCGGTACCGGCTACCCGGTCGTTGGGAATCCATTCTTATGGAACGGTTTCGGTTTGCAGGTGTGAACGGGAAGACCGCGGATGCTGCCGGGTATGTGTGAAATGGGCCAAACGGAATTTGCGGAAAACATTAACCCCGATCTTGATTCCTCTATTTCGTCTTCACCGGCTTTGGCATTTATGTTTCACAGTGGAAGTTTAACCTACACTTTTGGTTTAAACTTCAGTTCAACAATTAATTCGGTTTCACAGATTCGTCTAAACCTTGAACAGAGCTAATTTTGTAGTTTGAGTTTGAGACGACAGTATTCTGTCGTTTAAACCTCAAATCACTTGACACAATGACATTTCAATTTTAAAGCTGATTTGACATTGTTTTGCGTGTTCTTTTAAAGAAAAAACAAGGAACGATTTTGAAAACGCATTTTGGTATAAAAGCTAAGCATTGTACAATACTGCCAAATTGTATTCGTTAAATTTAGTTAAACTGAGTTCAATTGTACTGAAGTTCAGATTATATTGTAAAACCGTACGAGTTGAATTTTAGTTTGTGTTTAATTTTAAGAAAGTGATGACAGCGTTAAATACCATGATTTTATACAGTGGAAAGAACCGAAGCAAGACCTAGCTTATTGTGCGAAACCTTACTTAATATTCCAGAGGTTGACGAAAATTTAATACTTTTTTTTTATTAGATAAGTTTTTTTTTTTTTTCTTATGAATTATTTTATATTCGTATAACAAAATAAAGTGTATTCATTAATAAACAAAACAAAATAAGAATTATTCCATAAAAAAATATTTTATTATGCTTTTATGAAGGTATAGTGTTCTGTTCAGCACCACCAACTGTGCTTACTATTGGAAAGACGTACGTGCAGTTCTTTTGACGTACGTGTATGAACACAAAAAATAAGTATCTTGTGTGGCGTATACGTCAAAACCATTCTGAGGAAATCTTATAATAAATAATAAACTAGAAGAGACTATGCTTTAGGGTTATTATGATTAGAAAGTAGATATTCTAAATAATACTTGATGAAAAAATGAGAAACTTCTATCGACCCATTTAATTTTAATTGAACCGTAAACTTTCAATTGCGATTTCCCAAAAAAGTGGAAATGGCGTATACGTCAAACCAATTCTCAGCCGACGATATCCAGGAAGTTGCATTGTGGCTTTTGGTTAACATTCGCGTTGCATCAGCCACAGCTAGTCGAAAATATTATTTAGACTTAGACTACTTCGTGATGTATGTGACGTATTTGTTTGCTATCTCGGTCGTTTCATCGTCCTCCTCGATTGTACCTGCTATAAGATGGCAACAAGTTTAAGATTTTATGATGGGCAAACATTTATGTGCCAATATTACAAAATCTACTTCGGGCAGCTAGCTTTCTTTTTTATGCACAACCACTATTTACCAAATCAATACATATTCCTGCTGGAAAATGCGGACCTTGAAAGAAAGCAAATGTGCTCAAATAAGATATCCCTTATTTGAATTTGAAACTTTGTTATCTCCAAGTTTCAATATTTGTTTCATGGACTACACTCGAGATTATAAGTCTAAGGTTATAAGTGGACGGGCTCAATATTCGAAATCTACTAATTGGAGCATAAAGGCACAATTTATGTATTTTATGTATTCACAATACTGGTCACTGAGAGCTTACGCATCGCTTATGTATGTATGTCAACACAGGTATACATTTATGGAAAACATTTATCTTAAAAGAGATTAAATCATTTCCGACACTGGTGTTCGAAATGGCCCCCTTGGCAAAATGATGTAACTCATTAGGTGTATCCTTTATGTTGATTTTCATATACTTGTATACCCAATCAACGTAAGCCTTCTTAGCTCCCAATTATGGCAACCTCTATCAAAGCACTTAAAACCTTAATAACCGACCATCCGTATTCCTCAAGAAAATGTCACATATTACCAGCCATCAGGGGCCCAGGGCTAAGATCCATCTGAGCGTATATAATTACGGGGAGTCCTCTTACATAAAACTATACATACCTACCAATCTTTGATGTTTATATTTTTGAAAGCCTTACCTTCCACTTCCACATTTGAACGATATATCTCCATTTAGTCTATAATACTGTAACAGGTAGGTACATATATGGCTATCCAAAACACTTTACCGGAGAAACTTTGAGGAAGCAGGCATCAAAGATTTTCTGTCAGATCATTTAGCACCTTTAGAGCGAGTATAATGGCCCCGGAACTACGTGTGTGGGTGTTCGCTTCTATACTAATCTCTCGAACTAAACTCTCGAAACGTATATATTATATCTGTCCGGATGCTCTCGTTTAATGCTCCCATAGTGTTGTTAAGCATAAAGGTACTACCTATATGTCTACGAAAGATACGTGCTGTGGATAGGCACATTTGTACATCGCCTTTGGAAACTATACTAGGGTATGCTTCCCGCTTTGGCTTTAAGGAGGAAAGTGTTTAATGGCAGCAATTAGTTGCGAATATTAAATGCAATTTGCCCGGTAATTTTCGCATATTGTATGTACATTTACCGTTATTTATCACTGTCATTAGCACCGCAACTAATTGTTTTCATTTCGGAGTATACGGTATACCTCTAGATATATGATTTTGCTTGTATGTGTGTGTGCTTCTTTATAAAATAAATGTCTGCACTAGGCATTAATAATTTTGCAACCATAACCGTATAAGGTTTACAGTCCTAACCATCAAAAACAGATGTTTCGGTTAGTTCTCATTCAGCAATCACCTGTTCGACGCTGTTCCATCTATCCGATGGCGAACTTTTAGCTGGCAGACTTTTATCAAAACTATGTATCTGTAAATGTAAACACAAAGGACGCCGGAATGCGTATTCACTTACTCGTCCTGTTTCTGGATCGGAGCTGTGGAGTATCGATGCAATTTTAATAAGTATGTCCAGTGGAGTTTAAAACGGAAAACTGTGGAAGGACTACCCGCATGTGTGGCCGGAGGAAGTACAATCTCCGAGGTGCTTCATATTATCGGAAAGCATTTTCCATAAAGATATTCCGACAATTAAGGAGGGTCATCCAACTTCCAACTGAAGAATTAGGCTACATTTAATATTAGCCAATCAATCAAGTTAATGTGCCATAACTAACACCCTTCAAGATTGCGAACGTCTTTTTCACAACTGAATCGAATATCACTCTACACCTAACCTAGCAGATATAGAAAGGACACGCAGACGCAGTAATAATTTTAAGAGCGGGTTCTGATTGAATAAGTTCATTCGTTGGGGTCTACTACTACAAAGGTGCTCTGGGAATTTATCCAACTAAACCCAATAAAGCGAGTTATGGCCTGACAAACATACATTTAAGCGACGCAACAGAAATCGAATTTCGCGGTAAATAAAAAGAAAAAGCATAGTAAAAGGTATAGTGTTTCGATGCAAGTTTATAATTTTTACAAGAGTAATAAAAAACATTTCACATGTAAACCTTTGGATTGTGCCTACTCTTAGGCCAATGTCACACGAGCAAATTTTCCAGCGCAGCGCTTACATGAGCGCCCGAGACCAAAAAGAAGTCAGCGTGGTCGGGTGGTTAGGTGTGTATGAATATTATAGAACTCTGATTTCTATAAACCTTGCGATGTTCAGTTGTCGCAACTATCTCAATCGTACTTATTTTACCTTCCTGTTGACTGTGGTAACCCCCGGGTACTGGTCGTGTCCATCCGGACGTGAATTGCTAAACTTCTAAGTGCGAATTTTGAACAAGAAGAAAATAGTAAGCCCTATAATGATCCATCGGAAAGACTAACTAATCGAGTGTCAGATATCTTAGCATGAGCCCCTCAGAAAGAGAACGTACCGTCAACAGTCAAAAGATGGCAGATACCTGATACGTGAGCTATTTTGACATACATACTTGGAGATGAGGTCGGTGAGGATTCTCCAGGAGTAGTCAGGATGCTTAAACAGAGATGTTGGCGGATGAACCCTTTATGGGCAAACGGCCGCTCTCAAACACCGGAAGTGCTGTCCTAGGGTCAAATGTGGGCCTTGTCTAACAGGTTGGGGATTGTGCGTGGGGTTCCAACCACGGAAAAAATATACGGTTACGAAGCAACCAAGAGCCTCGGATAATGATAGATTGACTGTTGACGACCCTGCAAAACGGAAAAAAGGACAATAACATTTGGATCTGCACGTGGAATGTTCGAACTCTGATCAGAACGCGTACAGCCGAATAATTAGCGGATACCATCGACTGCTACAGAACAGACATAGCTAACTGCCATCCAGGAGGTACGATGGGAGGGCTCGGACAAAAATCGAATGTGGACATTTATTACGGATACTATGCTATTGAAAGCATTTTGGAAAGTTATTTGGATGTGGATTAGTCATATTCGGCAGACATCGGCAAGACGTCTCGAGCTATCGACATGTTAGTGGAAGCTGTTAGGGAAATCCTAAGGTTTAAGATTCTGTTGGCATTGTGATTGAAAGGCTGCATAGTTCGCTTGGCTTGACTTAGACCTGGTAGTATATGTTCTCCCAAAATGAGAAACATTTTGTTGTTCCTAATTTTTTTTTTTTTGTTTTGCTAAGTTCATAGTCGATTTGGGGTATAGCAAAAAAGTTCCGGTTCCGTGAAAAGGGTCTAAGAGTCTCTTCTGTCCAATTCGCCGGCTTTTTCGTTTCCATCAAGGTCCTCATGGACAGGAATCCATCATAATTTGGTTCTGTTAGTGAGAAGGCAAAGATTTTAAAGGGTGTTGAAGCAGGGTAATACTGATTTGGAGTCAATGATAGCTGAGCTAAGTGCTTAGCTGCTTGACCGTCCGTAAAAAGATGGGTGTGAATGCCTCTGATCCCGGTTTTTTGGATGTAATTGGCGCTTTATTGAATGGCGTGGAACTTTGCGTGGAATACTATATAGGGCTTTTCCCCATTAGGTATTGAAATATTGTGGTTTGATCCGTGAATGCCAGCTCCAACACCCGAATCCATTTTTTACCAGTCCATATAAGGTAGGTATATTTTTTTTAAACTTTGTTATTCTTGTTTAAAAAAATAGATGTTTTAATGAAATCAATCAATAATTTTTATTCCACTCTGTGGACTTTAAATGGTAGACAGACAGTCACATAAAACGTCATATCTATCAAATTGCACATTTTTTGATTACTACAACTGTTTCAAGCATTAGACGATCTCAAAATGCATATTACCATTCAAATGACGATAAAATATCTGGTGTTAATTTGTCATAGATCCCAATTGCCATATTTGGCAAATTAATGTCAGTTTGATTGACGGTTCGAATATTCGAATCACATTATTCTCTAATGAGTGAATGGAAACCATATTCGACATTCAAACTTTGTAACCAATGCACACTTGCATTTAATTTGAGTCTTTACAATTAATTTAAACAATTCCTCTGCTTGATATTCATAGAGTAAGTTCATCCCTTTCACAAAAGTGTCCTGTTTGAATATTCAAAGAGCTCATCGTCCACATATCCCACTCCCACTTACACACCCTGTACTTAGCAACTCACTTTCCCGAGGCAATTAAAACTTAACCGAAGTAAACTGCTATCAAACCGCAAAGCTAATAACGAGCCAAGTTCACCAAAGGAAGATGACCATCGTTTCTCCGCAAGCATCGTGCGGCTAAATTTAACGAACTGTAGACGGACAAAAATAAACCAACTTACTTGAAGTATATTCTTCATAGGATGAAGTGCATTCAAGCCTTTTATTTGTAGAATCTAGAGCGCCACCCGACCGAACACATAGGAAGGATTTCGCCCTCTAAATGAATGAAAGTCATTGTTGTTCGGTTGACAAAGTCGAGCAATTAAGAAACTCTGACTCCAATAAATATAAATTTGCGTTATTGCTGGTGGAATGAGAGTGTACCCCCCATGGTCAGTTGGCCACCACTAACTACACTATACCTACACTCTACAGATATATACCAACCCAACCACCTTTTGAGGACCGGCAACGACGATGGTCGTCATTTCGACAAACAAACAACCACAATATACGGGTAAGAGCTTGACTTGGTCTTCAAAGTTTTTCCTTCTTTAGTTTTATCCACCTCATTGGTTGGATGGAGCAGGAAGTGGAACAGGAGGCGCTGGTCGATGGGGTTAGTCGGTGATTTATTACATCGAATATAAGAGGGTGGAAAGGGTTTCGAGATTCCCCGCTTTGTTGCCTGATACTAGGATATTACTTGTTCTCTTTGGTGATGGAGCAATGGCAATGGCAAACCCTTTTCGAGTTGTTACCTTATAACTTTTGGCAATTTTCTTGGCGATTTGTTAAACGAATGGATATGTAGTACTTGCAGAGTCGGAATTCATAATGGCCAGAGTATGAATTGTGATATCATTAAGGGTGATTTACAGGGAAAGGTTTTAGATGAAGGCTATGCGATAAATTTGGGCCAAATATTATTTTAACTGTTATGTAATCTATGATAAATAGAACGCTATTGCAATGAAGAGAGGACCGTAATTGTAGTTAGCTCCATAAATATTCACTTCTGCTAATTGTTAGTGTTTTACTTGTAAATGATTGAGGTCATAAAATTTATTTCGTTGAGAGAGCGCATAGCTTAATTGTATCTGGCAAAGTAATAAAAAGAAATTTTGCGGAAGTTTATGCGTTAATTCTTCACACCGTCAGCCTTTAGCTTCAGAAATAATCTGTTTAAATATCATTTAAATAAATGTTTTAATGGAGGAGTTTTCTAAAGGATTGAAGGTTTTTTATACTAGAAATACATTTTGCTTCAGTATGTGAGTACAACTATTTAGACACACTGTTTGCTCGATGTTCACATATCAAATTGGGAAGAATAACATTGCATTTCAGGGTACAAGCCAATAAAATTTTTTACTCTGTGGCGAACGGTATAAGTCCATTGATGATAATCTTAAGCATGTTATGCTAATCATTTAAAAATACATATTTCACAACTTTGCAAAATTACACTGTACAAAAATTAGTTAGCAAAAAAATATATACAAAACTACCGGGCCCGGCAAACGTTGTTTTGCCTGCTCGTACATTTTCATTATCCGTCAATTGTTCTGCAGCCGTTTTATTATTTAAAATTTTATTTACGATTTTTTTTGAGTGTTTATTATTTGAAATTTTATTTATGATTTTTTTTTTGTTGAGTGTATATTATTTGAAATTTTATTCATGAGATTATTCTTGCTTTTTAATGATTTTATATTGTTGAGTGTTTATTATTTGTAATTTTGTGGAATCGGATCGCAGCGCCACCTACCGGTTGCAATTGTAAATCTAAACCATCCTTAGACCTATTCAAACATACACACAACATTTTATTAAAAAAGGACCAGCCGTTTAGAAGGAGTTCGGTTGCAAACGCGTACAGAAGAATTATATATATAAAGAAGATAAAAATTATACCTATTTTACCTATTATTATAATCCTATACCTTAGGGGCTTATTTGTTTGAAAACTTGAGCGACCTATACAAAAAACCTTGCACCCACTCCAAATCCTACAGTAACCCCAAACAAGGGGGTTGCAGGGGGGCAGCATATACGACCTATAATATACGCAAGAGAACAATGTACTGAATACGTGGTTTATTTTTAAATCAAAGGTTATTTTGTCACTGACAGCTGTTTCCCGCTCCAAATCTTGACAAAGTGAGTGCTGTACTATGTAGCCCAAACAGTGTAGTGACAGTGAAGAACCGATATTATCCCAACAATCAGGAAACGATTCAAGGACGTATGGCCAATATCATCCAAGCAATCGGTGAGCTACAGCCCGAAACCATCAACATGGTCTTGGAAAATTGGAGTGACAGAATGCGCTACTGCGAAGCCAGCCGAGGAAGCCACTTGGTCCATAGTTAAATAAACTAAAAAATAAATAAATAAATAGGCGGTGCAACAGGCGGTAGACATCCAAGGCCTAGCTTCTCGCAATCATTCGTTTTGTGTGAGTTTCTATTTTTGGAACGAATGGAAGGGACCTACAATTTTATGCCGAGTCCGAACGGCTGAATTGAGAAGCTTTTTCAGGACAGTAGAAAAAACCTGTGGACAGATTTCACGCCCCTTAAATTCAAAATTTTTAATTTTTGATATACAGAAAGGTCCTGCAAGTCCTATACCACTCTACCAAATTTCAAAATTCTACGACAATCAAAAATGATACAAATAAATGATAACTATTTGTTAAAAGTTGCCGTATACCACGCCGTGCCGGCCGCCTGAAAGGAAAATTTGAAATTTTCAACTTTTCCCAGTGCATGTACTACAACTACATGATCTAGCATTCTACCGAATTTCATGATTATATGATGGAAGGAAGTGCTTCACCATGTTGATAATCATTTTCTAAGCGAGTGAGTGAGTCAGTCAGTTACGGTTTTTGTGATTTTTGAAGACCTGTATGTTGAGTCCACCCCTGAGGACAACGCAGCAGAGGAAGACCCCACCTTAGGTGGCGCGCACAATTGGAGAACGACCTCAACCAACTTGGTGTGCGCCACTGGAGGCAGCTAGCGAGGGACCGAGCTGGCTGGAGGGGCTTGTTGGTTGAGGCCGTGGTCCCGAACTGTAAGCGCCACCAAAAGTAAAGTAAGTAAAGTATGTTGAGTCCACTAATGCTACAGGGATGAATGTTGTTGAGGATGAATGTTAAGTTGATAGGGGCTGCCAATTGTTATAGATATTCAAGGACTTGGCAGCCATGACGTTCCATACCTATCAGATCCATATAGGGACTTTATTTTTTTTTTATTTTTTTTTTGTATTTGATGCTTATTATTTCTGTTACAAATGGCAAGACTGCCAATCGAGTATTTTATTGTAAATATATTGTAAGAATCAATCTTGTTCGTTGCTCCGTCTATGAGAGAGAAATCGATTTCCGAGCGAACGGGAGATTTAATAAATGTTGGGTATTTTTAACCTATTTTACCACACAACAAAAGTCGTATTCTTTTTATTTTAATCGGAACTGGAATAATTTCGGCATGTGTAAAAATTTAACGAGCTGTCCAGTGTTTCTGATCAGGAAGAAGCTCCACATCCGAAAATAATTGGACCCACTTTCACTTTTGCTCCTCGACTGACTTCATGTAGGTAGGTACCTATAAATAAGGGGTAATAACGGTAGCGTAAAAAGTGAATGAGAAATTTATGGAGATTGAAGAAGATTTCGGTCATTGCACAAATGTCATAACCTTAGGTAATAGTTTTTACAAACAGCGAATTAAAGTGACTTTAAGGGGGCGCCATATAGTCTGCCAGAGCATCTTTCGCTAAGTGTCAGGTCTAGCGAGGCTGTTCTGTCCTTGATGAATTAATGTTATTGGTACATATTTATAATCATTTATCTTTTCCATTTATGTTTTATCAAAAAAATGGTAGTACATTATTAAGTACCTCCATTAATTTGTCGCGGGTGAAGCCGCGGGTCAACCACATATATGTAGATACAGTTGGCGTCAAAAGTAAGTGAACACCACTGCGGTTTTCATTTGTCTTTGGGGTTTGGAAACGATTTCTTTTAAATTTCTGTAAAGTATTTTTTGCTGTCGAAATGAAATAAGTTTTGTTATCACATATTTTTAAATTAGAGTTGGCCTCGACTCCAGAAATGCGTTTCGCCCCGATGTGGTGGTCTCATCAGTAGACGACCACCACATCTGATCTAGACGCACTGTCTTGTGATTTTTCAATCAACAAGTGATCTGTGACTGTGATTTTGTTATTTCGTTATCAAACTTTAAACATATTTTTAGTTTAAAACTTAAAAAATGTGGTGGTATATCTTAATCTATTCAGAAGAATTTGTTTTGTAATCGACAATCCTCGTTGTCCTTACTTATAATTGTCACTCAACTTTTATTTCGTTGTTATTAGAATATAATATAACAGAATAAAAATAAAATATAATAAAAAAAATAATACCTACTTAACCGGTGTTCGCTCACTTTTGATGTTCACTGTATATAAATGTATATTACTCAATTCAATTCAGCTATTTCGGGAATCCTCTGGCGAATATTCCCAACTCTGGGAATATTCCTTTGAACTACATTAAATTATGGTAAGCGACCAAATTCGATAATTGATCCAAAATAAATATTCCCATCGGCGCGGCGTGGAACACAATAGCCCCATCAGTCAAGGATAAACAAATGCTTATCGGATTTAATGAGTCAATCAAATACACATGGTCATTAGCAGATTCGAGGAACACAGTTCGAACTGTAAATATGCACTACGAGCTCTATATCGATTGACTCATCGGTGACGCACACCTAGCACTAGTGCACTATTCGATTAATTACTTAATGAAGCATTCACTGCTACCCAACCAATAGTGGGTAATTCAAATCAATTAAATAGATATCTACGTGTCCTGCCCGAAACCGCGCCACACTTGTTATGCCAACAGCTCGTCTTTACGATTAATTGCTCCCGTTCAACATTTTCGCACAGCATTTATCTGGAGACTAAATGGGCTGAAAGGACAAATGACTGCCATTATATGTATATACGTTTCGCAGTAATGGATAAAACTAACGCACACACAGTAATACAAAAAGTCACACAGCCATGAGTGCTGGCAGAGAAGAAAGACTCAAGGATGTGCGTAATCAAATCTGAATGCAGGCGTTAAATTCAAATGCCAACATTTCTGCCAAATTGAAGTTCCTTGTTCGATTAAAATTCTTCAGCTTTCCTAAGGGAGCACTTGAATACGTGACCAATATACAAAATTGATTTTTTTCTTTCATCTGCTGGAGAATTTCCTTTTTTTTTCGGGTGGAGAATAGGTAGGTAATTTTGTAATCGCAAATTTTGTAAATCGAAGATGGAAGTCTACGTCTGGAATCTGCAATCGAAATAAGAATTTTGGCATAATACAAAAGGAAACCGGAACAGTAAGGCGTCCGACTGGCCTTAGAGGGGATTTAATTGACATTATCCGAAAAGGATTTCCGGCCGGGGTTTTGCGATAAAATCGGATGGGCCGAATATGATATTCGATTATGTTACCGGAAGTGAAGGTAACTACAGTATAATTTCCTCATCAGAAGTGAAAAAAGAAATTCTAAGAAAACGGTATATCCTGATATACATATAAACATAATCCAAGGATTTTGGAAATAATTGGATTTCCTTTTGCGTGTCTAAGAAGAGTATGGCTCAATTCTTTTCAATTGTTATGAAGATATTATTTATTTGTTTGTAATTTTTATTTTGCAACATTTTTTCATCCCACAGATCCACCTGATAATAATTCATCCATTCAATTTAGTTACCGAGTTCATTTGCACAAGTTCGCACTGATAAATTGAGGTGGATAAAGGTTCAATTATGAACTATTCGATCTTACTAGTATTACTAACATCTTAGCGACTCGAATCGAACAGTTAGTATGAAAGATATTTTTTTTTTAAATTATGATAATGGTTTAATTAATATACCCCTGAGCTCCCTTTTCCCACCCACGCACGGCCTCACAAAAAGGACGTATTAAACGCATGCATATTGTGTTAGTACAATACATTTATGCATTTTATACCTCACTGCGGTCCACGAGTTAATTTATTTAAATATCTGCCAGTTAATACGTATATTTACAACACTCCAACTGTTTCCACATTAAACATATTTTTTGCATCAAAAGTCATACAGAAAGTATAAAGTCATAAAATTTGTAAGCCGCAGAAAAAATATTATTTTTTTTTTTTCAATTTTATTATTATTACATAAATGAAATCAATTTTATTTTTAAGCCCAACAAAGCGCACCGGAAGTGGGTAGAGTTATAGAGTAAAAAAAAATATAGATAAAAATTTAATTTCACGCAATAAAATGGGTGGATAAATTACCCTACATAATACAAACCAGCATAGATACAGAGCCAGCATGCAGATTATGGATTTCTGTTGAAGTAGGTAAACAAACTCGCAGATCTCAGCCTTGAAAAAAATAATTTGCGGCCAATACTCATAAAGTCATTAAACCAAATAAATAATATTAAGGCTTCGTGGGCCCCTCTGCACCAGTATTGACTGTAAAAAAAACCGTTAATAACATATGGGTTAAGAAATGAATCTTATTTGTATGTGTATCTCTATCTGGTATTATTTGTTACCCATATTTTCAACCTTCTACAGCAGACTTCCTTGGTATCGCACAGATATTTCGTCTTCACCTTCGATAAAAATAACACATCATTCTAATTTTGTTAGCTTTTCGGTAGTGTGATGGTAAAGGTGAAGTTAAATTTTCTTTCGAATCCAATACTGCTTACATACAAATACAACGATCCTCAAAAGAGAGGAAGAGACGAAGAAAACCCGAGAGAACGACAATAAACAAAAAAAAAAAAAAACACCTCGTAGCAACAACAACGCACAGAGGTTGGTTTTCACCACCGTTCTAATCACCAGTTGGCACTTTGGAAGGGTTGTACTCATCGCTCAGTTGGAGCAAGTGGTAGTCAATTGGCAAACTCGAAGTGCAGGTTCATTTCCTGAGAGGGAGAGCAGTAATGTCTTCCCAAGTGGATTATATACGTAGAATTGACTGTCAGAATTCAAACTATTCAAATCAGGAATCTGATGATGTATTAGTGGTGTAGTCCGAAATAGCTATCACTTCTACCAAAGTGACTGTGTCTACGAGTTGTTGTTATTGTAATTCTCTCAAACATAATAATTCATAGACTGAAATTCGACAAAATTTCCAAACAGAAATTGTCAGTGTTAATCCCAACTAGCGAGAATCGTTGTTACTCCTCGCCTCCCCACTCAGTGATCCCCAATTTTACCAAATTTTAAGTGGGGTGGTGAATTCGTATAACATCCAGTCAAAGCAATTTCAGACATTCAAATTTCTTTACAACATAAGGAACTGTGCTAACATGGGCAACGTTATCGTATAGCTACAGCTACATTATGTATACAGGGTGTCCCAGTTAAGAAGTATAATATTTTAAGGGAAGATTCCTGGGAGGGGGGGGGTCTATTTTCATCGTATTTCCCGTTATAGCACATCGAAGTAGGTGACCCTAGACTAAACTATTATAGCTACAAAAATAGTTTTGTACATTCCTAAGCACTTCGGGTACATCCTGTGCAGCTACAAAAAAGTTATGGCTCTTTAAACTCTAAATTTTGAAAATTTGTTGTTACAATTTTTTACTTAAAATGCCTTTTTCTCAAAATGTTGACTTAATAAATTTTTAAATACGATGAAAATAGACCCCTCCCCTGCCATACAAATTTTTGTTCGGTAAAACTTCAGGAATCTTCCCTTAAAGGATTATACTTCTTAACTGGGACACCCTGTATAGTATATCAAATATTCATCTTATCTTATGTCAACTTCTTACAGTGAAGGGAATTTTCATAAATCTGTCTGTTATTCAAAATGTCAAATACCCGCAACACTATGCATTGGTATGTAGGTTTGTAAAAACAATACATAAATTTTGTCAAAAATGTATCCTCCGATCAGTCTGATAAACAGTGCCGGCAGGTACATGCAGCAAAACAACTCGCATACACAAAGGTGCAGAGATGAACATCGGATTCTCAGGAGGAAGAAGAAGAAAAATACATTGAAAAAAAAAACCAAAAACCCCTTAGCAGACAGGAAATCTAGAGCAATCGTTATTGAAATTTTCATTTTCAGTCAACTAAAGTCGGATTTTGATTTAATGAAGCTCAGCTTCTGGATGAAACAAAAGGCTGAGTGGTAAGTTTAGATACTCAGGGGATTATTGCCTTTTTCTATTTATTAAGGTTTTTAAATGTAATGGCTCGTTGAAGGAAGTATGTTAAATAAAAGATTGCACCCCATTTCGAAATTCTATCTTTTATGATTGACTCATGTATTATCTATGCATGTTTTTCAGATCTCCAAATAGATGGGCGGTGGTTTATAATATAATACATTTAATGTATTATAATAGTTTTTTTTTTTTGCAGAAAGTTTAGTTTAAAAAATCTTGTAATAAAAAGCATGAGAAGCGCGCGTTCCAGAAAATAGAAAATCGTAGGGAAGGTATTTCCTATAGGAGCAGTGTTGGAAAGTTTTTACTAAAATGTAAAAAGAACGTGCGAAATTTACTGGAAAATACAGAAGGCACAATCTTTACTTCACTTCGATAATATTGAAATAATTGCTAGAACACATCTAGCTCTTACTGGTGCGTTCACAAGTATAGAAACGGAAGCCAGTAAAATGGGCTTAGCGGTTAACGAGGACAAACCGAGCACATGTATGCTCCCAGGAAAAAGAGGCAGAACCTCACAGTCGATAGCTCTGACTTTCAATTTGCTAGGGTCTTTGTCTACAGTGGCCGGCATAAGTATTTTGACAAAACTAAAGTTAATTCTGCTCATAATTTGAACTTACTTCATGTAAATTTTGGCATCAATGGAAAGGTCATTAAAATTCCGTTGGAATGATACACAACTTTCCTTAACCCATTAAGTACCCATTGAAAATTTACATGAAGTAAGTTTCAAATTATGAGCAGAATTAACTTTAGTTTTGTCAAAATACTTGTGCCCCCACTGTAATGCGAATTTTCTATAAATCTATAAATATAAAAATGAAGTTTACCACTCACTGATCATCAACGCACAGCCCAAACCCTTTGCTCTAGAAAGCTGAAATTTTGCAGAGAGGTTCCCTTTATGATGTATACAAGGAATAAGGAAGGATATTTGGAAATTTGACAAACTCGGTTTGTGTACTCTCTAAGAGAAATAAAGAAAACTAATTTCTCCGATTTTGGAAATTAAACACTTAAAGGAGTAAAAGGGGGGTCAAAGTTTTTATGGGCAAATTTTTATTTTTTATCCGATTGACTTCAAACTCGGTTTGTGTAGTGTATTATAAGAAATAAAGATAAAAAATCTTTCCTATTTTGGAAATTCAGCTTGAGGCCCGAGTTATTGGTGATGAACCCATTTAAAGGGCCCCTTTTTTTAACTCACGAACCATTCGTCGAAAGTGGTACACATCCTCACGATCTTTCCGGTTGCATATGTTGCACAGTATAGGAAGATCTGGGCGGTGTGGGATATAATTAAAAGGTAAGAGTTCCACCTTAGTCTAAAGAGGTTACTCATCATATCGGTGTATTCGCCAGCTAAGAAATATATTTTGTCCCGTAGATAGTGGCTTAGTCTGCCATAGTATGTTCTGTGTTGAGATGCCAGATACAACAAAATAATATTGATCATATAATTTTTGAACTGTTTTCTCCAATAGGGCGATAGAAATATTTTTCAGAGATACTATTTACTGCTTAAGTACTTTCTTTGGTAGGTTTCCTGCACGATATATAAATATAAAAGAGGCAACTCTATCTGGTTGTGAAGAAATCTCTGTGTCCAAATGCTGAGGACTGCGCGAGCGAAGCCGCGAGCAAAAGCTAGTTATGATATAAAATCTCAGCAAAAATTAACCTTTTATTAGACTGAAGAGTTACTTGAGAAGTAGAGCCTTGTGTCCCTATCCTGAATAACTAAGGAGATTCTGTATAAGACTGTGACCATATCCGTTATTCTAAATGCTTTTCAAAAGAAGAGCTTTCGTAACTTTTGGTCTCATTTAAAATAGAGGTCCCAGAGGAATAACGCAATAGAATAGAGGAAAAGGTAGTTGGCACAGGTGGAAAATGATCTTATCCGACTCGAAGTGCGCAAGTGGAGGCAATCAGCCGCTTATTGGCTAAAGTGCCACCCAAATAAGTAATTGTGTAGACTTTAGTTTGGCCAAATTACAATTTTTCTAAATGATACACCATACACGTCGAAAAGATCCTCTAAAAGCTTGATAATGTGTAAATCTTTTAGATACTTAATGTCGTATTTAAAAGTTGAATTTTTAAATTTTTTTTGTTGAATAAATGTGGGCGCAAAAATAACTCTGATGCCGCATTCCAACATTCCTGACAGTATTTTTCAAAATCACTTCCTGTATGTTGTTATACACACAGGCATAATGTACATATATTTTCCCACCGGGAAAACAAGCCTACACGTGGAGCAAACAGGGACACACATTTCTGAACATCTCATTTGAAAGTATTTTAACTTCAAAAACGGATTTTCCAATCGAACACCCTACGCGAATCCATGTTACATAAAGTAGGGATAGGGACAGAGATTCAGATAGAATGTACCTCGATTTTCGAAGTTATAAACCGGAAACGTGAAAAAAAACTTTAATTCCACATTTGGATTTAGGGGTAGGTAGTAGGTACCTACTTACTTATTTCTTGTTCCCCTATTAGGGATATAGTACAGATAGATGCAACCAACAGTAGATATGCTTTAGATAGGGAAATACGATGAAGGCTTAAATTCTTTTCCACTCTCAGTCTCAGGTAGGTATATCATATGAAGTGAGGATAAAGAAACAGGATACACGGTTCGCTTCACAGGTTATACACGTGCTATTGGAATAGACACTTACGACGTGAGCACTTAACCCAACCGAGATACCTACTTAGTATAGGAGACAGGGGAACTTGGCTGAGATACAAAACCTGGAGGTAACAAAAATCGGGTGTGTGCTTACTCTTGAGTTGCATCTGCAACGCTATGTAAAACGTTATGTGAATATCGGCACCGGGAGTTTAGGTCGAACTCAAATATTCTGTGTGCGTGCCTCGGCATCCATTTGCCGCTGGGATACGTAAATCAAGAATTTCTTCGAGTTTATTAGAAACATACGTGTGGACTTGGACTGGTGTTACAGACACTTGTTCCTGTTGTTTACTTATTCAACTTTTATTAGAAGCCTCTGCTTTCCAATTACGGGTTTTACATTTATTCAGTGTTTGTAGGGCGGGTAGAATGGGTACAAGGTTGTGCCAGAGCATTTCGACGGGTAGTGGTGGGATAAACGCTTCAAGGTATTCGATTCGGAGGGATGCTTTCGCTATTCGTTTTATAGAGATTCGTTTGCATACACATTGAAGGCCTAAGGTAGGTAATAGCGGATGCATTCAGCATCTAAAATGAAATCAGAAAATTCGATCTACCTCTACAGTATAGCTACATTCGGATGATACTTGAACATTTTCGAAAACTCTGGCAGTGGTTTTGTTTTGCAAATGGATGGATAATGTGAACGGTGATGGTTTTGAATTTTGAGTTTTAAATGGCTTTAGGTCATTGGGCGTTTTGTTTTAAGGCCAACAATAAAAGATGACATATAGTGTAGCATAAAATATGTAGTGAATATACCGAGGCTTAAGCTGTTCAAAACACAAAATTTTATTTGTACCTTGAAAGAGTTCTATTTTTTTTAACTAGCTTGACCTAAGATTTTTTTTCCAGCCAACTAATCCTTAGACAAAATCATATACAAAATCATTCAGTATGCTTTCGGTGATCCAAAGCCAGTGTTCAATGATCAAATACCCTTTTGATAACATTCATTTGACCCAGGAAGAGGATGCAGCGAATATGCGAAGTGTCATAGGAGTCTAAACTGATTCGGTGGTGGAAACTTAATTATAGTAATGGAGAAGTTGCGTTAAATCATCCTGTCCTTTGGTTCGAACTCTTTGTAGAAGTAGGACACCTCAACGGCGGAAGTCGTAACAAATAGATGTCGCTATATTTAATAGGTTAGGTTAGAGGGAAGTGCACAGCTTTGTGTACTGTGCTACCACGGGGTCCTTTTGGTCCATTGTGATCCCTTAGTTTTTGGTCGTGGATAAAATTTACATTTTATTGGACAACACAAAAGACATGCATAAACACTTTACCTGATTTCTTGGCGTTGTTCCTTGGCGGAATTGGTCTACTCAGTAAACCATCCCGTACTTTTATTTAACAAACCTGATTGTGTCTGTCAAAGGTACCTGCACTATGTCCTCTAGGTCTCCGAAAAGTCTGTCTCCCAGATATCGGAGTCGACTAGTTTGGAGGTTTGGGCATTCGCAGAGCAGGTGTTTGATGGTCTCCGTTTCTTCTACGTCTTGACAGCTCCTGCAGTAGTCTGGTGAGTTAATGCCCAGTCTTGTGGCCATTTACCCGTTAAGATCAGTGTTGTTAGGACTCTCTCTTCATTTTTCCCACGAAACGTGGTCATTTTTCCCTTTTTTCCCTTTTCACCGAACTCAAATTCCCACGAAATTCCCACGATGCATTAAAATGAAAAAAAAAAAAAAAAAATAATAATAATAATAAATAAAATGTTAACTCATTTTTTATTATATTGTAAGAAAATCAGAATGGCCGCGTTGGATGGACAGCTATAGTCATCTAGCGGTATGCCAAACTCCATATAAAAAACTGACATTTCAGCATTTGCGCTAGAGATGTAGCACATATTGTGAAATATCCTTTTCTGGGAAATGTTTCAATCTAGCGCAAAATTAACTAAATAAATAAATAAATAGTTCATTCAACAAGTCCGTATAGGCACCCTATAGGTCTAGCTTCTCTAGTTTGTGTGAGTTTTTATTTTTGGGGCTAATGGAAGGGACCTACCATTTTATGCCGACTCCGAACGGCTGAATTGAGAAGCTTTTTCAGTACATTTATACTCTCGTATGTTTGTCAGACGTTCGCGAGAGGTGGTGCTTTTCCGGGGACTGAACCTGGGACCTCTCGCACATTAACCGCTGAGCCACTGCGCCCACAAAATTAACTGGTAAATTGGATGAAAAATAACGAACTGCCAAAACAAATCTATCAAGTCTAAATTAATTTAATACAAAATAAGGAAAAGTGAAAGTGTAGAAGTTACACAAAATACATTTTTGATGATCATGAAGATAAAGTAATAAAAATTTAAACTGGTTCCATTCCAATGTCACTTTGCCGCTGGCGCTAGAGCTCTAGTTACATACGCTGTCGCTGCGCCGTTTTTGTACTAGAATTTTTTTGTTAAGAGGCTATTTACATGAGCTCCTTTTATTTCTGCTGATAATTGTTGTGAATTTTTGAATTAGTTTTGGTGAAATTTCAGAAAAATTTGGTTTTACAATTTTTTTTGTCAGATTCCTGAAAATCCCACGATTGTGGTGCTTTTTCCCTTTATCCCACGGAAGGCTTTTCGGACATCGAAATTCCCACAAAAAGGGATAAATCCCACGATATAACAACACTGGTTAAGATTCGAATATCTCGTTTATTCATTTTCAGAATACATCTTGTTCTTTTTTCATCGATTTTTGGCCAAAGGCTATGGGATATAACACAGTCGTGTCTGTTAGACCAGGTGGTGTTGATTTTTTCCCTTGATTTTTGGTCAATATTTCTTTTTGCTACACTAATTGGGATGTCTATTGATGCAATGATATTTACTGCATCAAGCTCCGACCCAGTTCTCTCTAGCTCGTCTGCTTTTTCATTTCCCTCAATGTCACTATGTTCGGGAACCCAGCAGAGAGTGACCTTGTGTTTCTCGCCTATTTTGTTTAGGGCTCTTCGACAGTCCCTGACTGTCTTTGCTTTGATAGTTGCGCTGTCTAGTGCTTTAATGGCCGCCTGACTGTCTACGAAGATTGTAATCTTAGAAGGGTCAAGATTCTTTGTAGATATGGTACTTGCTGCCTTGTCGATGGCGACGATTTCAGCTTGAAAGACGCTGCATTCATCTGGGAGTTTATACGAATCATTTATGCCTAAGGACTCGCAGAATACTCCTGCTCCTGTGCCTACTTCCATTTTTGACCCGTCAGTGTAGATTTGTATTTCTTGTACGCTTGTGTGCGTGTTAGTAATCCAATCCTGTCTTTGGGTTATGTAGGTGGAGTAGTTTTTGTTGAAGCTCTGGTACGGAATCATGTAGTCCGTTTTTCTAGCCAGATCAATACTGAAGTATTTTTGAATTATGGAACCGTGCCCATAGGAGCTGTGCTTCCAGGTTTTTGCCTCGTTTAGGCGGAGGGCTCCCTTGGCTGCCATGCTGCAAATGTATTCACCTAGGGGTGGAAGATTTAGAATCATCTCCAGCCCGGCTTGAGGTGTTGATCTCATTGCTCCCATTATGCCGATGCATGCTAATCTCTGTACCTTGGATAGGTTACCTTTTCTATTGTCTTCCACCATACAATGGACCCATAAGTAAGTATGGGTCTAATAATTGCTGTATACATCCAATGGATTATATACGGGCGCATACCCCAGCGTTTACCAAAGGTTTTCTTGCATGCGTAGAAGGCACATAGTGCTTTCTTTGCTCTTTCTTCTGTGTTACGTTTCCAGGTAAGTTTAGAGTCCAGGATAATGCCCAGATACTTAGCTTCTGAGGAAAGTTTCAGACGAATCCCGTTCAACATCGGCAGATCGAATTTCTCGATTTTTCTTCTCCTAGTAAATAGTACAGTTTCGGTTTTGCTTGGATTTACTCCGAGGCCGTTTGGTTCTGCCCACGAGGATAATTCCTTTAGAGCCGATTCCATGAGTTCGCTAATAGTGGGTAGGTACCTTCCACTTATTAGGATTACAATGCCGTCTGCGTATGCTACAATTTTTGTCCCTTTTATCTTTAGAGCCGTAAGGATCTTATTGACCACTAGGAGCCACAGGAGAGGAGATATGACGCCCCCTTGTGGAGTACCCCTGGTCACTGTTCTCCTTATGTTGCTCTCACCGATTTCTGAGTTAATTACTCTGCTGTTAAGCATTTCGTAAATCCAGTTTGTAATTTCTTGTTTCACTCCCAGGTCTTCGAGCGAGTTTCTTCGCTATATTTAATAAATCTGACGGATCATTCACCACAAGCTAGTGAAATACAAATGCTGAAATTGATCCTTCGAATCAGACTTTGGATTCAATCAGAAACTACATAAATATCAATATGGGGATTCCCTGTACTATTAAACTATGAAATCAAGGCACTAACATCTGACTATACTTTGGCAATCTTCAGATCCAGCTTTGAATTATATCTATAGTCCGTAGGTTATGTAGACTCAAAGGTAAGCGTAAGGCCCTATTAACAGATGAGTCATGAAGCAACTCTAACGAATAACATGCAAATGAATTACACAAAGTGTGAGACTATGGTGTCAGCCAAGGACTACTTAGTGTAAACTACTCTACAACTACGATACATAATTCCATTCATAAGAAGGATACATACAGAACTTCATTGGCTAGGGCCTCTAGGGATACCAGAAAAAACTGGCGAAAATTGGCCATTATTGGACAAAATGGACAACCATTGGCGGTGCGAAGTGTGGTCAGATATCTTGGAATCTAGCTCGACCAGTATCTAATTTATATATTTTGACAAACATTATAGATGCTTGTCTTGCTGGGGCCAAGAGGACCTATTCTCTGACAAGGAGATTGTTTCGCAGCGAGTTTAATGTAACCACGAGAGTACGCTCCGGTCTGGCTTTCTTCCTTTTTTTTGGCTGCCAACAAACCATCAAGGCAGAGCTATGTACTCTTGAGAACTTATAAAGATGCTGTTTAATTGAAATTTTGCGGCAGTTTTATATAATCCATCCATACTACTTATAAAATGTAACGTCTGTCTGTTCGTTTCTCCATAACTCGAGAACCATTCGTCCGATTTTTATGATTTTTTTTTTCTGATTTATAGATGTAGGCCGTAGGGTGGATGAGAATTGCTCAGAAGTAAAGCGGTCGCGGGGAGTAAGGGGGGTCTCAAGAACTGTTAGCCGTATTAACTTGACATTTTGTATGGTAATAGATAAGTCAAAATTATTTCATTTCTCATTCATCGTTTTCGAAAATTCGTCCTTTAAGGGTTGAAAAACTTTTAAAACGAACTTTTCTATTTCGACCTTACTACCCTTAATTTGCCATTATCTATACCTACTCATAAATCTATGTATGTCAATTCAAGATATGCTTTTAATTGCTAGGCAATACTTCACCGAGTATTTTGAGCTAACATTCATCTTTCTGGTCCATCCAGAGGGTGAGATATAATAAATTGAAAAAAAGATCTTATTTGGTCAAGTGCGAAAAAAATGTAATTTATGTGAATTATTATGACATCGTGATACCGTTCGGATTAGTACAGGCTACGTAATGTAAGTGGGTGACGGTAAAGGGGTAAAGGGGTGGTAGGGACTAACTGGGGAAGTATTTGGCCGATTTTAAAAATTCTGTATTCAACATTGTACTGGCTACATCCTCCGGACCAGGTATAGGTTACTTAGTGAGAGGTTGGGGGAAGTGGAAACGGGGGTATAGAGCTATTTTCGGAACTACTCGGTCATTGCTGGTGTTGAGAGAAAGCAAGCTCTTTTGTTCCTCTGTTTGATTTGGCCGAAGTAAAATACGATTTTACTTGCAGATGGACAAATTGTGCCAGGATTAAAAAAAAGATCGATCCTTACAGTTTGTCAGATTTATTAAGAAGAAAGAATATATATGAAAATTGACAACCGGAAAACTTGTATGACAAATGATTCTATTGACAATTTGCTTCAAATTCAATTGATTGAAAAACATTGTTAAACGTATGATTACATTTTAATGAAGATTGTACTAGATTAAATGAAATTTGTAATTAGGGCTTAACATACTCCCGCCCTTGAAGGGACTGAGTTCCTTCAATAGGTAGTCGACGAATATTCGATGTAGCGCGCTGAGTTTCGCCGCTGCTCGTCTTCAGTGTAACTACTCGAACGACACCATCTTTGCCAGGATGCAGTTGAACCACTCGACCCAGTCTCCATTTGAGTGGTGGAAGGTTTTTTTCTTCAAGTATGACAATGTCACCGATGGCTATTGAAGAGTTTCTTCCTGTCCATTTGGTGCGCAGTTGAAGGCTTTGCAAATACTCCCTTGACCATCTAGACCAAAATTGTTGAAAGTACCACTGCAGCTGTTGATACCGCGTAAGTGAGTTGACATTGGCATGTTCCAAAGTTGGTTCGACTGTTGCATTGAGGGCTGTACCAATGATGAAATGGCCGGGGGTAAGGGCCTGGATATCGTCAGGACTCTCAGACATTGGTGTTATTGGCCTGGAATTAAGAACGGATTCAATTTGAATTATTAGAGTATTAAGTTCTGGGTAGGTCAGAGATGAATTGTTTAATATGCGTTTCATATGAAACTTGGCGCTTTTTACGGCAGCCTCCCATAATCCTCCAAAATGTGGAGATCTGGGAGGTATATTTTTCCAGGTAATCCCATCAGCAGCACATGCGTTAATTATCATCTCACGATTCTCTCGCTTGAGGAACATTTGATAAAGATCATGTAATTGGTTGCGTGCTCCGATAAAGTTCGTAGCATTGTCACTGTGTATAACAGAGCACAATCCACGTCGACCGAAAAATCGCTTTAGAGCTGCCAGAAAACTATTTGCTGAAAGATCCTCCACCAATTCTAAGTGTACGGCTCTGGTGACGAAGCAAACAAATACTGCGACATATGCCTTCACTGGTGCTGTTCCGCGACGGCGAAAATGGATTTGGAAAGGGCCGCAGAAATCAACTCCAACAATATTAAATGGCCTGGACTGCTGGACTCGTAGTTGAGGTAAATTACCCATAATTTGATAATTAATTGAAGGTTTAGTTCGAGCGCACCTTATACACCGATGTACCACCTTTCGCGTCACAATTTTACCATGTATTGGCCAAAATTTATCGCGAACGATGCTTAGTAGTGCTTGAGGACCTGCATGTAAGTTTTTGATGTGAAGATGAGTCACCAGAGTTGTTGTGAATATATGGTCTTTCGGTAGTAGAATTGGATGCTTTGCATTGTAATTAATGGATGAGTTGGATATCCTCCCTCCAACTCGAAGTATTCCATCAGAGTCTAAAAAAGGCGATAGTGAGTTTATGTGACATCTTGAAGGCAGTTGGTTGCCATTGGATATAGTTGTGATCTCCATTTGAAAACTCTCGAGTTGCACGTATTTGATCAATCCGTTGAGTGATTTGCTTAACTCATCGACAGTAAGGGGTCCAGAAGAACGTAACTTTGTATTCTTTATTTTTGAATTACTCTGGAACCTAAAAAGATAAGCAACGATACGGATTAGAGACCGGTAATTGTTGTGAAATTTAATATTTTGCAAAATATTTTCTTGCGTTTTCACAGTCAAAATAATTCTTGTCTTTCTTCTCTCCAATTGCGAGCTGTCGGACATTAAATTAATATCGCTTTTTGGCCATTGTTCCTTTGGCAAAACGAGAAAAGGTGGTCCATTGAACCACAATCTGCTATTGATTAAGACCGAAGGATAAGCTCCTCGAGAGATTATATCGGCAGGGTTCGACTCCGATGCTATATGTCGCCACTGCGATGCCGTTGAATTAAGTTGAATGATAGATACGCGGTTCGCCACAAATGTCTGCCAGCAACAAGAATCTCCTGCAATCCAATTTAACACGATGGTTGAGTCAGTCCAGTAGGTGATATGATGTAAAAGCGAACCAAAAATGTCTCTCAGTCGTTGTACAAGTCGAACCATCATAACTGCCGCACACAGTTCCAAACGCGGCAAGCTTATTTTCTTTACAGGCGCTACCTTTGATGTGGCGCATAGAAGCTCAACTCGAACTGTGCCATTTTCATCAATAGAACGTATATAAATACAAGCACCATATGCATCTTCGGAGCTGTCAGAGAATGCATGCAGCTGATAGCTCTTCGGATTACCAAAAAATGTGCGTCTATTTATTTGCATATCATTCAGCTCATGCAATTTACTTTTGAAGATAAGCCAACGAGAATGATAGTTTTGAGGCAGTGCCTGATCCCATGCTAATTTAAGCCGCCACAATTGTTGCATGAAAATTTTGGCGAGAACAATCACCGGATTTATTAATCCTAATGGATCGAATAGCTTTGCTATATCTGATAGCACAGTCCTCTTTGTGATGGCAGTGGATGATAGAGGAGATATTTCATAATGAAAATGGTCTGTGAGGGGGTTCCAAATAATTCCCAGCGTTTTTACAGCATCACCATCTTTAATTTTAAAATATTTCTCACGATCCTCTGGTTGTATGTCTTCTAAAAGTTCGGGGGAATTAGAACACCACTTTTTCAGGCGAAAACCACCTTTGCTAAGTATCGTTATCAGCTCTCTCTGAAGAGCTTTTAATTCAACGAGCGAGTCACATCCCGTGAGCAAGTCGTCCACGTAAAATTCCGTTTTGATGGCCCTCGCAGCCAAAGGAAATTGTTTCTCTTCGTCGATCGACAACTGCTTCAATGCGCGTGTTGCTAAAAAAGAAGCACAAGCTGTGCCAAACGTTACAGTGCATAATCTATAAATGGTTATCTCTCCATTTGAATCCCTCCATAAAATCAAATGAAAGTTTCTGTCTGCTGGGTCTAGCTGCACTTGGTGATACATTTTAGTAATATCCGCTGTTATTACGAATTTGTGTATGCGAAATCTAAGCGCTATAGAGAGCAGATCGGGTTGAATAATTGGACCCACCATTAGAATTTCATTGAGAGATTTTCCCAAACTGGTTTTGGCAGAAGCATCGCATACTACCCGCAACTTTGTCGAAGAACTTGATGGTTTAAGTACACCATGGTGCGGAAGAAAGTAGTGGGGCTTAGTGAAGTCGACGTCTAGTGCTTTCTCCATGTGCGAGCTTTCGATCAGTTTACTCATAAAATCGGCATACTGCTCAAATAATACTGCGTTCTTTTGAAACTTTCTTTCGATAGAGAGAAACCTCCTTTTAGCAACATCATAAGAGTTTCCTAGTAATTTTGGGCTTTGCTTAAAGGGCAACCTTACATTGTAACGTCCAGAGTCTAAGCGTGAGTAATGAGTGACGAAGTGGTACTCGCATTCTTTCTCTTCTGTAGTTAAAGTTGGTTGTATATGATCAAAACTCTCGATTTCCCAAAATGCTTTTAAGCAATTGTTTAGTAATTCATCGGAGTTGGGTTGGAAAGGAGAATCTACTGTGACTAGACTGTAGGCACTTGAGCTCTTCGAATGTGGAAGTTTTCCTGCAACTATCCACCCAAGCAAAGTATTTTGCAGAATAGGTAAATCTGGTCCTAATTGAATCTGACCAACGCATAGTAAGCTGAAAAACAAGTCCACTCCTAGCAGCAAATCTATCCGTTGTGGCATATAAAATAGTGGATCAGAAAACTGTATATTTTTAGGTATATTCCAGCCTTTAATATCTATTTTTTTATCAGGTAAGAGGCCAGTGATTTGTGGTATAAGTGCTTCGATTGTAGCTGTAAACCCGTTGATGCGAGAGCCGATGGCGAGTATTGTTTTATATTTAGCTAAAGTTACGCTGTTATTTGCACAAGTCAAAGACGTGGGAGATGGGACGCGAGGCGTTCCTAAGCGTTGCACTAGTCGGTACAACTAAACAGTTTTTATCCCAAAGAATGTCCAACCATCGGTCGGACATCAAATCAAAAAACGGTGGTAAAACGGCACTCGCAAACCATACCATCCAAGCGAACCACAACCCGGATTTTGACAACGCAACTGTGCTGCAGACGGAGAGACATACCTCAAAACGGTATACGCTCGAGACGCTACACATAATTAACAACAGGAATAACATGAACAGAAAACAGGACATCCAAAATATATCTGCTATATATAGCTCGCTTGTTGGTCCCAAAAATAAGTAATAGACTAAACTTCAATTGAAGTGTTTCATCTTAAATTAATAAGTTTTGTTTCATTTTCTATAATGTCATAGTCAAAGTTAATTGTTTTGCTCGTTGATTAATTTTTGTAAGTTTAATGTTCTTTTTCCATATTTATATTGTCAATAACCAATGTTTCCCAATAAAGAACCCCTGAAGAAGGCAGCAACCCCTGCCGAAACGTCGGGAAATCAAATGAAATAATCGAGTTTCATTCATCTACTTATGACCAAAAAAGCCGACGGAAAAATCTTCCAAACATTATCACATACATCAAATTGGTCAAGCACTTTAACAACGTTGCACTAGTCGCTCGGAGATGAGGTGCGTTTGCGAACCAGAATCTAACAGGACACGGCATGGTATCTGCTGCTGGAGTTTATTGAAAACAATCACCACAGCGGTTCCTAATAAATTATTTTCAGCACAACTGGCGTGCATGGAGTATGCGTGCGCGGCCGCATTGGTGGCAAAGCTGGTAGAAGGGGGACTATTATACACGGTCGAAGTAACAACTGGGTTGTGATTCCTTGTCGTTGGGTGACTATTTTGACTAAGTGGGGCTTGCGGTACTGGAGTAGTGACGACGTTTTCGCCAAGGTGTAAAAGAGTATGGTGCTTTTCTCCACAATTTCGACACGAACTAGATGGGCAATTAGCAATTGTGTGATCGGTAGTTTTTAAGCAATTCATACAAAGATTGAGGTTTTTAATTTTGTTAATGCGTTCCGGAATAGGTAAATTTATAAACTTATGGCAGCGGTATATAAAGTGACCTGGCACAGAGCAAAAGTTGCATGCATTTTTGGTTGTAATAAAGGATTTTATGGTGTGCTTTGAATTGTTTTTATGGTTTTTAAATGTTTCAGGTTTTGTATAGGAATCGGAAAATAATTGATTGGTTACATTACCTTCTAAATGTTGAGCTCTTTTCTTAAGGAACTGGGTTAACTCTTGTAAGCTAGGAAGCCGATCAACTGGAGCCTCGTCGTTCCACTTACTCAAGGTTGCTGAATCCAACTTCGATGTGATGAGAAACACAATTAGGTCGTCCCAATGTTCCACTGGTCGCTTCATATTGCTCAGTCCGGTTAAATGGTTGCCGATCTTGTCCACCAAACTCCTCAAGTCTACCGCAGATGCTTTCTGGATCTTCGGGTGGTTGAATATACGTTGAAGATGTTCCTGTGCAATTATTTTTCGATTCTCGAATCGTTCCTTTAACTTATCTAGGGCCACATCATAGTTGTCGTCTTCGATCTTAAGTCCTTCTATGGGAGCAACAGCAGTATCACTAAGCTTCGACAGAAGATAATGAAATTTAGCTTGTTTCGATAATGTCGGATTTTCGTGCACTAATGACAAAAACCGATTGTACCATACCGTCCACTTAGTCACGTCACCTGAAAATAGAGGAAGCTCGATTATTGGAAGTTTGATTGAGTCATGGCGTTGAGAAGAAATGGTTTCCGATACATCCTTTGAACTATCCCTCTCCGGTTGCTTCTTATTGTTGAGAACCTTTAGCGTGGCTATGATGAAGAAGTACAGTTCCTCGTACTTGGCTCGTTCTGGATTGGAGGTTTCCTCGTGGTCGGTGTCCTCGATTTTCGCCTGAACAGCAGCAAAGGTATGAAAGGCTGACTCTAGAGCCTCTATACGCACTTGAAGTTCGGGTACAGATATAGATGAAGGATCACTTTTGGCTTTGACGGCGAATAACTTAAGTCTGTCAATTTGTTCCATTGCGACTAGTCTTCGCGTTTTAAGGGCCTCAAGTGCCTTCAATTTCTTCTGGTTAAACTTAGGAATATCAGCGTCTGGCACAGATGCTCCACGTTGCTCAGCAAAGGTTGACTTCGTAGACGAACTCTCTCCTCCTTCAGCCATAACGATTTAATCGGAAAAACTCGCGATAATTGAAAGGAAATTTGTGATAATTTTATGACTATCACGTCGGGGTCACCAAAAAATGTTGAGAGAAAGCAAGCTCTTTTGTTCCTCTGTTTGATTTGGCCAAAGTAAAATACGATTTTACTTGCAGATGGACAAATTGTGCCAAGATTAAAAAAAAGATCGATCCTTACAGTTTGTCAGATTTATTAAGAAGAAAGAATATATATGAAAATTGACAACCGGAAAACTTGTATGACAAATGATTCTATTGACAATTTGCTTCAAATTCAATTGATTGAAAAACATTGTTAAACGTATGATTACATTTTAATGAAGATTGTACTAGATTAAATGAAATTTGTAATTAGGGCTTAACAGCTGGAGTTGGACTCCGACAGCCATGTTTTTCACGTGGACAGATTATGATGCATGTTCGCGTGTGAGCTGCAGTTGTTTATTCTTGCGCCAACTAAAAAATTAACGTGTATAGTTTACAAAAAGGCATTGCGATAAAATATTTTGTAAGCTTAAAAAGGGGAAAATATATAAACAGAGGTATAATGATCCGTCGGGCGGAGCTGCGGGCATTGCTACTATTTATATAAGCTCCGCTAAGAACATTGTTCTATTGTTTGCCTTCTGTCAGCAACTTTAAAGAGTTATTGTCATTTTAAATCTGGACGTATACTCTTCCAAAAATACTCTGCTTCACTGTATTCGGTCAACAAGCTACCTACTCTTCAATTGGACCGAAATCCTTAAAATTTTCTGAATAGTGAACGGTGATGCCAAATGAACTATTCAGATTAAATCAAAAAAATATAGGATACATTAATCCAAACTCACTGTTAATTTTCTTCACTTAACTGCACTTGTGACAAAATTACATTTTTAAAAACTATACAATTAAAAGTCACACGACATACAAATATACAATAATTATAAATAAAAATACCATAATATGTATTAATCCGTTAATATATTGCATACGTTTTTATACATTATTCTTTTAATTAAGTTGTCCTCAATTTTATTATTTGGTAAATAAATTAACTGACACATTTATGATATGAAGTGCCCGCTAGCCCTCTTAACTCTCCATGCAAATAAAAAAAAATATATCACTCACCGTCACTACCACGAGTTACGTCGAAGTTGCCACAGAGTGCAAACGCCCTCACCAGGAATTTACAACAATTCTCTGATGCGCTGATTTCTCCCCATTGTCGGCTGCATTTTATACGTTCGAAAACATTCAATATTCAATTCACTTTTCAATTAGTTGGCTAAATCGGCATTGTGTACACTTTTCATGTTCCGGTCAAACAAAACAAACACAACTCATGGTTATAAGCGAGGTGGAGCACGCAGAAGTACTTCCACGCAACAACACCAATTGAACATTTGAGCCAAAAAAAAATATTTTTTTCAAAACATAAAATCCGCATTGTTAATGGTTCGGAAATAAAGTTCAGTCCCTTAACCACTGGACTGAGGATAACAATTCCTGCCAACTGAAACTGCAGAGTGAACTTACTGGGGGTGCGCCTTATTGGAGAGAGTATAGTGATGGCGGCGAAGCTATTCCGATATGATTGCTGGAGATGGCAGTACACAACCATTACAAGGCGCATTTAGTAAACGTGAGTACCAAAAAAAACGAGAAAGGCACACAACATCACCAGTGAAGTTATTATGTACTTACCTCAGTATCGAGCGTCCTTCATCTCGGCAGCATCTGTAAGCGTCAGTTGCACTTCATCCGGGTATAGTGATTACTTTTGTTCAACATCATTTAGTTTAAAAATGGTTCCTAAATTCTGTGCTAGCTGTTGCAATAAAATAGCAGACAACCGACAGAAAAAGCTGCAAGAGTTCTCATTCCTTTCCTCTGTGTGGGTAACAGTGATTACAGTTTTTGTTTCTAACGACCGGACCGGACCGTAGGACGGATGGTTGTGCTCTATTTGTTTTTATTTTAGCAATGGATATTGGCTAGCCCAATAGCTACAAATTTGCATGCGAATCCTTGCATGGAACTAGCTATACAGTGTTTTATTATGCAAAAGCTTTATTGTGCGCAAAATATGGTGTGTTTGTCTAATTCGGGGATGGGAATATGTAAAAAAAAAACGAAACGAAAACCGCTTTCGTTTTTAAGAAAATGTAAGAAATCATGTAAAAGCGAAGATTTGCTTCATGTAAGTATCCATTCTTGAAGCGTATTTCAGTTGATAAAGAAAAAACAATAGAAGGCTAGCCCCTTTCGTTTCTTTTTCTTCCTTTTCGCAAACGTGGGTGTATTTAACTTTTGAATCAATCAAAGAAAATGAAATATCTACGTCGATGATTTAATTCTTCACGAAACGAAAATGTTTTTCATTTTTGGAGTTACCACGAAGCCAAAAAAAATGTCCATAAAATAGCTTTCGTTTTTTTTTTTCGCGCAAACGAAAATTTGCTTTGTTTCAATATTAGATGAAACAAAATGTTCGCGTACACGAAAATGATTTAGTGTTTTCTTCTTACAGAATCCCACCCCTGACCATAAAAGAATTCTAAATTGATTTTTGGTTTTGAAGTTCTTTTCCAAAATCATTGGTTAGACTTTTCGAAATGCGAACTGACTGACAGAGCTTCAAATAACCTTAAAAGAATCTGGTTAGGTGATTTTTTGGATCTGTTGGATTAGAAATTGAAATGAAACACCGCGCAAGATATTAAAAAAACTACTTTGGGTATATGGGCAGTCTCAGGAACTGTTCGCATAGAGATCAAATTTGCGATCAGTTTCTCGATATTTTGAGCAGCGTTGCCAAAATGGCACAATTGTGCCACTTCGGTGCCTACAGTCCGATTGGCACCTTCAGATCTCATTTGGCAACTTATAAGCTTGATACATTTTAATACATAATATTTAAAAAAAAAACACATTTCTTAAAATGTTTAAAATTGATTGAGAGTTCAAGTCATTTTCTCTTTCATCTGCGAACACTTATGTTTTTATAGTTTTTAAGTGTTTATTTACGTTGTTCTTTGGTTATTGAAAAAAACTTAATAAAGTCATTTAAACAAGACTGAAAAGAATGTTTTTTTTTCAAGTAGTGAAACATACATATCGTGTGTGTGTGTACGAATTCATACACAAATAATCGGAATGATACTAATGCGAAATTATATATTTCTTGTGTTTTTAAATATCTCTCTGCCGTTGAAGGGCTGGTGGCACCCAGTTGGCACCTTTGGTTACCGTCAATGGGACCTAAGAAAATTTTTTTGCAGCAACGCTTTTTTGAGGCCTCACGAACGGTGGGCTCGATGTTGGCTTGTAAGGCAGATTTCGTTGTTGGCTTATCCTTCCAACTTAGCAAACTTAAACAACGGAGTCATAGTGTCCATAGAGTCCACATAGGAGGATTTTTCAAAACCACTATATCTATCTTATAGGGTATTTGATTCACGGATGCCTAGATTTAACCCCTGTGCTCTCCTAAATTATTAAATTAGAGCATGGCTTAAGCCGGATCGTCTATTGATTTTTGTAACTTCAAGCAATCCTTGGGCATTTATAGCAAGTTTAGGTTCCACAGTACCATACTATTTAGCGCTATCTGTTGCAGTTTATCAATACCTCTAAAGTCATAGAAACTAAGATTTTAGGTACATTCCACGTTACATAACCTTTAAATCGTTTTTAAAATACGATAATTACGATTTTGTAAATCACAAAAATACGATTCTCAGAAAAATGTTATACCTAACACGTTTCACCAACAGCGATCTCCAACCATCTTCAACATGGGATCATGACGTAATCTCGAATGACAAAAATCTCGAGAGCTAAAAATCTCGAAAAGTTTTTTTTTAATCTCGAATGCAAAAATTTCTAATGTATAAAAATCTTGAATGTTCAAAAATCTCGAAAGACTACAGCCCTATCGAGGTATCCGATCGGAAAATTCTCCGATTTCATACGAATACGAATCGGAGGATTTTTGTTTGTTTGAGGTATATGCAAGGCACACTGGCATTTCAGTGCGATCAAATGCGTTTTACCGATATTTTTGACAGTTTCGTACGAATTTTCTTCCGATATGCTCCGACAGGAATTGGTTGCGGAATTTGTTTACTACGATTTGCAGTGAAGTATTGATAAATCGAATGTAATTTCAGTCTCCGATGGAGTATGCGTAGCGGAAAAAATTCCTTTCCGATCGGATACCTCGATAGGGCTGTATATCTCGAAAAAATCTCGAAAATAAAAAGTAAATCTTCTATATATATATAAAAATGAATTGCTGTTCGTTAAGGTGCTAGAACACGGTATGTAGGGCGCCACATATATATGTGGCTCTGACGTCACCAGATAGAGTACACATAAGGCATACATTGCGTTTTTCGTATGTAGCGCGGTGGCTACATAAGGGCGCACATATCGGTTGGCTGTTGGTTATTCGTTTAAATGATGCTATCCGCAGGTTTATTGCCCTGTGTGCAGTCTTGCACTAGAACTGTAGGTACTAATTGTTTTATTGCTTTGGGTGTATTTATGTTATCGCTGCTCGTACAGAACACAAACCGAAATGCTGAAATTACATTGAAAAATACATATGTACGAACCGTGCAGGTAACCACTCGACATTATGTAGCGTATTGGAACAAATCGTATCTGCTAGGGTAGTACAAGGTATGTCGAAAGGCCACTCAATGCGTATGTGTCACGATTGCCTCATATCGTGCCTCATATCGTGCCTCATACGTATGAGGCCATTGGCTCCATACGCTGACGACAAAATTACGTCAGAGCCACATATATATGCGGCGTGCTACATACCGTGTACTAGCACCTTTAGTCTCACTAAAACTCGAGAACGGCTGGACCGATTTGGCTAATTTAGGTCTTGAATTATTTGTGGAAGTCCAGGGAAGGTTCAAAAGGTGAGAAATTGGACAAAGGGGCGTGCCACCTCCTATAACATTCAAAATCTTATATCTCGAAATCCACTGAATCGATTGAGTTTAAATTTACAGACAATCTTAGGTATTGGCCCAGGAGTGTTTCTCTGAAGATTGGTCAACATTGGACAAAGGGGCGTGGCACTGCCCATACAAAAAAACATTACAAATCTTATATCTCGAAAACCACTGAATCGATTAAGTTCAAATTTACATACAATCTTAGGTATCGGCCCAGGAGTATTTCTGTGAAGATTGGTCAAAATTGGACAAAGGGGCGTGGCACCTCCCATACAAAAAAAAAAAACATTCAAAATCGTATATCTCGAAAACCGCCGAATCGATTGAGTTTAAATTTACAGACAATCTTAGGTATTGGCCCAGGAGTATTTCTGTGAAGATTGGTAAAATTTGGACAAAGGGGCGTGGCACCGCCTAAAAAAAAATATCTTGAAAACCGCCGAATCAATTGAGTTGAAACTTATGTACAGACAATTTTAGGTATTGGCCGAGGAGTGTTGCTATGAAGATTGGTAAAAATTGGACAAAGGGGCGTGGCACCGCCCATACGAAAAAAACCAAAAAATCTTATATCTAGAAAACTACCGAACTGATTGAAATCAAATGTTAAGAAAATATTTGTTATTGATGCAAAGGTGTTTCTGTGAAAGTTTGATCAAAATTGGACAAAGGAGCGTGGTACCTACCGTATAAAAAAATATACATTTTAAATCCTATATCTCGACACCCGCATGGTAGCTAAAGTGGGTGGGATTGGAAAACGGGCCAAAATTGTCTAGACAATACAATTCGTGGGCACACGTCCGAGGAAATATCGGTCGAAGCACACGGAGTACAGAATCAGTCTGGACACATCGGTTAAATAAAAATGAAATGAAAATGTTCAAGCAGGCAAAACAACGTTTGCCGGGTCCGCTAGTTCGATATATTTTTTTTTGCACCCATACACCATATCTAAGCAGTAAACCCAAGCAGGGGGGGGGGGGGTTGCAGATACGTACCTCACTTCTTAACATCATTTTTAATATTAATTCGAGATTTTTTCGAAATTTTTTAAATTCGAGATTTTTTCGAGATATAGTGGTAGACCTAAATGTTGTGGTTGGACTGAGCTCAATGACTCGTTGATTAGAGTTGAATGGTATTAAAATGATGCGTCGTTTAAACCTTAGAATTCTAAAACCGACTTTGAATTCAACTTCCTCATTAAAAGTTGATAAGTTACTTCCGCGGATGTGATTGTTCGTTAGCATGTTATACTCACTTCGCTATATATACCAATTTTTTCCGGTAACCCTTTTACGGAATGCTATCATTTAGTTTTTCACATGTTTTCAATTTTGTTTTTCTGTATATCCTCAAAGTGACAACAGGATGTGAACAAGAAAATGCTATGCAAACTATACAGCAAATGCGAAACATTTAACTTGTTGTCCCTTTAATCATTGCACGTATAGCCGACATTCAGAAACTGTACCGAACACAGGCTATTCATTGGAGCTTGGAGAACCCACGTTCGACCTATTCTTTGAGCTGGATCACAGGACACCCCCATCCTACCAATGCAGGAAAGCAGTTTATATCGCGAGCAATTTTCAGATGCGTCGTTTCCGTATGAAATTTCACTCCCTGCCAAGGACCAGTGCCGGAGATACGGTTTTTGCCGCTTAAATTATTATATTGAAATTGCGCTGTCGAAATAAAAAGAGGCAGAATGTTCATGTATCTAGCTTTGGATTTGGTAATTTCGATTAAAATTATGAACTTTGTTCTTAATTTTAATTATAGCGACCACTAGGCAACGAACAAATTTTTGTGTAACGAACCTCCGTTTTACAGTATTTAGTAATCTGTCGTAATTTATCCAACGACTGTATAGTATATACAACAAATTGGAAATATCCTATCCCCGAAAAGGAAACTTTACTGCTGCCTGATACAGTAAATTGCCACACAAATTGAAGGCGCCCTCCATATCTAGGCCTACATCCATTTCTGGTCCTTCCCTTTTTGGACGACTTGCCAGCCGCACTGGACTATGCATTGAACATGGATTGCTCAATGAATTGTAAGATAAAAACAACAGGACAGGATAACGATTTTTTTCGATTTGTTTTTTATTTTCCCTTAGCACCGTCTGCAGATTCAACATATGAGTACCCGTATAGGGCTGGAAAGAGCCCATAAAATGTGCCACTGTGATAAATTTCACAGGGCGGCGCACTTGTTGTCAACAGTAAAACTGCCGATTATTGCAGATATCGTGTAACATGGCAATGAATTTTAATTAATTAATTGCCAGATGTATATGTCTGTGCATAGTAGAGGGTGGTGCACATAACAATGGATAGCCAAGGAAAGGTGGGCGGCATTAATGACATCCGCTCCGATATTGCACCGTGCAAACGGTCGTGTGTTGATGGACTTAATAATTGATTAACGGAAATTAAATGGGAGCTGTACTTCAGATGTGATTGGCAATTTTCGGAAGAGCAAAATGTTAATGTGGCTTGCTTACCTACGTTACAGTGTGCAATGTATCGTTTATCCTATGTAAGTGTACCTATATAATAATGTATATAATTTCGTTGAAGTGGTATTCATACCGTTTCGCTGATAAAGGATAAAATAATGAAAAATATGTCCTGCAGAAATATAACGGGAGGTAGGTAGGTAGGTGTATTTATTAAGGACTTTATTTATGAATCTGGATTTTCATTAAGTAATTTCGCCAACGTCAGCAGGAACTAGCAGTCGACTATGAACTTTGGGAGATTGGAAAAAGTTGTCAAACTGAACTGGTACGTATAAAAATGTATGTGGGTATGTATAGGTCAGTCAAAGAATTATACCTACCAAAAATTTAACCGCAAACATACAAAGCCTAGCAGAACTACTTGACCGACATAGACAATTTTTAATACCAACCTGACAACGGTAAAAAGAAGTCATTCCACAAAATTGTATTCATTTAAGTCGGTTCGTTTGGACGCTATGGTGTTTCCAACGGCTAGAGAGATAAATTGGTCGAATATTGACTTTGTATGGAAAGTAACGGAACTACTTTACCGACATGGACCATTTTTATTACAAACCTGACAACCGTAAAATTAAAATCTCTCACAAAATTTCAGTCTCCTTAGTCGATTCGTTTGGACTCTATCGTGATTTAAATAGATAGAGACCACATGGGTCTAAGAGTGGTTTTGTATGGGAGGTACCAGAACTGCTTGACCGACATAGCCCATTTTCAATACCAACCTGACGACGGTAAAAATAAGTCCTCTCACAAAATTTCATTCCCCTAGGTCAATTCGTTTGGACGCTATCGTGCTTTCAACAGACGGACAGACAGACAGACAGACAGACAGACAGACAGACAGACAGACAGACAGACAGACAGACAGACAGACAGACGGACATGGCTAAATCGATTTAGAATGTGATCCTGATTCAGAATATATATACTTTATAGGGTCTCCGGTGAATCCTTCTTGGCGTTACAAATGTAATGACAAAGTGAATATACCTTCCTGTGGAGGGTATAACAAAGGTGGCACAACAGGAAGGTAGACACCCTAGGCCTAGCTTCTCGCAACCATTCGTTTGTGTGAGTTTCTATTTTTGGGAAGAATGGAATTGAGAGCCTTTTTTAGGACAGTCATACTCTCGGATGTTTGTCAGACATTCGCGAGACGTGGCGCAGTAGAAAAAACGTTAAGATGTAATTTGTATTTTTCCGGGGATCGAACCTGGGATCGCTCGCACACTAACCACTGCGCTACTGTGCCCACCGAAATAATCCATACTATGTATTTTATAAAATGCAACATCCGTCTGTTCGCCCCTCCATAACTCGAGAACAATTCGTCCGATTTTCATGTTTTTTATATATAGCCAAATTAGGCCGTAGGGTAGGTGAGAATTGTTGAGAAGTAAAGCGGTCGCGGGGAGTAAGGGGTTCTCACAAAACTGTTAACCGTATGAACTTGAAAGTTTATATGTTGATAGATAAGTCAAAATTATTACGTACCTGATTCATCGTTTTTAAAAATTCGTCCCATAAAGGTTGAAAAAAGGGAGTGCAAACATTTGTGATGCGTAAGTTGGTATGGACAATTGTACATATTATCTTCTACATTTATTTAATGTCGTGGTAGGTACTAACTCTGGAACCATTTGGCGGATTTTAACAATATTTATTTCAACATTGTACTGGCTACATGTTACATGTACTGGCTAAGTTGAAGATGATACCCTCATCGTGTCTCCTTCTTCGTCAAATGATTTTAATATGGAGGTCTCAACCCGATTACAGACAATGAGCAGATTTTGAAATTAATAAGAAAGAATAGAGATTTAAACAAAGCTGGTGAATCGTTTTATCTGCCACAAGTAAATAAAGCGCCCTCGGTCACTATTGACCAAAAGACTCTTGAAGATTTAAGGAATACTTGAGAGTTGAGACTGCGTTTCTGGAAAGCGAGGCTATCCCAAAAGAGTTAAAAATGCATGAAAATGCCTTTAGGCCAATTCAGGGATTAAAGTCCAAGATCTATAAGTTAGGTACCTATATATTATCTACATATGGAAGGTATACACTGGGATACCTGAATAGTTGCAAAGACAACAATTCGTAATATCGCCCTATTGCTAATTGATTTTTCATAAGAGAACCTCCTAAGTGAAACATCCTCTCTCAGCAACTTCACAATCTCCTGTTGAATATTTCCCAACGTGCACTTTTAGTTGACGTGTTGAAATCCATTAAGCTCCCTGACTGTTCATCACACAGATTTTAACTGCGTGTAAAACACTTAACCCACTTAAAATGCTTACTGCTTCACCTGAGTACTGTTTCGCCTTTACGCCGCCATGCTGCTCCAAAGTTGAAACAATCCTAGTATAAGACTTACATCGTCACTCCTTTGCCTTAGCGCACAAATTTTAATCTGACAAATTTTTAACCCTGCAATTCTTCCAACCCTATTGAGTTACATGCCTGCTGAAATACGATTAAGAAAAATAAAGCCAGTGCCGGCAGCAACGTCGACAGCATTAGTATATACCAAGTTGGTAAGCTAACTACTACTATACCCAGTGCTCTTCAAATGAAACCCTTCACAGCAATGAGCAGTTGGATAAAAAAAAGTAGCAGAGTTCTTGAAAAATTCGCATGAAGAATTTTCACCGAATGAGCCGCGATGTTGGTCTATAAAGTTAATGGAGTCATGCAACAATATTTACGGCTTGCTGAATATCAACCCTTGAGCACAGTTTTGTACTTAGCGCAGTGCCGCTATATACTACCATCAACCTCCCCCCAACAAACTGTAACAAAACAAGTCGTTGATTAGGCACATTCTACAGTGTATAGATGGCAGCGCCACTCTATCTCACTACAAGCAAACACTTGAGGAACTTTTAAATTGGCCTTTTGTTGAGTTTTGCACCGACCCTTACAATAAAACTATAGCTATGCCGACGCCGATTGCAGGAATATCTACTTACTTAGTGAAGGCAGTATAGTTGGGTGTGATGGCAGGTCTGCCAACTCTTCATCACCACTTCTCCTATAGCCTTTTAATTAGTTAATGGAACTTTAAATTTCATAGCTCCTTCGGTCTATTATTCTTCTTGTTGCAATTAAATGTAATTCGCTACAGTGATTACTTGTTTTCATCTTCTCTATTACAATTTTTACTCCCTAATGGCTGTAAGGACATACTAGTGTATTATAGTTAACCCCACCTGGACTCACCTTTGTCCTAATATCCGGAAAGTTTGGACTTCATTGAAACCGTTATGCAGAGTGGCGGTTTCAGTCGGGTGATGTTGCATAGTAAGGATCTCTACATGTACAGTGGTACAAAAAATGCGTTATGGAGAATTTGCACCCGCATTCTGTGTACCTTTTACACACACGCAAGTATAGTTCAGAGGTCCGGAGGATATTTTAAATTTTTCAATTAGAAGCAACAGGCGGATTTCAATCTTTGGCAATGAATTTGACAACGTATGACATTGGGGCATATTCATAGATCTTTGATAAGCTATTACTATGTAATAACTAAACTAAACCGGAGTTTATCTAATTCATAGACAATTTAAACCCATTTCTAAGCGATAAACTGGAGTCTAATATTAATCACGACAAAACGTATGTTTAAGTTGTTTTTAATTCTATTAAACGTCAAAACCAAGTGAACGAAAAAGATTTAAGAATTTTGCAATGCAATTTTTGCAATTTTGCTTTTCTCACTGATGGATAATAATTAAATATTGTGATGTCTGTTTTTTTTTGGAAATTATTTTAATGACATTTCTTTGATCGTCTACGACTTTTTATTAGATACCTTCGGACCAACTCATGCAGCGGCAGGATTTTGTTCTTGCTTCTGACCAATTCCTCGCTCTTTGAACACTTTTTTTTTCCGCTACATCCTTTTTTTCTTTACAAAACAGCAGAACAACAACAAAATACAAATTACAAGTCAAATTCATCGACATTTTGTTGTCAGAAAGTGTATATTGTAATAGATTTGTAGTAGATTACACGTTAGACTCGGATCTAATTAAACAGAGCTGGCAAGTTCTTTATGAATAGCAGTCGTGTTTTACCTGTGGGTTAACTTTAGAATCGAGTTCAGTTAGACTCGGGTTTATAGTATGACTATGAATATGCCCCATTTTTTCCACGAACACAACTAAATGAATTTTCTCAAAAACAGTTGTTGTCATTCACACAATATTTACTTAATAAATTATAGAGTTGCAAGCAGTGATGCCATATCGGCATTTTTAATGCTAGATCTAGCATTTTCAAAACCTTGCAAGCATTTTTCTATAATAGTGGAAAATGCTAAATGCTAAATGCTTTTTTAGCATTTTCTTAAATTTTTCCCATTTTAAATGTTTGTGTTTCCTTTTCATTGAAATGTTGGTTCCAAGCCATCCTATATGGTGAGATGCAGTGTAGTGCAATAAGTATTCATTGCTTCTAGTACTTTCCGAGGTGCGAAATGTGAATGCAGTGACAGTGTATGGAAAGTGGATTGATCGTTTGTATTTGTATCGTATTCGTGTTTGTTGGTCAAAACTTTAAGCTTGTAGTAACCTAACAAACCAGGCGATTAACATTTCATTCGCAGCGAGTTCATCTAGGGATAGGGATTGGGAATTCAAGACATGTATTGTATTGTTTGAAATGGTTGACGTTGCGTTGCGGCAAATGTATGTCGATGGAAGACTCGCTGACGATTGCTAAGCCCCAACCGAATAAAAAAAGGCGAACATTATAGTGAAAATTTATACGAATTGGGAAACGCTATGGTTCTAGCGGTAAACAGGAATGCGTAAAATATCGGAACCGATTCATTTCTTTTAAAAATTTACTCCTTGTTCATTAAAAGTACACTCAGAGAAAAATCCTGTGTAATATTGCCTTAACCGCATTAGGTAAAGTTTTTTGTATGGATATTATTAGACAAGCATATTTCTCCTTAAAACTAAGCACATTTGTATACGACCTAACTAATGGAAAATAAGCTGAATTGCCTAAAATTGCTTAGTAGTTTTAACCAAGAGATAACATGTTTATACCCGGTACCACACTGTGGTGAGGGTATATTCACTTTGTCATTCCATTTGTAACGCCCATAAGGAGGCGTTGTAGGTATGACAAGCTGTATATATTATTGATCAGCATCACTTTCTTAGTCGATCTAGCGATGTCCGTCTGTCTGTCCGTCTGTCTGTCCGTCTGTCTGTCCGTCTGTCTGTCCGTCTGTCTGTCCGTCTGTCCGTCTGTCCGCACGATTACGGCCGTAATTTAAGAGCTATCAACTTGAAATTTGGTACGTAAGCTTTTATCCACCAAACTGAGGCTAAGTTCGAAGATGAGCAAGATCGGATGAAAACTACTACTAGCTCCCATACAAAAATATCAGATTTATATAGCTTTTTATGTTAAAAATTAAATTTAAATAGCTACAGTAAAGATAGCAAGTTTAAACTTTGCACATATTGTTTTAATAATATTTAAAAAAATTTTGACAAAAAATGAGCTTGGTCGAATAAAAAGTACCCATACCTCCCATACAAATATATAATTTTTTAATACTAAAATATTTTTTTTATTTTACAATAATAGTACCGGGTATTTGAGCTTCGGCATAGTCGAAGATAATTGTCTTACTGGTTTTTTCTTAACTTTGCCTTTTATTGCTAGGTTAACTAAGTAATTTTGCCTTAGGTCTTAGACAACTTTTCTTAAAAAATTGGGTAGCGGTTTAACTTTAACTTAGGCCTAAAGGAGTTTTGCCTTAAATCTAGGAAGACACCCCTCTAATTGTCTTGAACTGTGTAAATTTGCCTTAGGCCGACTGTACTTTGCCTTAAGCCTGGGGTTACTTTTGGAAGTATAATACATAGTTGAATTCGCGTGCAAAAATTAGACAGTCTATTTGCAATTTCCGTAAAGCAAACGTGTAATTGTGTGCTTATATTTTTAGACAAAACAGCGTCAATTTATGTTAATTAGATATACAAAATTCAAACTGCGTGCTGGCTTGCAGATTACAATAATAAGGTGAGTTTTAGCAATAGTGTCAATAGTTCCTATTATGGACTATAATTGCTGATAAAAAACAACATCCCTCTTTTATTATCAATAACTTGTTTGTTCTAGGAAAAACCAAAATGTCCCCAAAGACGAACATTTATGTTCTAGAAATAGGAATCTCAACGCAAATGTTGTCGAGGAACGTAATAATGAAGGTATGTTTTTGTTTATTAAAATCGAGGACAAAGATAATATTTATGTTTGAAAAAATGTATTTGTTTATTATAGAATCTTCAAATGAAACTGCTGACTGCTGGGATATTATTGAATGAAATAGTGGATGGAAACTACACGTATATGCAGGAATATGGTCAACGAAAACAATGATATAAGCCGTCAAAAAAAATTGTGAAACTGTCCGGTATAAATAAAATATAATATAATAAAATAAATAATTTGATTTTCAATTAGCATGATGGTTAAAAGCATATTCCTAATAAGCAAAGGGGAATTCAGTAATTCACCACACTTATAGGCTAGCTAATAAACACCTTAGTTTAATCAAAATTTGCTTTAGCAATCTTACAAAAATCAGGCAATTTCTAAGGCAAAAACATTTTGTTATTACCTTAGTAGTTAAGGCAACTCAACACAGTTATTGGCTAAAAATATTGGCAAAAATCACCTTAGTCTTAGGAAATATTGCCTTAGGCAAACATGGATAATTCAAGCTATATCTAAGGCAGTTCTACACTGATAATGTGGCAGTGTATTTACCTAAGCATTTTAACCCAACTTGCCTTAAAACTAAGTAAGCTCAAAACGGCCTTAGGGCTTATGCAAGTTAGCACTCGATTTAGGTAAATTTTACACATGTTTTTCGTTGAGTGTAGGTAGAAAAAAACACGACTTCATGTTTTTTTTTTTTTGTTTGGGAGAACTCTTTTGCCCAGTGGTTTACTGGGAAGGGGAACTATTAATACTGATACGGATACCTATATAGAGTGATTAACCAGAATAACATGTCGCGCTCGCCCTCATAATTTAATTAAAGAAACGTAGAGTCTCAGTGCCTCGTTGCCTCGTCTCGCGACCATTTCGGAAATTTGGAAAAATCTCGCCCGAGACACCGATGACATTTACTCTCTGAGTGGGAAGCGACGCCATTTTCATAGAAATGTACTTAAGGTTGCCACTTGTATTTTCTCAAGCAAACAGGGCGGCACTTTTATCGTTTTTTTTGTTATTATTTTGATACGGTTCGATTATTCTGAGAAATTTTTAAATAAGTCAGCGATAATGTTAGAATTTATTTTCCCACAATAATGAATGACGGTGAAAAGGGGAATTTCGTATTTCTTTAAACAAACATTGTCCCGAAAATATATATGTTTTGAGTGTGTTTCTTTTTGATTTCTTGGTTATTGGGGGTCATTTTCTTGAGCAAATTTTATTAGGATGTAAGACTGTAAGCTTTTCATAGGAATTCACTGGAACCTGTTCTGGAATTGACTAAGAAGTTCAATAGAAAAAGTTGTACGTACGAAAAAATTAAAAAATTATTTTTCTAGAAAATGTAGACTAGATTAAACAGCACGTTTTTGATTCGAAAAAAATCTTTTTTTATTTGAACACACACCAAGCGAAACAGAATGTAGCAAAACAAAACGTTTTGTTTTCTTGTTTCGTTTGGTGTGGAATTTACGACTTGCTTTTAGTGCTGGTCGGACTCAGACAATGAAGTTGTGCAAATTTTATTTACATTTTAAAAACAACGATATTTAAATTTTGTTTCGCAAAAACAACAGGTTAACTATCGGCAACGAAACATATTTTTCTGTTTTGCTTTGGTTTTTATGTTTTGTTTTCTTTGGTGTGTGTTGCGCTCTAAGAAAGTAGGCAATTATCGTCAACGACGCTGGTTCGAAACAGTTTTGTTGCATTCAGTGTGTGTTATGCTTGTATACAATGGCATGTATTTTCTACAACCACCACCGAAACACTTAAAAACAAAAACATCTGTTTTGTTTCATTTGCTTTGGTGTGTGTTGCCTCATAAGAAACAATGTGCTCTTGTTTCACGAAACAAAAAAACACGTTTTGCTTTACCCGGTGAGTTTTCAACCTTAGACAACTATTGCTTAATTTTTTTTAACTAACTTTATAATTCATAAGCAACATTTTAAGACCAAGATTAAGTTCAGTCATTAAGTTTAAGTGCTCAAAAAAAGCAACAGAATTTTTTTCGGTTGCATTTTATTGATATCAATAAAATGCAACTGCGCAAGAAATTTTCACTTAAGTTGGGACGTGCTCATGATACAAATAAAGCCCGTCCCAACTTAAGTGAAAATTTCTTGCGCAGGTCTCTTCACATTAGGGATTTTATTCTCTTACCTACAACAAAACTACTTTTCCAACCAGAACTGTAGCTAAAAAAAATATGTGCGCATTTCAAACAACAAGCATACCCCTAAACGCGAAGATATCTCACTAGATAGATCGACGAGCGAGCCATGACTGATTGTCCACACAGCAGCAGCACAGCATCGTCGTTTGCCTATGCCAAACCAAAGATACACATTTACCCACCGCAAAGGAGTGGGAAATTTGCTGGCTGTTGCACTTCTCAAATAGCTATGCGTTGAGTAATGAAAGCCAGAGTTCTGAGTAACTTTACTATAGGCGTATTTTTTTGGGAAGTGAGTATAACAAAACCAAAAGTGAGTATAACAGTTTTACATGTAAAACCAAAAGTGAGTATAACAAAACCAAAAGTGAGTAGGTATACCAGTTTTGCATGTAAAAGTAAAAGTGAGCTAGCTATAGATTCCCAAAAAAATACGCCTTATAACAGCGTGGAACCCACTATGTGTTTAAAAGGGTTGAAATGGAATTTTCGGTATACTTTGTGATAAAGTAGAGAAAAGCATTAACAATTTCATGCGATCAAAAATCCTTAAGAGAAAAAAATTTCCCTTCAATAAAGTGCTACTGCGCATGTTGGGATCTTTCTTTTGCTTTGGGACGGAATATAGCTGTAGTTCTGGTTGGAAAAGTAGTTTTATTGTAGGTAAGAGAATAATATCCCTGATGTGAAGAGACCTGCGCAAAAAATGTTCACTCAAGTTGGGACGGGCTATCTATAACAAGTAGCTGTTGTGCTCTAGCAAATTTATTTGAATTCCGCCTTTACCCTTCAAAAGGTAATTATTGTCTAGGTGTTAAAGTTGTATGCTCCAACAGTTCTTCACTCAAATTTGTTATCCTACCTACTTATGTAACTAGTATCTACCTCTAGTGATGTGTTTGTCTTAACTTGAAGTCATTTTTTCATTATGCTGAAGTAACTTAGATATTTTATTCTCTCCATTTTCTTTATACATATGTAACAAGTTCTTTTCCTATATTTTAATAAAAATTGATTGCTAGCTTTCTCATAAAATAGAAAGATCTAAGAAATGCCTTACATTTTCAGAATCGAAAACGGATTAGGTACCTACACCTTTTAAATTATTTCTGTACAGGAGAATTCGTATGAATTTTTCAAAAGGAAAGTTTTGTATCATTCAAACGGAATTTAAATGACCTTTCCATTGGTGCCAAAATTTACATGAAGTAAGTTTCAAATTATGAGCAGAATTAACTTTAGTTTTGTCAAAATACTTATGCCGACCAGTGTATGATTTAAGCAAATTGCACGGAAATTCTAAGCCACTTGTTGCTTTCAGCGCCACCTATTTATTCATTGTGAATTGAATTTCGCCAGCCGGTCTCCAACTGGGGAGGAAATCAAGAGTTGTTGCCAGCAGTTGACAGCAGGTTGTTGTTTTAATTAGCATGTGAAATGTGCCTCAACTGGCAACTACTGGCAACCACTGACTGGGGAGGTTTCATAAAAACGCAACTTATGTCAATAGGTGCGTTTTTATCATTTGGCGTTCTTATCTCATGCACACAACATTCCAGAGAAAAATGTCAGAATTTATCATATATTTCTACCAAGTCATTCGGCTGGCTTCATCTTGCTGGCAACTGTCCAAATAAACGGCTGGCTGGCGAGGTTTCAAAAAAACATGCCTAATGTCATCAGCGTATGCAAGTAATTGCACAGACTTTTGCAAAATTGTGCCACTGGTGTTGACTTGCGAGTTTCGCACAATTTTCTCAAGAATGATGTTAAAAAAGTCACATGACAGAACATCACATTGTCTAAATCCTTTTTTGACATCAAAGGTCTCGGTGAGATTGTTTTCGACCTTTACGGAGCAGCGAACAATCTCCATCGTCATTTTGAACAATCTGACAAGTTTGGCAGGAGTGCCAAAACTAAACATGGCTCTGCGTAGCTCTTCTCTATAAATGCTGTCATATGCGTCTTTAAAATCTATAAAAAGATGCTGAGTATCGATTTGGGCTGCAGGAAATAAGACACTAATGAAATAAGGCCCCAAAAGAGAAAATGAAATAAGGCCGCAAAAAAAATGAAATAAGGCCCCAAATCTGACAGTAAGCCCAAGCAGGAGGGTTGCAGGGGGCAGCATGCCCCCATATGTTTCTTTTTCGTCTGGGGTCTTATTTCATTTCTTCTATTTCCAATTTTCATTAGGAAATAAGGTTGGGGCCCAAAATTTGGGGCCTTATTTTGCAGAGCCATCGATTTGTACTTCTTGGGTTTTCTGCAGGATCTCCCGTTGTGTGAATATTTGGTCGGTTGTGAACTTATCGGGCCTAAAATAGGGACCAATCAGCTCGTTGACGAATAGTTTCAGGCAATCACACAGTACAGCAGATATGATTTTATAGGCGATATTGCGAGGAGACTGATGCCTCTATAGTTGGCGCAGTTCAGAGGGTCTCCTTTCTTGTAGATCGGGCAAACGATGTTGAGGTTCCAATCATCAGGTGTATGCTTTCTACCAAGTCATCTCCCGCTGTCTTAAAAAGCTCAGTCGATAATCCGTCAGGTCCTGCAGCTTTGTTGGACTTCAGCTTGGATATTGCTATCCTTCTTGGCTTTCATCGCCCAGGTTGAGTGGTTCATTCTGCCTGCCGTTTAACAGTCTGCAGAAATAGTTTTTCCGCATCTTCAGCACCGACTGTGACTCAACTGCAAGGTTTCCTTGTTCGCCTTTATAGGCCTCTGTTCGGGTTTAGTTCCCGTGATACGTTCTTTTTACCTTTTTGTAAAATGTCCGAACATTGTTCCTGGAGTAGCACATCTCTATTTCCTCGATCGCGCGCTTCTCATGCTCTTTCTTTTTCCTCCAGAGAAACCGGTGTTCTAGCACATCAGTTGCGGCTTTTCTGATGGCTTCTTGGCAAATCACTTCAGATTTGTTCACGTTTACTTTCATCTCAGCTTCAAAACAAACAGCTGCAAACCGATCGAGTTTATTCTAGACTTTAAAAATAACAAAAAGCTCCATTTATTGTTAGGTATTAAAGTGCCAAACTTTAAAAAAGCGTTTGAATATTTCATTTCATCAAAGACTGGACTGTTCCGAAAATCAAAATCTTGCTCAATTAGTGAATATAATTTATCATTTTTAACAACATAAATGTTAGCATAGGCTCAACTGCAACATTCTTCTAATTTTTTTTTTAATTTATTAAGTTAGTTAAAATTCGAAACCCAATTTTTTTTATCGACTTTGTATAATAGAGGCGAGCTAAAAGTTATGTAGGTATTTAGATTACTTCCAAGCGAGCTTTAAGATCGAAAGGAATAGCAATATCTACACCTACCTACTATCGTCGCCTTGTGATTCACTGTACCTTTCCTAGGTCGAAACCATTATTACGTAGGTGTAATGTAATAAAAAATCAATTGGCTGCAAAACGATAGTATCTGCAAACATTTTAATGCAATTATCTTGCATCTGATACGATTATGCTCTTTCAATTTCACCACCATGGTCACCCGCCCACTTTTTATCTATTCAACTTTATCCAGGCCAGGCACACAAATTTCTTGGCACTGGTTCAATTTTTGGTCCACAGTCCAGAGGTAATGAGGTATACGTATACGATACGGTATACCGTGCATAGTCTAACCTCAAATACACAGAAGAAATAACAAAAATAAATATTCATAGTATGTTTCTACGTACATCGATATTAATCTATGTAATCGTTGAATTTGAATCCAAGGTATGTAAGTATTTTAAGTGTATAAATGGTAAGATGATAATATTTAATTAACTAGGAATACAATTGGAATTTCTTTTAGTATTTTATTTAACGGCCAGTAAAAATCAAAGAAGGTAACTCAGCAAGTAGCCAAGCCAAGAAAAAGCGTACACTTTTGCAGAGTATTTTGAAGACGTCTTCAAACTTAATAAAATTTACCAAGGAATAGAAATAAGCTGCGAAAGAGGTAGACCTATTCAACGATAACAGCTAAAGAATTTGCCAAAGAAATTAAAGAAGGCGTAATTATAAAAATTTCGATTTAATGACATGTCAAATTTATAAGCATGTGGAAAGGCGCAGACATAATAATGATACCAAAACCAGGCAAACCACCTGACGAGGTAACCTCATATCGTCCATTACCGATACTACCAATATTGTATTGTATTAATGTTATTGGAAAAATGCTGGTAAAACGTCTCCAAAAAATTATTGACGAAAAATCGCTAGTCCCATACGAATTTGGATTGAGAAATAAGCACTCTACTCTTGATCAGGTGCATTACAATCATAGATAAAATGGAAAAGGCATTTGCAGAGAAAAATGTGTGCTCTTGCAAAAAGCATAGATATTCGTACACATTGAACAATTCTGGAGCCATATGTATATCATATCGATTCTTCGTAATTAAAAGGGACACAGAGTACTGAACATTAAGACAAATTGAAGCTGGTGTACCGGAAGGCAGTGTGCGAGGTCCAGTGCTATATACCTTTTATTTACTAGCGATCTGCTTGAAAATTCGCAAACTACCATAGCAACTCTTGCATATGACACCGCTGTACTTGCTATGGGGCCAACTGATAAAAAGTATCTCTGAATGGACAAAAAAAAATGCAAATTTAATTAAATGATTTAATGTCGCTCCATATTAATTTTATGTATAATAACGTATTATATATTCCAGTATTACATAAACAACAATGTTAGTGGAATACTCAAAAACAGCCATATAAGCATGACTCTAGACGCTAAACTCTGTTCGAAAGCGCATGTAAAGAAAAAAATGTGCACGACTGGGTCGCACTGGGTTCTCGTTTATTGCGAATCTCGCAGAATTTCAGAGTCATTTCAGCAAATTTTACGCTTAAAATCATGAATTTCGAATTATATTGCCACTGAAGTTTTGACCTTTGGAAAAATATACCGGGTGTGAAACTGTGAATACAGATCGGAATTTGGGTCATCTTTGAGAAATATTTATAAAACGGCTATACTCGAGTTTTCTGAGCAAAACTAAGTACGTGATCATGTTTAGAATGTTTAGAGCGGTTTTTTGTAAAATTATGCTGACAAAAATGTTACAAATTTGGATTCTGTTTTTAAACTGTTTTGCTAAAAACTGAGTAGGACGTATTCTTTAGAATATAAACATTACCTAGCAGTTACATTTTCATCCAAATCGAAAATGAAGTTTTCGTGATATGAGCAGTTTTTGAAGTACATACCATTTTTAGCGATTGGGGATGGAAGTCGAAGGACGCATTCATGGTTTAAAAAACACTGTTTTGCAACTGTTTTTAGGTCAAATCTGAGCAAATGGTACTATTATGGATTTAAGCATTACCTACTTGCCAGTTACATTTTTATCATAACCGAATACGGCGTATTTGAGATATGAGCAGTTTTTTAAAGTATACTATTATTAGGTATTTGGGTGGATATCAAAAGACGTAGTCTTTTTAGAGAAAAACTGAGTTTGCTTTCGAGTTAAAGAATTAAAAATAACTTTTTTTTTTAAATAGTTTTTACCGTTTTCGAAAAAAAGCCAATTTTCAAAATTGCCGTTGCTGGACATTTAACCTAAAAATTGGGTATGCAATTATGTTAAGCATGCCTACATTAACTACTATCAATTTTGGTTCAAATCGTTTGAGCCGTTTTTGAAAAAGGGCTAGCATAAAAAGAAAAAAAAAAGCCTCCTGGCGGGAAGCCCACAAACTCTTAATACGAAGTTTGAAACAAATCCGTCCAAGCGTTTAGATTCCCCAGGGGTGGGACAGACAGACATACGGACGGACAGAATTGCGATCAAAATTGATCAAAATCTCGAGTTTGAAATTGTGTACGAAAACAATATCTTTCTCTTACTATCTACGTACCTATAGGCATGAGAAAGTTAAAAAAAAGAGATGAGTTGAATATGCGACACAGTACCTAATATCTATCCAATTACAATAAGATATTATGCTATACAAATATCTTTTCTGAAACCAATATTGACCTACGGGCACCAGTTGTGGGCATGCACTGCACATTCCAAACAAATTTACAAAAAAACTAGTCCTCCAAAATAAAAGCAGTAAGACAACCCTGAATTCTGATCTACATAGTGATCTAAGTATTGAAATGGTTGAAAATGAAGTTAAAAAAGTTGCCCATAAGCACATCGGAAGTAGACTTCTTAACTATCTTAACTTAGAAATAATACCTAGAACTTTTAAATACATTCCATTTAATCAGGTAATTAAGCCGGGTAAAACCTCTTGATCTATAAGAGTTAGCTACGACCAAGAAAATAGGTATCTAATATTTTCATTCAAAAAAGTATAGGAATCCGAGAAATAGCGGATTGCTCTTCTCAATTTTTTAAAGTGAGTCCAAAATAAGTTGCTGATTAGTCGAACGACTAGGTGCAATCGAATTCGGTCTGGTCCCATCGGGAGTTTTTTTTTTTTTAGATCGGGTAAAAGTTCCTCACTATTGCAGAAGCACCCTTCGCGTAATAGCTCTGCAATGTCTTTTGATCATTTTTTTCTTCTAGCGAACCTCCAATCACAACAAAAAAATTATTTATAATGGGATAGTAGGTATTAGTCACTAGACAAAGCACTTTAGCAACGTTTTCTCAAGGCTCTATAACAAACTTGTAACTTTGTGAATTATGTTCGTGGTGACAACTAAACATTTTGAAATATGTATGACTAAATAAAGAATTGCAAATTTGTTTGACAGGATTAGATACATATCTATGTACTTAATTTAACCCATTTAGACCCGAATTAATTTTGCCTTCCAATTTTAATGATTTTTTAGGTTTTTGATGGTATTCTGCTCTAAAATCAATAAGTTAAGTCGAAATAGTTTTCCTATTAGTGAAAGTGGAGTTATGAGGTGTTGCGAAAACGCAACACTGGGTCTAAGTACATACGTACACATATTTTTTTATTTTTATTTAATTCATTTTTAAGGAAAACTATACAAATATGAAGAAAAATAAAAGTAAGACTATTTTAGATTCGCATGAAAAATCGAATAACATTTGTCGTGAAGTGCAACATCACAAGTTCCGTTCTTTTTCACCGTTTGACTTCCACAAGCTCGACATCGCAGCCTCTTGTTAGAATGCTCCATTATATGGTTACCTACCAGATCGAAGAAACGTGGTAATTTTTGAAGGACGTCCGTCCCCCATTGGGGCAGAACCATACTTAGAATCGATTATTTTTTTTTCAGCTGCATACAAGTAATGGTAAAGCTTGTAATACTTCGGATAACGTTTTCATTGAAAAAGAGCTGGAAGAACTCGAATGGGTGGCTCTCAAGACTCAACGTTAGAGTAGAGGAGGCAAAAATGCTCCCTCCCACGGTTTGAATTTATAATAAAATAAGTTTACGTGTAAGCCATCCTCATCACCTTTGCGCCAGCTTTGCTCAATTTTACTAATATTCACCCACTCTTCTTCAATATCTACAGCTCTGTTTTTTGTACTTACTTCTACCTAGGTAAAAGCTGGTTGAAATTCATTCTATTGGGGTCAGCACAAACCTCTTCTCCAGACTCTTTGTCTGTAATTGCACCGTTTGTATGGTAGCAAGAAAATAGTTTCACGGAATTCATTGTTATATTCTAGCTCGTCCAAAATATCTGACAGAGTCAAAGGTTTCGTCCTAAAAAAAAAAACAATATGTGCTTATATGTAGGTACATTGACCCAGCGTTGCGTTTTCGCAACAACAGAATTTGCGAAGTCAATAAACGTAAACCAATTCCATTTATTCGTATTGATTTCCTTTATTTGTATGTTTGGTATGTAAACTAACCGAACAACTAAACGATATTCTTATTCTTGCATCCATTTTTACTTACCAATGATTTTTATCCATAGAGTTTATGTTTTTTTCGCAAAAAAATATGCACTCCTAAAAAAGTCGAATTGAAGAACAACTCAAAGCAATAATAACAACAAATACAATCTGTTTGTGCAAAATTATTCACTCACTAGAGAATAGAACAAGAAAAAATTCACTGCAAGCAACAATGTATTTTAAAAAAATAGTGTTGTGACATGCTGTTCACTGTTGCGAAAACGCAACGCTGGGTCTAAATGGGTTTTAAAATAATTATGTCAGACAAAACTGCGTCGTATTTAACAGCGGAACTTCGAAAAAACCCCCTTTGCCTTATAATAACATGTTAATGTACATCCGTCCACGCACCTCCTTTCAGAGGGACTTACAGAAAGCATTAACAAAATGTCAGCCACTCGGATGTGTACCTAAACATATTTTTGTTATACAACCCAAGTTTTACTTTTTGAACACATAAATAGCTTATCTACACAGGTGCAACAGATATTTCATAAAGTGTCATCGTCTTTAGCCACATAACGAAATGAAAGGCTCACAAAATTCCCGCTCAAATCCAAGGCCAAGTCAATGAATTCCATTCACTAACGAGCATCAAAAGAAACATTTATATATGCGGTGGTAGTGACTGCATACATATTTACGATCTACCTGGCCTGAGTAACTGAAACTGAAACCTCAATTGCCGGAATCTGATTTCAAAGAAGAAGCACAGATGCGGATAGGAAATTAATTTCAATTTCAGCGCTCAAAGCCTTTCCATAAAAAATATGCATTACATTACAGTCAGTGTGCTATTCAATTGCCTGTATATTGTCAATCTCGCAGTCTCTTACAAAGGCATATCTAGCCATAGTTAGGACGACAAATTTAGCACATTGGCACATTAAATTCATTGCTACAATCAAGAACGTTTGGATAGACTAACACAAGTTAAATACATTTTTTTAGTTCCTTGGGTAGGTAGGTAATTTTATATGTAAAATATAATTTATCAATTTGAATATACAAGTAAGTCTTATATACCGGTATGTGTGCTCCATGCATTGTTTTTAGCGTCATTGCACTGACTGTCACGACACGATGATATTCAAGACCGCAATTTCACTTTCAAGTCTACCCCAAAGAGAGATGCAATATCACGACGAGACAGAAGGTCAGGTTTCATAATAGATTTGATATGCATTCCGATTCCGATTTCATCCATATAAGTGCGAATGCTTTTTTACGTCAACAGACAATCTCGAGGGTGTACTGCCAGACAAGGAAAATTTCATGAAATGCATTCACAATAACAACTATGTGAAAGAGAAAAGTGAAAGATATATAGAACATTGGTTGACTTAATATGAAAAATGTATGTCGCATTAAATTCAGACTAATCACATGACCGTTGGATAAACATAACTTTAAATATTGTGGCACGCAACCATTAAACTCGTTTTTATTAAAGTTCTTTTGGCCCATTGAGGGTACAGTTCTCATTCTTATGGATTAGAGTCCACAGTCCACATTACTGAAGCAGTCGAATTCTTATTCTAACTAAAGTAACATTTTTATTGTTACGAAAAAAATATTATTGGTGCTTGGGAGGTATTGAAATTGAATCAGTAAACCGAAGGGTGTGGAATGGAGTCGCCAAAAATATGTAGACGATACAGTTGCGTGATTTAAGCCGGAGACGCCTGGATTAGTAGAAAGAGACAATCAACTCAGCCACTGAGCCAACAATAATTTATATAGATTGGTACAATGGCTTATAATAATAGTTCAGGACCCTGTAGTTTCGCGCTACGATGACAAATTTTGTTCGTAGTTCTATCTTAAAAACCAATTCCTATAAAAGGCTAAACTTGATACAAGTTACAAATTTGTTCTCGCCAAGAAAAATGTAACTAATTCAAAATTAATACATAAGTCAAAGAACATAATCAACTGTATTTAAGGACACTTTAAAGGTGTATTATTTTTTCTAAAATCTAAGCACTATGGCCTACAACAAATATCTGTAATAAGTATACTAGGGGAGATATTTGTGTTAGGATTGGCCACCAAACAAGGTTAGGTTATGTTGTAAAGGAGGATGTGAGTTTATCACTGTAGATAAGCCACTATATTGACCCCATAGCCTTACCAGTGGAATTTAACCGCCCAAAATCTAAACCAATTCGTCCATACACCTGATTTCCCTACAGAACTTCAAAATGATTTCAATTTATTGTGAGAAGCTAAACTCTTCTAAGTTGTCACAGGTGCCTCCTTCTGTTTAGAGCAATAGCTTGTCATTCACACAATGTATATGTCCTCACAAGGGTGAGTTACGTTGTCCACAAAAACATAATCAATATCATCTGATATCATGGCCCTTCGGCAGGCAACAGTTGAATTTGCGGCACTTCAACTATATGTATATGTGTGCATAGATAAGAAGTGCACCCAGCAACGGGCCATCAACAAAAGCAGCAGCATTGTTCCATATCATTTGGTAGAATTAAATCAGTGATATTGTAGCAGTGAAATAAAGCATATCGCGTGTTACATTTTTTAAATGCTTGTTTGCTGTGTTGTAAATCGTCCGTATTCAATAAACCTATAATCTCCTAGCGTGATTCTTCAAAAGGCAATGCCGAAAGAGTAGGCCATTCGTAACTTTGACTTGCCGAGTTTTAAGAATTTTACTGATTTTTCTCCATCTAACTTAGGAAGCAGGGCATTTGAAACCCTGTGGCTCTCTATATGTAACCATCTTACGTCGGCCCTATCTTTGGTTTTCTGAAGAATTATAGTTTTGGCCACGGCTATTGGTGGTATTATGCCCTACATTTGCTTAATAGTTGTCTCCTCCGTTCACCAGGACGTCGCGTCGGTCGGCGCTTTCGTTACCCTCAATATCACAGTGTCCATCAGGTACCACAAACCAGAGAGAATAGACCACCAGCTTCAGGCAAAAAAGAGAATTCCATGGAGCCAGTTTTGAAATGAGTAGCGCCGCCTCTTTTTCTATCTGTGAATACGTGTTGTACCACAGAAATAACTGTAAATGTTATTAGGTATGCGTGTATGCGTGACCAATTCGCCCTCCATTTACTTTAAAATGGCACACATACTTAACCACCTAATAACTTTTTGAAACTGGCTCTATGGATCACTCATTTTTGGCCGAAGCTGGTGGTCTATTCTCTCTGGTTTGTGTCAGGTACCCAAACCAATATGACATAGTTCTGCGAGCAAATACTCTGAGCATTGTACGGCAGCTCTCAACTAGTTCAAATTTAATAATAATATCTTCCTACCTACCTTTAACACAGCCTGACTATATCGATATAGATTGCAATATTCTTTTTGGATGTTCATCCTGTTTCAAGGAGTTCCGCATCGAAGTTAAGTTACAATTTTAGAAGCTCGCTGCATTTCCTCATTCCCTATAGCGCATATTTTAGACAAAGCCTCGAATATAGCTCCCATATATTGAACTACAAAGCATTTTCTTAAACTACTTGAGAGCTTATAATGAGATGAGTATTTCGACTAATAAGGGCTCCTAAACTGGTTTATGTGATAGCTCTATATTCATTAGGTACAATTGAAGATTTTAAGAGACAATTAATGCATTTATACCTCGAAATGCGACTTATGAGCGCCTTTTGGCTACAGGACAAGTAGACAACTTTGAAACACGCTTCCTCGTGACATATTTCCATAGAACTGAACTTATAAAAAATGTTGGCGCAGAACTAGCATCTATTTGCAACTTGATCTGAGTGGCCAGAAAGTACAATTTTTATTCATTGACGATGAGTCTGTTTTCTTGCTTTGAAGGGAGCCTTCCTTAAACGCCACTGATAAAAAACAATCACAGTGCATCACTCGAAATGTATTTCGAAATGTTAATTACCTGCCTAAACGATCTGCTTCTATTCCACATCTCATCCACTTATACCATCTATATGATAAAAGAAAACTCATCACGCACCATGCGGCTCTTTTGTATACAGTATACACCCTTCCACCATCTACGCAACACTCACATACTAGCATTAGGTACACCCTTTGCCAAACAAAGCTTCCCATCAACGATGCTGTATAAAAGTCGCACACTGCTGAAGCAATTTGCATTTCATTACCTGCACACGACGTACGCGTATGTACGCATTCAATTAACTTAACAGCAGTTTTTTGTTTTCTATTCGTTGTGTACACTGATGCTAGCTGCTGCAACCTGCACCTAGATTTTGCATAAGCCGAGATGAGCATCAAAGACAGACACATTCAACTAGCACTTGCATTATTCCTGGCAATCCATCTGACTAAAAATAACGCCGCCATTGCAGTCACCACTTCGCGACAATACTCCATCAATCAACCAAAATCGCATTACCCGCAATCTTCGTCCAGCTACGGCAGTGAGAATCAACATGATTTTAGCTATCGTGGCGAGCAAGGATACCTCAACCCCAGTGAAGCGAACCCACGTCAACAATTCCCATTAATGTCCTATGGTGAAAGCGGCGGAGGATACGATGACATCCATGACCAGTATTCGCGTCACCAATCCTCTCAACACCATGATTCATTCCAGCCACATGCAAGTTACCATGACCATTTGGATGGGACATACCGGCCGGAGCAGGACTCGCTCTTTGATAGTTATGGCCGGCATTACGATTCTCGTCAATCTGATGACGGGAGATATACATCTTCACTGCTGTCATTTGATAGTATAGATTCTAATAACTCCGAGCTTTCGAACTATCAAATGGCTGAGGATGTTCTATATCCCCCTCTGGATAACCAACAAAACCACCAGTATCAGGAATCAACCAAACAGCAGAATCTACACATATCCGACTATATGACAGACAACAAAAACATGTCACCATCGCCGACGACAAGTCGTGGTCATACCCTGCAATCGATGTCGCACCAAACTGGCGAGAGAACTTCATACGACAACGAAGCCTCCGCTAACGCTGCTGCACAGATACTACTGCCCATAAACAGACCACAAACACAACCAAGAACCGCACACGGGGACGGGAATTTCCCCCAGTCGTTGAACGCGAAGTCTTACATCGAAATTGAGAACCAGCACCAACATCAGCAGGATCAGCATCATATTCCAAGGACAAACGAACACCAACCACAGCATGCAACCCATTTTGAAGCCCAATTTACCAACAACAGCGACATACTGCTTTCGAGCAGCTCACCGACTCGCACATACTACGTAGCTGCAGATAGTGATCTTTCGTTCAGCACCAGCAACTATCCTACCAGTTCTAACCCAGTGTCCCTTCTGCACAGCCATCTCGTTAAACTTCCTGCATTGTCATCACCACAAGTGCACCAGCCAGCCCAACAAGGGTCCTTCGTAATACCAAGCGAACCGATTCCCATCAGCAAACACGTCGAGATAACGAAACACGTCCCTGTACCCGTTTACAGAAAAGTCCATGTTCCCTTCCGAAAGCCAGTTCGTATCGAGATACCTCGTCCAGTGATTTCCACCGTCCCCCGGCCATATCCCATCCAGATACCTATCACGAAAACGGTTGCCGTGCCACTGGTGAAGGAAGTTAAAATTCCCATCGAGAAGGTAACGCCATATCCGGTGGAGCACAGGGTGCCGTATGTCGTCGAGAAAAGGGTACCATTTCAAGTCGAAAGGCAAATAGCTGCTCCGATATATTATCCATTTCCGGTTAGGGTACCGATGGTGAGAACAATTCTGCACAAGAAGAAGGCCCATCTATCTCCCCTGCACTATCATCCCCGAATTCACATGTAGTATGGGTGGTAGGGGGTGCGGATGAGTAAGGAGTCGAGTTGGTAAGACAACGAAGCTATATGCGCTACCTACTTTTGGAATGTGTTTTGTATCTCTGTTTGGTTTTTTCTTTGTTTTGCAGCCATCGTCGTTGTCGCTGTCACTGCGCTGTTGTTGTGTTGTTGATGTTCTCTTGAAAAATCAACAAAGGAAATGAATAAATGAATGAAGTTGGCGACAGTTGTCGTCATTGTCGTCGCCGTCGTCGTTGGATTGACCATAGCAAAGTTGATTGGTATTGACTATGGGCAACTCAGAGCTTTATGACCCAGTTCCGAGAAGAACGTGTTTACACACAGAAGTCTCATGACTGTTGGATGTATATATTTATATTTACTTTAAGATCTTTTAGGGTAAGGCTGTTACTTATACGAATAAAATGTTAGAAACTTTTCTTTATTTTGATAGTCTTGTCGTTTGAATTGAATTGCTATTCCAATAAAGTTAAAATGTACATTTTCTATATACATGGCTATATTTGTGTAGGTAACCTTATATGCTGGAAAATAAATAAACTGCTTGACTGGGTCGTATGGAACTTTCCTGCCACTCCCGACCCGTGAAGAGTGTTCGCCTGAGACACTGTAGTCTTACCCATCTTCTGTGGTCCGGTCCCGGGCACGCTGCTTTCAGTTGTCCAGTTGTCTTTGTAACATATAGGTTCAGTTTTCCATACATCACTTAAGGCCTTGTAATAAAATTCTAAAAAATTGGACAAGCTATCTGCAGTGCTGCCATTCTGACCGGATTCCGGTCATATCTGACCGGAAAGATAAAATTGCCCTACTGACTATAAATTAGGCCCGGTGCACACATGCGTTTTTTTCCCGCGATGGCCCGCAGCGGGTCCGCGTTTGCGTGTTACAGTACCCACACCTAGATTAGGTGGTGCACACAAGCAGGCGGACACGCTGCGGGCCCGCGCGTCATATTTGCAGGTAATAACACCCGCAGCAACACGCAAACGCGGACCCGCTGCGAGCCCGCGCGGGAAAAAAACGCAAGTGTGCACCGGCTCTAATAAATTATCTTATAGGCTAATTTTTGACGTTTTCTTTTGCTAGAATTTTGAAGAGGAAATTAAACAATGAATTTCAATTAATTAAAGTGTGAAATTCGATAAATCTCAGAAATTGGAGTTTGGTGAACTACTCTTTTCAAGTGTCAGAAAATTATCCGAGAATAATTATTTAGCCCAATTGACACACGGCCTTAGTACATGGCCTGGCCGTACAGCGTACATGGCCTGGCCATACACGTCCTCCCATGACTTTCATTTCCATTAACGATTTGGCTACACACTAAAACCAGGCGCCATTGCAATGAAATAAAATTTGGCAGATAAAAGAATAGTGAAATTGAAAACACAAACAAATTCTATGGTTAAGCCGAAGCGGACGCCCGTTTTTGACGTCCTCACTCTATCAACGCAAATATCAAATGAAGATTTGTATCGAAAGCACAATGGTGCGAAAAAGAACGTGCCAGATATTTCTGAAAGTAGATTTTCTATGCTATCTACCTTTCTCCTTTACTCACTCAAAATCTATCTGTGTCGCTGGACACGACGTTCATTGGAAGGCGTGTATGGCCAATGGCCATGCACTAAAAGTGTATTTCAGAACTTAAAACATGTCATATAAAATGAAAAATTAGTTTCAGTAAATTTTAAACAAACGAAATAAAAAACAAGTTCACAAACTCAAAATTCACATATGTGTTATTTAAGAATCGATAAAGCAATTCTGCGGCGGACCTCCCGACTGGCTTCTTACTTATCGACTCGATCAAGTTTCCAAGCACTCGCAGATCTGCCTATTGAGAGGGACTCCAGTATTTCCCCTCTACAATAAAAAACCATTCCAGACCAACAAAAACAGTTGATCACAAAAGGATACAAAACCATAGCAGATGCACCCCAACCAAACCAGTTGATCACAAAGGAATGCAAAACCATTGCAAACCAGATCGTTGGAGCACAACACACACACAGTGTACAGTGTGCAACTACCCCTAACGTAGCCACACACTCTAACATATGTATGTATTATAAAAACGTTTTCTAAACATCGACAATGCAGGTGAACATAAAAATTTGTAAATTGTATACGTAGTTATAGGTATTTCCTCTTTCCTCTTTCAAATTTCACGAAAAGGTTTTCTTTCATGCGCATATTTACTGTTAATAACCCTGTCCACGGTGATTACTGCAGTCGCGAGTAGTTTTATAAACATTTTTATTGGTTAAGTGCTTCGTAAATTTACATAGTTTGTTTTCTCTATATTTCAAGTTCAATTTAATTTTATCCAATAATTATTTCTTTACGCATTATTTGAAAAAAAAAAAAACATCAATCTTTTCCCTTACTAGGCGTATTTTTTTGGGAATCTATAGCTAGCTCACTTTTACTTTTACATGCAAAACTGGTATACTCACTTTTGGTTTTGTTATACTCACTTTTGGTTTTACATGCAAAATTGTTATACCCACTTTTGGTTTTGTTATACTCACTTCCCAAAAAAATACGCCTACTGTTAATATTTAAGTTAGCTGAGTTCTGTAGTGAAGGTAATTTTTACTTTAGTTGGTGCTACCTTGTTCCTAATATGGAATATCAATGTGTTCCTAATATGTATTCCTAAAGGAAATTTTGTATTTAGGTAATCTTAAAATTTTCAGATAACGGCAAACTAAAAAAAGCGTAAGGTCTGGGGCAAATCTAACATGGTGAAAGCTATCGCAGCCGTCAAATCAAAAGAAATAGCTTCAATAAAGCAGCACAACTTTTTAGTGCTCATCGTACCTAGACTCCTCAGACTATTTAATTCACGTTCTAATGAGGGCCACTTGGCAGAAAAGCTGTTCTAAGTCCAGTCTTAGAGGACCAACTTGTGAAGTACGTCCTTGGAATTTGCAATTTTTGCACTACAAGTACGATTTTCTACAAACTCTGCGGTATTCCATATAAAGATCATTAGTGGTCCATATTAGGATCACTTTTTTCAATGTGCTGATTTTGTGTTCTTTGTCGATTTTGTCAATTGACCAAGTGACTAACACTTGTTCCAACTGACCAACGAGTACAAGCCCGCCAACTCGTGATTAGAACGGAGGAGAAGACCAACCCCTGTGCGTTGTTGTTGCTACGAGGTGTAGTCATTCTCTCGGGTTTTCTTCGCCTTATAAGGTAGTTTCTCCTTGAGAAAATATCTACTCGTATATACTATTACGATTTAAACACATTAACGAAATATTTTCAAACAACCTTTTTATTTAACAAAGGAATTAAAAAATAATAATTATTTTGCGCAACAGGTGTATTTGCTGAGTCCTAGGGACATTCCACTTCTTCTTGCTTTAGAATACTGATTTGATTATATCTAAATGTAAAAAAATATATATAATATTTAAACCTAATATTTAAGAAAATAGAAATGCATATAAGGTGAACCACTTCTACTTGCTTACTTACTTAGATGGCGCTACTGTCCGGAGTGGACCTGTTGCTCAAACAACACGCCAGTTAGCTCGATCTTTGGATAACCGCCTCCAGTTGCGCTGCGCACTCCAAGTTGGTTGAGGTCACCTTTAATTAAAAATTGCTAGTGGAAAGGGAAACTCATTGCTGAAATTCGCGAAATGCTGCGACCAAGAAAAGTGTCCATGAGAATGAACTGTCAAAACTTGCGAATATTCAAAATTTCATAAAGTCTCTATGCAGATGTGATTGTTCGTCTACTGATGAGCCCACCCACCAAATCGCTTAGCGAAACTCATTTTGGAGCACAGGCCACCTAAATGTTTAATAATACTTGCGAATATTCATTCGTTATGTATGTAGTTGGTCGATCTCATATGAATTTTGCTTAAAAGCTTTATTTTTTATAAACAAAACAAATATTTGCAAAATTGGTAATTTTCTAAAGTTTGCTAGTATTGTTGTATACTTCTCCACAATACCTCCCAAACCTATACTGTTTGATCAATTGACACCGAGACAGTAAGAATTGTTATGAGCTGAGGTCAGACCACAGTGGCAACTTTGGCATGGAGGAGGAGGACGGTGTCACGCTCGCGGTTACACGGCTAAACTCGTCGGATAGGGCAGTTCTTGTCCCCTCTCACACCAGTAGGCTTGCCACCCGTCCTCCTTTGAGGAGGACAGTCCTCCTTTGTAAGGTGATGTCCTCTGTCCTCCACAAGAAGAAAAATGTCCTCCACACACATAATTACTAAAACAAAAAAAATCAAATCCTTTCACTTCTCAAAAAGTAGGTACGATTTTATTTTCCAAATGTGGCAACACATACACTAGTCAAGTTTTAATATAAACGGCAGCACCTGCAGAAAAACAAGAGAGTTTTTTCTCTCTTCTTCAGATACTATTGTAATTGTATTGACTTAACTGCTTTCTGCATCTGTTCAACGAACGCAACAGACAACACACAGTGTCAGCTGCGGTTTGCGTGCGGTGTATGAAGGAAAGAAGAAGCAGTAAATAAACAAAAAGTGAATAAATGCGCGTAGTTCCTAAAGTTTTGTTGAAATAATTTGTGTTACAGAACCAGAATGTCGGAATCAGACGAAAAAGAAGCAATTTCACCAAAACCGAAGAAGAAAAGTCACTGTGGTTTCAATGACGATTGGCTAAAAGTCGCAGAATTTTCCTGGCTGAGAAAATCGTCACATTGTAGCTCGACTAAAGCTCACTGCAGTGTTTGTAGGGTGGATTTTTCAATAGAATTCAAGGGAATCTCAGCGGTCCGATTACATCAAGGAGGGAAATCGCACCAATCGCTTGTCTCGACTGCTGCAACTAGTCAACATTTGGAGAAATTCTTCGCCAAAAAAAATTCTGCGCAGGAGGATGATGTCACTGCAATAGAAATTGCTCACATTTTCCATGCAGTGAAACATAATTTGTCATATAATTCGCTAGACTGTAGCTTAAAGCTTTTAAAAAAAACAATCCCTGATTCAGATGTTACCAAAAAAATTGCGTGTGGTCGCACAAAAGCAACAATGGCTGTAGAAAATGTACTGCTCCCTTTGTGATTCAGAAGTTAACGTCGTATTTAATATCGAAAAACGTTTATTTTGGTGTTCAAACTGATGCATCTAACCGCAAAAATCGAAAATTTTTCCCAATTTGTGTTCAGTATTTTGATAAAGTATTTGGTATTCAAAATAGAATATTGGATTTTGTTGAAAATGCAAATGAATCTGCTTTAGGCATGTGTGAAATGGTAAAAAGTGTACTAGAAAAATATAATCTTAGCTTAGACAAAGTCGTGTGTTTAAGTGCGGACAATACAAATTCTAATTTTGGGAAAAACAATTCGCTATTCACAAATTTAAGAAAAGCAAATGCAAATATTTTGAAAGGTAATTGTTATGCTCATATAGGTATTGAACAACGCTTTAAAGAAATCAATAAACAATTTGGAAGTAGACGTCGAAAACATAATTTTAAAAATTTACTCGCATTTCTCCAATGCCGCAAAACGACGAGAAAAGTTAATCGAATTTTGTAACTTCTCTGATATTGAGTTCAAGGCAATTCTTCGACATGTAACAACAAGATGGTTATCTATATTACCTGCCATAGATAGAATCATACTTACTTGGCCAGCATTATATTCATATTTTATTAATGAAGAGATTTCAAAACAAATGCAACAAGTTTTACATATAAAAAATCAAGTGATTTCGCCAAAAATTGAGGTATATTTGCTATTTCTGTCACATATTTTAAAAGTTTTTACCGAAACTACAAAAAATTTAGAGTCCAATTTGTGTTCAGCTATCGAATTACATGATATTTTTGTAGATTTTAAAGATAAACTTAATAATCGTATGGAGCAACATTTTTATGGGTTTGAAGTTCGCAAACTACTGTCTAAAATCGAGGATTTAAGTGAAAGATCTTATATTGAAAATGATTTTGATGAATTTATAAAAATAACTTTGCAATATATTGATGAGCGATTTGATTTTTCCAAAGAATGTTGGCTTTATAAAGTAGCCAAATTAAATTTAAAATCAGAGTTCTTCACATTCGATGATATAATTGAAGTTATTGAAGTGCTCAATTTAAAAGATATTTTACATATTAATGTTGATAAGTTATTCGAAGAGGTTTGCTTAGTAAAAAAAAATGTAAATATGTTAAATTTAAATGAATTGTCAAATTCAAATGAAAAATTTTTAAAAATGTTTAAACAATTTCCGAACATTTCAAATATAATTTAGATAATTTCCTATTTATTTAGTATTCCTGCAACAAGTGCCTTCACAGAGAGAGTATTTTCTGTTATGAATGCTAAATGGAGTGAGGAACGGGGAAAATGCTCGACAAATTTAATAAAACGTGAATTATTAATATATTTTATTCAAAAAGAATCCTGTATAGACTAGTGGTGTGCAATTTGATTACTTTTGAGTAACGAATGAGTACTGATTACTTCAAGTTCAGTATTCGGTATTTGGTATTCGATACCTATAGTACTTTGTCTCGCAGTCAAATGTTTATAGGCTATAGGTATACATGTAGAGCTACATCTTTTTCTTTTATACACATTCGCATCTATCAGCGATTGTTAAGCCTATTAATTAAATGTTTGTTTGTACCTACACAAATGAAATGTACTCAAATCTACTCACCTGCCAAAAAGTAAACTCAGTAATCAGTAATCAATAAATTCGTTGAATCTTGTTTCTTAAAAGTATTCAAGATCAGTTAATATACATAATTACTTGAATGTTTGCATACAACGAGTCCTGGTATTCGTATAAGACTCAGTAATCAATACTTTGATTAGGTACAAGGTACTTTTTGATTACTTTGATTACTTGACTACTGATTCCTGTGATGTGGTTTAAAATATGTGTGGAGAAAAGTAATCAAATTGGAACTGCGTGAGTATGTTGCTTTGTATTCGCAAATTACAAAGCAAATATGTACAAAGCAACATACACAACACACCCAGCAAACCTCGTCTCCCTCGTTCATTATGTCGCGCAGTCACATACTCACTCACTATCATCCATTCTCTTACAATAGTACATGATACTCGATACTTGAAATGAGTATCGATACCGAATACTACCTACTCAAAATAAGTATTCGATACTGATACTCATTTGCTTACTACTAACATGCAGCACTAACTCCATATAAACAATCAGTATCAGTATTTAAAATACACATACATAATGTTACCTGCAAATACAAAGCAACATACACAACACACCCAGCAAACCTCGTCTCCCTCGCTCATCATGTCTCGCAGTCCCATACTCATATGAACTTCCATTCTCTTACAATGTACTTGATACTCATACAGTTCCAATTTGATTACTTTTCTCCACACATATTTTAAACCATATTTCCCTAGGAATCAGTACTCAGTAGTCAAGTAATCAAAGTAATCAAAGTATGTATATAGGTACCTACCTACCTATTGATTACTGAGTCTGCATCGAATACTAGACTATGTGTGGAGAAAAGTAATCAAATTGGAACTGAATGAGTATCAAGTACATTGTAACAGAATGGAAGATCATATGAGTATGTGACTGCATCTGCGAGACATAATGAACGAGGGAGACGAGGTTTGCTGGGTGTGTTGTGTATGTTGCTTTGTATTTGCAGGTAACATTATGTATGTGTATTTTAAATACTGATATTGATTGTTTCTGTGGAGTTAGTGCTGCATGTTAGTAGTAAGCAAATGAGTATTAGTATCGAATACTTATTTTGAGTAGTATTCGGTATCGATACTCAATTCAAGTATCGAATACTAAATACCGAATAATTACTTTTTGCACATTACTAGTATAGACTTTTTTGATGATGTAAAGGGCAATAAGGAGCTTCTCAAATTATCGAGAACGAATGAAAAATATGTTTATAAACAATAATTTCACTTTTATTCTGACATGTTGATTAAATCAAGCTATATTTTTTTAGTCGAGCTAGTGAAGAACTATTTTTTTTTCTAGTCTATTTATTTTTGATTTTATCATTGAATTGTTATTTTATTTTTATTTATTTTATAATAATTTGCCAATATAACATTTTGAGTTTTAAAAAAGTAACCTGAAGTATTTTTTTGTTAAGTCTATTTTATTTATTTATGAATTGTTATTTTATTTTTATTTATTTTATAATAATTTGCCAATATACGCATTTTGAGTTTTAAAAAAGGTTTTATTTTTTTTAAGTCCTCCACGAGATTTTCTAAAAGGTGGCAAGCCTACGACACCAGCCACCTGCTCATCACAAAAAAAAATCGTGCCAGAAAACAAAACAAAAGAAGGATAGTAGGAGAACTAATACGGACAAAAAATGGTAGAAAAAAGAGAAAATAAGAGCAAGATAGAAAAGCAGAAAAGGAAATACTCAATAGAACCTGTGCCCATACCGAGGAACAAGGATGGAAATTCAGATGCATTGGAATACTAACCCTAAACTAACCTAATCTAACCCTACTCTACCCGACACCAAAACATACGCTAAACTTCTCTAACTCACTTAAAATAGCCGCATCTATAGGTACCTATGCATCTTTCCACTATCATTCCTCTATACAGGTTCGGTCCGTCCCGAAGATATGCCTGATGTTGTCGGCACTAACGCGGCCTTCCCTCCCCATGTCTAGAAGGCCATGTCTAGCATATCCATGGCCATCTTCTCGGCCAAAATATTGAAGATGGCCCCTTAATCTTCAGAATCCAGTCAGTCGTCAGTCTGAGTTGATCATGTCCTAGTCGCGTGAAGTCATCTGTCGCGTATTACGTCGTTACCTCAACTAGAACGGCGGCGGAAGGACGGCCTTCCAAACAACCCACACACCACATCACTTCAGTATCTATTCCATAGTAATGCAGAGAAACACTTTCAGATACACGATAGTAATAAAATAATCTTTATTTTATGCTAGGCTCAAAGTTGTATTTCAGTGCAAAACAAACTGATTCTGCTTTTAAGATGAACAGAAAATCGGAATAAAATAAGCGCGTATCCTAAAGTGCTCATGAGGGCAGTTATTTGTGTGGGACGCGATTTGAAATAACGTGATTTCTTACTTTATTACTGCAACAACGTTGCAGAGTTTTTGTAACCCGCAACTTGAACCTAATATAGGGAGAGAGATGGACAACGTCTCCTATAAAGAGAAGTTGGCGTTGACGTTTAGACTGTCGAGACACGAGATGGGAGACACATGGGAAAAATTGTGGAGAAATCCAGGAAGTCTGGAAGCATAAGTTAGACAGTGGTAGAGAGATGAAAAGGAACCAGATATGGTCATATGGTCGATCATTTCTATAATATTATAATATGTATATGTAAGTACTACCATTTAACTGTGCTTGCTACGCAAAAAAAATTGTTCTCACATAAAAATTTAGTCCCCTTTTTCCGTTGCTAATAACTCGATCCGCCAGTAAAATTTCCAAAATCGGAGAAACTGGTTTCCTTTATTTCTAATATATAGAGTACACAAACCGAGTTTGAAGTCGATCGGATGAAAAATAAGAATTACCCCCATACAGAAGTTGAGCCTCGCCTGTTGCCTATTCCCCCTTTTGGAGTTGGAATTTCCCCAAATCAGCGCAACATAAACAAATTTTAAATACCAACCTGACTACGAATATAAAAAGTCTTTCGGAACTCGCAAGCTCTGATTGCTTTTGGATATTATGTGAAGCTGTGAACATCCTTTGATTTCTATGATTTCATTAACCATTTACAACATGTTGCGCAATCATACTCGCAATGTTAAATCCCGGTACCCTTGTTAAACCCTTAAAATCCACATCAAGGACACAATAAAGCAATTGAATGCACACGCAACACAGTATAGCAGGAGTAGCGCACGGATGATGACTTTTAACTGTACCATCCGTTTATATCAAGATAAAAGCCATTGTAATCTGAAGGCGTGACATCTGGAGTAACTCTCAGCCTTACATGCGTGACAAAATCCTGTTTAAAACAACATTTCATTTGAACTTCCTGCCGTCACTAGCTTGCCTAGACACGTAAAAGAAAGGCAAGCGAATCCATCTACTTTGGTGGCAACATCAGCCATCCAGCAGTGCAAAGGCAAGCGTTATGAATTTCTTAGAGTGGCACACATTTGTCTGCTACTGCTTTCTACTTTGGATAGCAATCGCGGTTCGGTTGGGATATAAGATCAGCTAGAAAGGGTTCAGCGAGCATGACACACATTGTAATTATAAAGAAAGGAGGAAAATTGCAACAATCGCAAAGTTTATCCGCCCGAACGAACATCATATAGCCACCTCTTGCTCCCTATAGCAAAGGAAACAACAGCCCGAGAATCGCAAAATTTTGATAGAGCGTGGGAATGCGAAGGGTAAGGCTAGTGCCTGCTTATGCTAGCCAAAGCTGTATGTGGGCGTGAGTTTCGGGGTATCATGCACTGATTATACACACATGATGCCGGATGAGTGGAAACTTTTCCTTTTCACTGGCATCGTGTGGAAACCTAAGATGGAAATTTTCCTGTTATTTTCATTTTCTTCAATGCGTGGAGTTGAAATCAGGAGCAGCATTTTTAATGCCTTGTAGGTGCCTTTATTTTCATTTTGATGCTTAGCGCGAGATATTTAATACGTTATGTAGATACACTGTCTATACTATACCTACCAGTGGCGTGGCGTGAATAATTTTAAATGGTAAGTCGAAGTCGAAAAATATCAAAATGTCAAAGGGAAGATGTGGTAGGCATACAAAACCTACAAAACCTTAGTTAATTGTTCAAAGCCATAAAATCGAAAACTCCAGGAAGAAACTAAATTAATGAAGATATTTTTCATCTTGATTCAATAGTGCACAACTTTCATATTTCGATTTGTTCAATAAATCCAAAAAATAATTTTTGTGGAGTTTTGTGGAGGTCCAGCAAAATCATCTACTTAATCTTTGAAACATTTCTTCAAACGTATTTAGGTACCTACGAAGATCATAGCCAGCCAAGACTCAAAACACTTAATTTCTCACTTAGCGACTTGTTTATAAACTTTATAAACACATCAGTTTGTTTATTTTTTAAAAGATACTTACAAAATTCACCAATAAGTCGGAGAAAAGCGTGTTATTTTATTGCATAAGAAAGCGGCCTTTGAACAGAGGATACTCCCCTCAGAAAATCGTTAGGTAAAAAAGGAACTGACTATGACTACATCACAGCGACAGCGCAGCGATAGGAGACACACAATTCAAATTCACCAAATATGTCGGCGGTAAGCGTGTTATTTTCCAGATATACTCAATTACACCACAGCGCAGCGGTAAAAGATACACACAAAACCCACCAAATAACCCGCTTTTCATCGGGTTATTTTTTTGCATAAAAAAGCGGGCGTTGAACAGAGAGGATCAAACTCAGATAATCGCAAGTGTACAAAAGAGAAAGGAGACAAATTTGTTCTATCCACTGAGAGATTTTATAACCCGACATATTTCGGGTTATTTTAGCTTTGGGCTATGCTCAGAGAGTGTGGGCAGTTCTCTAATACTAATGATAATGATGGCGAAGGGTGTGTGGTTCCGTGTGTATAATGCTCAATTAAGTTGGTGGGGTCGGGGTATGTAGCTTGCGCAGATGAATAGATACTTAGTTTATCCCGTGTAGATTATTAAGTTTATCCCGTGGGTTTTATGTTGCTCGTTTTTAAGTAAACATTGTTGTGTAGCTGAACTGAAACTTTTAAAAGGTAACCCGGTAGGAATCGGGTTATATTGACGCCACGCCACTGATACCTACACACGTATAGTGTTAGCGAACGTGTGGTATAAAATTGTTACCATAAAATTACGGGTTCCACTCCACCACATACAAGCGAGAGGTACACCATCACCAAAGCCAGCTTAGAATTTGTTCAAGTCGAATACCACGTTGTGTTGGTAAGTAAAGTTTTGTGGAATTTTCTTCTTGAATATGGAGTATGGCTTATGGCATTATATGCAACATGCATGTGGTGGTTAATTAATAACTACTGTATCGGGTATTCAACTCAAATGGGATAACAACTTTGAAGATTCTTTATAATTAAAATTAATAAATTATTGCTTTGATTTCTTTCATACTTTCAAGGGGCCACAAATAGTTTCGACAAAATTGCAAAGATACCTAAACAAGTGGTTGTGCCTGCTAAGTTGAAGGTAACAATTTATTAAATAATAATATTATACATACCAACAGTCTGTCACGAAATTGTTTTTACAAATTTCTTGACAAGCTCATTTTTGCGTATTTTTTATTACTTTCATAATGTAGTATTGTTTGTTAGTGTTCGTTAGTAGATATATTAATAAAAAGAAATTTATTAAAAAAAATGAAGTAAAACATCAAAGAAGCTCTTTTGTTTTATAATGAAAATGTCTAAATTACCATTTGTTTTCCTTTGTAAAAACAATTCCTTGACAAACTGTATGTAAAAAGTTAAGTTTTTATTTATTTAATGTAGAAAATAATTTGTTTTCAAGACAAAATTGTTTAAATAAAAGCTTTTGGAGAGCTTGCCGAGATGTATGATGAGATTTTATCTTAAACTAGCTGTTGACCCTAATATTATATGTGGCAATGTGTTTTATTTATTTTTCCAACTCCCCATTCCGTCTATGTATCGAATTAGTAGGTATTCGTCCCATTCGACTATCGCCACCTCTCTTTTGCAATAGGAAAAACGGAAATGGTAAGAATTTCAACAAACAACAATATCGAATGGAATTTCCGAAGTCCTTTTCCTTTTTTTGTTGTTTATTATGCAGATGTTTTGGCGTACCTAAGTTCTTACTGTGTCAACTTTTCAAACTCCGGTATAAGAAGTATGTACCTACATGTAACTTAAAAAATCACGAAAAGCGGACAAATGATTCAATGAAACAAACAGACGTTGCATTTTATATACAAGTTTTTTATAAAAATGTGTGAGTAATGAATGATGAAAGATAGTATGTATGTCTAAAACCATTTTTTTCTCCAATGTGCGCCAAAAAGGGACCGCCAACAGTCCTTAAGCAAAGAAGCAATCTTAAAAAAGCATTAGTGAAATTTTAATTTAAAAAAAAATCGGATTTGGATTTAATGTAGCTCAGCTTAAAAACAATTTCAAGATTTTTTTTCTTTATTAATATATCTAAATTTAATTACAAAAAGAAGGAAGGAAGGAAGTATATAAAATGTTCACCCCTTTTCACCTCGCCAATTTTTAAAAATCCCACATTGTATGAAGTATTGAACTGTCACCATGTGACAAACATTCGAGAGTATGACTGTCCTGAAAAAGCTTCTCAATTCAACCGTTCGGACTCGGCATAAAATTGCAGGTCCCTTTCATTCGTCCCAAAAATAGAAACTCACACAAAGCGAATGGTTGCGAGAGGCTAGGCCTAGGGTGTCTAGGTCCATCGTCTGTTGCGCCACCTATTTATTTATTTATTGTTTATTATTTTTTTTTTAATTACTTACTTCTTCCGGGTAAGGCGAACCTATAACGCTTCAACAGCGCCCCGAGATGCTTGCAGATGTATGTTAGTTCTGCACTTAAATTGCTTCAAATCGTAGTCTTCTTGAAATATATCCCCAGGAAGCGAGTTCCAAAGTTTGCTTGTCCTGTAACAGAAGGACAAGCAAATTGTCAAGTGTACTGTATGGTCATGAGCATTAGCAGCCTAAAGTTGCATTTCAAGGGATAATGTCTTTAAGTTGCTCAGAACCAGTGATGGGTAATTGAAATTTTAATTAAATTACAATTACTTGCAGAAGTAATTGCCATGTAATTTAATTACTTCGCAATTACTGAGTAATTGCAATTGCAATTGTAATAATTACAAGTAATTGTAATTAGTAATTTAATTACTATATATGTTTTTTTGATGGGCTATAGGACAAAATTTAAGAAATACTCTTGGTTTATATTTTTAAATTTGTTTATTTGTGTCCAATAATTCGACTTTCTTCGAAAGTCATCTTCAGGGACTGTCAAGAAAAAATGTTTTGACAATAAAATTTACAATCAACATATACCTATGCACATTAATAAACTTACACAATATTTGTATAGAACATAAATTAAAACCTTGTACACAATGATGGATAAATTATGACTAGCACAAAACATGAAGTTATTATGACGTTTGAGTCCTCATTGTCTTCTTCTTCTGTTGTTTGTTTATCAGGTGTCTGTAGATATGTGCGCATTTTTCGGTGTCCATTTTATAGTTTAGTCGTTGTTGTGCCTGTACATTTATTAAATGCAGCATTTCTTTTGTATACCTTCGTATGTAGTTGGTTTCTTCTTGTAGTATTTTAACGTTGTCGAAGTCAGGGTAATGTCCGAATTTTATGCAATGGGCAGCTAACGCAGTTTTTTGTTCTAATGGTGTAGACAGAGCTTTTTGGTCAGATTTGTGTGAGGCTATTCTTGTCCGTAGTTTATTTTTGGTCGTCCCAACATATACTTTGTTGCATAAGTTGGACCCGTCTCCACTACAGGGAATTTTGTAAATCAGGTTTGATTTATCAAGCTTGTCTAGTTTTGTTTTTGTATTGCTGTATAGTTGTCGTAAAGTATTTGTTGTTTTAAGTGCAATTTGATATTTATTTACAAAATTTCAATAAGCAATTGCAATTACACGAATGTAATTAGGGATGTAATTAGAATGAAGTAATTAATCACGTAATTAAGCTATTCTTTATCCATTTATTTAGTTTATAAAAAAGAGCATTAGATATTTTATTGCTCTAACTAGCTACTCGTACCTATTTATATTTCGAGTTACCTTTCAAAATTTGCGTCGGATAGTTTGTTCCGATGATTTTAATTACATTTTTAATGTGACCAAGGGTAGTACTTTTGGTCATTTGTAAAAAATATTAAGAATTCGCCCTCGTCAGCGATCCCAACGCTCCAGCTGTCAGCTCTTTAGACAAAGCTAAACTAAATAAATGGACAAAGAATAGCTTAATTACGTGATTAATTACTTCATTCTAATTACATTCGTGTAAATGCGGTACTTATTGCAATTTTGTAATTGCAATTACTAATTACAATTACTTGATAAGTAGGAATTGTATCCATAAATGAAAATAATGAATTGTGTTAAGCACTTGGACACTTGGAGCATATTTTGAAGAAAACCGTTTCCTTCGACGAATTTAAACCAGGAAAACTCAGTTTCCCAAATTGGCTTGTATATTTGTTTGTATTTTACTATTTTGGATTTGGCTTCATCATTATTAAGCTTTTACAAAAATGCAGTAGATTTGATTTGGTGGCAGTAGATTTAAATTTTGAAAAAATGCGGTATCTAGATCTTCTGCAATTGCAGCAAAGTGGCGACGCTACTATGCTACTAGGTAGTATCTCATAATCTTTCGAATACGTTTTTGTACACACGATTCAGTTGATTATATTCTGTCAGGATAAGATGTCAAACCGGTGGATAGGTGTTCAGTTCATAGTGTCCTGTAGCCTGGTATTAAATATTATTTTGGATCAAATTAATTGATACTAGGCTCACCCAGTGGTCGAAATTCGACCACCATACATTTAAACAGAAAGCAACGCAACATGCATGCAGAACGACAAAAAAAAAATGAGTATGTGCTTCACCTTCATTATGTACATAAGCACTCTACTGAGGTAAAACTTCACAACAACTGTGTTTTGTTTGGCTTCGCTTTGCTTTGTTTTGGTTTGTATGGTTTTGACCCACTATAAACCATCCATTTAAAGAGGAAATAAATAAAATTGCTGCGCCATCTACCGGGTCCTTAACCATCCAGGGATCCCCTCAAACACACACACCAATTTTCAGCAAAATCGGTCCAGGCGTTTAGAAGGAAATAAATAATATTCCTGGAACTCGATTGCAGCGCCACCTACCGAGTCCTTAACCATGCAGGGATCCCCTCAAACACACACACACCAAATTTCAGCAAAATCGGTCCAGGCGTTTAGAAGGAAATAAATAAAATTCCTGGAACTCGGTTGCAGCGCCACCTACCGAGTCCAATTGTGAATCTAAAGTTAAACCATCCAGGGACCGTGCAAGTCGGTATGCGTGAAAGAAGTGAAACTTCTTAAAAAGTATCGGATCGCCATATACCTACGCCAATGGAGAATGAAAGACAACAAATATAATGTGCACCCTCTGCACCGCCCTCCCTTTCCATGACCATGGTACTTGTTCATACAATACTGCTTCTCATTTCCTTTGTTTCCCTCTTCATATGAAATCCAAACAACTGCCCGAACCCAACCTTACCCTGTTACCTGGTTTGTTACGTCTCTTCTCTTATGAAGATTATTAATATACCTACCCCATGCTATACTGCAGCACGTACCCCATCCTGCATTGGACATACGATCACTCACTGAGAAAACAAATCAACCCTTTTCGAATGAGGTACACAGACACACCACCCCCACGTATGACGATGTGTTTTTGTTTTTGTTTGTCCTGTCGCACGATCGCAAAAAGTAGAATTTCGACTGAGCGAAGGGGAAATATTCGTTTTCTTTGTTTGTTGTTGTTGTAATCAATGCAATTTCAAAATATTAATTTACCTATTTTACAAATGTTTTTTTCAAATAATTATTCTTCATAACACATCTATGAGTGGTAAGCTTCAATTTGGTAAAAAGAAAAATGGATTTTGTATTCTTTAAGTAGGGTAAATGACCATCACAAGAAATCGGGTCGGCTTTTAATATTATAATAGATAATAGATTTCTCTTCGCTTTTTACAGAATTTGTATGTTTGCTTTTATTCTGCGCTCAATATTTATTTTGAATTGATGCAAAGAAACAATTTTTGAAATTACTTTCAGCCTTAACTAACAATTGATTACGTAGAGCCGCTAGAAGTGGCCAATAAAATAACATTGTACATATTTGAGTAAGTAAATGTACATATCTACATGACGATGGTGTCCCAGCTTTAATGAATTCAAAACCTGCTACTCAATTTCTGTACTCAATGCGTAATTTTAACTAGCACTATGTCCTGTACCTGTTTGTGTTCAATTGAAGTCTGCACGTAAATTGGCATAATCATCACCTTGCCTGCTCAGTTACTGTTGTGTAAGTAGTGGTACAACCTTGATGTCTCTACTAAATGCAACATAAACCTCAACTTTTCATAATTTGCTTGCATAAACTGTTTATAAGTATGTATATAGTTCCTAATACTGTCCTTCACATAGTTTTGCTATATTTGCGCCAACTTCTGAAAGTCACCAAAATTCTGCTTTGTTGTTATTTACTTTCTCGAATTGTGTTCACTTTGTAAACTGTTTACATTTTGTGCGACCCGCTAGCTCAAATTGTAATCCTTAACAATTCATGTACTGTACTGTACACAATTTGAACTGTGCCTAATTACAGAAATAACAGTTATTAACCCACAATTAAAAGTGCACTAAACATACGAAATGGCAAACAAGAATGTAATAGCAGCAGCAGCGGAGTGAAAATCGTTAAACGGATTTCGTATTGGCTCCTTTGCTATTGCTTAACAACCACGAGTAAATGGCAAAAATCCAAAATCACTGGTGGATAAGCTGAGGGACCGGACGGTATAGACTTGTTGAGTGGAGTGCAGTGAACAAAAGTTGCAATGTGCGGTTCAGTTTTTAGTGCTAGTTGTGAATTTTGAAAATTGTGTAAATTAACCGATTTTCCACGCTCTGAAGCAATGCCAAACAAAAAGCGGTCGGGGTCATGTAAAATGGTGACACTGTTGGTGTAGGTATAGGAGTGGTGGTGGTGGCATTATTAAAATTAAAATAGTTTTCCAACACACCGTGATACATTTGAATGTCAAATTGCTCCTTTGATTAATTGGAAGGGTAAACCGCAAAGAGTAAATTGTTTCACTTTATGATTCTAATAATCTTTGGCACATTGAAAGGGTTGTAGCTTGTAGATAATTGGGCTACACTAACCACACAATAGACAGCTAAGCCGTTTAAGTGTGTCCAATGCAGTCATAAGATATTCATGTCGCCGTAAGGTGTTGGAGAGAAAAAGTTCTCTAATAACTACATTATGTATTTGGTTTCTTTGACTTAATTGTGCTTACGTGCTAATTGCAGCGCCATCTTGTTACCACCTCAACCACCAAAAAGCATGAACACGAGATCATGGGTAGGTATGAGTGTTTTATTGAATATCTATCTTAGCAAAGTAGGGGAGTCCGGGGCTTGTCGACTCAAAGTTTACATTTCATGTTATCAAAAAAAAAAAAAAATTAGATAGGTATCAATACAAATCAAACTTCGCTTGACACACCATCATTTTATGTACCTACATTAAAAAAATGGTTGTTCTAGAATTAGTAAATGTTAAAATATTTGTTTCCTATTTTTACAAGATGACTTGTAATAGGCCAAGTAGTCCCGGTAGATATCGAGGTATCAAAAACCCAATAAATAAGGTTTTTAAAATAAGGTTTTTAAAAACATATATGAATGCTTTTTCTTCCTGCAACAATACGCCTGCGGGCATTCTCCAAAACATTCGTTAGACCCTTTTGAACATTTTCTGATGTACGTTCTCATTTTCCTAAAAATCATAAAAAAATGAGTCAACTGGCCCCGAAAAAAATTAGTCAACTTTTCCCTTTGCGACTTCTGGCACTAAAATCGTTTTTTTTTAGAATCAAGAAATAGCTAAATGTGATTAAAAACTATATCTAGATACACCATATTATGATCGAGCACACACGAATGGTTTGTCTTTGTAGACTAAAAAAAAATTAGTTACAAATGAAAAAATCAATTTTTCGGTATAATGACTTAACCCACGAGCGGATTGCGAGACCATTCGAGACTAAAGACAAAGAGGCGGTTGTACCTAATGAAATAACAAGAAATAACCGCTGAAGTTGTTTCGTTTTAACTAGCCCCAGTTACCCCTAAGTAGGGGAGACCGGGGCTAGTTGACCTCAGGGGCAAGTTGACTCACTGCCATTAGAAGTATGTACCTCTTTAATTTAATTATTTTGCCTTATTTTAGTTAATGGCCATTAAGTGCCTTTTTGTTTCCACCACAAGAAGCGGTTTTGTGTTTTATTTTTTGTAAGAATTCTGTTTCGCACGGCGTGGGTCAACTTACCCTATAACGTAAGTACCGGGGTTAGTTGACACAATCGAGGTGCTCTAGTAAAATTAAGAAAAAATGTCCCTCATGTTGTTTTTTATTTAATTGAATAACTTTGTTTAGAAAGACCAAATGATACTTTTTTAATGATATTTTAACTGTCTTGATATCAGTCTTAGTTCAAGAGAAAAAGAAAAAAAATTAAATTTTGAGTCAACTAGCCCCGGTCTCCCCTACTATTCCATACATAAAAAATAAAAAAAATCTGAATATTCACACTCGATTTTATAGTAGGTGTAGGTATTGAAAAAAAACAGAAAAAGTGCAGCCCTGTTTTGTAACAAAAAAAAAGTGGCAATATGGTATTGGTTTGTAGTTGGCAGAAAAACTCACCCGATGCACCACATTTCTCTGGGAAGTGACAAGTGACAGCGTTTTTTCCCTCGCTCCCGTCTCGTTAACATGCCTGCATTGCGAAAAAGGCATAATTAGGAAGACATTTCAAAAATAACTCGCTCATGGGCATGGTCATTTGCTGAATGAAAAGTATCACTTTTGTAAATTATGCGAATTTATAGTGGAGGATAGGTTAGGTACCTAATTCTTTTTCTTGACATCAGGCTTTTCGTCATATAAGGCTTCTATAAAATTGTTCGTTTGTGTATAAATTTGTATTGTAAGACTAGCCTTCCACTAAACGGACAAAAGAAGGGACGACAGAATTGCTGGACGAACTTTCATACACTCGGCCATCACCGTAATACATCTGTCACAATTGACTAACATATAAGAGCAAGTTAAAAACTGGAGAACGGTTGGTAGGATTTCGCAATGTTATAACCTTTAACTTCTGAAAAGCTTCTTAACTATACGTAACAAATACATACATGTCAATCAAGCTTTCCAAAGATTGAATCGCGCAGAAGGTAGTTTCTCCATCTTTTTTCAACATGAAATAGTACCGCCACTCCATCATCAAATTGATTGATCAGAATCAGAAATCACGCAGATGTCTGCCATTCCGCGAGGCAATCAATTTAATTGGCAAAAAAGTCTCCGACTTCCCTAATTTATTGGATTCCTTGCCTTGCGTTTGTTTTCCTTCAATACCCATGATACCCATCAATAAAAAAAATCAACTCAAAGTCGTCAATATGCTTATAAAAATTTGATTGTATTCGTTGTTTAGGAGGTATAGGTTAGGTATTCGTGAATTCCCAATACGCCCGATAAACTACCTATTCATGTGAAACATTGCAAAAAAGCACTCTGCAGGTTACACAAGTTGGCCTGAACTTGGAAAGCCAATATTTTAAATGAATTCCAAGTGGTTGCCTTTGGCTGGTTACTACCACGAACTCCGCATAAATGTACGAATACGGTAACGGTGCAGAGAAACAGTTTTAAACATTCTGATATTCGTATGTAGTTAGGTACCTAGATTATTATGTACTTCTAAGTTTGTAGTTCTTCGCATCAGCTGCATCTGCATCAATGATGTGCGAGTGCGATATCAATGACATGATGGCAACACGGGACCAAGTATGTTGATGCACGCAACTACAACCTAATTCTATACGAATCACGGTGCCTACTGGGAAATTTGACTAAAAACGGCTTTTAATAATTTTCCACCGACCGACCGATGGGTTGTCAGAAACATGCTTGTTTATTTATATTGGGAGTTGTAACCGCTTCGCATATAGGTGGGTGCATCTCCCAGCTTAGATTGCTTTTGACATACCTTTAACGGATTAAATTTGTAATAGATTTTTGTGTATAGGAGGAGGCTATTTTAGAATTTATTTGGGTGTTTTATGAAAAATTTTTATTCATAAAAAAATTTTATGAAATAGTATGTAGGTTTGAAGAGTTCCGTAAACACCCTAACATTGACCGGATTCTTAACATTGACCAAAAATCTACGAAGTATCTAAACTCATTGACTTATTATATACAGGGTGTCCCAGTTAAGAAGGACAATCCTTTAAGGGAAGATTACCATTTTTGTCTGACAAAAAGTGGCTTTTACTATAACTTCTGTTGATCGTACGTAAAAAAGTTGCTTAACATAATTTTTAGGAAATTTCTCAAGAATAAAAATTTTATAAAAAAAAATGAAAATTTATAAAGTCAAAATTTTGAGAAAAAGGCATTTTAAGTAAAAAGTTGTAACAAAAATTTTAAAAATTTTTAGTTTAAGGAGCCAGAACTTTTTTGTAGCTGCCCAGATGTAGCCGAAGTGCTTAAGACTTGTATGCGCTACTAAATTGTCTTTTCAAAATGTACAAAACTATTTTTGTACCTATAATAGTTTAGAAGTTTTAGCGTTTTTAGTCGTAAAACCTCCAAATTAGAGGTCACCTGCTTTGATGGGCTATAACGGGAAATACGATGAAAATAGACCCCCCGCCCCTGCCATAAAATTTTTTGTTTGGCATTACTTCAGGAATCTTCCCTTAAAGGATTGTCCTTCTTAACTGGGACACCCTGTATGGACTGCTAGTAGACGTCTTCGCGTTGGTTCCAACCATTGACTTATTATATTGACACTCGGTCATACCGCGTCTAGCGGATTTCGGCGAAACCCTAATCACAGGATAAGTCACATTAACTGTCAAATCGTATGAAAATTTGTGTTTCGAAAAATAAAAAAATTAAATTTAATAAGTAGAGACTGTTATTTACCAAAATATAGTAGTGAATTTAAGAAATCTATACCAAAAAACAGCTATAAAAACCAACTAATAAATAGATTTTGATTCTTTTAAATATGTTGCGGTCAAATAAATATAATTGTACCTTTCCCTCGTGAAAACAAATTGTGAAAAATATCTACGTGATAATTGAAATTAAATATGTTGAAGTTAATATTTTCTATGTTGAATAGATTTTGTGGTCAAGTGCAAGAATGATGGCAGAAGAAACTATACATTAAAAACTGGGGAACTCTGTGCAGTTAAATATTGCACATCGTACAGGAATCCAAATAATGTACATCAGTGCACCGAATTCCCAAAAAAGTTCATAATGATCGGAACAATCCAAAGCATTTTCTTATTTGTAGCCGCCACTTGAAAAAGAACAAATTTTAACTCCTCTTTCACAAGGATATCTTCTTATATTATCTCCTTTTGGACTAAGCATTCTCAACTAAAAACCTGCCGCAATCTTGTATTGCGTGTGGAGAAAATTAAATCCAAATATGAGTTATATTAAATCCTAAAGGGCAACAGATAACACGATAAAAAACTTGGTAACTTCGAGTGCTTTCTTTACAATTTTTTAAGCCATGATTTTATTCACATCTCTTAAGCTAGTATTAGACGATATGTTGAATCAGCATACGTATGCTGAAAATTGTGTTCCAATCACTGTAAACAAAAATTTTTTGTCATCAAGTATGCACGATATGTTGTGATTGGAACACAATTTTCAGCATACGTATGCTGATTCAACATATCGTCTAATACTGGCTTTAGTTTTTCACAAATATTTTACTTGTTTTATATACTTTGACATTTTGTATTAGAGACATTCTGATATCAAATTTGTTAATGTCTATACAATAAATTTAAAATAGAATGTTTTGCGCGCGCTTCCAATTTATAATTTCAGTAGGAACTTCTGTGATGAAATCAACTGCCACAAATCTTATCCTGTGATTCGGGTACGTAAAAATCTTGGTAGGTGGCGTGGAAATCAATTTACCGAGTCACAATATATGGACTAGTAGACGTCTTCGCGTTGGTTCCAACATAACCACTAGCCCTCTTGGTTCGGAGCGGAATAATTTGGAAATTCACACTTTTTTATAGTGGCATCTATTGTTAACAATGACGCAACAATTTGAATTTCAACCGTTTTTCTTGCTAAATCCACTAACGCCCGATAGGTGTCTCTAGCATTCTATGGATAAATCAAAGATGGTTGTGATCATTGGCTTCGTTTTCCAATGCCATCTACTTTAAACAGTGACGCAACAATTTGAATTTACCTCATAAATTCTCTCACGCCCAATAGGTGCCTCTAGCATTCTATGGAGAAATCCAAGATGGTTCGTCATTTTGTTTCACTTATTTTTCGCTCCGAACCAAGAGCGCTAGTTTATGTTGGCGTCATTTTCTGGGCAAAATTTGTATGAACTGACATTTCACTAGCAGTCCATATATAATAAGTCAATGGTTTAAAGAATGTTTTCTTATCAGAAAATCTATTATAAAAAAAAAAAAAAACAAAGCTAAGGAATCGATTTTATATAAATAAAAGAGATCTTTACAAAATAAATCAGTTGAAAATTAAGTACCTACTTGTATAGTAAGTTGTTATCTGAATGTGATAAAGTCGTGTTTAAATCACTTGTCCAACGGTAGATTTTCTGTACAAAGTGTACAGTTGGCTCAATTGATCGTTGGACAAGTGATTATGAACACGACTACAAAATATTAGCCTTAATCTACTAATATGCATGTACTTGGGGTAAAGTTCCTATCCATATATAAGACTTATTTTACCTACCTTAAGCTTACTACGCTGCTCTTACTAACTGGGGATCATGACGTAATCTCGAATGACAAAAATCTCGAAGACTAAAAACTCGGAAAGTTTTTTATTAAAACTCGAATGCAAAAATTTCAACTGTACCTACAAAAATCTCGAATGTACAAAAATCTCGAAAGACTATATCTCGAAGAAATATCGAAAATAAAAAGTAAATTCAAGCACCCCATATCCAAACAGTAAACAGGGGGGTTGCAGGTAGGCAGCATGCCCCCCCATACGTATCTCACTTTTTAACACCATTTTTAATATTAATTCAAGATTTTTTTTTTTCGAAATTTTTGAGATTTTGGCATACCTATGGGAAATCGTCCCGGGAGATTTTGGAAAAAGAGAAAAAAAAACAAGTAAAAGTGTTATCATCGGCCTGGCCGATGAGTTACTACTCTATACTGCATTAAATTAAAGTCATGCAAAATATTTGCATTCGAGCTAGTATGTATAGGTACTATGCACGCATCGGTCTAATATTGGCTTTGTTTCGGACGTACCAGAACTACTTCACCGACATGGACCATTTTTATTATCAACCTGATGACGGTTAAAAGAAGTCCTCTCACAAAATTTCAGTTGCTTAGGTCAATTCGTTTGGCCGCTAGCGTGTTTTCAACAGACAGACAGACAGACGGACATGGCTAAATCGATTCAGAATGTGATCCTGATTTAGATTTACGTTATGGGGTCTCCGGTGACTCATTCTTGGAGTTACAAATGTAATAGCAAAGTGAATATACCTTCCTGAGGAGGGTATAAAAATGAGAGATTATGTTCAATAAGGGATTTCGGAAAAGGGGATAACGTAGGGATCCCACACAAAACACCGAAAATTGATCTCATCAGGGAGCCTTCTAGAAAGAAAAATACCCATGACCAGATTTCCCAAAAAGGGATATGTATGTGGAGTAGAACCTACAACGCAACCACCCTTTGACACTATCACAGAGAGAAATGCAATTTCGATCATAGACAATAGGTTGTCCCTACGGCAGTTTACATTCACGAGATTTCAGCTGTTATTGACATACTACCTACTGTTCAACGACAAAAACGCATTTTCAATTTGCATTTGCATCCACCCACCCACACACAATGAACCCGAAAGTGTTTTACAACACCACTCCCATACGGTGGCGGCAATTTCGACAAATGCATTGTTCCCACAAAACAGGAGCTCAACGAGAACAACCTTTCCCGAACAATATCTGTGTACCTACTAGAGTATACAAGAGAGATAATTATAATCTCTGCTCGTAGCCCATTTTTAATTATTGCATGTTAATTGTTTCACCGCAGGTGGCTTAGGAATTTTACATTATATCCTTATGGGCAAAATGTCGCTGGACAAGGACACCTACAACATTCAGAACGTACGCTGGAATTTCTCTTCTTCGACCAGTTTTGCATACATCACCAGCATAATGATTATTATTCCCTCTTCCCCAAACCGAAAATACAGGATATCGTGCGGTGCATTATTCGAAGAAATAATTTGCAAGTTTTGGATAAATATCTTCGACTCCAGTAGATCCAGGGTATTCATGTGAAATGTCAGCAATTTAATTAAAATTGTCGTTCCTGATTCCTGATTGAAAGTGCACACATTCAATTCCGTATAAGGAATTCGCTTGGAATTCAGTGAAATAACGCTCTAAGGTGCTTATGTAATATTAAATTCAACAGAGATCATTCAAAGCAACAAATTAGCCAAAAAAGTGTAAAAACAAATGCTTCGGGGATGGAAATTTCGGGCTCAAAGAAGTACTTCACTCAAAACAATTTTTAAATATCCTGTGGTTACCATTTTAATGGGATAGATAATAAACACAATACACCAGCTGTCCTTAATGAAGATCATAAACTCAGTTTATGCAGCAAGCGGTTAAGGGTAAAACTCAAACCATTTACTCAAGAAGTATGTAGGTACCTACACTTTTCATTTTCTTTAAATTTTTATGAGTAAATTGTTAATGTGAAATTAAAATACATTTTTAGCACAATTCTAATGAGGAAGCTGGCTTGCAACAGAGCAAGCACACATATTTTACCATCGAAGAATATACAAAAACAAAAATAAAATTTGAATCGTAAAAATGCTACAAGGACTAAGGAGCCGAGCCCAAGCTGCAAAACAGGATATATTCCATCACCGTGAATTGTTTTACGAGTCGCAAACGCTGTAAAGTATTAGTAGCACGAGAGGAAATAACATCGCTTCTACCACGGCAGGCATCAGGCCAGTTCACTGTCCCATTTGTTTGTGTAGATATAATGTGTAGTGTACTGTGTACTACAGTCAAGTGGTATGGTACAAACACCAGTTCCGGTGGTACCAAACCAACGCTGCTTGAGTACTGAGTAGTGATTCTATACTCCGAATGCGCACACATTGCAGAGACGTGCTCTGAAATTGAATTATTGAAAATTTTGTACATCGCAGAGGCACTGTGGGGGGGGGGGGGATTGTAAATTAAATATAAACGCTTTTCTAGTTAGTCATGAAAGGAACCAACCATTCATTGACTTACGTATAGACTGAACTTTTTTTTTATTCATTTATTGGTACTCGATATTTGTTTATACTAGAGAACCGAAGCCATTCGTTTAGGTAGAGTATACCTATGTTATTAGAAAATTGTAGACAGGCACAAACAGAGTGTGCAACAACAGTTGCCAAGCAAGGCACCGCACATTCATTCGTGATCGCAACCCATTTTTGTATACCCAAAATAGAAATGGGACCTTGTTTAACTTTCTCGTTTAAAAAAGGATTTTCCGATAGGGACGGGTATAAATGTTTCAATTGAATAAAATAAGTTGTGTTTGAGATACTCACTTACTTACTTAAGGTAGCGCTACAGTCCAGGGTGGACCTGGGCCAATGGTGTCATTGTCCGAGTTCATAGCGGAGCCTAGGTAGACAAAATCATTAACCACCTCAAAGTTACATCTGTCTCTATAGTGACATTCTGTCCGAGACGTCGGTGTTGGGTGTCCTTTCTTAACACCATATACTTTGTCTTGCCCTCATTGATCGCCAAACACATATTCGCTGCCTCAGTCTCAATACTCACGACCGCGCCAGTGACATCACGCTGCGTTCTGCCGATTATGTCGATATCCTTTTTTGACATCGAAGGTCTCGGGGAGTTCTTTACTGACCTTGATGGAGCAGCGTGCATTCTTCATTAGCCGTTTTTTATTATCAGCGTGATCTGATCCGGATCAGATCATGAAAATAAAATAAACTGGATCATTGATTGAGTTGTGGCAACACACATATAAAATCCAATACCAATTATGACAAATTTCGTATTGCTACCAGCCATCTTGCAGCCACACGGTAGGTACAATGTGACGTCACAATGCGATGATTTTTCCATTGCACTTGCTCATATTTGAGTTTGACATTTCGCTTGTTGTATCGGGGTGTTACCATATGGATACAAATCTGCATACATTTAGCATTGAATATTTTTTTTGGGGAAACTATGTTCAAATGTTATGTTCAAATATGCATCATAATTAACCGTATTGTACTGCTAATATTTCCATTTATATTTCTGTGCTATATAGCGAAACAAAACATCTCGAAAGTCGGAGTAGTAACTTATTCGAATTTGAAAAAAATCTAATTGATTTTTTGTGTTGTTAATTGTGGTTCACATTTTGGTCTGGCAACATTACTGTGTGGCTATAATTTACAGGGACACCAACCTTTAGTGAATGAAATAAACAACGCCACGAAACAACAACGAGAAATAGTTGAATTAATTTTCAGATCATATTTCGTGATCTCGATGAAAAGCAGAATCACATGTTGTTGTTGTAAGTGCATGTAAATCGATGATCTATATGGATCATAGCTGATAATAAAAAACGGCTATTGTCATCCTGCACAAACGGACGAGTTTGGCAGGGATTCCAAAACTAGACATGGCTCTGTATAGCTCGTCTCTATAAATGCTGTCGCAGGCGGCCTTAAAATCAAAGGCTTTAGGCGTTCACACAACACGGCAGTTAACATCTTGTAGGCAATGTTAAGAAGATTAATACCTCTGTAGTTGGCGCAGTTCAGAGGGTCTCTTTTCTTGAGGATCGGGCAAACAATGCTGAGGTTCCATTCATCGGGCATATACCTTCCTCCGACCATATTCTACAGATGAGTTGTTACATGCTCCTAAACAAGTCATCGCCTACCGCTTTTAATAGCTCGGCGGTTAAACCATCTGCTCCAGCGGCTTTGTTGGACTTGAGCTTAGATATGGCTATCTTCACTTCGACCAGGTTGGGTGGACGGAATTGTTGGTCTTCATCGTCCAGGCTCATTCTGCCTGTCAGCGGGATTTAGTTCGTCATCGCCGTCAAACAGTCTGCAGAAGTAGTTCTTCCATATCCTCAGCATCGACTGCGATTCTACTATGATGTTCTCTTATTCGTCCTTGCAGGATTCGGTTCGGGATCTGTAGCCGTGGCAGGTTCTTTTTACCTTTTTGTAAAACTTCCGAACCTCATTCCTCTCTTTCTTTTTTCTCTTGAGAAGCCGGTGTTCGTCTCTTCTTTTCAGCGCGTATAGGTCACGATCAGCTCTAACATTGCACGTACAGATCCGAAATTCGTTGGCCTTGTTTCGTATGCCAGGTTCGTCAACAGTAAAATCATCCGTATCCGAGGCTTGTAGTTGTTTCGGAACTGTGTAAATTTTCCGTAGTCGGGCAGTTACCCCAGCGTACAACCCCCAACCTGGAGGGACAGGCCCTTGTTGGTCCCCTTAGACGAAAGGTGTCAGTAACCCACTTCGGGGATGTGAGGGCTGCCGTTGGCCCATAAAGGGTTCATCTGCCACCATCTCTTTTTCAGGACCCGGACTAGTCCTGAAAAATCCTCACTGACCTCAGCTCCAAATATGTCGAAATAACTCAAGTAAGGGAACTGACCAGTGTTGCCCCCCTATCTGGTTGAAAATGTAGCGTGGCGGATTTGAAGTGTAGTAAAGCAATAATAGGCGTGTATTACTGGAAATCTTTCTTAGCAAAGTAAAGTAAAATAGAATCTTCAACACGCAATTACAACAACTACGGAAGTGTCAAGTAGAGTGTAGTTGTTGTAATTGCGTATTGAAGATTCTACTTTGCTGAGATATAGATGTCGAATAAAACACGGTTAATATAATTTACTTGAAAACGCGAAAAAACACTTGTGGAAGCAATTGTTTACATAAGAAAAACAATTATTCAAGGATAATAATTTAAACTTTTAATTCAAGAAGATTATCAAGAAAAATAAATAATTAATAACCGGTCAGGTACTTCTCTTTAAATTGAGAGATTTCTCTCTCGATTTTTGAGATTTGACATTTTTCATTTTTCTATGCTGAAAGTACACGAACGAACCTAATATGTATTTCTATAATGTGTTGCATTATGGTAAAAAAAGTATTAGCGTAGGTTATTAATGATCAGGGTGGGTCAAAAACTCCTTCTACATGCCTTCTACATCCTTTGTTGCATTATTGCATCCACAGTAGAAATATCTAAATTATTTCGTAAGTCGTCTTTAATTATATTTAAGTATCAAAAGTATCGTTCTGCAGTTTCACTACTATGAGGCAAATAGAATTCCGCTAATTGTCACCAAATATATATTCGATAACAAAGTGCATTGGATAGAGGAGTGGAAAAACCTGGCTCAAAAATGTGGAGTGGAACTGACCATACAGTATCAAGATAGGATTATGCTAAAAGAACAGCTTTACACAATTTTAGAAAGAGTTGACCTATACCAACACAATGAATGTATTGGACAAGCGACCTCATCAGTTAGCAGAATGATATATCCTGAGCTTAGCTAGAATTTAGAAAACAGCTACTTCAATGAAAATTACAGCGCTCGATGGCGCTGCTCATCATTGTCCTTATTTCATTTGAAATTAAAATTTTATCTTCGACTGTTTTTTAGTACATATTTTTCTTTCACTCAGATTTGCTAGGCCTATAAGACAGAGTTCTGAATTCAAGTATGCAGTTTCAGTTTAACCTCACTGAAGTATATTTATTCAGTTCCTATAATGGTGATAAGGTTTTAGGAATCAATCTTCTTCTCCAGGAAAGCCACTATAATGTGATTTTTCCCTCGTAGATAAAGAGAGCTCTTCATAATTAAACCATTCTCCCTGCATAGTGATAGGCATGTTATCCTTAAGACTGCCAATATATTGGCCATGTTATCTGCGTATAACCAATGGTAGTACAACGAAAGTCCCTTCTATATGTCATGCGTAGTAGATAGCGTATTAACGTTGTCCCATACTGAACCATATATCAAATTATTTTGCCCATATTTGATTTAAATTTTAATTGAAACAGACTCTTCACCTTTTAGTAAACTTTTTCTATGAACTCTCACAATTTCACACACCAGAAGTCCCATTTTAACTTCTGCCTAATTGAATTCAGATTAGGTTCACTTAATTGTTACCATGCACCACGTGCTCGCACTTCCACTCTGGCCATCCAAAAGTTAACCTCGTTCGCCACCACAGTACACATGAGCTGAGCAGCGTAGCCGTCTGCACACACTTAACAGTGTGTAGCTGGTAATCACTAATTTCGTCTCTAAAATCTCTCTGACCGCATAAATTTGCCCTAATGACCGTACAAATATTTTGTTTGCTATTCCTAATCCCACACATGCAAGGTGATGCTAAACGTGATACTATGGTATCTGTGGAAACCGAAACCCACAGAATCCCCTTAACCATAGCTACCGCAACGAATAGCGAGAGAAAAACGCTACCTTCCTCTGTGAGCTGGAAAAGGGACCAACTACGACGACAACTACCCGATGATAATTTTTACTACATAAAAGATTTATAACGGATTATGGTCGTATAGGTAATCGTGCCGTTAATATCCAGAAACGCTTTCCATCCAGCCAGGCAGATAATTGCCATAAGGCGCAAACACGATCTGGAACCGCCATTCCTCACCCGAAACGTAATCAATATAAGCCCGAGTTTTACTCCTTCCCTGTTCTATACAAGATCAAAAGCCTTTCTGTAAGGTTATCATCATATCGGAGCGCAAACAAAAGGCATAAACGAAACTCAACCGAAAAAGGATTCTACCTAGAACCGGCAATTAAAGTTTTTTTTTTCACTTTCACATCTACTTTTGGCCGAAACACTCTTCCAGATTTTAAAAAACACCTGTGGTACAGTGCATAGTGGACATGGGGTGCAGGCATTGGACCGTTTTTAGGATGATAGTGATACATTGAATAAGGCGCCATCCCTCCCGCCAAGAGTCAACCCTTTCTTTATGGGCCACTATGAAAACTTTGGGTATGAATTAATGAGAGTGCTGGGCTATAATATATCTGAGAGTGGTTGGCAAAGTGGGAATCGTTACTCGTTACACCGCATAAGGAAAGAGTGCCATCGGTTACAAATTTCGGTTCGGAGCTGGCTTAGCACCTGCTACCCCATTAAAGTAAGATAGGCAAAAACTGATGCGACCGCACTGCACAGTTTGGTCGGTTCATTATAACTCTTTAAATGGCCATCCGAGAGAGCGGATGATTTTTTAATTTTTATCTAAAAAATTTTAGCAATTCCATTGAGTAGTGAGTTGTTAATGGGACGACTTAACCGTCATTTTGTGGGTTTCTTGTCAGGGTGGTCTTGGCTCAAATAATGGCGTTGCGGTCGATTGAAGGAAAATGTGTGCGTTTACCCCTTTTGGGAATCATTATTCGGTTATAGGCGAAATTTGGCGTATGCTTCAAATTTAATGTTATTGAGTGCAAATATTTCCGAAAAACGACTTTTAATGGAGCCGTTGGGAGAGTATACATTCCTGAGGGAGTGTAGACGCATTTTGGCATTTGCAAGTTGTAATGCAGGGAAATATTCATAAAACTTAAGTACTATGAAGTATTAAGGGAACTGAGAATTCCATTATGAACGGCTTAATCCGAAAATGTTGCTCCATTAATCCATTGGTATTAATCGGCAGCGTTAGCAGTCCATTTACATTTACTTTAAGCTGAGGAATTCCGTTTAATGCTCTGCTGCTACGCATTTTAATAAAGTTGCAGTAAGTAAAACCGATAACGAGCTACCCACCAGTGTTATTCGCAAACCATTATTGGGGTCGGTAGGTGGACGAGCTATGCACCAACACAGGCATAAGTTAATATATATACGGTTTCACGGCATCGACTTTGACTTTGAATAGGTACTTAGAATACTTCTTCGGTTGAAAATGTACTTTGGCCTTGATGCGGGTGCTGTTATATCGAATACATCGGATACAGTTAGGGGTTTTGAATAAACTCATGTCATGAGTACTTATCAAACCTATAACATTTGATTCGTTAGTCGGAGTACTGAAAGTAGTGACATTATTGGAAGAGAGAGACACCATCATAGAGCTTAAGCTTGAAACGTCAAATCTAGCACTGAAGCAGATCTGAGGAAAAGATTCGAACAATATAACTCTAAATTGATGATCGATAAGATAGATACTGTTTTCACACATACCTATTTCAAATATTTTAGATTTTGACAAAAATGGGTTTCGGGAAGGCATTAACGAACTATTTTATATTAAAGTCATTTCGCCTAAGAGCTCATTTTAGTTATAGAATACTGTAGGTATTGTATGAAAATATACGACCAAAAGGACTCTAGAAAGATGATGGATAAGGCAGACAATATTTGATAATGCATACACTCAGTGGATAGTGTGCTGGGCAACTGTGCGAGAGTTGCAGGTTCGATACCCGGAAAAACACAATTCACATACATATTAGGGTTTTTTGAACGGCGGAGAGTATAATTAAACTACGCTGAAATAGATTCTCAATTCAGCCGTTCGAACTCGGCATACAAATTGTAGGCCTAGGATTATTTTATATCTTATCTCATACGATGGCAAATCACTGTCCTACAAGCTAAGTTACTTAGAACAAATAGGCACTTTAGAACAAAGAAACTCTTCCTTTCTTATAACACAAGGACTCGGCTCCAAAATATTCATACTTAACTTACTTGAGAGCAAGAGGATACCGACCCCGGCAGTTCAAATAATAGCAGATCCCAATCTCACATTAACATCGAATCTATTACGGGCTCACAGAAGAATAGTCGCTGACCTATGTCATCTTAAGGATTTTTCTACTGCGGCTCCTCTCGTGAACGTCTGACAAACATCCGAGAGTATGACTCTCCTGAAAAAGCTTCTCAATTCAGCCGTTCGGACTCGGCAAAAAATTGTAGGTCCCTTCCATCCATCCCAAAAATAGAAACTCACACAAACGAATGGTGACGAGAAGCTAGGCCCAGGTTGTCTACCCGCTTGTTGCGCCACCTTTTTTTTAGATGGCTGCTAGTCTGTAACACTATTTTATGTTTCTGTTCGAAACTTGTATTTACAATTGAACAATTTATTTAAGTAAAAGTGTTCTTACAACTACTGCAAATCCCTGGGTTTAACTGACAGAAATTATAGTGAATTGAATATGACATATAAAGCGCACCTTGTAGGTATAATAATTCGTGCTGATTCTATATCAATGAGAACCCTCAAATAACTTATGATGAATCCATTTCTTTTGTATATGAGAAGGCACCTCTCACTTGCGTTCATTACAAAACGCGAAAGTTTCAGGTTGCCATCACAATTAAAAGCAATTCTACTTCAAGGTTCCTTTTTTTCTTGCAAGGCATCCACTTACATACCATCTCAAAGATGGATATAATCAGTAGGTAAGGCGTACCACTCCAAACATCCGAATCCTCAGCCGACCTCTAGCACCAAGTTTGCTCCATCATTTTTGTAATTAATATTCGGCAGAGTGAATATATTTCTCTCCTCCTCTCACAAGAAGAGGGATTGAAAAACTTTTTCACTTCAAATTATTCAAAATCATTCTACGTCTCTTAATGTGCTTCATTCTTTCATTACTTCACCCGAAGCAAGCACAGGGCTGCATACGGATATTGCCCACACCCAGAACAAGCAACTTTTTAATTTCAATCAAGCCAGTAATATAAAGTTAATCGATTCACCTTATCGACAGTAAGCACCGCGCAAGGGCAATAACTACCCCGTTCTCACAACGTAAACCTCGACGTCGTCGGCGTCATCAATGCCGCCGCGCCGTCAAAACCATCTACTTGCCAATTTGAAAGAAGGAATCATTTGCTTCCACAATTATCCAAAAGGTAGCGAGATTTTTATTTCTTTTTCTTTTCCTTGAAATGTTAACACTTGGTAGGAAGAGTCGTTTAATATCGCTTAAAAGGAAACTTTATCCATTCTTCGACGTTGCTCTTCAAACGGTTATGTGGAAGGCGAGCCAAAATCAATGAGATGATACAGGTGTAGTTAATAGAACCATTTATCCTTCATAGGTATACGGTTAGTACAATATTTCAGACATTCGTGAGAAGTTGGACTTCGAGAAGGAATAAACTTGGAGATGGTGTTAGTGCTGTCTATATTAAAGTGGCGTATATCTTCGCGAGGGTATGAGCTTAGCTGTGACGGAGTAAAGACGAACTAAATTATTGAAAGGAAATCCAATTTGGGAAATCGCTTCAAGCTTATTGAACCATTGAAATTACTTTCAAAAAGTTTTCACCAAAAGCAATTACATACATCAATATGGTGATGGCAAATGGCCACCAATGCGACAGTGTTTGGTGGAAAATTTAATTTGTGGGAAAAACCATGGAACGCAGTAGTTCCATTTCATTGTCTGTAGTGGTGCAGTGTGTTTCGGTTCAATAGTGGTGGGGTGGCTTGGCTGTGAGGAAGAAGTTCAGTAAATGGGTTCTGACCACCAGGTAACTATAAAAATATCTTTTAATATAAAATATACTAAAAAATATAGTTTTACTTCCGATCAACATCAGAAGGAGCCAAATTAAAACACTGAACAAATTTGGTTTAAACTTTATAGACTTTATTGGGTATGGTCTCGTCTTGAGTGCTGGAATTCAACTGACAATTGGTTTTGATTCAAAGCGATGCTTCGATATGATATTATGTGCAAATGCAACATTGATGATGATGCATAAAGATGATCTTCGTCGCAGAAGGCGACGTTTATTGTTTTAAGTAATGCTGATTCATAAAGATGATCTTCGTCGCAGAAGGCGACGTTTATTGTTTTAAGTAATGCTGACGTTTGCGAATGCAACGTCGCTGGAGGTGGTAGAAGTGTTTATTTCGCAGAAGGCGACTGAATTATAATAAACAAAGTATCAATTTGCTTAAGGCAAATTAGTTCTTAGAAAATACGAACGTTTGGTTCGTTTTCTTTATATACAGATGTGGATATGTCACTCTATTTTTGTTGTCACTGTAAGGTATTATGTTTTGAGTAGTAATACAGTTTTGGCAAAAATATCTTGTTAGTCCCTTCCATTCTTCCCAAAAAATAAAAAAATAAAAACAAATGACTGGTTGAGAGAAGCTAGGTCTAGGTAATCTTCTGTAAGGAAATTTGAATTATTCACAAAAATTTAAGTGTGTATTCATCAACGACATCGACATTAAGAAAATCAATTCGCCATTATTTCTGTTTCGGATCCAAATAAGTTTAGAACATGATTCTGAGCAACGAGTGGCATTTTTGTTTCATCCATGCAGACTGGATTATACAACACAAAAATCTTGATAAACATGTCATGAATTGTGTCATTCCGCGACATGCTGATATCATTACCAGATTATTATTATCCTGAAATTATTACGTGATATTACGTCTGAATCTACGCTAAAGTGGTCATTCTCTGTGATCGTGTAATGTCAATCCTACACGACTTCAAAATGACTTATTTGAATGACTGTGTGAGTATGCATTGTCAATGTTGTTAGGGCTGAATGAATGACTCTTTTGATAGAATGTCACAACGTCCCACACGTGAAACTTCACGAATGACCGGTCTTTCGATTTTACAGCAGTAAGCACCAGACCTGTGTTGGGAAAATATATATGTAGTTATTTTTCTCCTTCCTTAGAAATCTTGCAATAGAAATATCTGCACACAATTATTAGCAAATGACGACCTTAAAGGATAACAGGCACGAGTACGATAGGTAGGTAGGTAATTGGGTGCTCTTGTGGCGGCTGCCACAGCTTCACTTAGACCAGCAGTTGGGTCCATTGTGTCCAGTCACGGGAACCTTCCATTTCATACCTGTTGGAGACAAATAATATACCGCTTTTGTTTGAGTCGCCTAGATTTAGTATTAATCACAGGCAATCGCAAGCTCTCGTGTCCGGATTTCCGGCTTGTCCTAGGAGTAACCGAAGGGTTTTGGAGTTTGTTGACCTACTGGAACCACCCCGATTTGAGTATGAATCTCAGGAGTTCTTTAAGATCAACATTCTCCAGATCTCCTAGCTCATCGAAGAACAAGCTGTTGAGAATCCTCTGTCTACTGTTTTTAAGGGCTGGGCATTCGCAAAGCAGATGACGAACAGATTCTATTTCTTCAACGTCTCTGCAGCTTCTGCAAAAGTCATTATGCAGTATGCCCAGCCTTTCCGCGTGTACCCCTATCGCACAGTGTCCAGTAATGACCCCCGTGAGTATGCGGATATCTTTGCGGCTAAGTCCGATCATGAATTTGGATCTCTTTTTGCTCACTTCTGGCCATAATTCTTTTGCATGCCTGCAGGTATTGAGATTGGTCCAGCGTAGATTTGTTCTACTCAAGGATTCAATGTCAATCTTCCTAGCAACCGTGCTTAGCGGAGTTTTTACAGATTTTAGGGCCATTGATGCATGCATCTTCGACCCGTTCCTTGCAGTCTCATCCGCCTCTTCATTACCCGGAATATCCATATGCCCCGGTACCCAGCATAGGGTCACCGTGTTGGCTTGCAATAGTTCGTCCAGGTATTTCTTGCAATGACTTACTGCCCTCGACTTCACCACGACTGACTCCATGGCTTTTATGGCCGCTTGGCTGTCAGAGTATATAGTGACTTGTTTATCGGCGATGTGTCGTCTCATTAGGTCCTTTGCCGCTAGGGTTATAGCAGCAATTTCCGCTTGAAACACACTACAGTCATCGTTGATCCGGAATGATTCTCGCAGGTTTAGAGTTTCGCTGAAGATGCCCGCGCCCGTACCAACATCCATCTTAGAACCATCGGTATAGAGGGCTATCTCCCCTTCTTCTGTAACTGCATTATGCTCCCATTCACTTCTGTCCGGAATTCTGGTTGTGAATCTCCTTTCAAAAGCGAGTGTGGGTGGTAGATAGTCTGTGGTTATCTTCTCCTTCGCCGTGCTCCATTGTGCTTCGATGGACGCATGCCCATAGGATTTGGATGACCATATTCCAGACTCTCTTAGTCTGATTGCGGTTTTGACCGCTCTACTGCTACAGTAAATGTCCAGAGGGGTGAGGTTTAGCATCACCTCCATTGCTGCGGTGGGTGTTGTTCGTAGTGAACCCGTTATCCCAATGCATGCCGCCCTTTGGACTTTAGTGAGGCTTGAGAGATGGTATTTTTTCTCTGTGGCCTTCCACCACACGATTGTACCATATGTTAGGATGGGCCGCACTTTCGCGGTATACAACCAGTGTACCACGTGCGGCCTGAAACCCCATGTGTTGCCGAATGCTCTTCTACAGGCATATAGTGCCACGTATGCTTTTTTGATGCGATCCTCTATGTTTTCCTTCCAGCTGAGCTTGGAATCTAGGATTGTGCCCAGGTATCTTGCTGTTTTTGATATTGTTAGGTTCACCCCACCCATCCTTGGTGGATTAAATGGGGGAATTACTCTCCTTCTCGTAAACAGCATGATCTCTGTCTTTGATGGGTTTACACCCAGTCCTCGCTCTTCGACCCAGTTGTTAACTAATAGGAGTGCGTAACTGAGTCGTTCGCTGAGAACTGGAGTGAACTTACCTGGGACTAGAATTACTACATCGTCTGCGTATGCGCTCACAATGAAGCCTTCCTTTTCCAGTATTTTCAGCAGTTCGTCTACTACAAGGAGCCAGATGAGCGGTGAGAGAACCCCACCTTGTGGTGTTCCCCTGCTCACCTTACGTTCAATACTCACGTCCCCTATCTGCGACTTGATCCGTCGTGTGCCTAGCATGAGTCCAATCCAGTTACATAGGCTGCTATTTAGGTTGGCTTTCCTCAAGCTGCGCAGGATTGCGTCCGCTTCTATGTTATTGAATGCCCCCTCAATGTCTAGGAACGCGCTCAGTGTATATTCCTTATGTTGTAAGGATTCTTCCACTACCGATACTACCTTGTGTATCGCCGTGTCTACAGATCTGCTCTTTATGTACGCATGTTGTGATTTTGATAGATAGTTATCGCCGATCACTTGCCTTACATGCAGATCGATCAGTCGTTCCAGTGTTTTCAGCATGAACGACGACAGACTTATTGGTCTGTAGTCCTTGGATGTGGTGTGGCTAGCCTTCCCTGCTTTGGGGATGAATATTACTCTCACCTCTCGCCATGCCTTTGGAACATAACATAGCCTCAGACAGCACGTGTAGATGCGAATTAGACATGGAATTATAGCTTCCTCTGACTTCTGGAGCATTATTGGTCGAATATTATCTATTCCGGGTACTTTGAACGGGGCAAATGTGTTGATTGCCCAGGCTATTTTTTTGTCGTTTATTATTTCTTTGATTGTCACTAACTCCATTCCCTCCCTCGTACCTGGTGTTGTTACGCCGTAGCCGTCCGACACCTCGGTGCATCCTGGGAAGTGTGTTTCCGTTAGTATCTCCAGCGTCTCTTTGTGCGATTCAGTCCAGCTGCCGTCGGCTCTTCTTAGCGAAGACATCGGTGTCGGGGCCTTAGAAAGGACTTTTCTTAACCTAGACGCTTCCGTTGTAGATTCAATTGACTCGCAGAAGGTCCTCCATGAGTTTTTCTTTGCGAATCTGATCTCTCTTTTCAGGATTTTAACGCTTTCCCTGTAGGTCGTCCATTCGATGTGTCCCTCTTTGGCGAGGTTCCACCTAGATCTTGAACTACGCAGAAGCTCCGCGATCTTGGGACTCCACCAGGGGGGGCGCTTCTTCCCTCGTGTTCCACTTTTTGGACATGATTTATCAAAAGATCTGGAGAGAACTCCTGTTAGGGCTTCGACTGCATCGTCGATCTCTTCCTCGGAAGTGAGATCTATTTTCGGACAGAGGTTGTTGTGGTTTTGCACTTCCTCGCTAAATTTTTCCCAGTTCGCTCTTTTGGGGTTCCTGAACTGTTTCCTACCTTGACAAGCCATTTGTAATTCATAGAGAATCCAGCAGTGGTCTGATAGCGACGCCCTGCTGGATACTCTCCAATTAGCAACTTGGACGGAATTATTTTGGGATGCAAAAGTTACATCTAAGACTTCCTTTCTGCTCGCCGTAACGAAGGTGGGATCATTTCCCCGATTACAGATGAGCAGATTGGTACTTAGAAGAAAATCAAACAAAGCCTCACCTCTAGCGTTAATATCAGAGCTACCCCATATAGTATGATGGGCGTTAGCATCACAGCCTAAGACTAAGTTTTTCTTACCTTGTTCTGACGCCGTTACTAGCGCCTTTACCGGTTCGGGGGGTGCTGGTGTGTCGCCATCGTCTGGCATGTACGCCGACGCCACTCTGCAGCTTTCGCCCTTGCCCTCTAACTCCACCACCGTCAGATCGCCTGTGCTGAAATGAATAAGTATTAGTGCGTGAAGTTCTTTCTTTGCCATGATACACGATCTTACCTTTCCTTTGTTTCCTACATATAGTGTATCATAGTTTTTCGACCCTAATCCCATCACCTGATTGTTATTAATCCATGGTTCTTGGATTAGGGCCAAATCCAGCTGCTCCTTCTCGAGGAGGAGCTTCAGGTTGCCTGAGGCGACCTTGCTATGATGTAGGTTTATTTGGACTACTCTCATTGCTGGTTGTAGCCGTCACCTCCACCGTCTCAGGCGCCTTTGTGCTCTCTGCAGTCCGCTTTAGGAGCTTGAGGATCACCTCGCTCGCTGCAAATGATAGCGGCATCTGCATCTCTTTTTTCAATTCTGCGGGCGGCTCGTCGAATAGAATGACGTACCCTCTCGCACCATTTTTGGGTTCCTCCTCGGACACAATTTCCCAATCCCTCATCGGAATCTGGGGGTTCTGTGCCTGCAGAACGCTGAGGATCTCTTCTCTTTTTACCCCTATTTCGGGGATGGAGATTCTGCCCTTTACCTTTTTGGGCACTTCATCTATGGGTACAGCTTTCAGCATTGCTCCCTCCCACAGTTGTGCGCCGTTTAGTACGGTCTTGGCAAAGTCGTTGGATACCTGGTCTTTGCAGTCAATGTATGTGATGCCTTTAGACCATCTCATTTTTCCATAAGCGGGGACCTTTGCATCTGTCTTCGCTCGAATGTGGGAGATAATCGCAACACCCAGCGTGTTCTCGATGATCTTGCCACATTCCACAGAGTATTGTCCACTAGGTTTCCTCGAGTCCACCACAGCTAGCTGTAGCGGGTTCTTGGTTGCCTCGCTGTACTTCCCGGTTGGTCTGTTTCCCCACGCGGGTGTTCTTTTGGGGCTTCCCGTGTTCGGCTCATTTCGCTTAGCCTTCTTCGGAGCATTGGGGGCGTCCTCTGGCGACCTCAATCTCTTCGCGGCCAGCTCAATTTTGCGCTCTTCAGTGACGGGTTTCCGTTGGAGTCCACTCGGGCCCGGCTTATCGTCGGCCACCCTCCGCTTTCTCCGTGTCTCCCCCTTCGCTGGATGGCTGCGTTGGGCCTTGGGGTCTGTCTTAGCGACATCGTCCCTCGGCCGTTTTGCGCCGTCGGCTTTATCTTTGGGGCCTCCCCTTTTGGTCACCACTTTAGCGGATGACGGTCTCGCCGGCTCAGGCCTCGTGAGAGCGTCTTTCGCAATGGTGTCTCTGGCCCATTCCAGTGAGGCTCGCTCCTTCTCCGTAAGGGAGCTCTTCTCTTTGGCGACGAGGATGCCATATATATGTTTGGCCTTTAGGTATTCCCGCTTCCTTAGTAGACCTGGGGACACCTTCCTTTCCTTCGCCCTTTCTTTGCGGGGTCTCTCGTCCGAGGGTTCAGCCAGAAGCTTCTCTTCCTCCTCTTTCGAGATCTCCTCGTCGGTGGTTCCGGCTTCTAGAGCCTCCTGTATTTTCGTGAGGTCGTATGGCTCCACGAGTATTGTGTCGGCCATTGTCTCACTTTCGGTGCTTATCGCACCCTTTCCCCCTTCATCCTTTGTGTTTTTGTTTTCGGTATCTATTTTGTTCCCACGAGTATGTCCGGAAGAACTGTCGATCCCGGCAGAGCCGACATACCGGGACAAGGCACTAAATACAACCGACCTTGCCTGGGCATCGGAGGGGACCGTTAGCGATCTGCATTTTTAACCACCTGCTGACCATGCAGCCATCGGCACGGGTGCCTCAACACCTTGGCTTAAGTGGGATTTTTGCTGGGGTTTACTCCCCGGACACCTTAACTAAAGGTGGGGTGATCTTAGTTTCGGTCTAGAGACAACTGATTTGCTACAACTCATTCAGAGGGGTGACCTTTCGACCGTCCCCCTGTTGTTTGCGCCTCCCACATGTCTCGTAGACTTACTACAAGCCCTTTCGCCCCGACAAGGCGTCAACCCGTCGAAAGAGACGAGTACGATAACTACGGCGCCAAAAATTGATAACGCTATTTTGTAGAGGGGTTAAATACAAGCCTTTTTTACTAAGGGAGGGGGGGTCTATCTGGCTTCGTTTAGGCGGGAGGGGTATTTTAAAAAAAATAATACTTAAAATGAAAAAAATATTGAGAAACAATGGCAATACTTACAATAAAGGACTTTAGGATTTTTGGAAGACAGGAATCTGTTCTTTGATATTATTTTTAAATCAAGTTATAACCGTTAATAGTTTTTGAAAAAAATACTTTCAAACTTGAAATTTAAGGAAAAAAATTAAAAAAAAAAAAATGTTGAATGCTGATTTGTTTCAATATTGAGAAAATATATACTTAATATGTTTGAAGTTTTTACTGCCTAAATCAATTCTAATCGAACACGAACACTGAAAACCAGATTGATTTATGTCCTCTAATTTTTGAGAAAATTGAAAATTACTTTTATATGTCGCTCTGCTTAGAGTACAAATTGCTATCCTTGCGCCTTGAAATGCGTAAGGGGGGGCATGCTGCCCCCTGCTTGGGGTCACTGTTGGATTTTGGGATGAGTGCAAGGCTGAGTGTATGCAAACTTTCTTTAAATTATATTAGTTTACCCAATGTCAACAACATTCTTCAGATACAGTCTCTGGCCCGAAATTTCACATTGGTAGACAAAATTTTGCTGATTTGCATTTTAGACAATTTAGAACGGTTTCCTGGCTTTGCAAAATACTATAGTTCGTTGTTGTAAGTGTTGCCATTGGTTTTTAATATTTAATTTTAATTTTATTTATAAATTTCTTTAAATTAACCCTCCCGCCTAAACGGAGGAAGATAGACCCCCCTCCCGTAGTAAAAAGTGCTTGTATTTAACCCCTCTGCAAAATACCGTTATCAATTTTTGGCGCCGTAGTTATCGTACTCTCCCCGCCCGTTAACTAACTAACTAAACCGCTCATCTGCGTTGACACGCTCACGAATGACACCTACTTGACGTAATCATGTCAAAAATGGGCATATTTCGTTACATGTATATTCAAAGCTTAAGACCATTGCAGTATCTTCTTCCTCCCCTTTCTCCTAACATCAAGGGAAACTTTAATTGCAAACGATCTACATGAGGTTTACAAAATACACAAGATACCGCCACATTACCCATACCTATATGCATAGTCCACCAAAGAATAAACCGGAAATGACACGAACTGTGGTCAGTATGTAGATACACATCGAAACTTTGTGCTGCCATTGCTATCTTAATTCCAAAATGCTCTTCGCGTGGTCTGGACCGAAAAACCGCCGGTACTATTAATGGAGAATTTCCATTAAAATCGTATTATACGGACGATTGATGTGGTTTCACCATTTGCCTTGATGCAGGTGACCTAATTTGATCAGCTTCCCTGCCCCTATCCGCAGGTGACCAACGACCATGCTCGACAGAGGAGAAGTGGTCTGGGCTGTGGTGTAGATGCGGACATATACATGAAGAGAAAGCCATACACATTCAATTAAGTAGACTAATATTTTGATGGAGTAAATGCATTTCGCTAGTTTGAATGGAAATAGACCTTTAATTAAATTGAATTTCCTGATTAATGAAAGGGAGGCTTATGCATGCCCATTGAATGAAATCAAATTTCTTATAATGGATTTTTCAATTCTGACTTTTAGGTACTTACGCTGCTGCTGCGAAGCGAACAATCGCATACAAATGTGACACGACGAAATCATAAACGAACACTTTTTTCTTCTGTGTCTGCATCGAAAATAATAATTGTAATAGATCACTAGGTATATCTGCAATTGTGGTTATTCTATTAACGACGGGACGCTAACGCTACACAAAAACGGGCAAATGAAAAACTCATAAGGACTAATATGCCTACCTATAGTGTAGATCAGCGGTTCCCAATCTTTTTTTGGTCGCCGAGCACTTTTCTGGAGAGAAATTCCTCGCAGAGCACTTCGTTATCCATACGTATCCTATTTTTCGTATAGTTTACGGAAAACGCTATCACTATTTTCAGATTAGCTATTTTTAAATTTTATTAAATTGAAGAAATAAGTAACATGTATGTGATGTGACCTTTCGCATTTTATAAAATATTTAAATCCAGTAGATAGCTATTTAAAAAAAAATAATCCAAAAACATTTTTTACTCATTTTCGAATTGTCACAGGATAACAAAAACTTTAAAATTCCAATTTCCTAAACTTATGAAAATTACCAATATTAAGTGGAATAGCCTTTATTTTTTTTAAACGGCAGTCAATTTTTTCTGACTTTCCACTAAAATCCGGCGTCTTAAAAATTAAATAAATAAATAAATAAATATGTGGCGCAACAGGTCCGCATAATCACCCTAGTACTAGCTTCTTACGACCATTTGTTTTGTGAGTTTTTATTTTTGGACCGAATGGAAGGGACCTAGAATTTTATGCCGAGTCCGAAGAAAAAACCTTAAGATGTAATTTGTGTTTTTCGATCGAACCTAGAACCCCTCACACAGTAGTCCAGTACACGGACCACTGCGTCCATCCGGCATTCTAATATGGTGGGTTGGTATAGGTATATAGTTCCAGATCTCCTTAATGTTTTTGAAAAACTTTTCAGCATTTATTGATTTTTTGTATTTGAATGCTCTTTTGATATCGGCCCACAAGTTTTCAATTGGGTTCAGGTCGGGATTTTGCGCGGGTCAATCCAAAACATTAATTATTTTTTTATCTGTTATTGCTTCACTCTTCGCGGAGTATGCTAAGGTGTTAGATATCATATGTTACTGGCTTGTATGAAAAAAAGGTTTTCTGAAATATGCTTTTATAAAAGCGTGTAGATTAAAACTAATGGAAAATGGACCAACACCGAACCAAGAGAATCCACCGCAGACCATTTTTATTCTCTCCTCCATGCTTTATGGTCTTTTGGTTGCAATTCTTTATTTGGAGGACGGTTTACATTACTTTTCCATAAATTAAATTTGGATTCGGCAATCTAAAGGACTTTTTTCCAAAATTGCAATGGTTTTTGTAAGTGGAGTCATTCGAAATTCCGGGCCTTCCTTAGGTTTTTGTTGACATAATGTGTTTTTTTTTGTGGAATAATGCACATCCCTGGCCGTGAGTTCTCGGGTATAGATACATAACATAAGTGGCCTTGTTTTATGTAAAAAATTGCAAATTCTTTCGCAAATAGTAGCTAGATACAAAAAATTCAATACATGTTGGAGCCCGTGTTATTAGCGATTGGAAATGGAGGATTCACTAGTTTGCTAGTTCTGTACAAAGAGATAAATTTATTTTCTAGGGGGTAATCTCTGGAACTACCAATTCACTAATAAAAAGCGACTGACTTTGTTGCTCCGTACAGACAATAAATCAGAAATTAATCGAAGAATTACGCTTCCTAATAGCTGTTTCTATTGCGAAGGCAATTTAGTAGAAATGTAAGAAAGAAATTAATAATTAATTAATTATATGATATATAAATATAAATTTTAATTATTAATTAATTATTACGTATTCATTATTCAATATTCATTATTATTTATTAATTATTAATTAATTATTAATTATTAATTATTAATTATTAATTATTAATTATTAATTATTAATTATTAATTATTAATTATTAATTATTAATTATTAATTATTAATTATTAATTATTAATTATTAATTATTAATTATTAATTATTAATTATTAATTATTAATTATTAATTATTAATTATTAATTATTAATTATTAATTATTAATTATTAATTATTAATTATTAATTATTAATTATTAATTATTAATTATTAATTATTAATTATTAATTATTAATTATTAATTATTAATTATTAATTATTAATTATTAATTATTAATTATTAATTATTAATTATTAATTATTAATTATTAATTATTAATTATTAATTATTAATTGGGGTATTCCATCGTCACGGGTTGGACAATTGTATAATAAATTTGTTATTTCCTTTTCAAATTTTATACATTGCTGTATCAAATCTACCTAGACTTTCATTAAACCAATAGTTATATTTGTTAGTTAATTTTTAACGTAAAGAAAAATACGCCACCTTAATTTATTTTGAAAATAGACAAGATCTTTTTCTCTGTCACGGGTGGGACAAATAAAAGACATGATTTCCGAGCAGTGAATGTTTTTACAGAAATTCTGCGAATTTATTCCACATATTTATTTAAAACCTTTGTTTCTTACATAAAACGTTCTTAGGTACTATAACAAAAAGCGAATAAAAACAAAAATTATTGTCTTAAGACAAAAAAAATAAAAATGTAAATGTCACGGGTGGGACACGTACGAATTTCTTTGCAAGAAACGATATTTTTTAGGTCAATTTAAAAGAAAACAAAAAAGTTATAATGTCATTAATTTAAATGTTATTTACTATGAATTAACGAGGCCAAGGGCTCGGAGTCTGAGTCATTCCAATCACTTTTGTCTAGGTCCGAGTATATCTGAGCTACACTTAATTTAAGGGCCCTACACGTGATTGGTTGAGATTTAAACGTAAGGGATATTGTTAAATTTCTTGAAATAGTGATATGATTGTAATTTTGGGGTAGCAAGTGCCAAATCCACAAACCAGAGAGAATAGACCACCAGCTTCAGGCAAAAATGGGAGATCCATAGAGCCAGTTTTGAAATAAGTAGCTCCGCCTCTTTTTCTATCTGTGAATACGTGTTGTACCACAGAAATAACTGTAAATGTTATTAAGTGCCTGTGTATGCGTGACCAAATTCGCCTCCATTTACTTTAACATGGCACACGTACTTAACCACATAATAACTTTTTGAAACTGGCTCTATGGATCTCTCATTTTTGTCCGAAACTGGTGGTCTATTCTCTCTGGTTTGTTGGTCACGCAAAATACGGGCTAATAACGTATAACTCTACCAGACTTGAAAGCCTAATAGCCCTCCGGGACAAGTGTCCCACCCGTGACACCAGTGACTGTCACGGGTGGGACACTATTATTCTTCTAGAAAACTCTCTGAATAACGTTCACAATAGAAAAAAATGTCACATAGGTTTTCATTGTAAAATAATAATATTATTTATCAAATTTTAGACATAACCTCTATGTCAGTAACTAATAAAAAAAACTTTTTCTGTATATTTGTCACGGGTGGGACAAGCAAAATGATGTTTTGTTATTATTTAAATATTATTGATGCACTTACACAAATCAAAATACAATTTCTCGTATTTGAAGCAGAAAGATCGCGAAATTTAATTAACACTTCAGATGCGTTTTTATTTCGCACAGAGCACACAAAAGACGGTTAAGTATTTCCAACATTGGAAAAAAAAGTTGCGTTCGAAACAACATTTGATCGTAAGCCTTTGATAACCATTAAAAAAAATAAAAAAACAATCTTATTTTTGTGGATTATGTTGATTCTGTGTTTTGGCTTTTGTTTTATCTTATAGTTAATAATAAATAATTATCTTCATAATTGGATACCAATGTTCACTTTGTCATGGAATACCCCAATTATTAATTATTAATTATTAATTATTAATTATTAATTATTAATTATTAATTATTAATTATTAATTATTAATTATTAATTATTAATTATTAATTATTAATTATTAATTATTAATTATTAATTATTAATTATTAATTATTAATTATTAATTATTAATTATTAATTATTAATTATTAATTATTAATTATTAATTATTAATTATTAATTATTAATTATTAATTATTAATTATTAATTATTAATTATTAATTATTAATTATTAATTATTAATTATTATCTAATTATTAATTATTAATTATTAATTATTAATTATTAATTATTATTAATTATTAATTAAAAAAAATGTAATCTGAAAAAAATATGCGTGCTTAAAACGAATGCTAGTCAGTAAATTTAAAATTTTGATGAAGCTCTTGAGATATATATGTTGAGTTTCCAGAATCTACGTCTACGAGGCATGACATCGACCGAATGTGCTATTATCAGTCAAAGTATGTGTTTTCAAAAATTCTTGGAAATATTATAATTTCGAACACCAAGGGAATTAAAATTTTTTTTTGTCAGATTGGATGAAACTCCCCAAACAATACGGCCAAACTGCTGGACCGAAAGTAGACTATATCCGTACATAACTGACCAAACATTTTACAGACAGTGCGTTAGGTATACACTTTAACTTCACCCGAAAGGATTTCCATTCGTTTCGTTGTAGAAATGAATAAACCAAATGTTTGCACAAGATACCTATGCAATTATGCATTAATGGTTGGGATAGTGCCATATGCTCACTAATTGGCTTTAAGATTAATGCAATTTAATAGAACAGATGTGTTGCCATTGCCATCAGAGAGTGTCTCATAGCAGGTAGCACTTATATCGTATGAATATTTTATAAACTTCAAAACCTGAACACCTTGTATGTTGTGCGAGTGTTATAGCATAACTGCAAATCTCATAGTCGTTAGGTCAACTGAATGAGTTAAATTTTCCAAAGGATAACATGTCCGACCAAGCATATTGTGTAGCAATCACCAGAAACAGAAGTTTACATTTTCATATTGTGGACGTTAATTAGAATATTTAACAACCGCAGAGTGGAATGTCTGATGGACTGTAATTGCACAATGCACACTACACTCCAATTGCAAATAATGAGTTTTCTTTTTAGTGAAATTGAATATTGTAATAATGATGGTGTTATAAATAGGAAATTAAATCCCTATTCAACTTTTTAGGCAGAATGGCTTTCAATTTTATCATTTTAATGAATAATTGTACTTGAATTATACTTTATAATATTATATGAAATAAAATTTATTATCCATCTATCTAATGAAACTGGAGTAAGTATGCCATTGCTATTGTAAAAATACACTCACTTGTTGATGAGCTTTCTCAAAAAAGTATCCCTTACCTAAAAGGCAAGAATACTCGTTTACCCAGATGTAGCCTCGCAATTTGTCTTATTACCAATATGTATCTGTAATCATCTGATTCTAAGATACATATGGACGCGAGCATTCCGGGGATCGGACCTGGGACCCCTCGCACAGTAGTCCAGCACATTAACCACTGAGCCACTGCGCCCTAGGTATCTACTGTGGAAGTATGTCCCTTGTGGACAGTGTTGTGCCGCGTAGACTACACCATGTAGACTACGCAATTGTCGACGCGTCATCAATTACGTGTCGTTAATTCAAAATTGACGACACGACATGTCGACAAAGTTCAATCAAGCAATAAATTATAGTTTTTATAAAATTAAGACAATTGAAATATAAAATAGGTAACTTTTTTATTTTAAAATTTTGCACACATTTCTAAATATAGATGAATAAAAAAAAGTGTCTGAGGCGATCAGGTGTGTTTAAAAGATTTATTTTGCAATTATTGCAACTAGCTGCTTGTTTATTATACAACTTGACCAACTCAAAGTCGTTCAGTCATTAAATTCGAATTTATTAATAAATTCATATTCAAGCAGTCCTGTTCTGTTCCTGCGCTTATGCTTACTATTACTAGTAACTAGTAGAGCTAGAGACGTTGCACTAACAGCTGTTTTGAATGACATTGACAATCCTATTGACGACATTGACGACGCAATTAACGACATTGACGACATAGACGACGCAATAAACGACATTGACGACATAGACGACGCTATTGTCGACATCAGAGTGTCGACAATTAAAAACGACGCGTCGTGGAACAACACTGCTTGTGGATAATTGCAAATCTATTTTATAGGTAGATCGATTAGAATTGTAGTAAACGGTGAATCACTTCATTAATTAATTTAAACGCAGAAGTTGTCGAATGTCGATATGACACTTTAAAAAGTGTCCAGCTTAAAAAGTGTCATAGCGCCCGAGGGCCTTATGACACAAAAATGTGTGTCATAGCGCTCCAGGGCGTTATGATGACACCGGGCGTTATGACATGTACCCATTACTACCACAGACAGGCAGATATGCGAGAAGATCAGTTCTTAAGATTACGCCTCGACCTTCCGCAAGTACAATCCTTACGCCCACAGAGGAGAGATTTTAAACATTTAGGGTGACCGAACCACAGGTATTCAGGCGTTCCTTATGATCTCTCCGAGTCACCCTACTATAGCTAAACAAAGAAGTGTCATTGTGGTCCCTGTGGTTATTAGAGCCATTGCTTGTAGCCCGAGCGGCGTTGGTTCGAGCTCCGGCGGGGGGCAGCAACACCCTACCACCACTACACCAAAAAAGTGGTAGTAAAATGGACACGGGATTGGTGTTTCCTTTTTATAAAAAAAACCTCATTCCAGCTTCATCAATAACGCCAAGGACAATACGTTTTCTTAATTGTTAAACATAAGTAACGCCTTATGAAATTGCTACCCCATTAAACACACCAAACACCGAATTTTTTCTTCACATCGGGCGCAGAATATTGGGTTCTATCCCTGTTCGTAGTTCAAGTAAATTTTGAAAACAACTTTCAAGATATTAAGCGCAAAACTACCTAGTATCCATTTGTTGAAGCGTCTATGTAAATTCGATTGCCCGAATAAATAAAAAAAAATCCACCTGCTGAGTAGGCTCTAACTTATTATAACCTAAATGGAAAATTTGCCTACCTTACATGATGCAGGCGTCAACAATTCCATCATCGGACAACGTTTAACCTTAAACTTTAAAAAGGGTAACTAAAAATCATTCATTTGTGTGATTATTAAATAGTTTAGCATTTAATCATTCAATCAATTATTATCAGACGATGCAAACCACATTAAGCATTTTGGTCATACCTCAGCAGTAATTCAATTTACTCGTAATGCAATCAAAATAATTCGATAATACTTTAGTGTCATCGATATGCATACAGCATTCCACCATTTACAATACGAGATGAAAAGCAATTCCACAACTATATGTACCGTCTATAAGACATCGTAAGCGCCACTTACCACACAACCTACTCGCATCACTCTCTATACACAGTCTAGGGCATCCACCCACATTCCACATTTAAATCAATTCCCTAGCCATAAATCGATACGCTGCACTCTACGTCGTCCGTTTCTCTCAAGCCGACAATAATAAATCAGAATTAGGACCAACAGTAATAATTGATCTATCGAATTGAATTATCTGTCGATTCGATTGGGGGTGTAAAGGACACTCACCATACCACTACCAACCGCCAGTGCGCTTTGCCGCAAATTCATCATTAAAATTTAGATTAATGGATACGGCGATCTTAATTAAATTCGAGTAGATAAATGTCAGAAGGACTTGCTAATTTGACGTTATGCTAATATCTGTTTGCCATTACTACATTCGCTAATTAATTCTAGAGACGTTCTGATAATATTGTCCATCTGCTGGTAATCTAAAAGAACAGATATTGCATCCAAATGCGACTCTATCCTAGCTGTGGCATTACATGAAGTTCACCTAGGTATATGTAGCGATACATACCTAGACCTCCTCAATGTCCTTCAATCGGATTAATTTTACGAGTATGCTATGCAGTCCACAGATAATTACGAACTAGACATTCATTGAAATTAACTCATTAGCATGAACTATGTACAATGATTGTCATCGTGTCAACACTGTCATAATGGCTACGACTATCTGTGTGATCTGAATTTGATTTTGCACGTGAATGGCATGTGATGACAATTTCTGTTCGAAATTACATATATGGGAATGTTTGTGACAGCTGATAGGGGATTATTGCGGTTACTTGACCAACATTATAGGTAATTAACATCAAAGATGACTGTTGTCATCATCAGGCAAAGGCATTTGAAAAGGGCGCTAAACCTCCCTTGACATCATTTTTAAAAAATGTCGATTGGCAATCTCATTCCGCGGTACTAATAATCATATTTAGTGTCCAGGCTAACTTTTACGAAGTCACAATGGCGAAAATTTACATATAATTTGAAAATTAAAAATGATTATTGGTAAGGCCCATTGGGTTTACCTATACTCATATATGAGTAAAATATGTAGATGACAAATTATGTAGATTTCATACTGTTAATGCAAAGCGCGGACCCATTAATTTATTATCACTATAGTCGCATACACATGAAATTTTCAATTTTGGAAAATAACCCTTTAGATCAAAGGGCACGGTAGTGCCCGAGCCAAATTCTCTGTTCTTTTCTGGAACAAACTCAGGCTGTTTTCGATCCCCCTCTAACTTCGGAACCGATTGTGCCAAAAACTTAAACTTAAAACTCCTCACCTCACCAAATTTCATTTCCATAGCATTAGTGGTTCTCAACATACGCAGGACTTCAAAAATCGTAAAAACCGTAATGCCCAAAACACATGTGCAGAAATTCCGAATGCTTTACTGCATGCAGTACTGCAGATGAAACACATGTGCAGAATTCAATTTGCAGCGGTTGCTGTCAATGCGGGGAAAAATACGTGACTGAAACACAGACGACAAATAATTCCCGTCTCTTATTTCCTCGTATGCATCAGTAGCTGAATTTAAAAATCCGATGCTGCCAAGTCTATTTGATTTAATTCACTGAAATAGAGACATGCTGCAGTGCTGCGGTGGCTGCAGAATTTACATTTGTTTCACCACATAAGAACATGTGTATTCTAATCCTGCTGCGCAGTGAATTCTTCACGTGTGTTTTGGGCATAACTGACTCACTCACTCACTCACTTATGCCCAGTAGCACAGTCATGCCCAGTTGCACAGTCAGAGTTTAAACTCTCGTTTTGGTTTAAACCTTCGTTCAACAAATTTTCGGTTTCACTGTGTTCGTTTAAACCCAAAGTGGAGTTCAACTCTTGGTTTAAGTTAAACGCCTGCATTCTGCCGTTTAAACTTTCGTTTCGCATTTTGAGGTTTATTTTGACAGCTGCCATTTCATACAGAGAAATGAGAGAGGGAATAAAAAAGATAAATTGTCTGGGTGCTACACTTCTTGAATTTATAGGAGTGTAGAGTTATGATTAGTTTCAAAAATAAGAACTACTGCATAGCGGAACGTACAGTAGTTGACACCCCTTTTTTTTGATACAGTAGTTGGCACATATCCGTTCAATACCGATTTCCGCTGATCCAGTTACTTTTTTCGATAAAGATTTTGTATTTTCTAATAATATAATAAATTTAAAATATTTCCCATCACATCTTATAATAAAAGGCTATTTTCAGTCGATTTATAAATAAAAGTTTAAACGCCTAAGTGTATTTTTTTTTGGGTGAAATCTTGTGAATTTGATTAAGGACTTCCAATTTGGTAAGTACAGATTTTGTATTAAATCCTTGAAAAGTACAAAAACTTCAGCTATTTTAAATGGAAGTTTTGCTTCGGAAGTTTGCAACATACCAATATCAGCTATTTACAGTCGACTTGGAATGGACGGAGAAATGCATTTATATACTTTTTAATGTTTTTAATAATAATTTATCAAAGTGCCGCATTTTTTATTAATTTCAAATAAAGTAGCACTAAATCCATTTTAATAAATCGGTAGATATTATTTTATCATACTTTTTGGGTGCCAACAACTGTAGTTTCGTAGGCTGCCAACTACTGTAGGTTTTGGTTTTCCAAATTGAAACCCCTATACTCGGAAATTAAATTTTTACTAAATAGAACATTATTCTTAAGGAATATAATATAAATGTATAACATTTTAAAATGGCGTTTAAAATAACAAATCTACGCTGGTTTAAAGTCAAAATTTCCTTAGGGGTGCCAACTACTGTACCCGTTACTACATATTCGTAAATAACTAAATTCTGCAAAATAATGAATAGTACACCTCCAACCAAGGTATATAGAAATACATGGTATGATATTGCACATGTTTGTTTGCATCTCTCTCTTCAAAGTGACGTCACCAGACATCAAAACATAGGCAACAGATAATAATTTATTTAATTTGTTTAGAATTCTATTACACTGAAAACAGCACACAAAACATTATTGTTATTAAAAATGAAACTTGGGCACAGAAAACTACCCGTATTTCAATATACATATTTTCACAGAAACGTTAAAATCGTTGTCGTCAAGTGACGTACATGCGCAGGAAAAACGAAAAATTAATCGCGGAATATCATACCTACCTTGTAGTTCTATATACCTTGCCTCCAACTGCGTTGCACCGCACTAAGGATTCACCATCGCGCAACACCACTGACCTCGCTTAACTTTTATGGGACAGGTCCAAGAGTGCATAGTCTGTCCAACCAACAGAAGGGCTGGGATAACATAAAAACCCATGACCAGCTTCAGCTCTTTAAATTAGCGCACAAGCTAGAATTGCTGGACTTCCACCTCTACTTGTGTTCGATTTCTTTCTTCCATTTGGTGCGGATTTTTTTCTCCGGGAAATAAATTTCTCATAAGTTTTCGCATTCACATTGACTCAGACGTATACAACATAGTACCTATAGGTACTGCCACCCACATACCATAAATCTATCGATAAAACATTGATAGGACATCATTATTATTTATTTGTAAAGAGTCCATTGTATTGGCAATTGCCAGTGAGACAACAAAAAGGCTGGCTGGCAAACGGGGTAGGATCTGTGACACCTACTTTTATGCGCACACGAGTACAGTGTACAGAAAAAAAAAACAGTTGTTGGTGACTATACAATGACAAAGAACCCAATCGATGTAAGGATCGTGGCCAACGAGAAATGAAGAATCCCTTTTGAATTGAAATAAGTGGTTGGCAATTTTTTTTTTAACAGTAGGTATACCAAACGGGCAATTGGAAACATATCAAAAAGAAATTTGTATCGTGTCAGGCGGATCCGCATTGTTTGTTTCTCGTGTGTTTTATGTGGGTACTTTGTTTAACTGCGGCTCGGTTTAGGTTAGGATATAGTCTGCTCTTAGAATTAGGGCGGCGCGTGATAAAAGCAGTACGTGAAGGAGAGTTTCGTCAGTGTTTTTCGAAATTGGACATCATTACCTATTTTATTATTACTTATTTATTTTTCGTAAGAATAACCTCGTAGGGATGTACCTTAGTGCCCATAAGGTGTTTCCTCTACGACTTGCTCGTTAATACAAAAATCGGTTCATAGACGACAAAGTAGGTATCTACATATTTTCTTCCAACACTTTCTCAATCATGTTTTCGGTAATATGTATAGCAGTAGTGCCCAAACCCGTAGCTCGCGGGCGCTTGGTAGCCCGCGGCTTGTTTTCTAGGCATTCACTAAACTCTAATTTAAATCTAAACGAAAGCACTACAGAATCAGCTAGACTTAGGAAAATCCTGTGCAAAGAATCCGCGGTTCCAGGATACCTACCTCAAAGACACTAATCACTAATAGAACCTGGATACAATCCTGTGAAAAGACTCTCAGTCTGCTACTATACAGACTCATTTTCCAGGATGCAATACGAATCAGACAAACCAGATGAACTTAACCAGAACTTATCTTCAGTTAGATAAATTAAACTGGGCAATTGATACATTCTCCCCGTTTAAATCGGGGACGGGATTTTTCCAATCATGCTCCAGAAAGCTAAGACCATTACTACGCCGGTCTTAAAAATATCTACTTTTTATTCGCAGTGTGGAATGTGGATACATTCCTAAAGCCTGGCGAGAGGTCAAGGTCGTCTTCATTCCGAAGGCGGGGAAATCTAGTCACACCACCGCCAAAGATTTCACGCCTATAAGCCTAACATCCTTTATGTTGAAAACCTTTGAAAAACTAATGAACGTGTTTATACGCAGTCGACTGGATGACACATTTCAGCATGCTTATATCAAAGGCAAGAGGGTGGAAACCGCGTTGCATGAGGTCGTTAGCACTATAGAGAGGTCATTAATATAGTCAAAGAATGTACGCTAGTTGCGTTCCTAGACATTGAAGGAGCCTTCAATAATGTTGGAACGTGCGCAGTAAAAAGGGCACTACAGAATCTAAGCGTTGACCAATCTTATCACACTAATGTGATTGTTAACTTTCTAAGTGAAAGAAACATCAACGCGAAACTAGGTGACACGGTCCTTAGAGTAACCGCTTCGAGAGGCACTCCAAGGTGGGGTCATCTCCCCCTTACTCTGGGTACTTGTCATGAATGACATACTAATGAAATTCAATAACATGGGTGTCACGGTAATCGCATATGCAGACGATGTAGGTAGTCCTGTTTGTAAAAGGGAAATTCTTACCGACCATAAGCGACCTATTAGCAAACTCACTAAGAGTAGATACTCAATACGTGGACAAAACAATGCGGCCTTGGAGTTAACCCCCAGAAAACTGAGCTTGTCCTGTTCACAAACAAAAGAATAATACCACTATTCGACGGATAAGTCAATGACAAAAATACAAAGAGCATGTCTAGGGACAACCAGTGCGATGAAGACCACACCAACGGCTGGACTGGAGGCAATTCTCAGGCGTTAAGCAATAACGCCCAAGGAAATAGCGCCCTAATCGATTTGGAAATAACGCCCAATAAACAACAAGATGGAAATAAAGCCCAAAAATAATTTGCAGCTTAATATGTATGGGGGGCATGCTGCCCCCCTGCAACCCCCCTGCTTGGGGTTACTGTCAAATTTGGAGTATTTGCGAAATTACATATATCGAAGGTTTTTTTGCAGTACAAACTCCCACCTACTCCAAAATCCACCAGAAAACCCAATCAGGGGAGTTGAAGGGGAGCAACATGCCCCCCCATACTTATTCCACCGTTTATGCATTTCCACTTACTATTTTTGGCTTTACTGATGCTTGTCAAACAAGCAACTCTGGAAAGGAAATAACACCCAAAATGACGAAAAATTTTGCAACAACAAATTGTACGGTTTTTTTTTTTTTGGCGATATTTCCAAATTGATTTGGGCGTTATTTCCTTGGGCGTTATTGCCTAACGCCCAATTCTCAATCTGACTCCTCTAGACCTTAAGGATTAACCAAACTGGTACTTGGAACCAGTGCAACTTTGGTCACGCACAAATTCTAAGGAAATACATTGGGAATGTTGTCACTTCTGACTATATGATCCCACATCTAAACTTTGATAGACCATTCTCCTGCTCGTTCCCGAGTAGAGATGAATGGAACACAAATGAACCCACGAAGAGGAAATCGATGTACATCTACACAGATGGATCAAAGATGGACTGTGGAACCGGTGCCGGTATATTCTCGGAAGAATTGTACATTGTCACATTGTACAAAGTAAAAAGATACACACAACGATGATCAAGTCGAGACGCATTTAAAAAATCATTATAAAAAACACACAGCCATTGGTCTTACGCATCACGTCGCATATAATGGTACTGGTTAAATGTATTGAGTATACCTTTACAAAACACCCATTTACTACAAAAAGTAAAGTACAGGCTCACATAGAAGGGAGGTACCAGAACTACTTGACCGACATGGCCCATTTTCAATACCAACCTAACGACGGTAAAAAGAAGTCTTCCCACAAAATTTCATTCACCTAGGTCAATTCGTTTGGACGCTAGGTATCGTGTTTTCAACAGACAGACAGACAGACGGACATGGCTAAATCGATTCAGAATGTGATCCTGATTCAGAATATATATACTTTATAGGGTCTCCGGTGAATCCTTCTTGGTGTTACAAATGTAATGACAAAGTGAATATACCTTCCTGTGGAGGGTGTATAATAAAAGAAGCTGTTGGGAATGGCAGAATCTGTGCTCCGTGACTTTAAAAACAAAACCGGTATTATCTCAGCAAATAGGACAAATAATCGAGAAATAAATGACGTCTTTATCCAAATGAAAAATGATTTGGAAAAATGCGAAGATTTATCATTGCAACTGGACGAGTTGGCTATGTTACTGACTCAATGTACTTTCGGGTGTTCATCAGAATGGCCTTTTCTGTTAAGGAGGCACTGCTTGCAAATTTTACGTTGGTAACTTCTAGGTATCTACTATCAAGGATAATACATTTATAACACAAACACAATAAAAAAAAGATGAATACTGAACAGAATGATCACTATTACTACCGACGGAGTAGTACTGTTGTATTTATTGGACTGTGTGAATAGAATGAAGATTTTCTAAAAATGTAATTCCTATCACTGTGTCCACCAGGATAATTTCAATGCAATTGCTAAAGATCTTGACTCATCTGTCATAAAATCGAAGCTGGTCCTGGAAACATACATGGCCATTTATAAGAACTTGCAAAGAAAAACCTAGTCATTCTTCACTGGATTCCAGCCCACAGGAGTTTTGCTGACAAAAAAATAGCTGAATCACTGGCTAATGTCGGCGCGATAATACCACTTATCGGACCTGAACCCTTCTGTAGTATCAGTAAAAAATATATCAGGAAATACATCGAGAGCTTTTCTTAAATCGAATCCAATGAAGTACCTATTGCCTAAAAAACCTGGGCGGAACTGCACTAGACAATTCTTTCTAAAATTCTCTTACAGAAATTCCTATTTTCTCATTATCTGAACAATAACAAAACTGAGAGCTATAATTAGCATCAATATCTTCACCGAATTAGGATTTCATCGGACCCTACGTTTAGACTCTGTCTCGAGAGTGCTGAATCCCCTCATCATCTACTCATTGAGTGCCTGAATCTCTTTCGTCTCAGAAAGAATTTCAGTCAAGCTTCGACAGCTGTTTCAGAACAAGCGAGGCAAGCAGAGGGACCAGCGAATATTACGGCCTTGCACACTCCAGTTTGAAGCAGTGACAAATTCATACGGAATGATAGAAAATAATAATTCTTAGGGTTCGTAATGAGGCACAACTGCCCAGGTCTCCAACATACCATCAGGTACGAATTTCTGGGGAGACACTTCTTCCAAGCCATAGACGAGCTTTCCGGCACATCAATAGACAAGAAAATGAACTTAATCAAATCCACAGGATGGTTTGTATGTAACAACCCAGTAAACAATTCATTACAGCATCGATAGACAAGACAGGTTTATAATCGGTAAGGGACAGCCTCTTACAATGGGTCAGCATTGACTTGAGTGTGGGTGGCGCAGAGTAGGTACTCCTCGCCAGCCTATACAAACCTAGCCTAACATAAGCCACTCCTCTTGCCGAAACTTTGTAGGTATATATGCATGAGGACATTTTTAATAAATCCCTATTTTTAAGGCTTAGGTACAGTAACTTGATTTAAATACGCAGTATAAATATTCCAAACTCAGACATTAGCTAGACTAAGCCAAAAAAAACATTGTACTCCGACCAATTACTTACCACATGAATTATTAATAAAAGACGTAATATATTTACAAACAAACAAAAGTGATTCTCAGCCCAGCCCAAACTGCCTATCACAAAAATAAAATCATTCCTGATTGACATTCTGGCTCCTTGAGAAGGGTCAAATGTGATAGCTACTCGATTTATCCAAAGAATCGTAAATGTCTATATCTCAAGCTCCCGCTGTCCCCAAGTGTGTAGTAGTGGAAAACTTATAACATCAATAACGCCCCAATGTGAAATCTATTTTGCTCATATCTCTAACCAACTTATCGAGTCTCCCATGGGCCATTGGATGAATTACAACAGTGCGAATGTTGAAGAGAAAAGTCAAGAAAAACTCCATATCGTCCATGATCCTTGTACCCTAATTGAATAGGACGCAGACGAAAAAAGAAAATCGGAGCAAAGTTGCAAAAGTTCTGTATATAGTTTCCCGCTAGTACCCAATCTCGCATTCAATTTGCAAAATCTAAAACTAAATCAAGCCCCAAAGTTTACCCTTCGTACAGGTCGTGCTTTCTTTTTACCTCCCCCTTTGACCTCGTTTAAGACGAATGAAGCGAATAGAAATCCAAGAGGCGATCCCATCAATATTTCTAAATTCACTTGTTCATACCGTGTGCCCTGGTGGTTGGTCCACCGTTAAACATAAGAAAAGTTATTTTTTGGGAAAAGTTTGAGGAATTATATTCTTCCTTTCCTTTACTTTTTTTTTAAGAGCAGCGTGTTGGTACGTACCTTCTTTAGGTATAACTACGTAGTTGTCAGATTCCAAGAGTAGTTGTTAAACTGACATAATTATTATGATCATATAAATATTTGAATGGGACATGAAGTAGTTCAAATAATTAATATAATTTAATAATAAATTGATGGTGAGATAGTTAGTAGTCAATTCAATGCGCGCATCAGTTGATGAGGAAAGTTACTGATCGAGTTAGCCTGGAGTAAAAGAAATGAGACGAGATCAGCGCTGCAGCAACAGGCACTTTAGTGCCAAACTGGCACTTTCAAACACGTATGACAGCTTGGCACTGATAAATTAAAAAATATAATTTATAATTTTTTATTGGTACATTTGTTTCTCTCCTGTGTAAACCCCCCATTTTGCAACTGATATTTGCATTGTGTTTAATGGTTAAAAGAAAAAGTCAATTAGCTTTTTATGTCAAATTCAAAATAGACATCTACCAGCTTTTTAAACGTTCATAATTTATCGCGTCAATAACATCAAAAAAGTTGTCGGTATGATTTCTACGTATATCTATTTATTGAAAACAACAAAGTTTATATCAACATGAGTAAAAAAATGTGCACGACTGGGGTCGCCCAAAACTTTCTCGGTTATTACGAATCTACCAGAATCTCAGAGTTTTATCAGCAAATTTTACGTTTAAACTTTAAAATCATACCCACTTAAGATGTACTCCGGTTTAGTATCTGAACCTATGATAATTAAAAACGTAATACCTACATACTACATAAACATACGTATTTACTACAGCACTTTATTACTTTCATTAATTACTTTAAATTAATTACTTAATTAATTTCACCCCAAACTGACACTTGAAGGAGGCAAGTAGGCGATGAATTTCGAATTATTATTGCCACTGAAGTTTTGGCATGTGCAAAAATATGCCGGGTATGAATACATTGGGATTTGAATAGTCATTTTTGAGAAATATTCATAAAACGGCTATAGTCGATTTTTTTGAGAAAAACTTAGTACGTGATCATGTTTAAAATGCTAATGTTGTCTTAAATATGTATTTGGATCAAAATCGTTGGAGCGGTTTTTTGTAAAATTATGCTGATAAATGTTACAACTTTGGATTCGAAAAGCACTGTTACTAAACTGTTTAGCTGAAAACTGAGTATGACGTATTCTTCAGGACATAAACATTACCTAGCAGTTACATTTTCATCCAAATCGAAAATTGCGTTTTCGAGATATGAGCAGTTTTTAAAGTACCATTTTTAGCGATTGGCGTTGAAATCAAAGGACGCATTCGTGGTTTAAAAAACACAGTGTTGCAACAGGTGTTGAATTGGTTGGATATCAAAGGACGCAGTCTCTTTAGAGACAAACTGAGTTTGCTATCAAGTTAAGAATGACGATAGTATCTTAAAAATAAGTTCTTGTTAAAATCTTTTGTTTTCGAAAAAAGCCAATTTCAAAAGTGCCGTTGTTGGAGTTTTAAGCAAAAAACTGGGTATGCAATCATGTTAAGCATGCCTACATTAACTCAACTATCAATTTTGGTTCAAATCGTTTGAGGCATTTTTGAAAAATTGTTTGAGAGAATTACATTAACAACAATTCGTAGACACAGTCACTTTGGTAGGAATGATAGCTATTTCGAACTACACCACTAATTCATCATCAGACTCCTTTTTAAGTGATAACTTGAATAGTTTTTTTTTTTTTTGAATTCTGACAGTCAATTCTCCGTATATATCCACTTGGGAAGACATTTCTGTTTTTCCCCTGTCAGGATATTAACTTGCACCTCGATTTTCTCAAGTGACTACCACTTGCGCTAATTGAGCGACGAATACAAGCCCGCCAACTGGGGATTAGAACGGAGGAGAAGACCAACCTCTGTGCGTTGTTGTGTACGAGGTGTTTTTGTTTATTGTCGTTCTCTCTCATTTTTGAAAAAATCTAAATTGTTTAAAATTTCGGAAAACTTTTGTATGGGAAGTACCGTTAATATTAGAGCTATAAAAAAATCGCCTCCTAGCGAGAAGCCCACAAACTCTAAATACGTAGTTTGAAACAAATCCGTCCAATCGGAGGACAGACGTACGGAGGGACAGAATTGTGTTCCCCTGTCATCGTAATATCAGAATTGATCAAAATCTCGAGTTCGAAATTTTGTACGAAAACAATATCTTTCTCTTACTACGTATACGAGAAAGTTAAAAACTGTAGTTTAACTTGTTGGACTCCATCGAAGTTAATGTTAAAAAAATACAAATTGGCATTTTAAGTTGTAGGTATATAAGCAAGATATTTATTTCTTCACATATAACTGAATCTCTTATTTTTTTCTTTGGTACCTTACCTACATACAATTTATTTTAATGAAGTAGATAATGAGCAATAAAAATATTTATAGTTTTTGTTTGAATATATGAGTTTTTTTATGGTTTAGTTTTGGAAGTTTGGCACTCTGTGCTGTGGCACCCATAAAAAAAAGTTGGCACTGTAATTTTTTTTTTGTCAGCTGCAGCGCTGGACGAGATAAGTTTCCTTTATTTTTGATATGTCCGAATGTTTCAGGTAGACATAGACACTGATGTATATGTATAACAGTGTCTTAGGTACACTCTCTCTCTCTCTCTCTCTCTTAATACTAGCATGTAAGTTTCCTAGTTCTAAGTTGGTATTTTATATGAAATAAAGTTAGTTGTTAACTGGATGCCGTCGTGTTTAATTTCCACCTCCACTCAATTTACGAAGCCATCGAAATTTTTACTGCATTAAATAGAGTTTCATAAAAGTTAAAATTTAAAACTATATTAAATAAATTTATATGTGTTCTTTCTTTTTCCAGTAGTTGTATCTAATGATGTTGGATGTTGTTAGATGACATTTATCTGGAAATTCTGTTAATATCAGTGATTGTCAAAGAACGACGAAGCAACAACCTATCCAATTGAATTTTTGTATTCATTGGTTGTGACCGATTGCAGCTTAAAGCCGGCTTTGTCATCAATCGAAACAATACAATTAAGCCAGGTTGACGGTAAGGAAACTCACCACCAAGCCACCATAATCAAATGCAAGTTCATAGGCGAGGATGTTCTTAAAAAGCAAATGCATTGCTGCTAAGTAAATTATGTACCTACATTAATTTCAATATTTTTCATTTTGATTTTGGTACATTTATTGAACTGGATTCATTTTGATAGGTAGATACTCATTATTGATCTTAATAAAAACGTAATTTAATTCAGCTAATAAATTAACACAACATTTATTGATTCTGAGAAGGTATGTACGAAGTTCGCCCGTCCAGCTAGTAATATAGATATTAATTAAATATTATTGAATCATTTAAGTGGCCTCAACTCCAAATGTTATTCATTTCTTGAATTTATTCTTGACTTACAAAGTTTTTGGGTATTAATTAAAGATAAGTAGATAAAGTAAAGATTCGAAATATGGCGGCCATGTATTCACCAATATAATTGCTGGTGAAATGACAACAACATTGTTCTTTGTATCAATTATGTAGTAGAAAAAATAATACATAAGACAAATACTATATAAATCAGGCTAAGCAACTGCGACAAACGCAAGTCGGTCAACCAAAAGTACGAGCAGCTATATGGACAAAGGAAGCTGTTAACTAACTTATCTGCGTAAGCCTTCAATTCAGGAATATGGTTGGTGACAACTTTAGCTCATCTAGACTATGCCTATACATAGAACGATGTCTTCAACGGATACGATCTTAACCCTAGAAAGATAAACTTATTTTTTAGTACTGGAAAGATAAACATGTGCCTGCGAGGCGTGCAATGAAAAAAAAGTGTTTTTTTTTTAATTAAATATATATTTATTATTATTATTATTATTATTATTTCATTTTATTGTTAGATTATTAGGAATTAAGTAAATTGGCATGAAAAAAATGTTATAGACATTTGTTGCAAACATAATTTTTATGTTCACCCAGTGTATGGTGACATGCATTGCCAGAACGAAAAAACGGTGGCACTTACCGAACCGGAACGACCGTCTTTGGCAAGTGTTGATCGACAACTGAGTTGGCTTAAAAATACAAGTTTGTTATAGCGTCGGTTAAAAGAAGAAAGCAATATACGTAAAACTTCGTTAATTCGGCGGAATGTTTGGGGGAAGGTCAGTCCGAATAAACGAATTTTCCGAATTAAAGAGAGATTTTTTGTATGCAGTCAAACGCGTTCCTATTGATGAAAAAATGCAAGAACATTAAAACAAAAAATATTTTAATAACACAAAAGATTGGAAATAATACATAAAATTTATTCAAATTCATTTTTGAAACTATGTCAATGGTAGGTACTGGTGTTTTCCCAAACAACGTCTAATGAGATTCCCCCAATATCATTTCTTTTTATAGTTTTTCCCGACTTCTAAATAAAATTTTGATGATTTGTTCCGACTTCTACATATTTGAGATCTATTTCCTACCTATACGTTTTCAATCATTGCGTTATTTAATTTTTTCTAATTTAATTTAATTTTTACATAAAAAAATTGAAAACCAACTCTGATTTATTCCGAAAAATCTCTTTAATTCGGAAAACAATTTTTTTCCAAATAAACGATTTTTCCGAATTAAAGAATTCTGAATTAAAGGGGTTTTACATTTACTGTATATATTTTGCGGGTGCCTCCGAGGCGCAGTTTATCTTTCTAGGGTTAAAAATGAAGGTGCGTAAATTACATAGATTATTTTATTTCATGCTCTACACAGGATCACTAATAAGCTATCATAACAGAGACAGTTCCTAAAAATCTACATACATAAAACCTAATGATCATTTGATGGAATTGTCCCCTCCCCATACCCACTCGAACTCGACCTAACTGTCACTAAATACTGCTACCGGCTGATTGACACGAAAAATGTCAGGCAATTCCAGATCAACATTTAAAAATGAGGAAATCAAATCCGCCTTGAATGACATTTATAGTTTTTAATACCAAGTTGTGTTTATTTTATTGGTAGTCCGTATTTAATTTTAATTTAAAAAAATCGGACACTGAATTTCAGTTCACACATTTTTTTATTAAGCTGATGGCCAAATAAAATCATTTCCGCAACAATGGCTCAGAAGACGTATAGGTATAGGTAGCCAGTGTTGCCACTAAAAAGAGGTAATTCGGTCAAATCTGACCGAATGACCGGATTTTTATTTTCTAAATCCGATCAAAAATTCCGGTCAAACGTTAAAATGAGCATTTTTGACCTGAAACCCGGTCCAAAAGAGAAAATACCTATACCTACCTTTACAATTTACGAATTTTTATATTCACCTGCATTATCGATGTTTAGAAACGTTTTTATAACATGTGAATTTTGAGTATGTGAACTTGTTTTTTATTTCGTTTGTTTAAAATTTACTGAAACTAATTTTTAATTTTATATGACATGTTTTAAGTTCTGAAATACACTTTTAGTGCATGGCCATACACGCCTTCCAATGAACGTCGTGTCAGGTAGATTTTGAGTGAGTAAAGGAGAAAGGTAGATAGCATAGAAAATCTACTTTCAGAAATAATTCTGGCACGTTCTTTTTCGCACCATTGTGCTTTCGATACAAATCTTCATGATATTTGCGTTGATAGAGTGAGGACGTTCGGCTTAACCATAAAATTTGTTTGTGTTTTCAATTTCACTATTATTTTACCTGCCAAATTTTATTTCATTGCAATGACGCCCGGTTTTTGTGTGTAGCCAAATCGTTAATGAAAATTAAAGTTATGGGAGGACGTGTATGGCCAGGCCATGTACTAAGGCCGTGTGTCAATTGGGCTAAATAATATTATTCTCGGATAATTTTCTGACACTTGAAAAGAGTAGTTCACCAAACTTCAATCTGAGATTTATCGAATTTCACACTTTAATTAATTGAAATTCGTTGTTTAATTTCCTCTTCAAAATTCTAGCAAAAGAAAACGTCAAGAAATTAGCCTATAAGATAATTTATTATCCTGCTCCCGGAGCAGAATTCCATGCGTGATGTTTTAGTCCCATTATTCGCATTAAATTGGTTTCTGTTTGAACTTGGGAGCATGTTCCTAATGTATGGCAAAGTTATATTCAAATTATAGAAATCTATCTTTATTTATAGTCAGTAGGGCAATTTTATTTTTCCTGTCAAAAAAGGGTTTTCCGTTTAAAAACATTTTTCGTTCCGGTCAAAAAACGGTTAGGTCGGATTTCAATTTTCTCCGGTCAGAGTAAACAGATATGACCGGAATCCTATACTATACATGGACTGCTAGCAGCTAATTTTTCGTTGAAGCAAACATAAGCACTAGCCCTTTTCTTTCACGGCGGAGAGAAACGAAAACAGTCAAATGTCATCGAACAATTCCTGCGGTTTGGTTTGTGTCGAGGTTTGTGTGCTGAGTGTGCCATACTCCCATCTGTTATAGAACGTTCGAAATAATTTGAATAAGTCGTTATTTTTGCGCAGTTGCAATGTTTCTACAATGGATGCCACTGATGTGTTCTATGTAAAAAAAATAGCAAAGGCGCGCAGAGGTTGAAACCTTGTTACGGATGCAAAAAAAAGACCCCAAAGAAAAAAAAATTAGAATAAAATATTTTGTTGTCACCCTGTACTGCGTCCGGAATTCGAAATTTTTATTTTCGAAACGTCCAAACATTTTGTGAGCGGAACCAGTATTTGTTCTCCTTTTGCTCTCTCTCGGCCTATTTGCCACCCAAGCCATAATTCGTCGGTCTTTTCTTCCTGTGACCGCCCTGCGAAACAGTCCTAAGCAGCCAGCATTCTTTTTTTTTGCCCAGCCATCGTGTTCTCAAAATCCTAGGCCCCATTGCGTAAGCGTAAGTCCGCAATTAATTAAAATCCAAAACCATTCGAAAATAGTTCAAAATTTCTTATTTTAGTGGTAAATATCTGATTGCTGTGAAAACTCAAAACCCAGGATTATTAAAATTAAAAAGTAGGAAATTGTCTAAGACTCTCTAAGGTAATTGCAATTTAAAGTATTTAAAACATTTTGTTTAAAGTAATTAATTACGCAGGTAATTAGGGGATACAGCAATTATCCCCTAGATCCTAAACCTTATCGGCGAAGAGAGCGAGCTCAGATTTTAAATCTAAACTCTTCACCACACCGAAAAAAAAAAGACCTTGAAACACACAAAAAAAAAATAAATTCATTGGAGCACTCTGCTTGTCGGATAATACCGCTAGTGAAACAAACGCACAGGCAAAAAAACTACGTCTAAAACACCACACGTAAAAGTCCGCTAACCTGCGAGAGAACTCCAGTGAAAACATCATCATCAACAAGTACAAGACATCCCGAACACCCTTTGGAGACTTTTCCCGCATCAACGAAAAGACCATCTCAGCTTGCTACGCCTACGACGAGCGTTTTCAGTCGTTGCATTGCGGCCACCGTGGCTTAGCATAGCATCTTCATCAATCGCTGATCAGAGCTAAAACCGATCTTCGTTTCGTTGGGCTTGTGGGTGGTTCGGGTGTTTTCAAAAAAAAAAAAAACTTCGTGCGGCTGGCGGTGTGTCAAGTGTGTGCGGTTTTCGACGACAAGTGGGTTCTTTTTTCTTGGTTGCCGTGTGTTATCGGCGAGGTGTTTGGTGGGAGTTTTGGATTTACCGACAAAGGGACGATCCAGGATAATCAAGCCTTGTGACGGAGATTAAGAATCGCTGAGATAACCCTTTTAAGTGATACAAAAAAAAAAAAAAAAAACAACAAAACAACAAAAGAGAATATACAAAAGCTAGAATCTACCATTAACGTAAAAGAAAAAAAAAAAAAAAGAATTTTTGTTTGCTATCTAACCCTAACGTAAAATCTAATAACGAAATTTATTTAAAGTAAGTGAAATATTTAGTGTGTGTTCACTTTATAAACCACTAAAAAACCTTTTTTAACGAAAATAAAATCTTTATTCTGGAAGCCTCATATTTCACTTAGGTATTTTGAGAATTATTATAAATAAATATATAACTTAAAAAAATTTTTTTAGTAATTTTTAAAACACATCAACAAAAAAAACGGTTCTGCCCCCACATGGGGGCAAAACCGCCCTATTGAATTTTAGGGGAAATAGTTTCTCCCTTAGAAATGCAATTCAATTGCAGAAGTCACAAACATACGTGACATCTTCATCGACTCCTGTACACGCTTAATGAGCCCACCCTGGACACTTGGTACATTTAATCCAGCCGACAGTTAGGTTCGATTTTGAAAAAAGTGTTTTGGGTGAAGATGCACTTGCAATCTTCATCAGCAATGTCCCCATGCTCGCTTTCAGCAATATTTATGTTGATACGCCACAGCTTAGTTCTTTTGCCGACTGTAACGGCTTGTTTTGCTCTTTTCGATACCGAGCACTGGGTGGTTTTGCCCCTATGCGGTTTTGCCCCCCACGGATCTTACATGAAATTGTAGAAATTTCTCTGAAAAATATTATATTTGAGCCGGCTTTCACTCACTTTTATGAAATTTATATATACGCCTTCCAACAGCTAAAAATAATTTATTAATTATTTGAAGTTTTATATTTAAAAAAACTCAACTTAATTTTCACACGAACGATAACGTTTTGACAGAAAAGCACAAAAATGAGCATAATTTTTTGACGTCTTCACCGAGCTATGTTATCTTGGCAGATATGAACTGCCATATCATAAGCCACGTGTTACCATTTAAAGTATTACCAATTGCATTTTTTTTTTCATACAAAATAGTACGGAAACGGTTTTGCCCCCATGTGCGGTTTTGCCCCCACTACCCCTACCTAATTAAAAAAAAAAGTGTGCTAGTGACAGTTTGGACATTGAAATATCTTTCGCAATTTATATTTATAGCAGGTGAATCCGAAAGGGATTAATTTGTCATCGTGGGAAATTGTGCACAATATCCGTACGGACAGTTGGTAAGTTTTTTTTTCATTTTCTTCTTAATAATTTGCAAACAAATGCCCAAACTAAACTAATTTTTTTTTCGTTTGAATTTTGATTAATTGAATTTTAATTAATTTGCCTAATAGTTTTAAATCTATTATCCTAATTGGTTCTTGATTTTATTATAAGTATATTTTTTTCATTTGTCGGGTTAGATCCTAATTAGTAATTACATATCTAGATACGTTTAAATTCGAACGATAGCCTGAAGAGTATTTGTTGAAATGGGTAGTGATTTTTTTTTTGTTAAACAAATAAAGTGAACATGATAACCATAATAATGATGTGTTAAAGTTTTAATGGGGTTAGTTGTGGTTCGGTTTCGGATTTTTCGGGAAGTAGGAGAAGGTAAATCGTAAGTGGTTACAAGGTTTCAAAGAAGGGACAGTTGTTTTTTTTTATAATCAGAGTACAGCAACTGTCATGGAGGCGTCTAAAGCTAGTGGGAGGGAAACATAAGTATCTACTTAAGGCAACGCTACATCTGTTGCCCGCGAAGGAGTATATGAAGGTGAAATAGTGTCCGTCCGTATTTGAAATTTTTGAATCTTGGCATGAAGATATTTTTTTTTTCTCGCGTTGTTGCTGGCTATTTGTGGGTCAAGTTCCCCCCCATCCGACGTTCCTAGCTGTGCAATTTGCAAGCATGCCAAGTAACGATCCGCGCAAATAGTGACCAGTGTTTTATAAAATCCGCAACAACCTCTTTAATACTTTCGCCGCACTGAACCAAAAGGGCTAGTGCTTATGTTTGCTTCATTTTTCCTCGCAGGTTTGTATGAAACTGACATTTCACTAGCAGTCCATGTATAGTATGTCAATGCCGGTCAGAATGGGATCACTGGTAATAACTACGTATAAAAAACATCCTACGCTATAAATTTACATAATATCCTCTGTGTTGGAGATGGAACAAAAATAGAATTACTGCCATAGGTATAAGTAAATAATTAAACAACAAAAAGAAAAATATAATAATAATGAAATGGGATCTAAATTTGTTGATTCGACTTTTCGAGTTTCTATTAACAATTTTAATTATAATTGAGCCTTAAGACAAAGCTCATGCAAAATTACATAGGTGATACACATGAAATAAATTATAAAAAAAGAAAAAATTCTCTCGCTGACAGAAGAGTAGGAGTGTAAGGTATATGTATATTGTACCCGTTGTATACCCTTTTGCTTGATTTGCTTATGCAAATTTTGTGGGCGGTTATATTATGTGGGTATAGTAAACATGATTGTGCGTTGTTGGCACAGTAAAATCAGATTGAACAATACAAAGTGTCACAGCTAAAGTTTAGAATATCAATATGCGACTGAGTTTGATCATCAGGAATGCAAATGCGTAAAGTATCCGAAGTGTTACACGTCACGCATAGGTACAAACTGCCAATTTGCATATAGATATTGCTGAATTTTAGCTAAATTCCCAGCCTGCAGCTATTCGAGTTTGATTGAACGTGCCTTGTATATGAACATAGGTGTAGCATCATTATCAACATACGTTAAAATTATGTTTGGGATCAGAATATCGGAAAATTCCTCAGAATAAACGTTTTGTTTTGCTTGTGTTTTGAAATAATATAGGCTTGAAAGGCCGTTGTTGTAAAGAGCTCTTTGAAACGACCAATACCTTTTCTATCGTATAGTGCTTCTGTTCTGGTGGAACAGGAGGGAAGGTAAGGATCTTAGTTTTTACCATATTGTATTTGTATCTCTTTATTTGCTGGCCGATTTATAACTTGAAGATATAACATAAACAAACAAGCCCTGTTATATACTAAACAAGAATTTTATAATGTGCTACTTATTGCAGTCACAATTAATGCAATCTAAATCTACTTAACTACCAACCTAGGCTAAGTAATTTTCAGTATTTATACCAATTACCGAATTGTACTCCATCTTGTGTTAAGCTTTACATTATATCTCTCTTTTATCTTAACCATTGAGCTGTAAGCATCGCAATTTAATCATAGGAAAATAATATGCAGCGTTTTACTCGTATGTACATAAATATGTATTGTATATAGAAAAACATTAATAAGCCCATTTTGCGGTAGATATCTGTTTCAATCGTTGCAAAGGCGCTAGTGACAGCTTGATAAGCTCTGGCCATGATGTCCATTTATAGAGACTTTTGGAAATTGTGGACCTAATGCTGGCTTACGAATTTTTGAGCGATAATTTTCCACAGCCATTTCTAATAGGGTGGGTCATCGATATATGAAAAAAAATTTTTTTGGATTGGAATAGTGATAAAAGTTTGATCCATATCCAAGGGATTATAAAAAGCAAAACAACTATTTTTTAAGAACCTTCCTTCTACCCTTTTCAACAAAGGCCATTTTATTTTGAAAACTTCCTTACTAGGCGTAAGCGGCTCTACAGTTCGAAGTGAACCAAGGCTTTAACTTCTCCAGTTAGCACAGTCTATTTTCAGTTGCGTACTCGGAGTTGATTGAGGTCCCCTTCGACTTGTGCGCGCCACCTAAGGCGAGGTCTTCCTCTACTGCGCTGTCTCTTTGTCTCAGCCATCTTAAAGAACTGATGTCCAATTTTTGACTAGGTCGATGTCGCTGAACTGCTCCTAAAATTTGTCGATAAGTCTTCTCCTCCAAAGACCATTAACGTAGACGGGACCGAGGATAAGCTTCACCCGCTTTAGTCAGAGTACAATCTTCAGCGTCATAAAGCAGGACTGGGATAATAAAGGTCTTATATATGAATAGAATCTCCTTAGTTCTTCGGAATTACGCACTTGCTTCTCAGCTCATACAGAGGTTGGCAAGTGTTATCCATCGTTTAACTTCTTTTGGAGACGTTGTTATCAGGGCTGATAGAACAGCCGAGCTACTCGTACCTATACAAAGTCTCTCACTACCCCAAAGTTATAGCTGTCAATTGTAAGGTTTTGTCCGATCCGTTGATAACAGCATATACTTGGTTTTGCTCTCGTTGACCGCTAGACCCATTTTAGCCACCTCCGTTTCTAGATAACGTACTAGTGACAGCTCACTGTGTTCTACCAATTATGTCAAATATCATCGGCGTATGCAAGTAATTCGACAGACTTTTGAAAGATCGTGTCTTGGGTGTTTGCCTGTGAGATGTGAGTCTCGGACAATTCTTTCAAGTATACGATGTTGAAGAAGTCGCATGGCAGAGCGTCAACTTGTCTAAATCCACCTTTAGCAGCGAGCTTTCTTCGTCATCACCCTATACAAACGATCGAGTTTTGCAGGGATGCCAAAACTATACATGGCAAGCTCTGTAAAACTCGTCTCTATATTGATGAAAAAGTGGTGAGTGTCGAATTGGTCTTCTTGGGTTTTTTCCAGGATCTCCTTAAGTGTGAACATTTGATCGACGGTAGGCTGTATTGGTCTAAAACCACATAGGGACCAATCAGATCGCCATGCCGCTGGCCGTCTATATTAATGGTACGTTTTTCAAATCAAATTTTTTCAAATTTTTTTTTTTTGCCCTAGGACATTCTTTTTATCTTTTGGTAAGACTTCCATACATTGTGTCTGAAATAGCATCTCACAATTTCTTCAACCGTAGGCTTCTCGTGCTCTTTCTGTTTCTTCCTGAGGATCCGATGTTGATCCCGTATTGTCACTGAATGACCTATGAATATTGAAATATGGAGTAGGAAATGGATGTCTATTGCCAGTCTTGCCAACTGTTCTCCTTGCCTACATATACTAGCGTTCAAACTTCCTAGGTTGTAATATTAACCTCGATTTTCTGGTATTGCTCGAATTTTTTTTCGAGGAGCTCTTATAGACACTTTCTTTGGTAGCGTGGTCCTTTTTTTCAGTGGCGATACGAGCACAAATGGGGCTAATGTTCGCGATTTTAGCCTTGATGCAGATAATCATAAGTCATTCACTAACGTGACGATAGATCTATACTTTTGCTAAGTCGCGGCGTATGACAAACCCACATCCAATACACGTTCGTATGCTAGTAGTCCGGCTGCACGTTTCTAGTTTACTGTTCGAATTCATGTTCAGATACGAAGATTATTGTCCTTATTTCGATTTGCAAGTTCGTTAACAGTAAATAAATACTATGAATGCTTACATTTTCAACGCAAGGTACGTTTTAATTTATTTGGCAAACAATTCTCGGATTCTAATAAAATCAACCTATTTGTGTCAGATTTCACAAAATATCCTTATATTCAAATGAAATGCGCGGGTAGACCGACAAGAAAAAAAATTTTTAAAAATATGTACACGCATTTTAAAGCTTGGGGTCACATTTTGGTTGCTATTCCAAAACGATCGGACGAAATTTAATTTTTCGACCCACCCTAATTTCTAATGAGTTTTGCATACGTGCTTAAACTGGACATTGCTTCATATAGCTCGTTTCATTCATTAAATACTGAAATATACTACTATAACATCGATTGCATAAATTTTCACTTCTGGAGTCTTTTGTCATTAGGATCTGGCGAAGAATGAATCATTTTTCGGTTGTGGACTTTCCGGCCAAGCGATGATAAGCTCCCATTCGTGGATTATACTAAGTATACTTACAATAATTTGCCAACAAAAGGGTCATTTAATTAGGAAATCCAGTTTTGTTCCACTTCCTCCAATTACCTACACACCACGAGTCACTTTAACAAACATATAGATATTGAATGAAATTTCCGAAGTATCTTTCCTTCTTCTGTTATGGAGAAGTTTTTGCGTAATAATTTACGGTGTCAACTGTTTGACATTCGTTAGGAATATGACATCAAACATAACGCAAATCGGACAAATGGTAGGTATTTGAATTATGGAGAAACAAAAAAAAAACTACGCTCGCGCATATCCGCTCTCTTAACCTTAAGAAGTCTATACCGATCTGCTGAATTTTTTAGAATTTCCAAATATTCGACCATAACCAGCAAATTTTAACCCAAACCACCCCACAATATTTTGTAAAATAGAATTCAATACATAACGAAGAATTTCACTCATTTTGTATACCCTCCACTCCACACAAAGGTACATTCACTTTGTGGTTAGATTTGTAACGCCAAGAAGGAGTCATCGGAGACCCCATTAGGTACATATATACCTATATACACAATATTCTAAATCAGGCCTAAATTCTGAATCGATTAAGCCATGTCCGTCTGCTGTCTGTTGAATATACAATACCTTCCAAACGAATCGGCCTTTGCGAATTAAATATTTTGAGAGGACTTTTTTTTAAACAAAAGAGGAAGAGGAAAGGCAAACAAAACATAGGGAGACACATAAAAAAGGCATCGCACTGACAAGCACATCGAAAACTGACTAACCCCAAAAGGTGTACGAGTAGGGGTTCCAATTAAAAAAAAAAACCAAGCTACGTAAAGCTTTAGGCTGCAACAGAGATAGGTTCTTCAAATTTATATTCGAGGCAGATTCGCCTTTATCAATATTGATTTGGCAATAAGTTCATTCAATGTTTGCTGCAATCTATCACATATATCCGTACCTAATACATATTCGAATTTGAAGCCAGCACAGAAATAATATTATTGTTTCGTTCAGTCCAACTAATATGTCGATTGCTTAATAATATAATGTGCCCAGATCTAGATAGATACTTCATAATAATATATTCCTTTTAATAAAATACAACCACTTAAATTTGCTTAAAAATTCCAACAGAAAAACGGAACACTTTTAACATCCGCCAAAAAATGCAAGCTTACAATTCGAAACCTTCCATTTTTGTTTGCTTCGATTCGCCAATACGAACACACTCTTCGTGAAGGACTAACTTTTCGAACGAAAATCATATGAACATATACTATACCATTGCTACACAGATAATCCTGTCTATTCAATTTGGGAAAGGTTTTCTTCTTTTTTTCTCAGAAGTTACTTGTAAAACTTGTACCTAGAAAATGCTCTTCCTGGGTAACTGTACTATACTTATTGAATGGAGGCGTGCTATCTTTTACTACGGTTAACGAGTACGAGATGTACTTGGGTACGTAACCCTTTGCAACTATGTACCAATTCCCAATTTGAACTCTTGATTTACTCTTGTTGACTTTTGAACTTTTTTTTTTCTTCACTGATGATTTTTCGTATAGGTAGTAGTATTACCTATTATATCAACGTTGCTGGAAGTGAAGTTTTAAAAACTTACCAAATCATATTCTTTTTACAGTATTTCGATGCACTAGAAGGAAATAAGTTTACGAAACTTCGACTGGAAAGTTATTTTCATTTCGCACGAAAATTGTTCAATCTGTCAATTTGGCTTTTGGCAAATTGACAACAAGAATAATCTGTAATTATGCAGAAAAGTTAAAATTTCTTAAAAGTCTGTTCAGTCTATTATGAAGGGGATTTTATTCTTTCGTCTGCACGCATTCTGGCTGAGATGTTTTTTTTTCTAGCATTGTTGTACCAAAATAGGCCAAATCTTTCTTAAAGTTATCCAGTTAGTAAAATTCGTCCCAATGGCCCCATGCCTTCGAAATAAAGTGCTTGAATGTAGATGTGGTCAAACTGAGAGCTTTTAACTCGGCTTGGCTATGAACGAAAATCAAAATAGCTATTTGGATATCATTTTGTAAAGAAGCAGTCTACACGCATCCGTGATTAGATTACCATAACTTCTGTTTTAAAGGCGAACAGATTTGGACATACATATTTAGTTCTGTTGAAAATACGTCCGCGTCCACCCATAGTCCATTTTGAAACCATCGGGAAAGATACTTGCTTATAGCGTATTTTGAACTCTTTTGTAATTGTATTTTACTCCCATTCCGATCTAAAAAGGAAAGTTCAGTACAGGTATTTTGTAGTTTAGATACATCTGATTCCACTGGCTATGCGGATGATGCCTTTTTATTAGTATCAGGAATGTTTACTGACGTGATTAGTGAAACAAGTGAAAGGCCCTTGGCGCTCGGGATGCAAGGTGTAATGTTTCTCCGACGTTTACACTCCCCCACGTAAACAACCAATTTCTATCACTATTCACTATCTGCCACCGAAAAAACCTAACTGGAATTCTGACATCGCATACTGAGTATAGAAGGTCTGTTAAAACTTGGGGACTTCAACCAAAAATGGTTCTTTGGATGATAGCAGCCTTGGAACATCCCATCCTTATACTTATGGGTCCCTAATATAGAGCCCTGCCTTAAGTAAATCTTAAACCATCACTAAATTAAGCAGAGTATAAAGAACAGCTGGAATTGCAACCACGGGCGGGCGGTCCCTACGGTCAAGTACCACCGGAGTGTCTAGCGTGATTCTTTAGATTCTGCCCGCGGATCTGGACATAAAACCATTGTAGCTTTCACCATAGCTTCTGTCAAAAGCATTTGATGCTTATGTCTGGCTCTGGCTTTTATTTTTTTGAGACATGGTGTCTCAAGCACTCCCCCAATAAGTGAGCCCAAACTAAAGCCTCGAATTCACTTGTGTATAGTAAATACAATGGTGGACATAAGTATTTTGACAAAACTAAAGTTAATTCTACTCATAATTTGAACTTACTTCATGTAAATTTTGGCATCAATGGAAAGGTCATTTAAATTCCGATTGAATGATACAAAACTTTTTTGCACGGTCTCAAAAAGAAAAATGTTTTCATGCAAAAAGTTTCTTCAAACAATTCTAATAGTGACTGAAAACATTTTTTTTTTTTCAAAAATCTTTTCGCTAATATTTTTTGAATGGGATGATCTCAGAAAAATGTTGTATGAAACGGAGGAAAAAGTTGCTAAAATAGTCATTTTTAGCAATTTTCAAAAAATCAATCGGAACTTGGCTTGGCTTAAAATACATGTTGCTAGAGTAGATATAGAACCTTCTTAATGGATGATGACATAGATACGAAAGTACCTGTACGATACGACGCAAAATTTATTTGCATTGGGAATTTTTTCCTAATTATAAGGCAAGATGCTTACTTCTTGGTATTAAATCTTTAAAATCCCGTCATCAAATACACGATATAATGTTTGTACGAGACTTGCTATGTTTCCATACAAGATGTTCTAGTTTGCTTTCGATGATATCAATCTATGCACCCACGCGATCCTTGAGGATACGTAATCTTCTCTTTCAACAGCATTTATTCAAATATTGATTTATCTATGTCAAGAGTTCAATTTAAAAACCAATTATTGTACATTTTTACTTTTTAAATAAAATATTTGTATACTTTTCTCTGTCCTACAGTTTTCAAACATCTGTTAGTTATAAGAACTTCTAGATGAATTATAATAAATAAATAAATAAATAAATAAATAAATAAATAAATAAATTTGGGCAGCTATAGTTGCATCACAGTTGGAATGATAGAAATACAAGTTATCAATCGAAAGTTTCATGGAGAAAGAAAACCAAATTGCCTTATTACTTACTTAGCACCATTTGATGATAACTCAACCAGATGCTGAACAAGTTTAAATCCTCTATTATATAGTGTTTTATATCAGCTAAGAGCTAGTCTTCATAAGAAAGAGCTAAATCTTCTGTAAAAGCTATTTGTATACCTACCTTTAAGTGGAATTTTAAAAATTTAGTGATACCTATAGATTAAAAAGAGAATAGGGCCCAGAACTGAGCCTTGGGGAATAACTATGTATGCCCATAGGCAACTTCCTTCTGCGCTCACCACTCCATATATTTTTACGCATTGCTTTGTATGACTAAGATACATATAACTAAGGGCCGTTTTATTCACTATTGTTCAACTTGCCGAAAACTCCAAAGTTAGCCAACTTCGAAGTTGATCTTAAATCGAGAGTTGAACGGCAAGTTGAAAATTGCTTTTATTCACTACATTAATTTGCAACTCCGAAGTTGAAATCCTAAAGTTGGCCTACCTGCAGTTTGTAAAATATCCCTGGGACATTTGTGACAAATGACACACAATATGTCAGTTCAACCTTAGATTTGCTTTTCGCGCGTAATTTCAATTGTGTTTTAACGTTATTTTCCATTGGGCAGATCAGATTTGAATTTCAGATCTCAGATTTTTCGTGCTTTTGTAAATGTATAAGTTATTATTAGTGCGTTATTAGACAGTACATCAGCTGGGCAAATTGTTTTCGTTTGTCGATGAAAACATATGAACTTATTATGAATAATTACATATATCGACGAAGAATCGAAATCCATAGATAAAGATGAAGAAGAAGATGACGAAGATGATAGTAATTGCTCCTTATTAGTTGGAGCGTCATCATTGTCGTCCGCTTTGAGAGACGAAAACGATAGATGAAATCACGGTCATCCCATTTTTCCAGTCCAACACGTTGTAGCATCTTGTATTACCGCCTCTCACACTCACGTACCAAATTATCTATCTCCTCATCATCTTCACTGCTCGAAGACGATGGCCAATTCTCCTAAAAATAGTTTGCACGCTACATTATTTCAATTTTAAAAATTAATTATTAATTAATTAATTATTAATTATTTTCGTCACTTTCAGAACTGAACTGCCAAACATAGAAATAAAAAATAAAAAAAAATCTAAAGTTTGACATAAAACCCCAAGTTTGCTTCATAACTTCTACTTTTTCGGGGAGTTGAGCGAATCCAAAGTTAATCAACTCTTGGTTTTCTCAACTTCGGAATATCCAAAGTTGAGTGAGTCAACTTCGAGTGAATAAAAGCAATTTCTCAAGTTGAGAATAAAAATCCCCAAGTTGTGTTCAACTTGAAGTGAATAAAATGGCCCTAAAACTATTTGTTAAAGAATTTATTTTTTCCCAGGAAACCTAGAATTCTATTTATCATGATCATGAGTATCATGACCTTTTCCAATAATTTTAAAAATATCGGTAGCAATGATATGGGCCATAATAATTATTTGGGTCGAGAGGATCGTCTTTTTTATGAACTGGAATAATAATAATCGCAGTCTTGAGTATTTCTGGAAGATTCAATTTTGGAGTCATCTACGTGGATGATGTTTTTAAGTAGATTCAGAATATAGTTAACAATTTTTTTCAATACATACTTACTTCATACCTACTTCGTAAAATTAATTTCAAGGGGATATTTATTTAGTTTTTGATAATTTAAGCGCTTAAACGAACATGTATTTTTTTTTGTTTAGTTAGATGAAAAAAATGTATAACCTCTCAGGAATTTTGGGAATATATTAAAAAACTTATAAAGAAACACGTCTCCAATTATTCAACTCCTCCCAAGCAATGATATCGATGTAGTCCTTTGCATTGAAATTAAATTCTGGAACTTTGAATATTCTTACAGCACAATCCAATGAATCTCTACATTTAAAAATCCTTCGCAAAGCCAACACCTTTATTGGTTCCCGTTCGTCTGCCAACATCGCAAGTAGGTAGTATGTTTTCCGGATGCCAAAAAAAAACATTCCGTTGAATCACAGGATCCATCATCTATTACAGCTTTCAAGTGTGTCGGCAGATATCTCGAAAGGACGATACTTTTGTGTAAGTGTTTCGAACCATATATGGAACTAGGCTTTGTTTTAATGGAAAACCACATCGGAGCGTACACTTTCAAAATAAAATTAACTAGGTGTATCATATTTTCATTTGGAGAATTTGTCGAAACATACAATCTCAGAATTATATTTGCGTTGAATGAACAATTTTCCCGGGGTTATTTCTTGAAAGGTTTTCGTCGCAATGACCAGAGTTAATAGCGGTACAAATCTGAAAGAAGTATGATTGATCCGTGCTTAGATCGTTTGAATTCGATATATTTGGCAGAGCACAGCTTATTGATTGAAACTTGAAAGACTTCTAAAGGCAGCGTCTCGTAATCTTTTGAGTATTTTCCGATTGGTCCTATAAAGTTTCGGGGTCCAGTCGTGGCACCATCCAGGTGCTCGAATAAGTGTCGTAATGCTACACTGAAAAAAATATTGGTTGTCATATTGACAATCGGTGGTTGTTAACTGGAAATTGTCAAATTGACGAACAAAATTGTCGATAGGTATGATGAACATTTTTTGAAAATATAAAATACATTTAAAACCGGATAGTCAATATGAAGAACGGGCGGTTGTCAATTCTTAGTACCAAACATTATGAAAAAAGTTGTAAGATTAACAATCGCAGTTGTCAATATGATGTACGCACTTTCATTGTAATCACATTGAAGAATGCATTTGTTGAATTGAAAATCGGGGTTGTCAATATGACTACCACATAAGTGCAGTATTTCAAAATCTTTATATTGATGAACTTTGTTGTAATATGGACAATCGCAGTTGTCAATATGAATACTCAAGAAAACTCGTTTAGGTTTATAGTTCACAGTCACTTTTGACGATTACGATTTTCGTTATGAAAATCGAGTTCTTCAGTTTGACAACTATGATTTTAATTATGAAAATCAATTCCTAAAATTTAACAACTGCGTTCATCAAATCAACCTCAGCGATTGTCAATATGAAAACCGAATTCTTCAGTTTTGCTTAGCCGGTCTTCAGATTGACGATTGCGATTTTCATTATGAATATCGAGTTCTTCACTTTAACAATTGCGATTTTCTTTATGAAAATCAATTCCTAAAATTTAACAACTGCGTTCATCAAATCAACAACGGCGATTGTCAATATGAACATTTAATTGATTCAATTTTAATTGACAACCCAAGTTCATCATATTGACAACTACGGTTGGTGGCTCAAAAATAACAACTTTTTCTTCAATATGACGAACTTTGTTGTTAATATGACGTACCTTTTTGGTTCAGTGTAGTTCATTCGCATGTATAGTTGGCAGATGAACCACTGCTATGCAATTGCTGTTCTAGGCATCTTATTACACCTCCATTGAATCCTGTATTTACAGTGGTTCCATCACATCCGACCGCAACTAATTTTTTTAAGTCCACGCACTTGTTCTTTAAGAAGTGTTTTATTTCATTGCTTATTTCGATCGCTTTCCCGCTCGATAAGGAAATGTGAACCATATATTCTGAGTTTGGCTCCTTTGCTGAACTTACATATATGCTCCTCGGAAACAATTTTCCTTCTCGAAGAATCTATCATTGCTAGAGTTTTATCTTTTCGTCCATCAAAATATAGTCCAAATGACTCTTGGATAATTAAAGGCTTCCTGACTAGAAAACTTCTTTCCTTCTCACGAACTCGCCTTAATTTACTAAATTATCATCGTTATCCTTTGTGATAAGACCAACGTCTTGAAGTGTTGCGGTTACGATTGCTGCTGCAGCCCTATCCGAAATACCGTATCTATCGACTGCATGAGCGACAGTAGGCATCGACGATTTTATAATCTTCTTCTGACTTTTATCTTCAAGCGGTCCTGTCGATGATGTTGACAGTGCCAGTTGAGAATATACCTCTTCTTCAATTTGAAGGTCTGGTTCTTCGTCAGACGAAAACTCTATCTGCATCTCGTTAGTTGAATGCGGTCTCAGTTCATTGAAGTGTTTTTGCTGTCTACTTTCATAATAATTTCGCTTTCGGTTCAATTTGTGGATGTTTTTAATGGAGGTTTTTACGTCTATGCCGCTAATTCCCATTTTTCGGTTGGTTCGTTGGTCAATCAAGAAAGGTCTCTACAAAATTGGCACTTTAAGTTGTTTTTCACATTTACACGAATCAAAGTTATCACACCTACAAGCAGCTATATCGAAAAAGGATTGTGCTTCGACCTTGAACAACTGAATCCGCCTCTTGTATGAATCCAAGTCTTTTCTCGGTCTTGAGTAAATTCTTATAACTTTCATAGTACTGCTTCATCTTCCTTAGCACTAAACGACGTTCTATAGTAGGAATCGATGCTATCTGCCGGAGCTTCAATACTTTTTCAGATATCTCCTCGCAAGTGTCGGTAGCCAAATTTTTTAATTGAATTTGCTTAATGCTTATTGCGACTTACCCACAAGTAACATCGTATTACATCTTTAGTCGGCAACATATACAGCCATACAGGCTCTAAAATCTTGTCCATTTCCAAAAACGGGGCAAAATAAATCACTACGGAGAGTAGACAAAGACATTTTCTTAACTTTAAATAAAAGCACAACACAATATACATATAAAACATTTGCCAGGAATGAAGTAAATTATTTTTGATTTTAAACAAGAAAATCCATGCTACTGTTTGAATTTTGAAATTTGAATTTTTTAAACGCAAAATTTCCCAGTCTTGTCATAGTTTGAAAATTTTTAAAGTTTGCTTATTAATGGATTTAAATAATATTACCATGCTGACTAAGATATTTTTTCTCTAAACAAAAACATTAAAAAAATGCTTTTATATGCATTGAATGTTCAAATTTCAAATGACTTGGGGCAGTATTAAACATTTTTCAAATTAAAAAATATTTTGGATTTGGTTAAAGTATCCATGGTACAACTTTTCAACCCGGCCCATTACATTTCTACGAAAAAAAAATTGTTTATACAAAATCGATCCACCCTTACACATCTCCGGGTGCTGGGCTCTATAGCTGAGGAGTGTTAATATCTGCCTTGTCTAATATTTACATATACTGCAAAACTTATCTACTCTGCTATAACAAACATAAAATATAGCAAACATAGATACATTTAAGCTCTGCATTCGTATTCAGGTTACCATCAATATTGGAAACCCAATAATACTCATGGCTTGCCAATCCCATAGTATAAACTATCGCATACTGTGGATTACAATTATTATTCGAAACCCAAATCTTGTAAAATTCACAGAAAGATTTCCACCAAATTTATTATAATCATTCGGATGGAAATATTTTTAATATTTTTACCATTTAATAATGATCCCTCTACCAGTGCTGCTATGCAACATGACCGTCGTTGCTGTCGCCATAAACCTATGTAACTCATAATGCCATTTCAAGGATAACATCAGTATTCGAAGCGCCACTTGAAAATAAAAGAAATTCAGCTAGGAACTTGAAACATGCATGCAGAGCTGAAGCACCTATCTATATATTTCCAGTTGTATCTATACACTTTATACCTATTCAGCTCTTTGCAATTGTGAAAAGTTTACTTAGATCCAAGGGCACTTCTACGAAGAAGATTTCAACGATTGCCAATAAAAATCCTTTTTACGTGAATAAATTTTGCGTGAAAAATATAAGGGAATCGGCGCATAGGATTCTGAGTCTGAGCTTCTGCCTCTACTTGGTAAATTACGGAAGCAGAAAACACTTTCACGATCATCTTTGCAATGATTCTCGCTGGCAGGAATTTAATGTTATGTACATGGTGTGTAAGGATGCCGTGGTATATTCAAGGGCTTCTGGGAGCGAAAATACAACTGTGTGTAACACTTTAACCCCTGCGATTTCCATAATAAAATATTACGTTTTGAATTTTCTCTAAGGCGTCATGGATTATGTTTTTTTTTTTTTTTTTTTCCTTTTTCGTGGTTTATTTTAACTGGCATGCTTTTGCTATAAGCAGGTAGATGTGAATAGGTATAATATTTTCGGAGATAAATATCCCAGAAGGCAGGTGGACTAAGCCATCTCTCATCGGGTGCGTCGCGGAGAGTGTTCTATGATGTTGGCCCGCAGGGGCCAGAGTGAGCTCGTTTAAAATTTGCAACGAAATGGCACCGTAAAAAGGTCAATTTAGTATTTGCTTGGAAATGTCTTTGCTGTAGGTTTAGTACTGGAGTAATAGACAATTTTTTTTCTTCCTGGGGGGTTATAGCCTTAATACAGCGGTATAGCTATTAGTAATTTCTATAAAACTAATTTAAGTAATAATTGAACTTTTATGTACAGTATCCTGACAACAATATTTGAACTCGTTGGTAGAGTTTTCAATTCTGGATCGGGTTTACGATTACGATAATGAATTCGATAACGGAGCAGATTTCCGTTTAGAAGCATGATACTCCTGTCATACTTCATTCCAATGAATTATTTATGACAGGTTTTATACTTCCGCACGCAGGCATCAGCATCTAGTCAGTGGATAGTTCTGCAACCATTTACGCATTAGTAGATATCAGTACTTCTAATTTTGTTTCCTTGTGCGTTTTGAAAATGCGGGAAGTACGAATCTATTTCTTAGATTACTTTTAATACAGCTTAGTCATCCCAAATACCAAGTGCCATCCATAATTTAGCTATCATGCCCATACAGAGCTATAGAACTTTTTAAAAGGTCAGCGGTACCCGGACACAGAGCTGTCAGCCCACATCGAAAGCTGTCAAAGACTCCCTAAAGATTTGCTGTTGCCATGTAAAGAGCTATTAAAACCTCTTCAAAGAGCTGATGAGTCTATACATTGGAAGCTGCTATAGCCTCTCACAATATTTGTAGTACCCATATTAAGAGGTGTTAGAGCCTCTTCAGATATCGAAAAAATCACATTTGTGGCTGTCATAGACTCTCAGACGTTTTTTAACCCCATATACTGCAATATCCTCGATATGTTCAAGGTAGCCAAGATATGGGTTGGATTTGGATAAGCTTGATGAATTGTGGGTACAGTAAACTAACTTTTCAGTTCGATACCCATACTTTATGAGAATGTGTTACTAGAAAGTTGCCTTCTCATCAGTCCAAAGAAAGTGTGAAGTGTGAGGCAATATTATCTCGTTATTCGTATATGACTAGATGTCCTCTACAGACGAGGTAGACATATCCCTTACTACTTAAACGTGTCGTATATATGTAGCATAGCTGTCTACATATTTTCTAAATACTTTTTGAAATAAAAGGTATCGGTGAGATTGTTTTGACCTTGATGAAGTAGCCAATGCCCTACTGGATAAAGAGATGGTGGGTATCGATCTAAAATTCTTGGGTATTTTCCAGTAAGGGGTAATCTTTCTGACGATAAATGGTTTCAGGCATTCACACAGTACGGCAGACGGGACATTGTATGCGAAGTAAAGGAGACTGACGACTCTATGGTTGGAGCACTTTCAAAGGTCTCCTTCCTGGTAGACCGGATATACAATGATTAGGTGCCATTCATAAGGCATATCTACATTTTCCAACCAACTTGAAGGTGAGTTGTTAATCTATGCTCTCCATACCATGTCTATTTCCATTGGGCAAGAAAAATCACTTTTTTCAGATTCAGATCAGTTTTTCTGCTCTAGAAATCAGCTGTCTGTTTTAGACTCAAAAACTGCATACCGCATTTTTTCCAAAGTACAGTGTTTATACAGCGGAGTATATAAATCTTAAATTTAGAGATTAGGCTTAAAGAACACGAACATATGCTATGCAGGTATTGTGAGGACCAAAACGTCACGGAGGATACTATACATTACATACCTATCTTCTCCGTCAATGTAAATCAATTGCTCGGTACTGAAGGAAGCACTTCCGTACCTACTTCTTCGGTTTTCTATCGCATCTGGTCGAACAGCTTTGTTGGGTTTAAATATTGCTATCATCATTTAATTTTTATCGGGTGGATCGAAATCTTCACTTTAATCGTGTAGATTTAATGGAAATGGGAATAGTCCTCATTATCGAGCCTTATTAGACTCTTAGATGGCTATTGGTGGATGCCATAGGGCCACTCAGCCCACAGTTCGACGGGAAAGTACATAGCCAAGGACCTAATGGCCTTCACCTCTTGATAGACTATAGCGAGCGATAGACTTACCCTCAATGCAAAATCAATTCCAGGGGTATTATTAGCATCGCCTATAAATTATTGCCTGAATCCCTTCGTCCATTGTCTGATTGGTTCTTGTCGTGGGATTTATAAGCTATGTTAACACAAACGAACAGAAAAGGTACCCACTTTGTTCCAAAAGCCGCACAGTGTTTCTATTATTAGAATACCACCAATTCGATATCAATTTAAGCTCACTGCCTTTAGAAAATAATTCCCCAAATGGAAATATAGCTGAGGCTATAAAAGTTTTTGCATTCCGATAAAAAATAAAAATAATCCCTATTGCTTAGCGTTTCCAAGGTTTCCACTTATTTCCCGCTCCATTTCTGAAAATTATTGGTTCCGTAAACTACAGACACCAAATCCTCAGATAAGGAGCCAGCAGCGAAAACGAGAAATCTAAATCCGTATTGGGGCAAATTTTGATTACCTCCTCAGAGCGCCAAAAGATATTCCATTGAAAGCCGGCCCATGGACGAACAAAGTCACTCTATCTCCACAGATAGATATTGTTATTGTTATTTACTATAAATAGTCGTCGCACCTTCCCACGTTGCTGGATTCAAATGTAGCAGATGGAGGGATATACATTTTTTATTTTGTATACACCAAAGACCTCCGGGGACTTTAGATTTATGGAATTCGGTAAGCGGAAGGAAGTATCCCATCCCCTAGCGTCCTCTTCGTCACCAGCAACAACCTTGCAAATACTATAACGAATGAATATTGATAAAGTATCAATTTCCTTAAATCGGTTTTTTTTTCGCGTTACTTTGTTCTGTTACTCTCTATCCTTTGCACCAGAATAAATAAAACGTCACAGGATGCAGGTGAACTAACGAATGCAGCTGGACACCTAAATTCTATGAAAGGATACCGTGCAAACGAATAAAAAAGGAAATATTGAAGAAACTTTTGATTTGGAAAATGGTTTTCTTGATTAACCCTAACGAAACGATCCTCTTGCAGCATCGCATTCAGGTGTAGGGCATTCAAATGTACTGCTGCCAGCCGAGAATGCAATGAGAGAAGAAAATTTGCAATTGATTGTGGAAATTGTTGTATAGGTGTTGCGTGTTGGTGTTATTAGAACGGTTTGTATTGTGCTGATTTTGATTGTAGCTTTAAGTTGGTATTGGTTGAATTAGCTGAGGACTTCTGAACTATCATCACAACGGTACCTATACATTCAGAGAAAAATCCTGTGTAATATTGCCTTAACCGCATTAGGTAAAGTTTTTTGTATGGCTATTATTAGTCAAGCATAATTCTCCTTAAAAATAAGCACATTTATGTACGACCTAACTAATGAAAAATAGGCTGAATTGCCTAAAAAGGCTTAGTTGTTTTAACGAAGAAATAAAATGCTTTTTTTTTACTTTGCCTTTGATTTTTAGGTGAACTAAGTAGTTTTGCCTTAAGTCTTAGGTAACTTTTCTTAAACATTTCGGGAGCTGTTTAACTTCACCTTAGGCCTAAAGGCGTTTTGCCTTAGATCTAATCAGAATAAATTGTCTTAAGCCTAATGTAATTTTTCCTTACGCCTGGTTTAACTTTCGGAAGTTGAATTCGCGTCCAAAAATTAATCATTATACATATACATATTTGCAAAACCGGTGAAAAGAAGTATCCCGTAAGGCAAATATTTTTTTGTATGGTTACATTTTTAAACAAAACAGCGGTAATACGTGATTACAAAATTGCAAAGTTAAAACTGCGTGCTGGCTTCTATTACAATATGAAGGTGAGTTTTATTAATAGTTTCAATAGTTTCTATTATAGACTATAACTGCTGATAAAAAACAACATCCTCCGTTCATTATCAACAACTTTTTAGTTTTAGGAAAAATGTCCCCAAATATGAACATTCAAGTCAAAAAAAAAAAAAAAAATAATAATGAAGCTCAACACAAATGTTGTCGAGGAATGTAATTAAGAAGGTAAGTTTAATAAAATCGAGGGTAAAGAAATTTATGATTAAAAAAAATTAATTTTTTTATTATAAATTCTTAGGATGAAACTGATGGTGTCTGCTGGGATATTTCAATAAAACATTTGATGGAAGCCATTGAACAACGAAAATAATGATGCAAGCCTAAAAAAAAAATTGTGAAACTGTCCGGCATATAAATAAAATATAATATAATAAAATAAATAATTTGACTTTCAATTAGGATTATGGCGAAAAGCCATCTACAATTTAACGCCCTTTAGGCTAGCAAATAAACAAACTTGCAAAAATTAGGCAATTTCTAAGGCAAAAACATTTTGTCGTTACCCTAGTAGTTAAGGCAATTCAACGCAGTTATTGGCTAAAAATATTGGCAAAAATCACCTTAGTTTTAGGAAATATTGCCTTAGGCAAACATGGATAATTCAAGCTACATCTTGTAGCGTAACAATGTATTTAATATTTTTTATTTAATCTTCTACGCGACACTTTTACCCACCCAACAACATTTCAAAAATTTAACTGGCAATAAATTGTCTGCGAAGACATGGCGCACACTTCCCCGGTTCAACCGCTGTAAATTTTTCTCGATGCGCCACCTCGCAAACCAGCGGAGATTTTACTTGTCAAATATCTTTTCTATGACTATAAAAAGGCATGCGCAATCAGGCATTTCCTTTTTATCTTAACCTGCATAAGCGCATGGTTTTGAAGCGTGAAAAAAGCGAATTAGAAAAAGTGCGGTGAAAATACTTAAGTTAGTTAGTTAAGTTCTAACAAAATCAACTGAAATCACGCTCTGTGGATAAAGCCACTTATTTTCTACAAAGAAATTTTAATAAACAATAAGCATTGTAACAACACCAAGTGAATTTCCTTCGCATTAATTATATAATAATTTATAGCGCATCGCATCACGATATATACGGGTCCATTCACTTTCAAGCGAAGGCACAAAAAACTGTCCGAGCTACCGCATTATATGGCTGAAAGCTACAGTTCCTTATCCGCAACTACAGGATAGTTTGCGAGTAAGTCATCCACAAATTGGTTTATCTTACGTCGGACCTCATGCAAAAAAATAAAATCGTCCGACGAACCAGTGAATCAGCAGGTTACTCCAGTGATTGTTTCCGTATTTAAGTCCTTCACAAAGATTGCGAAAACTCGGCGCGGCGTGTCCTAATACGACAAATTTTCTTGTGTGTGAGCCACGTGGATTTTGGCCTCCGCAAATTTTCCCTAATCGTGACAAAACACCTGCAGTGACATCGATTTATTATAATATCGACTTTCAAAAAGAGCTGCACGTGTGCCTAATGGTCATACCGTGCATAATCCAAGTATCAGGACGTTACAGCACCACCGCCACAATACAGCGCCTCCGCCACGATACAGCACCACCGACGCTATACGACACCGTACTGCGTCAGATCCTATATCTGGAAAAAATTAAACGTGGCCGAAACACCTCCCCCGATCAACAAGCTGAGCTGCAAAGCAAGCGGCCACGCGACCCGGCAATAATCCTCAGCGAGAGCCGAGAAACTCCAAACAATTTGTACATGCAAGCACGGGCATTTAATTATACTAAGAATCTCGTTTATTTGGTTTAATTTTCTTTTTATATACTAAATTATCATTTTGTTTTGTTTTAATTATTATAAAATAGGCTTGTAACAGGTAATGCCATTAAGAACATACAACACAATCATATTCTTTCTAATCCTAATAATTTTAAACAGATTCACACTTCATGCAAACATTCAAACCAACAACAAAACAACAGATAACAGACAACCATTTGTGCGCACAAGCGGAGTCTACGGCAGAATCATTTCATTTCATTTAAACATACAACAAACAAGCAAAATATTATATTAAATCGGAGTTTCAAACGTAAGTCACTTTCATCCGTATTGTATTTTCTTTTGGCACCTTTAGATATACTAGTGTTTCATTCATGGTATTTTAGTTTCGCATACATACATAATACAACATACTTAATCACAAAATTTTTTTGCTATATACATACTTAGTCAATATAAAACGTAAGGCCGTAAGGCATGAACTAGGAGATATTTTATATTTTAAATACCTTTCACTTATAGTTGTACATATAACGCTGATCGATTAAATTAGATAGCTAGTGTTTCATCCATGCTCCTTAATGACGATTAGCTCAGTAAGAGATAATACTGGCTCTTCCAAATGAATTTCTGTCTCTTTTGAAAAAATTAATAAATACTGTTTCTTTTTCTAATGTTTATAAATCTCTCTTTTACTTACGTAATATGATTCGGTAATTCTCTTTTGTGCGATAGAGAGGTGTGAAAGGTGACGACACCATGGAATAATGCGTAACGTATTCAGTTTAGGGGCCATCCATTAACATATATTCCGGCAAGGAGAGGCCATGGAGCTAGTGATATACGTCACTAGTAAAGGGCGGGTACAGCCGAGGATCAGTGACGATAGCTAATCTATTCACTGAAAGGTCAAAAACATCTGATCCAACTAAACCTTATCTTATATTTCTCTTTTCTTTTCTTTTCTTCAGCTCCCTTCACCTAGTAGCTAACAAATTTCTCATTTAACGTCAATACAAGCTTCTTTTCTTTTGATTGAGTCCTTCTTCGGTCAGATTTATATAAGTGCTGATGACTCACTTTAGAGTGATTCCTTTCATTAGGTTCAATATCGAATAGATATTTGGCACGAAATATTTTGTACCAAAGGTAGTAGCAGGAAGAACCCCCCCTCCGACGAGCTTTTGCCCGGCCTTCCGCAAGCGTGCCACCTCTGCTACAGGGAATAATACCACCCCTACCCTCCAGGTTACAATCTAAGGCAATTCTACACTGATAATGTGACAGGGTATCTGCCTAAGCAATTTAACGCAACTTGCCTTAAAACTAACTAAGCTCAAAACGGCCTTAGGGCTTATGCAAGTTAGCACTCGATTTAGGTAAATTTTACACAGATTTTTCGTTGAGTGTAGTCTGTGGAAATTTTGTTCCATTTTATCCAAATACATTTCAGTCCGTAGTGCATTTTATACATTCCTTTTGGAATGTAACTGGAAATTCCAAAGGCTATGGCACTTCCTGTAGGATTGGCTAAGGCAAGTCTTTAATCCTCATTTTAGTATGTAGGATGTAGATACATACATAATTATGTACTATAGTTTTTGAGTTCCTGAGTGAAGTTATTTCTACTGCAATTAAAAAAAATTTAAGCAAGGCGCGCATTGAAGTGATGAGCAAGTGACGTTAGGTTAGGTTAGTTTAGAGGGGTAGTTTGCAGTATATGGAATATTCACCCAGAAGCCATTGAGGCCAATTGTGATTACCCTTTCTTAGTACATGATAGGACATGCATCTAACAAAACCATTCGGATCTGTTGATGAATCTTTTTAAATCTGATAGAGTTACCGTTGCTAGATCTTCCAACTCCAAGCCGTCGAAGAACAGTGCTTCCATACAAGAGTAGCGGCGTTCTTTTAGGGCTGGGCAGTGACACTGGAGATGTTCCATAGATTCTATTTCCTCTTCATCTCTGCGAAAGTGATTTGTAAAGATACCTAGTCTTTTGGCCATGTTTCCAATGACGCAGTGTCCGGTTATTACCCCGACGAGCACACGGATTTGGTTTCTATAAAAAGATGTTAGGATCTTTGACCTTTTAGTGTCTATTGCGGGCCACAAGCTATGAGTTGGGCAGTTTATCTGCTGCCTTGTTCACTTCTACACCAACATGTCCAGGAATCCAGCACAGCATTACTGGTGTGAAGGTTTAATGTTCTCAATACCGAGAGGCACTGTGAACATGAACATGTATTGGAGTTTACCCAAATAGCACTAGTATGTGCCGTTTTGTTGTCAAGACTCGTGTAACCTATTTTGTGGTAATTGTCAAAGATGTAGTCCGGTCGGTGCCTATAGCCCACCTGTGGAATTAAGAAAACGGACAAGATCCGGTATCCCTTTTCCCCGAGATGTCGCAAAGGTCGTCAAAGAATGGTGGGCTCAGTGCGTGCAGTCTGACTATCGCTAGAGCTGGACATATGCAGAGGAAGTGAAGGAGAGCTTCTTTTTCATTTGTATTACTACAACTGCGGCAATGAGTGTTGTATGGGATACTTAGTTTGGCCGCACGGTCTCCAATTGGCCAATTCCCCGTGATTATTACCGTGATTATCTGGGCGGGTTATAAGGTTTATAAGGTTATTTGTTCTGTTTTGGTTGTAGGTAGGCCATATCTTCCTTGATATGACGCAGTTTGTCAACCCCGACCATCGGAGATTGGCTTTCTGCAGAAAATGCGAATGTATTTGTCCCTTTACCACTCCTAGCGGAATGTGGATCCTCGTTGAAAGCGAGGCGTGTAGTGCTGAGCCATTCCTGGCCAGCTCATCCGCGCGAGTTATAGAATAGAAATAAATCAAACAACTTGTTCAACAAAATAAGGTACAAATCTTTATTTTTTGGTGTAAAAAACGTCTTCGACAATCGCCAAAAATGAACTGAGCTGTCGCAGCGGTTACATAAAGCTTCGCGTCTGTAAAAGCATCAGATCATGCACATCAGATCATGCATGTAGGTATATACTTTATTGTTATCTCAACATGTGCATTATTGTTCTTATTTTCGGTAGCAAAAAGCTTTTGTAATTATATATTTCTAATGCGTTATATCTTTTATGTACATGTACAATGCTATGTTATGTTACAATGTTATAGGGTAATTATGTTCATGTTTGACTTAGTCTTTAGTGTATAAGTATAATTCATGTTGTTGTTTTAATATTAATATTTTAAAGTATAATGTCATATGCATGTATGTATAGTGTATTTTAATATAATATATATAACATAGGGTAGGGTATGCTCTGCATACGTAACTCCTCCGCCCGTAGAATCAGGTGTGGCATCCGGTTGATGAAGGTGACACAGCTTAGTATTGTCGATAATGTTGGTTGATAAAGCTCGGCATTGGTGAGAGTGATGCTTATCTCGTATGTTGATAATGGAAGAATCGTAGTCGCTTAGTGTAGTTCAAAGAATATTTAGTACGAGAACTGTTTTACATGATGTTGAATGTCAGTTTGTTTGTAGTGTCATTCGCCAGTCAGTATATATATATAATCGAGAAATTGAATAACTATTACTTTCGCTCTTTAGGGTAACGGGTGGATGGGATTTTTTTTTTTATTTTTATTTTTTTTTTTTTTTGTAGGTCATATGTCTGAACAAATATTATAGATCTATCAACAACTTTTCATGTTTGCGACTTAAGTTTACAAATACCATTTTTATTAAATTCTATACCCAGCCATAGTTCAAAGGAATTACCTATTTTCGTATGATCGGCAATGTTGTGATCTTCAATTTCATATTGGTGGGATTTTGTTTTAATTGGACTCTGAGATAGAAATAAGTCATATTTATTGCGAATAATATGCTACATCTAGTCTATTCAAAATGAAAACAAATAATATGTCACATTTGTCTGATATATTTAAGTTGAACTAAACCTAGATGCCTAATCCAATTGACTGTTTGATTTTTCGGTAGTATTACTATTTTCTGGGATAATCTCATTGCAGATTTTAAACTTTCGTTTCCTTTTTATTTTATTTTTATGTGATTTTCTATTTTTTGTTGTTATAACAACTACTTTTTTGTTTGATATTGCCTTCAACTTTTTAGCCCTAGGTGCTAGTTTGTTACGTCTATTATTGAATTCATATATTGTGTCGTTTTCATTAAATACTTGTGGTGCTTCCCTATTAATGTTCAGATTATCTATTATTTTTCTATTATGGTTTTCTATTTTTGTCTTTATTTTCTCATATAGCCTACTTTGGAAATCGTGCAATTTATTTATGTAGTCGTGTTCTGATTCAAATTGTATGTTCTTATTGAAATTAGGTGTCCTTCCTGTAAGTAGTTCCAATGGTGTTATGTTTGTAACTGAGTGGATGCTGTTGTTGTAAGTGGTAAGAGCTTCATTTAATACGTCCTTGCAGATTTGTTTTTTATCTCTATCGTATATAACTCTATATATTTCGGTAAGTGTTGAATGAAATCTTTCAACTGGAGAATTACCTGTAGAATTTTGAGGTGTTGTTATATGCAGTGCAATTTCATATTGGTTACAAAATTCCCTAAATAAACTCGAATTGAACTCTGATCCAGAGTCGCAAACTATCTTTTTTGGGGTACCGTGATGTGCAAAGAATTCTCTTAACGCTTGTATTACTTTCAAACTGTTCCGAGCAGACAAGATGTAGGCGGATGCAAATTTAGAAAATCGATCTATGACTGTCAATATCTGCTGATTATGGATTGCGTAAACGTCTATGTGAAGAGTATCTAAAGGTTTGCTTGGGATTTCTGTTAGCTCGTACTTTACTTTTGGTGGATGCCTATCGTACTTCAGCAATTGACACTTTTCGCAGTTATTTATAATTTTCGTTATTTTAGTTTTCATATGAGGGAAATAGTAAGTTCGACGCAGGTGTTGAACTGTTTCGTTTATCCCTCTATGATTTGACTTAACATGATACTGATATATTATTTCGTCTTGATTGTCATTGCCAGGTATGTCAGTTAATATTTCTTTACAACGAATTAACTTAAAGATTTTGTTGCTAGAAAACAATTTTGAGTATACTGTTTGGACTATTTTAAACGTATCTTCATCTGTATATACCGCGGTAAGTTTTTTTGGTATTAGGTACTCTTTAAGAATAGATGTAATTACCTGTTCATCGTATGCGTTTACTTGCCTGAAGATTCTACGACGTTTAGTCCCAAATAGTATTTTAAAAATCATTGGGGGGTTCATTGTGGAATTGGTTTTTTCAAGAATGAGCTGTTCGCTAAATTCATTTAAGGGACGTTCTGAAATAGGTATGCCTTCATCGAGATTCTCCGAAGCAGAGTGAATAGTGGATAGGCTAGAATTTTCCTCTAAGTCAGCTACGTTATTCTGTAGAGATTCATTTATGTGTACTTCTATTCGGCTCAATGCGTCGGCGTTAGTATTTATTTTACCTTTTTTGTAATGAATTTCATAATCAAATTCCTCAAGTTTTAGTCGCCATCTTATTAATTTTGAGTTGCCATCTTTTAAGGAAAATAGCCAAGTAAGCGGCTTATGGTCTGTAACTATATGGAACTTACGTCCATAGAGATATGGACGAAAATGCTTTGTTGCCCAAACGATTGCAAGAAGCTCTTTTTCGATGGTACTATATTTTGTTTCGGTGTCTGATAACGTGCGTGATGCATAGGATACAGGCTTATCGGCTCCAATGGGCCCCTGACTCAAAACAGCTCCTATCGCAAAATTGCTGGCATCTGTTGTCAAATTGAACGATCGAGAAAAATCGGGGTATTGCAAGAGCGGATCGTTGCTTAATATATCTTTGCAGTGTTCAAAGCAATTCACGTATCTTTCGTCCAATTTAATTTGTCTACCCTTTTTTAGACATTCAGTTAGCGGCTTAGTTATTTTCGCGAAATCTTGGATAAATCTCCGGTAATAACCCAGTAATCCAAGAAATGATTTTATCTGTTTCGTAGTGCGGGGTATGGGAAATTTCTTAATTGAGTCAATTTTATCCGGGTTCGGTTTTACACCTTGTGATGTTACAACATGGCCAAGAAAAGTTACTTCTTTACAAAAAAATTCGGATTTATCCAACTGGACTTTAAGATTTGCCTGTCTTAATCGGGAGAAAACTTTAGCTAGATTTTCGGTGTGTTCTTGAAGGGAAGTAGAGAACACGATTATGTCATCCATATATACCAGACATATTCTTCCCTGCAAGTCGCTCAAAATATTGTCCATTACCCTTTGGAAGGTGGACGGAGCATTTCTCAAGCCAAAAGGCATTCGAATAAACTCGAAGTGGCCATTATCCACTGTAAATGCAGTTTTGTTTATGTCCCTAGGATCGATTTCGATTTGGTGAAATCCAGATGCCAAATCAAGGGTGGTGAAATACATGGATCTACCTAGCTTGTCCAAAATATCATTAATGTTAGGAAGTGGATATCGATCGCCAATCGTTTTTTCATTTAGCTTCCGATAATCCACTACTAACCGCCATTTTTGCTTTTTGGATGCATCTATCTTTTTGGGAACAATCCATATGGGACTGCTCCACGGGGAGTAGCTTGGTCGAATAATTCCTTGCCTAAGCAGTTCACTTATTTGGGACTTGATCTCTGCTTTGTGGACTTCTGGATATCTATACGACTTAGTGTATATAGGCAAATCATTAATAGTTTTGATGCGATGTTTAATTTTATTTGTAAACGAGAGAGTATCGCCTTCTTTAAAAAAGATATCATCAAACTGTTTACAGATTTTGAAGAGAGCTTTTATTTCCTCTTTGTTTAAGTGGTCAGTTCTAAGTAAACCTGTTATTTCATTTTGTGTCATTGAACGAATTTGATCTGAGTTGTAACTTATACTGATATTGTCCACTTCATTACAATTTCTATATCCTTCTACCTTTAGTGGTTGTTCCAAAAATAGTGTTTGTTCCTGATTAGATAAATTAATAACTTCTACGTGACTGTACCAATCTATAGCCTTATAAATTCCTTCTGGTATTTTTAAAAATTTGTTTATAATAGTAGGCCGTATATAGATATCTCCATTCTCGATATCTACTGGAAGTGTAGCTATAATTTTTGAGTTTGGCAATACGTTGAAAATTTTTGACATAAAGTTAGGTTTAAACTGAAGTGGAATTGAGGCCTTGTTGGTTTCCAAAAGTTTATCTTTAAGGTTAATTGTTGCATGCAGATGTTTCATCGTCTCTAATCCTATTAAGCCGTCAAAATAGGAGTGAAACTTGAAGACTAAGAATTTAAACTCATCACCAGTATTAAATTCCTTAAATGCGGGAAGAGTAACTTGCTTGTTTAATTGGTGTTTATTAAATACAGTTGTTATTACAATTGGATCAATAATTTCATGGATATCAGGGTTAGTCAGCTCAGGATTGATAAAGTTTGCTGAAGCTCCTGTATCAATCAGAAACTTAAGTGTTTGTCCAGTACTAGATAATATATTAATATATGGGAGTACACCTGAACTGTGCTTGTTTATATCAATGAATCCTACTTGTTGTCCGAGGCAGTTAATTGAAAATTTGTGTCATCTATTTGATAGTTACCCTCGTCACAGAAGTTGAATGTTTCTTCTGGAATATTTTGATTTACAGGAATGTAATGATCAAGCTCTGAATAGTACAACGGTTCTGGGTTGAATGGAATGTAATTTGAATGATTCATGGAGGTTGTTTGATTATGATAATAATCGGACGGATCAGTGTGGAAATTATGAACTTCTCTGATAGCATAATTACTGTTAGGTGCTGTATTGTTGTTGACAAAAGCATTGTTGTTTTGTCTATTGTATGAAGACGCTCCTCTGAGATTTGTTTGTTGAGTTCTCATGCTGCGTGTGTTCCCACTAGAAATATCCATTGGAGTGGGGGTAGGTTGTGGGGGATTCATTGGTCTGGGTATGAGTACATTTTGATTTTGGTTAATAGTTTGGGGAAACCGATTAACATATGGATTTGTCAAGTGCTGATTTTGTGAATGCTGGTTATAGATGTTAGGTCCGAGAGGAAAATTATTATTGTTTGGGAGAATCGGTTGCATATTTGCTCTGTTCATATATACATTTGGTCTTTGATTAAAAGAATTGGTATTTTGACTGAATGTGTATGGGTGCTGGTTTGCTTGCTGTGTGAAATGTTGTCTAAATTGTCTAACATTGGGACTAGGATCAGAATATCGCATGTAGTATGAATTTTGCTCTTTAATGCAGAAATTGAATGCTTCCTGGAGTGTGTTAGGTCTCATAGATCTTATCGTTGACCCAAGCGGTTCCCTTAAACCGACTAAGAATGTGTTGAGACACATTTCTGAATAAAGCCTACTTTTAGCCAAAACAATATTAGAGTCGGTCTCGTGTATGTGTAAATGATTGTTTAAAGTTGATGATACTTCAACTATTTTAGAGTAAAATTTCTCTATGGTATCGGTTGCTTGTTTAATAGAATGAAGGTCTCTTATAAGAGACGTTTCATTTCGCTTGTCTGAGTAATGCAATATTAGGTTTGTTTTTATTTGGGTCCAATCTAGTGGTGTTCCAAACATGTTTAGAACCTCATTCGCTTGCCCTGTCACCTTATTTCGTATGGCTCTCATTATAATACGAGCATACGGTGTATTTGTGACTGATTCCATAAGCCCTAAGATCTCTTCAACATTATTTATAAAATCGTAAAGTAATCTATGATTACCATCAAATTAAGGAAGATCTTTTATGGCGTCCGGAATCTTAAGTGCAGTAAAAATATTATTAACGTCTTCTAAATTAATTTTATTTGCTCTATTACTAACGTTACAATCTATGCCTACATTTATATTATTGTTATTAACTAAATTACTATTTAATAAACTACTATAATTAGAAGCTAAGTTATTACTTGTACCTATCGCTCCGTTTACATCAGAACCGCTAGCTTCTAGATTGATATTCGCATAAATATTACCTAGTCCTACACCAGAAGGTCCGTTACTTCCACTAACATTAGAGGTACCACTGTTTCCCTCCATTTTTAAGCCTGTAATATGTAATTCTTCCTCACTACCGCTAGGTATATAGTATGGCTTATATGTAAAAGATTTTGGTTTTTTTTCTCTATGATTCTTATTCGACATATACACTCATATAAATTATGGAAAAAGGATGGGAATTAGGGATTGAGCTACTAATAATGTTTCGCAATTTCTCGACTTACATATGTACCGCTGGGAAATTTGATGCAGGATCTAGTTGTTGGTAGTCTTATGGTAAAGCTTTTGAAAGATTCTCCTGGGCCAATGAATTAAAATTCTCCACTGCTGAGGTGTGCCCTGGTCCTTGTATTTTATGTGGATTCACGAAACACCAATATTCTTTTGATGCGAGGCTCACGCACAATAAAGTCAGAGTTAATCACTGAATCTTTGATGCAATCTTCACTTGCACTATCACCAATATGCTTTTGATGTGGTTTTTGATTACAGAGATAACTTAATGTTGTAGTTTTTTAGTTATTGATTATTATACGCGACCTCCGAATTCACACAAAACGCCGACTGCGCCAGTTATAGAATAGAAATAAATCAAACAACTTGTTCAACAAAATAAGGTACAAATCTTTATTTTTTGGTGTAAAAAACGTCTTCGACAATCGCCAAAAATGAACTGAGATGTCGCAGCGGTTACATAAAGCTTCGCGTCTGTAAAAGCATCAGATCATGCACATCAGATCATGCATGTAGGTATATACTTTATTGTTATCTCAACATGTGCATTATTGTTCTTATTTTCGGTAGCAAAAAGCTTTTGTAATTATATATTTCTAATGCGTTATATCTTTTATGTACATGTACAATGCTATGTTATGTTACAATGTTATAGGGTAATTATGTTCATGTTTGACTTAGTCTTTAGTGTATAAGTATAATTCATGTTGTTGTTTTAATATTAATATTTTAAAGTATAATGTCATATGCATGTATGTATAGTGTATTTTAATATAATATATATAACATAGGGTAGGGTATGCTCTGCATACGTAACTCGCGCTCATTGACTGTTATGTCACTATGCCCTGGAACTGAGAGAAGTGTGACCCTGAAACGCTCTCTCAGACATTCCTGCTCGTTCCGGCACTCCTGCACCAGCTTGGAGGATATGGTAGCCGAATCGATGGTTTTGATGGCGGCTTGGCTATCTATAAGGATAGCAATGCTTTGTTTATGTGTTGTGTCACGCCCTAATAGTTGCGTTCATGCTTCTCGGATGGCCAGTAATTCCGCCTGGAAAATCGCTGGCAAAATCCGGTAAGCGGACTGAAATTGATATTTGCGGTGATTCCGAGTAGACACCGGCCCCCGCACCACAGCTCATCTTAGATCCGTCGGTGTATATGACCGTTTTGGAGTTAATCGCTTTAAGTGCTGCTTGGCTGTCCACGTAGAAGGTTATTTCCATTGCTGCTAGTTGCCTCGATAAGACAGTTTGAGCTGCTTTCTTAACCGCGTAGATCTCTCTGGAAAACGCTGCACTGATCTGCAAGTATGAATAGCTGATGTTTAATTCTTCTGAGAAGACTCCTGCTCCCGTTCCATTCTCCGTGTTTGAGCCATCTGTGAAGATGTAAATACCTTTTATGACAGTACTCGGGGAGAGCCAGGCCTTCCAGTCCGGTATACAGACTGAAAATTTCTTGTCCAAAGTCATACCTCGGTTTCTTGTAGTCTGTAAGTAGCATGCGCATGAGTCCGCTCTGATCAAAGATGTGAAGTATGCGTGAGTGACCGAATGATTCGGCATTCGGGCTTCCAAATTTTGTTCTCTCATAGTCTGAGAGCACCTTTGGTTGGCACGTTTTTAGTGTATAGCAACGTTTCTAGACCCAGTTGTGGTGTAGGTTTTAATGAACCCGTTATACCTATGCAAGCAATTCATAGTACCTTGTTCAGATTCTTGAGGTAGGATTTAGTGTTAACAGCCTCCCACCACACAACCGATCCATAGGTCAGTCAGAATTGGTATTACGATCGCGGTGTACGGCTCGCGGTTCGGTTGTAAGCCCCAATTTCCTTCGTGTTCCGTTTCCAGTTTAATTTGGAGCGATACCCAGGTATTTGGCTTCGGGTAAGAGATTAAAGATTAAGTCCACTTTGAAAGATCTGGATAACGCAGATTCCATGACTTCACTAATTGTGGGAAGATATTTTCCTGAAATTATTATTATTATTATTATTATTATTATTATAGATTGTTCCTTATCTGTACGTCCAATAGTCTTTCCAATGTTTTCAAAAGAGAGGAAGCGAGACATATTGGTCTATAATCCTTCGCTGTGGAGTGACTCGGTTTCCTGGCTTTGGGGATTAAGACAACTTTCACTTTTTTCCAGTTGTCTGGAATGAATCCCAGTTTTAGACAACTTATGTATGTATATTGCCTGAAGCCGCGGGATAGTCGTTTCGCTCGTATTTTGTTGCATAATTGGTATAATACCATCCGGTCCCGCAGATTTGTGGGGTTGTAAGGATTATAAAGCCCATGCTATTGCAGTGGCGTGGTGACCAAGTGGCAAGTGGCATAATACAAGTGGCATTATACATTTCATTTTAAAATATGCCAAACCAATTATTGGCATTGTATAGATTTTCAAGCCCTCAAGTTGCACCATGCATATCACAACACCTGTATTAATATAATAATTATTATGTTTTCTTGTAGCTTGTATTCATCCATCAACCCGACTAAAAGGTCCACTTAAAGTTTAAAAATGCGAAAAGGTTGTATCCAGACATCCACTCCACATCTTGGTGTACTTCTTCAATAACGCTCAAGTGGTCGCCAGAGCAATAGGTTAGATAAAGAAATGGAAACTAAAATCCAAGGATTAACGAACAACAGCAGCGTAAAAGACAAATTCAAATCTTCTTTTCGCTGTAATCGATACCTATAAGGTTACCTGGGACAAGCGAATCTGGATGGCAGAAAAAGAAAAGATGGAGAAGTACATTACATATATTATAACTTCAGACAGACAAAAGGGATGCGATGCTATTTTAAAGAAGACCGGGATGATATCTTAACACACATACACAATTATTTGCTCACAAAAATATATAGCCCTCCACCCACAGTTGAAGTTGGAAATAAGAGTAGCAAACGAAGCATCTTCGAAAGGGTGTTAAGATTTGGAGGATGGCCAATTTATGCTGAACCTGAACACGAACAATCGTCTGCGATGACAGTATAAGAGGAAAGCAAGGAAAGGTGTTTTGAAATCGATACGAAATGACAGATGTATTTATCGATCAAAGAGACTCAGGGGTATGCGATATTAGGTTTTTTTTATAGATGTGCATTAGTAGGTATAGCTATGGCGGTACCAAAGGTGAATACTGATTATCAAGGTTGCATAATCTAATATCAAAAACCAGTCTATATCAAAGTGTGAAATACGTTAGTTTGAAGCTTGTGTATTGTGGGGCTTGTGGAGAATGTGCAGTTTGCAAATGGTCTCAATATTATGTAGTATTTACTTTCGATCATGACTATTATAGTACAACGTTTTAGGAAGGCTTCCAAAGTCCATCAGTTTCTCAACTGGGGATGACAGATCCTTCGATATGGAATACCAGGGCCACTATTTCTTCAGACAGAGGGGTTCATGTTTCGGGGGTTTGGTTATATTAAACAAATGACCCAACATAAAATTCCAAGGTGTTCTCTGGAACCCATGTCATCAGGCGGGCGTCCTCTAGGTTGGCGCACATCAACTCCAATATCTCCCCTCTACTCGTATGGGGAATGATTTAAAGTCAGTACTCAGTGGTGGCTTCCCTTCAACCCACCACAAATAAAACTCACACAAGCGAATAGTTGTGAGGAGCTACGGTGCTACATACGAGTATAAGTCTGCTGAGGGGAAACAAATATCAAATATCGTACCAAGATATCGCAGTACATACTAATTCGCTGAAAGGATTGATGATTGCTGTATCCTTTCGTATAGTACCACACTTTGCTTACGATCCCATTAAGAGCTCATTAAAAATGATGGTATGGTTTACTCGGTGTTCAATCGAATTGTCAAAAAAACCAAAATTGTTTCACATTTACATCTGTCATCTACAGTCACGAAAAGATACTCGGTGTCAGACAAGTATAGTTAACGTCGCGTCGGTCGTTTTAAGAAAATTTCCGTCCAACCGAAAACATTGCTGCCATATATCTGCGCGACATACCTATAACTTCAACTCGTCATTTTACCAAAATCCAGGGAGTGAGATCCGTATGGACAACACCCACCGCAGCATTGCAGCTTATTCTAAGAGACGCCGCACATTGCACTCATGCGAAGGCGAACAATTACGAAAACGCACAGCCGATTCCGACTTTCAAACTTCTAAGTACTATGAGAGCGCACAATATACTGGGTGCGAGTCGTACGTAGCTATACGTTATGTAGATGTAGTTCGGATGTCCAAAAACAATCGGAACTTTAGGTTTAGGGACACAAAAAGGGGTATGGGACAACGGGTACGGACGGTTTGGGATCATTTTCAGACTTTTCATCACGCACAAAAGCGAAATCGCCGGGACACTCTATTTAACGGAGAAAATCGTATTTAGCGTGCGCACTAAATTCGTACGACCAGTACCTACCTATACGTTAACGTATACGAAACGAATTCGTATCCAATGTGCGGCCGCCCTAAAGCTTACCGCGTCATCAGGCTTAGAGGGTCTGAATTATTGTCATTTAAACCTTGCGGGCACTTCTATTGAGGAACAATGGGCCACGGCGAGGAGAAAATGATTACAGACTGCAGTCTTTGATAGGGGATTCACTAATAGAATTCCCAATACAAGGAAATATCAGAAGTTGATGCAATATTCCTTTATACCGACTTAGTTCCCACCTAAAACCACTTTCGTGAAGTGGACTTAGTTCCGCATGTAAGGTGGGAACTAAGTCCACGTTCTTAGGGGAACTTAGTACACATTCAACGGTTTAATACGTAAGGGGGGGCATGCTGCCCTCTGCAACTCCCCTGCGTGGGTTTACTGTCAGATTTACAGTATGTGCGATATTTTGTGTATTGAAAGGGAAATAAAACCACTCAGAGTTTTCGGAATTTATTTTCCACCTTACATGGGAACTAAGACCACTTCACTTCACTGTATAGTAAAACGGGCCAACAAATTCCGGTCGATTACGCTTTCAATCAAGAGCGGTATTGAGCCTTGAGGAGAATGAACTCTGGTCCAATCTCAATATTTTATATGTTATGGATTACTTCTCATGGTCCTCCAGGTTGGGGGTTGTGTGTGGGGCTAAGTACCCAACCGCACGGACAAAAATAATTGTTACGAAGCAACGAAAAGCCTCAGATACGGATGGATTTACTGTTGACGACCCTGCAAAACGAAAAAAGGACAATGACCTTCGGATCTGCACGTGGAATGTTCGAATCCTGAACAGACCGCGTGCAGCCGAACAATTAGCGGAGGCCCTAGACTGCTACAATGCAGATATCTTCGCCACAAGGAGGTGCGGTGGGATGGGTCTAGCAATATAAGGATGAAAACCTGTGACATCTAGGTACTACGGTGATTGCTACAGAGAACAGAAGCAGCGTCTATTTGGATGCGGATTTGTTGTAAGCGGCAGACTTAGGCAAGAAGTCTTGAGCTTTCGACACGTTGGTGAATGCCTTGCAACTATCTGCATCAAGGCTAAATTCGCCAACATCAGCCTGATATGCGCTCACGCCCCCACAGAAGATAAAGACGATGCTACCAAAGAATGTTTCTGTGAGCTCCTCGACAAAACATATGAGCAATGCCCTAAGTACGACGTTAAAATCGTCTTAGGTGAATTTAACGCCAAAATAGGAAAGGAGGACATCTTTGGTAACACAATCGGAAAGCACAGCCTACACGACACCACGTCTGGAAACGGACTTAGGCTAATTGACTTTGCTGCGGGACGTAATGTTACTATAGCTAGCACACGGTTTCCTCACCTCAACATTCACAAAGGGACATGGCGGTCACCAGATAGATCAACAAAGCATCAATCAAATTGACCATGTTGCGATCGACGCAAGGCACTCCTCCAGTATTCTAGATGTCCGAATTTTCCGAGCGGCCAACATAGACTCGGATCACTACCTTGTTGTAGCCAAGGTACGTATGCGGATATCCCAGATACCACAACAACGAGGAAATACTGTGAGGAGATTCAACGTTGAACGTCTACAAACGTAACAAACCGCCAGAACTTTTGCCGATCGCGTCTCCCTCAACCTCTCGAGAAGTCCTGTGCAGCCTTCATCAAGTGCTGAAGACTAGTGGCATCGATGCCAAGAAGCCGTCAGAAAAGCCGCAACTGATATGCTAAGTTTCACCCGACCACCACCGCGAAACCCTTGGTTTGATGAAGAGTGCCGGCAAGCACATGTAGCGAAGCAACTGGCCTACAAAGCGGCGCTGCAGAGAAGGACGAGAGCAGCTTGTGAGCTCTACGAGCAAAAAAGGAGGGAAGAACACCGGCTTCTCCGGAGGAAAATGCGAATCTATCTATGCGATCTATTTATCGATTTTAAAGCCGCATATGACAGCATTTATAGAGACAAGCCATACAGAGCCATGCCTAGTTTTGGCATCCCTGCCAAACTTGTCAGATTGTGCAGAATGACGATGGAGAACGATCGCTGCTCCGTAAAGGTCGGAAACAATCTTACCGAGATCTTTGATGTCAAAAAAGGATTTAGACAAGGTGCATACGATGACGACATCGACGAATCGGACAGAACGTCACGATAGACAGCTATAACTTTGAGGTAGTTCGGGACTTTGTCTACCTCGGCTCCGCTATTAACTCTGAAAATGACATCACATCAGAAATCAAGCGAAGAATTACACTTGCCAACCGCTGTTACTTTGGCCTAAGAAGGCAATTGATTAGTAAAGCCTTGTCGAGAAACACCAAGGAGACTCTATATAAGACCCTCATCATCCCAGTCCTGCTTTATGGCGCAGAAACATGGACGTTATCAAATGCGGATGAAGATCTCCTTGGTCGCTTCGAACGCTAAATTTTTCGATTGATTTTCGGTCCCGTTTGCGTTGACGGGGTTTGGGGGAGGAGATTTAACAGCAAACTCTACGAGCTGTACAGCGACATCGACCTGGTCAGAAAAGTACGTATCAGTCGACTAAGATGGCTAGGACATGTAGAGCGAATGGACTCCAACGCTCCGGCCCGAAGAGTCTTCGATTCCAACCCGGAGGGACAACGCATTAGAGGAAGACCTCGCCTTAGGTGGCGCGCACAAGTGGAAGGGGACCTCAACCAACTTGGAGTGCGCAACTGGAGGCGGTTAGCCAAAGATCGTGCTAACTGGAGAGGCGTGTTGGTTGAGGCCCAGGTCCACCCCGAACTGTAGCGCCATCTAAGTAAGTAAGTAACGATTACTTCTCAACAACAATCTGACAAACCAGTATATTAATTTATCACCTTTAATCCAAGATCCACAATAATCCAAATTCCTCAGAATTAACAAAACACTAAAACATAAAAATTATGTCATTTTCAGGAATGAAGAGGAAACTTTGAATTATCCACAAACTTTTGGTCGAATTAGTCATTTAGTATGGTCGGGCAATACAAAAAACATCATCGTCAAGTATCTTGTTGTAGCATCACGTACCGACAATTGCCTTTTGAAACTTCACTTTCTGGGATGTTTTTAAATTATGCTTTAGTGGGACGGTATTTTGGTTTGATGATGGTCAAATGGTTTAGTCATCAGGCAAACAAGTGACGAAGCGAATGGCGCAAACTTTGACATAAGCTAATGAAATTAACTTTAAACGAAAAGTTTAAGTGAAGTTTTGTGGAATAGATGCCCAAAGTTCTGCACGGTTCGTGTGTATTGTAGATGTTTTTTTACTTAACGCGTCGAGAGAAACTTGCTGTAAGCGAACTTGACATCGGTGCCATTTATCAAACCAAATTGTAGTGGTGTGTGGTAAAAAAGGCAAACTATGCTTTCCTTGAAGTGTCAAAGTAGGTGTATAATATGACCTGTTACTTATATAATTCAGCTTATACATGCAGGTGATTTGAGGCATACACACTACACTACACAGTATTCTATACTTGAATGCCAAAACTTGTAAAACTTTTGTTTCGTTTGCGGGCTCGTTAGGTATAGCTAGTTTGTGTAAATTTAAAAAGTTGGTTTTGATATACGGCCGTTTATTTAAATAAAAAAAAACTGTTTTAATAACAGGGCCGTGAAAATGAATGGAACTAAAAATTGGAACTAAAAAAATCCACAGTAGGCCTGTGGAAAAGTTTCTCAAAGTTCTAATCTGTGGACAAAAGATTCGCGGAGTTGGAAAAGATTACTAGATCAATGTGCAAGTTGGTGTTTACAACGAACCTGATATATGGACTTGATGGTCTACCCACCAAGACTTTTAAAGTAGCTGGAGTCGCTTCTATTGGCTTAGGCTCCGGCCACACAATGAGCGACGAGCGACTGAGCGTCGAGTCGCTGAGCGTACACCATTTATGGGGTGTACATGTACACCAAATCTACGTATTCTCGATCTTATTATAGATCTATAAATATGAACGTGACTTTCAACTAATAAGCTACGACTAACCGTACTTGACGATGGCATTTTCCCAACTAATCGCTCAGCGACGTCGTTCAGTAAATGGCCACCCATCGCTCAGATTCGTCGCTCAGTCGCCCGTCGCTCATTGCGTGGCCGGAGCTTTACGCTACTTACTGCGGTTGCCAGTATAGAAGACAAATCCGCTAATGAATGCGAAACGCATTACTGGAGTCGAGGCCACCTCAAATTTAAAAATTTGTGATGACAATCGTCCACTCCAACAATTTATTCATATCATAAAAAATATGTTTATGATTTGAAAATATGTAGTTTGATTGAATGCACATATAGTATATATTATGTCAACGAAAAGATATAACTATAGCATCCACGAGTCGGAGAGAACGTTGCAATAGACATCTTTAACTTGAGGTAGTAAGGAGAAGAAACGGATTCCTCAGAGTTGTTGTGATATCCACGAGAGGATAACTCGATTAGTATGGCTCTATCTCTATACCAGCTAGACCCTATCGAAAATCTTTGAGGTGTCCAATGCTACAGCTGTGGATTGATTGGAAATGATACCGTCATTCGTTGAAAGCGAGGTTTTTCGCTGCAGTGGCTTGTTTCCATTTTGCTTTTCTGTTGGAATGCGAAATATTATTGAGAGGGGGCTTTCGGTCTCACAGAACAGACTCCAGATGGGTCATATTCATATCCAGTTGGCTGTCTTCTGAACACACACTGTTTGTAAGAGAAGCCAATAGGTAGGTATCCTTTTCGCAGACAGACAGCAGGACAGCAGAAATCCAAAAAAGTATTCTAACAGAGGAACTGGAGCAGGCATGCCGATACTTTGTTTGCGGCTGAGCTATCTCTTAAACTCCCCCAACAGGCTGACTATCGGCACGGGTCTTATGCCACCTTCGTCCAACGCATCAGTGGAAAGGGGTTTAGGATAAGAAATAGTGAGAAGTGATTTGCGGGCGGATAGGAGGAAGTAGATACCTAAACAGCATGTCTGTCATGGGTGACCCTATACTGGCGACTAAAGCCACCGACAGCATAGCATGTTTAATCATTACAACTTAAGCCTCCACACCACCAAAGTCCAGAAAAGGACGCAACGGTGAGGTGACAGGCCCTTCGTGGTAGGAATGTTTAGGAAAAAAGCGAATAAAATTTTCCTTCCACAGGCGTTTTCTGCCGTTTCCGTAAGCCGGAATCAAATTCTGAAATCTTTATGGTCTAGCGGGTTTCAAAATAATTCGGCCTTGTGCGAGATACTCTGCTCCTACGGGGCCATGTAGTATGATCGTAATAATCCTTCAAATTCGTCTTCTTAAAACTCAAACAAATCCATGTTAGTCTGGATTGCCGTCTACGCCCGTTAACGAAAGAATGCTCTGAAAGTATATTTTTTTCAGCCACTTCATATAAATATTTTGTTTATCTTCCGGATAGAGACTTTAACAGCCACTTGAACCGGCTGATAAACTATCCGAGACTTTATCTGTCAGCTATAACTATCCGAAACCTTTGAAACCGAAAGTTGAAGTTCATCTGACATATAAATTCCGGATAGGCTATCCGAGACTTTATCAGCTAGTCTTGAAACTGGCCCTTAATCTTACAAGTATAATTTTCTGTTTAGTGAAATTTCTATCTAAAGTTGCCTGAGAGCTTTAATTCATTGTCCTGACCATTTAGTGAATCACTATAACGCACCTTGAGACAAACTAGTACATCATATATTATCATAAATGCAACGACTCACGTACTGCAAGAACTCAAACTACAATAACAACAACAACAACCGACATTAAATTAGCAGCAATTTAGTGGAAAATAATGTCATGAAAAGACAAACCCAACCAGGCCCCAGAGGCGAGAACATACTTCGACTATACCCCCACTAAAACGTGTCGCCAGAACACTTCACTCCATTGCATCTACTTATAATGCTATCACCTCTTCAGTTATTCTCCCATCACGAATCTAACCTAAAAAGCATTCACACCCTTCGCCCAATGTATCCTTCCCTGAGTGGGTTTTCGTGAATTTTCGATTGAAATTCATAGTTAAACCCTTCGGGCAGAAAGTGCCTGGTGCTTGTGCGTCTGTATCACTTGCTAAACAGCCATAAATAGAGCATACAAGCAGGAATACGATGTTCCTTCCAAACATTATGAAGCAGACCACTCACATTAGTCCACCACCGACCGCCCCTCCATTTCATCAACTATTTTCACCCTATACGCTATACCCATCATATAACCTCTTTCGGGAGTCTCCACTCCATACCTAGTGTATACGAATACGAGTAATATCTCCGTGTCCCTCTCCTTTGCGTCAGCTCGACGAAGATACGTTAAGGAACATAATTATTGCAATAATCGTAAATAATAGTCTGGTGAAATATCACCAGCATTACCATGAGGAAACTCGTAACAGAGGTATAGTGTGGAAGAGGCAAGTGCTTACCTAACCCTAAGTGTCTGTCTCAACGTGCCCGAACCATATATGCATGCATATGGGAGTTTGAATTATGCCAGGCATGGAGTACATAATACTTTTAGGGCAATCTTCTGCCGCAACGTGTGCTTCTTCATAGTTTGGGCGGGCTCAACCTACCAGGCAACCATGGTCTGGAAGTCAGCCTTCTGCACTTCCATTATTTAAGATAGAGTGAAAATGAAAAACGATTCGGAATACTTTAGTGAAATGAAAGTCCTGTAGGCGATTGCACTTGCAACAGGATAACACTCATATACAATCTCACATGAAGAAAGAGGTGGTGAAGGTGGGCCAGCAGACAGGGCATACATCGTAGCAAAGGGCACAACACGAAAGTAAGTTCAATCGCTCGCAGGTGTTATGCTTAGTCATTTGGTGTTGCAGCTGTACGTAAATGGACAAGCCGAACCTCTGGGACAAGTTGTTAATTTAGTATTTGTTTAGAGATGCTATCAGATCTTTTGCGTTATAGGAATGCTGTCTAAGGTGGTTTTAGGGGAGGGTGTACCTTAGATGGTGTACTTGTAAGTAGTTCTAAGACCTAATCGCTATTCTGTGTTCAATGGAGTCTACCTATCACAAAATATGAAACCTTTGATCGACTACACATCACAAAAGTTTCCATGCCATTTCCATCAGAATTGAATGGAATGGACCTGATAAAAGGAGTACGAAAAATTGTATCATATATTTCGGTGATTGCTACCGGGAGAAGAATCAGATTGGGATGCGGATTTGGATTTGCAATTGGAAGTAGAGTTAGGCAAAAGTCTTGAGCTTACGCTTATAGTGACAATCCGTATTAAGGCTAATTTCGCCAACACAGGCCTAATATGCCCTTCAAGCACCGATGTGAGTAAAGAAAAGACGATAGTGCCAAAGAATGAGTTGCTGCAGGGGTCCTATGCAAAGAATTGCCCTAATAACGACATGAAAATCGTACTTGGGTGCTGACGGCTAAGCCGCTGAACTTTTCAAAGCTGGAGGAGATGATTTGGTGGAGAGTATACACCAACTAGCCACTACAATTTGGTAGCATGAAGGTAAGGGTGGGTCATCGATGTATGAAAAAAATTTTTTTATTTTTTTTTGGATTGGAATACTGATAAAAGTTTGATCCATATCCAAGGGATTCTAAAAAGCAAAACAAATATTTTTTAAGAAGCTTCCTTCTACCCGCGCATTGATTTTGAAAATTTGTGTTTTCCCTAATTTTTCAACAAAGGCCATTTTATTTTGAAAACTTTCTTACTAGGCATAAGCGGCTCTACACTTCGAAGTGAACCAACGCTTTAACTTCTCTAGTTAGCACAGTCTTCTCACTATTTTCAGTTGCGTACTCGAAGTTGGTTAAGGCCCCTTCAACTTGTGAGCGCCACCTAAGGCGAGGTCTTCCTCTACTGGGCTGTCTCTTTGCTACATGTCCCAGCCATCTTAAAGAACTGATGTTCAATTTTTGACTAGGTCGATGTCGCTGAACTGCTCGTAAAATTTGTCGATGAGTCCTCTCCTCCAAAGACCGTCAACGTACCTAGACGGGACCGAAAATCTAAAGAATAATCTTACCGACCGAGGATAGCTTCACCGGCTTTAGTCTGAGTACAATCTTCAGCATCATAAAGCAGGACTGGGCTGGGATAATAAAGGCCCTATATATGAGTAGAATCTTCTTAGTTTTTCGGAATTACGCACTTGCTTCTCAGCTCAAACAGAGGTTGGCAAGTGTTATCCATCGTTTAACTTCTTTTGGGACGTTGTTATCAGGGCTTATAGAGCAGCCGAGCTACTCGTATCTACCTTACCTATACAAAGTCTCTCACTACCTCAAAGTTATAGCTGTCAATTGTAAGGTTTAGTCCGATCCGTTGATAACAGCATATACTTGGTTTGGCTCTCGTTGACCGCTAAACCTCCGTTTCTGTACTAGATAACATACTAGTGACAGCTCACTGTGTTCTACCAATTATGTCAATATCATCGGCGTATGTTCGTAATTCGACAGACAGACAGAGATCGTGTCTTGGATCTTTGCCTGTGAGATGTGAGTCTCGGACAATTCTTTCAAGTATATGATGTTGAAGAAGTCGCTTGGCAGAGCGTCAACTTGTCTAAATCCATCTTGAGCAGCGAGCTTTCTTCGTCATCACCCTATATAAACGATCGAGTGTTGCAGGGATACCAAAACTATACATGACAGGCTCTGTATAGCTCGTCTAATGTTAAGTGTGAACATTATATCGACGGTAGACTTTACTGGCCTAAAACCACACTGATAGGGACCAATCATATCGCCACGCCCGGCCGGCCGGCCGTCTATATTGAATGGTACGTTCTACCTAAAAGCGGGATTCTGGTCTTCGTCGACATTATAGTCTGCGAAAATAGTTTTCCACATTCTCAGCACCGACTGTGATTCCATTACAAGGCTTCGCTGGGTATCTCTACAGGATTATGTACGGGATTTTTTGCCGTAAGACATTCTTTTTATCTTTTGGTAAGACTTCCGTACATTGTTGATCCCATATCTTTCGCTCGTATATAGAGCTGGGGAGCAGCTCTAGTCCTCTTTCACACCGCCGCTTTATACACGTCCTGTTTTGATGCGTTTGCTACTGTTGTGTTGTCATCTTTGTCACTGAATGACCTATGAATATTGAGATATGGAGTAGGAAATGGATGTCTATTGCCAGACTTGCCAACTGTACTAACAAATATGTTCACCTTGCCTATACTACTGTTCACACTTTCTAGGATATATTATAATATTAACCTCGATTTTCTTGCTCTAATTTTGTTTTCGAGGAGCTCTTATAGACACTTTCTTTGGTAGCGTGGTCCTTTTTTTCAGTGGCGATACGAGCGCATATGGGGCTGATGTTCGCGAATTTAGCCTTGATGTGGATAATCATAAGTCTTTCACTAACGTGACGATATTTCTATACTTTTTGCCTATAGGTCTGCCGCGTATGACAAACCCACATCCAAATACACGTTCGTATGCTAGTTGTTCGGCTGCACGTTCAAAGTTTACTGTACGAATTCATGTCCAGATACGAAGATTATTGTCCTTATTTCGATTTGCAGGTTCGTTAACAGTAAATAAATACTATGAATGCTTATATTTTTAACGCAAGGAACGTTTTAATTTATTTGGCAAACAATTCTCGGATTCTAATAAAATCTACCTATTTGTGTTTTGAAAAACAATGGCAACACTTACAATAAAGGGCTTTAGGATTTTCGGAAGCCAGGATTCTGTTTTTTGATATTATTTTTAAATCAAGCTATATCTTTGAAGACAAAGGTCTATGGAAACAAGCCCACGACTACCAACGCCTTGATTGAAAGAGGAGATTGGGAGGTGTATTAATGAAATTCAGCCAATAAATTTTATGCGAAACGGTCATAGAAAATTTCAAAGCCGTGTTGGCCATTATCCGATGTGGCATTCCATACATAACCCCAATCTGTATACTTTATGAATCAATAAAAAATGTAAGCTTTCTAATAAAAAATCTGTATTTTCTTTCAAAATTACATTTTGAGTGTATTATGGGACACCCTTTATACAGGCACAAGTCTTTCTTACTCAACATCGCATACAAGATTCTGTCTGCTAGGTATAATCTGTAAACGCCTAAATTCGATGGTCAACAACCTTGGTCTTTATCAGTGCGGCTTTATGTCGGGAAAGTCCACCATTGGTCCACCATACGGCAGGTCTTTGAAAAACCGCAGGAATTTGTCATGCGTACCTATATCCAAGACATTTTGCAGACTTTTGGGAAATTGTGTGGCTCTTTATTTCTTGTCTTATGGAGTGAGACTATTTCCTACCTTTATGCACAATCTGATGACAAGTCTAGTGGGTAGGTATGCCAAAACTAGACATGGCTCTAAATAGCTCGTTTCTATAAATGCTGTCATACAGTTACCTTAAAATCTATAAATAGATGGTGAGTATCGATCAGAACTTCTTGGGTTTTCTCCAGGATCTGCCAAAGTCTGATTATTTTGTCGGTTGTGGACCAAACCGGACCTAAAACTGCACTATAGAGGGCCAATCAGTTCATTGGCAAATGGTTTGTGAGGAGAGGCTGTACTAGCTTTTTTTTGGGCTATGTTGAATTGTACCTTTGATTTGGCAGCGGGTTGGCACGCAGGCATAAGCTCGGCTTAGCTCGCCGTATTGGTCAGAGTTCTTGCTGCCTACTACTCCCACACAAAACAAATTTATTATCGTGCCAATGGAAAATTTTAAATTGAAAATAGAAGAAAAATGGAAAATCTACTAACTATAGATACTGTATGTTCTGTTGCTGAAGAACTTGCTTACACCAGTGCTAGATATCATTGCACTTGATATTTAAAAAAAAAGTATTACCAATTTAAGTTCCAGCAGATACACCCTTGATGTTATGATGGCTCAGAAGTTGTGTCCACCATATTGGGATACCCTCCTCTTGTATGACACCTATGATTGTGCCACACCATGTCATCAATTTCCCACCTAAAAACTTCTGATGACCCCTTAAATTCAAGCCGCGTTTCACCCCCTTTTTCTACATCGTACTGATCTCACCTTTTAATTATCTTCACTTAAAACATATCCTTTCTAATGATGAACCAAAATAAACATAAATTGAAACTATTTGTTTTCATTTGGATGTAAATATAATCCTTTAATTCCTGTAGTGATTATTTCATTTGAAATTATATATACTTATTCAATTCATTTTCGCTTATATAATTATTCATTTAACCTATATCCCCTTTTGACTTAAATACTAACAAACTTAACTATTCCTACTCTTCCTTGACGCTTATGTGCACATTAACCTCATCGGATCACAATCAAAATTTAAACTCATTAATCTATTAATCTTAAAAAAGGTATTTGTACTCATATGTACTCTTATGTAGGGATACTAGTTTATGTATAACTTATATTTTTATTTCATGTTTTAGTGTACTTAGAATTGAATTTGCATGTTTTTCTTTTTTTTTTTTTGTTGAATATATGTAAATATCCGTAAAAATTTATTTAGGTTCTAAGTTTTAGGTTAGGATATCTGTTTTGATATGTTTACTTGTTTAATTTTTAGATTTATTTCATTTTTCTATGTAGTTTGTTTTATCAAATTTTACGTAACACTTTCTATCACTAAACCGAAACTTGTTTCTCACTGTTTATCATTAGTGCTGATCCTCATTGCGAATATATGTTTATAATATAATTATATATTCAGATAGCAATATAGTAATTATAACCAAAAGAAAATAAGCTTTTGTTATACATACGTTTCGTGGACGAGCAGGTAGATTTGTTGCTTTACCGGTGGGTGCACTTACTGCGTGTACGAAGAGACAATTCTGATTTTTGTTTGGGTTTCCTCATTTGCTGCGATGACGAGTAGGGCTGAGATGAACAAGGGGCTTGATACATTCACATTGCCATGTGATTTTCGTCTCGATGGGCAAGGGAACCGTAGTCGGAGGATGTTGCTGGCTCTCACAGCCGTCTTTAACGTGCTGGGACGAGCTTTTAATTTTATTTGTGCGGAGGGGAGTATACCTATTGCGGAGTAGGAGCTAGTATACACATTTCTATTGAAATTTCTCCCACTGGAATACGAAGGCAGACAATGTACAGCGCGGTTTGTGTGCTGCTGAGACACTGAGTCACTCGGATATTTGATGCTTGATTTTGACACTCTGGTACAGGGGAATTGTTTCCGATCAGTATCAGGTCGTGAGATTGGACAACTAATTCACCCACGAAGGTCACTAATGGTTGCTTGTGAAGTCTAGAAAACCTAGAAGATTTTCACGGATCAGTGATAAAATTTGACCGGGAAACTTTATGTTGGCATTTACCTTGATCATGTGCTGTATAGGCTTGAGGATCACTCGAAATTTATTTCTGACTATTATTCGTTTGGGAATAAAAACTTCGATCACGGTGTTGTGTATTTGCGGACACATCCCACCCTTCTTCTAACATCAACGCACCCTAGAGAGAATTTAACTTCGCCGAATTCTACTTCCTACTGTCAAATATACATACTGCATGGTAGCTTTCTCTTTTCCCTAACCTTCAACCCGTCAGGTCAAGTTATCTCCGCATATTAAGAATTTGGTTTAATAAATGAATTATTTTAAATAGGAAGGATTCTTTCATTTTCTCTACGGACGAAACTTAACAGTGGCGACGAGGCAGGAAAAATAAAATAAAATTCTATCAATCGAAACCTACGTATTCAATTTACAATGGACCCAACCCAATTGAGGTCTCTATTGGAGGCAATTACAAATGCAGTACAGGGCAATAATGCGGGCCAATCCCACCAGGAGGGAATTCAACTAGAAAGTTTCAACGAAGAGAATGAAAGCTGGGAAATTTTCGTCAAAAGGTTGGAGAATTTTTTCTGCTTGAAAAATCTGACAGGGGAAACTAACGCGGTGAAAGAGAGCAAAATTAATTGGTTAGTTCATGCAATGGGTGCGAAAACCCTGCAATTACTTTGCAACTTGACCAGTCCAGATGATCCCAAAACGAAGAGTTACGATGAACTTATCACATTGGTAAAAGATCATCTACACCCAGCGCCAAGTGTTATAGCAGAGCAAAATAGATTCACCAAACGTGTGCAACACGAAGGTGAGAGTATATCTAACTTTGTCGCAGATCTAAAAAAAATGTGCAAAAATTGCAATTTTATTTGCACAGCTTGCAACGCATCGACGGCAGATGCACACTTAAGGCAGCAATTTATAAGCGGCCTCCGAAATGCACATTGGCTAGAAAAATTAATTCAATTACAAGAACCAAAAAATAAGTTCACAGATTGCGTCGCGGCTACTCTCGCAATGGAGTCCGCACAAAAGGACTCAAAGGAAATTCAAAATTTACAAGCCACTTCAATGAACAATTACCAAAACCAAATTTCAATTACAAATACGTCAAAGCGCATTAATTATCCACCAAATTATAAAAATCAGAAAGTGATTAATAATGCACATAAACACGAGTCAACAAATTCCAGCTATTGTTTTCGATGCGGTGATAAAGATCACTTAGCGAATGCATGCAAACACAACCGAACAATATGCTCCAAGTGCCAAAAAACTGGCCATTTGGCTCGCGTTTGCATGAGTAGCGGATCGACGTCTAACAAATCACGTACCCCTACACCCGTATCAAAGCCCAAGAAAAGAAATTATAGTAAACAAAATCAATTACGCTCGTTGTCAACACATACGGATGACGACGACGAGGAGCAAGAGGACTACTACATGAAACAGCTCAGTAAGTGCGCTCTACCTGAAGAGACGAGAAAACCAAAAAAATTCATGCTTTCATTACTTCTGGACGGGGTCTCAAAGCAGTTAGAGTTGGACACGGGCGCGGCGGTGTCGTCAATCTCTTATCATGAATTTGTTAGTACTTGGCCTACAAAACAGATGCATGAATCGAATGTTCCATTTCAGACGTATACGGGAGAGATCATCCAGCCCGTCGGCTATACGACGTTCCACGTAAGGTACGGTAACGAGGAGGCAAATGCAAATATTTATATTATGCCAGGTATGGTGGATGCAATTTTTGGGAGAGAGTGGCTTAAATTTTTTAATATTCAATTGCCCAAATTAAATCATGTGAGTGATGCGAGCTTACCAATACCAAAGGAAAAAATACTACATGCTCTAAAAACCAAGTTTAGTGATGTGTTTCTACCTGGTGTGGGAAAAATAAATAACTTCGAGGCAACATTATTTGTCGATGATAAAGCTAAGCCCATTTACATACCCGCTCGTAAAATACCTTACGCACTTCAGGAGAAAATGAAGCAGGAAATCGACCGTCTAGAAAGTGAAGGAATAATAACAAAAATGCAGTATAGTGAGTGGGGCACACCGGTAGTACCTATAGTGAAGAAAGATGGATCAATGAGATTGTGCGCCGATTACAAAATTACATTGAACAAAGTGCTCAAAAATGACCATTTTCCCATTCCTCACGTTGAAGACATTTTTGCAACATCGATGCTCGGTGGGAAGATTTTTACGACATTGGATTTGAGCGAAGCGTACCTGCACATGCCAATGGATATTCGCAGTGCAGAAATGCAGGCGATTTCAACTATCAAGGGCGATTACAAGGTGAATAGATTAATGTTTGGTACAAAAGTGGCACCCGCTATTTGGCAGCGGTATATAACCCAAACACTTGATAATATTCCTGGAGTATGCGTTTTTCTAGACGACATTAAAATCCAAGGGTCTACCCTTGATGAACATACATCTCGTTTGGAAGAAGTTCTTCGCCGGTTAAACAATGTTGGACTGCGAATAAAACTCGGCAAGTGCAAGTTTTTTGAAAGTTCAATTACGTATTTAGGACATGTAATTTCGGAAAGGGGACTTAAAAAAACTAAAGATAAAATCCAAGCAATAACTGATGCACCTGCACCGAGAAATATCACCGAAGTTAGAAGTTGGCTCGGCCTGGTAAATTACTATGGGAGATTTTTGAAGAATCTTTCCTCAAAATTGCATCCTCTTTACAATTTGCTACAAAAGGACGTAACTTTCAACTGGAATCAGGAATGCGAGAAGGCGTTTAAGATCATCAAATTGGAAATAACCTCAGACGTTGTTCTATGCGCGTACGATCCAAATCTACCTCTTTCGTTGGCGACCGATGCGAGTCCATATGGGCTAGGAGCGGTGCTTTCGCATACTTTCCCAGATGGGCAGGAACGTCCGATCGCTTATGCCTCGCGATCTCTTTCCGCTTCGGAGAGGAATTACAGCCAAATAGACAAAGAGGCAACTTCAATATTCTGGGCACTAAAAAGATTTTTTAGATATTGTTACGGACGTAAGTTTTCTTTAATAACTGATCATAAACCATTGGTTGCTATTTTCAGTCCAAGCAAAAGTTTACCCAGTATGGTGGCCACACGTATGCTGCATTATGCGCAGTTCCTACAAGGTTTTAACTACGACATTGTGTACCGGGCGACGGGTGATCATGGCAACGCAGACGCGCTATCCCGTTTACCTCTAAAATTGTACGAGCCAAAAGATGCAGACGACGTGACATACTATCAGATGCAGCAGATGGATATTGTTCCCGTCACCCAAAAACAAATTGCAGAGGAGACCAGCAGAGACCCATTACTGAAGGAGGTGTACACCAATTTACTAAGTGGAAAGAAATTAGTCAACCCTGGCTTCGAAGGTAAAGATCTTCAATTTTCATTAACCAATGGTACAATTCTCAGAAACAACCGTGTCGTGATTCCTGCGACTTTGAGAGAAACAATACTAGCCGAATTGCACACTGCTCACGTTGGCATAGTGAAAATGAAGGCGTTGGCACGTAGTTACGTCTGGTGGCCGCATATTGACGTTGACATCGAAGACTTAGCGCGAAAATGTGTGGCTTGTAGAAGTGTTCAGAACCAATCGTCGAAAAGAGCACATCATCCATGGGAATACCCATCTACTCCATGGCAAAGGGTGCATGTAGATTTTGCGGGGCCGTTTTTTGAAAAATATTTTTTGATAGTGGTTGATGCGCATTCAAAGTGGCCTGAAATTTTTCAAACGCACAATATGAGAGCAGATGTGGCTTATATGGGAGAGTGTGCGAGTGCGATGCCGAATAATTTTGGCGACCTCTTGTCAGTGTATAAGAAATTACTTGAAATTTTTGACGAAGCCTTAAGAAGTGTGTTCATTGACTTCACACTTTAAGGTGGAATTGCAAAGCTGTATTTAGCTCAATCGAACACAGCTGCACGTTACAGGTTTCTGGCGTTCTCCGATTACCCAGATATGACCTTGTACTTGTATGCTATTTTAAATAGACTGTTTCTGTTTAGGAATGCATCACCAATTTAATTATTTTGTAAACCGTTGCTTTAATTTTTTTTTTTTATTATTAGTTTGTACTATTTGTTTTCTCTATTATTATTTTTTGCCAAACATAACATAATTTACCTATAGTAGTTCTCGTTAGTTAAAAGTCACTCTATGTGGTAACAGGACTCAAAGCTTTTGTCTTACTGCCGTTTATTTTCGAAGTTAAATTTATTTTAGCATTGCATTGTATTGAATTTTATGTTTTCTCGTCCACTTGGATTTCGGACGCAGCAAGGTAAAGACCTAATAAAAATTGTAAGAATTTTGTTGTCGATCTCTTCTCGTTTATTTGCTCGTCCGTCGAGGGTTTTTTTCTTCGCTCGATTCTTCTTGATTGCTGTACAGTTGCCTCAATATAGATGGCGCAATTTAGAGGTTCTCCTCTCTTGTGGCCGGACAAAAAATGCTGAGATTACATTCATCAGGCATACTGAGATAAAATCTGATTGGATATGGGTCGATATAATGCTCTCCACCAAGTCGTTTTATTATCTTTAAGGCATATAGGTTGCATTTTTGTAACTTATGGGAATCACTTGCGACTTTTTTGGATTTAGTTGTAGTCCATTCTTAACAGACCTATCTGTGTAGGCGATCTAAATCTTCATTGATATGAACAGTGAGTTCATGATTTTAGAAAAAAACCAGTAAGACAATTATCTTCGACTATGCCGAAGCTCAAATACCCGGTACTATATTATTGTAAAATAAAAAAAATATTTTAGTATTAAAAAATTATATATTTGTATGGGAGGTGTGGGTACTTTTTATTCGACCAAGCTCATTTTTTGTCAAAAATTTTTAAATATTATTAAAACAATATGTGCAAAGTTTAAACTTGCTATCTTTACTGTAGCTATTTAAATTTAATTTTTAACATAAAAAGCTATATAAATCTGATATTTTAGTATGGGAGGTAGTAGTAGTTTTCATCCGATCTTGCTCATCTTCGAACTTAGCATCAGTTTGGTGGATAAAAGCTTACATACCAAATTTCAAGTCGATAGCTCTTAAATTCTTGGTTTACTTTATCAAAAGTTTTGTAGAATATAATATACAGAAGCGTTATGCATATTTTTGTCATCTTGCCTTGTTTCCTCAGGTAGGTTGCCCGGAGCCGATCAACAGCTACCATTTGATGTGTGGTTTTTGGGGTTTTGATGGCAGGTACCACATCAGACGTAAACCAGGGAAAGTCGGGTATGTATGTAGCCAACATTGTTCCCAATTAGCTGATGACGTTGGCGTATGAAGCGCATTTGGATTTATGGAACTGAAGACTTTAAGCGTGAAGTTCTCGACGCCCGACCTAGATTTGGATTGTATGTGCGGAATAGGAGATCGTTGTCAGAGGCAAATGCAAGCGATGGTTAATCGAAGAAGGGAACAACTGCCGACGAATCGGAGACAGTAGATAGGTTTGGAAGACTGGGTAGGCAGTCAGGTGCAGGACGTTGGGTTAGTGATGTTAGCTATATTCGGTCATAAAGAGAAAAGAGGCTGTGTGCAAAGTGGCTGTGTGCCAAAAGAGAAAAGAGGCTGTGTGGCAAAAGAAAGAAAGGCTGTGTGCAAAGTGGCTGTGTGCAAATTGGCTGTGCGCGAAGTGGCTGTGTGCAAAGTGGCTATGTGCAAAGTGGCTGTGTGCAAAGTGGCTATGTGACAAAAGAGGCTGTGTGCAAAGAGGCTGTGTGCGCAATGGCTGTGTGCAATGTGGCTATGTGTCAAAAGAGTCTGTGTGCAAATTGGCTGTGTGGCAAGAGAAAAAGAAGAAAGAAAGAATTTTAGCTTATTTAGATGCACTGAGGACAGTGCAATGTAGGATGGCCGAATTGTTAACATGCAAACCAGGTATAGCTTCATTGAGCAGGCAAATCCCTCCTGCTCAAAGGTGTCATAGAATTAGTGAAGGTCTGCACACTGCAGCTCGCCAAGTTAGTCAGACGTATTTATAGTTAAGATCGCAGTTCGTATCGTGGCGCTTGGCGAGTTCGCGCAGTGCACTTACAAATCTAGTTATTACTCATCTCTATAGGTTTCTGTCTGGCGCTTGCTGTAGATTAACACGTTCCTTTTGCATTTTTATGAAACTGCAGAACACTATTACATAATCCCTATTTTCAATTAAATTCTACTAACCAACTTATTCAACACTTTATTATGTAGTACACATACACATCCAATACATACTCGTAGTTTGAAGTATTGAGGGAGTGTTGTTGACTTGCAATTCAAATGACGACGCTTCGCCTAGTTTATCTATGTCCTGCACTCTGCTGTTGAATTTCATTCAATTTTAATAAGGCATTGTGGAAAACCTTCTCCTGAAAAGTGAAGGGGCTATCAAATTTGTATAAAGTAAAGGCTAGCTATAGCTATTTCCCTTTGAGTTGCCGTTGCCAACCGTCAGTGGTTACAACTTTTCATTTGCAGCAGAAAGTTTTTGGTTTCATTAGAGTCTGGCAATGGATGTAATGACCTCACATGCGTAAGATTTACGACGTTTAATTATGCCTGGGAATTGGGACTGAGTGAGAACATTCCAATTATTTCGTATTTATATGCACATTGCAAAGGGTTTTATGTATACTGTCCATTTGCTGGTCAGTCCTCTTTTGTGGAGTCATTAAAACTCTCAGAATGGGGTTCTGCCGTGTATCGGTGTATGCTGTGAAACGACAACGAGGGGGTGATTATGTGAATGAATTGCCTCGGCCTTAAAGGCCTAATCTGAAATTAACACCGCCACATATAATTATTGTCAGTTATGTATTGGAATTTGTTTATTTAACAGTGGTAGTGCCTTGAGATTGACCGAAACTATTTAACGACCCTTGATTACTTTGGCAAAATTTCGAGAATATTCCAATAAATTCCTAAACTCGGTTTAATAGTTATATACGAATGCGTGTTCATGGGGCCGAATTCCTTTTTGATAACCGATAAACAAGGATTTAAAACAAGGAAATTGAAAGGACTACCAAGAGAATCTGTAAGTAACCACTTGAATTCAATGGCATTTGCATTACATCCGAACTAATTAATTTTAAAAGGAATTTCAAAGCATACACACATATACCTACCTACACCGAATTTGCCCGTAAAACTTCACAATACATAAGTAGGTGCCTATACCTACGTTGAACTCGAAAACATTTCCTTCTGAAAAATATTTATTTTGGGAGATGCTTTTATTAAATTTTGCGTTGGTAAACTAAAATATTTTATTTACCTACATTCATCGTACACTATAAAAGGAAATAGAAAAATCAAAACTCATCCATCATGATATCTCTGACAATGGAATCAGAGAAAACTCCAGGAAAATAACATAGAGATGAAAAATAAATAGAGCATACAAAAATGGAAGACACAAAGAGTCCTCAGAGTGGTTGTACAATGTACACAAACCCAAATAGAGAACCACAGATTGTCTCAGTCTGGTAAAGCTGAGTGGCAAAAAAAATGTATAGTATGATGGACATCAGGAAAGAGCTTGTCCCTGCAACTTGTCCTTAAGGACGAATAAATAACCACCGTACGAGTGTTATCCTATCCATATAATATGTATGTAAAATTGTGGCTGTTCCTATATGTAAAAAAATACAGAGCGTATTACTTATATGTATTTGCATTGTTTTGCATCATAAGGACATATAGCTATATATTTTGTTATTAGACATAAACAACACGCCACAGCGTGCTTAAGCAGTGACCTTAAGCCAGGGGGGCTGCAGTACATATTCCACTGTGCCTAATGGGAGATCAATATATATTTTCACTTCAGAAAATACAATTTGGCTAAAAACTGTTCCTAAGGACGTGGCTATAAACGACATAGCCTATAGCAGTCTTACAGTCTTAAGGAACTTTTTAAAAAATGTTTCATCGAAATCTGTCCAGTAGTTTTCGAGTTTTTAGCTGACAAAGAAAAGTCCTACAGTTTTATTATATGTATAGAAGATAGATGTAGTTCATTCGTTCCCTGTGGCTGAGCCAATGTAGTCGACGTATTTTGGCTTGAACTACAACCACATCTTGGTACTGTTCATAGAGTTCGCGGTTGTATTTTCTTTTTCATTCGCCCTCCTCGCACACAGGGACAGGACCAGAAATCCGCTGAAATACATATTGTTGCAAATTTGTGGGTGACGCTGACGGGTTTCTTTTATTAGGATTAAATTAAGGAAAAGGTACAATTTTAGCGAAAAGAAGATTAAAATATAATTTTCCACGTTGTTCTCTACTTGCCAACTGTCAGTGTCTCCCAAATGTCAAGTGCTGTCAAAAAGCATAGGGTAACTGCTGTTTTGATTCTTAACTTCGTGTTCAGGAGTGAAGATAACTCGTGACAATATTTTTCTGTCGAAAGAGCTACAGTATAAGCGTTCCCTTTTTGCCTATCGTTCAGCACTCGACGCCAGAAAGCAAAGGTTAGGTGAACTCCTTAACTGGATCGGTATAGTTCCTATCAATAGTAACATTTTGTTAAGAAGCTAGGCCTAGCTTCTCGCAACCATTCGTTTTGTGTGAGTTTCTATTTTTGGGACGAATGGAAGGGACCTATAAATTTATGCCGAGTCCGAACGACTGAATTGAGAAGCTTTTTCAAGACAGTCATACTCTCGGATGTTTGTCAGACGTTCGCGAGAGGTGGCGCAGTAGAAAAAACCTTAAAATGTAATTTGTGTTTTTCCGGGAATCGAACCTGGGATCCCTCGCACAGTAGTCCAGCACACTAACCACTGCGCTACTACAATTAATAAAAAAAAACTAGAAAAATTTGAAATTTAGCAAAATAAATTGGATATTTTTGTGCATTGGATTGACGATATTTCTTAGCCATCAGTCCTTGGGAGTGATTTTTTTTAATCATGTTAACGTCCATCCCTTTAACAAGACTTGCGTAATTTATTCTGCCGCATGTCTTTCGGTGATTCTTATTTCCAGCGACCTTTTTTAAAAAAACCTATGTTGGTTCACGTAACATAATTAAATACTCTACTCAGATCTACAACAATATAATGTAAATATAATTTGTGAACTCATGTCATACATTATTACTTAGAGGAAACTTCATCTGCTCATACAACTTAATCTTGAGTGAGGTACACTCTCAAAGAAGCGAACAAAAAAAGCAACTAATTAAAAATAGTACCTACTAACTATATTAACTTTTTTTTAGAGAGGATGCTTGCAATTATTACGACATAGAATGTACCTACTTACAATGTAGGTGCCAACAAAATTAACTAATTTACAGTGGTTCTTGCAGTGTTATTAAGCCAAGGCAACAAATTTTCCTTTTGACTTTCGAACAATTCAAATATGTAATAAGGTGGCACATAATTAGAATATTATTAACTCTCTTCCTGTGTGGTAGGTCGGCAGGGTTTCCTTTGGGCTTATAAAAAAAATGCTATGTGTAGGGTATAGACAATTTACGAGAAGTGCTAGCTAATTTATTAAAAACCAGTTCAAGATGACATCTGACATGGTTACAATAGTCAGTAGTCAGTATACACTTTTGTGTGAACTAAAAGGACTGGCTAGAGTATGCAAGTTAGTACATACACTGCCGGTCACTAGGATGAGGCCATACATTTTGCAATAGATTTTCACTCTTTATTCCTGTAGAAAATGTTTTACCCGGAAACTTTTACTACCTGTGAAAAGGTACATATTTTACCAACAGTATGTCATAAAATTAAAGGGCAAATAAAAACTACGGCTGGAATTTCCCAAGATCAAACAATTAACTACCTGAAAAGCGTATAAAAAGATGCGTCACTAGGAAGAGGTCACTGCGAATATTTCGTTGCAGGAGTGCACATTAGCGATTTTTTTCAAAGTTTTGTTAAGAACTGTTAAAAAAAAACTGTTTTTATGTAGTTTAAAAAAAATGGGTTCCGGAAAGACTTTGACAGCGACAGAAAGAGGAAAAATAGATGCTTTCAAGGAGTCAGGACTCTCAGGTCGAGGTTGAGAAGGTATAGAGTAACGACCTAAATTCCTTGGTATTTTTCAGGATTTGCTTTAATATGAATAATTGGTTTTTTGTCTAAAGGGTCCTAAAAACGCAATGGTAAGTGCCGATTAGTGTATTTCAGGATTGAGAAATTCAAACAGTACGATGAATAGAATTTTAGATTTGAGAAGCTGAAATATGTCTGGATAAAAGATCAGAGACGTGCGTCTTGGGATGAATATTTTCAAACTGAGGGTACTGTCATAAGGGAAGGAATGAATTGGATTATAGAAGTCGCAGACAGGTGATAATTAATGAAAATGAGTAAGAGCGTCGGAGATAAAAAGGAGCCCTGGGGACCACTAGCAGTCATATAGAGTTTCAAACCTGAAACCATCAAAAATAACTTGAACTTGAATCGGACCACTGAAATCGAAGACCATTATATCAATACCTTCCTTGGTTAATTGTCCAAAGTGCGTGTTATTCCTAAATTTGTAACTCGCATCATGATTATATTCAATAACCGACTGTCCTAACAAAATTGACGAAAAAGTGGATCTAGTGATACATGAGGATTTAATTGATAGAAAAAAAAGGTCCTTGACTTTAATAGATTAAGCGACAAGTTGTGTTTAAGAGCCCACTGATGGTTAATGACCTCTATAGATCTTCGTCAATTAACTTGCTATTTTATCAGTAAACTGTGTTCTGAGCATGGCTATTATGCCACCTCCAGAACTAGAATATTCCATAATGGAAACCATCCCAAATTTTTAAATAATGGAAACCTTCCCTGATCCCGCAGATCTCCGTTTCATCCCCGCGGTTTGTAACTGAGTCGAGTTCGACGGATTTCCAGGTAGGTACATCTGACAAAACATATGATCCTGTAGCACTCAATCCACTTCTTAAGTTAATGTCGATAAACACAAATGTGCTAATTTAATTATTCTCTTTCCTCTGACTTTAATCTGATTTTGACACTAAGCACTTGAGCAACATCACACAACTTTTACACTCGTAGCAATAAATTAATTCCTTACACGTAAACAACAGAAGTATACACCAAGTTACACTTCACCTACTCCAGATATATGTCTACCATAATCCTGAAGAAAAAGTTTCTCGTCATCACCACAAAGCAGCAAATAAATCAACTTGTCACACCAGCTCAATTCAGAAGCATTAACCCGAAAAAAAATCTCTCCATGCCCGAGCGCAGTTGTAGTCCCCATGTACCGCAAACTTCGCATTCGGGTCAATTCAAATTAATCCGCTTGCACAACACAACCAGAGTCACAAGCAAATACCAATAATAGGACGAATTTTCACATCACACACATACATTTTCAGCTTCAAGTAGATGTGCCATCTCAAGGGGACATGTGTGTAACTGCTGACTTGGTTTGCATATATACTTTCTAGATTGCAAAATACCTTCGAAGCCATCCCAGTCGATATTCAAATTAAAAGTAAATCCTCCTACATATCCTTAGAAATTTCCTATCGCAAACATGCATCCACACCAAGCTGTATAAGACCCTTCAGAAACATTGATTTCAATTCCAAGTTTCTACGTACCTCAATGGTGTGTCGGGGATGGTGAGACTAATCTGGCCAATGTGCACTCATCCCATTTATACCTACCCAAGATTGGGGGACTTTGAAATTTCGTTTTTTAATTCACAAGGATATAATTGAATTATCATCCCTGCCATCAGTATTCGTGTGTGCAAATATTTTTCCAAGTACAAATTAAAACGTCGTCGTTTGTATTGTGCCGACACTGACGACCGACGCAACGCCAGCCACCGTCATCTCATCATCATCATTATCATCTCCGTGCTAAGTCCGCAGGCATATGTAAAAAGGACACGAAGCGGATGATCTGTTTACTGTTGATAAATAATTCGTTAGCATATTTTATGATGCCACGTTTTTCACTTGGCGAAAGATTACGCACAAATATTCCAGCCACACAATGGACACGACCCCAAAGTTTTGAAAATTTTCCACCACTTGAACGGCTAAGGAGCTAAAGCAGAATACAATCGCGCGAGGGGCTGAGTGTGGGTTATATTCAAGTCAGCCGCTTGTTGCGATCCCTTTTCAAATATCCGGCCATATGCCAAATTTATATGCAAATAACAAACAAACAATTAAATTTTCAATCTGCGATGGTGATAGAGCCCTCTCTCATATATGGGATTGCTCTAAAATACAAATCCACCCTCGTGAAAGGACGATGATTTTATTTGCGAGGAGGGCTATTTGATTTTCGTAAAAGTTCGGCTGGATTCGATGCCCTAAGTGAATGGTAAATAGGATACAAAACGAAGATGTCCTTATAGCCTAATTGAAATCTTTGGAAAACGGCTATAGCTATAGGCGGGGTTGCAATCATAATTCTAAAATACTCACTCCCACCCCCTCCCTGGGATGGGATGCAATTTGTCATTTTGTGCTCTCAAGCAATTTAAATTTTAAACTGACACGAATTCGAATTCCATTTCAATGCAAAGTACATAATATCTATTGCTAAGGGCATCGTAGTACAACACACCCCCGAATGGAATTAGGAAAGAAAAAAAAAACAGGAACACTGTTGTATTACCAGCCACAAGGCATCATCATTGTCATCTTCACACGAGTCCCAACAAAAATCAAACATCAGAAGAATGTCATCGTCGGCATCATCCTGCCAACTGTGATTTGATGTCAGTGGTAATTATAGGATTTTTCATTATTCGAGCATTTGGCCGGATCCAACGCCCTTGATGGTTAATGGAACTTTGTATATCGCAAATTGTACCTCCGAGCGGTAAAGTGATGTTTGCTATTTGGGGTCTATGCAACAGTGTTTGTATTTGAAATAGAGTGTATTGCAGGGGGACAATAATGATACATTCAGCATCACTTGCACCTGTATTAAATATCAAATTATTGTCGCCCAAAGCCAACTGGGGTGAGCGCGAGTAGATAACAGATAATTATAATATTTTCTGTTTTACTCTGTCTATTGAAGTATTCGATAATTTATTGCTGCGGTAGGGTAACTTTACTTGTGAAGGTCATTATCCTTAAAAAAAAAAAATACCCTTGCGCATATTCACACCACACTTATCTAGTTTGTTAAAACAGTGCTACAGTTACCTTTCCAAATTACTTACCACAAAGCTGTTTCAGCGACCATAAAGATACAGGATACCTAACCAATACTACTTGAATTACATTGATTTGATTCATTAATAACTATAGGCAGTTTAGAGCAACAACAGCAATACAGGGGAAAGCCAGAGTTTCAATAACAGTTAGCTACCATCAGAAAAGGCCTTTAAAGGATGTTTCAAGCAACTCTGTGACGGAGCAGACGTAGACCATGTATTGGCTTATCTATAGGATTTTAGTGAAAAATCTGAAAGGCAGAAAGTCCGAACAAATATCCTGCCAGAAAGTGCTGAGGACAATAGTAGAGCACCTTTTCCAGCACATAGGACGTCCATAAGGCAGGCGACAATGCCGATGGCATTCCGAAAAAGACAAGACCTTTTTATTGCAATTATTCAAAAGTGTCTTATGGAGGGGATTTTTCCTAAAACATTCAAGCTCACACATCTGGTTTTGTTAACAAAAGGACAGAAGCCGCCAGAATAGGACAGGTTTGGTTAGGTAATGTGTGGTAGTGGCCAAAAGATTCTATCTGCCGGGCATTACAGTGGGAATTCTATTGCTACTTGCGAATTTGGATGTCCTACCTCGTTTTAAGAGGATTTCATGGTGACTGAGGCAGTCAAATGTTATACAAGCTTGCATCTCCTGGTTGCGGCTTGGTCTTCGGGTCAGGGTGAAGATTGACCGTAACAGTCCGAACCCTGCCTATATTGCCTCTGACAGACCAACACTAAGGACGGAGACTGGTGCGTGTCAGAAGTGGGTGAATGAACCAGTTCGCTTTGCTGCTTGACCAAAAGTCGATGGATGGATTGTCTGTTGAACAAGGATGGGGGTAACTGTAGCAGTCTGCCTCCCGTGAGTCCACATGACAGAGACTGGTGCTGTGCTGAGCAGTCTTAATTTGAAGCACTTCGTCTTGCTGCTTGGTACCGAAAAGAGAAGTCGCGCTCGCTATTTGTCTTCGACGAGGGGTGACCATCTGTTGGCTCTGACGGGGTACTCGAATTGTTGAGATGAGGTTCATTGATGTAGTCAGCTTCTCCAGTTGGTGGTTAGTTTTCGGGGAGGGCGAAGGGTTGACCGAAGCAGTCTAACCCCCCGCTGGCGTTGGTAGCCTCTGACAGTGCGTTAGTAAGAAGGGTGGCTGGTACAGATCAGGGAAGAGCATTTGCTGTTTTGAGCAGAATAACCATCTGCATATTGGCCGATATGTTTGCTGGATACAAAGAGAATAATCTTAGAAAGTATCATATACGGCAGACGGCTCGAGGGGCCAGAGGATAAAGGAGATTTGTCAGACTACTATAGTAGCTATTTAGAAAATCGCGTTCTACCGTCGCACAGCGGGCAAAAATTGTCGATTTGGCGGACATAAATCATAAATTCCCTCCACAGGAAGGTAGGTATATTCACTTTGCAATTACATTTGTAAGAAGAAGTCACCGGAGACCCTATAAACATAAAGTATTTATATTTTGAATCAGGATCAAATTCTGAATCGATTTAGCCTCCGTCCGTCCGTCTGTCTATCTGGCCGTTGAAAACACAATAGCGTCCAAACGAATCGACCTAGGCAAATGACATTTTGTGAGAGGACTTCTTTTTACCCTCATCAGGATGGTACTAAAAATGGTCTATGTCAACATTTTCATCACGATGAAGTACACGAAGAAACAACGTTTACAAATAATTAAAATTTACTACAGAAATTCCGAGTCGGTGGTCCCAACTTTAAAAGCGTTAACGCCATAATTTTTTGGTTAAATGGTCAATAAGCAAAATATGCGTAACTGGACAGGTGAGAACCCTCATGTGCGTCATGAAACAACACTAAACGGTCCCGTCTATTGGCCGCCGAGATCGTGTGATTTAACGGCTCTAGACTTTTTTTTTTATTAGGTTACATTAAGTCATTATTGGTCTATGCCAACAAGCTAGCGACATTAGAGGAGCTCAGAGCCAATATTGAACGAGAAATAGCGTCCGTATCGGTCGAAATGTGTGGCCGAGTCATCGAAAATTGGGTTCAACGTATCGACCGATTCATACGTTCCATTGGCGGACATATCTATGAACGAAGTCGAATTCCAAATGTTTTGATAGTAATTCAAGCCAATACAATTTTTTTTTTTTTTTTTTTTTAGATATCTCAAAGTAGTTGCATTTTATTTAAAAAAGAAGTTGTCAAGTCCTTAATGAAAGACCCTTTAGTTACACCTTACACGTAAGAAATATAACTTTTTTTTTGTCTAAAAATGTTAAGGTGAAGAGTAATTAAAGTCCAGAGTTAGGAAATAATATAAATGGATTTATTGTGCATTTTGTTGGATTAAGTTTAAGAACTGGATTTTGCAAAACAATGCTGTGAAAAGTTATTGTGGTTTTCTGACGCTGGACGTCAAAAATGTTTTTAATTCGGCGAACTATTCATACAATAGAAGGTCGCTGGCCAGAATGGAAGCGGCGTACAGAACCTGCAGAACATTGTTGCAAATTACTTTACCGATAGAAATTTAAGGTATCAGACTCCCAATAGAGTTAAGTACAACAACGCGGGACTACCACAAGGCTCTGTTCTTGGGCCTCTCCTGTAGAATATGGTGCTCGACGGAGTCCTAATACGACTAACGCTGCTTCAAGGAGTTAATATGGATAAGTTTGCCGATGTGGTAACGGTGGCCAAGCACATCCACGAGATAAGAGTCCGCTACTGATGCCATAGTCACAAAATGGCTAGAGTCTGCCGGAAAACTCGACAAAATGTCCAAACAGAAGTTGGTCAGGGGCAGTTCCTCAATTTAAGCGATAAACGATGTTACTACTCGTTTTCCTCCACTCAATGGAATGATCCCTATCACCAGCGAGTTGGAAAGGATCTACTTTAGGCAAGAAGTCATCGCTACTAGAGAGGTAAAAAGAGAAGAAAGGGAAACATCTATTCCACTATGGTAAGGGCCAGGTGGGCATATGGACCTACAAACTGATCAGCCAACGAGTTCTGGACAATAAGAACAAATGGGGAATGCAACTACCACCTTACGCAGTTCCTGTCGAGACATGGCTGTTATCTAGATTTCACCACCATAGCGTAGATACACGAAATGCTAAGAATACACTTGAAAGACTAAGAAGAGCCGAAGTGAAAGCAATACCTACCTAACGGCAGTCCCGCGGGGAGAGTGGTTAAAGGACGTAGGGTGTAGATAAGTAAATTTAGACGCACTCCTGGCATCGATTATTCGCATTTTTGGAAGATTACCACATCCACTGCCGCAAAAAAGGAAAAAAATCCAAGACATCCTTCTGACTATGCATATCCTGTTCAGCCTTCGGACGAGACAAATACTTCGCAGTTACTGGAATCATACTCTGCCTAAAAATGATAATTTGAGACGATTAGCTGCATTATAACCGAGAATTTGTTCAGTTCTATTCGTGTCCCGTGCAAAAAAACACTTTCACTTGTCCCTTATAATGAAAACAAAAAAAATCCGCTCTCATAAAAGTAAACGTCGAATGTCGATTCAAAATTTATTCATTTAGGCTGAAATTTTCCAACGGAAAATTGAACAAAAAATAAAGTTCTCAATTCAAAATTTCTAGTGAAGACGAAAATTAAATAAAAAAGGACAATGAGCCCTTTGGCCATAAACAGCACCCGCATTGGTCTTCTAAGAAGCAACGCCAACCCACTACTATACAGTATTCGCAATATAAGCGGATGTTTGGAAAGCAAGTCCAAATGTTCCAAAAGCAAAATCCGCGTCAGCGCTTGCAAAGACAACAAACACGAACTGCCACCACGTAAGGCGCCCAAAAAAGAAGAATTCAAATCGATGTGGGAAACTCCAAAATGTGATCTATCGCTTGCCGTTTGTCCTCCTGTTAAATTCGATGCTTTATACTACAAGCCATCCGATAAGGCAAAACGGACATATCAACAAACCTGGGTCGAGTGTCCGGCTCGTAAAATCAAACCAACTATTGTATGCGAGTATCCTCAAGAAAAGTATCCCCCCCTAGAACGTAGATCGCGGCAGTCTAGGCCAGATACTGCAAAATGTTTGGGGAAGAGCAAAGCGGATTTAATGACCTGCTCTCGGCAAAAGGACTTGAAGCAAAACAAGAACTGTCTGAAGATAGCGCTGCCTGGTTGCCGTGGTGTTCGATCAGATATCAGGTGTAAAATTATGCGCGGTCCAGCAAATTGTATCATACCTCGATGCCCCTACCCGAGCTTCTCCGAATGCACTAGGCCAAAAACAAAACCAATACGTCCATCCGAGTGTGATTGCCTGAAGATACGTTCGATGTGTGAAGTTTGGACAATTCTAAGACAAAAGGCTGTACTGTAGTGACTTTTCGAAATTGAATTTTTTTCAGAACTTTTGAAAATTGCACAAAATCATATAAAGTTTTGATAAAGAAAATGGCTTCGATATTAACAAAGCTGTTCCATTGTCAGAGGATAGAAAAATAAATACTTGTTAATTATTGCATTTAAATTGCATTTTTCGTTAAGTAGTGTCAACCTTGTGACGCGGACTAAAAGTGTTTTAATTGGCTTATGTAGACTTTACGAATTGAACAGATACACTAGTGCGAAGGACATGCAAAGGGATGGAATCGTAATGAAATCAAAACCTTGCAATGGAGCAGCTGCTACTTTAATTCGCCTTAAAATTCAGACTGATACTAAAATAGAGTTTTGAACGACTTCTGACGCCTCATGACATCACCAGCATTATGTCATGACATAATGTCCCAACCTCCAAAAACTGATGTTGCCGCAAGTTTTAGGTTTCTACTCCTGTCTCTTGTATAATTAGGATCAGCTTCGCCAACTCTAGATCTTACGCCATGGACTTTAAATCATTCAGACTTGATCTAGGCATTTCATTCTTTGCCTATTAAGACTACACCTACCTACTTAGGCCAAGACACCAACAATACAACGAAGCAATCTCATTTTGGCATCTTGTATCAGCCTGGCAGATTTATGATCACTATTTAACTTTTTGCCGAAATCCTTACAAGATTGTTCATTGGCTGCCTTAACAACCAATTTGCGCCTCTATGTACCAGTTTCGAGAAGCTGAGGTCCCCAAGTGAATTCTCGCCAAAGGCATTATTTTTCACTCTGATGCTTCTTGAAATCCCGAAGTCTTAAACTACGCAGATCCTTTTACACCAAAGCCGTCACTTCGCAAACATCTTCCATAGCGGTAATGACATCTACAGTTGCCATTCTCGCTCCACATTCAATTCCCCATGTCATTACATCCATATCTCCAACGTTTTCAAGAGCTCCTTAGATAATGGAAAGGACTCCAACTCCAGATTTGGTTGCATACATCTGCTCTAAAGAGCTGGACCTAGAGCATATGTAACAAGCTTAAGCTTTAAGAGCTTCCTCCTAATTATATCCAGCCCAAATGCTCTGCTGTACTGACTTTTGAGTATTCCTAATACCGTAAGGTTCACAGTTCCAGATTCCAGAACCAATTTGATTTTATATTTTACTTTACTTTATGCTTTTATTTAGTATCTATCTATTATAATATTAAAAGCCGACCCGATTTCTTGTGATGGTCATTTACCCTACTTAAAGAATACAAAATCCATTTTTCTTTTTACCAAATTGAAGTTTACCACTCATAGATGTGTTATGAAGAATAATTATTTGAAAAAAACATTTGTAAAATAGGTAAATTAATATTTTGAAATTGCATTGATTACAACAACAACAAACAAAGAAAATGAATATTTCCCCTTCGCTCAGTCAAAATTCTACTTTTTGCGATCGTGCGACAGGACAAACAAAAACAAAAACACATCGTCATACGTGGGGGTGGTGTGCCTGTGTACCTCATTCGAAAAGGGTTGATTTGTTTTCTCAGTGAGTGCTATGGTCAGCAGGAGCAGCTGTATGTACATAGTGATCGTATGTCCAATGCAGGATGGGGTACGTGCTGCAGTATAGCATGGGGTAGGTATATTAATAATCTTCATAAAAGAAGAGACGTACAAACCAGGTAACAGGGTAAGGTTGGGTTGGGGTAGTTGTTTGGATTTCATATGAAGAGGGAAACAAAGGAAATGAGAAGCAGTATTGTATGAACAAGTACCATGGTCATGGAAAGGGAGGGCGGTGCAGAGGGTGCACATTATATTTGTTGTCTTCCATTCTCCATTGGCGTAGGTATATAGCGATCCGATACTTTTTAAGAAGTTTCACTTCTTTCACGCGTACGGACTTGCACGGTCCCTGGATGGTTTAACTTTAGATTTACAACTGGACCCGGTAGGTGGCGCTGCAATCGAGTTCCAGGAATTTTATTCATTTCCTTCTAAACGCCTAGACCGATTTTGCTGAAATTTGGTGTGTGTGTTTGAGGGGATCCCTGGATGGTTAAGGACCCTGTAGGTGGCGCTGTAATCGAGTTCCAGGAATTTTATTTATTTCCTTCTAAACGGCTGGACCGATTTTGCTGAAATTTGGTGTGTGTGTTTGAGGGGATCCCTTGATGGTTAAGGACCCGGTAGGTGGCGCTGCAATCGAGTTCCAGGAATATTATTTATTTCCTTCTAAACGCCTGGACCGATTTTGCTGAAATTTGGTGTGTGTGTTTGAGGAGATCCCTGGATGGTTAGATGTCGCAGCAATCGAGTTCCAGGAATTTTATTTATTTCCTCCTTAAATGGATGGTTTATAGTGGGTCAAAACAATACAAACCAAAACAAAGCAAAGCAAAGCAAAGCAAAACAAAACACAGTTGTGAAGTTTCACCTCAGTAGAATGCTTATGTACATAATGAAGGTGAAGCACATACTCATTTTTTGTCGTTATGCATGCATGTTGCGTTGCTTTGTGTTTAAATGTATGGTGGTCGAATTTCGACCACTGGGTGAGCCTAGTACATATTAAGAGCCAACTTTATTATAACAAAATTCCCACAATTTGGCCGTTATTTATATTATTTTGGTTTTTCTTTGACCATGCAAAAAAAGTGAATTTCTTTTTGCAGCCCTTGAATAGGGACAGAGGCAATTGTTTCACTGTGGATCAAATTATTGAAGCTGAAGATATAGGAAAAGTTGAAGTTGTAAAGAAAGTTGTAAAACTGCTGAAGAGAAAAACAAAATACTTGGCTATAAGGAGTATAGTCTCACTTAAATATTGTCAAACAAAATTAGAATAAGCAAGTCAGTGGTTGGCAATTTTAAAAAATGAGTGCAAATATGGAAACAACACGAAAGGGAAGACCAAAAAAGCTACTACATTTAATGAAAATAGACGGATTGTTCGAGAAGCATCAAATTCTCACTGTTCCGCCTCGCAGATCGGATTAAATTTGGGAATCATTATTAGAGTTGGTTGACACGATAAGATGAGTAGTTAGCCGAGCTGGACTTCTAAAAAGAATAAAATTAATACATAAACCGCCTCTTACCACTGGCCGTAAAAAGGCTGGCAGGGTTTTTGCTCAGAATTGTGAATTTCTGTTTCTATCATCAAAAATGAACGCGAACAACTACAAACACAAAGGCGTACTACAGAAGGCTTTTCCTTTTTACGATTATGTATTTGGACCCTTGCAATGGACTTTGCAGCAGGATAACGCTTCCATTCATACCCCACGCGTGGTAAAAGAGTGTATATCCGTACCCAATACATGCCTTTACTAGAGTGGCCACCTTATTCCCCTGATCTCAATATACACTGGCGATCACTAGGATGAGGCCATTTCGATTTTTACTCTTTATACCTGATGGAAATTTTGTACCCGGAAACTTTTACTACCTGTGAACAGATATATATTTTCCAAACAGTAAGTCATAAAATTAGAGGGTAAATAAGAAACGACGGCTATATTTTCCCAAGATCAAACAATGAACTACTTGAAAAGCGTATAAGAAGATGTGCCACTAGGATGAGGCCATTGCGATTATTTCATTGTAGGAGCGATCTTTTTCAAAGTTTTGTTAAGAATATTTAAAAAAGCGTCGAAAAGAAGTGTTTTTATTTAGATAAAAAAAATGGGTTCCGGAAAGACTTTGTCAGCGATAAAAAGAGGAAAAATAGATTCTTTCAAAGAGTTAGGACTCTCAGGCCGAGAAATTGCAAGGATGCTAAATAGAAGTAAGACTGTTGTAAACAGTTATCTTGCGGATCCACAACACTATGGGAAAAATCAAAAAGGACGCATGGCAGAAGCGACAACTTTGCGATAAAAGCGGTTAATTCTACGCCTTGCATCAAATTGTACTCCACCAGCGACTATAATAAGGGCCAACAGCAGAGTATCAGCCAGCATAGCAACGGTCCGAAGGATAATACGAAAAAGTGGTACTATACAGAGAAGAAGAAGAAAACTTAAAAAGAAACCTGTTTTGAGGCAAGTACACAAGAAGCATCGAATGAATTTGCAAGAGAACATGTCGCTTGGAGCAAAATGTATATGTATTGCAAAATGTAGGGGCTCATCCTAGTGATCGCCAGTGTTATTGTGAATGTTTGGGGATGGTTCATGGTTGTTACGGAAAGTATTCGCGTCCGGTAGACAATTCAAACGTTAAATCATTAACTTCAGTCTTCAATGCCGCATGGAGCAACATTTCCTTGAGCTACCTAGAATATTTGTATGATTCGCTTTCAAATATGTAGTATTTATGAATCCCATTATTAACTAAGCTAAACAAGGTCTAATAAAATGAATTTGAATTGAATTTTGCAACGCTTTGTTATTTATCCTTGTTTCTAGTTATTGTCCCTATTCAAGTGCGACGAGACAAAAATTCATTTTTATAGACTACATTTAAAAATCAATTGTTTAACAATAACGGAAAGATTTCGGTGCTTCATTTTGTTTTCCCCTTAAATAGAAAGTTGAAATCTACGTTGTTTTATTGAAGAAAAGCAAAAGAGAAACAATAAATCTTGTCCCTATTCAAGTGCATGGGAATGTTGAAATTTAACATTCTCCATAACAAGCTGCAGGTCCTTTTCTGTTATTGAAGCCACGTTACATGTGTCTGCCCTTTGTCGACAAAGTGTACGACCCTATTGGCCTATTAACACAGTCACATAGAGCGCATTCAGCCTCTTAAATGTTTTATAATTCGAGGATGGGAAGCTCATAGCGCGTTTCGAGTCAACACCATCGCAAATTGTCACTTTCAGGCTTGGCAATTCGAGGCTCGCTTAGTTCGTCTTGTCATCTGGGTGTGTTCTTCATCATTTTTGTGTTCATTACTCGACTCAACCGGCTTAGGAAAGGACACGTACTTTTTTTTTGTCAAATAATATGTTTGGAAGCAAAAGCTTTATCACCTCCTTTTGACGGGTGAAAATCGCTACTATGAATACTGAATATAACGAACGTTGTAAATTATGCAGTATAGCATATCAGTGTACAAAAACACAATTTATATGGCATTTAGAATGTCATAACATCCTGTTTCATTTTTGAATAAAAAATCCTATAACCCCTCGACAGTTGAATATTAAATTATTAAGCCAACATTATTTTATCTGTGTTGGTCTCGTCGGTATGTCCCTAAAAACATTCATATCTGCCAAATTCATAATTAATTTTGCACATGAATACCAATGATTGCTGCCGCTGCCACACAGCGAAATAACACATCCTTGCTGGAAAGGTTAGTTACTGGTGAAATGCCAGGTAGCGCATGTTGCAAGCTTGTAGCCAAGAATATTCGAACGAGAACTCAATTCGTTATGGATGTTTTTTTTTTTTGAAGATTCCGGAAATCATTGTAATAGCAGGGCGTCGTCGGTCGTATAGCAGTCATCGTATATAAGTTCCCGGGCGAAGCATTAGGAACCGGCTTCAAGTCGCTCCTGGGCAACATAATAGTGATATTAATTCGACGCATCCTATGGCAACAAAACACTGTGCATGTACCGATAAATATCATGATATAGGATTCCGAGAAGCGTATATAACATACACAACCAAACAACTGGACACAATTCATAAGCCAGTAAAGTATTTGACATTGATAAATAATTTATGAGACTTATGAATCTGACCCTTCCCTGGCTGGGAATTATGTTTTTAACCGAAAAGGGCACAGATGCAAATTCATTTTTCACCCAGTACGAGTATAGGTATATATAATACCAACGAACATACATAGCTTTGATGGTCTTCTCCCGATACACCAAACGATAGAGTCGCTCATGCGATAACGACTCTGTCAACTAGATAATTGTTATATTAGTACATCCCTATGACACTGCCTGTTAGCACCCACAAGCAGCGTTCCATTCGCAATATATGTATAATAATGTAATGCGAATACCCCACTACACACAGATATACTAGGTATTCGAAAGACGACGGCTATGTGATCGCTGAGCGTGAGTCGCCCATAGATATTACTACACCATTCTACATTCAGTCCGGAGGGATCCATTAGTTGGTGTAATTGTAATTACACTTTGTGTATATGAATGTCGTCTCGTTGGGCAGTTCTGCTGGTTGGATTTCTTTCACCCGAACAGAAGATACATGGAAACGCAATTAACGAAAGAAGAGTTCCAAACAAATGTACATATGTATAATATCCATCCAGTTGGTATAGTCCGAGTCCGAGAATGTTTTCCTTTCAAAGGCAATGTCCTTGGATTCCATTTGTATATGTACCTACTTATGGCTGCGTGGGTAGCAGGATGTTATAACTCGAGATGAAATTCAAGTTTTGCTGTATGTTTTTATTCGGCTTGTTTGTGATGCTTCATTCCACTTCCACGTGACAGTCATACATTGTGAGAGCACACCTGAACGTAACGAGCTCCTGCAGAGAGATTTCTCAATTAAGTCAAACTGCACAGCATAGTGATGTTGTTTCAGCTCTGGGAGCACTCTAGAGTGTTTTGATTGTACGCAGCCTGAGCACAATTACAGTGAAATCGGAAGAAATATTGGATTACGCAAGTAATTGGATACGAATTAGCTGTGGGAAGGATATTTTTACAAAGAAAATTATTTGATTGTGGAGAACTTGTGAGTGGCAACTCATCCACATGGGATCGCAAATGGGGATAGCATTCAGCACCACATTAGGTACTAAACGTAATTGCTTACCATCCGGATTTGCTGTACAAAATATAATTCCAATCCCCAAATGGGGATAGCATTCAGCACAACATTAGCTAGGTACGAAATTAAATATTGCTTACCATCCGGATTTGCTAAACGAAATATTATTCCTCGTTCTCAATGTGATTTTTGAGCTTGGATATATTTAGCAAATTTAGTAAGCGTGGGGCTACTAATATTCCCAAGTCTTCACGCCATCACTTACTCTCAATGCACACGTCTTGTGTTTGCTTAGTGATTACTGATTACTATAGCAAAGCAGAAAACAGATTAACAAGTTGTAGAAAAGAGCATAAGATAGCGAAAGGCGATTCGTCGAATTTGGGTATTAGAAATAGCTCTTGTAGGCCAAAACTTTTCAAGTAGTTTTTATCATTTTGAAATTCAATTAGCTATGAGTTTTCGGCTACATGAAATTTGGCCCCAAACTACGAATGAAAAATCACCCCAAAATTGGGGCTGTTTTTCAAAATTAAATAATACCCCAATTTCAAATATGAAATAAAGCCCCACTGCGATGAAATAAGGCCCCAAATCTGTCAGTAAACCCAAGCAGGGGGGTTGCAGCCCCATACGTTTTCGTTTTTCGTTTGGGGTCTTATTTCATAATGAAATTTTACCCCAAAATGGAAAATGAAAAAAAAAGGCCCCAATATATGAATTGTCACCCCAATTCGCAGAATTTTACGCAATTTTCTGTTGTTGTTGCTTTTCATGTAAATGTTTGGGGTGATTTTTAATTTTCAGTTTGGAACCAAATTTCATGTAGCCTGAGTTTTCGGAATATAAACTTGGAAAACTTAAGTTAGCGATACAAAAGTGTGTTTCTAACGTTATTTCGTATAACTATGGAAAGCAGGCGGAAGACACTAATCCTGATTGCTTGTACCGAGGCTGGGATATGTCATCCATTTATAGTCCCTCATCTGCACAATGCCGACTAAATAAGGAAGGACACTTTGAGTATTACCTATATAGTAGTAAATTTTTCTGTTTTTTTTTTTTAATATAAATCCATTTGTTTTAAATACAGAAAGAAAATAAATTAAAATTAATTTTATTTAAAAAATAACAAGAATGCGACGCTTTTGTAAGTTTTTATTTAAAGAAGGAAGAAAGAAAGTATATAATTATAAATCCATTAATGTTAAATATAGAGAAAATAAGTAAATAAAATTAATTGTATTTTACAAATAAGTTATTATTTAAGGATGGATGTTCCCAATCATTTTGGTCTAGAAATTCTTTCACGACACTTAAAACATCTTCCTTTCCCTTTGGAAAACCTTTTAGTTGACAAAGCTTTATCCACTCAACAATAGTTACCTCCTCCACTTTCGTTAAAATTGGAGACGGGCCATGACCGGGTTTCTTAAATATGGTACCAAGGCGAAATTGAAGCGTTGACCTTGGTATATCGTAAATTTTCGAAGCTCTTTTCCTCGAAATCTGTCCACCTTTTATTTCCGAAAGAGCAAGTTGAAGCCGATTCTCATCATACGTAATTTTTTTCTTATTAGGCATTTTCAAAAATCTGAAACAATAACGTTCGTATACTACAGTTGTTGGCACCATCAAAAGTACAGTTATTGGCAGTGCCAACTACTGTAGTCTCATATGCGACAGTTATTGGCACCCCCTGCCAATAATTGAAACAATGGCTTTTTTTTTGATACAGATATTGGCACCCCTCTTATTTAATATATTAGCAAATAATTTGAATATTTAAACTTAAATTAATAAAATTTAACATATCGCCAATTAATATATGTAGCTAAAGTTTTTGTACTTATTTTAAGGATTTCAGAAAAAGTCTGTACTTACCAAATTGGAAGTCCATGAAAATTAACAATATTTCGCACTAAAAAAAATTTCACTGACGGGTGTTTACACTTTGATTTATGTATATCGACTGAAAAGTGCCTTTAATATAAGAACTGCTGGAAAATATTGCAAATTTATTATATTATTGGAAAAAACAAAATCTTTATCGAAAAAAGTAACTGGAACAGAGCAAATCGCTATTGAACAGAGGGGTGCCAACTACTGTATCAAAAAAAGGGGTGCCAACTACTGTACCCGTTAGCTACTTAATTAAATTTACATGCTTATTTTATGTGTTGTACCTACTCATATACCAAACTTTTTCGATAGAAAAATGTACCCACAATGTATTTATGCAGTGCATTCCAGCTACCTTCAGATTCTCCGTTGAGTATATTGGTGAGCTCGTCCTACTCCAAAAACGGTTTTCCAAAAACACTTCGTCGAAAGGGTCTATGAATTGGGCATTTTCAAACGAAGTGAAGAACAGTTTCTTCCTCATGTAAATTACATATAAAGTGCAGTTTCTTTGTTCTCCTTCCCGAAATTGGTTTGCATTAAGACCTAAGATACGCGTTTTAAATGTCCACATTATCAATTATCTACCATTAGCATCATCGAAGTACGTGGGATAAATTGAATGCTTCAGTTTGCTATATAAATTCCATGAGAGCTTATTTGTGCAAGTCCTGTTTTTAGGCTAAGTATGTAATTTGGTGTGAAATCAGACAAACCAAATATTTTTTTAATAAAATATCGCTGCATTTTATCAACGGTCGAAATTTGAAAATCCCCAAACTTGCCTTGTTTGTAAATCAAGAATTAAACACTTGTTTGTGCGAATGAAAATAATTTTTTTCACCAAATTAATAATTACATACTACAAAACCAGTCGACGTATTGCTAAAATTGGTATTTGTCGTTTAACTAGAGGTTATACGTTATACACCTGATGTTGTGTGCAAATTTCAGCCTTCTGCGCCCATTAGTTCTTAAGATAAACCTAGGAACACAATTGGCTTAATGGGTTCGGACAGACGGACAGACATCGTAGCGAAAACAATAAGGTTCCATTTTGTTGCTATGGGACTTACTACTTACTTATCGGGCTCCCGACCCGTGAAGAGTCTCTGCCTGGGACACTGCAGCCTCCCATCCTCTACGATCCCGGGCACGCTGCTTCCAGTTGCCCAGACCAAGCGCTCTGGCATCCGCGATGGCTTGGTCTTTGAAACGGAGGTTCGGTCTTCCTTGTCTTCTCGAACCTGGGGGCTGGGATTCGAAGATCCTCTTAGCTGGAGCATTATTGTCCATTCGCTCGATGTGGCCGAGCCAATGTAGTCGACGTGTTTTGGCTTTTTGGACTACATCCACATCTTGGTACAGCTCATAGAGTTCGCGGTTATATCTTCTTCTCCATTCGCCCTCCTCGCACACAGGACCAAAAATCCGCCGAAGTATTTTTCTTGTGAAGGAGCCCAGTATTAGCTCTCCCTTCCTGCTTATCGTCCAGCACTCGGCGCCATAAAGCAGAACTGGCAGGATAAGGGTTTTGTAGAGCACACATTTCGTCCTTCGAGTTAAGAGTTTTGAACCCAGTTGTTTTTCCAAACCGAAGTAGCAACGGTTTCCTAGGGTAATTCTTCGCCGGATCTCCACTAGGGTGTCGTTCGTGGAGTTCATATTTACTCCGAGGTAGGTGAACTCCTGACGTTTTGTCCTAGGCGGTGGACAGATGCTTGTTTGTTTGTTGATAGCATGTATTTAGTCTTGTCCTCATTTACTTCAAGGCCAACGGATTTCGCCTGTTCTTCAATCGCCGTAAACGCTTCTATCATGGCACGCTGGGAGCGACCGATGATGTCAATATCGTCCGCATAGCCCAGCAGCTGGACGGATCTGTTGAAGATAGTGCCTTCCGTGTTGACACCTGCCCTGCGCACTATCTGCTCCAGTACGAGATTGAAGAAATCGCATGACAGCGCGTCTCCTTGACGAAATCCGGTGCAAGTTTGAAATAGATCGGAGGACCTGCTTCCAAACTGCACGTTGCAGCGCGTGTTTTCCAGCGTCACGCGACACAGCTGAATCAGTTTTGTCGGGATTCCGAATTCGGCCATCGCCATATAGAGCTCCAGACGATGTATGCTGTCATACGCGGCTTTGAAGTCGATGAATAGGTGGTGAGTTTCGACTTGAAATTCGTTGGTCTTTTCCAGGATTTGCCTCAGTGTGAAAATTTGGTCTATAGTCGATCTGCCAGGCCGGAAGCCACACTGGTACGTGCCGATTAGTGTGTTGCAGAACGGTTTAAGACGTTCACACAGTACGTTGGATAGGATCTTGTATGCGACATTAAGCAGGGATATGCCTCGATAGTTCTTGCAAGACATAGGATCGCCCTTTTTGTAGATGGGGCATATGGAGCTGTTGCTATGGGAACGGAACCTTAAAAAGGTATGGGAAAGTTATTTGGGATTTGAAAATATGGATTGTGTGTAAGGGGGTTTATGTCCAGTTCTTTTCTCAATATCTATGAAGTTTCTCGATGCATGCTAATAATTCTCGGTTCAAATTTTCCTCGCTCTCTTTCGCATTACCGTGACGATATTGTACAGTGTGACTGCTTTCGCCTACCTCCATTTCAAGTGTGCATTTAGATATCTGCAAGGCATCGAAGCACCCATTGCAATTTCTCTGCAATTTCTCAAGTTTCGGCTTTTTCCGTTTCTTTTTCAAAATCCTCTTTCTCTCATACACTTTTTTTTTCTTATTGCGCTGAGGATTACTCCTCCGACCATACTAAAACGGCTAGTTCTGACGCTGTTCAATATAGGAGCTCGCCACCCGGCCAGCTCCTCTTCGCTGTACCGCTGCTATTTGCTTTCTATATTTTTCGTGGTTGAATACATTGGCATATACAGAGCGACAGAAGACATGACTGACATAAGGAGTTATATTTTATCTGCTACTCGTATGTATGCGAGACTCGTATCCAACTTCACACCTAAGGACTTTTCTGCATCTTGTATGGTTATTGCCTCATGGCCAACTTGTAACTCAAAAATAGTGGGGTTCTACCTAAAAGTCAGGTGGACAATCTCGGTATTTTCTAGTGCAAAGCGAAGCCCCTATAGTTTTGCAAAGTCTTTGGAGCATATTCATTGTCCCATGCATCCCATGATCGCTGCCGATACCCATGATCGCTGCCGATATTTCTCATCTGTGCAGCCGATCATGTACGTATTTTCGGGCACCTTCATTTTAAGTATTCCATTATAGGAGATTATATTCCATAAGTCGGTCCCTAGGATTGAGGCCTGAGCGGCACAAGGGCCAATACAATTCGGTTGAACGACACCAACACTTTGTGGTTACCTAAGGAGGAGAAGTACAATTGATACGAAGTTACAATTACAGCTCTAAGTTTCATCTCAAACTCCAAAATTTCTAACCAAGCAGGTTATCCCATTTAGGCACAAACGAAATCGTCTTCAACATATAGAACTGTTTGGGGACATTTTTTTGGGTCATATGATATAGCTGCGGTCTATTCATTTTCAACCCCTGGCAAACATATTGTCTACTGTCTACTATCTGTCTTTACAATGCTACATTAGCCAGCATAATTAAATTATTATAATTAATTATAGCATCGATTTCGGCTATAAAATCCAAAAACTATATATTTTTTATATAAAAACTGAAAAGCACGTCATAGTTGCTTACTCTCAATTCGATGGAAACAAAACTAAATTCCGAAAGTTCTCATTGCAAGTTCGTTTCGTTCAAGCATAAACTTAAACAACTTCGAATAGGTACACCACAAAACTATTGCAACTGCCGGGACGATGCGCATATTGAAGTGGTAAGAAACCAAAAACCAAAACCCGCACAAAAACTAAATAAAAAAAACTTTCCTTTTTCAATACAGATCTAACATCACTGTGCAGCTCCCTGCCATACCATCGCTCTGACTCTCTTTTTAAATTTTCTACAAGGTACCACAGTCCACAACAGCCAATAATGTAGAGCGGTTGTGGCACTTGGCAGCTTACACTGAAGTAGGTATATAGCAATGCACCATCGCTACTGCACAAGCATCTACCAAATTCACAAAAATATCCTTAGGAGAACGACGCTGATGATGTAGATGTACCCTCAAACCAGAAGTGTTCTTCACTTTGCCGCTACTACCTATGAGATTCCGAATTTAGATACAAAACAATCTTTCTCACCTTTTCTCAAGTTGCAACCTGCAACTTACAGGTAAAACTCAACAGGGCTAACTGTGTAGAATCGCTACAGGTATAGTAAATATTATTTATTCAATCGGGGCCAAGTAGAGAGTGCGATCGTATACCTAGTGCAAATGTAACCTGTGAAGTGGAGTCAAATGATTTTCCAAAAGGAGAAAGGGTTGCGCACCGATTTTTATTTGTCATCCTCAGACGGCAAGATAGACGTAGAATGTCCTCGAAATGTGAATGCAGCAAAATATACACACATGCACGTTTATGGCTATTGATTAGCAGAAACGCATTGATCGGGGCGAAACGAGGCGAGTCGAGGCCAACTCAAATTTAAAAATTTGTGATTAGCAGATTAGTTTTCAGTTTGAATTGGTATTCTTCAAAGCGTGTAGGTAATTGGTATACATACTTACTTTACTTTAGATGGAGCTTACAATCCGATATGGAGCAGGGCCTTAACCAACAAGCCACTAGGTAGGTGGGTCCGTACCTAAGTAACTGCCTCCAGTTGATTACGTCAATTTGGTTGAAGTCGCTGCAATTATTGTGTTCTCCAGAGGGGTTTCAAAAACTCATCAGGCTTCTATAATGCATTACGTTTATGTATTGCACGCTTTCTGACAGATCGACATCACTAGAATGTATCGTAAATTCCATTGTTGAATCTTCTTCTATCGATACATACTGGAATGAGGAGTAAGCGCAGGGAGAGGGCAGCGCACTGTGTATAGCATCCACTTATCGGACACATTTTCATCCGACCAAAGTTTTTACATTCTCCGTACCTTACTTCTCCCGCTGCTTTGAATAAAAAGAGTTCGAACATCGCTAAAGTCTTTTCAATGTAGCACTTTAATATTTACAAAATGTTAGCTTATTTGAGAGGTAGTGTCTCAGGACCTGTCTCGTATTACAAGAAGCTCTGAAATCTAATTACACACGTTCTGGAGATGTTCCAGATTCCAGAGATTCCAGACTTGAGACATAATCTGCTCATTCAAGACAGGGATGCCCTTTAGGAGCACCTCCGTTTTAGCACAGCAATTCAGAAGGATTCGATACTAAAAATCAATTCACAGAGTCCTGGTGGCTAAAAGAATCTGAGATATTCAATACGCTCTCCCCGGTCGGTGGGTTAATTACATACTTACTTACATCTTAAGATCTCTAGGATTATGTGAGGTAGTTCATATAATAGCCTATTTTGACTCCCTGGCGCCATATAGGCCTATATCGCAATCGCTATGCTAACTAATCGAAGAGATTTATCTGACAAACGTTACACTGTTTAATTGTTTGCATTATTAATCTTCCTCCAGTACATACAATCATATATACGATATAAAAGAATGGACCTATAAAACTGCATATATTCCAAAAATTGAAAAACATGTGATCTAAGGGGTCAAAAAATGAAATGAAAGTTCTAAGATCAATTAAAATTATGTCAAGCCCCTCGATTTGTACCGCCAGGAGTTAACTTTTATAGTAGATCTAGGTACATAGTATCTATCTCTGACCGGTCTGTATGGGAGACTGGGTGGCCGAATGGAAGACGAATCAAAACGGCCAACTTTATCTTTCAGCAGGGATCAGTAGATCTCAGTCCCCCTTGGACACACAACAACCAGTCCAAGTCAAGACGTCTATATGTGGCGTTAACAATCAAAACGGTGCTAAAGTCGATTTTTTTAATATATGGAGTGGGATATACCAAAATTTGGGTATCAAAGAGAGCTATAGATTGTGGAAAAGTTTTCTTTCAAAACACGCTAATTAAGAAGCATATTACTATTTCAATTTTGAGTTCGCTTTCAAAGCGAGGCTATTTATGTTTTGTCTAACAATCAAAAAACCTATCTTTCATACAAAGCTAGTAATTTTCAAAACGGCTCTATTTTTCCTCTTAATGAAATCATATAAATAAGATTAATTTTCAAAAAGGAACTACATATTCATTCATTTTTACCGCCGGACAGAGTCTTCGCTGGCATGGAAAAAAAGTACAACATGAGGAAGCCATTCTTCTTCCTGAAAAGTATCACGAAATTTTTAGGGAACTGTTAAAAAACTTGGAACGGAAGAGTGCCCAGTAATGGACGGCCGCCCAAGAAATCTTAAAGCCAGCCAATAAATGGCATTTCAAGTTCAAGCCCACTAAGCGGTTTGTCCTTGCAAAAGTTTGTGGCGTTATAAAAACTAGAGGCGAGATGAGCTACAAATCTAACGTTGGAGTTTTAAGGTCCGTTATACGTCCTGGTCAAAGAATTGATCGGATGGATTTAAGATCATTGTCCACAGGACAAATAATAACTTTTCGTTATTAAACTGTTCTCTTCCTTTCTTAATTTTACATATTTATGTAATTGAATTCTGTGTCAGAGAATAGCTAAAAGCGGCAAGCCCACACCATGTCACGAGGGATTGCTGTTGCTTAAAACAATTTTTTTGTTTACTTTTTTTAAATAAAAACTTAATAAATTTTTTGAAGCTACCGCCTTCTGCAATTAAAACACCTCTCCACAGGTACCTATCCCGAACTCGATTCAAAGCAACTGGTATTTTTCTCCGCAGTCTTATGCAGAACTTGAAGTTGAACGCAGTAAATCACTCAGCAGCATGTAATCAATTACAGTGCTGAATACGGAGGATTGATTTTGCGTGAAGAAAACTTTTCAATTGATTTTTCAGATGGCATAGGAGCTTTGTTCGAGACGTAGTGAGGCACCGGAGTATGCTTCGGATATATAGACGCTCTCTCGACTATATCTAGTTAATTTATTTTTATAAAAAAAGTTGCTGCCGTTCTTAGAGATTAGAGAACCTCGGAAGCAAATTTCACGAACGGGATGTACTTATTCATTCCTTTGCACTAATTCCATCTTCTCTCATTTCATTTTCTTAAAGAAATTTCAAGAAAAACTACATATAAGTAAGAGATAGAGAGAGAGATGGAAAATTTGCATTTTTCTGCGTACTGAACTGACTGCATTAGATTGGAGATGGGTTCTTCAATTTGATGGACTAAGATTTTCTGGCAGTTTGATTGAATGGACACGGAATCAGAGTCACTTTATTCAAATAGACAAGTGTTATTTTTTTCTATCTGCAGAGCCGAGATATGCTTCTGTGCTTTATGGGATTTTTATCCCTCATAGGCAGTGGATAAAGACACGGTGAGAGAAACATTAAGTTCTTTGATGGGCTTTTCGTGACTAAAATCGTAAAGGATCTGCGACTGGTAGTGATGTAGATAACATCTGGCATTCGGAAGACGGGGATTATTTTTTTGCTTTCTAAGTTGCAAGATGAAAATATATGACAAAATCAACGGAACACGTACCGCTGCGAAATGGTGAAATCCTACCAATTTGCTGAGGCAAATATTTGATATAAATTTTGGTGGAATAAAAAATCGTTTTTTTATAGACCTAAACAGTGATTGTATTTAAAGAGTAGTTTTCTGATTTAATAATGGAGACTCACGACGTTAGATTTGACATGTTATTTGACAAGTGTCGCATTCAAGTGGAGATATAACTCATCAATCGTATAGAGAGGAGTTTTTATGGGAAATACTTGCAAGAATTCATGCCAAACGAGTGTAATTTACACCTCGATTTTAGTACCTACACTTGTAACCTATTTAAATCAGCTGGGAAAGGTCAGTTTTCTTAACAAAAATTCCTCTCAAGCATCGGCTCAATTTGTGGCTTATGGCCTATGGGGTATCTAAGGACTGTTTGAGAAAAATCCGGAAAGAGAAACTAGGCCTGTCAATTTTTAATGCTGAAAGAAACGGATTATGCTTAACATTTTTGTAAACTACTACAGTAGTCCCTCGATAATGTGAACTAATTCAAACAAGGCGTTTTCGAATTTTAGAGGGATTCACATTACTGGAACTTTTTTCAGTACTTACTAATGATTTTTTAAAGCACAGTTTCAATATTTATCAATTCAGAAGAAAAACGAAAATGAAATCTATATACAGCTGTGTTCATGATGTGCATCTCTCTAAAATAGTCAAAAGTAAATAAATTTTGACCGAAAGTAACGGATTTCTGAAATTTGTATTGTCTTCTTTGCATTCTAAACAAAAAGATTGCATCCTTATATTTTTCAAAGGAAAAAGTACCGTTTTATTTGGTTCAAGTTTTGTGTAGAGCAGCACTACTATTTTCGTGAACGCAACGTACATATATAAAAATGAGTTATAAAATGTGTTCGGATACGTATAACTTGAAAACCACCGACTCTATTGAGCCCATATTTACAGATAATCTTAGGTATTAGCCCAGGAGTGCACTGAAGGAGATTGGTCAAAATTGGACAAAGGGGCGTGGCACCTCCCATACAAAAAAAAACACTCAAAATCTTATATCTCGAAAACTGCCAAATAGATTAAGCTCAAATTTAAATTTAGGTATTGGCCCAGAAGTGCTCCTTTGGAGATTGGTCAAAATTGGACAAAGGGCGTGGCACCGCCCATACAAAAAAAACATTCAAAATCTCATATCTCGAAAACTGCCAAATCGATTGAGCTCAAATTTACAGATAATCTTTGTTATTGGCCCAGGAGTACTCCTCTGGATATTGGTCAAAATTGGACAAAGGGCGTGGCACCGCCCATACGAAAAAAACATTCAAAATCTTTTATCTCGAAAACCACCGAATCGATTGAGTTGAAACTTACAGAAAATCCTAGGTATTGGTCCAGGAGTGCTCCTCTGGAGATTGGTCAAAATTGGACAAAGGGCGTGGCACCGCCCATACGAAAAAAACATTCAAAATCTTTTATCTCGAAAACCACCGAATCGATTGAGTTGAAACTTACAGACAGTCCTAGGTATTGGCCCAGGAGTGTTGTTGTGAAGATTGGTCAAAATTGGACAAAGGGCGTGGCACCGCCCATTAAAAAAAAAAACATTCAAAATCTCATATCTCGAAAACTGCCAAATCGATTGAGCTCAAATTTATAGATAATCTTTGTTATTGGCCCAGGAGTGTTCCTCTAGAGATTCGTCAAAATTGGACAATCTTGGCACCGCCCATACGAAAAAAACATTCAAAATCTTTTATCTCGAAAACCACCGAATCGATTGAGTTGAAACTTACAGACAGTCCTAGGTATTGGCCCAGGAGTGTTGCTGTGAAGATTGGTCAAAATTGGACAAAGGGTGTGGCACCGCCCATACAAAAAAAAAATCAAAATATTATATATCGAAAACCACCGAACCACACACACCACCACAGTTCGAATTTGCAGACAATCAAAGGTATTGGCCCAGGAGTGGTCATTGACCAAAATTGGACAAAGGGGGCGCGACCAAATTGGATAGATACTTTCTTTACGGGTTTGTTCATAATTGCCACCCGAAGGTTTAGGAAAAAAAAAGTAAAAGTAATCAATTTGTTTTGTTTCTCAAATTGATTTCCAAATTTCAATTGTATCTTTTTCGTTCGTTAACTTTCTTCACTGGCTATTTCAAAGGTAAATTATTGATAGTGAAATATTTATCTGCGATTTATGCAAAGTGATGATCATTTACAGTTCGATATTTGTTACGATGCCAAGAAGAGACAATGGTAACAGTAGCCGGCGTTCTCAGAATGGCCGTTGAACCAGTGAAGCTATCCGCCTTAATTTTTTATTAAAAAAAAAATCAAACAAGATCTTAAAATATTTAAAATATGTAACTATTTTAGGCAGAACAACGTTTGCCGGGTCAGCTAGTAATTTTATATAATTTCAAAAAATTCTCAATTTTTGGTAAAATTTGTTTAAAATTCGGTTTGTTTGAAATGGTCCAACAGCTTCTTCGAATTTAATTTTATTCCTGTAATTGTTGACTTCGACACCAGCATCTAGTTCGCGAGCCACACAAGACACATCTAACTGTAAAAATATAACGAAGCAGGCGGACACTGCGAACTGCTCATACATATAACATCCATACCTTACCTATACAAATGGCAGTTGTTGTCTCTCTATAGCCTACAGCTGCATTTACAACTTAAAGATAAATAGGTAACAGTTATTTTTAGTCCCTAATATATGTGGGCGCAGTAGCGCAGTGGTTAGTGTGCTGGACTACTGTGCGAGGGATCCCAGGTTCGATCCCCGGAAAAACACAAATTACATCTTAAGGTTTTTTCTACTGCGCCACCTCTCGCGAACGTCTGACAAACATCCGAGAGTATTACTGTCCTGAAAAAGCTTCTCAATTCAGCCGTTCGGACTCGGCATAAAATTGTAGGTCCCTTCTATTCGTTCCAAAAATAGAAACTCACACAAAACGAATGGTTGCGAGAAGCTAGGCCTTGGGTGTCTACCGCCTGTTGCGCCGCATATTTATTTTTTTTTTTTAATATCGCACGCAAAACGAGCAACATAAACAAGAGAAATATAAAAACTTTTACAAAAAATTTACATTTTAGAGGTTGAAAATTTTGGAAGTTCACATTATAAGGATGACAATGTAAAGTTTTGCCGATTTACATTTTAGAGAAATTCACATACCTATACAAACTGAATTCTGGTAAACGACGTTTAATAAATATCTAACTTCAAATGAAATACATTCATGACTCTTTGTGCTGCCTCAACTCTATGCAACACTTTTCAGCATCACACGCGCCATAGTTTTAGGTGTACGGTGTACCACAAATAATTTCATCCATCCATACCACTAAAGACTTGCCTTTCTTAGAAAAAATTCATGATTGGGTACCCGAATTTTTATGTCGAATTTAAGTGTAATTCGGATGAGTTTTTTTTTGTCCAAAAATTGGATGCCAACTGCCTCTCCTGTCGGAAATACCCTGATAAACCACCGTGAGTATAATTATATCAGCAAACTTTTCCTTTCCGTATACGGCATTCATTTTAAAATAAAATCTTGATGTGTTTGAATTCGCTTATATCTGTATACCCACTCGATGTATACAATTTTATACACTTAATAAATTCAAATTTACTTCTTTAAAGAACGTTTGTGTATAATACGCTCACATCATTCCAAAACCGTTTCTGTCAGAGATTTGCTATTGTAGCATATTTATTTCTTAATCCTCTTCGTATAAATTAACATTACCTGTTCGCCTGCTATCCTATCGCTGGCGCGATATCACCGCGCCGCGCGTTGTCGTGGCGATAATATATTTCCCATCTGTTCTGTAAATATACATTATAAATCCTTCTCGGATACGAATGAGTCCTAGAAGTGTCATTCTAATCTAAGGAAAGCACTGCACATTAGATAGAGAATCGCTTACGCTACTATACTATAGCTTCTATCTATGAGTATAGAGTTAAGCTTTTTGCATAATGAAAAGCATTCATTCAACGAGGCAAAGGTAGAGATACAGTTTTCAAGTGCGCCGCCTAGCCCCCATCCAGGACTTATATGCTGGCAGGCGGGGGTTGAGTTAATTTTTAAATAAATGTATTTACCAGGGTAAAGTGCGATACAAGGCAAAGTATACAGGAAGCACAGAAGTTGCTAGCACCGGATGGAATTACGTGATTGTATGTTATGTTTTTGTTTTCGTTTTAAGCATTTTATATTTAAGATGTACCTATACATATAGCTAGGTACATAGGTGCTTACTTCTTCGTTTGCCTACCTTATAGAGGGTCGTGAACAAAATTATAACATCCCTTGATGACGAAAGAAAACAAAGAAAGCATAAATCTAAGGATCCAGTAAGCAGGGACTTTGCTTGTTTTTTGAGATTTAGAATATCACCTCGTATTTCTAAAATAGAAATATTTTATTTTCTTGTTTAGCTATCTATAAAAAAAGGATCCAAAAAATGGTAAACAGAAAATAATGAAAAAAAAAAAACATCTCGTTTGCGAATTTGTTTTTTCCCCGAAGCAAAGGCATGTCCTAGCCTAGACAGACTATCCTAAAATTATTTTTCACTATTCTTGTAATGAAATGCATTAATAGTTAACAAAAGCTTACTCAGAGAGCTAATAATGACGGAGTTGAGTGGAGTGGAGCTGTTTTTTTTTTTTTGTTTCCAAATGTGCGTGAACAAGTTTTGCAGTGCATTCGGCTTCAAGTGGATATCCTGCCACTGCCAAGGAAGTGTTGGACGACAAATTTATCTCCGGAAATGAATCTGTGAGCTGGCTCTCAACCTCATATGATTCGACGCAAATGGACTATATTCTTGTACCTATTTAAAGTCGTTGTCTATGCGAAGAAGCCAACAACGATTCCAGTATTTTGGAAGCCAACATCGATCGCACTGTTTATGAGATAAATAAATAAATAAAATAATAGTTGACGCAACGGGTCCGTATAGGGCTAGGCCTAACTTCTCACCACCATTCGGTTGTGTAAGTTTTTTTATTTTTTTTTGGGACGAATAGAATGGATATACAATTATAAGTGTCGAGTCCGACCGAATCGAAACGGTTGAATTCAGAGAAGCTTTTCCATGACATTTGTGCTCTCTGATGTTTGTCAGAAGTCTGCCGAAGGTATCGCAGTGAAAAACTTGAAAATGTAATTTGTACTATTCAGGGGATCGAACCTGAGACCCCCTCGTACCAGAAGTCCAGGACAATCACCACCAAGCCATTGCGGCCACATCTTCAAAGTAAACCACTATAAAATACAATGTACCTAAACAGAATGCTATTGGAAAACATTTCAATGAGAAGCAATATGATTTGAAGAAAAATCACTCCACACTCAAGGTGACAAGGTGACAGAAAGTTGTCGCCCGATGTTATTTTGGCTGTCATTTTTTTTTTTTTTTATGAATAAAAAACGTTAGTCTGTTGTTGGAGATAAAATATTTAATATCGGCTATGGGCTATGGGCCCAAATTATGGCATTTCCATCACTCTTGCCAGAATTTCCGGCGATAGGTCCTCGAATAGGACCTTCAAGATTCTGAGGCTTGTTTATAGATTCGCGAATACAAAAACCCTCGCGCAAAAGAGATAGAAATGGGCTTCGCCGTTCGGCGCTCATGATGATTTTTGATGAAAATGGTATCCCTCTGAGTCGAGATTCAAGATGGCAGCAGAGCTAATTCACTGTCTACACTTTGTGAGGAAGTAAAGACCGCCGATTGATGCCCAGTTGCGTGTTAAGTGGTCTGGTCGATATTATACGAGGTCCTCTGCGATATTTTTGGCACAACGGCTGCTCCGGTGGGTCCAGCCTGACCTGGTAGCATCTCGTATATGTCCCATACTCTTCTATGCAAGCGGCTAAACGTCATATTATTTCCCCAGTTAGTGCCGGACGACCGGGAAATCTGCGCCGAAATTCACGCTGCGCCAACATCTCCGACGAATAATTCCGCAAAATAATCGTAGCAATTATTATTCCGTGTTCTTTACTAGTATATCGATTTTATTGACGTGTATTTTGTTCACATTTGCCACCTTTTGTAAATACAATAGCATCTTCCGATAGGGTAATGACTAATGACTTTTGCGCCATACCTTAAATTATAATACAATCATGGCTTACAAGGACCCATACGGTATAAAAATTGAGAACAGAGTGCTAAATTATTGTTTTCCTTTTTACTGCAGTAGTCGTACTGATAAACGCCTTTCTCAGGTGACAATAAACGTTTTCCATACATATATGTAGTCAATGCAGCCGACTGTCCTCGCATACAGGACATGGCTAGAACTTGGGTAGAGGTGGGACAGAATATACCGAACAATTGCATCTGTTATCGAAACGTAGAAAATTTGTAGAGATACAAATTAATAAGTATAGGTATTTATGTACCAACATATATCCAAAACAGAGCTTTATCCGCACCTATTTGCTTAATAATATTGGCCCAAAAAGGATGAATTCTTTTTGTCCTCCTCTGATAAAAATGCTAAACCACTGTCTCGATGGCTTTCATGTCGAGTTAAATTAATTAGTTCTAACATTTTCTAATCTCCTACTGTGTGCAATTAATTTATTCAATCTGGGAACAGAAAATCAATTAACTAACGTCCAATAAACAATAACGGCGCGATAGCCGATAAACTCCCATCGACATTCGATATAAATTAGTTAAGTTTAAATAATTTGTAATGACAAGACAATGGGTGCAGCGCTCCATGATATAGTGTTTGTCATTAACATAACCCTCGATATAAGGAAGATTCATGTTAATGGGGTCACCTTTGTTGTATCTACTTAATTGCCAATGGCTCCAGAGTCGGACTATGTGTGTGTCGTGAAATACTAATAATTGAAGGTGGACAGCAAAAGGGGTGCGCATCACACTAATGCAAATGGCAGCAACATCAAGTTGTTGTCCGACGGTACAATGACTTTGTTGACAGTGAGCAGTTATTGCACCCGTTAGCTCTATTTATGACAATGTTTGTGTACATAGAATCTTGTGGCATTATCAGATTCCAAAGGCTAATGCACATACAAAGAAGTTGTTTTAATGGTGCTAATGTATAGAGAACACATTACGGGCAAACACGTCAAACGTAATTATATGCACATGGCAGAATGTAGCCGTTTACTTATTGAGGGAATATCTACCTATAATTCCAGGTGCTGTGGGGCCCCTGGGGGTATATTCGTCTTCATTAATACTCCAGTAAATAAAGTTATCACATACTTTGGTAACAATTTTGTGATCATTTCAAGTAAGACAAAGGAGTTAGCCACATATGGACTTATACTAGGCCTTACTGGCTAAAATATTCAATCATGGCATAAAGTGATATTACACCAGCATATAAATATGGGAATTTTGTCAGATAAAATATGGCACACAAGTGTGATAAACAAATTTGTGAACAAAGGTCGTAAGACTGGCATGGTCAAAATCTTCCTCCACTGCGTTGTACCTTTGGGTTGAAATCGAAGGTGCAGGGAAATAAGTCCGCGGGAACTAAGTCCACTGAGGGACCTAGTTCCCACCTAGTGGGAAATAAAACCACTTTCGTGAAGTGGACTTAGTTTCCATGTAACGTGGGAAATAAATTCCGAAAACTCTGAGTGGTTTTATTTCCCTCCCTTTCAATATACCCAATTTCGCACATATACTACAAGTCTGACAGTAAACCTAAGCAGGGGGGTTGCAGGGAGGCAGCATGCCCCCCCATTCGTATTTAACTGTTGAATGTGTACTAAGTTCCCAAAAGAAAGTGGGCTTAGTTCCCACCTCAGATGGGATCTAAGTTCACTTCATGAAAGTGGTTTTATTTCCCACTAGGTGGGAACTGAGTCCCTCAGTGGACTTAGTTCCCGGGGACTTATTTCCCTGCACCGAAATCGAAGACTCTTCGGGCCAGAGCGTTGGTGTCCATTCGCTCTACATGTCCTAGCTATCTTAGACGACTGATGCGTACTTTTCTGACCAGGTCGATGTTATTCTACATCTCGTAGAGTTCTTTGTTAAATCTCCTCCTCCAAAGCCCGTCACGAAAACGGGACCGAAAATTACTCGATGCAAAGCGTATGTGGTCTGATGGGGTGACCACTGACCAGGTGAGAAGCAAGCAACGCAAATCTTCAACTACTCCCTCCTCGGCTATCAAATTCCGCTCCTAAGTTATCAACCTTATAGATATTTTTAGCACGTGAAATATCTTACCTCTTCAAAAAAGGGTTACTTCATAAATTTTTATAAAACTAAGCACTGATTTGGCGTTTTAACTAAACTAAAAACTTATAATACTTTTTTGGAACTTGATATATAGAAACGACTTTATATGCTCAAGTTAATATAGCATTAATTATGGACTTATTGGTTCGAAGTATGTAGTGTGAATGAAAGTTTAGGCGGAAATTCACACGCGTATACTTATATTTCGAATGGGTTGATCTTCGAAAATCAAGCGTGAGCACTCCATCTAGACGAGAAATGTTTTCGCTATGTTTTGGTCGGTTCACATACTTTAGGGTAACCTGTGCATTGTGCAAGTTCATGTTTGAAATTTTTGTACGCACTTAACTAATACAATTACTAACATCCATCGGCAAGCATTGTGGCCTGTGGCACTCTTGTCAGAGAATTATGGATTGAAATTCTCCAGAGAAGAAATAGTTAGTATAACATCTATAATAACAAAATGGATCCAAATCCAAAATGTCATAAAAAAAAATTGGGATGAGGGTTCCCATAAAATGACCTAAATTTGCATCAATTCGAATAGCGGTCATTTGTGTTATGATATATTATTTGAAACTTTAGTGACACCAATTTCCAAGTCACAATAAAAGTTTAACGTCAAAACACCACCCGTTCCATTATTCTTTCTTACAGAAGCCAAGTTATAAAATTGTAGGGGGTAATGGACGGAAATAAAAAAACATTCATAAAAATATTATATTGCTAACTTTATCAGATGTCACCTCAACCAGACCATAATTGTTGTAATTTTAATCTTATGACAACGAGAATTATTGTGAATCCAATTGAATAAACCCCACTAACAAACGATAAACGTAATAATATTTTCATAAATCGAAAAATTTGCGGCATAAAAAATAAAACCATCATTTTCAATGACATAGGTGATAATCTAGGTGCAGCCAGGAAGCTAATAATTCTCCAGAGAAGGATGTGGGGATGGTGAATCCAAAAGATGAGAAAAAAATAAAATAATATGAATTTCCAACATCGAAAATCCTGCCGTTTATGTTCCCAAAAGATTAACTTGATTGAGACAATGATACGCAGCGACAGGATATAAATTATGAGGCTCGTAAAGGCAATCGCTCCTATTCACGAGTCAGATACATAGATGTGTACATTTACATGTACACACTACACACACATAAATGTTGGCAACACACCGAATCATTCAGGTGGGATTTGATAAATGTAGACGCATTACACTCAGCTTTGATTGAAGCGATCCACGAGTATGTATCACTGGATTATTCAACACTGTTTGGAACTTGGAAGATGGATGCTACCGATTAAAACAAATAGAATACAGAATGCGTGCGGTATCGTTTGGTGGTGGCAAATAACTGTTAAAATGAACATCGAATCTAATAGTGATTTTATAAATTGATGGGATTTTCTTCTTCATAAAATGTTGCGCTAGGGCGAGACAAATAAGACAGTACAGACAGAAATATTTCAATCTTATGTAAATGCGAGTACGTATTAAAACAATATTTGTACGGGGATCGGGGAACCGTCAGGGGAAATGTAATGCTCCATATTCCGTATTACTGGACTCATAATTCAGAAAATTCACACTGGATCACAATCCGAGCACTGTCGCAAACTGATTATGAAGGTGTCTTCTATAGTGTTTAGAGTCTAGACTCTAGATGTAAATGTATAGTATATGGAAGAATGTGGGATATGTGAATGGAAATGCACGTTTTACATGGGATATATGTAGGTATAAGCGAACATTGTAATTTATATGACATCTATAAAACTGTACGAACTATAAAACCGATTTACAAATTTCTTCTTAGTAGTTGTGAAATACATAATGCCAAGGTTATGGGCTACTTTAGTAACTGATATCTCTGGAATTACCCTTCCGATTTTAAAAGTTCGCTCAGCGTTGTAATAGTGGTACTTTAGGTTACTTAAAGGGGCGTGGCATCACCCATCTTAATAAAATATTCAAAATCTTATATCTTATAAACCACAGAAACGATTGATCTAAAATGTTCAATGTTCATACATAATCTTGTTGGTCAAAACTTGACAAAAGGACGTGCCAGTTTCCCTCCAAAAACAAAGCATGGCAAATGCCTCCGACAGTCTTAAAAGTAGTTCATCGATTGAGCTGAAACGTACACCATATAATTATTTGAGCTCATGTAAAAAGTTTTCATATTGGTGAAAAAAATATATTAAAAAGAAACGGCAAGACTGGAATAAAATACTATATCAGTTTTAAAACATAGAAATCTGGCGCTTGTAACTTATTGTACATACCATGGAATTTGTATGGGCCCATGCAACCCTCTGGTTACTGGTTGGGGTCACCGTTGAATTTGGAGTATAAGTGCGAGGTAGGGTATATTCAACATATTTTAAATCATGCGAAATAAGGATAAAAAGTTGAAGATCATTTCAGTTTTTTTTTCCATAATTTTTCGGGTATCTACATAAATACAATTATCCAGCTCGTGCTAAATTTTATCTACCCTACAAAAATGTTTACAAAGATAAAATTTAGCGAGTCAGTTTAGCAAAGCATTACCCAGTTCCGCACGCTAAATTGTTATGTGTGCGTGTCCCATCTATATTCTGTACTACAAATTTAGCGAGCGTGCTGTAAAATTGGGCTTAAAATATACATTTATTTTTTAATTTTGATTTAGAAAGCAATTTTTTTCAAGAACTGTTTATAGAAATAATTCGATTTAAATTAAATTTAAGGATGAGATTTCTGGTTTTTAATTCTGATATATTGTAGTACTTTATTGTAATATTGTTGCCGTTGTTTTGCACATCCCACAAAACAGGGTTAATAGACCCCCTCCCATAATAAAAAATTATTGTATCTTAATCCTCAATACGAATGCGTTGTTACATCTGGCTTGTCTCATAGTACTTTTGATAATATGTAAAGCTTTTATTTGCCTTTGCATTGACACTGAATCTGTATCCTTTTTCCCTACTTTTATTTGTCTAACAGACATTCCAGAGCAGATATCTCCGATCCGCCCGGGAGAAGAAATTCGCGGTAACCTCATGTACCATAGACATCAAACTACTAAAAGCTGTCAGACAACCCAGAGGAAAAAGTCCTTGATGTGACAAAGAAAGCAGCTTCATCAAAAAAAGTCACTGGCATCAGAAGTGAACAATGTGACGCGCCTGCCCTCTCCGCTTCCAACACATCAGACACACTTCGGTCAAAGTGCATCTCATTGAGGACCAACATAAACCAACAAACCAACGGTCTTTGACATATGTACAAAAATATTTCTTATTATAGCCCTACTTGAGCTTCCAAGGCTCTTTTATTCTCAAAAGCAACTCAAACAATTTTGATTGAATTTACAACATGATTCCAGGTAGATGTACTGTTCACATTGAACTCATTTAATCCAATAGTTATATTAAATCAAAGCCTCATCCGATTAACCTGCTGTTAATTAACAAACGAAGTTCCTAATCCCATCGTTGTCCATATGACAAAAACCCTATCAATGATGGAACAACACGATCGAGTAAATTGATTTCAAATTGACACACAACGAAAACTAAGCATAGCTGTAAGATTAATTACTAGAGGCGCCCTTCTTGCCATGGGCATTAATAAATAAGGAGATAATTCGATTTCATTCGCCCCTGATTCAGTTGTCATGGGCATGGCCTCCCCTACTTGTCCGAAACAAAAAACGACCGATAATCTCCCAGTCATGTAATTTGTCTTACTTTTCCATTACGTATCCATTCGAACGATGTACCATTAGTTATCACAGGGTGTGTTGGTGTTCACATCAGTAGCTAGTGGAGCAGGCGTAAGACGTTGATGGTGTGTTGGTGTTCGTCCAACAGCAACCCGTACCCGACCAACTACAACTTGATGACTGAATTGTTGATCCAATTAATTTCCCATACAATAGCATCAGTAGGTACCTACATGACCGAGTAGAACGGTGTACCAGAAATATGCAAACAACAAGCTCAGGTTGAACAGCTAGCAATTGAACACGATGAAGAACAAAAACAATTCAGCAAATCTACGTAATTTCATTACACAAAATGCTACTGGACTCTTGAGATCCCTTTCGGGATTACAGCGCCGAGCAAATGGTCAGATTCAGATATGGGGTATTCGGTATTCCGTATCCAGAATGGTAGCACAAATCATTCTGAATTTCATCGTCTGATGAAGACAGGGGTTCAGACTATGACGACGAGATGTTGTAGGTTGGTCGGTCGTTCTTGCATAGAGAAGTCGGCCTGGGTTACAGAGAAGACTTTTATCTCTGATGTTGACGTTCAATATGGGATGCTCTTCTGCCTGCAATCGCATTGGCCGTGTTACATATGTGAGTATGCGTAAATTGTAATCAAAAGAACAAACAAAAGCTTAAATCGGTCAACATCCTGTGTGCACCCCCACCCCCTGACATATCTAATTAATTACTTACGGCAAGGATTAGGCGGAAGAGAAACCTGGAATGAATGTTCGTTGAGCAAGTTTCCCTAAGCATACCTAACAAAAGCTCGTAAATAATGCTAGGAAACTGGACGTGGGCAATTGTTTAGACCGGTAAGGGTCAATTTTCGGTTAAGAGTTGTTGCTAAATCACCTTTAATGGGATTTTAAGAACTGTAGTGTTAACCAATGTAAAAGTAATCTTTATTTGCCTTACATCCACAAGGTTTATAATATATGTGCTAGGCCTGAGAGTATTCAATTGGTTTGGAAAGTGAATGGGACGTGCGTTAACTGGGCTATCCCATTATAGGATGATAAATATTTGGTATAATGTATTGCATTGGCCTTGTTTATATACCAACAGCTCGTTACACAATGAGAGAGATACCTATAGCCGGCCAATTAAATTTATACGTTCGATGTGTGTGCATCAATTTGAAAAGTATGTTTGCATAGAAAAAAATAAAAAATAGGTTGCGCAACAGGCGGTAGACACCCTAGGCCTAGCTTATCGCAACCATTCGTTTTGTGTGAGTTTCTATTTTTGGGACGAATGGAAGGGACCTACAATTTTATGTCGAGTCCGAACGGCTGAATTGAGAAGCTTTTTCAAGACAGTCATATACTCTCGGATACTTGTCAGGCGTTCGCGAGAGGTGGCGCAGTAGAAAAAACCTTAAGATGTAATTTGTGTTTTTCCGGGAATCGGACCTGGGATCCCTCGCACAGTAGTCCAGCACACTAACTACTGCGCTACTGCGCACAATGTTTGCATAGAAAGAAGGCAAAATTATGTATTAAAGTAAGTAAGAAAGTAAGGTTCTTTATTTCAATAAAGTTTTTACAAAAGTACTTAAACTCTAAAAACTATGTATATGTTAGTATTGTACTAAAGAACATACGACATGGGTTGAACCTGTCTGTCGGTAGAAGCGACTGTTTAATTTTTTTTTTCTTTTTAATTCATTATTAAACTAGTTCTTTTTAATTATGTAAACTAATTAAATTCTTCTATAATAAGTTTTCTATAATTTAAAACTACTGTGATATAGTAAACAACATTTTTCCAGACCCCCATTTAAAATATTAATTAATTCCTCTTCTGAGAGTATATTCCTGTAAAAGAATTTGCATCTAAATTCTGTGAGCACAGGGCATCTGCCCATAAAATGCTGGATTGTTTCCTCTTCCATTAAATTGCATAACGTGCACATCTTGTTTCTCTAGGCCTAAAACTATTTCCATTTAGGTGAATAAGATCCGCTCTCGCCTTAAGAATCCAAGTGATCTCGCTTTGTAAGTTATTGTCATTGCAATATGCGATCCCTTTGTTAAAATCGAGATTCTTGTAAATCCGAGTTTGGCTATCTGTGGCTTTTGATATACAGTCTGTCACGAAATTGTTTTAACAAATTTCTTGACAAGCTCATTTTTGCGTATTTTTTATTACTTTCATAATGTATTTTTTTTTGTTACTCTTCGTTAGTAGATAATATTAATAAAAAGAAATTTATTAAAAAAATGAAGTAAAACATCAAAGAAGCTCTTTTGTTTTATAAAGAAACTGTCTAAATCACCAGTGTTTTCCTTTGTAAAAACAATTCCTTGACAAACTGTATGTTGCTGGTAGCTGTGCTTCTTCATATTTTCAATTAATGCTATGCAATTATTGTGCCACTCGTTTTGGGTAAGATTTTCATTATCCCAGTCCAAGCCGAACTCTGAGCTTAATCTTTGAATCTCTTTACACCAGAATAGCTTTTTGCGTTTTATCATATTATATAGTTTATGAGGTAGCCTTTCCTCATTATATTCAAATAGTGTCTTTACAATATAGCGCATATGTTTTGACATCATCGGCCAAAATAACAATATCGTCGGCATACAGCAGTAGCCTTACGTTTAGTGAGCCTAAATGCAGGCCTCCCCCCAGGTGTTCATGAAGATCATTTAAGTACATCGCAAATAGTAATGGTGATAGCAAGCATCCTTGTTTCACGCCGGTATGTGTTTCAAAAGAGTCTGAGAGTTCCGAGCCAGTCCACACTACCGAGCTCGTGTTTTTATACACACTTTGTAAAAAGTTTACTATTTTTAATGACACTCCCATTTCTAGAAGCTTATACATAAGGAGTTTTCTTGGTATTCTGTCGAAGGCTGCCTTAAAATCTTCAAAAAACACATAAACTTTCTTCCTTTCTGCGAATTTTAGGTGGATTAATGCCGTTAAGTTGTAGATATTATCTGCTGTCGAGTATTACTTGCGAAAACCAGCTTGGTATTCATTTAGTTTTTTATGTTTTTCAACCCATTCTGATAGCCGCTCGTTTATAATGCCCATCATAATTTTGGCTATGCAATTCATATATGCCTCTATAGTTGCAGGGTTGATTCGAATCTCCTTTTTTGAATATAGGGAACACAATGCTGATACTAAAGGTCTCATCTGCATTACTTCTATTGAAGGCCATATCATACGCTGAAGCTAACTTTGTAATAAAATCATCGGAAGCGTAGATAAAAAATTCGTATGGTACAGTAGTCCCCGGATTGTTGCGTCAGGGAAAATGTACAACGCATTTATCCGAGGAACGCACTTACGAGAATCCCGCTTAAGTGCGTTGTCGACGCAATAAGGAAACACCCGCTTTATTGCCTTGAAAACGCAATAAAGCGTTTTTATTCGCATTTATGTTCAAATTAAAAATTGAAGAACACGAACAATGGTCGTTTGTGTACGCTTCAAAAACTCGAAAAGTTTTGCTCCGATTCAGCTCAAACCTTTGATATTGCACCGAGATATTTATTGTGAAGTTTAGTAAAAATTAGACAAAGGGGCGTGGTCTATACAAAAAGAATTCAAATTCTCGAAAACCGCACCGAATCGATAAGTTCAAAATTACAGATAATCATAGACATTGGCCCGGGAGTATTCCTGTATTCCTGTGAATATCGGAAAAATTAGGGAAAGGGGCGTGGCGCATCCCATACCAAAAAAAAAATATTGCAAACTATATTTTTCGATAGTAATGGAAGCCAAGGTTTTAAAAAAATTTTAATATTGATATTCATTATCCTGGAATTCGCTTGTAAAATAGACCGCTTTCATCGACATTGAAAATGTCTTTGGGTGCAGAGTTTTTAATTAAATTGGAGAGAACATCTGTATGAAAATCTTCGGCACCTCCTACATCAGCAGAGGAGCCTTCTCAATTAAGCACTCGCTTAATTTCCGCCGCTGTTATTGGGCGATCAAGGTCTTCAACTACATTCAGCTTTGATGCGTCTATGTGTTATGTCTATAACCGCGTTAGATGGATTTAAAAGCGTTATGTATTTTGTATTATGTATTATGTATTATGTATTATGTATTATGTATTATGTATTATGTATTATGTATTATGTATTATGTATTATGTATTATGTATTATGTATTATGTATTATGTATTATATATTATGTATTATGTATTATGTATTATGTATTATGTATTATGTATTATGTATTATGTATTATGTATTATGTATTATGTATTATGTATTATGTATTATGTATTATGTATTATGTATTATGTATTATGTATTATGTATTATGTATTATGTATTATGTATTATGTATTATGTATTATGTATTATGTATTATGTATTATGTATTATGTATTATGTATTATGTATTATGTATTATGTATTATGTATTATGTATTATGTATTATGTATTATGTATTATGTATTATGTATTATGTATTATGTATTATGTATTATGTATTATGTATTATGTATTATGTATTATGTATTATGTATTATGTATTATGTATTATGTATTATGTATTATGTATTATGTATTATGTATTATGTATTATGTATTATGTATTATGTATTATGTATTATGTATTATGTATTATGTATTATGTATTAAGAGAAAAAGCAACCAAATTAAATGTTTTCCGTGGCAAAAGGAACTACATATTAGTAAACAATTTACAAGAACCGGTTCTGCTAAAATTGTGGGCAGAAAAATCGTCAACTAATAATGGCAAACACATTAAATTTAACTTCTCAAAGTTGGCCTTATTACGTTTTTCAAAAGTCTAATAAGACTTTAAACAATTTAAAACTTGGCTTTATTACACTTTTGAAAAACGACAAAGTGAAATAAAGCCAAGTTGGTGTTATTGCGCTTTCAAAATATGAATTTGGTTTAATTTCACTTTAGGTGATTGAAATAAGCCCAACTGCGCGAATTTATAGCTATTATTTTATCAAATTTAAAAAATGCTTTTAACATTCATATTAAATTTTAATTAGCACAAGTTATGTTAAATGTTTTTTTTTTAATTTGTGAAAATAAAAGATTTAAATTTCTACACTACTTTGCATTGTATTTAAATTTATACAGTTGTTTTATTTGTGGAATATACAAAATTACGCTTTCTTTCCTAAAATTTAGCTCCAATGACTAATGACAAATGGCTTTAAACGAAAATGAAATGGTTCCAAAAAAATTAGTTAGGTATGTATATGGAAGCCAACAACAACAAAAATGGATTATTTCTTTTTTTGCTGAAATTGGAATCACACCAAAAACATAAATGTAAAAAAAGATCCAAGTTCTGTTATATAGAAAAAAAGTGTGTAACTCGTCAGCCACGAAAAGTAATGAGATCTAAATGTGCGCCAAGTTCTAAGTTTAAGAAGGTTAAATGTTAAACAATTGGTAGGTTCACTGGTCAAGTTTTCAAATTGTAATACATATATTACGCAATATAATGAAGTTATAAACGAAAAACTTGCCAAGTAAACCTACCAAATTTGTTAACATTTAACCTTCTTAAACTAAGAACTTGGCGTACATTTCAGTGGCAATAAGACAGAGTAGCTTATGTCGAAAAAAGTGATTTCGAGAAAAATCGATTTTTATCTAAAATTTTTATAAATTATAATTTATAGGAGGAGATTATTTAACATTTTTAACTATTTCATGGAAATCCGATAGGAAGAAAGTAGAAAAAATACATTTTTATATTTAAGATGTAATGTAAAAATCAAACTGCAAAAAAATAATGTCTTAAGTAACATAAGTTGTTCTGTCAAACCTGTAACAAATAATAACAGTGCCCTAAGTGCTAAGTGGACTTAAAATTTTATGTCGAATTCGAGATCTTAAAATAAATAGACATAAGGCAATACTTTGGTTTTTTAAATTTATTTTTAATATTTTATTTCTAAAACTTATTTCTAATAATAACATAAATACTACATTTAAAGCAATAAAAAAGGTACAAAATTCATTAGACTTGCGAAATGTAAGAAATAAAGGAACTGAAACCAAAACAAAATGTGATTTTTAAAATGATACATTATGCACTTAGATATGAGCTGAGCATTAGCCATCTTCTTCGACAGCTTCGGTTAAGTCGAGATGAAATTCTCCAATTTTATTATTATTATTTAACACCCACAGTTCTAACAAATTGATACCAGTCTCGAGGATGATGTATTTTAACTGTTGTGCGCTTTTTATTTTTTTCAATTAAGGCATGGTCAACGTCATTTTCCATGTGAGTCTGTCCAGGAATAAGAAATTTATGATCGATGATCTCCAAGTTACTGTCCATTTGCAAAAAAGCTTCAAACATTGAAGCAATAAAAGAACTTTTAATTTGTCCTGTACAATAGTCACTATACAGGACAACGTGTTTAGTGTCAGATGGAAGGTCTTAAAGGTGTTTGAAAACACATAAAGAAATTTAATTTCCAATTGCCTCATGGCACATGTAATATACTGGCTGTCCGGTTATACAGTCATGAACAGTTAGATTGTAAGTCCGTAATGGGCGTTTATAAAATGAAACTGAGGACCTTAAAAAAGGTGTTGGGAGGCATTGTTGCAGGTCGAATGTTAGAACTTTTAAAGATTGATTGTTCTCAGCGTTTGTTTTGTCTAAGTCTTTTGAATTATAAACATTCTCCGCATTCAGTTATCTAACTTGCGTAAGGTTCGTTCTTGTACAGTTTTTCCAGCTGTAGATATGTAGCTTTTGGCTGCCAGAGTTTCTTTTGTCTTTTCGCATCATTTTTGATTGTTTTGAGTTAGTCATTTCGTTATTTTGGTCTTCATTTTGCGAAACCACAGTTTCACAATCACCAAACAATAGATTTTACTCTAGCTGATGGCCAGCGTTTTTTGTTTCAAAAGAAATCAGATTCATTACTTACGTTGTCAGAATCAACAGGGACAAAATTGGGATCACAAAATGAATCATCGTCATCGAAAACCGCTGAACTTTCTTCTTCAGCTTCAGTGGGGAAAACAGCGTTTTCTTCACAAACACAATATTCTTTTTCTTGTTCTGATACGCTCCGTAAGGCTTGGTCCTCCGAAATGTCTGGGACTTTATTTGCATCTTGAAATTTACTTTTATGTTAAGGTAATTAACCGTTGCTATTCTATGATAAACTTGCTAAAATGAACCTACCATTTAAGAAACTTGTATTGTCTTCGTATCTTGTAAATGGTGTGGAATTTCTATCATTTAACTGATTCTGTTTTTTTAATGCCAAAGTTATCATTTTTCTCGCGCGTTCCATTTTATTTTGCTTTATATGAAAAACTTTGAGTACAAAATATACAGCACACAATTTTAAAAAGTAATAAATAAAATAATTAATACGCAAAAACTTATTTTTTAGACTCTAAACACGTCTGATCACTTCAGCACTCTAGAACACGAAACACAACATTCCCGCTTAAGTAAACGAAACCAACTGAATGCAGCCAACAAAACTATCTTATATTGACATAAGCACCGGTTATTTGAAACGCAACATTTAATAGAAAGTCTTATGTAGACATAAGTGGTTCTGACAAACTTAATTTTTCTGATTTCTGTTTTCTTAATTTTTACAGAAGAACTTATGTCGACATAAGTGTGATTAAAATTCGAATAAAATTTTAGCAAAGTATCTTAAGTCAACATAAGTTTTTTTAAAAAACTGAAAGAGAACCGGATAAAATTAAAATTCACACGAATTAATACGACATAAGAGTTTATGTTGAATCATAAAACTTGAATTTGGGTGACATAAGAAAATTGAATGACATAAGCTTCTCTGTCGAATGCATTGTATAGCCGTTCAAACATAAGTGCTTACGAATAATGCGATATTTTTGTAACGGACAAATATAAGGTATAAGTAAGGCAGAAATTTAGATTTCAAGCTGCTTATGAATATCAATTTAAAAACAGAAAAATAGCTTATGTCGACATAAGCTACTCTGTGTAATTGCCACAGATTTATATCTCATTACTTTTCGTGGCTGACTAGTTACGCACCTAATTTTTGTTGTTCTATATCAGAGAACTTGGCTCTAGACTCTTGGCACCTAATTTTTGTTGTTCTATATAAGAGAACTTGGCTCTTTTTACATTTATGTTTTTGGTGTGATTTCACTACTTTTTGCGAAGTTTTTTTTATTAGACTTCACAAACAATGTCGAAACGTCTTCGCTTTTTAATATATCAACAGACACTAACTACCATCACTTTGGCTTTCTTTCTTAAAAACTATTAATTAAAATTATATTCAGCACGTCGATTAACTTCTATCCATAATTTAAGTGGGCAAATTCCACGCCCCTTAAATGGACAATTTTTAATTTTTGATATTTCCCTTTCGTACACTGCAAGTCCTATCGCTCTACCAAATTTCAACATTCTACGGTAATGGGAAGTGGCCCAAATAAATAATAATAAATTTTCAAATGTGGGCGTATACCACGCCCCCTGAATGGAAAATATCAAGTTTGGGACTTTTTCCAGTGTATGCACAACAGGATCAAGCATTCGGCCAAATTTCACAATTTTAGGATGGCGGGAAGTGCTTCATAATTTTGATGATCATCATCTAAGTGAGTGAGTGAGTGAGTATGAGTCAGTTACGGTTTTTGCGATTTTTGTCCTGTATGTTGCGAAGCACTAATGCTATATAGATGAAATTTGGTGAGGTGGACCTTTTTAATAAGCTTGGTAAATGTTTCAAGTTTGAAGTTTTTGGCTTAATTAGTTCCGAAGTTAGAGGGGGGTCGAAAACAGCATGAGTTTGTTCCTGTAAAAAGGGTATGCGCCTTTATTAGAGAACTTGGAGGCGGCACTACCGTGCCATTGATAATTGTTTGCTTCTGGTTCCTAGGTGTTGCCACATAATGCGCCTCATATTAGAACGATTTACGGAAGCTGAACTTAAGCATTCTATCTCTCCAACTCCAGAAGTTTTCTCGGACCGCCCTCCGGAATGCTGTGCTGCAGTAATATAGCATGTATAGGTGATAGAGGGGCATATTTTCGTTGAAGACGTCTTATTATAGCCTCATAAATCTGTTTAAAACCTAAACTTGTGACACACGACCACCTGCACATTTAAAACGACCCACCGATTCTTGATTTCGATATGTTACTCCAATCCACACACCATTTACCCCATTAGATACCATCAGATAAACAGGAAATATCCCTTTAGAATATTTGCTTGTCCACTCGATAAATCGCGAATATTTACGACTCTCGATGTATATAAATAAGCACACTACTACCATGTATGCACACTCATAAATATATAAAACTCCCACACCCAACACTCTAACTACAGTAGTACAAAACAAATTTTCGCAAACTTTTGGCAGTTTCTCCCCTCTCGTTCAATTGAATAATGAAAAAAAAAAAAAAAAAAAAAAAAATAACAACACATAAAATAATATTTCGCAGACGGTAAAATTTTCCACATGAGTTCCGCAAATGTTGTTCCATCATAGTAATTGAATTCCCTACATGCGATATCCCTGCGCCACATTATAAATCACAAGAAATGCGAATGCAAAAACGAACAAAATTTCAATAAACTTTAAATAACGACATGGCGGAGCGCAACACACAGTTGTATACGAAATACGAATAAAAACAAAAACACAACACCCACCAATTCCGGTCCTAGTATAGTGCCCGACCGTATTGTGTGCGTAAAATTATTATTATTTCATATTTTTGTATATTTCGGCTCAGGGCCAACCCCTTCGTATATTATATGAATCCCATCAGTCCCCCATTAGCAGATGGAAACATATTCCCAACGCGAATATGAATAAATCTTCTCCACCCCTCGATGGAAAAGTTTCGTTCCTTATATGTGAATTCTTGTTATTAAAATTTGTTTTGACCGAAACAAGACGACCGACGCGACACGACGGGGAAAACGGAAGAGTAAACGACCCCAGGAAACGGCACACGATGAACAAAATGCAATTCGAGGGTTATCTATGCAGTTCAGATGTACACGTTGTCTATCTTATCAACCCTACTGCTGGATTGAAGGCACTTAGCAGACGACCGACACAAAAGACCTTAACAATGCGAACATGAAGAGGTCTTGTGATCCTGAAATCCTCAAAAATGCCACCCCTTGAGATAATGTTTGGTTGTCTGGCGAACAATACTCTGACTAAGTGCCATTGAATGACTTTGAACGAACGAGGACTTCTTATCGACGCGTCATCGACAACGTCCTCACGTTATTATTAAATCCTTAAAGGTTATCTTGTGCATTCCCCGCTGAGCGACGCACACACCGTGACAATTAATGACCCACACCCCCAACAACCATAAAGCAAAGCATTTGGGCGATAATGTCACTCGTGCAGGACATTCATTAGAATAAAAATGGTCAAGTGAGGTGGATGGATAGGGAATCCGAAACATATGCAACCGGTTTCGCTTGAGCGACTCGGCCAGTCGTTGGTTTGGTTTGTTTTATGTCCTGTTTCCCAAAGTTTAGGAAAGAATAAAGAAAGTCACTCTCCCCTCTACAATTATATACAACTGAAGGAGTTTTTCTTTCGATAATGTAAACAACACAGCCGGACAAATTGGATTTATTACACTATCCATGAACCGAATGGGACGACATTACTTGCTTTATGTGTCGGAAAAGTGCATGGACCGCACACTAGAAATGCGTGCGTATGCAATTAGCTAATGTCATGTCATACAGTGGCAATAAACAAGGAGCACTTACGCCACTGACTGTGCACCAGGAAAGAGATAACAATCGAAAATTGTTTTATTGAAAATCCAAGGAAGCGTAGATAATCTGACTGCACACGGAATTTTATGAATTTTCCTCCGACGCTACACTCGGTAGTGGCACTGCATACGAGAGAGTGTATCCTATTTTTATATGGAATGGAACAGTTAAGCCAAAGAGATTTATGCGATAGCAGTTGACAGCGCATGTAGTACGTAATTGGATACACGGGTATTGACTATTGAGTTTGAGGGATTTTTCAATAATAATTTTTTTTTTTTGTAAGATAAGTCGAACAGAATTCTATTAAAATAAAAGGATGTATGTGCGTGTGAGTGATGCGATACTTTTGCGATAGCCTGCCGAATAGATTTTGCAAAGACAACATCTGGCGGTGATTGAACAATGTTAGCAATGTGATGGGTAAATGGAAAGAACAGATGAAAGAGAACGTGTCAATGACGAGATAATAGGTTCTGATACGAAAATTTACAATTTAGCAAAATATTATGTCAAGGGTCGCGAATGCAATTTGTTTCTATTCGAGATTTAATCAAGTGATTAAGATTAAGAATTGTTATATTTTCAACATCTGTCATGTCTCTTTCGAATGAAAGGACTTTCACACGTCAAACGTTTTTGGAATTTTTTATAAAAATTATAAAGTTTTAGCCCCGGAAAATATAAGATTTCAAAGCTAAGGCCAGTAGAGGTATACGGACTAATAGGTGTGATAGTTTTTACTCTTGAAATTTTTCGGTTCCCAATATACATAATTTGTTTATACTTTCAGGTGGCAAAATATTATGTATACTTTGCTATCACAGAACTAGAGAGATGCTACTCTTGGAACAATGTTCGGAAGTTTTACTAAAAGGTAAAAAGGACGTGTTACGGGAAGAGGACCCGAACAGAGGCCTGTAGAGACTCTTGTAGTAGAGTCACAGTTGCGTGAGGACACGGAAAAACCATTTCTGCAGACTGTTAAACGGTGAAGACGACACAAAGCAAGCAAAATGAACCATTTACATGGACAGGACGGTTTATCTGCCGAGTTTTCCTAGGCAGCGGGAGGTGATTTGGTTGAGAGCATACCTACACCAACTCGTCTCCAAGATTTGGAATGGAACCTCATCATCGCTTCGCTTGCCCGATCAATTCGATCATTGACCCATAAGAGGTTTTAGGTGGCATACAAGTTCTTATCTGAATCTGGGTAATCTGTGAACGGCAGAAAAAAATTGTCAATGAGCTAATTGACCCACGTGCTGTTTTAGGTCCGGTAAACTGGCAAATCGATACTCATTACTCACCATCTATTGATCGATTTTAAGGCCGCATATGACAGCATTTTAGAGCCATGTCTAGTTTTTCCATTCCTGACAAACTTTTTAGATTGTGCAGAATGGCGATGGAGAAGGAGAATGCTCGCTCGCTCCATAAAGGTCGAAAACAATTTCATCGAGACCTTTGATGGTAAAAAAGGAACTAGACAAGGTGATGCGCTGTCATCATCATACTTGGGAAAATTGTGCGAGACTCAGAAGCCATCGCCAGGGGCACAATTTTTCAAAAGTCTGTGCAACTGTTTGCAATTTGCACAGGCTGACATTGACATAATTGGCAAGACTGTAGCGCCTTCTAAGTAAGTAAGAAAGTTTGGGGTTTCGTCAAGCAGCGGTTGATGCTTCCCGAAAATGTAAGTAATTATTAAGCAGTTATTATTATAAGAGCATGTCAAACAAAAGGTCAGGAGTGTAGATACAAAAATCAAGCCAGTCGGCGAATGCGTTTTCCTAGATCAATACAAATTAATGTATTGTGAATCTTTATATTTTGTTTGAATATATAGAAGGAGCATCGGGCTTGGTGGAGATCATAAACCAACTCAAGATTTGGTCGGAAGAAAGTATGCCTAACTGATTAAAGGAATCTCAGCACAATTTGTTCGGTTCACAATAAAAGAAATCCTCTAAAATGACCCAAATATAAAAACATCACTCTCCTCAACATCGCAAAATCGTGTCTGTCGAATTATGTGAACGCCTGAAGCCCTGAACCATTTGTTAAAGAACTGATTTGTCCTTACCAGTGAAGTTTCAGGCGGCTTAGGACCCAAGAAATCCAGATCAATACCCACCATCTGTTTATCAGCTTTGAGGCCCCAGAGAAAAGCTATATATAGAGCTATGTCTACTTTTGGCATTATTGCTAAAATCGTCGGGTTGTGTACAATGACAATGCCCTTCTACGTGGGTACTTATGACCGATACTTATGACTGATGAACCTCAAAGATTCAGTTCGTCTTTGATTCCAACCCGGAGTAATGTAACTCCTTAGTGTTAGACAAAAGTAGAAAGGGACCTCAACCAACTTGAGGTGCACAACAAAAGCTAGTTAGCCAATGCTTAAACACATTACTGTAGTTTCAAGTATGCAGACAAGTAGGTACCTGCTTTTTTTAAAACTTCTCTTAAAAAAGGCGCACCTATAATGGTTTAAAAGCACCTTCACAATATTAACCTGCGAAAATTATGTTTTCAAGAACGGATTCTTAGGTGGTGTACATTTTTTGCCTGATGCTTGTAAAGCGATCATAATTATGTCGCATTTTGAGGAACCAACTACCTAGTTTTCTCAGAAAGTGCTGCCAACGTAGCATCCGATCTATGAAGTTTAGTTTTCGGGATTACTACCCCGGAAAGGGTTGGGTTTTCTTTAAATAAATACATATATTATTAAACATAACATTGGTGCCGCCTACTTATTTTTCGCGCTTCTCATTTCCAGCACAAACAGAAAGAAATAAGGACACATAATAATGCCACCCTCTAATACCAAAAGCTATTCTTGTGAGATATAATCTTCCTAAATAGCAATAGCCAATATGATGAGAAAATTTTCGACCTGCTACAATCAAAAATTGCTCCTCCTTTTTGGAGTAAATATGATCCCATCAATTTCGCTTATATTCTACATTTATTCGTCGCTACTGCTTCTCATGCTATTGATGTCATTTGAACACATGAATGACATCAAGGAATAACTCCAGGAAACATTTTCCTCTTTTCTCAACTGAAATCCTTTTCCTTGTATTTTTTTTTTATGTTTTTAAAATAATATTCTATTACGACAAACTTTCAGCGAAACTTTCACGTAGCAAATTTCAACTTCATGTTCAAGTATGCATGAATATTACAGGATAACATTTCGTAACAGTTGTGAGGACTAAATTTAAATAAAAGCCCCCATTTCCGAAGGGCATACGTATATTATAACCTCGGCATTTAATTTAAGCCCATTTACCGAATGCTATACCTTTGAAACTTGAACAGACTTGTATTAGAATCAAATGCTATACCTTCTATAGCCACCTTTTGAAGTCGTTATTTAGTAAAGCACTTTAACATAATATTTCCTTTTTCAGAATTCCAATGCATAGTCATAAGAAAAACAGAAGAAGAAAAGAAAAGAAAACAAGGATACCAGAACAGTAAAGAAGGAGAAAGAAACTTTCACATTGAAACACTCGGGAGGTGATAAATTTCAATGTCACTTCATGCTCTCGGTGACATTGATTTTCCTCAAGATTTGCTCCTTCGCAGGACCACTTTTACAATGCGACAATATACTCTTTTCGAGTTGTGTGTTGAAGGTGATATTAAGTTTTAATGCTAATGAAAGTGTGTACGAAGAAAAATGGCACATAAACGTAGAGTAGCACACTCGCAGGACGAAGGACCAATGAACAGCGAACGAAACTCAGAATCAGAACTCAGCCAACTGAAAAGTAGACATTTTTATCATTTTATTACACCGAAAATGGCATGTCAGTAGTAGTCGTCGTTTCCATCGTCATCCTCGCCAGAGTGTGTTGTCCTTCCTCCTCTTTGGCGAAATGTAATCGAATAAATTAGAGGTGATGTTGGCACTCACATCCCTGGCGCATTCTGTCTTTGAAAATATAGTCCTGTACTTTTGTGCCACTTCGAATGAGAAACGCGATGCGGCAGACATGGTAGGCTCACATTCAATGGACCTGATGACAGCAAGTAGGTAGGTACCTACCGTATCTACCTCTGTCGTTGCCATATTGGGCAATTTAAAAAAAAAAAGGCTATCGTATGGCATGTCGGGTATACATGACATCGAAACATGACAAATCTAAAAAAAAATATAATGTTGCCCTCCATTCGACATTATTACTCGTATGCAAAGCATAATAGGGGAAGGTATTTTTTATGTGTTTGATGATGTGTGTGTGTTTATAGTTTGGCAAACAAATGTCTGTCCACTGCGAAACGTCAATATTGATAGCAACACCTACCTTATCCTGCCAGTTCTGCTTCATGGCGCCAAGTCCTGGACGATAAGCAGGAGACGAGAGCTGATACATACTGGGCTCCTTCGTAATCGAGGAATCTATCCAGCTAAGAGGATCTTCGAATCCAGGCACAAGGTTCAAGACGACAAGAAAAACAGAACCTCTAATGCAAAGGCCAAGCTATCGTAGATGACAGATAGGTATCCAGTTATCCTTGGTCTGGATAACTGGAAACAGCGCGCAGGGAACCGGAGACAATGCTGGGGCTGCAGTGTCACAGGCTGGGAATCTTCACGTTAAGTAAGTAGGTAACGGCCGTTTGCTGCGCTATGCCTTACAAAAAGTAACCCATAAGCATTTATAAGTAGAACTTAAATCGTTATGAGGCATATCGATATCAGCAAACAGCTATTTAGTGTTACTTGGCTTGGTAGATATCTATACATATAATAAAACTGTAGGACTTTTCTTTGTCAGCTAAAAACTCAAAAACTACTTGACAGATTTCGATGAAACTTTTTTTAAAATGTTCCTTAAGACTGTGAAACTGCTATAGGTTATGTCGTTTATAGCCACGTCCTTTTAGTACGAGATCCCACTGCAGAATTATTACGCTCATCTGTTTTTTTCTAAAAACCTAATTTTTACAAACATTTATGATTAGGAGAATATATATCTACTAGGGTGCCTATCAAAAAGTGGCCGCTAGTATTTTTAATTAAATTATTATTAATCGATTTTTCGTAGACAAATTTCGTTCACTTGTTTTTTAAATAAAATATCATCCACTTTACAGCTGTATAAGTAAATACTTCGAAAAATCACGGGTGCCTTTGTGCACTTGGCCGCACCTCTTTGCAGCCAGGTGTAAACAGGTGTGATTCCGATGCGAAATTTCGTTCATAACGTACAGCTTTAATTTATATATCAAATGAAAGCTAATTTTTTCCTGTTTCTTATGATATAAGGGTGCCTTACTAAATCTGGCCGCAAATAAGGGTTGCCGGCTGTTAAAGATGCTAAATATTAATACGAGGAATGAATGAATGAATGTCTTTATTCACTTCGAAAAAATTAGGAGAAAGCTGGATTTTTGCATGAACCTTCCTTTTGTGGTTCTAAACAATATCTCAAAAGTCCCCAGTGAAACATGCTCCGCTAAAAATGTTACGCGGGGTCAAAGGTCACGATAAACGGTTTTTCGCGAATATCTCGTTAACAGTTACTTTTATCGAAAAATTGTGTATGACAAATTTGTAGCTTAGGAAATTTCCTTCAAAAAACATTTTATTATTTTTTTTCGTAAGACTAACGGTTTTTGAGAAAATTCGATTTAAAAAGTTGAAACATACGTCTCGCGGGAAGATTTTACTTTACTGCCCATTCAAAAATAATGGGTTTTTTGCACAGTCCAATTGATTGCAGTGCCCTAAACATATATCTAAAAAAAAATTTGGCGCTCTCTTACCGTTTGGGCGTGGCACGCTCCCAAAGTTAAAAAAACAGCATATCACGCATGCGTCAAATGCAAGTGTTCTCAACCACCACCGGCGCAAACAGTATTAGAAACCACTTTTTAACTATTCCGAAAGAAATATCTTCCTGTTCAAAATGAGAAATTATAAAGTTACAACAAAAACTTAATATTTATGATAGGTAAATAAAACCTAGGTTATAGACCGAGAGCCCGCAGTAAATTTTGGACGTGAAAGGCAACCGGATGAATTTTACATAAATACGTTGCTCTGATGCCCAAGATTTCAAATATGCCCATCTGGCAGCGCTTAATGGCAGCTAAAGCATGCAACTGCATATTAAAAATGCGCAATGATTCACAAAAGGAATAAATTGGTGCAACCGCTTGAATCTACTACCAAATAATAGAGAATGGTCCCCTCAGTACAAATACATGTATCCAAGACGTTTTAGGTGTCGCCAAAGCCCTGCCAGACGCAGTGGAAATGCATCAAAAATTCCAATTTTGAATAATTAATGCAACCAATTAATTTTTATTTTAGAATTTAGAGAAAAACTCCTTGATAACGAATATATAAGTCCAAGACGTTTCACGTGTCGCCAAGACCTTGCCAGACGCATCCAAAGGTTAAAAATCCGCTAAAAATGCCTTATATATACCCAAAAACTAACAACTGAACATTAAATAATTGACGCAACCACACAAAATCTCTCCTAAGTATAGACTGAAACACCAGAAACATAACTGCATAAGTCGTTTCGTAAGACGTTTCACGTGTCGCCAAGTCCTTGCCGCGCTGAAAAAGTATTAATAAAAATGCATTTCATATTTGATTATATTTAATCAAGGACGTTATTTTTGAATGGGCAGTAAAGTAAAATCTTGCCGCGAGACGTATGTTTCAACTTTTTAAATCGAATTTTCTCGAAAACCGTTAGTCTTACGAAAAAAAATAATAAAATGTTTTTTGAAGGAAATTTCCTAAGCTACAAATTTGTCATACACAATTTTTCGATAAAAGTAACTGTTAACGAGATATTCGCGAAAAACCGATAATGTGAACTAATTAAAACATGGGCAGTTCACATTTTCGAGGGGTTCACATTTTTGGATACGAACAAATTCGTTGCATTTCATGCTTTTTGGAATTATCACTGATTTGATTTTTGAAAAATAAAAGAGAAGACACAAAAATATAGTTATTTAACTTTAAAAAAACTAAACTTCCGTTCACATTTTTAGATAATTCCAATAATAATAATTGGAGGTTCACATTATCGAGTATCTGGTTTTGAGTTCACATTTTACAGTATACAATGCCAACTTTTTCCAGTTCACATTTTTGGATAATTCTCATTTTCGAGGTTCACATTATCGAGGTAGTACTGTATAACATCATCAAAGTTTAAAGATAGGGCCATAGAATTTTCAATAGACAGAATAGCAAAGTTACGTAGCCTGTATTGTCCCATAGAGTTTCTTAAATAGGTTTTTATTAATATTAGTTTTAAAAATGATCGATCAGCACTAGCGCTGTAGTCGCAAGAATTGTAACAAATAACATTAATGCCGTACATACTTCAGGAAAGCTACACGACATAAAATGCTTCTTTATTATTAATAAATCAGCAAGTTCTCTAATACACGAAAACTTTTCTATTTCGTCTCTGAAAATTTGGACCGAAAACTAAGAATTTCCCTGGCAAATGATTCAGATATACGTCTTTTTTATATTAATCAACAAATACTAGAGCTTTTTTTAATAGATCAGTATCATTTAACATTTGCAAAGTGGAAGGTTGCAAAACACTGAAATTGGAAACAATTTCATTCATTGGAAGGAAACGCGATTTCAGTTGATTAATAAAGATGTCCATTGTCCAATACTCGATAAAATATGTTCACTTTGAACAAACTTTCCGGTTCTGGGAGACGCTCATCTTCGCAAAGTTCGTCAAAATGGCATTTTACCTTCCTCTGACGAGTTTTAGAAAATTCAGGGTTAATGCCTGATGGACCATTTTTCTGCTACACTATTTGCTTCCATTTTTAAATTTACAAATTCATGTCAATACCTTTTCAATTCGTCTAGATAAATTATCAAACGTTTTAAGGCAATTGAAAGATCGGTGGCTGTCGACTGAAGTGCGTTAGAGCTTATAATTTTTTTTAAATACGAACTTACATAGGTAGGTACATAATTTTTGTAAAAATGTAAGGTTATTTTTGAGCTCGCAGCCTCTTGGGCCGGGGGCCTGTGGCATTTTGCCAGCCCTGCCACCCTATAGTTACGCCACTGGCCTCAATCCCAATGGGGAAGACACCAGTGTTTCAGGCAGAGCTTCATTTTATACCATTAAAGAATATGCAAACCTCATCTACAATTCAGGTGTTAAAAGAACAACAGTTATTCGATAATTTCCGCGAACTAGCTTATATATATATCTAAGCATTAGCCACCTCCATAGCTTTATATTAAGGTAATGTCAGTTCACGAGAGGATTGAAGACAAGTTAAACTCAGCAGAGGATGGCATTCTAGTTGCAATTGTTCTTCAGCTTCTACAGTTTCTTATAATCTTTGATTTGGAGACGTTATATATATATATACATATGTATATCATGTCTACGAAGATATGTAATTATATTCGTATGTGTTTTGAGGATATCTCTGCTTGAAAAATGCTTCAGGAATCGGATAGTCTCCAGGACTTCTTGATTTTTATTGCTCTTGAATCGATTCCTTGTACAGTATCGGTCATCAATTCGCCCCATGGGTGAACATAATTTTAACAGAATTAAATGGACAAAACACTTAAAATCCCGATTTTGTACCCGTTTAAAAATACCGTCATTTGAAATAATGAAACAACAAATTCCTAGTCTTGCCCTTTTATGTTGTTTAACACAATCATCTGAGATTATTCCTTTATTCCTCTCTTATCCGTTTAGCAAAAGATTAGTCTTTGAGGATCGTCTTATTTGCCTTATGCATATGAACCCAAAATAAAGCTGTAAAAAGTGAGGCTTGAGTCTGAGCGAAACCCTTTGCATATACGAACAAAGGGAGGTTACAGCGAATAGTATTTGCGGCACTTTTTAAACATTCTCACATAAATCAACAAACAATTATGCATTTCCATTGTACCCGGAAGGGAAGGATCAATAGTTAAAAATATTACCCCCTGGTATAGAGCGCACTTCCGCAAAGCGTTATGCAACCTTATCGAAAACTAATAAGCCCTCGCGCTCATCATACACATAACCTCCATAACATCGCTCATAAAAAAAACATGATATAAGATCGCTGGCGCACCCTTATCGATAACTGCTACTGTGTAATATTGTATACAGTATGCTATGGCCGACGACCATCGTTGTGTACACATTCTCATTAAATCCAAACATATTCGTATATGCATGCATACGCATAGGTCTCCGGTTCTCGTTGCTTTGATTTCGCGTTCTCATATTTGTATTAATCATAACCGCTTTTTCAGCGATGTAATTAAATTCTATCCCTGGCTGGCAAAAATCCTCGTCCAAACCCTCCCCGTGGGTGCCGGCTGGTAATAACCTCCACAGTTGTCTTGTGCGATGTCAAGATGGGGTTAGCTGAGGTCAGGGGGCATCTCAATGGATTCTCAACTTTTCAATAGGTCAATTCTTTGAAAATGCTCTTTGACCATAGGATAGGGGTACCTGATTTCAGTGGTGGTGCGAGCGCATTCATGCACGAAACCGTGCCGAAGAATGCAAGGCTGGGGGTCAAACCAGTCCTTAACGAGCTCCTTTAGACGCACAGGCGAGGTCTATCGTATTTTAGCCTTATCCCGGTAAGCGGCTCTACCGGGATCGACCACTTTTCCGCACTACTCGTGGGACCAAAATCCAAATAAAAAAAAATGAACAACAAAAAAGAAACAAAAATTTTAAATACGTCATCCGAAGATGACTTACTTGCCTCCAGTCAGGAGACAGTAGTGGGTAGCGCATGCCAAGAGAGGAGTTCCACTCAGGCAGATCTCCCAAAACCTTCAACATCCTCCAAATCTATCACGCAGGACACTCGCACTAGTGCCCAAACGCGTGAAAGCAGCCACAAATCGGCCAGCAACCGCAGAAAAAGCGCGTACAAGAGGGCTATTTTCATTCTTGGTAAGATCACCAAAAATGAGGAGGCCGGTACGGCTTCTCCGCGGGACCTGGCTGACAAAGAAAAATATCAGCGGATCGTTGATGAGTTCATCAACTTCCGCAAAGAACCACAACCAAAACCTCAACCACAACCACAAGCGCGGAAGACGGAAGCCACAAAGCGCAACCGCTCCCTAGAGGTAGTCAAGACCGACTCTCAAAGGAGTAAAGTTGCCAGGCTGTCTGCCAACCGCCCAACATCATCAGCGCCTCAGTCGACGCGAACCGTCAGCGAGGTTGTCAGAGACGACCTGCAACTCGCACTGGTGGATGAGCTATCTACTGGCGGCAAGACGGTGAGCGACGCATGGGGCGCCATAGAAAATAAATTATCCGAGATGGTAAACGACTATCTCCTGAACAACCAGGGCGGACCACTCCCTTGCTTCGACTCAGCCGAGGTCGTACGAGGGTACAGGGTCATAAAATGCGAGGATGCGTTCTCAAGGGAATTCTTAGTGGACAGCGTTCACAAGATACGTGACGCATGGGACAGCTTGAGACTCAAGTTGATCCCAGCCAGAGAGATCCCGAGAAGGCCAAGAATACGCATTTGGCTCCCGAATATGACCATTGACAGCGACAAACTAATCCAATGCCTAAAGCTCCACAACCCAAGCGTTCCCATGGATGACTGGAAAGTTATCAAAGCTGAGGAACCCCATAACAATACCCTATCGTTCCTGTTATTGATAACCGAAGGCAGCGCGGACCTGATCGAGAAGATCGGCTGCAAACTTCGCTTCGGTATCAGGCACGCAAAGGTAAAAATCTTCCGATCAGCGAGTCAGATCGACGACTTAGATGCAGTCGACGGCGCCAGCAAGTTGCTGGAGGACATGCTGATCGACACCATCCAACCTACAGCCCAAACAAATCCAACAACCGAAAACACCAATGCTGAAAGTCGTACAGATTAACCTGCATCACTCCAAGTGTGCTACGGCTAATCTGATGGTTTTTCTCAGTGAGGAAAACATCGACATCAGCATTGTGCAAGAACCCTGGGTAAAAGGCCACAAAATACAGGGCCTAGGAAACAAACAATACAACCTTTTCTACAACCAAAAAGACAACAGTGGTAAGCCAAGAACCTGCATTTTAGCTAAAAAACATATTAAAGCTTTTCTATGTCCCAATTTTAGCTCGCCCGATTTGACAGTCGTCAAATTGGAGAATGCGGGAGATACGGACCTGCAAATCGCGTCCGTATACATGGCACACGACCGAAGATCACCACCAGAAGAATTTAAGGAGCTTGTAACCAAAGCAAAGTCCGACCTGCTGATGGGCTGTGATGCCAATGCAAGACATACGCTATGGGGTAGCTCGGAAACTAACGAACGAGGTGAGTCTCTTTTTGATTACCTTATAGAAAACAACCTATCAATATACAATAGAGGTAACACTCCAACCTTTATCTTTCCTAGTACGGATAGTTTTAATGGTTGGGAGGAAGTTATAGATATAACACTCGGTAAGAACAACAATAATATGAAAGTAGGAAATTGGAGAGTATCCAACCTGAAATCTTTTTCAGACCACAACTGGATACTCTTCGATGTAGATCTCGAGATTGAGAAACCAAAACCCTATAGAAACCCCAAAAAAATTAACTGGCCAAAGTTTGGCCAAGTTATTAAAAACAAATTGCACAAATCTCCACCTCAAATAATAACCTCGACCTCAGAACTCGACACAACAGTACAGACTTTCGAAAAAGCTTTTAGCACAGCCTACAAAGTCTCGTGTCCGGTTAAATACAGCAAAAAGACCCTCCCTCCGTGGTGGAACAATGAACTCTGCAGGCTAAGAAAGCTGACCAGAGAGACTTTTAACATATGCCACAGTTGTAAATACTGGCAGCCTTATCGGGACTGTCTTAAAATATACAAGCAATCTATCAGAGTGGCCAAGCAACAGTCATGGATAGATTACTGCCAATCAATCGAAACCCTAAAAGACTCTGCAAGACTCAGCAAAATACTGTCCAAAGAACACTCCAACCCCTCTCTCCTGAGAAAGGCGGATGGAACATGGACCGAGTCAGCGGCAGAATCCCTAGAGCTCTTACTAAATACACACTTCCCAGGGTGCAAAGACAACGTTCCAGAGTGTAGCAACTCACAACGTCCGCAACCCTGCGCCCCGGGAAACATAACATCCATTATCACTGAGGAGAAAATCTCCTGGGCCATGAACAGTTTTGCTCCATACAAATCGCCGGGCCTTGACGGCATCCTGCCCATTATGCTACAGAGATGTCAAGACTTGACACTCCCATGGCTCATGTCGATTTTTAGAAGCTGTATACTCAATAACCATGTACCTCTCTCATGGAGACAAGTAAGAGTGATTTTCATTCCAAAGGCTGGCAGACGCGGTCACGAAAGCGCGAAAGATTTCAGACCAATCAGCCTGACCTCCGTTGTTCTGAAGACCCTCGAACGAGTCCTAGACAACCATTTACGTAGCACAATAGAACCAACACTCTCAAAATCACAGCACGCATACCTCAAAGGAAGATCGACAGAGACGGCCCTCCATGAAGTAGTGCGAACAATCGAAAACTCATTACACTATAAAGAATACACCTTAGCGACCTTTCTAGATATAGAAGGGGCCTTTAACAACGTACATACTGAAGCGATTCTGGAGTCCTTAACGGAATTAGGAATAGAAAACCATCTTAGCCTTTGGATTGTTTCTATGCTTAACACCAGGATCATTCAGACAACACTAGGAAATAGCAACATAACCAAGTACGCCAGCAGGGGGACACCCCAAGGAGGTGTCATCTCACCACTGCTATGGCTCATAGTGGTGAACAAAATACTCAACAGTTTAGATAGAGAAAGAATCAAGGTAGTCGGATATGCGGACGATTTGGTGATACTGGTGTCAGGAAAGTTTCTCTCCGTAATTAGCGAAATTATGGAGAATGCTCTGTCGAAGGTTAGCTCCTGGGCCAAGTTGCGCGGTCTCGGTGTAAACCCGAGCAAAACTGAAATGATGCTTTTCACCACTAAGACCAAAATACCCAGCTTTACACTTCCTCGCCTAGACGGCCAACCGCTCTCATTATCCTCCAGTGCTAGGTATCTGGGAGTGATCCTGGATCCCAAGCTAAACTGGAAACTGAACATTGAACAGCGGGTAAAGAAAGCGTGCATTGCTTTCTATGCCTGCAGCAGAATGTTTGGCAAAAGATGGGGCCTGCAACCAAAACTGACCCTTTGGATGTACACAGCCGTAGTACGACCAATCCTCACTTACGGGTCAGTAGTCTGGTGGCCGGCTCTTAGAAAAGCCTACAACATAACCAAGCTCAACAAGGTCCAAAGAACGGCATGCATAGGCACTACAGGCGCTCTCCGGTCGACGCCGTCAGACGCCCTCACAGTCCTCCTGCACCTATTACCCTTAGACCTTCATATCACAAACATCACAATACATAGCGCGATCAGACTCAGAGAGTCGGGGTGCTGGTATGCGAGACCCTACGGACATAGTAATATTCTGCTCTCCTTATCAAGAGAGCTAGTACCATCCTCAACGGATTATATCACCTCCAGATTACTCTTCAAAAAACACTTTGAAGTAGAATTCCCTTCAAGATCAGACTGGCAGGACGGACAGTTGAACAGGGACCCGAACTTAACAATCTACACGGACGGTTCAAAAATGGACTGTGGAGTCGGTGCGGGTGTTTTTTCGGAGTCTCTGAGCATCTCAAAATCCTTCAGGCTCCCGGACTCAGCCAGTGTGTTTCAGGCGGAAATACTTGCTATCCGTGAAGCCTGTCGCCTAATCAAACTACACACGGACATAGCTCCGAAGCAAAAGATAGACATCTTCATTGACAGCCAAGCTGCGATCAAGGCTATCGCCTCAGTCAATATAACCTCAAAACTAGTACTAGAATGCCGAGAGGAACTGGCCTCGCTTGATCAGTTCAGGATTGCCCTGATCTGGGTTCCAGGCCACAGCAACGTTTATGGAAACGAACAGGCTGACGAGCTGGCCAGGCGAGGTTCAAGCCTCCACTGTTCACTTGCGGAATCGGTCCACATCCCAATAGGAGCAGTCAAAGCGAAAATTTCCGAAGAATACCTATCGAAAGCCAATCTCAGATGGAATAGGCTAACAAATTGTACCATATCCAGAAGGATGTGGCCAAATTATAGCAGGGAAAAAACAACCCACCTTCTGAATAAAACACGCAAAGATATAGCCAGGATAATCGCGATAACCACAGGCCACTGGCCTATAGGGGACCATGCATTCAGATTAGGCATCCCACATAATACCCACTGTCGTAGTTGTAACGACGCAACCGAAAAAGAAACCATCATTCATTACCTCTGCTCCTGTCCGGCACTAGCTAGGACTAGACACCGAGCTCTGGGTAAACCCTTCTTCACATCCCTCGAGGAAGTTTCGAAGAATAACATCAAAGAACTTATAACCTTTTTGAACTCCACAGGTTGGATCTAAAATCTCCACTTCGACAAACTTTAACAACCAGGTCAAATGAGTTGTGGTAACAAAACGGCACTTAGTGCTACTTGGGTTTTCTAATAAACCGCCACACCTACCTACCTACCTACCATCCCCATGAGGCGGCTCAATAAATCAAGTATCAGTACGTGGAGATGAAGTCCTTCCAAATCGAAATCAAAAAACAGCAATCTCTAGCCCTTGTTCTTAGACTCATATTTAAATAATGTTGTTTTTTTTTCATCTCACGATAAAAGCCGCACGTGGCAGTCGTGTGCCGTCGCTTCTCTATTTCAGGATTTCACTGTTTTCCTTCCTACTGCCACGCCTCTTAAAATAATATAATCAACCAAGACGCGTAGACATAAGCAAACAAAAAAAGGCCAACGTTATTCATGGGATTAACAAATTATTTCTCGATATGATTTATATTTGGCAGACGACGCCACCCCTTTAGTCATTCGGTGATAGCTATATACGGAGATACGTGTACGGTGTACGTGCAACCCTTTGGGATATAGAATATTCGTATTGGATTCAAACGATATCATCGAAGAACGTTCGTTATTTTTCATTATCGCCCTCCTTCGATGAAGAGAATGATGATGCAATCGAAGGGATAATGGACCACCGGAAGTAAGAGATAAAAGGACGAATGGGAAGTTTCTGGAAAGAGAGAGAAAAGAGCTCTTATGTCCTGTAAAATAATTGTCCGTACACTCCCAGTGCGAATATAAATCAGAGACGAGATTTCAAATTTGAACTAGCACTTATCTCTTGACATTGGCCATCGTTGTCGTCATCGTCGCCATCGTCGTCGTAGTCCTTTCAAATGGACTTAGAAGGGTGTTCTGGCAGCAGGAGCCTAATGCATACGGCGTGAGTTGAATGAGGCTAAAGCACCCCTAAAATCGTGTCGAGAGCGCTCTCATTACAGCAGGAAACGCGTTCAATGTGGCGCTTTTTAATGCCCTTTTCCATGTAATTGTCATTTTCGACAAGGACGACAGGCGACACAGTGCGCACTTCTCAAAAATAACAGGATAACAAGTGTGTACACGCTTTTTTGGGCGAGAAGAAGAGGAATTTTTCCAGTGTATATATACAGTACTCGTATATACCGGCATGAATTAATTAGAGCAATTAAATTTGTAATTAAGTTGTTGCGTGAGCTGGCGGCTGCTCGTGTCTAATGGCCGATTAAAGGATCTTATTGGGCAGAAAACTTTTCATGTCGCATTTCGCAGAGAGTGTTTTTCGTGAAGGCTAATTATTAACAAAAGTTTGTTTGTACTTCCGTGAAGAATTGGATTATAATTGAGAATCGTTTAGATTTTAACAGCGATGCCAATTAATTGCTGACGTTTGATAACAATGTTTTGGGTTGGTTTCTGTAATATGAATTGTTATGATTACTAACTGAATATTTAATAAATGGATCGATGTGATTATAATATTTGTGTTTTGGTTTCAGATATTCTTAAGCGCAGTGCCTTCAATTTGTTTTTGACTTGAAAGCATTTTTAAGCGCAATGAGTTGTGACGTAGGGCGCTTCCAGGATTCACTGATTCAAAATACATACAATTATATTCGTATATTCGGAAGTTCTCCAGACATCCTAGTCTTAACCGAGACTCAAATAAACTCAAACACTGACTACACATATCTTCGCTGTCCAGGATACGAACTACTCCCTCGTTTTCGATATAAGGAAGGACTATGTGTGTTTGCCCGATCTGATCTGGCGTGTGAAAGAAAAGAAGAGATGGAACCTGCGGATCTCGACTTAATATGGCTAAAGGTCATCCTACAAAGCTGTACCAAATTCTTTTGCTGCCTATACCGCTCGCCAAAGAGAGGCAGGCCGAAAAACTCCTGGATCAAACAAATGCAAAAACACCAGCATTTGATCGGCCTCAGTAATGAAGTGATCCGAGACAGGGAAGCCTGCAGATATTTCTTAAAGTCGAATCGGCGAACCTGTAATATACACCTCAGAGCGAATAACGCTGCCATAAAATGACTTACATTTGAATGTAAGTACAGCTTTAGACTTCGTTAAGTCTGAGATTGGGCATCATGGTGAATACGGGGGAAAATACCGGGATACACTGGCTATATAAGAAAGCGCAGCCTCTTTCCGGTCCTCTTTTTTCCATTGCTGTGTGAACTCGAAGTGAACCAACCAACCTCTGATCGCCTCACCCATTCCACCATTTTCGTATTACACGAGGTAAGCCCAATACTTACTTAAACCCTTCTGTGGTTTTCAATTCGCCTGTAATCCAATCCATTCTCCAATACTATATCGCAGGTCGGAGCATATAGCAATTTATTGCTTTTAGCCACCCCGAACCTATCTACAAACGGGCAATCGCTAAGGAATTGCTACCCGAAAAGCGATTCAGGAAAAACGGGAAACACGAGAGTTTCATACTACGGTCGATAATATCGGAAAAAATCACTAATATAATATATTATATATACATATATACCTAACCTGGTCACATTTTCTTTAATCAAGAGAAAAAATCCCATACCGGTAAGAAATTTATCATAAAAATTCCATGTGAACATAGACATCATGTGTATGTATTTTCATAGAAGTACCCCGATCGCCCACGAACAAGTGTATCAATCAAGTGCATTACAGAGGCATATCGACAAACGGTGACGTCACGGATCATTGCCTTCTCTTGCTTGCGTTCGCACCCAATTTATTGGATAACCGTGTTATCATTATCAACACCTCACTCCAGATTAAATAGTCTCTGAGAGCGTAGGTCTGCAGGTTGCAATTGCATGATCTTCGGAGAACAAAAAAACGGACCACGCACAAGCAGGCAGAAGAAGCGAAACACCCGCTATCTATAAAGCTCTTCTAAGCCAGTGCAGTGTAATCCGCCAAAGAGTCGCGTCCTTTATACACCGTGTTCAGCGATTATTATTTTTTTTTCTTTTTTTTCTATTATTTAAATTGTTTTCAATTTGTTAATGTAGTAACCTAAAATTTTGGTAACGTACCTACTTAATAATAATATATTTAAATAAATAACTAAATGTTCAGAAAAAGAAACGTTAAAGTGCCGAAAGAAAAATCGTGAATTTGCAACAAAAAGACCTACAAAATTAAAGAAAATATAAGTGTTAAGCAAAGAAAAAGGTAACAAAAAAAGGTATTATATAATAATATAAGTGATACAGTGTATGCGGGAAGGGGATTCCAAAATACATCATGTGCGCACATCATGGAGAGAGCGGGGACTTTGTATATCAAGTAAGTGAACAGTAATTTTTTTTTTGTATCTACATACCTACATATCATTATATTTTCTTAAAACCCGGTCGTGAACATAATTTGAGACAACGATTAGAAATTAATTTACATACATACATAAGTACACATACACAATACACATATTCAAAACAAACAAAAAAGAAACATAATTGCACATTTAATTGAATACTTAAATATTAACATATATAATATATATATAAATAATCTTAAATTTGCCTAGAGTCTTAGAACTAAAATATATCTATCTATATCTATATTTAAAATTACATGCTGAACATAAACTTACACGCGAAATTACACATATATATAATATAAGAAAACCTACAGTTAAGTAGTAAGATCCTGGGCACGAGTACGATAACTACGGCGCCAAAAATTGATAACGGTATTTTGTAGAGGGGGTAAATACAAGCATTTTTTACTATGGGAGGGGGGGGTCTATCTGGCTTCGTTTAGGCGGGAGGGGCAATTTAAAAAAAATAATACTTAAAATGAAAAAAAAATTAATTGAGAAACAATGGCAACACTTACAATAAAGGACTTTATGAATTTTGTAAGCCAGGAATCTGTTCTTTGATATTATTTTTAAATCAAGTTATAGCTGTTAATATTTTTTGAAAAAAATACTTTCAAACTTGAAATTTAAGGAAAAAAATTTAAAAAAAATGTTTTATGCTGATTTTTTTCAATGTTGAGCAAATAGATACTTAATTTGTTTGTAGTTTTTACTGCCTAAATCAATTCTTAATCGAACACTCAAAACCAGTTTGATTTATGTCTTATAATTTTTGAGAAAATTGAAAATTACTTTTATATGTTGCTCCGCTTAGAGTACAAATTGCTACCCTTGCGCCTTGCAATGCGTATGGGGGGGCATGCTGCCCCCCTGCAACCCCCCTGCTTGGGGTCACTGTTGGATTTTGGGATGGGTGCAAGGCTGAGTATATGCAAACTTTCTTTTAATTATATTAGTTTACCCAATATCAACAACATTCTTCAGATACAATCTCTGGCCAGAAATTTCACATTGGTAGACAAAATTTTGCTGATTTGCATTTTAGACAATTTAGAACGAATTCCTGGCTATGAAAAATACTATAGTTCTTTGTGGTAAGTGTTGCCATTCTTTTTTAATATTTTATTTTAATTTTATTTATAATCTTTTTTTTAATTACCCCTCCCGCCTAACCGGAGCGAGATAGACCCCCCTCCAACAGTAAAAAATGTTTGTATTTAACTCCTCTACATAAATCCGTCATTAGTTTTCATCGCCAAAATTATTTTACTCACCCCAATTTTTGTCCTAAAATTTCAAGTTTGAAATTGTTTTTTTCAAAAACCATTTAAAGGAATAACTTGATTTAAAAATAATATAAAAGAACAGATTCTGGGCTTTCTAAAATGTCATAGTCTTTTATTATAAGTGTTGCCATTGTTTTTTAATGTATTTTTTTCCATATAAAGTATTATTTTCTTTAAATTACCCCTCCCGCCTAAACGGAGTAAGATAGACCCCCCCCTCCCATAGTAAAAAGTGCTTGTATTTAACCCCTCTACAAAATACCGTTATCAATTTTTGGCGCCGTAGTTATCGTACTCTCCCCAGATCCTGAGCATCGGTATTTACATTTAGCCTATACATATATTCAAGTACAAGTTCAAGATTATGTACTACAGTCTGTGCGACAAGAAATTGAACATTGAATTACTTATAATTAGAATCTGAAGAAATTTATTTGTTGACATTTTTTGAAGTTAAATATATTTGAACGTAAATGATTTATACGTAATAATGGTGTTGTAAGATAGTTTGAAAGGGTGAGATTGGAAAATGAAAAGGAGATGGTGGGGTAGGACAGTGATAATGTGCGTAAATAAGGGTTCGTTCGTTAACATATTTTGGGAACACGGATGAACAGGTGAACATGGCGGACTGCCATTGTTAATTAGGGAGGGGTAATCCCAAGGATACCGCCAATACCAGCTATCCAAAGTGTTATCGAGTTTCGTGCATGTCTAGTGGACACAGTTCCAGCTCCCGTATCTCTTTTGTTACCTTACCTACGGTTGTGTCGCAAAGTAGGGCAATAATAGCAAATAAGGATATCTACAATTTTCTGGCACGAGTATTATTTTTGTTTTAGTGAGAGTAGTTAGCAGCAAGATCCCCGACCATCTCGGTGAGCTAAGTCGAGCCTTGCCAGCGTGCCAGCCTGCTGCTTCACCAAATGGAATTTTCCACCTCGTCGTTTCCCACTTGGCTCTTACAAACCCCACAGGCGGACCAGTAGGGATGCAGTAAAGTGGGAGTGTTATGATCCCCATAATTCAGATCATAACCTCGTCGAAAAAGAAGAAGAAAGATATAGGTAGGTATGTCTTCTTAAAATGAAAATGTATAATACTCGCTGCATAGAAAAGTGACTTGTGTTGATATAGTCATGCTCGCAACGATTGGACACCACTTGGTAGAGTTCTCGATCGTTATATCTGGTATTGATGCCACTCACGGATCTAATTTTATCCCATTCAAGTTAATAAATGGTGGAGTTGTTTGAAAATCATTTTTTCAATACCTATACTCGAAACATAATCAATTGCAAAACTTGATTCTACAGCCAGCAATTTATTTGGTTGATGGGTTAATTATTCTATCACAAGTGCATCCACATCCCATCCACAATGATGATGAACCTGAAATCTTCTTTAATATACCACTCCAACGATACCATTGAAGAAAAATAATTAGTTCAGCAAATGCATTGCATCATTCATTGGCTCTTAAACACAGAACGCAATTAATCACTTAAGGATAAGGATCTACTAAGAGCAAGGAAAAAAATTAAGGAAACCTAAAAAGTCATCTCGTAAATATAAATTGTTAATTGAACCTAAATGAAAATGCAAATTAGAGCGGAAAAAACTGTTCAAAAGTTCCACATAAAGTAGATCTACATAACCTTGAATGGGAACTTCATCCCATGGCGGTACACCTCTCTCAGCGTCATTACAATCAGAACGTTTCCGCAGGAACCCGGAACTCAATGATTAAAATTGAGCAATGAGCATACCATTATGAAAGTGAATTTCAATTGTAAACGAATACATAGATAGAGATATAAGAGTCCTCCAAATGAAATAAGAAAAAGCAATTAATATATCAATATCACGGCCAGCGTCTGCCGGGCCTACCCACCTCATGGCGCGCCAGCTTATCTCATGCCTGACTACCCTTTGCTGAATGATCTGTGAGCGTGATTTCGATGAGTAGCAGCAGGCAGGCGAACTGCCATTTTTCGCCACCTAAACATTTTACCGTTTTAATTAATTTTTAAAATATTTTGAATTTTAAGATGACGCAGGAAAATAGGATTTATTTTTTTTTTGTTTAAATTCCTGTGTCTTCCTTTCTTAGTGGAGAATTTTTTTTTGCTGTATACATTTATGTGAGTGTTTGTGAGAAATTGCGAAAACGAAAATTGCTGTGTTGGGAGTAATAAAATTAAATTTCATCCTGTCGCCGCCCAACCCCATACCGATGTGCTTTTCCCCTCCGACGCGTTTTGTTTATTTCGCAAATAATCATAATAATTATAATTATACGAGTGTATTCGGAGCATGCATTGCGCGAAGAGGACTATCAAATAGCTGGGTAAGCATCGTGAAGCCGGTGGAAGTGCTCGAGAGAGAGCTGTAGTCACAGCATCTAAATTGTGAGTTGTTTCTGACAGTGGAGAGGGGTAGATATTTAGAGATGCTGGTACTGCCAACTGCCACTAATTACATAGACACAATGGCAGGGGGATGCGACTTTTTCGTGTTCATTTTTACAAGTACATAGAATTCACGTTCGGGTAATTTCTATCTTTTGCGTGTGGGTGTAAAGCACACGAAATGAGTTATTGTTCGAGTGGGTTTCTGTCCAAACGTGTAATGGGACAAGCGGGAATAAAGACAGGAAGAGTTCTATCTCTATGGCTTACAGATATGTATACTGTTGGAAATATTTAGTCTCAAAACCTGGTGCGTTATTCCTACTGATGCAGCAATTTTTTTTTTTTTACAAAACCAAGAACTAAGTAAGTTCACTTACAGTGACCTTCTACTTTGTAAACCACTAGAATTTGATAATTACTCATGCAAACTCTTCGTTTTGCGGTGCTGCTGTTTACAGGAATCACTGAAATATGTAGTTAGTTTAGTTTTAGTTAGTTTATTATGACTTTTATTTTCATCTTTAATTCAATACATTCTTCGAAAAAAGAAAGAAATAAATATAATATACTTAAGTCTACTATGGTTTGGCCTATGTAGATATAGCGTAAACTTTAAAAATCTTCTTCAACTATGCATTTTCTATAACGCAGCGCATTTATGCAGTTATGCATCCTCGTTCTCCATTTAAAATTTGAATTGATTCAACTATTTCTAAGGTATATGAATTAAAAAATCTTAAACGTATTTCCTTTAAAATTGGGCATATTGCAAGAAAATGAAATATATCTTCTCGTATCTTCATGTTACAAAGATTGCACAAGATAGGTAGTTCTGGGCGGTGTGGAATAAAATTCAGGTTTAGTAACTCTCCTCTGATTTTAAAAAGTAAACTTATCTTCTCTACTGAATTGTTGTTCAGAAAATACGTTTTTTCTACCAGTTGATATTTCAGCTTACTGTAGTATGTCCTATACTGAGATGACTGTGCATCTGCTATAAAACGATCATACATATTTCGACCTACTTTTTCCAATAGGATGTTGAGTTGTGTTCTTAGATGTTCGGGTTGCTCATCGGGTGTTATCCGTATGCTCGTTCCACAGTCTGCTGCAAGGCGCTCCCATTCTTGAATGAAACTTGCTTTGTTTCGTAGTACACTCTTGAGCACAACTTTTGGAAGTCTGTCATCACTCATACCCATAACTTTTACTATGTACTCAAAATGTAGTCTCAGTGTCTCCAAAAACATAGGCGGTACACCAGTCTCCAGATGTAGCATGTAATTAGGCGTGGCACTCGGTAAACGGAACATTCTCTTTAAGAAATACCGAAGAAACTTCTCAACTTCAACATAGGAACAGTATCCCCATACCTGCGCTCCATACAAAAGAACAATTCCAAGGTATTTGTACTCACGAACAACTTCCACAATTTCTCCTTGATACATCCACCTTTCACTTTGAGTATATCTGCCACCGCCACCTCTGAACACCATTACCTTCGACTTATTCAGGTTCACGCTTAGGTTCCAGTGTTTGCAGTATGTGCTGAGCCTATTCATCATAAGTTGCAAACCATCTACAGTATCGGACAAAAAAACTATATCATCTGCATATTTCAGAACCGGAATTTTTATGTTGCCAAACTCGACTCCACCCTTTACCGCATCTGATATGTCGTTAATGAACAGGATAAACAGTAACGCACTCAAAATACATCCCTGCTTCACACCCATCGTCGTTGTAAATTCTCCAGAAATTGATTCTCCATCCCAAACATACGCCACGTTATTTGCATACATTGCTCTTAGTATATGTTGATTATTTTCGTTGAAAAACCAATATTATACAATTTGTAAAACAGAGCTTCGCGTGCTATAGTGTCGAAGGCCGCTCGGAAGTCGACGAAAAAGGCATATAGTTTCTTATGTTTCTGTTTATATATCTCCGCAATATTAAGCAATGCGAACACTTGATCGATTGTTGAGTAGGTCTTTCTAAATCCGGCCTGAGACTCGTGTAAAACTTTTTATCTTGAACCCAATAGGTAAGTCTATTATATATAAGCGCAGCAAATAACTTGGCAGAGGTATTTAGAAAAGAGATTCCTCTGTAGTTTGCAGGATCATCATAGTCACCCTTTTTGTGCAGTGGATAGATAATTGCTTTTTTAAAGCTTTGTGGAATGTTTGCGGATTCAAAAATTCTATTGTATTCCGCAACGAGAGCAAACATAAATTCATCTGTGCAGTTTTTATAGAACTCGTATGGGAATCTGTCATCTCCGGGGGCCTTTCTATTCTTAGCCTTATCAATGGCTTCTTTAACTTCTTCTATTGAAAACGGGTTATCTAGAAATCCATCTATAATCAATGGAACTGCGTATTGGAACGGTGGTGACATCTGTGGTGAATTAAGTAAATTAATAAAGTGGTCCCTTAGCTGTGTTGCTTTAAGCGACGTGGCGATGCAATTCGTTCGTCCATTTATATGTTTTACAGCTTTCCAAAATTCTGCTGAGGATGTATAGAGTTGTTTATAATAGCAATACGCTGCTGTTCAAATACCTTCTTGAAATATGTAGTTGAAAAAGTAACTTTTTAGACTACAGCAATGCGAACAAATCCATCGGGGCCTATGTAGTCTTTCACTTTCACACTCTCTCTGTATGGCGTCAAAATAATTGCCAAGCTGAACGGATCTCGTTGAACTCATTAATCTCCACTTGTTTCGTACTGGTAGATATCAAAGTTCTCTAGTTAAGGAACTTACCCTTTTTACAGGAACAAACCCAGGCTGTTTTCCACCCCCTTCTAACTTCGGAACCAATTAAGCCAAAAACCTGAAACATTTACCAAGCTCATTAAAAAAGTCCGCCTGACCAAACTTCATCTCTATAGCTTTAGTGGTTCTCAACATACATGACTTCAAAAATCGCAAAAACAGTAACTGACTTACTCACTCACTCACTTAGATGTTGATCATCAAAATTATGAAGCACCGACTTAAAGTTAAGTTAGAATCGTGAAATTTGGCAGAATGCTAGATTCTGTGGTGCATACACACTTTTTTTTCGGAATAACCAACGTTTCGTCTGGCTGAACTCTCCTGGCTTACTGACTTTCGTTTTGCAGATATTGACACTGAAATGAAACGTAGCAAAAACGCCATTTACCTGGTGAGAGAAAATGTCCACATCGCTCAAAATATGATCGGGCCGCATTTAGGGGACGGCAGCCGGGGCTACAGGCCCGGTTCTCCACAAAATAGGGGCCTCCACAAAACAAGGGCCCAATATTTCAAATTCCAACGAGTAAACACCAGACAAAAAAAAAATAAAAACCAAAGCGCCATCATTATCAAACACAGGATCGATATTCAATATTCTCTGTCCTAATCAAGAGCTAGCGATACAAGAAAACAAGCACAAAAAATCCAATATTGACAAAAAATCTTCAGAATTATCGTTAGTAGTATCAAATTCACTGCTGAGCGTGGATTAGCCTTTCGAGGTGACAATGAAATTATTGTTTCACCGAGAAATGGAAATTTGCTTGGAATTTTGGATTTGCTACCCGAGTATGAACCAATCCTGGCAACCCATTTTAAAGAGGATGCAAATAAAGGAAGTGGCCATGTCAATTACCTTTCGTTCACGATTTGCGAAGAACTTATCAGTTCTATGGGTGACATATAGTGCTAACTGAAATAGTATCCGGAATAAAAAAATCCAAATATAATTCGGTGTCAGTGGATTCTACTCCCGACGAATCTCATATCGATCAACTAACTATAGTTGTTAGATATATTGAAGGATCGATGCCAAAGGAAAGATTTCTCACATTTTTAACAAACTGCGGCCATACCGGCGAGGCCATAGCAAACGCTTTACTAAAATTTTTAGGTGACTATCAAATAGACATTTTGTGGGCGCAGTAGCGCAGTGGTTAGTGTGCTCGACTACTGTGTGAGGGATCCCAGGTTCGATCCCCGGAAAAACACAAATTACATCTTAAGGTTTTTTCTACTGCGCCACCTCTCGCGAACGTCTGACAAACATCCGAGAGTATGACTGTCCTGAAAAAGCTTTTCAATTCAGCCGTTCGGACTCGGCATAAAATTGTAGGTCCCTTCCATTCGTTCCAAAAATAGAAACTCACACAAAACGAATGGTTGCGAGAAGCTAGGCCTTGGGTGTCTACCGCCTGTTGCGCCGCCTATTTATTTATTTTTATCAAATAGACATTATGGATTGCCGCGGCCAATCATATGACAATGTTGCAAACATGAGTGGTAAATACAAAGGAATGCAGGCTTTAATTATGGAGAAAAATCATTTATCGGCGTTTGTACCATGTTGTAGTCATTCTCTCAATTTAGTTGGAATTGGAAAGGCAGCTGCTAACTCTAGTCCATCGGCTGTTCAATTCTTCGATTTCGTTCAAAATTTATATACGTATTTCACAGCAAGTACAGAGCGATACCAAATTCTGACTGAAAAATTATCGCAGAAGAAAAGCGGACAATTTTACGTTTTAAAAAGGCTTAGCGATACTCGTTGGTCTTGTCGAGCTGAAGCTACTAAAGCCATTCTGAAATCGAAAGAGCTCTAACCAGCATATCTTCTGACAAGGAGCAAAAAGACATAGTGAGGAATGAAGCATGGAACCTTTTACAAAAGATGAGTTGTCTCGAAACCGCTCTATTTGCTTTCTTTTGGAACGACATCTTAGACCGTTACGAAGCTACAAACAAGATGTTGCAGGACCTGAAAATGATTCTTGAATCTGCAATGCGTAGGCATTAGAATCACTGAAATCATTCGTTGAATCCAAAAGAGACGATTTTGATAAATACGAGAAAGCAGCTAAAGAATATGTCATACTGACCAATATGTACAATCACGCACCAGAACAAGAAATGTGAGGTTGAATCCACTCGACTACATGAAATCACAAGACGCAAATCTGTCACAAAAGAGAAATTCAAAGTATCCGGTTTTATCCCAGTGATCGATCAGCTATGTGTTTCTCTTATTGAAAGATTGCATGCATACGAAGCTGTACGTTCGAGATTTGGATTTCTCAATCACATAGAGAAGATGGATGCTGCAAATTTGCACGCTGCAGCAGAGGCATTGGTGGAACTGTACAAAGATGATTTAGATAGAGCCTAGTCTTGGTAATGAGTTGGTTCAATTTCTTTCTTTTATCGACTTGTACAGCGCGTACCAATTCACTTGGCCATTCTACTGCGCAGGTTTCTGTGTATTTTGTTTTTGTGTTTTGTTTTGTGTCGTGTATATTCTCTTAAATCCTCTCTCTGCGCAACCGACGGTTGGCCAAGTGAATTGGTTCGCGCTATACAAAAAGGATTATAGAAAAGACCAATCTACCGAGCTATTTTACTGCCACATTCTTGAAGATCAAAATTTTAGAGCTACATTCCCAAACATTGAAATTGTACTCAGAATGTGTTTGGTTTTGATGGTGCCTAATTGCACTACTGGAGAGCGCTTATTTTCGTTAAGAATCGACTTCGGATAATTTCCTACACAAACACTTAATCAATCAACTGACAAACAGGCACCGTAACAACAAATCAAAACCGAAATCTGGCCTAATCTAATTACCTATTCAGTTGCAAAATTGTCTGCTTAAGACAACAATAGGATTGTTCACATACGAATAGAACACAATATCCGCATTCATTCTGTATAAAACCGTCATATTGATTGATAAATGAATACAAATTTGTTGGCTTACATATTTATAGCAATCAATCAAGAAGTGTTACAGGTTATGTTCAAATTGATCTCGAATCGGTCACAGATAAATTTTACAACATTATTGTTCGTGTGAGCCACACTTGTTCCCTATATACCTATACAAGTCTGTCGAATTGTTTATTTCAATTAAACTAATTTTGCGGTGTTATTGAATTTCGAATGGAAATTGCATTGTGCTCCAATTAATTAAAAAATTGCTGGATATGGCGTATGGCTTCACAATCGATACAATGCTAATGAAGAACTTGTGTATTGATATAATTTTAATTTGTGGTTTGAGGCGGTCGCCTTGGGCGATAAAAGCATTCGAAGCTAGGTTATGCGGTTGTGATTCTAGGAGCAGAAAATTATCGTCAAACAAAATGCCTGTCGTTCGCAGGATATCTCTTCCCTAAACATACATACATACATAGTGTATAAATATATCAATAATAATAATTGAACAAGTGCGGTTTTGCTGCGGGTTTTTTAGCATCAGTTGCTTGCTGGGAATAACAATGAACTTATTGTATTCATAAGTAGATACATATTGAGAGCAGCGTTCCCTCCCGTGCTACTATTGTACTCATTTGCTCATTTTGAGTACATTTTTATTAACTGAGTACGGATACTACTTTGAAGCCGTCGCGTACTACTATTTCATAACATATAAACATAGCTAATTCATTTTTATTTTTTCTGAAATACATAATATTTTTGTTTCTTAAACCTGACACTTGAGGAGTACTTAATTACCTACTTATAAGGACCTTTTTACTTTCCCATACAATTTAAGTCTGAACTGTCAGTTTCATAGATTAAAAAGTGCCCAATTATAACACAAAATCATAAAACGTTTTGTAAGAGAACAAAAATTTACTTTATATAGTGAGAGATTTGTTTTCTTTAAAAATTGTTGAAATGTGCATAATACAATAATAAATGGATCCGCCAAATAACTTTTTTTTTTTGTAAATGCTATAAAAAAAACTACTGAATATTTTCTCAAATTTATTTTTTTATTTGAAAGTACAATCCTTCCGGTTAATAATGGAAAATAATTTCATTCAAATGGCTGCCTCGGCTGGCCATGCAGTAGCCTACACGATCGGTCCAATGTGTAAGCACATTATCGATTGTGTGCAGCTGTATTTCACCAATGGCTTCACGAATATTGTCCTTTAAAGCGTCAATTGTCTCCGGCATGTCGGCGTAATACTTATCTTTTACGGCACCCCACAAATAATAGTCCAACGGTGTCAAATCGCAGCTCCGCGGTGGCCAAACGACATCAGCTCTGCGGCTGATAATGCGATCTTCAAAAACAGGACGCAAAACATCGAGTGTAGCTTCGGCTATGTGGCACGTAGCGCCGTCCTGTTGAAACCAAATGTTGCCAATATCCTCCTCTTCAATTTTTGTGAACAAAAATTCGTTCAACATGGCCCGATAACGATCGCCATTGACTGTAACGGCCACTCCTTGCTCATTTTCGAAGAAAAATGGCCCAATTATGCCTCTGAACCAAAATCCGCACCAAACAGTGACTCGTTTAGGGTATACGCACTGTTTTTGGCTTTTCACGCTTTGGTTTATCGATGAGGATGCCAGTTTCTTTCACTTTTTTCACAAGATAACGAACATACGGAGCTGACGGTGCTGCTCTTCTTCCAAAATCCGTACGTAATTTTCGCACACATTCTGCAACATTACCATGATTTTCAAAGTAATGTCGCAATATTTCCCAGCGTTGTTCAAGCGTATACACAACCATATTCGTTCAGCGGAAGGATAAAACTAATTATCTGTCAAATCAGACATGAGCTAAGTGTTACCATTCCCGAAATAAGCACTAGTTGAAAAAAAAAACGTTAGATGGCGGACCCTATAGTACGAATAAGAACAATGGACATTATGGTGCAATTAAAACTGTAAGCTACGTAATTCTAATATTATATGTACCTACCTACTTTTTTTTAAATAAGATGTGTAACTTACTCAATAAATATTATTTACTAATGGAGCTAGAATGGTCAAGCACTGACGCACTGAGTAGAGTAAACTCCGTTACATAAAACTTTCAGGAATATGAGGATTTCTTCGATTTTCAACTATTTATTTGAAACGAAGTTGACTCTGTATACACTGGAACTAAGTCAAAGCTTCATCAAAGTCCAAGAATTGACTGGTGAATCTGCCACTGCCTTTTTTATGTATTTTCATACTATTGGCGAGGTAACTTCTATGTTTGCACAATTTTTGCAATGCTTTTCATATTTTGCACTTTTTCAATAATTTTTAAAGAAAACTGTGAAAAATGGTTTTGTTTTCATACAAATTTATTTGATGTTTAACAAATCAGATATAATTCGCTATGCGAAACATACAATATACAGTAGCAATCGGTTATAACAATACCTGATATAGCGATGAGCCGGATATAACGATATATTTTCAAAGTCCCGGCAAAACTCCGTTTAATTCAAAGTAATTTGCAATCGGTTACAACGATGCCGGATATAACGATGAAATCGGTTATAGCGATGAAAATGTACCATATTTAAGTCTAAAAACTGTTTATAGCGATAGTAAAAACTGTTTTTACAGTCTACGGATTGTTATTTTCATTGTTTCTAAAGCCGTGTATCAATTGCGCTAAATAATTATCTTCTTATAGTTTTCTGACACTACCGTGGTGAAAAACGAATTTTGAGCTGTCAAAAAATGATCCTGCTCGGGGAGCAAGATAATTAAATTATCCTATATGCTAAATTTTTATAAGATTGCTACTTGAGTTTTGCTAGAATGTTGAAGAGAAAATAAAATGGAGGATCAATTTAGTACAGTTGATGGTATCTAAATTTCCAGAGATCGCAGTCACCGGTCCTTGGATATTCTCACAGGTCTACAGCGTTAAAGTTAATTGAATTTTCGATTTACATACTTATATGGTATCTAAAGAGCTTAGTAAATGTTGATTTTTGTTAGCAGCAAGTATAGTACGTGGACTGTGGAGGGAAGGTAGTTCTCAAGATGGTATATGGCCGCTTCAAATTAAAATCCAAATATTGCACAACTCTCTTAGAAAAATATTTTACACAACCAAATGTGCAAAAGAATAACAAATTTGTGATTTTGTTCCTCGAGACTTTTCTTAAATTTATAGCACTTTTTTTCGATAAAGTACATAATTTTTTGTATTTTTTTATTGTACCGGATATAACGATGGACCGGTTATAACGATGAAATTTTAAGGTCCCTTCAACATCGTTATAAACGATTTCTACTGTACATACATAAAGGAAAACTAACTACGTCTTTATTTATTTTTGAATTTGTAAAAGTAAGAAAACAATTTATATTGCGAAATTAAAGTCGAATTTTCTAGAAATGAATGTTAAGAAAATACCATAATATAGTCACATTGGTCGGAATTATAGCTCTTTGAACAACGTCCCTAATACATTATCTATTTATCTTAAAAGTTATTTTTTGAATATTCGAATTCTAACGGCTTGGAAAAAACAGCTCAGTTTATTTATGATATTTTTTAACTAAAGAATGTAAGTAGTCTCAAAAACAAAAAAACTGCAAATAAGCAATATTATATAGAAAAACAAATCATACTATAAAAAAAAAATAAATATACTTCGCAACATCACATTTAGGCACTACTTTTATCAAATTTGTCTGTCAAACTCAGCATGGCCACATGGTGTTATTACGTCAATAGATTACTGATTGCGGAAATTGATAGAAACTCTAATTTTGACCACTTTTATACTTATAAATGGAAAGTACACTTTAGTTTAGGTGCATTGTTGACGTACTACCTTGGAAGCCATTTGAGTACTATTTTCCACCGAGATGAGAACTCTGCTCAACCAAAAGGGAGGGAACGCTGATTGAGAGGTGAGCATGAGGTTCGCAGCTAATAAACAAGCAAGTTTAAATACATTTTTAATACAATGACATCAGCGTTAAGATCGAACCAAAAATTACTCTTGCTAATCGCTGTTTCTATTGCTTAGGAGCGAGTTTAGTGGAAAAAGCAGACCAGTTGGAGCACAGATTTACAAAATCTTTTGTGGAATTGACTGAGAATTTGATCTGAAAAAGTTTTACGTACGGAAAAATAAATAAAATTGTTTTCCCAAAGTGTATGTTTAATTTCTAAATTTCTTTTAATAAATTGGGTTCATAATTCATAAGCTAAAAGCTACATTTACACATAAAGATTGTGGTAAAATATTCAATTGAAATATATGTAGCTAGTCAAATAAAAAAAAAACAAAGCAAATATTTTACGTTTTCGCTATAACTGGTAAAAATATAAAAATTCTACGGAAAGACGTTAATACAGCTTTCTCAAAAATGTGTCACCATATTTTTCTGATACCACTATATAGAACAATAATATAATTAAAATAAATAATTAAACATTTGAGTGAAAAGACAATTGTGTCCCAAAAAAATAAATGTTTTTTTACAAACCTTTTAAATTGATTTGGTTAATTTGTTTTTATAAACTAATTTTATAATTCATAACCTATATTTTAAGAACAAATTTAGGATAAACCATTCTATAGGTTCTATAGGGTTATGACTTATGAGTATACTCTGCGACATTTATCTCCCTAATATCTACAGAACATATAGGTCATCACTCATTAGTCATCACAATACCTGAATGTATTCGCGTTCGTTAAACGTAAGCTCATAAAGCGTGCTTCCTCAGAAGTCATTGAGGTAAACCATAAATCCAGAAATAATGTGATCTTCTATTTAATTCTGTTATTAATTTCTATTGGTGGCCTAATGATTTCAGTTATTTGAACTGTGCTACTGAAATGGACATAAATAATGCTCTAAGCATTGTGGAGAAACTAATTAGTTCTAGCGCCTTTAGTGTAGTCTAACAATCAATGTAGAATTCGATATTCTTGTTGGATATACAATCTCATGTAGTTCCAAAGCTTTTAGTACGACCTCTGCCTGGAACTCACTGCCTGTCTGGATGTGTGAGACACTTATAGGTCTATATCTTTTGAGTATTGAGTAGCTACATGCATGCCGTACAATTTTGTTTTAACGTACAGGAGAAAAAGATAAATAAAGGCCTCAACCTCAAGTGCTGCCTTGGACGTAGTTCGTAGAGCACCAATGATGCACAATGCCGGCTGTTCTTTGTATATTCATCAACATATCCCGTTAATTCGCCTTGTTCGTGAGCGTGGCATTTCAAATCACAGTTTTTCGCCACTATGGTCTTGCAAACAAAGAGATCATTCTATCTAGTACCGTTACCGTACCAAGATATCTGGTGCTCTCCGAGAGGGAAAGCTGCACCCTAGCCTACCTAGGCAATTTAAAAACAATAAGGCGGTGTCTTGTTTGTATCTTCTGCTAAGGAGTACGTATACGTACCAGGTACCAGGGCGCAGTGGCTCGTTGGTTAGTGTGCAGGGACTACTGCCCGAGGGATCTCAGGTTCAATCCCCGGAAAAACACAAATTGCAGCTTAAGGATTTTTACACTGCGCCACCTCTCGCGAACGTCTGATAAACATTCGACAGTATAAAGACATGAAAAAGCTTCCCAATTCATCCGTTCGGACTCGGCATAGAATTGTAGGTCTCTTCCATTCGTCTCAAAATTAAAACTCACACAAGACGAATGGTTTTGAGAAGATAATCTTAGGGTGCCTAACGGACCTGTTGCGCCAACTATTTAATTTTCTTTTAGTATACCAGTTCTGTTTTCATCAAGTTGATATTTTTCCGCTTGTGTATTACGAAGATTGCTCAGAATTGGACAAAGGGGCGTGCCACCGCCCATAAAAAAAAAACATTCAAAACCTTATATCTCGAAAACCGCCGAATCGATTGAGTTAAAATGTACAGACAATCTTAGGTGTTGGTCGAGGAGTGTTGCTGTCAATACAAAACTGTAAAAAGGGGCGTGGCACCGCCCCTTCAAAATCAATTCAATTCAATTCAATTCAATTCAAAATCTTATATTTCGAAAACCGCAGATTCGATTGAGTTAAAATTTACAGATAATCTTAGGTATTGGTCCGGGCGGGTACCTACAGCTAGTAGCCCATAAAACGCTTTGAAATCGGTAAAAGTACGGCGAGTATCAATTTGGACTGCGCACTTATTTTTTTTAAATCTGTGTAAGCATAGATACCGAATCATTTCAGTGGAATTTCGTAACGTAAGACTGCGCCTTCTAAGCCGTTATTTTTAGCTGTTTTAAGAAATTCGGCTAGCCACAAGTCTAGTTTGGCTTTAAAATAGTTGCAGAAAAAACCCTTCTTAATTATGGTTATGGTATGGTTGCATTAATTGGCAGGGTACAATGCAAGTTTTTGTTGGCGTTCAGGTTGCTTTGCTTGACAGATCCCAACGCTTGGATTCGGCTGACAGGGTCCAATGCCGATATTATAGAAATAAGAAAACATTGCTAAGGTAACTTAGCTGCTGCATATCGACCCAAAGTCTGGTAATTCTGTGGGGGTAAACCTTGACAATCACAAACCTTTCTACATAAGCATCCACGTGCTTGTTTTCTATCAGAATAATTCCAAAATAAGGACAAAATCCAATCAAGTCTATAATAATTGCCGGCAGATTAGAACATATCAGTACCTCATACCAATCAGTTATTAAAATACCATTTTTAAGGTCGTCGGATAATAGAAACCCATAAATCCCTTAATAAAAATCCATTGGAGTAATAATTTTCATCTAAAACTCATTCTTAAGTTCGTTCATGTGCTTTGGCAATTTGTCTTCATAAAACTTATATATCGATCTACTAATCTCATATAAATACAAACCTCATAAATAAACCATTTTGGACACCAGTTTGTTGGCACTCTGCACACTGTACATGTACAGTAGGAAACTCTGATGGGACAAAAACCTACCAATCACAGGTTATGTAGTAGGCATCGCAGCAAAAAGCAAAAATTCCTAAAATTAATCACAATAAAAATATACGGCAGAGCAACAATGACACAGCATGGGCATTTTGGTGGTGCGGCATTTTATTACCTTTTAATCCGTGAAAATCCTTTTTATATCCGCTGCTGACAGTCACATTGCATTATTTTGTGTGTCCCACCCTCCCAAACAAGGATAATCTGCCCAAGTGCAGGAAGAACAGCAACCATTCTGAAAAGAAACCATATTTTCGGTCTGCCATTGCCACAATGCGGTCCGCGTCCGACAACAAAACCGGCACCGGACTGGAATAGGTATAGCTAGCTATACCTTTGCCCACATTCAATTTGCGCCCGCACCACCAAAACGTGAACTTTCGTCGCTGCTAAAAGGTGTATGTACTCACATGCTTGCTTTCCTTCGTATAGGCGCAAGAGAGAATATCCTTCAAAGCGACTCGGTGCTATTTTATTATTTATGATTATGGCCGCCCTATATTGTCCTAATGGGCTTCAATTAGGATTAGAAGAAGGTCTCGGGCCCAAACTAAATCGTGGAATGATTGCATTTGCACGTTGTTGTATCGTGTGTATGGGATGGGGTCGTATTGGTATTATATGTGGCACAACAAGAAAGGAAAAGGAAATACTGAATACAATGGTGTTGATGATAGATGAAATGAATATTTGATGCTGCGGGTGTGAGCGCACGCAACATATTATTATAGCAGTGTCAGTGTAATCGCGAAAATCTTGTTGTACATTAATGCTAACCGAAATGAACGTGGTACATTTATTCCTATTATTTTTCATCTACTGAATGTTATAGTCCTTGGTATAAATTTTGATTGTGATATAGCTATACATAGATCTGTTTCAGTTTTCAGATGTACGGGTGCGATTTCGAATGTGAGAAATAAATTGAATTTATGGTTGAACAATTAAGGCGATAGATGTTTTTTGCAGCAGGCTGGGATCATAAAGGACATTATAATCTATATTAACAAGTAACACTAAAAGTCTGTTCCTGATTTCTATATGAGCCTTGTACAAACTGACATTTTTTAACATTTTTATTCAAACTGTCCCCGACCCTTGTCTGTTGAAGAAGTCACATGAGCCGAATAACTGCATCATTTTGACTAAATCCTTTTTGACATTAAATATCTCGGTGAGAATGTTTCCAACCATTATAGATCAGCGTGTGGCTAGGTTGCTAGGGCTACACCTAATCGTCATTCTGTACAACTTGACGGGTTTGGCAAGCTTAGCTCTATTAGGTCGTCTCTGTAAATGGTGTCGTATATGCGATCATAAAATCGATACAATAATATGCTAAGTATCGATCTGCACTTTTTGGATTGGAAATATTTGGTCGATTCGCTTGTAGAAATTAAAACATATAAAATTAATTTTTGGAGCGAACTCCTCTTTATTCCGAATGACTCTTACAACTTCTCTTAGGTAAGTATATTGCAGGAGGTGGCTATGTGGCTCGTGGAATGTTTGAGATGATCATGTGCCCGTTGGATGCTATGATGCGATAACTAACTTGCATGTGGCTGGTGGAATGTTTCAGATAATCATGTTGATCATGTGCTTGTTCGATGCTATGATATGATGCCATAACTTATACTTATACTTATCGTAGGTATCTAAGAACGCACTGGTAGGGGTCAATCAGCTCGTTTATAAATATTTCCTTGTGTGCACAGTAAGGCAGACAGGGTGTTGAACGCAATGGTAAGGAAACTGATGCTTTTATGGAAAGATCGGAATAATTTTGCCGAATTTTCAACGGGAATGCTTTCCTATGACAACGTTTGGGTGATGAATTGTGGTATGGTTGCAATCAACCGTTCTCTGGAAAGGATAAATGTAGATCATAGAATCACCAATTGGCTTTGCACGATGCTAGTCACCAGAAATACGAATTCCACTCTCGGACATAGTTCAATAAGAAAATCGGTTACTAGAGGCACTCCCCAAGGAGGGGTTATCTCTCCCATTCTCAGGGTTCTTGTCATAGACGATATACCTACTCAAAGAACTCAGTAACGCAGAGTTTAGCGTAACCGCTTACGCGGATGATGTGACGATTCTAGTTCGAGGCAAATTTTTGAACACATTGAGTGAAACCATGGAATCAGCCTTCAACAAGCTCAGGAAGTGGGCTGAAGGGTGTGGACTTCGCGTCAATCCGGAAAAGACAGAACTTTTTAGTACAAAATAAAAGATACCACCCTTCAAACTACCTAAGATAGGTGGAGGTGAGCTTTCCCTTTCGAATAGCGCAAGATATCTTGGTACGGTTCTGTATAGAAAATTGAATTGGATTTTGTCTAAATGATGATCTGGGCAAAATCTTGAAGTGGGGAAAAGAGAACTTGGTTGTATTTAATGCAAACAAGACACAGCTCACATTTTCTAGGAAAAATGCATCAACAGTTCCTCAGATCCAAATGGATGACCATCCAATCCATCCCAAGGACTCAATGCACCTTCTAGGAGTCACAGTCAATTCAGGAATCACATGGCAGGACCACATTTCCTATATCGCAAGATCGGCGTCCGCTAAGTTGAGCTAGCTATTTAGAGCAAAGATGTATTTTAGCCCCAAGCAACTTCTCCTTATCTACAAAGCTCAGGTTAGACCAGGCCTGGAATGTTGTTCCCATATATGGAGCTCGGCCCCGAAACATTCACTTAACCTACTTGACAGCATACAGAGACGAGCAGTTCAACTTATTGGAGACCCTACACTCCCATCAAATCTTCAACCGTTGGTGCACAGAAGACAAGTCGCTGACCTATGCTTGTTCTCTAGGTACTTCCATGGTATATTTCCGAGGAACTCAAAGACATTATCCCTCAAAATGCAATTTTTGGGCGCCCCACAAGACAGGCTGCTAATGCTTATGATCATACAGTACACTTGACAACCGCGAGGACATCAACTTTCCAAAACTCTTTTTGGTACAGGACAAGCAAACTTTGGAACTCACTTCCTGGGGATATATTTCCAGAAGTATACAATTTGCAGCAATTTAAGTGCACAACTAACATACATCTGCAAGCATCTCGGGGCGCTGTTGAAGCGTTATAGGTTCGCCTTTCCCGAGAGAAGTATTTAAAAAAAAAAAGCTGGAAAAAAGTGCGGATTGAGTCCAACAATGATGCAATGGTTGTACATCATGGTGGTTAGACCCATCCTTACCTCCTATGGGGCTCTTGTTTGATGGAGTCACAAATAAGTTACATATATATACGGGATATGTTGACCACGGTAGATAAAAAGAACAGCCAGCACTTCCATCATTGGTGCTTTACGCACTATACACCCACAGCTGCACTTGAGGCGTTTATGTATCTTTTACCACTGCAAATACAAATAAAACTTCAAGTGCGTTTCGGCTAACTAACGCAGGGTTCTTCAAAACCAGACAGGATGGACATAGCTCCATACTAAGGGAATCCTTCTCCAACTTTCCTGAAAAAAACGTATGAAAGCTTAGGTGAAATTGACTTCGACACTCCGTACGAAGTACAATACCCAGATAGGTGGCACACACATTCAACAAAATCGTTCAGTTCACGTGAATCATGCAAAAACATACACCCGCTCATGAAGTTTCTATACGGGAGTTATCTTTTTTGTTGACAGAAGCCTTTAGGTCAATTCAACACAGTTGAGAAACTAAAATCGTTTACGAAATTACTCAATGCCAATATTTTATGTACAAGCTCTTTTCTACTGCTCCGCAGATTTATTGCTGTGCCAGTCGAATTAAGCCGAGTTGACAGCTTTTCCCAATCAGCCTTGGTTTTGATATTGACATTAATAAATGTTGGCCTATGGAAAATTCCAAACATTCTTGTGCCCCTCTACAAAATAAAACAGTTTTTTTTTATAATATTACATAAGATTATTATTATTTATTTTTAATACTTTTTGATTTCGAGCCATTTGAATTTTTTTTAATTGCCCTTCCATATCGCAAGCCTATTGTGTTGTGATAAATTTTGACAGTTGTAGTAAATATTTTTTGTACAGGTTAGTTACAGAACCTTTATATCACATATTCCAAGGATTTCATTTCAAAACCAAGTACTCCGCGAAGCATACTTTGGGAAACTCGGATCTAGTGGTTAACATCAAAGAATATAGAATTACCAAGAAGTATTATCTGACTTTGAAAATGAAATCAAACACAGAAAGCTCTTTTTTAAATAATGAAAAGAGAGCCGACTGAAAAATAATTGAGAGTAAAGCTCTTTCTCATACAACCTAATTCCATACACCATGGAAATCTCCAATACTGCAATGAAAAAATCGTTACTGTTACTGTGCAGAAGGATCGTGTGCCTTTCGTCAATCCTCGTCATCGTCTCGTCGTTTATCAAGAACCGGTTATGCGGAAAGCAGAATATTCTGTTGGTATATGTGCGTGTACGGCTATAGGCATCGTAAAGAGGTATCGTTCGTAGCTGGTATTATCCTGTGCTGTGGTCTGTGGATGACTGTGTCGCTGTTTGTGTTGCAACTTCTCGTTTTATGAAATTCTCTGAGCGCAAGATTAAAAAGTTCTTGATAAAGAAAAGCATAGCAAAAGCTGTGAGAGCGGGCAGCAATGTTGGAACCTGCCATACAAACATTTTCAGTAGTAGAAAAATTTGTATGAGATGCGTCTTCTTGGTAATTATATATTCTTTGTTAACATCCATTCCATGAATATTATACCAACAATTTCGAGACAACCAATTGCAAGTTTCATTACCTACCACACCCACTTCAGTTGTCTTATACAGTGACAGTGGCATACGTCTTTATCTTTAAGCCTGACTAGCCCAATTCATGCATATAGATACGATTACGATTCGAATAAATTATACATTAAATGAATTGCCCTTTTGTATCGCCCCGGCATACGGTAGGTAATAACATTCTGTAGCATCATTGCCTGGTTATTATTATACTTTTCATTTCCCTCGTATGTATGTATATGTATATGTACCTTCAAAATGGAATCGCTTCTAAATCCCTATGAAATTAGGTTTTTCTCCAAAAAGGGTACTGCACCCCTCCGCAAACCATAATTCGAAAGCAACACTATATACGTAATGTCTTGTGTCTGTTTCGCTTATACCCCCGATTTCCAACAAAGACCGCTGACCACACGTGGTACCACATTTCCTGTTTTTTTTTTCTTTCTGCTTTCGCTTCTACCAATGTGATCTGTAAGCCTGCCACTGCTAAATCCTCTATGTCAAAAGAGGAAGAGCCAAATAAAATCCCACAATGAAAGGATAAGAACGAAATGAAAGCAAAAAAGAAAATAGATAGAACTCTACATAAATTACGAAGCAATAATTTCGTCCTTGATATACGTATTATTCGCCGTCCATCCAGCGCACCGAGCACACATACATTATCATAATAGTTCATGCGAAGATATTTTTATTGTTCGATAAAATACCCACAAAAATGGCAATTTTCACCGACAAGGATGTAGAAACTCCCTGTTGTCTTTAAGAAGAGATATGCTGAACTCTAAGGTAGCGGTGTTGATTTTACTTCCTTATTCTGCATCTATAGGCTTTTTTATGGTAAATAAAGGGGGAAGGGGATAAACTGAGACTATATCGAACGGAATGAAAAAGGAAAATGGAAAAAGCCAGAAAATTTTATTGTTGGCAATGCAGGCATGGGGGTGAAAAGTTCTCACATCCTTCCGCCCAAATGATGCCTTGTTGTCTTGACCAAGTCCGAGAGTGATATACAAACGAAAAATATTGCAAAAGAAAATAAGGCAAAAAAAAAAAATCTTATCCCAGCCACAAGGCTGATTGTGCGTTGGGTTGCTAGCTGATTGGATATTGCTATGCCTTTGGATTTGTTTAAGCGCACCAGAAGTTCAAGAATCCTGCGGTAGATGAATGGAGTGGACTGGACAAAGTTTTTGTGGTCTTTGGACCGCTTTTGAGGGTGTTCAAGATGAAGAAACGAAAGCGCCCGTTTGGGTGACTGGTTTTTCCTGCTCGGCTGAATGTTTAGTGGCGGTAATCATAATGTTTTGGCAATTGTAGAATACTTTTTATATTATTGTTGTGTAAAGATTTTTCTTTCGTCCTTTTTGCGCGTTTTTTTTTCAGCTTGTGCTCTGACTTCGCATAAAGCGACATTAAAGTGACATATGGTTGGACATAAACATTTTCAGGGCTAGAATTCTTCTTGTTGAGTTTGTCGGAGCTCGTAATCGAGTTATGAGCAGATATACGAGCGTCCTATGACACCAGGCGTAGTCAGTTTCCGCAACATAAATCTCTTGAGATGAATTTAATATCATGATGTACATTTGACAATTTAACTGGGTTATACAGAGATTTGATGGTGTTCGGCTATGAATGAAAGACTTGTGTTGGATTTGAGAAATAAGAGACTGTCAGAAATGATGTAGCTTATGTGTGTGACACATGGCGGTATGCGAGACCATATTTAGGAAGTGTGAGTAGGGATAATCTCATTGTGGTTGGGTGCTCAATCTATTATTCGGAATCGGGATTCTGGTGCGGCATACAGAGCAATCGTATTGTATCCTCTTTGTGTTGTTGTACGCGAAAGAACGAATTTACTGCATCCAATTTTGTATAACATAATAAAAGGCAATATTTGGTTTTATCCTTAAATAATAATACATACCAGCTGATGAGAAAGGTGGTGTGCTTTTAATATGTCATGAAATAAATTTGGCTCACTGAAGATATCGTTTTTAAATGCAGTTACCAACATTTTCCTATCGATTATTTTGGAGCGCATTGAAAGCTGGTAGCATAGCCGGTTTCGGCAAAAATTACTCAGTATAGTTATAGGTTATAATATTTCCTCACTAACGCATGCATAGCGCCAATGTGTCATTGTTCTTAAAAGTGTGCCAAAAACCGCAATTAGAGTGCTACAAAAAATTTACAAAAATAAAACCATAGCAGTTTGTTATGGAAACACTTTGTAAGTTATAACAGTTTCCAGTTGAAATCTACAGAACCTACCTAAAGCATGCAATTTTTTCTTAACTGTGTTTTTTTCATCTATTTTTTTGACCCAAGAAGTCCAAAACCATCTTTTCATTGATTTCAAAGTCGCGCAGGTATAGAGTCGAGCCATACAGAGCCATGCCTAGCTTTGGCATCCTTGCAAAACTCGTTCGCTTGTGTAGGATGACGATGGAGACGGCTCGCTGCCAAGGTCGCTAACGACCTTACCGAAATATTTTGATATTAAAAGTTGATTTAGACAAGGTGACGCGCTATCGTGCGATTTCTTTAAGATCACTTGAAAGAATTTTCCTTTCAATCTTTCAAAAGTCCGTTCAATTACTTGCATAACACCGATGATATTGGCATAATTAGTAGTGCACAGCGCACAGTCATTAGGCCGTTTATGCTATTATAGTAATGGAAACGGCTAAAATGGGTCTAACGGTCAACAAGGGCAAAGTACCTATATGCTGTCAGCAAGACCGGACAAAACGTTACAATCGACAGCTATAACTTTGAGGTCGTAAGGGACTTTGTCTACCTCGATTCTGCTACAAATTCTGCCGATAGCATATCAGAAGAAATTATCCTCGGTCGCTTTGAGAGAAGGCTTTAGGTCTTATCGCCCAAAACCATAACGCCCAAATTGAAAAATGAAAAACTCTAAAAAACTCGTACAATTTGTTGTTGCAAAATTTGTCGTAATTTTGGGTGTTAGCCCTGCTTGGGTCTTCTGTTGGATTTAGGAGTATATGGCAGTTCGTACTGCATTGAAAACCTTCAATATATCCAATTTCGCATATAGGTACTTGTTGTATTCACACGGAACACCCTTTAACATGGCTTTTATCTTAAACGGTTAACTATCTCCAGTACCAGTACCTAAGTTGTCATCCGATTCTTATATACATTCTTATGTACGATCTTATGAGGTAAAGTAAATTCGACTCATGCGGGAGTCTCGTGATTGCCTTCATCAGAAGCGGATGTTTCTTAAGCTTAACCTACTGTACTTACTTACTATTAAAATTATAACTTACCTAAGAATTAATTAATAAAATATGAACTAAAATTACTCGTGTTTAAATAAAATATAACAGTGGCGACGAGGATAAAGCCAATAAAATAAAACAAAACCCTATAAAAATATAATCATAGCTGCGATACATTTTATCGTGCAACGTACATAAAAGAATGGTAGAGCCAAGTACAGTCGACAGTGAACGAAAAAACATAATAACTATAATGTCAAAAAGTAGTGCATTCGACCAGTATATTCCTGGAAACAATTTTAAAGTGTGGGAGAAGAGATTCCTACAGTTTCTTCGACGGGAGAAAATAAACGAAGCCGACAAAACCATGTGGTTAATCACAGTGATTGGTTCCGAGCCATGTGAAGTCCTCATGAATTTGACTAGTCCAAAAGAAGCCGAAACAGTTGCCTTTGATGAGTTGATGACTATTTTACGCAAGCATTATGGTCCCACTACTAATAAACGTTCCGAACGCTTCAAGTTTTATAAAGCGCTTCAAGACAACGGAGAAACCATTAGTGAGTACATAGTGCGAATCAGAATGCTCTCTCAAACTTGTGAATTTGGCGAATTTTTGGACGAGGCCTTATCTGATAAGCTCATAACAGGATTGCGAAACGAAAAAATACAGCAAACACTACTCAACAGAGAGGAGGCAAAATTCGAAAAGTATTGTGAGGTGGCACTTAATATTGAACTAGCAGAGCAGTCAACACGAAGCATGAAATCATCCGCTATGTCAGTCGTTGGATATATTAATAAAAAATATAACCAAGAAAGTCAACCAACGTGGAGTAAACGAGATCGAGATTCAAGCCATCAAAGTCAAAGGAATGCACGGGGTCGCAGTAAAAGTCATCGGAATAATCGTCAGCGCAGCGGAAGCCGGAGTAATACAGCGTGGAGTGGTAAAGGGAGTTGCAGAAGGTGCGGAAGAAATCATTGTGAAGACACATGTCCAGCAAAATTTTGGACATGTTTTCAATGCGGGAAAGACGGTCACACCAGCAAAGTTTGTTCGCAGAGAAGTCAACAGATTGGTAGCATCAACGCTATTGGATGCTTCAGTCAGGCATGTGAACTAGCAGTTGAAATTTCGGGACACATTTTTGCCGTAGAAATTGATACCGGAGCAGCTGTGTCAGTGATGAGCGAAAGAGAGTATCGTTCTAATTTGTCTCATTTGTGTCTTATTAAATCTAATCATGTTTTGACCTCAGTTTTAGGTAGATCAATTGCTGAAGTAGGAACATTAAAGGAGATTGAAGTGCGACTTGGAGACCAGACCCAATGTTTAGACGTAGTTGTTTTGCAGGGCGATCAGCCAAAGAAAATGTTGATGGGAAGGACATGGTTGGACGTATTTTTCCCGAATTGGCGAAAACAATTTTTGCAGTCAAATATCATTGCCAAAGTAAGTGATTTTTATAAAGAAATAGTCAGTAGATATCCTTCAGTAGTACAACCAGAGAATAACCATTCTATTGTTGGGTTCGAGGCAGACATAGTTTTAAAAAAGGACGCAAAGCCAATCTTCCATGCAGCCTATGGGGTTCCATTTAAATTAAGGGAAAAAGTAGAAGCAGAAATCGATCGTTTATGTAAAGAAAATATTTTAGTGCCGGTTAAGTACAGTCGCTGGGCCAGCCCGGTGGTAATAGTTCCTAAACCAAATGATCAGATACGTATGTGTGTCGATTTCAAAGTCACTCTCAACCGACTTATTGAAACTCAACATCACCCTTTACCAAATCCGGAGGACATCTTTGCTAGTCTAGCAAATTGTTCAGTTTTTTGTGTATTGGACTTAAAAGGCGCTTATCAACAATTAACCGTGAGTCCAGAATCCCGTGTATATTTGGTAATAAATACATTTAAAGGACTATTTGGTTATTTGCGTTTACCGTATGGTCTTGCGGACGCACCTTGTATATTTCAGTCTATTATGGAACAAATTTTAGCAAATTTATCTCATGTTTTCATTTTTATCGACGATATTATAATAGGAGTAGGTTCAGATCTAGAATGCCGGGAAAAACTGTTTATGGTAATGGACAGACTGAAGACACACAATGTCAGTATCAACATGGACAAATGTTCGTTTTTTCAAAGTCAGGTTCAATATTTGGGACATGTCATTTCCCACAATCAGATCAAGCCAAACCCTGAAAAACTAAAGGCTATTCAGGAAGCTCCTCCACCACAAGATTTGCAACAGCTTCAGTCTTACTTAGGTCTCATTAATTATTATCGAAAGTTTGTGCCGGATTTATCATCAGAATTGCAGGTGTTGTACAGATTGTTGCAAAAAGGAACGAGGTATATTTGGTCAGCTAAGTGCCAAGAGGTTTTTGAAAGAAGTAAAAAACTTATGGTTAGTCATCAAGTGCTGGAGTTATACGATCCGGCTAAACCTATTTTCGTGTCAACAGACGCCAGCCCATATGGAGTAGGAGCGGTGTTATCCCACCAGGTAGGAGATACACTTAAGCCGGTTTTTTATGCATCAAGCTCACTCTCAGATTCGGAGAAAAACTATTTCCAGCTTCACCGAGAGGCCTTAGCCATTGTTTTTGCCTTAAAAAAGTTCCATAAGTATATATATGGTCATAAGTTTCATATACTTACGGATCACCAGGCCCTAAAAGAAGTCTTTAATCCCAGAAAAGGGACGCCATCAGTGGCAGCAGCAAGACTGCAGAGATGGTCCATATTTTTGTCGATGTATGAATATGATATTTCTTATCGTCGGGGTCGAGATAACGTGGAGGCAGATTTTTTGTCGAGAATGCCTTTAAAGGAAGGCACCCAAGTAAAACAAGTTGGGATTTTTCACCTTGAGCTAGGGAAGTCAGTCAATTTAGAGCTGGTTAAAACTGAAACCGAGTCTTGTCCAATTTTGTCCAAAGTATATGAAAATTTAATGTATTCTTGGTCAAACGAGAATGTAAAGTCTTCCTCATCCCAAAAATCTTCCCTATCAGAGTCTATGATAGATTTTAGAAAATATGAGTCGAATTTAAGTACCGATTGTGGGGTTATTTTTTATGGAAATCGGGTTGTTATACCGAAAAAGTTACGCCCAAGCATACTTCAAATGCTTCATGAAAATCATTGGGGAGTTATTAAAATGAAAATGATCGCCAGGTCATATGTTTGGTGGCCTCAAATTGATGGCGACATTAACGATTTCGTAGCTCATTGCCGAGTTTGTCAGCAGACAGCAAATGTCCCAAAGGAGGAAGTTAAGTCAAGGTGGCCGATAACATCGTATCCATTCGAACGCATTCACTTGGATTTTATGCATTTTTCCGGTAAAAATATTCTGGTGTTAGTGGACACATATTCAAAATATTGCGACATTCGAGTTCAACCTTCGTGGAATGCGCAAAAATTAGTCGAGGAACTAATGAAAACATTTATAGTGTTTGGGTTCCCAACTGAAATAGTCTCTGATAATGGGCCTCCGTTTAACGCCTCCTATTTCGCAAAATTTTGTGAAAATAATACTATCAAGTGTTCTAAGAGTCCTGTGTATCACCCTCAATCGAATGGTTCTGCTGAACGAATGGTGCAAACGATAAAAAAGGTTTTCTACAAATTTATATTAGAACGTCCAGACATGTCCTTGTCTGAAAAAGTTGAAAGATTTTTATTAAATTGGAGGAATACTCCATCTACGGTAACATCCAAGTCGCCCTCCGAACTTCTCTTTAACTTTAAGCCAAAGATAGCACTAGATAATATTAATTTTAAGAAAAAGGTAGATTTTGATTTGTCGAAAAATGTCATAAATGATTGTAAAATTAAAGATATTCAAAATAGAGTAGTAACAGATAAACGTTTTAAAATGTCTAAGAAAAGAAATGTATCTAGTAGTACGCAACCTTTTAAAGAGGGAGAAGTTGTGTGGTATAGAAACCATGAAGTTAGTTTTGTACATTGGATTCCAGTTAAAATCATGAAAATAGTCAGCTCCTTAACATATTTGGTAAATAATAATGGAAACATAAGATTAGAACATAGAAATCAAATTAAAAAATCAAAATTAGATTTAAGAGTCAATAACCCTGAAAAAATTGAGAAAATTCTACCTTTAGAGATGAATGTTGAAAATGAAAATTCAAATGATATGCTCGTCAGTTTAAGTAAAGAAAAAAAAACCAGAGCAAGAAAAAATTGGAATTTGGAAATTGTTGAGCCAAGAAGGTCTGAGAGACTCAAGAAGTAAAATAGGAAATAATATATGTAATAGTAATGAATTTATATAAATGAATTGAACTATAGAATAAGAAATATAATTAAGTTACTGAACTGTGAAGCTTTGTTAAAAGTGGGAAGATGTTGTATTCACACGGAACACCCTTTAACATGGCTTTTATCTTAAACGGTTAACTATCTCCAGTACCAGTACCTAAGTTGTCATCCGATTCTTATATACATTCTTATGTACGATCTTATGAGGTAAAGTAAAATCGACTCATGCGGGAGTCTCGTGATTGCCTTCATCAGAAGCGGATGTTTCTTAAGCTTAACCTACTGTACTTACTTACTATTAAAATTATAACTTACCTAAGAATTAATTAATAAAATATGAACTAAAATTACTCGTGTTTAAATAAAATATAACAGTACTCTAATGTCGTTTTCGATTGGTAATCCAGAAGCGTCCGGAACAACTCTCCGATTCGGGATGCCAATCGAACAAGCAAATAGATCTTATTTGAGTTTGAACTCGATGCATCGTTGTATTTGTGAAATTCAAGCGCAATTACATCATAATCATCACTACTTGATGACGAGGAAGATGCTGAAGACGATAAAATTGAATTACAAAACTCCATCGGAATATGCATTTTAATATTATTTTTCGAATTAATTACTTTTATTGGATTTAAAATGCAAAACTATCATATGCGACACAAAAAAATTACATTAAACAACTTTGACGTTTATAGTACAATATGAATGTATTGGTCAATTAGTGCTTCGGTTTCGATTCTGAATTCAAATCCAGAAGCAAAATTCTCTTCTTTTCAGGAGAAGAACTGTCAGTAGAGTGCCAATCGAACGCTTTCAGAAGCGTTCGGATTGCTTTCGGACGGTTCTGGATTACCAATCGAAAACGACATAAATCTGACTGTAACCCCAAGCAAGGGGGTTTGCAAGGCCAAGGAGCCATCGGCATTCGACAAGTCGTTGCCTGGTAGATAGTATAATATCGTATTGCAAAGAGATATCGTTATGATGGATGTGATCATGATGTAATCTCGAATGACAAAAATCTCGATAGCTAGAAATCTCAAAAGTTTTTTTTTTTTAATCTCGAATGCAAAAATGTCGAATGTACAAAAATCTCGAATATACCAAAAAACCGGGAGACTATATCTCGAAAAAATCTCGAAAATAAAAAGAGATTTTTTTTTTGCACCCACCCCATATCAAAACAGTAAACGTAGAGTGCAGAGGGAGAGTGCATACGTATCTCACTTTTTAACACCATTTTTAATATTAATTCGAGATATTTGTTATTCGAGATTATGCTTTCTAGATTTTTTTTTTCTAGATTTTTTAAATTTGAGATTTTTTTCGAGATATTTACATTCGAGATTTTTGCTTTCGAGATTTTTAATTTTTTTTTTTTTTTTCAAAATATGGGGGTAGACCCATTATGGATATATATCGAAAACAGTAAAAGATTGCCGCACATTCTCTTAACGAATTGCCAAACAATTTAACGTCATCCATGGCTACGTTTCAGGTCATCGCGATGTCGCAGGGAATTGCGAAGCTGACGAATTGGCTAGACGAACTGCATCCTGTAGAAATAGTATAAACGTACCTATACCTAACGCATAGCCTAGATGAAATACATACAAATGCAAACCTTAAATGACCTCATCGAAGACCACCTATAACCAACCAACAAACCAACTCAAAGGGGTGCACAAAGTACCACAGTTGCTTGTACATGCATCGCTTTCCGGTATAGTTCGGTTTTCGTCGGGTTCTAGACCTATCGCTGTAGTCTGCCGCTAAGTCCAGTTCCTATCATAGGTGACTAGCCGAACATCGTCCGCAATGGGTACTTGCTTTATGCAATGATATGTTTATGAAAAACTAGATTCTAGAGCAGTCAACTCTACCGCTATATGGGATTCCTTTGCCTTCACCCAGCCAGTATGTAAGGCGGTATGTCAATATTAGGTTATCTACGTATTTAACCGTTTGAATTGTCTGTATTTGAAGTTTTTCCTATTGACACTGATACCGTCCTCTATATATACATATGGGGGTTCAATATGTTTGTCTACCCATTTGCAATCAAGTATCTATGTCTTTATTTCCGATCGATTCAAATCATGTCTGATGAGATACAATAATAACTGGAACAAATAAAATGATATCTGCAACACCATCGAATGACCCAATTTTGAGCCGATTAGTTCTACAATCGCATCCCAATTGTCTTTAATTAAATGTTTACCAGAGGTAGTTTTACCACACATAGATCATCTGCCTTCTGTCAATATATTATTGTGTGGGTATAGAGTCCCTCATAAATATATTATCATGACCAAGGCATGCACCTCTAATTGGATTAAAAGCCACAATAATTCGATCCATATATGTACAATAATTTTGCAGTACACATTCAATTGGGCAATAAATCAATCTCGTTTTCTCATTTTCATATATGGATATATGATTTTATTCACTTTCTGCCACAAGCAATACTTCATTTCGGAACAACTGCATCGTTGCACTGGCCATCAGCTCTATTTAGCCTTTTATTAAAAACACCACAAGGTGCTGTTTACAGTAAACATCTTAGCCATGAATAAATTGCTGAAGGGTTGAGCGTATGCTTTCTGTATGATTTGGCGAAGCAGTGGAGATTATCCACCGCAAGGCTCTCCTCTCCCCAGCATCTTTATATACTACTGATGTGAATCTTGTGTTGTAATATGTAAATTCAAAACACGAGTTTGTGGGTGTGTGCCAGCACTATAGGGCGGTTGTTTGTTTGACAATTTGATCTATTAGATACACTGTGGATCGAGCAGAAACTAGAACGGTTCTTTGTGCAGACGAGTGCATCTTCATATTCTCACCTTGGCATATGAATATTAATGAGATTTCCGATGCAGATTATAGACACATCCTTCGTAAACAGCAACTATTACCAATAGCCAGGAACCAAGAATTAACCAACAAACAAACACACATGCGAATATAAGCTCAACGAGTGGAATGGGAGTGGGCGTCATAGTACAACATTTCACAGGTCTTAAGACTTTCATCCTAGTGATGGATTTTGCTTAAAATAGCAAGCATCTCTGCGTCTGTTTGTCGATGATGTTGATGTTCTTGAATTTTATATGAGAGCAGAGTATGAGGTTGAGGTTGAGAATGCAAATTAATTTATCGATTGCTTGAAATTTGAGTTGAATTCAGAGAAACTCATTATAGAGATAGCAGCTTTGCCGCACCAGCGATTTTATTGCAGCAAGATGAGGGTAATCAAAATACAGAATAATTATTTATCTCCGGAGATAAATAATTATTGCGCTTTGCAATTACACCGATTTGAGAAGTCAGTTGCTTCGATTTACCGAAACATAGAGCTTCGATTTCGATGGTTCTGAAGGGATTTAGAGTATCATCTATTTGTATTATGGTATGCTACGGGAATACTTAGAACTGCATACCTTATCATTGATATCTAATTACAGTTGTCTGGTTGGTAATGCCCATGGCATAAATACATTCCTCAATGAACTCTTGTTCTCTTAGAACTCGCAATGTTTTTTCATATACATATGGTTCATAACTTTAGGAGCTGATGCAATCCTTTACCTTTATACGTAAATATAAAACTGAGAAATTTATCTGTTACCCCAAAAAGCGAAAACTACTGGACAGATTTCAATGAAACTTTGTTTAAATATTTCTTAATAGTGTGGGATGGTTTTAGGCTATGTAGTTCATAGCCACGTCCTTTGGAAGAGTTTTTAGCCAAAACTTATTGGCTATTTTCAAATATGTAGGTATGTATAGCTTCTTATTAGATACAAAAAAAAAACATAAGGGTTGTTCTTGATCGTGCTTCTGGTTTGTTGTGGTGTCGGTGGGTGCACATGGAAGCTTGCGTTGTGTCCCAGTTTTCCTTCGATTCGATCTCTTCAATGTCCCTCCTGCTTCTCTATGCTTACAGTATCAATAAGTGAATCAGTGGACGAATATTTTTGCGGGTTAATCCCATAATGTCTATGACACATTTTTGCTCATCATTAGAAAAGAGATCTTCCGTTTATATTTCTTGTACGTTTCGAGATTAGTGACAGGTTTGTTCCACATATGGGCTTAATATCAATCTTTTATGAAAGTGTAATTAGCGGTCTTACATTTGTAAAAGTCTGAGATTTATTGCCCTTTATTTAAAAACAGGGCACGAGTACGATAAGTTATAGGCGCCGAAAATGATAACGGTTTTTTGTAGAGGGGTTAAATACAAACATTTTTTTTTCCTATGGGCGGTGGTGGGGTGGGGTCAATCTATCAGGTTTCGTCTAGGCAGGAGGGGTAAATTAAAAAAATAATACCTACTTACAGTGAAAAAAAGAAGTATGTATTTAAAAACAATGGCAACACATACAATTCCTTACAAGGAATCTGCACAAGCATCCGGTAGCTTTTAGCTTTCTACGTCAATTGGTTTTTGACATAGACTTAGTTATAAAATTGGCTTAGTTGGTTCCGACAGACGGATAGACATGATCGTAGCGAGAGCAATAAGGTTCCGTTTTGACCCTAAGAACTAAGAATTAGCCTATAACTATACAGTAACAGTAGTTTCAAAGATAACCTCCTACAAACAAGTCTTATCCCTTTATGTGACAGAGCTAACAGTTTAGATGTAGATAATAGTCGCAACAGGTCCATATTTATGTATATAAAAGCTATGGTTTGCTTGTTTCTAATCTAAATTGGGTTTTGGGAGTTCAATAGTTCAAAATAATATACCTAACCAAAAGCCATTTGAGCAGCGAGACAATTCCACAATCGATGTATGTGGTACTACTGACTTATTTTCTGGTACTTACGTGCGTCGCATGACATGATCTGCGGCATGAGAATAGGTATGGTCGCCACAGTTCGTCATGGTTATTTATGGGTATTTTCGAGGAACTGCATTATACACTGCCACCATAGGTATAGATTATAGAGAAATGACTAACATCACTTCTGAATGCCCCAAGATTTAAAATCCCCTTTCGTTTGCCTTCAATGTCTGCCTTCAGGGCGGTGACCCATTAACGTGTTAATTATAACAAATTGAATATGCATGCATCCTTTCATTTAGCCGGGCTAATGAGTGCAGCTGGACTTCTGCTGCTCTTACAGTGACATCTGTCCACTGTCCGATAGCGAAAACTCCATTTGTTTCATTTAGTGAAAGTGTGATTGATAGCGGGGCGCCTAATGCACATTTTCATGGTTCCCTGATCATTTAATTATGTAGATACCTACCAACAAGAACGAGTGTGTAGGTATATGTAAGGGTTGCACAATGAACAGCACCCTCTCAGCCTATTAAACATGCGATTACAAATCAACTCACCGACATAAATTATATGAAATGTAAACATACCCGTGTTGCCCGTACAAAACGTACACGGAAAAGCAAATATAATTAATTAACGCCATCGCTTCGCTATCCCAAAGCGAAACTTTCGATAATCACTGAAATCCCCTCTTAAATGATGAAATATTGAACAGTCTTATGTCATGCTCATGACTGAGTGAAATCACTCACCCCCATCATCATACGAGTAGAGGGGATGACTGCACATGCTAGAATTCTAGTGACACGCAACTTAAATCAATGATGACAGAGGGTAATCAATTAAAAAAACGGGGCATAATGTGGCTGTGTTTATAAATCCGCCCACTACCCTGCCTAAAACGTGTACAGGAGGAATGCCAAAAATGACAAACGTCGGTCAGTCAAAAAGACAGAATGTTCCCCTCAAAATGTCAATGGGCAAGCAGGGCGACAAAAAAGAAAACCAACACAACAACAGCAAAAAAAAAAAATTCTCGGACATGCTGTTTATTATTCTCCCTCTCAAAAATTATGGAGATTAATTGGATTCCTTGATTATAGGACTCCAAGTTGCCTTGGTAATATAAATGGAATTTGCAAGGACAGTGGGCAGCATGCCAATAAGCCAAACGCAGAGTCCAAATGTCTCCATCATCCATCCATCCACCGGGCCCAAGCTACTTATATACGTACTACCTTTCCTGATGAGTTTTGTGTCTAATTAGTAAAAAAAAAAAAATGAGAGTGGACTGGGAGGATATACAAGTACATATTCACAAAAGTTTCCAAAAGCAGGGCTACTGCGGACGGTGCTGATGCGAAGTCACAATTCGTTCTCTTTATTGATGACGATGAAGGAAAAGAAGATACCTAGCAATAGGGTTCCGTTCCAGTCCACAGTTCAAAAATCAGAGTGCAAGCTCAAGTGCTTCGAAATCGTACTCAACACTGTGCTGCCAGAGATAGCAAATTCAATTTTCCTGCTAATCCGAATGTAAATTAAATCCTACTCTCTAAATGGCTGTACGCTTTCTGTGTTTGAGCTTCGGCGAGAAGTAGCTATTGGTGTGCGTGTGATACATTGATATTATTATATCATAAATTTTAATATTTTTCTGTGAAAATCCTTATGAATACAAAAGACGGAAATACAATGGATAGAGCGGACGGTGTAGGATTATCTGTATCAATGCCCTTTAATTTAATCCTTTTTTTTTGCGTGGGAGAAAACCCGCTTTTGTGTATTCTGATGGAGTCGCTGATAGAGGTCGTGGTCGTGATGCGAATTAAGGTCAATGATCGAATCTACTCAGAAGAATACTTCAGCTTGAGGCGCCTTTTTTCGGGAGATTATTGGCACTTTGCGTTTAAAAGTAACAATGGCTATGCGATGATTGATTATACGGGTATTTGGATATTTTTTGTTAGGATCATTATTCTGTCAGTGGACCGAATGATTTATTTAGTTTACTTTTGCTGCACGTGGATAAGGATATGGATTGTTATTAATTTTTGTTCCTTTTCATAGAAATGTTAGATAATGTTGCGGATCGGACATTAAATTAGAAAAACTTAAAGGGTTGTCGATCTATAAATTAATTAGTAACTAACCTATACTAGGCTTGTCCAATAGCAAAAAATCGAGCCACATAAATATCAATAAGTCCTTCAGACGATGACTACAAATTTTCAAAGTAGGAAATGGTATAATAAATAACAGTTTAATGAATAACATTATTATCTCTTATTACTACAGTAGCGTATATTATGAGGGGGTGAGTGGATCATACAAAACATTGAAACTTTCGAGTTTTACCAAAAAAAAGTCTGCGGTTTTCGTCGAGTTATAATTGTTCAGGAGACAACTTCCCGTATACCTATCAATTTGTTGCTAAATTGAAATAAAGTCGAAGGAAATAAGGTCGAATCGACATTATTTCCATTTTAGATTGGAAATACTGTCGACTTGCAATTTTTTTATGGTCGACCCCGAACAAACATTCAATAGTTTGAAACGAATAAAAATTATTCAAAGTAACACGACCGACGTGAACTTTTGTTATGCCTCTTCTGATTATCTGACTTTCAATGTGGAATAGACAACTCAAGTTTCTGAGTGGTAGAGCAGCTCAGCTTTAGATTTTCCTCTATTATTTTAATGTATGGTTGGCGCTGAACGGCTAAAAATATAATGGCAAAAATTAACATGAACATTTCAAATTCGGAAGTACAAAACAAAGATGTCCTGCAGCTGCATTAAGTCAGGATAGACTTACAAAATATTTCAAAAATAACAACGTTACCGACGAAAAATGTACCTAAGTGTCTTTATTTTGACAAAGATTATTATTAGACAAATGATAAAATCCTCCCAAACAGATTTTTGTTGGCATTAGGCAATAACGCCCAAATCAGTTTGGAAATAAGGCCCTAAAAAAACTCATACAATTGTTGTTGCAAAATTTTTCGTCGTTTTGGGTGTTATTTCCTTTCCAGGGTTCATTTTTTTGACAAGCAGTAAAGCCCAAAATAGTAAGTGGAAATGCATAAATAGTGGAATAAGTATGGGGAGCCATGCTGCCCCCTGCAACCCCCCTTCTTGGGTTTCCTGTTGGATTTTGAAGTAGGTGGGAGTTTGTACTGCAAAACAAACCTGCAATATATCGAATTTCGCACATACTCCAAATCTGACAGTAAGCCGAAGCAGGGGGGTTGCAGGGGGTAGCATTCCCCACCAAACGTGTTAAACAGCAAATTATGTTTGGGTTTTATTTCCATCTTGTTGTTTATTTTGGGCGCTATGCATTTTTTTTGTCGTTATTTCCAAATCGATTTGGGCTTTATTGCCTATAACGCCGAATTTTTTATTGGATGATAACCAAATCTTCTCTTTTCTTAACAAGATCATTCTGTAAATGTTGAAAAGATCTATATAGTATATATAAAAATCATGGTCAATTGTGTGTCGATAATGTTCTTTGTAATGCGTGAACTGATTTTGATTCTGGAAATTTCCCATGAAAGGTGACGTTGATACCATGGTTTATAAGTTCATACGGTCTTTGTAGGTGTATTGGTTCATGAGTTATAGGGGCGTGGCAGCTCCCATACAAAAAATGCATTCAAAATCTTATTTCTCGAAAACCAGCAAATCGATTGAGTTCAAATTTACATACAATCTTAGGTATCGGCCCAGAAGTATTCCCGTGAAGATTGGTCAGAATTGGACAAAGGGGCGTGGCAACTTCCATACAAAAAAAAACATTCAAAATCTTATATCTCGAAAACCAGCAAATCGATTGAGTTCAAATTTACATACAATCTTAGGTATCGGCCCAGGAGTATTCCTCTGAAGATTGGTTAAAATTTGACAAAGGGGCGTGGCACCTCCCATACAAAAAATACATTCAAAATTGTTTATCTCGAAAAACACCGAATTAATTGAGCTCAATCTTACAGATAATCTTAGGTATTGGCCCAGGAGTATTCCTGTGAAGATTGGTCAAAATTGGACGAAGGGGCGTGGCACTTCCCATACAAAAAATACATTCAAAATCTTATACCTCGAAAACAATAGAATCGATAGAGCTCAGATTTACATACGATCTTAGGTATTGTCCCAGGAGTATTCCTGTGAAGATTGGTCAAAATTGGACAAAGGGGCGTGGCACCACCCATACAACAAAATCATTAAAAAATCTTATATTTGGAAAACCACCAAATCAAAATTGCACAAAGGGGCGTGGCACCGCCCATATAACAAAAACATTAAAAATCCTTTATTTCGAAAATCACCGAATCGATTGAGTTACAATTTTTGGACAATCTTAGATGTTGGCCTGGGAGTATTCACTTCTCTTCGAAAGTCATGGGAGCCAGCGTTTTTAAAATTTGTAACATTGATATGATATGCATTGTCCTGATAGACAGAATACTATGTAGGCAATACGATTCCTGGAAAAGCAAAACATGTATGTGTACAGAGCATTACAACAAAAACTTTTTGTCGCTGATTTAAATGAATTTGCATTATTTTTCTATTTTGCACTACGAAGTGTGCAGGGGGTCCGCTAGTTGTTTTATAAAACATTACGGCAACAACACTTGACAACAACGTTTGCGTTCACGTAAAGAACATTTCGTATGCAGTACCGGACAAGGGATTCTGAGCTTCATCACCTCAATTTTCACAAACAATCTAAACTAGACCGCCAACTTCCGTGCACCTACCCGATTCTCCCCGGAAAAAAATATCCCGTTTAATTACCCTGTCTGTGAATATGTGTGAAATGTCAAAGCCAAAACCAGCTTCTAAATTTTAAATTTTATACAAGCTAAATATCTACAATTCCTACACCCTAAAGACGCAATCGTGTAGATGAACAGAAACACAAACTGCAAAAATGTTTGGCATTAAAATAATGCCCTAGTCATTTAGTTAAGCAAACCAAACTATCGACGTCCATTTGACTACAAATCCCAGTCAACTTTGTGAACCCATACCGGTTTATTCTGTCTCTCAAAATCCCTCAGAAGCTCTTTTAATTTGTATAAAAAAAAAAACGAATGAAATCCGAAAAAAGTGCTACACTATGAAATCTCGAAAAAGAGATTTATAGCCATGGGAAACGCCTTCCAGTCCCCTTTGCCAACCCTCTTTCTATCTGCTCGTCCATTGATAGCCTTTCAAATATTGAATAACTAATCCGAACGTCCAAAGCATCACTGAAGGGTGGGAGATTATGCTGTATAAATATTAAAAACCACCGAGTTTGTTCCATTGTTTGGAATCGTCCTGTTCCTGCACAATCCCTAGGATTGGCCTCGACCACACCAACACACCAGTCGCCAAATGCTAAATGTTCACAACCCAGGAAAACAGGTCACCACAGCAGCGTTGTGAATCTGTATATCCCAACACGTGAGTAACTCTGATTCCCTGAGAGTCCGTATATATAATAGAAAAGCATATATACTATTCCAAATGCTGCAGTACTGCGACAGTGCAGGACATCTAACGCTTAACCTTTGCCATGGTAGTTTGTTTTGTTTGTTTCGTTCTCGTTTGTTGGTGGTCTGCCGACAGCGGCAATACTGTGCGTTTCTATCCCAGTCATCATCACACGTCGAGTGCGGGGGACACTGTCAGTGAATTTCGTATGCACCCTCATGCGGCGGCGTTTTTCGGGTGTTCCTTGAGCGCCATGACATTGTCCTGCGAACGTACATTTGAATATGTGAAAGGATAATTGGAAACACGATAAAAGGCAATATATTTCGGTTTTGTTAGACGTTGATCCGAGGGTGGGATTTTTACCAACATTTGCTTGGCTGTTGTGTCACCGTCACCAGCGGTATATATATGCAACATCCCTTTTTGTAAATTATTTATGATACCTTTTTACCAATTATCGAAAGTCCCTCAGAACTGTGATTTGGTGACACAAGCACCCCGCAGTAAATCCTTTTATACGCATTACCAACCACTGTTCCTTGATCTCGAGTTCAGGTTTGTTTACTTTTACTACCCGTCGACTGACAGTGACGGCTGATGTTATGAATGTTATCACTGTGCGAACTGCGAACGTGTCCTGGGGACGGATGAGTGTAAATCAATTAATTGTGTTTGCCATTGTTGCATTATATCACACACAGTGTGTGTGTGGTATGTGCGTGCAATATTGGGGTGAGTGCAGGGCTCACTCTGTGTGCTGAAAAGTCAGGACGACGCATTGTGAAGGGAAGAGATGCGAAGGGTGCCGCACAACAATTTACAATTTGTTTTATGTTAATTTTCTGAAAAATGGCAAACATAAGAGGATTCCATTGAGGGATAAGCGGAAAATTAATTGCTTTTCTGTTTGTTGGCATTTAAATGTACAAATGAGCTGAGTAGAGCTTGTTTTTCCGGTGTACCTTATTGACAAAAGAGGTTTTTAGCGATTACGTGTGCATGATAGATGCACACACTTTTGTGTGAATATTACTGTGAGAGTTATTGCGCTTTATTCGTTTTATACAATCACAGGATGTAGGATAAATTGAGGCTTAAATCGTATTAAACGTGTGCAGTCTTTTCAATTTGTATTTTTTTACTGTTTGCCTTGATGGAGTTAAATCAGCATTGCACGGAATTAAATTATGGGAGGATAAAAAATGCATTTTACCATGACAATACAAAGTAGTAGATATGAGTCGTCTATTCAATATAATGTGTGATTTCTATAAAGACTTGCTAACAACTTGGAAGCGTACCCGTACACATATCGGTTGTCTGTATGTGAATGTGATCGTGATGCGCAATCTGTAAAAGATCAGAAATAAACTTTTTGCTTCCCATAAGCAAACTGTTGCAGCGGCTTAATAGGTATTAATATATAACAAAATGTGTGCGACACATTCAATCGTTAGATGGATTAACTGTTCGACAGTTATTTACATAGGTAGGTATGTGTGGACTATGGACAGTGGACACCATATATACAAGCAACACACACCGAATGCAACAAAACTGTTTCGAACCAGCGTCGTTGACGATAATTATTGCCTACTTTCTTTTGGTGTAATACACACCAAAGGCAACAAAACAGAAAAAGATGTATCGTTGCTGATACCAAAGAATATAGAATTACCAAGAAGTATTATCTGACTTTGAACATGAAATCAAACACAGAAAGCTCTTTTTTAAGTAATGAAAAGAGAGCCGACTGAAAAATAATTGTGAGTAAAGCTCTTTCTCATACAACCTCGATCCACACGTAGGTATCCATAATTCCATACACCATGGAAATCTCCAATACTGCAAAATGCGATCTGCGATTCAAAATAAAATAAAATATAAAACTGCAGTGAAACAATCCTTAGCATTTTATGCCAGATCGTAAGAAATCCTTTTCATTAATTTTTTCGCAACGCAAGAAATAAATTTTCCACCACCATCTGCATGTGCATCAGCGAATGAAAAAATCGTTACTGTGCAGAAGGATCGTGTGCCTTTCGTCAATCCTCGTCATCGTCTCGTCGTTCATCAAGAACCGTTTATGCGGAAAGCAGAAAAATCTGTCTTACACGTGGTCCACTAGGCCATTGGTTCCGCCGGTCTGCCGAAAACAATACCTACCCAGATATTTGATATCCCATAAAATGTATCAATATAAATCAACAGATTAGTTTCTATCTTTTTTTAATCGATTTTATTTTTTTTGTAGAAAAAGGGAATTCCAAGTCCTAGAGCACTCAGATTATAATCTCGGTCCATTGTACTACAAAGGAGAAATCTATTTTTTTGTGTATAGTAGTGGAGAAACTCTGATATGCCGCCCCCGCAGTGGCTCGAACGAACGTTGCTCGGGTCATAATGAATGACTCGAATAAACACTACACCATGTTCACCGACTTTTTTCAATCTATAATTAACAAACCAGAATGGGAAACTGTGGACTAACAGCAGTCATCTTCTATTATGCTTTACCTAGGCGATATCCGATATAGAGAGATCCGAACTAAAACAAAAATTTACCCGCGTGGATTGACTTCTTCACTCTTCTAGCCTCGCTCTTTTGGCATAATTTATTAGCTACTCAAATGAAGTGAGTAGGGCTCCCACCGCCCACCCGTATGTCCACTCTTTCAGCCACCACCAACCAATGGACCTATCATTTTGGGCTAAGTGTGTTATTTCATGAGAGTCAACTATCGTATTCAATTAGCCGGTTTAAACTCCGTTTAACCAGATATCAAGTTTATACCGACGTTTAACATGAAAAGGTGTATTACAGTGCTAGTTTGAACTTAATCGAGAGTTTAAACCGAGTTTAACTTAACCCGCAATGGATGGGGGTTTAAACTGAGTTTATTTTCCGGAATTTCGTAGTACGATACAAAGCAACATTACATCATTGTTGTTAAACACGGGCAAGTGGTAGCTGTAAAATGTGGCAAAGATCCCATCGGAGAGGTAAATCTCTGGATAAAAGGTCTAAAGCGCCGTCTACCCATACCGATACCCGGTGTATTCCAAGATTATAACGCTTTTATGGGCGGAGTGGACGTTGCTGATCAAATGATGGAATACTATCGCATTAAAACAAATACAAGAAAATGGCCAGTTAAAGTTTTCTTTCATTTTGTAGACCTCGCAATCTATAATTCCTGGATGGAGTACAAGAAAGATGCATCACTCTTAAGACTTAAAAAAAAAGATATCAAGCCATTCTAATTTTACAAACTTGAAATTGGTAAGGTACTGGTACAAATGAAGGACCCACCAGCCGATGAAGTAACAAAGTTTGAACTCCCTGAAGGATATTATGGCACGAAGTATCGTCCGCATAAGAGATAAGACTCCGGATGATATCAGGTATGTATTAGGGATGGGAAAAACCGGCCGGTTTTTGCCGTTAAAGGTTATTTTGCTTCGGTTAACCGCACTTCTTCAGTTATTTTTTTTGCTCGGTTCTCCTCCGGTTTTTTTCAAAAACCGGGTAAAAAAAACCGGGGAACATTTGCTTATTCACTTTCGCATTTTCGCATTTTCTCCTAGCAAAAAAAAATCTTACTCTGTTCCAGCCATGACTCCTTTTACACGCAGAGTTTTTTCACTTTAGTGTCGAGAATGTGTTGGTAAAGGGGATGAAAAGTGCAGGGGATAGCCGAGCACTGATGGGCCGCGAATTCCCATCCGATTCTTGTATTCTCTTTCGCTCTCTTTCGTTATTTTCAGCGTTGCTTTATTCTCAAACCGTACTCAGTCGCGATAGACGTCTGCATTTGCTCTATTTTCGAACTGTATGCGGTCTGCGCCGCGAGCGACGAATGAGAAAAAAAGGAAACAAAGACAATTTGACAATCAAGGCACTAAAGTGAAAACACTGAACGTATAAATGCACCATAAGTGCCCAAAAGAGAATTAAGAAGAGTCATGAGTGAACAAATTCTGCGTGTAAAAGAGGTCCATGATGGAATGTTCCAGTATTTTACATTTATGTATGTACTTGTTGCTTTTGCTCTCGCATTAATGAAATTGGTGCACTCTTTCATTTCCCATATACACCTAGCTAGACCTACAACATCCATAATTACACGCACTTTGACTTTGAATCAGTTTTGTCCGTTTGTCGTCATTGGCACTTTCCACTTTGTAATTATGTATTGCTTCACCCTCTCAGTCTCACACACATGCGCATCGTAGCATCGTACATTTTAGTGTCTTCATTTCATAAATAATATAATTTTCAATAAAAATGTAATAAATTTTTAAATTTGTATCTATGTTTTTTTCGTAAAAAAACCGGAAGCCGGTTTATCTTAAAACCGGTTATTTTAGGAAGTTTAAACCGCCAGGTTAAACTGGTGAGAAATTAAACCGGTATAACCGAAAACCGGTGATTTTGTAATAACCGCCATCCCTAGTATGTATGATAGATACGATCATTGGCCGGAATTTTTAGATGGTACAGCGAAAAGGTGTCGCAATGAAGGATGCTTAAGCCGCTCAAGGGCCATATGCCAGAAGTGCAAATTTGCATTTCAAAGGACAAAGACTGTTTTAAAGCTTATCATACAAAATAAGACTGACGCAAGGATAAATAACCTCGATCTTTTTGGTTAACAAAGGCTGTGAATTTATAACGTTCCTACATACTTCTAAGCTTTTTATTTTTAAATGAATCCGTTTTTTATTCTATATTCTATATATATTAATATATTGTAATATTCGGCTGGGATTCGAAAAGATAAAACACTATTCTGTTTACCAAACTTTAATAAATCACTTTTTATTACAAGACAATTCACTTAAAAATGCTTAAAATCAACTTTTCCACTTCTTACAATCTTTCACTTATTTTATAAAACTACCGATACTATTCGAACTTCACTTTACACGGTTTAAAGATAAAACTGTCCTCTCGTCGGATTTCGCAACCCTTTTTATACTCCCCACTAAAGCTTCTCGAATATTCTATACAATCGAGAATATGTACTAGTTTCGTTTTAGACCATTCACCATTCGTTGAGTTTCGAAGATTCCACACTACAATATTTATAAAAATGAAGTTTACCACTCACTGATCATCAGCGTCCAGCCCAAACCCTTTGCTCTAGAAAGCTGAAATTTTGCACAGAGGCTCCCTTTATGATGTATAGGTACAAGGAATAAGGAAGCGTATTTCAAAATTCAACCCCGAAATGGGTAAAAGGGGGGGGCCAAAGTTTGTATGGGTATATTTTTATTTTTCATCCGATCGACTTAAAACTCGGTTTGTGTACTCTCTATGAGAAATAAAGAAATTTAACCTTTAAAGGGGTAAAAGGGGGGTCAAAGTTTGTATTGGAAATTTTTTATTTTTCATCCGATTAACTTCAAACTCGGTTTGTCTACTTTCTATGAGCAATAAAGAAAACTAGTTTTCCCGATTTTGGAAATTCGACCCTTAAAGGGGTAAAAAGGGGAGTCAAAGTTTGTATGGGAAATTTTTTATTTTTCATCCGATCGACCGCAAACTGGGTTTGTGTACTCTATTATAAGAAATAAAGATAATCAATTTTTCGATTTTGGAAATTTATTGGCAATAACCCCTTTTATGGAGGCCTTTTCTTAACTCACGAACCGTTCGTCGTGTCGATTTGAAACTTTGCAAAGCGTCTCTCTGGTTTGTGCATTCGATCATCGTTCGTTGTGGATGGAGGGGAGGCTGATGCGATACGAGATATATAGGTATAATATATGTAGGTACCTATATGGAATTTTTCTTTTCATGTGTTTAGGAGGTAGAGAGTACATCATTTTAAATGTATTCCCTTTACTGCACTTTTTATGAGATGGCTCTTCGCACAAAAAATTGGGGTGTGAGATGCGCTATCCCTTCTTGTCGAAAATCGAAGCGTGACAATCCAACCCTATCTTTTTTTCGATTTCCCAAAGAGGATTCGATTTTTTTTAAAAAGTGGATGGATGCATGTTCATTAGAAAATCACCCTCCAGCTAAAAACCCATACATTTGCTCCAATCATTTTAGACAAAATGATATAGGTAAAAAAAAACTAAAAAAAACAGCAGTACCTTCAATTTTTTCAGGTGATATTTTGCTTGAAAATAATACAGCTTCTGACCAAGACCACATACCCGTTCGCTTTGAAGGAAGAACATAATGAGCGGAAAAGACCAGATACAGAAGAGCTAAATGATGTGGAGCCTATGTCGTCTTTTAGTGGCCATAGTACCATATATTATATAGAAAATGCGAAATGTAAAAACTGCTTAAAGTCAGAGAAAATGCAAAAGTATTGAAATTGAGAAAAAATACAATCTATTATTAATTTGTCTATGACTGTACATACAAACATTTTTTTTTAATTTTTCCGTTAATGCTATATTTAGGGGTATCGTGAATAAATTCCGATGGAAATATTTCCCTTGTCAGCAATGTAAATCTAATTGCTGAATGGGAAACATTCCGGGGGAAATATTATTCGCGATGGGAGTGATTAAAAACTAACTAGTAAGAAAGTTTCGCACTAATCGAAAATTTTTTTGGTGTATGGGTCTGAAAGGGTTATGCAACCATTACTTCTCAAGTGCCAGCCCTTATCTTTGATTGTACATACTCCACTGTTTCTAGAAATGCTTGTATGTATACCGTTTAATACAATAGAGCGGTGTAGCAAAACTGATTCCATGCGGTACTCGTCAACTTTCAAGTGTAATCAAAAATTACAACACACAATGCGCCATTTCTATTCCACAAGTGCCAACGACTTATATCACTTTATTAGCAGGCTTCGGAAACCGTCGCAAACACTATTAGCTAAGCTATAAATATTATACTAAATACATAGTGCGCAGTGTCAGCAAGCTTAGCAACGTATTTGCTTTGCCAGCTTGCTGATAAGTTTCTCTCCAGCAGGAGTCTGCAAGAAGTTGTCCATCCAAACGGCCACTCCCAGTCTAGGTCCACTTGGAGTTTATCCCAAACCTAGAGAAAGATGCATGGTGGTTTGCCTAGGGCTTGCAGAGGATGAGCTAGCTTAATTTCTTCATAGGGCGTTCGACTATAGCCATCCACGCCAATGCACTGTCCGAGGCATGTTGTTCTACAGTTCTACGTTTACAGTGGCGTACAAAACAGAGGAGAAAAGTTAAACCGAAGTTTAACTAAACGTTCGTTCAAATTTCACTATAATACACTCACGGTTTAAGTACTTGGTTTAAACTTGCTTGCGAGTTTAACTAAACATGATTTTAAACTAGCACTGTAAAACCGGCTATAAAAAGTAATATTTTTGCAAAAAAAGCAATAAATTCCATTCACATGTAGGTTAAGTATGGGCATTTCCAATATCAGTTTGACTTAGCCAAGTTCTGACTCACCCGGCGCGCGTCGCGTTTCAGGGAGCTAACTGCAAACGATATTATTTTTAGATTTCAATTTGAATATCTATACAGTTGTTCCTGGGGCAAATCAAATGGGCTTGGGCTATGGTACCTATACCTTCCAATTATCCCTATAAGCAAAAAAAAATCCGACCACATGTAAATGTAAAGAATTTCCGAAATACCTACACACAGTCTATACCTATAAACTCGCCAATTACATTCAGTCGCATTTCCTCGACATCTTTTTATTTCCAAATTGGCTTTGCTGTTCTAAATTATTTTTACTACAAGTTCGTTGACATTTAACTTAAATTACAACCAAAGAAAGCATATAAATATTCTTTCCCTCTCTGTTGCCCCGCACCCAACCTACACAATTTGTAAGGAACGAATAAACCAAAGCATGTTCGATATTATTGCGAACCAATTTTACGATTGCTCGTTCCTTTGAGTCTTCTACTTTAGCCAGAAGCAAACTCGCACACTCTGTGTCTTCCAATGGTATGTTTCTATGTCTGGATCTGTTTGTCCGGGTTAGTCACCTGCTTTATGATGCTAATTTATTATCATCATTTCATTAACTCCATTCAACCAATCCAACAAACAAGTCAACATCCACCGGCAACCACCCAGCCCTGCCAGCTGCAGCTCCCCCCATCTTATCAATCCCTGGCACATTACCAGAAAAACAAAAAGTGCACTGCACACAAAACATCAACGACAACCTTCCCCCATGAGTTGTAAATGTGAAATGAGTACGTTTTGATTACACCAATCGACCGATATAACAGAACAGTAGCTATAGACTTTGGGTTCGTTCTTGTTTTCCCCCCACACTAAGCTGAGCACTAAGGGTGGGTGTTGGTGGAAAATTCGTTGTTGCTTTGAAAATGTTGCGCAACTTTTATTTCCTTCGGAATGGGAATTTTCATTCGGACTTTGGTAAATAATTTCCCCTGCCAATTGGGGTGGTTTAACACTAACAGTAGATGAAGGTGAGTTTCTATAGTTTCCCCTTACCACTTTGCAGGAATTGAGCGAAGTTTTTCGTTTCGAAAAAGAGGCGAACACTTAATTCGCCACAAGAGCATTCCCTGGCGCTGGCGGAGGTTTGTCTACTTTTTATTCTCGCACATTTCGCCGCATACACTACCAGACCAGGAGATAGGAAGAAAAATGTCGACATCGTCGGGGGTATTTTTTCCTATCAGTGTTTAGTTCAAAACAGACTTTCCGGCTAAATCGACGCGTTTTTCCGACTCACACTGCAGATAGCGGGGTTGAAGTTCAAACTTCTTGTTCTGTGTAGCTTGTAACTATATTTTCAATAAACGTACACATAAAACTGTTTCACCGATCCGTGAGATACTTAACAGTTTTGTCAATTTCGCGCCCTTACCTTTTATTCAACAGTGTTTTTCTCTCCGATATGTGTAAGAAGTTTAACGAATTAAATTCAAACTGATAACGTTTTAACTGAAAGATAAACGAATGCTGTTGACATAAACAAATCTCAGCATGCATTAAACACGCTTTTACTATTCCCTTAGAAGGATTAACGCTTTCAAGTTCGGTGTTAGTTTTGTGGTAAATGCTGCACATCTGGTGTACCCTCTGTTGCTCCGACTGATAACTCCTCCACTGATTGTATTCAGATCCTGCACCCCGTATACACCGCCGTTTTCATCATCACCGTAGCCAGAGCAACGCGGTTGTTGTCATCCTTTTATCTCTTTTCGTTCGTTTAGTGTTTTTGTGGGTGCGCTCTCATTGAATATGCGCCACCTAATGGATTTCTGTTTATCTATCAAGGACTCAAGATGATTTGAATATTATGATGGGGATTTGTGCGGGTTCGCATTAAGTGTGTTGCGCCAGTGAATACTGATAAGAGTGCAAATTCTGTGTGTGTAATCGGTTTTCAGAAGCACCCCAGTGTCACCTAACCCAATTGCACCTTCATCACCACCCCATATAGGCGGGATTGGGCTGCACTAGTACCAAGTGGATTCAATTGTTTCACTTGTGCATTAATACGTCCGACATTAGTGCGGCATTACAACAGTGTTTTCCTATTTTTGGTGTTTTGTTTCATTTTTTTTTTGTGGCACGTTAGTGGGGTGGCTTTTTTTCTGCAGAAAAAAAAATAAGAATAAAAAAGATTAAAACAACGAGGTTAAGCCGAAAGTGTATCTGCTGGTATATAAAAGAGGGCGAAAAGTAACACAGAGAAATAAAAAAATAAAAGGAATAATTTGTACTAGTTCGATAATACGAAGTGAAAGTTTTGTGTAGTGAATGGAAATTGTTATCCAATAACACAGCCAAGGATTTGGGATTACCGATTGAGTTGTTTTGCAGTATTTGGCCAAGTAGAACGTTATTGGAGTCAAGGGAATTCGTGGTAAGTGCTCGAAAGTTGAAATTAATTGAGGTTTACTTTTAAATGATTTTACATTGGCAATTCAATTTTGTATATTGTGTTGTGTATGGTTTTTTAGGTACCTATTTTGCATACGGTTCTTCACAATTGATTGTTTATCTAAATGACAGATTCGTGAAGTTGGATATGTTTTATTTTGCACCGAAAACAATTATGTAGCAGTATTTTTTTATTTTATTTTTTACTGGTATTTCACATAAAAATGTTAACAATTTTTAATATAGCCTGCAGAAGACTATCATATACAAAAAGTATATATGTACGACGTACATTATATATGTAGTTGTTTTATACGCTTGAATTTAGTGTTTTGTATTGTTCCTGTTCGGTCAATTTAGTTAATCCATAAAAATAATATTTTAATTACACACACACATGCAGTACTTTTTTTGTATGAATATGTACATACATATCTTAATTAAAACAAAAATTGTGTAGATTTTTTTTAAGAATTATTATTTTTGATAAATTTCTATATTTAAAAGCAATTTTATTGATTACTGTTGGAAGTTTGGGACTAGAACGTTGCATCGCCTTCATACATATTCGACCTAGTATCTTTTGGGATGTCCTATTGTCGTTGACGTCTTCTTTACGTATTCACAGTTTGTTGGATAGGAACATTGTATGGATCTGTCAATGAAAGTTTGCTAGTATTTCTAGCTTGTATACCTATTTGCAATATATGTTGAGTAGTCGTATGTCCTTTTAGATTTGCCGCCTTTTGAAATGTTGTCATGTAGCTAAAGGTATGTAGCCCGATAAACCTACATTTTGTTGTGTTTTGAAACGTATATTCTCAAAGCCTGTAATTTGATGTACATTTCCGAACGCAAATATTCCGTATCCTAGATGGGACTCAAAGTAGCTTTGTCGTAAAACATCTGCTGGGCAATAATAGCTGAAGTGAAAAAGCTCATACGAACTCTGATATAAAGACATACCTAATCAGCTCGTTAATGTAGTAAATCTCTGTAAGCGTACTCTAAATTAATACCTACGTTCCCAATTATTATAGCTTAGCAGTTTTGCTTGTAGACGAACATGATCCAGTGTGAACATTGAATTTCGTACATTTCTATTTTAATCGTGTCCTTCATAATGTGTGGTTGATGAGTATGATACGATTAGAGTATACTTACATGGCTTTAGTTTTGTGTGGGTACATTAGGGTGCCCATCCAAAAGTGCAATAACACCCATGGTCGTAAATTCACTTTCCAAAATGCAATAACGCCCACGACAAGTGCGATTTAAGACCCGTGGGTTTTATAACACTATTGAGTGCAATAAAGTCCACGAGCTTACAGAATTGAAAACATATGGGGGGCCATGCTGCCCCCATGCAACCCCCCTGCTTGGGTTTACTGTCAGATTTGCGTTTTGCGTTAAAAAGTGTAATAAAGCCCACGGGCGTTTCATGAATTGACAAATGTTAAATGAAATGAATTCTTTTATGTCGAACCGTCGAAGACACGAGGCTTAATTTCTTCCAACTGCAGATACGAGTACATTATCTACTTTTTTCTAGTTGCCTTATCATCATCATTAGGTACCTATATTATGTAAAAGGTTACACTTTTTTGCCGAACCTATAATGGAGTTATTTCAAAACCGAATTTTATGAATTTATTTTTGTAACAATACAAATTATACCTAAACACAGAATTGTTGGTTCACCTACATGTATATAAGTATATTGCATATACGATAAAATGAAAGAAAAAAATTAATGCATTACCTATTAATAGGCTACATGAACAACTGAAAGAAAGATGATGTTGCATATTTATAGGCCATTTTTGGCAAAATATTATGGTAGTACATAGTAGCATTGAGTTTATATACATAGAGGAATCAAGAATGTTTCAATTTTACCTCACAAGATGTCGCCTGCATGTCCAATTGCGAAAAAACACTCAAAGTGAACAATACGCTCAAGTAGAAAAAGGGAATATAGGAAAGGGAGAATTTTAAATGTACTCAATTCTTTTTGTCTTTTTATCCTTTTTATTTAATATGAAGAAGTGTGACAACTGACAAGAAGTAGCCTCACATCAAATACACAATATTATGAAATTTTACATTTGTATTGAAAAAGAATCGTATAAGTTCTTTAATATACCTACTTTGGTATTTGCAATGATATTTCCTTTGGGGTCGTTGTAATAATTTTATTTTGATTTGGTGTGGTGCGGTTAAGGAAATATACATTGATTAGATTAGATTAGGCCCTGTCACTGCGCCTCTCTAGAGGAGCCTATTGTGCCTTCCCTGGTGGGGTCCTAGAGCCATCTTTTGACTCCGGAGACAGTCAGGAAGATAAGAATCTTCTAATTTGGTTTTACACTTTTTTTCCTTTCATGTTTGTCTTGTCACATTTATAGATTTTTTTAAAAGTTCTTTACAAATATCGTCCATACGATAGCCATTGCAAGAACAAGATCCAGGAAGGGAAAGGGGATAGGAATTTGGTAGCAAACATTTTTTGTGCCTTTTACAGAAATGTTTGATGCTGGAAAATGTTTTTCGCAAAATTTAACTACACCTTTACCATTGTGCAGTCAAACATTTCCAGAATGCTTTATCCAAACAAATCTGGCACTACTAAAGGGCAATCCAAAAAAAGATTTAGAGCACCCTGGCGCATATATATTAAAACAGTTCCAGTAAGAACAGGGGATGGAACTCATTTTTAAATTAATTAAATTCCCCAATTTTTATTCCTATTCCTATTAAAAAGAAAAAAATCTGCATGCACATACGTCTTAACGCTCCAAGGCCAATTTGCGTACTGAAAACTGAATGAGTGAATGACCAAAGCAAACATCAAAATAGAAATACAGGAAAAAATGCCACTCCATGAAAGAAAAGATATCCACTTGCACATCCAATCCATATGCAAAACCAGTTCCAGATCCAACGCATACCTATTCATCCCCCACCCCCATCATGACCGCGTACTAAAAAAAATGAATCGGTTGGCGAGATCGCGAGGATTTGAGTCTGGTTATAAAACATAAACGATAAAAAAAATGCTACCTACTCAATCGACAGATGACTGTATCTGTCCCACAGTGCACAGTCCTTCTTTGTTCTTCTTCTTCTGTGTTGAGTTGTATTTTTGCTTTCATAGTTCTTCACTCAAGTCCGTAAAAAAAGAAGCTTAAACGATTGCAACGCTCCACGCGAGGTAAATTTGAAACTTACTTTTCAAAATGATGATTCCTCTATGTATAAATACTCAATGATAGTAGGCTCTGTATGTTAATTGTGTGGTATAGGAAAACCTTTGCACATCATGAAAACGTTTCTCATTCAGTGAGGGAATACTATACTACCTATTACGGGTAAAGTGTAGAGAAGGCGTGATTTTATTATTTACTAGCTGACACGGCGAACTTCGTCTCACCCCAATTTAACGCCTTCAGATAAACTATCCAGAGTGATATTAAAACACTTATTCATAAATTTCAATGTGATTTATTTGAATGGAATAGAAATCAGTAGAGAGCGATATGATAAACAATGTTTTTCGATTTGTTTTCCGGCGCAAAAACAAACAACGAAGACGGTTTGCCAACACGCGAACAGGCAACGTACAGCTGACCGTACGAAAAACAGGGAAATTCGAAGTTAATCCCAAAGACTTCCAACGATTGGCCTTGCGATTTATTGATTGTCATCGCAAAAGCCAAACCGAACGTGGAACTGAATCCGCTTCAATTGGAATGGAAGATTGGTTGGAATAATCGGAATTCGTGGGATATGCCCGCAACCCAATTGGATAACCTCATTTTTTACTCGCGGCACAGCGCCATTTACCATTTTATCTCGTTAACTTCTCTATACCCAAAATGCACGCAAAACGTCTTTTATCACAATGAATTTTACAATTATCCGAAAGTTTCCAAGCTTCACAACGAAATTTCCATCTTTACATCGTCCAAAATCTTCAAATCATGCGATAAACTGCAAAATTTAGTCGATAAAAAAAATTCAAATTTTTCCGTTCGAAAAGCAATTCCAAAACACACAATTCCATACAAAAAATCAATTTTCGATTTTTTTCAATTTCCCGGAGGGTTTTCCCATAATTTGAGCCAAATCGGCCCAGCCGCCCCCAATTGATTAATTACTATACCTATACCTACCTACAATTTCCACACCATTTTTATTAGATATTATATAGATTTGAAATCATTCAGAAAAAATGTAATAACATGAAGAACGATGCGAATAGCACTTGCATTTACATTGTCCTCCAAAAATCTAACTAAATGTACCTCCATTAGCCAAGTTGAAAGATGGAAGATTGGACTGTAGTTTACTATTATGTACTTCCTTCAATATTTATGTATATGGCGCACAGCAATATTTCAAACAGCTAGGAACTGATGACGGCTCAAGGATTTTATTGATTATTTGGGCTATTACTGGGGTCAGATATTTTTTATTTGGGTTAGGTATTGCAGCTTCTTCCATAATTAATATTGAGTTAAAAAATGTTGACTTATTATCATTATATGGAAGTTATAATGTGGAAACGACAGGGCTTCAGGGTAAGGATAGCTGCGATCAACTTTGCAAATGTGCTGCACGTCACAAGCAGTGACTATAAAAGTAAAATCGTGCTACCATGTCACGCTCTGTATTCATTCATATTTGTTTATTATAATTTGAATTGAATCCCAATAAACATTTCAAAATAATAAAACACTTTCATACTCAGAGCGCTTGAATAATGCCAACTAAACACTGACACTCACATATTCAGTGGCATAGACTTGTTAAAAGGGCTATATGAAATTTGGCCCCAAACTAAGAATGAAAATTTACCCCAAAATTGGGGCTGTTTTTCATAATGAAATAATACCCCAATTTCAAATATAATTAATTGCGATTTATAGGTTTTTATTATTTACCTGTCATGCTGAAGTCAATCACCTCTAAAGCGAACATGTCATGGATCTTAGGACAAAATGACATGCGGTTGACCGCAACAGTGAAAACGTATAAGCGGGTGTTAATCGGCTTTGATACACTAACAAAAATCACAAAAACAAAACAGCTGTCACTTTTTATCACCGACGATGTAATTGCTTTTGTAATGACTGCGATAAGATAACCCCTTTTTTTTTGTTCCAAAAGCTCATTTATAACAGTCCAAGTTTGCCTTAAATCATTTTTTTAATTCGAGTGTTTTTAGCTTCAGCTTACGAGGTATCTAACAATAGTCTTTTAGCTAAAATTCTTTACTTTATTAGGCTTAGTTCATTGTGTCTTTTGTTTTTTCAGTCAGCTTTACTGCCCCCTAGCATTCTCTCTTTTTTAATATTTTTCTTTTATGCTTATATCCTTAATTTAAGGACTGATCCGGTCGGCTAAGAATAAATAGCAGGGAAACCAGTTCAGCTTTATAAAGATTGGTCTAATTTCTTACGGCTTTGCTTTACGTGCTTAGGGTGCTCTAATGACAACATTTAATTTTGTTTTTAAATTTCTCTCTCCGAAAAGTGAGCCTATAGAGCTTTAATAGCTCCAGAGTGTTTGCAGATACATTTGTTTTGCATTTCTATTTTTTTTGTTTTAATTACTACATATACAATATACATATACATATAATCTAGTTTTTAAAGAGGCTAACATTTTGTATTGCATTGAAGATTTCGGATAGTTTTTCCGTGAGGTAAGGTTGAGTTTTTGGGCTATTAGCATGCCGCTTTGAAGAAACATAATTTGTTATTCTATAGATTGAATATTATCTTTTCAATTATAAAAGATAAATAAACGAGATGAAGGACGAAAATCGTCGGTGGGACATGAAACTGGAACCGGCCTATTTCACTTTTCAGGCGAGTGGTCAACTTAATTCAGCTGGATTTCACGTTCGAACGGCACTGCTAGCTGGTGTTGTTATGGCATTATGGGATGGTTTTCCTATCAAAAAAAATATTTGCTTGCCTCCGCTTCCATTTATTTATAAAATTCCCTTAAACTTTCTCACACCGTTATGTTCGAAGGAAAATAAAAGAAAATAATTTTTGAAAATACTGCCAGGTGCCACTGAACAAGGCCATATTTGAACCCACGATTTTCAAATAGGTGTCTATAAAGTATTTTACTCTTTATCCGTGTCGATGTACAAATTATTGTTGAAAATTCAAACTCATTTTTAAAAATCGATCGATGATCAAGAGATACTACCATCTTGAAAACCACATACAATTTTATACCTTTGTGGGTGTCGAGGTGGGTGTACCTACTTAAGTCTCATGAGCATTTTGTAGATTTGCTTTACTCTATAGGTAGAAAGCCCCATTTTGCTTATTCTCTAACTCACTGAGCCATATTCAGCCCTATCGAGGTATCCGATCGGAACGGATTTTTTTCCGCTACGCATACTTCGTCGGAGACTGAAATTACATTCGATTTATCAATACTTCACAGCAAATCGTAGTAAACAAATTCCGCAACCAATTCCTGTCGGAGAATATCGGAAAAAAATTCGTACGAAGCTGTCAAAAATATCGGCAAAAACGCACTTGATCGCACTGAAATGCCAGTGTGCCTTCCATATTTGTCGAAAAGAAGTTCCGAAAAGCTGTTCGGAAGAATACCTCGAAACAAAAATCCTCCGATTCGTATTCGTATGAAATTGGAGAATTTTCCGTTCCGACGGATACCTCGATAGGGCAGATTATAGTAGAAAACAAAAAATTCAAATAAGCGATCACATTTCCACACATTTCCGATAAACCACGAACTATTCAGGACTTGGAAGCCTATATTCACCTCATTATTGGGGAAATGGAAACCCAAATTCTCCAATTAAAGGCCTAAAGTTGGTCTAACGGTAGATAATAATATCCCCACAATTGCTTTTAAAATATATAATATAATGTCATGATATATGAGTATTTTTTTTATAATGAACTAACTGACCCGGCAAACGTTGTTCTGCCATGTTCGATTGTTCGTATATTCTCACCCCAGCATCATTGGTTCAGCCGTCATTATTGAACTTGAATACGCTCCAACGTTTTTATATAATTAAGATAAAGAAGACGCAAACACAATTTCTGTTATTGTTTTTTTTTTAACTTAAGCAGACAATTAGTTAAACTATTTGTCTAGGATCTAATCTAATAAATCTGAGATTTATGTGTATATTGTTCCTTCTTGATGTTGATTAAATTTCCCACGGAAATGCAGTGGAACACAGTTATTTCCCCATTCCAAATTCAATGGTTTTTAACTCGAAATTCCCACAGAATGGTAAACTTCCCACGACTTATCAACTTATTCGAATAATTGAGCATATCATAAGCATCTGAGAAAAAAACTCCGAATTCGCCTACAAACTGACACCAATGTACACTGTAGGTTAGGTAGATACTGTACATGTTGGTACAAGACTATTTATGGGGCGCCATCTTTTTACTTTTATACATAGAAAAATTTGACCACGATGATGAAGTTTCACATGTTGGCATAGTGCGCCATTTTTGCAAAAGCAATGTCCTTAAAAAATCCTGTGCACGAACTTGAAGTTTCACATGTTGGTAACTTAATTCTATACACAACACATCATTCTCATATTTTTTAACAATACATCCAGTAATGAACAGAATGATCAAGAGCGAGTGTGAAAGGATTTTTGCTGTAAAATTGGGTAGGTGGGGGTCTTTTATACATACTAGTTAATTTCGTAATCGATTTTTATTTTGTTGTCAAATTGAGCTGCGAAAAATTAATTAGTAAAAAAACTTCTGAAACTAGTGATGGTAACTACATACTGCTATAATATGGAGGTATAATCACCTAAATACCAACAATACAATTTATTGCAAAATATAGTTATACCTTGAACGCATATCCTTTCAGCCTTACTAATAAACATTCATAACCTTCACCTTAAATACGAGTGTATTGTATGTCACAATAGATAAAATTCATATGGAAAATTTCTCCATTAGCGTTCGGTAAAATAATGTAACCTTGACACTAAAAATGATTGTACCGCGCTATAAATGTCTGCGTGTTGTATCTACATACGAGTACATCGTTGGATTTCAATATCGCTATAAGCGCGTTCATGCGAACAATGAGACCAAAAATGTCACATGCATTGTGGTATCTGGTACCGAATTTACATCACGTACAGTATCACCAAACAGATGCGCATATTATACGAGTACTAATACACACTTCGGAATTATCCTTTCAATTAATTCCCATTAAACAATACTCGTATAGTTTGCCGCGAATTAGGTTCAATCCGAATTGCGACAGATCGTACCTAAGTAGATACTTCTTCCAACAAATTGTCCTATTAAACTAGTCTATTTGTAATTATCCCCATTATTAAGCCCCTACATAGTTCGTAGGAATTTGCATTTCATTATCAAAATGTCGATCAGAGGATATAAGCAGCACGTCGAGTTAAATGCACTGCGTACCATAAAGCCTTAGAGATACATTCTCGTATTATTACTCTGGTCTCTTACATAATGTGATATGCGCGCATTTACAAATTATAAGTATAGTACTTAAACGTAGGTGAACTTAATTCCAGGCAGCTATGAATATAACATAGTTAAACAGCTCATTAGCCAAGATTGGATTGGTACCAACCAACTACTGCGATTTGTTATGGCATTATAATTATGTAGGCATTAAATTTTATGTTAACGTGCTATGCAACTTAACGCCACTGCTGACTTGAACCAACAATATGGCAATGATAGTCTCTGGTAATGTTTGAAGTACCTGCGGCTTATTTCGTTCATTCCAATAAGGCCAACAAAACGCCAGCGAGTATTTTTTACTTTATGGTTATTGCCTTAAGTTGTTTTTCAAGAACACCATAAGAGTCGAAGGAAAATCGAATTAGGAAAGACAAACGAACTCAAAGTGAAAACTTTCTCCAGAGACAGGATAAGTACCGTTTGTCAGACCCAATTTTTATTTTTATTGTAAGCGCATTCCATTTATTTATTTTTTCATAAATGACATTGTTTCATTTTACATAACATAATCATTCTTTTGGATGCCGTCGGGCTGCAAAAATGCAGAAGGACCTAACATGTAATTTGAAGAGGATTTTTACTAATTTCATGTTATAAGTCAGGGCCGGATTTAGAAATGGGCGACCCTGGCGGCAGCCCGAAGCACGGGGGCCTAGGGGCCGCATCGCTTAACCACTTAATTTGAATATATACCTTACCTACCTTAGGTACCTTTAACAGTCAACAGAATGACATTTAGCGCATTAACTTTTATGAACTTATCTCATAGGAGTGAGTACGACTGTATTCAGCACATCCAACATGACCTACCATTTCGTCGCTTTTCGCATCCCTGACTAACACTATATAAAGAGACACGCTGAGCCACAGGCAACAAAAATGACAACTCTTATTAGGAGGCCCCGCATGTGTTTGTGTTTTAAAGCACGTTGAAGGATCGAGTGTAGTAAGTCTGTGAAATATCTCAGTTGATGTTTTAGAGTTTTCAATGGACTGGACCGATAACGTGAACAGTTTTCCCAGTTGTCTTTATGGAGGGAGGTGTGGCTGAAAATTCAAGTCAAGAATTTCTCGACCTAATATACTAAGTTGACTCTTCCATTTGGTTCTCAGAGAGCTCAATTTGACATTAGATTTGGCCTGACGTATAGAGCACCAGTCAAACCAAAGTTGTTTATTAAGAGAACAATAATTCTTCATTAAGTTACTTCTGGATCTTCGAATACTTTTTGTTATTAAGGCCATTGTGCCATTGGCCATATGCACGTGTGGTACCTAAATATTTTCCTGTGTGAACATTTATTGAAAACCAATCACAGAATAAAAGCCTTTGAAGAAACTATAGGTACTTGCAATTTATATCGCCTAAAGCAAGGGCGAACTAAAACAAAATACAAATACCTATGGAAACAAAAAAAAAATGTTTTTCTTAGATTTTTTCAAATTATTCTTTCCAAAATGACTTTTAAGAATTCATAGCTCAAATAATATAGGTAGACATAGGTATTTTCTTTAAAATAGAAAAAGAAAAACAGTGAAACTTTCGCATCTTACAAACATTGTTACTTTTTGAAAACTTCTCCCTTCATCTGTGAAATCTAAACCATTTTTGTTCATTTAGCTAACAACGAGGATAACTTGAAACGAAACCCAGCAGAAAATGAAATACAAAAGATGGTCAATAAGTGACAGACTTTGCTGTCTTTGCTTTTTACATACATAAGTTCATAAAACTTAAATGCTAGATTAATTTAGTACTCTCATTTAGTCGCTTTTAAAAACTCCTTTATTGTATTTAAAAAGGGCGCCAAATAAATAATTCACCCGTGGCGCTTGGATGGCTAAGGCCGGTCCAGGCATAAGTCTAAGATGTAATGTGAAAATGTCAGCACTGTACTATACAAGCAGGTACCTAGATGTTAGTCCTAAAATTATTACAGAACACACATGTTTTTGATTTTTAAAACGTCATTAGTTATGTCCTTTGTATCTTTACATAGAATTATTACATTTTGTACATAGGTATATATATTATTTTTCACTGTTCTGACAAACATCCGACTGTATATATATATTGTCATGAGAAAGCTTTTATATTAATCCGTTAATTTCCACAAGAATGTTAACAACTCTGACATTAGCCGTCAGTTAACGTTTCCCAAAATGCTAGAAGGATATCTCTATCCGTGTTTATCCGCATCTATTCTACAATTAATCAAGAAGAACGTACTTAATTTGAATTTTAGTCTCAAAGGCAACGTTTCGGTTATTAAAGCTGTGGAAACTATTTGGGACAAACATTTATTTTCGATGCATTTTATGGATAAGAAAAGACTAACTAGGATCGGTATATAAGACTTTAATACCATTTAAATAATATACTTTGACAATAATTCAACAGGACATTGCATTTTGAGAGCGAACATTTGGGCATATGAATTAACAACTAGTTACCAGGTGTCTTGTCAATCATCACACTTCAGTGATGCTATATTATACTATCGACAGTATTGATATGACCCATCCGCATCATGGGCCATAATGACGGATCAACTAACCCCACTTTCAGATGATGGAAAACCTAACTTGCTTGCCACGTAGTCCTTCAGATCGTCTTGTAACTTGCAATGCAATGACTCTGCTGGCTCTGTTTGCTTCTTATTGATCATTGATGCTGAACGAAACCTATTCCTAGTGGGTCAGCAACACTGGTGAATCCAAGATGCTGCTCGGAGGGCTGAAGAGTGAAGGCATTAATTGAAACAATGCCATCCTCGCCAAGCTAGATATGTGGTGTGGAATGTTATGTGGTTGGTTTTATACAACATCATTAGTAAAATTATTAATAGGGTTTACCGAAGATATACGTTTTCCGTGTCCTGGATTGTAGGTATCCTGTATCATCATCAGTTCTGTGTCGAGCTCGTATTTGAATTTGATGACAAGCGAAACAAATTTCTACAATTTGCGATTTATATCTCGAATATATCCGAAATACATTTAATTCTATTATTATAGCCATAATCTACTTCTTGGCATATTATCACCACCCCACTCCCCCAGGAAGGACCAAATCAACAGAGTGTGTAATAATTATTCTCAGACATACCCGAGAGAGTAATAAAACGCTTCTTAATCTGAACAAAAGCAATTACTCAAAGTCCCCAGGATAAGTAGCATTTTTTCGCACTTCCATCCTTCAGGGATGTTCGTTCGCTCGGTCTGAATAAAATGAAAAATGTGTTAATTTACCATCATTTCTCCCAATGGACTCAGCGTCAGCACACACTTCTGACGATGGCTTTCAGCGTTTACCTACCTCCTCTCCCTACTGATTCGATTGTTTGGCAAACATAAAAATTATAAAAGAAATTATTCATACTTCTTTAAAAAAGGGAAAAGAAAAACTGTGAACATCTCTTGCACAGAACGTAAATTAAGACATCAACAAAAGTTTACAGAGTAATTATGCTTAGCTTTCTCTATTATACAGAAACTAAGGAGAAAGCGCAACAGGACGAACACAAACGTTGGAACTTGGAACTATTAATTAGAAATTAATTCCGTGAAGGGTATAGCGTATAGGTGAAGGAAATGCCAATGAAAGTTACGGTAAAATGAAAAAAGAAAGACACCAACACCTACGCAGCATCAGTATGGTGTCTTAATACGTTCCGTTTCGCTTCTTTTCCTTCTTCTTCTTCTCCTTTTTTATAAGGGTAAATGTGATGACGTAAAGTTAATGACTTATGCTACACGTTCAAATGAACTTGTCACTATAATTAATGGTGTTAGTGTACGGTTTTGCTGCCAATGACGACAACGACCGACGGGGTATGTAGGTATCAAAGTAGAGGTACATTTACCATTGTGCCAGGATGCAAAAGATGTTCAAAGGAAATGAGAGAAACAACAACAACAACCGGAAAGATTAAAAGAAAATGCGACTCGCAGCAAAAGCCAATATTTACACGAGCCCACCAGGGCAGGCTGGCAGGACAAGCACAACGACACACAAAGTCAAATTAAATGTTTTAATGTAAAAGTTTCACCCGTCAAGGACATTCAGCAGACCATCAGCATCAACATCAACATCATCAACATCAGCATACACCCGACTAGGATTCGGCTTTCTATACTGTGTTGGCATTATACATACAAGCATAACGTATATAATACATTATAATAATGACAGTGGCACCATTGTGGCAGGGGCAGGTCATAAATCAAATCAAAGCCATAGCATCCCTAGAATCAGTGTTGTTTGGGTATAGGTATGTCGTTGATGTGTAGTCTCGCCGCTACGCTAATGCAAATGATATTGATTTTATCAATTTACAAACGGGAAACCAATATGACAAAGTGTGATAAATGTTTTATGTTGATTTGCAGACAGATACGGAATGCAGATTTAGCTCAGCTCAGCGATACGACAACGACATACAAGATACGGGTATCACTAGTTTTATGTATACATGTATACAACTGATGTTGCTTGTCGATGGACGTGGTCGGGTAAGCGATATATTTGGTGATCCAGATGGTAATGGATGAATAGATAAATCAAGGAAAAAGTGTTTTTACTGCCGCAATACATCATCGAGATGAATACTTCAGTTCATGATGAGTCGATTTTAATAATTTAAAATTTAAAAATTGTTTGTCGTGCGTATTGATGGGCAATGATTTATAGCAAATAGCGTGCTCGTGATTAAAGCCGAAAGGGATTTTGTTGGTTTTAAATTCAGTCAGGTCAGCAGGAAGTGAGTTCCAAATTGATATACTCGCCCCTAGTTCATCCAATAAGTTCTCAATGGGATTGAGAAATTTAAATTGTCGGTACTTATCTTGCATCCGGGGACCAATTGATCGAAGCCGGTCCAATAAAAGTAATATTTCATACATACGGGGGTAACATAGGTATGACAATATTTTGGTAGATAGGTGTACAGAAGACAAGTCGCTGACCTATGCTTGTTCTATAGGTACTTCCATGGTACATGTTCTGAGGAACTCAAAGACATTATCCCTCGAAATAGCAACTTTTGGACGCTCCACAAGAAGGGCAACTAATGCTCATGACCATACAGTACACCTGACAACCGCGAGGATAGAAATTTTCCAAGACTCCTTCTGTTACAAGACAAGCAAACTCTGGAACTCGCTTCCTGGGGATATATTTCCTGAAGACTACAATTTGCAGCAATTTAAGTGCAGAACTAACATACATATATGCAAGCATCTCGGGGCGCTGTTGAAGCGTTATAGACTCGCCTCTCCCGGGAGAAATATTTAAAAAAGAAAAAAATCAATATCATGGCGAATCCAAAAAGTTTTGAATAACCATGGTTAAAGGTCAGGTTAAAGAACAATATTTGTCCTGACTGATTGGCGATTAGTGATCCACGCCCACCCCTGGCTGGCATTTTGAATTAAAATTTCAAATTTATATATAGGAAGGCTATTTGGGGAAATTCGAAATCCAAAAGGAAGAGAAGGGAGGAGGGGGTGGGGTCAACAACTGTTGTATAGGAAATTTCTTATTTTTGATCCGATCAACTTCAAAGTCAGTTTGTGTATCTACTCTATTATAATAAAGAAAATCAATTTCTCCGATTTTGGAAATTTTGCTTGTGGCTTGAGTTATTAACGACTGAAAAAGGGGGATTCAGTGAGTGCAGCGGAACTTTTTTTTTTTTGCATAATATCGACCGCGAACTAGGTTAAAGCACGCTAAGTACTTCTGTAACGAGAGCGAAGTTGTGTGGATAAATACTAGTCATTTATATTTTATGAGGACATGCCTATCTTGTGAGCCAAACATAACGCATAACGCCCAAAAATTAACAACAAGATGGAAATAAGACCAAAAAGCATTTGCAGTTGAATAAGTATAGGGGGCCATGCAATAACCCTCCCAAATTCGTTTGAATAAGTACAACAACAAATTGCTTTGCAATTTTTTGGGCTTTATGACTTTATAATAAAATTCAAAATGTGGACACAATAAAAATGCGGCAGCTACAACTACTTTCAGTAGGTACAGTAAAGGCACAGCGTCGGATACCGAAACTAATATTTGCACCGATTTGTGCATGGAGTAGCTACTTTTCTGTCTAAAAAGCTTAAATACAGAAAGAAGATACAGAGCGTGCTCGTGCATTGAATAGTGAAATAGGGTCCCCATAGTCTCCAGTTCACCAGTCCATAGGCGTATTTTTTTGGGAATCTATAGCTAGCTCACTTTTACTTTTACATGCAAAACTGGTATACTCACTTTTGGTTTTGTTATACTCACTTTTGGTTTTACATGCAAAACTGTTATACTCACTTTTGGTTTTGTTATACTCACTTCCCAAAAAAATACGCCTCATATAAATACTCTTATCATCAGAAGAATATTAATATTTTTTAAATAGAATTAGTATTATTTAGTGGAATGAAAAAGTCGATTTCATTAGTAGGTACCTAATGGAAAGAGCAACACTGAGTTTTCCTGTAGTATTGTTTAAGCTAAGTCAATTTTCAGACACTTTGTTTAATTTGTTAACAGGAAGGACCGAACTTCTTCTTCTATGGTCATGAGATTTCGTTATATGTACTAGTTGCCGATATGACATTATTTCCTCTTTGTATTGTTCGGGTGACTCGCAGATATACATAGCATACACTTAGTCTCGAGGGTTGTCATTGTCAAGCAACTTCCTAACGGAATGACCCGTGATTCGATGGTTTGACCAGGTAAAGCCCATTTCCACCATCCGAATTGCAAAACTTGCAATGGTATCACATGGGGATTTAAAAAATTTAAGCTGCCGCTTAAATATCAAGATATAGTGTAATTTTTAGTTTTGGGTTTTCAGCGCCATCTATCGACAAACTTGGAAATTTTCCAGTTACGTGCAATTTGGTTCTTCTTCTTTTATGTTTTTTTTTACCAATTCGGTATTCCAATTGCCTATGATATTTATGTATATGTATAGGTGCGACAACGATCTAGGAAGATAAGGAATGATAGGGCAAAGATTGTGTGCTGTGGATATTACCTCCCCAAAGGTAGCGTTCTAATGGTTAGTGGAGTGCTCACTCATAATTCACAGACGTTGTTCGCAAAGTCAGTTTTACTTATCGCTAAGCTTCCGCTTAGGACCCTTTCCGTCATAGGTAATGACTCGAATTTGAGTCAAACACATAACCCCCTTAACATAAAACTTAGCCTATATGGTTTAAATAGTAAAAAAAAAAAAAACAGTATACATATAACTGTGTGATGGTAGTATACTGCACTTATCATGTTACTGAACCCTCGAAGAAATGCATTTTTAATTAGCGAATGTATCCGAGCCCTACTTGCATCTATGCCTCCTTTTTAAATAGTTCCTACGCTCCTTTATTACTTACGAAGTTATAATTAATTTTTGCCGACCATGCACTGATGTATACACCATGCTCATGCATTATAATGTTGGTATGTATATCTATGCAACCCTAATTAAAGATAAAAATTCATTAGAAAATACCTTATTTTGCTATTACCACACCACATAAGAGAACATTGTGTGCTTGCATTCACCGTTTATTACCATGTAATAGTCTATCTCTCAAACTTCAATTCGTCGTCTGCTCTACTTCGTCCTCTTGCTCAGCGTCGCGTCTGATGCAAGTCGACTGTGGGGGGATTATCGAAGGACTTCTCCTTCTCACCCTCTAAGATATCTCAGCAACATTGTTATAAAATTTACTATGAAAACGTTGGTCTATGCATATACAAATGTATATAAATAGATACCTATCTCAAATTAAGCCAGCTTGTATCCCTCTCACATAGTTTTTCTAATGCGAAAACTTTGATGAAGGGCAAAAAACAAAAACAAAAGTAGATACAAAGATGGACGTTAGTAAATACTAGCAAAAGATAGCAACAAATTAAAAAAGAAAACTCCTTTCGTAGGAGAAAATTACTATAATAAAACAGGATACGTGCGGTGACGAGGCGTGAAACCTCTTTATTCTATACAAGAGCAAAGCTTGATGCTTGATGCAGACCAGGAAGAGGATCTAAAACAAAAAAAAAAAAATATAAACTACAACATCCATCGAATAGATGGGATCTAAGTTTTCCTGAATTATATCAGTACAGAAGAGAGTTATAAATTCCACAGGGCTTCACTCTTGATAGGTGGTACAGTGGCGGATTAACCTCTTCGGCGCCCTGAGGCATACTCAGTGATTACCGCTCTCGCTTTTTATTATACTATCCAAGGATCGTAATTTGATTGGCCTAACATCGAAGAGTGAAGTGTAATCGGATATAGCCGCCCCGGGAGTGAGAAATGAAAAATATAAACAGTTTCATAATATTTATTTGGTATTTTGAGAGTGGCGGGATTTCAAAAACATTCACATTTTTTTCGTTTATTTTTTTATGTTTTTGATTTCTATCTTTTTAAGGGGAGATGCAATAAATCTCAAAATTATACAGGTGATAGATGTACATATATAGTATATATTACTTTTTAATATTGATATAATATATATATATACATACTAGCGGACCCGGCGAACTTCGTCTCGCCCCAATTTAACTCCTTCAGATAAACTCTAGACAGTGATAATATAACACAGATAGTTCAAATTTCAATGTGATTTATTTGAATGGAATCGAAATCAGTAGAGAGCGTGAGCGATGTGATAAACAATGTTTTTGGATTTTTTTTCCGGCGCAAAAACAAACAACGAAGACGGTTTGCCAACACACGAACAGGCAACGTACAGCTGACCGTGCGAAAACAGGCAAATCCCACATTAATCCCACAGACTTCCAAAAGCCAATCGAACGGGGAACTGAATCCGCTTGAATTGGAATGGAAGATCAGTTGGAATAATCGGAATTCGTGCGATAAGGACTTCCTCTCCTTTGAATTTGTCCTTGATGATCGTCGCTTGAATCACATTGTTCATCAGTTTCTTGATGGACAACCGCGTAACGTTGCACAATTTTGGATGATTCAGCTGTGAATTATGCGGTTGAGTTCCTGGCACATCAAGCGAGTTCAAAAATTCCGTCCGATAGTTGGTCGTTCCATCCTCATCGGTCACGCTGTCAACGGATTTGTACGAATGCAGTTCTCTAGCGATTTGACTTTGAATAAGGAAATTCAAGCTATCGACGTCGAAACATCAACCGGAATTTGGCCATTGCCAAGCGCGAGCAGTTGTCTCGAGAATTCAGCAGCAGATGGGTCATTCTGCAATGCGACTCTCATGTTCGTAGTCAGTTTCAACTTCTTGACATGCCGCCACAAAGACGACGATTTCAAGCATGCATTAAGTTCATCAGCAGCAGTTCAATTCGAGATGACGGGAAGCGTTTGACGAAAATCTATGGAGAGCAATATCATAGCCCCACCAAATCGTCTCAAATCACCTCATAAATCCTTCATCGTTCGGTCAACTGCCTTCAAAGCTCGTTTATGCGTCATCGTGCATTCAGCCCAAATGATGATTCATTCTCGCATTAATTTCGCTGTCGCCGAATTCTTGGTCATTGTGCACGTTGGCTTATCAACCGTGAGAAGATTCATCGGCAGCTTCAAAGCGGAATGTGCAATTCGACCTACTTCCAACAATGTGGAAGCAATGCCAGATGATGCAACAGCCAACGCATTTTGAGATCTTGACCGAATTGTTGCCAGAATCAAAGAAAATGTCAAAATTTCGTCGAAAAAAATTCAAATTTTCGGGTTTTTCCGGAATTTTCCGAGTTTTCCGCTAAGAATTTTTTATTTTTCTATTCGAAAAGCCATTCCGGAACAATTGCACACAAAATTCCATACAAAAAATCAATTTTCGATTTTTCCAATTTCTCGACTTTTCCCGAGGGTTTTCCCAAAATTTTCTTTCGGAAAAACCTTCTCCTGGAAAAATTACAAACAACTGAAAAAAATTTGATACAAATCGGCCCAGCCGTTCTCAATTTTCGATTTTTCAAATTTCCCGACTTTTCCGGAGTTTTCCCAAAATTGTCTTTTGTAAAATCCTTCACCTGGCAATTACGAACAACTGAAAAAAAAGTTGAGCCAAATCGGCCCAGTTGTTCTCAATTGATGAATTACTAGGTATACATTTTTGCCACCATTTTTATATATATAGACTATGTAGATATTTGTCAATAAGATTAAAAAAAAATTACATACATTCATAATTAGTCGGTATATCTTAATCGTGTCCGCGTATCGCCTTATTAGTGAGAAAAACTCGACGATTTTGGCTTCTCTTATTTAGTGGATGCGTATTTCTCATGTTATACGCGTAGCCAATAATACTTACCGAGCGATTTGTCATCACGTGTTTTCGAAAATTTTTTTTTAGATTAAAAATTATATGTAACTGTTTTTTTGGTTGTAAAATTAAAATTACATACAAAATTAGCCGCCCCCCCTAAAAGTTGCCGTCCTAGGCTCCAGCCTTACGAGCCTAGTGGTTAATCCGCCACTGAGGTAGTACAGTGATTGGTATTGATATTGGGATGGGATGCCTCTTGTTCTTTAACAAATACGGAGGCAACCACATGGAGTACTCGTAGGTATCTTCCGTAGGAACTTTATTATTTTGCTTGTTCATCGTTGTAGGAAAATACATATTAATTTTTGTATTGATGTCCCGATCACTCTGATTGGAAATGGGGCAATTTAATTTGAAATATTTCCCGTTGTTATGGTATAAGGAAATACATAATATACGGTATTAACAGAGAAATAATGTCGGCTATTGGAATTTGGGAACATGCAGCAGAAGTTGTTTTTGTTTCGAACTAGTTTTTTCCAATTTATGATTTCGAATTTATTGTTTTAGATCCTTCTTTGGTTTTTTGTTTATGGTAGGTCGTAACTTCTAACTAAATATGCCAGAATAAAGCTTTGGATGAGTATCATGGTTTGTCTGAATATACATATACATAAATACTTTAAGTTCCATTTTTGACTCTACTTACAGCAATCCCTTCGAACCTATTGAACGGATTTGAGTTTTTTTTTTTTTAAGTTGTGGTTACATTTTACTAATTGTAGGCGATAAATTAAACAGACAGTAAAAGCAAGCTTATAAAAATACTAATACCTATTTTAATAAATAAGATATATCAACGTATTCAGTCTTGTAAGCATAAGAATTAAGTGAATTGGAACTAAAAGCTTCATCACTACGTTGATTAAGCGAAGTTATGCTTTGGATTTCTAAACATGTACGCGTAACATGGGGAAATGGACATTGGAAATTTGTAAATACTAGTTGGCACGCCCCCGGCTTCTTCCGTACCAAGAAAAAGGATTGCTGAGATATATTCTTGTCAATCAGGTCAATGCATATAGTATATCAACATTCAAAAATTTCAAACTTTAGCTCCCATCATAGTTTCCATAAATTGGTTTTGCACATTGTGGTTGCCAGCCGTCCGGGTTTTCCCGGACATGTACTCTTTTTCGCTTATGCGGGGAACGTCCGGGATAGTTTTTCTAGATTGTCCGGGTTTTTCATTTTTTCATCGTCAAGAGAAAAGGAAATTCGAAATTAACAGAGATTGAAAATGTCAAGTGAATTCTGAAAAATATTATTGTAATATGTACCAACTTTGGTAGGTAATCGACAAAAGAAAGGTTCGAAAACACTGAATGAAAAAATTACTAGTGTTTTATGTCCACCACAGTATGCGATCTATTGAAGTCGATTTAATCACTTTAAAAAGTATAAAATAATGGCTCGACAATGAGTATAAAATACCAGGCACTTTTAAACCATTCAAAAAGGTGATGGCTTTCTCTTCACCCGGCAGTGGAACGACTTTTGCTGATGTTTGAAACCCTAAAATAATATTTCGAAAACGTCAAAAATCCAGCGAAAATATATTTTTTTTTGTTTAATTCGGCAATCTTTTTGTTTGTAAAATACGAAATATATTTTGTCGCCAATAATTCGGTTCCCAAGCACAATTTCCAAAATCCCAGAAATTGATTTTCTTTATTTCTTCCCCTTTCCCACCAATTGGAATTGGAAGTTGGAAAAATATGGAGTGTCTGACTAAGGAAATATCTCTATTTTTAGATTTGAGATTAGTCAACTTCTATTTTCAACACTTTCATATGTCACAAAATCAGCCGAGAATAATTACTTAGCGCAAATGACACATGGCCTTAAAACATGAAGTAGCTACCGCAATATACGCGCATTTTTGTCCTAAGTCCTAGATTTGTACTCTTTTTTAGATCCTATTTTGTTCGGGAAAGTCCGGGATTTTCATACTGGATAACTACTTTCTTCAAATTATTTCTGGCAACCCTACCTTTATCGTACTTAAAACTTAACAGGAATACTCCCAATACCCAGGTTAGATATAGGTTAAGTTTTTTGCCTGGCGATGGCGAGGAGTAGGTACTCAATGCCACACTTAGGTCAATACTGCCCCATTGTTATGCTCGTCAGAGAACAACTTCGATAAATTTGAATTTCATAATTATAGGAGGTATCGTCAATGTACAGTGAGATTAAAAACGGTCCCATAAACGACCCTCGTGGTACGCTTCGCGATTAGAAGAGAAATTCGAGTTTTATTTTTGGCTTGCTATACCAAGCGGTATTTCAATTAGAATGGCCTAAGGACATGGTAGTACAAATTACACAGACAAACCTAAATCGTATACTAATTAAAAAACATAAAACCAAACAAAATCAAAGTCAGCAGCGCCACATGAGCTATTCTTGTGTATTACATAATGACTTCCTTGGTATAGTATATCTTTTTCCAATAAAGCGAAACAAGAGTTCTAATACAAGGTCTATTTCTTTCGGTTGAAGTAATCCTCTTCCAAATTGATTGCATAACATATACTCATTCACCAAATACATCATGCCCTGATTCTTTAGCTTGTCGCAGAATAATCCGTCAGCTTCAAACCCTACAGGGAAATCAATTGTTAGGAATCGATTTTCTGCTCGTCTACAACTAAGAATGTATCGATTCAAGGAACACCGAAGGAGTGCTGCATGATGATGGTGTACAAGTGAAATTCTTGGTAATGTTTTTTATATGTATAGATACGTTACTGCATAATTTTGATAGCTGAAGACTCGCTATACAAACATCTCATATTTTTATGTTTACATATATTGTTCTTTTAAATGCTTTTATGTACACTTACGGATATTGGTACAATCCGCCGAGGGGAATCTTTCACTCAAATTCATATAACTTACCGTTGCCATCGTAAAATGCACTCGATGTGAAAAATGTAGCAGTCGGTAAAGTTAATGCGTTTAATTCATTAGGTATAGGAAGATATCCTGACGTTTGTTGTGCGGTTCGGTTGTGATGTTCTTAAAGTTTTGTAAGTGTGTAGGTAGTGGGTATCTACCACCATTTAATTTTGAATTAAAGGTCATAAAATATAGTACATTTCCTATTGAAACGAAGCGACAACTAATCGTGATTAATTTAGGGAATTGATTGATTCGATGGAGATAAATCCCGATATCTATTGCAAAAAATTATTGCAACCACCAGAGGTAGTAAAACAGTTCTGGGACTGAGATGACCTTATAGACACTGTCACTCAATATTTTAGCTAATAAATAGACGAGTGGGATGATTTCCATTAAAAGTGCCATATATATGTTATTTCCTATCTCAAAAATACCTGTCTATTTTTTTTTAGGTGTGGAGTGACCACAAATCGAATATGAAAAGAATGTATAGTATATCTGCAACTGCATATAAAAGAGAATGTAAAGGTACAGGTGGTGGTGGTGGTCCAAATAAAATTGCGACTTTTACTGCCGAGAAAGAGAAGGTTATCGATTTATCGAGTGTCTGCCCATTTGGAATAGTAATAAATATGTAAGTTACGGCTAGTTTCCGATTGCCAACGTTGAGCAAAGCGAAAATTATCTTGGAAGACAAGAGTTCAGATAAAGAAAATTGTCTCTTAGTATAGCCTTGGTCCTCCACTTACAATAATGCAAGTTAAATGCACTTAATATTAAACAATTTAGATTTTTCTGAAAACGGCTCTAACGATTTGAACCAAAATTGATAGTTGAGTTAATCTAGGCATGCTTAACATGACTGCATCATACCCAGTTTTTCGCTAAAAAGTCCAGCAACGACACTTTTGAAAATTGGCTTTTTCTCGAAAACGGTAAGATATGTAGGTACTATCGTCATTCTTAACTTGATAGCAAACTCAATTTTTCTCTAAAAAGACTGCGTCCTTTGATATGCACCCAAATCCTTAATAATAGTAGGTACTTTAAAAAACTGCTCATGTCTCAAAAGCGCCATTTTCGATTTGGATGAAAATGTAACTGCTAAGCAATGTTTATTATCCTGAAGAATAGGTACGTCGTACTCAGTTTTCAGCTAAAGATTTTATTGTAGTAGGCCGCTCTACCAATGTTTACGGATATGCAGCATATCCGTAAATTTCTTCGTCGATAAAAAAAATTACTAATAGGGAGTTTGAGATGGCTAGGAGTCTTAGGTGCTCAGAACTTGATTGTCATCATTGGGCGCGCCCTACTGCAGGAACTACGATCGGATTGCCCTAGTTCTCATAATAGCATTTCTGTTATCCTTCCAATTATGGTGAAGAAGTTTATTAAATGTAATTGATGCTAAATATGTACAAAGTGTGAATCAATATCTACTTATCTTTACTGTAAGAGGTGGTGGATTATCTCCCACTATCATTAATGTGCATCGTGCATGTAATTAAGGGTACATATTCCTTCTGCAAGCGAGGCAACCCTATTGCGTCTTTATGCCGATAATTCAACTCATGGATTCATTGATGAGCATTATGTCAACTTATAACCAGGTAAGTAGAAAATGATACGCATTGAATGACACACTACACCTACTTCAAATTAATGCTGCACTTCACGTCCACGATATCGATAATTTTCGAAATCATACAGATTGGCACTTCTTCGAATATTCAATACAATATGAGAAAATGAGTATAAGACTCGCTGGCGATTTGCCAAACCTCACCCGAAAAAAAAAAAAATAAAAATTGATATCTACCTATGTATTTTAAATATGCACTTAGTACTTAGATGGCGCTACAGACCGGGGTGGACCTGGGCCTATGTTTAATATGTAATTTCTTAAAAAAGTACGATGATGAATTAGTGTTGTTGTTCAAAATAGCTATAGCTATATCTATAACAAGTGCTCTAAGCAAATTAATTCGAATTCCGCTTTACCCCTCAAAAGGTAATTATTTCCTAGGTGTTGAAGTTTTATGCTCATGCAGTTCTTCAATAAGTTCTTACCTAACTAACATGATTGTTTGCCTTACGTATACCTACGTTTGTTCGTTACGCTGAAGTATCTTATTTTATTAAATTTGATAGCTCGCTTTCCTATACCTATTTAAAATAGAAAGATTTAAGAAATCATTTAAAATTTCACAATCGAAAACGGAATATAGGTTATTTCCACCTTTTGAATTATTTCCGTATATCGAAGAATTCGTATTAAATTCGTTTGAAAGACTGATGATGATGAAATAATATATCTTTTTTTTTCGATTTGCATTTATTTTATTTAGTTCCATACATTTTAGCATTTTTTTGTTTGCTATTTAGCACTTTGATTTTTATTTAAATTCTGGCAACACTGCATATTGCACAATATCAGCAGAGGAATACGACATACCTATCTGAGATTCACTTCACTTACTCGATTCACTTTCACTTTGCATGCAACCTAGAATCCGCGGGCGGAGACTCGCTTATCGACAGCTATTTTCAATTCAAAGTTCGTGGCCAAAATCAGCTGTTTAAATGGAAATCACATTTTTTGCCACGAAACAAATCAAAAATAAATAAATACATAGTAGGGTTAGGCTTATAATTTGAGTAGGTATATTTTGGAACATGCTTTTCCAGAGGACTACAACTTACAACAATTTAAGTAAAGAAATACCCCTTAGCAAGCATCTCGCGGCGCTCATGCAGCTTATAAAAAGTTCGTCTTTTCGCCCTATCCATACCAGGTAGTAGGTAATTTTATTAATATTTGTTTTCAATTTGCAATTCGTCAACCGTAATAAAAATAAACATAAAGCGATTTTGGGCCAGCCTAATAAATTATCTAATGTTGACTTATTTGTATAGGACGATTTAGTTTTAGTAGGGACATTTTAATGAATTTTCCTAAAAAACAAAAATCCACTCTTGTATGAATGTGCCACTGTTTCCAATTATCTACACATAGGTACCTACTTATTTTATTATATAGATCTGAATTAATTAAATCAAAGTTATTATCAAAAACTGCGGCAAACAGCAACAAGGGCATGGCGTGTGATTTATGAATCCTGATACCTAATTATTAGATAACTATTTTATCCCCATAATCAATTTGACGCACAAAAACATCATTATATCTAATAGGTAGCCATTTCACACACACATGAATGAATTACATATATGAACATAATAATATTGCCACAATGTATAATTAAAAATTACATATTCCTCACAAAATTTGACTAACCCAGATTAATTTTTGTTTGTCTATTTATTTTCAGATACATTCAATTAAGTTGATCAACCTACTGTTAAACGACCTCCGACAACGCCAACACTGTACAATTTTGATCATCTACCCAAACCGCATCGCCTCCGCGTGTAAAAGGACGTTTATGGACGTTGAATTTGATTACAAGTTGGAAATATTTTAGCGCGAATAGGTACCTACTCTCAGTGATATCGAATGACACGCTTCTATATACAAACACACCCTCAATCACAACATTTGTGAATGTTAATTGACCACCTTGTTGTTTTTTAATATTATTTTCATTTTATTTTGCGAACTTAATTGGATCGTGGTAGTAATTAAATTTAATGAAAAAAAGAAATAAGTGCAGTGCAAAGGGGAGACCTACCTACCTACGCTTGTGTGTAATTACATAGTTTGCACGGAATTAAATTGCAATTAACAGTAATTCACAGGGAAAAAAATAATAGGTAATCAAAAAGAAGACAAAAAAAATAAACGGAAAGCAAAACTTAATAAATAAACGCAAAGAATTTTCATATGAACACAACGAAAACGTTTTCATAGGAAAACCGAATCAAAATTGTATGCTCGTGTGTTTGGAATCATAATAAGGGTAAAAACCGTGGAGAAGTGGTATAGTAGGAGATAAGGTTTTTTTTTCTTCAACCAAAATGAGCATTTTTCCACGCAAAATGGCAGCAACGACTAAAAGAAACCCATCAGCAAAACCAACATCAACAACAACAACAAGAAGTACGGCTGCCACTACAGCAAGAGCAACAGCCACAGCGGTATCTGTGAGAATGAATTGCCCCATTTTAATCGTAATTAGCTTCAGTTGCTTTTTACATCTAGGACTTTTGCTAACGTCAGCGGAGGGAGCCATTTCAAATCGAGGTAAGTACCTACTAGATACCTCCTCTGTTGCACATTACAATTGCAACATATTTTGCTTGCATATTCTTGTGTTTTTATTTTTCTTTCTGTTTTTGTTTTTGTTCTAATTTGGACAGACAGATACTCGTATTAAGTTAGGTGCAGGTAACACAGAGTAGCTGGTGAGGGTGTGCTTTTGAAGCATTTGAAGCATTCGCAAGAGGGTGCAAGAGTAATCCATGCAAATGAGTTGTTTTTGTGACTACACAAGTGAGTTAAGTATAGGTAAGGTATATCAGTTAATTCCAAGAAGAATGTAACTACTAATAGAATAAGTTCGACAACTCTTACGACACTCGATACAATTCAACAGTTGTTGGCCATGTCCATAGGTATTAGGTATTATCAATAATTTTGTGTCTTATTGTCAAGATGGGACCTTTGTTGCTGTACCAGCCAACTTTCTTACAAGCGGACTGTCAGATGCTAGCAGCGGCAGGTTAGTCTGTTTCGGTCATTCTTCGTCTTTTTTCCCGAAGACTAACGTTACCTTGAGGAGTTGACTATACATCAGTCGACTTCACCTCAATTGGAACATCCCGTCAGGGGCAATAGGTTAGAGCCAGGGGCTCCCTAACTGTGCGTCGTGACGCCCTGGGGCGTCGTGGGGCTATTCTATGGGCGTCGCAAGATGAGTACGCACACAACGTTCCATCAGCTTTGAGCTCAATTCTTATATAATTCGTCCATTGACTTTTTGGTAAAGCAGTATAGCGGATTAATTCAATCACCCACTTCTGACACTCACCCATGACTTCCTCCTTAGTGATAAACTGTCATAGGCAGGATAAACCGCCACCAGAAGGTAGTAGCTTCATAAAATTTCAGTCACTTTCAGGGAGATAAGATAGTTAGATACATCTGTTTCAAAAGAAATTCTCAAATTCAAAACAATAGCAATAGATTTCCCCACCTATGATGCCCCGGCCCATAGTTTTTTCTTGGCACTTTCCCTATACCCATTCCCCGCTTGAGGTATCATAATAGGCCGAATAATATGGTCTAATTAAGTGTGTCCCTTTTAGGATAGCCTGACTTAACCTAACCTAACCTATTTGATTGCTAGGCATAGCAATACTACTGAACCAACAACCTATCAAGCTTTAACACTAAGAACGTGGCAACCAACGGTACTCTTAGACTATAAGAGAGAACATAATTTTTTGGAAGCCCTAGGCCCCTAGGGCCTGTACCACGAAACAGCAGGTATTGTGGGGGGGAGCATTTTAACGTAGTGCTCCGGTAAATTGCTACTGTTTAACAATAGTTGTTGTTTCGTGGTACTGGCCCCTAATCGCTCGGTGACTAGTGTTTACTTGACATCTTTACTCAAAGCCAACTCATGGCGATTACCACTTGCAAATAAAAAATCCTACCGAACCTACCTATCTAATATATGGTGCCTATGTATTTAAGAATCTTCTACATTCAAGGAGCAGGTATACCTATTGGACTCCGCTGTTAATATTTAGACAGATTTTGTGTTTTGAGTGACGAAATACATAATTAAATTCAGATGAGGAAAAATTGCTCGTCACAACATTAAGCAGGAACTTTATTTCCTTAATTCCTTCTATGAAAATGTAAAACAAAAGTTGGCTAGTACGTTGAGCCTAGATATACAACTCGTATAGCCTCTTTAACGAACAAACAAAAGTAGTAAAGGTAGGTACCATTCAGTTTAATGCTGGGAAAATATATATTTTTTGTTTGCCTGCTTCCTTTCTCATATACTTGACGTTGTTGACGCCTGTGTGCCGTTTCTCATATTGTTTCATTTGCTGTCCCTATTCCTGATGCAGCTGAAGTCGTTATCATCCGCATTACAACAAGAAGTAGATACTAAGTAAAATGTTTAACCCACATTTGCATTCACACCAGCAAACATTTTCCATTTTCAACTGTTGTTTTTTTTGAATGGCCATGCCCACGGCTTTGTTAATTGTTTTCAACTGTATACAGAGGAAGCTTTCTTGGCTATACCAGTAAACCACCGTTTTACCGGTTTGCGGTACTTTAATGCAAAGTCATACATAAATATTGTATACCCATAATTCTTTTCACTTTTTCCCAGGTTTGTGTGTTATGCTTTCTCTCGGTATAGGTATAGGTACTCCAAAATCGGTGCATGTACCTACCTACCTACTTATATTCTAATGAAAAAGACGGATGTTGACGTTTTAATTTTCTCTGCCTTCTTCGCTCCCCCGTATAAATGTATATGGAGCTGGGAGCATGGATTATATGGATATTGTTCTTATGGAATTATGAGGGAAGGAAGATGCTAATTAAAAAATAATAAATTAGCGAGATTTTTACATTAGCAGTTGGCGGATTCGGGTTGTCTTATGCTATATGTTGGTTGTAATCAACTTAGGGTGATATAAATTTGGTAAACACAAATGACAGCTAAAAGAGAAGAAAGTTAGATGGAGAAGCCTGTATTTTGAAATTTATTTGGATTCTATTTCGAAGTTCCAACTTCTGCTTAAGGGTACAATTTGTTATGAAGAAAATTGTAAGACAGTACATCGTGCTCTATTTTCACCAAAATGCTGGTTAGAAATTGAACTGCTTTTACTATATAAAAATAAATATTTGGCACAAGAGGTCAAAGGAACTCTATACGCCTAGCTTCTCACTAGCATGCGTTTGTGCGAGTTTTTTTTTTTGTACGAATTTTATGCCCATTCCGAACGGCTTAATTCAGAACCTTTCTCAGGATAAGAACCACTGAGCTACTGCGCACACTACTTTTATTATATATGTACTTAGGTATACAAAATATTCAACAGGTTGGTGCTGCTCATGTATTTTTTACGAGTAAAAACGTGATACTTCCAAATTTGACTTCCAAATCATCCAACGTCTCTGGTTTATCGGCATAGACAAGTCACTTCATACATACCCCCAAAGAAAGTAATCTGAAGGTGTGAAATCACAGGATCGTGCAGGCCAGTTCACACAGGTCCATTACGCGAAACTATGCGCTCAGCAAATGTTTCCCCGCAATAAATCCGTAAAATCTTCTACAAAGTGAATGGGCCTACCTCCAATTGCTGTGCACTATGGCGATACGTATGGGGATACGTATTATCCACTAGAGGACTAGAGTGTAGGTGGTGTGAAAACCATTCATCGTGTTCCGAATGGTTTGGCGAACCGAACCATGGTTTTCAAAATAAGTTTGCACACTTTGCGCGTGTTGTTCTGGACCTCTAAATTTCTAGGTTAGCTCTCATATCATACCCCATATACAATGTAGTTAGTATGATCTATATCTATCTCCTCTAAATGTTGGAAGAAATACATTCCCAGAAATTCCGACCAGTGTCTAGGCTTCAGCTTGACTAGTAGGTTTTCTCTGCGCCCTTTAGGATGCATATAGGATAGGTGGTTAAATATTCACCTACTCAATTACTATCAGTTCGCCGACCCTTCTCGCAAGCTAGTTAGCTTTCTAGTTTCCAACTACATGTAAATACCGCAGTGACCTGTTAACCATCACAGTCTTAACCGGTCCTGACTGCATAATATCCAACCTTGTGTATTGTGCGACATTTTTTGACAATTTCAGAATTGATGTTCATAGACTCAAAATCCTTGAGTGCGGAGTGACTATCGATTAGATATAGCTATATCCCTTCCAAATATCGATCTCGTCCTCGTTAGCTCTGCGCTCTTCCGCCTTAAGAACAGACAGAACTTCTGATTGGAAGACACTGGCTGTATCAGGTTGTCTTTTAGGTACTTTCAGATTTTGTGCTTAATTACTTTACCCCTTTGTCATTCATACCTTCATTCATATGATACCTTGTACGGTAAGATGTGTCGAAAGGGTATACATTTTATCAGTTTGCACGTCTAACGCTGATAGTATGTTAGATACAGTTTATATAGCCAGTGCACCGTAGCATGTTTTAGGCCCCAAGACTTGCCTACTGTTGTCTTACAAATAAAAAGAACGCTATGCTCCTTTATAATACTTTCCCTATATTCCACCTTGACGTCTATAAACTCTTTGTTCCCCAGATCGCAGAGTTCATCAAAAAGTACCTACGTAGGATCTTCAATCAATGTCGCTCGTTAGTCATAACCCGAATATTTTTTTGGTTTACGTAATCATGATTATGAATTTTGACTTAATTTTGCTAACCATTGGCCAGGATTCTCACCTATACTTCGAGGCTATATTTTTACCTATTTACAATGTCGCGTCCTTTCACTCCTTTGCTGCGCTTTAGTTATAGCAGTTATTTGTTCTTGAAAACTCGTAGATGTTGTACCCTGTACCGATAGCCATCTTTGAACCGCTTCGGTACGGTACATATACCATTCTCCTTCACTTGCGTGACATTATATTCGCCCCATTCTCTTCTATTAAAAGTTTGACTATTTTGTGTCCTTTTAATACATATGTGGAAACTATGTAGTCCTTGCTTGTTGTCTCTTGCAAGGCACTCCATTCCGATTTAAATGGAGGCATGTCTGGAGGGTTTGAATAACAACAATCTAGAGTTCAAAAATTACTACCCTGATAGCAGTTTTGGCCACCTCGGGCGAGATTCACCCAAAGAATGACATTTCTTCTAAATAGCTTTTTACCGGCTCCACCATGTGTTAGTGTTGTTAGGTGCCATGAAATAAAGTCTTATGCAAAAAGGTCCAAAACGTAATTTTGGACTTGATTGCACTTCTGAAATTGCAATAATGTCCAAAATGATTTTTGGACTACTTTTGCATACGACTTTATTTCATGCACCTTGTTTTGTTGTTACGCAACATTGAACATTGGGTGTGGCGGTGGATTGGCGGCGAAATGGTATGAACAGATTTAACACGCACTAAAGTCCCAAATAACGTTTGGTGCCACAGATTCTTCAGTTGCGCGCGTCTACAAATGTTTACATAGACTTTAGCGATTCCACCTGCCACTTGGTCACCACGCCACTCCTCTATGAAATTTTAGGCATATGTGAGTATAGTATGGCAAACTCACATATGCCTAAAATTTCATAGAGGACTGCTTCTAATTTTGTACTTGATCGCGGCTTAAATATTTTACGCGGAGATGCAGAAATTATTTATTTTTGGGCGTTTTTCTTTGTTGTCAAAAGTTAAATGGTTCCTTTTATCCGAGGCTTTTCATCATTAGAAAACAGGAAAACAGGAGACTGCGATAATGTCAGTGGCCAGCATTTCTTTAAAACGCGATTTAGCTATATGGGTAGTATGTCGCCTTGTTATACCCACATAAAAAATCGACTTGCCGCATCAATCTCGTGTTACTTTTTCATTTCAAACTGTGATTAAATTCTACCTTTGTCAATTCTGAGTAAAACCTTCAATTATTCAAATTATAACAACCTCCTTGTTGCCCAGAAATAGGACACCTAAGTCCTGGTCACCTATTCACATTACAAGCTGAAATCAATTTTCACGTTCAGTATATTTAACAAACTTATATATGTTTTGGCTATGACCCAACAATCAATACTTACTAGACTGATACCCTATTCACACCAAGCCGAAAACCGAGTTTTCGTCAAAAAAGTTTAGAAAACTCGTGGATGCATTCACACCGAACACCAACTCACTAGCTATGAAATTTTTGTGGCGACTAGACTTTTATTTTAGTTACTAAACTTCGCTCCTATTGACACAATATACAAACAAAATTATTTAAGCTACTTGATAATCGTTAACTTATGGTTAAATGCATAAAATAATTAACATAAGCAACAATCAAAATAAAAACATCTGAAAATACCATTTAGTTGTGGTAGGTAGTGCTGCCGTTCTAAAATTATAGAAAAAACTGAATAATTTGCTCTTTGTGGTGCAAAGATAACAAGAGATTCCACAATTGTAAACAAAACCAGTAAGACAATTATCTTCGACTATGCCGAAGCTCAAATACCCGGTACTATATTATTGTAAAATAAAAAAAATATTTTAGTATTAAAAAATTATATATTTGTATGGGAGGTATGGGTACTTTTTATTCGACCAAGCTCATTTTTTGTCAAAAATTTTTAAATATTATTAAAACAATATATGCAAAGTTTAAACTTGCTATCTTTACTGTAGCTATTTAAATTTAATTTTTAACATAAAAAGCTATATAAATCTGATATTTTTGTATGGGAGGCAGTAGTAGTTTTCATCCGATCTTGCTCATCTTCGAACTTAGCCTCAGTTTGGTGGATAAAAGCTTACGTACCAAATTTCAAGTCGATAGCTCTTAAATTACGGCCGTAATCGTGCGGACAGACGGACAGACAGACGGACATCGCTAGATCGACTAAGAAAGTGATGCTGATCAATAATATATATAGTTTGTCATACCTACAACGCCTCCTTATGTGCGTTACAAATGGAATGACAAAGTGAATATACCCTCACCACAGTGTGGTACCGGGTATAAAAACTGGAAGAAACGACAGCACTGAGAGAGAGAGAGCTATCCTGTCAGCAGTTTTGCTGAGCTCGCTGAATGTTACAAAAGGTGTGTCTGCTTCAACAACCCAACGATCGTACTCGTTTTCGTGGCGTTTTCATGGAAAACGACCTCAAACAACTCATTTTGAAAACTGCAATATGTATGGGAAAACTTCTGTTTTCGATGAAGTTTTCGACTGTTTTCGCGAAAACCCAGTTTTCGGCTTGGTGTGAATAGGGTATAATATTTTCAGTTTTCAACTTTAGTGACACGTATGCTTATGCATGTGAGAGTGTACTATGACCAAAGAAACTCACCTTTGGTCCAACAATTAGGTATGCATTCTCCTTTTCCCAAGGGCTCACAAAACCTAATTATCTAGTTGATGAACCATGATGTACAGTAAATACAATATGTATACTATTTGGTTCGTTTCCTACCCTTTTGTGGAATGTCTTTCGATTCCGAATACCATGCAATGTCTATTAGCCTGAAGACTTGATTGAGTGAAAGACCCAATTTGGGTTAATTTTGCACCGAAAACCCAACCAAAAGTTTTCACAATCTTTCGTCCTCCCAAAGGATAAGTTAATTTTATAATTAAATGTTTCAATTTTGTTGCGTCAGAGCGATGTCTCTTTCTCTCTCTATGTTTCTTAATCAGTTTCCCTTGCCCTGATGCAAAGGCATACGATAAAGATAAACTGTGTGACATTCGAAAAGGAATTTTATATAGAAAAGGACTGAAATGATAAAGAAAACATTTAAAACTCTTTGTTCTTGTTCTTGTCCCCGTTAGAGGGTTCAATTTTTCCTTTATTTTATTTTTTATTTTTTTTTTGTCTGAAACTGATTGATGACGGGTCTATCCGAAGACCCAATTGTAGATACTCGTTTAAATGGAATAGTATCGTTGTATTGGAAATTAATGTTCCGCTTGGTTTGTGCTATTTGAATTGTCAATGAAACGGCCGAAAGGAGTTTTGTTGTAGATATTGATGTATATTATTCATCCTTTATTTTTGTACGGTGCCGCTGGTGGTATTTTGGTCAATAAAACATTGAATTCGATTGTTGATTTGGGTGAATGATTGAACATTTTGCTCGTCCTTTTTCGAAGACCTTTGCTTCTTGGTAATTCTATTATCCCTTTTCTACATCGAAAGGTCTTCCTTTGGTTTCTGACAATTAAAAAAAAAAGCTTCTGGGGTATTCCATCGTCACGGGTTGGACAATTGTATAATAAATTTGTTATTTCCTTTTCAAATTTTATACATTGCTGTATCAAATCTACCTAGACTTTCATTAAACCAATAGTTATATTTGTTAGTTAATTTTTAACGTAAAGAAAAATACGCCACCTTAATTTATTTTGAAAATAGACAAGATCTTTTTCTCTGTCACGGGTGGGACAAATAAAAGACATGATTTCCGAGCAGTGAATGTTTTTACAGAAATTCTGCGAATTTATTCCACATATTTATTTAAAACCTTTTGTTTCTTACATAAAACGTTCTTAGGTACTATAACAAAAAGCGAATAAAAATAAAAATTATTGTCTTAAGACAAAAAAAATAAAAATGTAAATGTCACGGGTGGGACAACGTTTGTCACGGGTGGGACACGTACGAATTTCTTTGCAAGAAACAATATTTTTTAGGTCAATTTAAAAGAAAACAAAAAAGTTATAATGTCATTAATTTAAATGTTATTTACTATGAATTAACGAGGCCAAGGGCTCGGAGTCTGAGTCATTCCAATCACTTTTGTCTAGGTCCGAGTATATCTGAGCTACACTTAATTTAAGGGCCCTACACGTGATTGGTTGAGATTTAAACGTAAGGGATATTGTTAAATTTCTTGAAATAGTGATATGATTGTAATTTTGGGGTAGCAAGTGCCAAATCCACAAACCAGAGAGAATAGACCACCAGCTTCAGGCAAAAATGGGAGATCCATAGAGCCAGTTTTGAAATAAGTAGCTCCGCCTCTTTTTCTATCTGTGAATACGTGTTGTACCACAGAAATAACTGTAAATGTTATTAAGTGCCTGTGTATGCGTGACCAAATTCGCCTCCATTTACTTTAACATGGCACACGTACTTAACCACATAATAACTTTTTGAAACTGGCTCTATGGATCTCTCATTTTTGCCCGAAACTGGTGGTCTATTCTCTCTGGTTTGTTGGTCACGCAAAATACGGGCTAATAACGTATAACTCTACCAGACTTGAAAGCCTAATAGCCCTCCGGGACAAGTGTCCCACCCGTGACACCAGTGACTGTCACGGGTGGGACACTATTATTCTTCTAGAAAACTCTCTGAATAACGTTCACAATAGAAAAAAATGTCACATAGGTTTTCATTGTAAAATAATAATATTATTTATCAAATTTTAGACATAACCTCTATGTCAGTAACTAATAAAAAAAAACTTTTTCTGTATATTTGTCACGGGTGGGACAAGCAAAATGATGTTTTGTTATTATTTAAATATTATTGATGCACTTACACAAATCAAAATACAATTTCTCGTATTTGAAGCAGAAAGATCGCGAAATTTAATTAACACTTCAGATGCGTTTTTATTTCGCACAGAGCACACAAAAGACGGTTAAGTATTTCCAACATTGGAAAAAAAAGTTGCGTTCGAAACAACATTTGATCGTAAGCCTTTGATAACCATTAAAAAAAATAAAAAAACAATCTTATTTTTGTGGATTATGTTGATTCTGTGTTTTGGCTTTTGTTTTATCTTATAGTTAATAATAAATAATTATCTTCATAATTGGATACCAATGTTCACTTTGTCATGGAATACCCCTTCTGTATTTTTTTTTATTAGTGATTCTATGATTTTCGTTTCATTATTAATGAAAGGTCAGACATGAATATACATAGTAGAGGGACTTTTAATTAGGTACATATCAAACCCCAATTTTGTCCATGTGCCAATTCAGTTGTTACAGCTTTCAGAAAATATGTACATATTAAGACACTCTGCGGACGAACAAAGTCAAACTTAGAGGATGACTTTAAATGGGCGCTTGGTTATTTTGGAAATAACAATGGAACCATGTTGCCAGCGCTGCCAACCACTTTTGTCGAAAAAATGGCGCCTAACTTGAAAGAAAAAAATGCCCTTTTCAATAAAATAATGCCTAGAATAATTTTTTTATGTAAAGTGGAACAATCAATTAAAAATTAAACACAAATATAAAAAAATAAATTAAAAAAAAAAAATTAAAATCACAGAAAAAAATTCTTAATAGGAACAAAATTCATGACATTTTAGTTTCATAAGAGTAGGTACAAAGTATTGAATAAAAAACAAACATAGTTTTAGTCCGCAGATCGCCTTGGTCCTTCAAATCATACATTGATTTTTTAAATAAGGATATGTGTGTTTGTTTGAATTGCAGATCATACCAGTTTTTATATTTCAAAAGCGACTTTGTGTGCAGAATTCCACTTAAAATACTTTAAGAATGTTTAAAAAAAATAAAAAGTCAGTTTGTTGAGTCAAAAAAAAAAATCAAAAAATATTCAAATAAAAAAAAGGATGCCTCTTTTTAAAAAAAGACAAGCCTTAGCTAATGAAATAATGCCTAAAAAAGGCATGAAAAAGCCTTAGTTGGTATCGCTGCATGTTGCTTTGTTTTCCATATTAAATATTATCCTTTATAAGATAAATTGAAACAAGAGTAGGTCCATAAACCAGGTAGATATATCTATAGGTTGATTTTGAAGTGGCATCGAACTTTCGAATCAGAAATCTTTACTCAATAGGTTAGGTAGGTATACTACCTAAGAATCGTAAGGATATTATATGCACGCACATACCAGTCAGTAACATTTTATGTCACACTTTCGAGCATTTGCGCCCTATTTCAGCAATTACGGCGCTGAATATTTAAATATTTAATGAGTATGTTTCTCTGGAAAACATAGTAAAATAGAGTCTGTATCACTTACTGGGCCTAGGGCAAAGATTGATTTGGGATCCTTTATCAATATGAACTTCATACATGAACTTCATTTATTAAACTGAGTTAAGCAAGGTTGCATGTTGCATCTTAAGCACGTTGCTCTGTATACTAATTATAAATTATATAACAGGGCAAGTGGGATAGAATTTGGTGGTGTGCGGCTACCAGCGCTCAAGATTGCGAACTATACAGTATTTTTGGCGGATACAATAGAAGGGGTGCAAATGCAACTTGTCATCAATCGTCTGGAAAGATACTGCAAGCAATGAAACTTGACGGTGTATCTTTCGAAATCAAAGATGATGTTTTTTAGGAATGGTGGTGGAAGCTACTTACGTAACGAAAAATCGTCCCATTTAGGTGAACGATTGGAAATAGTAAACGATTACAAGTATTTAAGGTAATTTTATAGCATCTAACATGAGTATGAAAAAACATTTCGAGATGCCAGAAGTAAGGTTGCCATGGGTACTGGATAGTCGTGAAGCATGTAATTTCAACTAGAGGCCACTTGGTACAAAAGTGAGAGGAGTTGGCAGCAAATTATGGACTGAGCTTTAATATTGCAGCTGATTTGCATCCCTCGATGTTAAAACCATTGTTTACCAATATACTTATTGAAAAAGGCAGGCAAATCCTTGTACGATAAATTAATATCTGAAGAACATTCTTCGCAACAGAGGATGATGTATAGTAGATTGAAATATAACCTATGTAATTAAAAACTCATCCACTTACCTTCTTAATTAGTAACTTACCTTCTCTGAAACTGCTAAGCGCAGTATTCAAACTAGGAGGAGAATTACTAAACCTATACTTTATTCCGCATAGTGACTCGTGTAACCTTAAAGCTTAAAGGAAGATGGCCCCCCCCCCCTCACCTATTTTAATTGAATTCCGCACGACATACTTCTGACGAACTTTGCTGAACTTTGATGTTGTTATTAAAGTATTGAACGGGAGTGTCTTGTGTTGAACATTTTATACAACTGCGCCACAACTGCAAGATAGCGTCCAAACGAATTGACCTAGGTATATGAAATTTTGTGGGAGGACTTCTTTTTACCGTCGTCAGGTTGGTATTGAAAATGGGCTATGTCGGTCAAGTAGTTCTAGTACCTCCCATACAAAACCACTCTTAGACCCATGTGTCTCTCTATCTATTGAAATCACGATAGAGTCCAAACGAATCGACTATGGCGACTGAAATTTTGTGAGAGATTTTAATTTTACGGTTGTCAGGTTTGTAATAAAAATGGTCCATGTCGGTAAAGTAGTTCCGTTACTTTCCATACAAAGTCAATATTCGACCAATTTATCTCTCTAGCTGTTGGAAACATCATAGCGTCCAAACGAACCGACTTAAATGAATAAAATTTTGTGGGAGGACTTCTTTTTACCGTTGTCAGGTTGGTATTAAAAATTGTCTATGTCGGTCAAGTAGTTCTCGTACCTCCCATACAAAAACAATATTAGACACAGGCGTGTACCTGTACAGTACATACAGTGGAGGGTATCAAAGCATCGGCCAGGCCGATGATAACACTTTTACTTGTTATACTTAAAGTCATTATTATTACGTTACTGTATTTATACTTTTAAAATAGGTACATTGTCAATCAGGTCGACGGCCTTAAGCCAAACCATAAACAGCTTAGTGTATATTATCCGTAAATATAACAAAATTTATATGAATTACTAATAAATTCAATACTACTACATACCAGGTAGTAGGTACCACTAAAAATTAATTAATTTTCAAAACCTTGCCCATCTTGGATATCTTCCGCCACAGACTGAAAATCGTCAAGTGCAACCCTTATACGCATAATATAGATTAAAGATTTCGGACTTGATCTAGCCATCTAAACCATGGGCTTATTAAAAGACGCCGTCCGTTGAAAGGTGGTGGCAGGTTTAGCACCCAACCTACTTTCTTAACGACTGTCAGCAGACAATTGTAATTTAAAATTGTTTTCACAATTGAGTCTCAAGTCTTATCTAAAATATGTAGACAAAATTACTTTATAAATATTATTTTCCATTTAGCGGATTAAGTAAAGTATTTTCTATCTGGCCTACACTCAAATACGCCAAAGCTTAAAATCAAAAAAAAAAAAAATTCCCGCACAAAGGATCAAATTATTGGTACCTAGCAAGATTCTTTCAGCAATGCTAAAAAAAATTAAATTAAAAATTCATAGAAAACTTTTCACTCTTTCCCACATCCGCCAACAAAAAAAATTAATTCTTAAAAAAGTCATACTCACGTCTTTCAAATCAAAAAGGTTCATTATTTATTCCTAACCTTCAAATTTTCGTTTAATTAGGACGGTATTCTCCGTAATTCTTATAGCGGTTTCTCCTCTTTCAAGAATTAAATCTCAATTATTCTCTTTACGTTGGCGGCAGAATCGCAAGAGCTGAACCAACGATACCCAGGAACGAAAAATGATGATGATATTTGACACTCATCGACACACAACCAATGACGACGAAATAAATGATGTAAACGATTTCCTCCCATCTGATGGATGACTGGAGATGACTATGAGGTATTCAATTTCCAACTTCACCCTTTGCCAACGTTTCGTATTTTTTCCGTACTGTGTTCGCGCTCTATAAAGTACTCGCAGGTCCTTGCACATCGAATGAACTTTGTCTGAAAATTCAATTATCGAGCTTCACTTAATTTCCCTCTAAATAACCTCAATTTTCTAATTCGATTAATTCCCGGCATACACAAATACAAAGTGCTATAAATAAGAAAAAAATTAAATCATTAGCCAAGCCAAGTAGGGGTTTTTGTGCCTTCCTTGAAGTCGTATCTTGTACGAGTATAATTGTGTGTAGTTGACTGCTTCTACTGGTGGTGCTACTGAGCTCATTGATAGGTTTTCCATATTGCAATTTCATTGGCTTTTTTCTCGAACTTCTTTAATGGTTCGAGGATTTTTTTTTGTCGCGAGAAACTTCCCGTTTCTTTGTAATTTTAATCTGAAGACTATAAGAGTGGGATGGTTTCGTGTAAGGTTATACAGGATGTGGTTGCGGCTATAGGTGTAGGCAAAACCCCAGGCAGAAATCTTTTAATTGGTTTACGTTGTAGTAGGTGAATGGTATTGGTTTCAAGTATCAGTGTCACAGTGTTAGCTTGTTGCTGCGAGCTGTAGTGGCATGAATGGAAACAAAGTTGTTAGTTAGTTTGCTCGGAGCACTAGGTACGTGTCTTAGAAAAAATGATTTTTCTCTGAACCTTGAGGATATTTACACTTTAAATTGACTACTATCAATTCTACCGATTTTCTTTGAATCACACATCAGCTTAAATTGTATATCCATTGGACCGTTATCCAAAAATCGTTTGTTTAAGTATTTGAATAAAGGCCTTACTTTTGAAAATTAGCCAGCTTGGTCCAAATTGTCGTTGTCTGTAAGTGAATATTTGAAAGAATTATATATATTCCAGCTAGTCCCTTGTAATTGCCTTTGCAACCAAAGCATTGTGACCATCCTACTCTCGCACCCAGGAAATTGTCCTTCGTGGCATCTCAATGTACCTAAAACTAAAACTCCAACAAAGGCTTTGCGTTCGCATAATTCGCCAACTCCTCGCCACCGTAATCTTCATGCGTTAACTCAGCGCAGGAATTATTTGATAGAAATTTGCAATGTCGCCAACTTTTCTTGCAAATTCCTCATCTTCTAAAAAAGCAAGAGCTTTTGACGTACAATTGTATGTCGTCTTACACCTTGAAGTGTGCGCCATAAACACAGTGAAACGTAATTCTAAGAAGTGATATGTTTATTAGAACCGTATAGTCTATAGATACTCCCATCAATATTATTATCGTTTTCTGGGGAGCAGTGCTGGGTAGGGTACGTTTGCCTGCAATGCATATGCCCGTAAAAAAACGACTGCCCTCCTGCAACCCCCTGCCTGTGGTTACTATAGGATTTGGAATGAGTGCGAGGTTGAGTAGATACTTATATGGAGGGCTCACAGCGAACCAAGACAATTCGAAGATATTTTGAGGTTGAGTAAATGAACTGCCATTAATTTCTGTAATGAATATTTTAGTTATACTAAAAACAGTTTAATAGTTTATTGTCAAAACTGTTTAATGATATAAATTTTACAAACTGCAATTCAAAATTGTTCCAAAAAATTAAAAAAAAAAAAAAAAAAAATTTCAAAAAGAAAAATAGAATGACTTGGTTCATTTTTACTCCGAATAATAATTATTATTGACAACTATAGTAATTTTTTAGGAAAATAAATCGGTACCTATAGCTTTTGAAAAAAAGTAATAAAAAAAATGAATTCATTTATTTAACAAATTAATTAAAAATATATTGAAAAAGTTATGGAAACTTAAGGTTAAAAAATATTTGTTAACATAAAAAAATCGGCATTTTCATCTTCATAATTTTGGGGCTGGTCCTGATGTTGTCTCGTAGTTAACTCTTGTTTGACTGATAGATTCTTATAGAAACTGGGTCTCCCTAGAAGACGCCTGCCCAATGGTACGGATTCCATAGCACGTCGGTCGTGGGATCCTGGTTGGGGACATGCGCTTAACATGACCAAGCCACCGAAGCGTGGACCGATCCGTGTTTAGTTTAGTCCTCCTAACAACAGAATGACCAAGCTGACTCAAAATTGAACCAGTCTGACCAATCCTACATGAAAACTCAGCATTGCTCCTTCCATCACTCGTGAATAAGACCCCGACATAGGTACTTAAACTTCTCCACATATTGCAATAGGACTCCACTAACATGCAGAGTGCAATGAACTGGCGTTCTGGAGACAACCATCACTTCAGATTTGTTCACGTTTATTTTCATCTTCATCAGCTTCGACACAAACGGCTACAAACCGATCGAGTGCGCGTTGAAGTTCAGTCTGAGAGGAAGGACCCAAGGATTACCACGTCATCAGCGAAGAGAAGACTTATCCTCAGATCTCCCAATTCGAAACGTTCTTCGCCAAGACTGCGCTGTAACATCCAGTCCATATAAGTAATGACAAGGAGAGGAGACAAGACGCACCTCTGGTGAAGTCCAACGCCCACGGTGAATGGTATTGATTTAACGCCGTTTACTCAAGCTTTTACAGTTTGTGTAAAGAGATTGAATGACTCTGAAGAGAGAATTCCATACTCCAGTAATACACTCCAGAGTTTACCTCGAGGGAGGAGGGACTCGGTCGTAATCTACGAAGCTTGCGTAAACAGGTGTATAGCATACTCATACTTCACGAATAATATTGATGAAAATTGAATCACACTGACTTGGTTCGTTTCAGCTTCGAAAATAATCGAAAATGAGAGACATTGACTTGGGTTTCTTACCGTTACCTTAGAAACGAAAAACTTTTTGCCTTAGTCCGGGCTGCATTTACGGGCTGTGAATACGTGCTAATGTTTTACGGTCAAACGCATCAATCCGATCAGAGCTGAGATGTGTGCTCCCTCTACATTTGAGCAATAAATACCAACTTTCAGTCTTTAGATAAAATTATATTTTGCAATATTTGTTTTTTTTTTATACATATTAATATTAAAATATCATTTTATGTAATCCTGTGAAGTTTGGTCAAAATAGAAAATAGGGACGTGATAAATAAAAACATTGCAAAAGTCATTTCTCAACACTTATGGGAGCTAGGGGAGTTATGGGAGTTGTAAAATTTGGAATACTAATATGTGGTTTGTCCGAGGAAAGCATCTCGCGAAATGTGGGTGGGATTGGGAAAAGGAACATGGCATCTCCATTATATAAAAAAAATATTTTGTTCATTGATTTTCACCTACTTATATGCGTATTTCCGGAAATGTTGACGCCAACTTTTTGGTTTTTGATGTAATCGCGAATGTGGTAATGTATTCATATTTATACACGTATCTGGGTCACATGGACTGTTGACATATTTGTTTCATTTTTTTCGGAGACACAAGAAACTAAAGATTACGTAGGTACCTCTTGTCGTAGCTTCTTGGATCGGAACGATCGATCATATCTTTGTTTGATTAAACTGTACCAATAATATCTTTTGCAAATAGATAACTTATAAAAAGAATTTGTAGAAAAGGTATCCATAGTACCTATTATTTGCGCCAAATATTCAAACTATACGAAGGCACACAAAAATTCCTATTGATCTTTCTTTATTATTCATTTCCAAAACAATTAATTCAACGATGGCATAGTTGACAATAGACAGTTTTTCGATGAAAGTATTTGAGCTTCAAGAATATTTTTATCTATACTCTTTTATTTCCTTAGTCCTTCTTCCTGCTCTATATCTAAAGCACTGGGAATCGAACCCCAAACACTTTTTTAATTTTTGCCTTAACCCATGTATGCATTTCTCCTTATCATTTGCCTCAATTGCTAATTCTTGCGCGCTACCACTTGCGGTAGCTCAATATCTGCATTTTGCATAATGTATTTTGAAAGAGATCTGTCAAATTGATGTCCTGAATAGCCTCAAAAGTATCTTGTGGGATATCAACATTTGAAGAGAAGAATTAGAAGAAGCGTTATCACCCCCAGTTCAACAACGTCAAGATATAGCAAACCAGGTCCTCCGATCCATTCAAAATATCATTTTAGTACCTACATTAAGAAAAATACACCCTCGCCTAAAACGTCGTTGCGTCGTTCTAGGCCCTCTGACATGAAATTCATCGAACATTTAAATCCAAAGAGTACATTAATTTCGCAAAGCTAACGTGAATGCTTAGACATGACATGGGTAAGATATAGGTTGTGGTTTATATTCATAACTCAAAAGTGATCGGGGAGTACAGCACTCCATACACGGTTAAGGTGTATATAACATTAAGAACACTTTCAAATGTAGACAGTTCCTTTTGAACTGACTGTAGACATAGTTTTGTTGGCTGCTCTTCACCCTTTGCCTGTTAATACATTTGAGTTGCAAGCGAGAATATCATACAATTAAAAAAACATAAAATACCATGCTAAACTCCACCAATAGTTTCCCCATTTTAACTGACGTTTGCTGAGTTTGAGACAACATCCCCACAAGGATGCTTACCAGGCACTTATCTGCGCATTAAGGGAATTTAATTAAAAACAAAAAACAATTTGTTTCATCCCAAAAGGGGGATCAGCGAATAATTAAAAAAAAAAAAAGAAAACAGACATAAACCCGAAACCCGAAAATTTTTCATGGTAAATGAATTAATTTTCGCAGAATAAAAAATATCACCATGTCATTTCCGTTATAATTTTTCTTTTCGCACATTATATATGTGTTTTCTGGTCTGTCTACTATAAGCATATCTATATATTCGATATTGTTTTTAATTTTTCTTCGACGTCAAAAATTATTTCCGCTTAATTAAAAAAAGACTATAAAATATTAACTGGTCGACTTTTTTTCCCTAAACAATCCCTTCGGTTAAGTTAGATATTCCGTTCGTCCTTTTAACCTTTTTTTTTCTGAATTCGGTCTGTGGGCTTTGTCCCTAAATTATTTAGGTACTAGCATTTCTATTACAGCACCAAATCATTTATCTTGTTGCAGGACATAAGAAATTAATTTTGGGATGGAACCACAGCAAGAGGATTAGGGGGATTGTGGTCGGGTGGACTAATAAAGTGAGGGAATTCGTTTTTCTTTGAATATTGCTTAAACGAAAAGAAAACTCATTCTATTCCCACATTATCCATATAATCAGTGTTTAATACAGCCCAGAGTATGATGATGGCGGGTTATTTTTGCGTAGTGGTGTCTTTATAAGAATAGGCGATAGAGTTTCCGTTTTTTTTTTTTCATTTTTTTTCTTCCTCTTTCAGACCCATTTCTCTGGGGTTTCTTTTTTTTATGAGAATCTACTTTTGTATCACAGTCGTTTGGTTGCTGCTGAAAGACAACCCGGAAACCGGTGTAAAAACGCGGTCAAAAGAATCCTTTTTCCTGACAGAGAACCCGTCATTTGGCATGCAATTAGTTTTTTTCCTCTCTTTAGTTGTGTGTGTATTCGTTTTTTTTTTGCGTGTCCTGATTTCTGGCCTCAAAGCGGATTTTTTATTTCTGCGGTAAATTCCCACAAATGGAGAGTGATGATAATTAATTCGCTGAAAACCCCATCGCCAATGGATACAACATGAAACGGTCTGTCTAGTATTTTGAGTTTTTCCTATATTCTGTTTTCACTAAATTGAAGAGGGATTGATGGATGTTGTGTGTAAATTCAATTAGCAATTCGAATCTATAATGCGGGAGTGACGTCTGACGTTAACGGAAAAAAGTAGTGAAAAGGAGAATCTAGTTAAAAGGGTACCTACATTATTTGCATTAGTTGTTTTTAGGTGTTGGTGCCCATTTGTGTTTCAAGTTTTCCTTAATAAGATTTGCTGCAGCTTATTCTGAATATAATTTATATAGAGGTTCTTATATTGATGTGAAGTGGCGATGATGAACGAAAGTTGATGGATGTACATTTTTCTTAGGCAAATTTTATGTATTTATTAGATATGGCTAATAGTTTATGAATCTGATTCCAGAGGCATTGGTTCGAAAAGTATTACTTCGCAGGGCTGGTTAGCAACTCATGCTAAATCCTCTTGATCCGTCATTTCGGCTTTTCTAAGTCTTTCAAGTCTCCTTAATTCTTCGTTGTGTACACTCGTTATAGAGGAGCATACCCCCATTGAGTCATCTTCTGACCTCAGCATATGGCTTATTAGACTTTGGGGGTTTGGTAAGTTCGCTCTTTCTCTTGCAAAGCGCCTACAATGGAACATTGCGTGCTCCGTATCTTCTTCTTCGTCTGGGCATTCGGGACAGCTATCGTGACCAAATATGTGACGGTATTTCCGATAGCCACCGACGTGCCCCGGGAAAGAACTGCGTAACGTGGTAGTTTCAGTCCCCATTTGTTCTTTTTTGTCCAGACCTTGAGGATGGGGATAAGTTCGTGGGTCAATCTGCCTTTTGCCGTGTTATCCCACCTGGCTGGCCATAGTGCCATCGATTTTTCCCTCTCTTCTACTTTGACCCCTCTATTAGGGTCCTCTTGCCGGTTGAGTGTTTGCCTATAAGGTAGATCCTTTGCATCTCGCTGGCAAGAATGTCGATGGGGATCATTCCTGATATTGCTTCCCGAGATTGTTCGAAATCCCCTTATTGTTCATATTGCGCAGAGGCTGGATATTTTTCCACAACTTCTACTAATTTTGTGTTGAAAACAGGATCGTCCGACATACTTTCCAAAACTTTATAGAACGCAGTAATCAGCAACATTTTCCGTTGCGATATTGAGTTGATTTCATGTGAGACCTCTAATTTAATTCAAAGTAAAATAACTGTGAGCGATAATATTGCGTGTTTCCTATTGCCAGTTGCTTATTGCTTGTTGCCTCAATCTGAGAGCAGCCTTAGTCTTTGCTTTCATATTATGCAAGAGAGGAGTTCCCTTTGTATATCATGCTATCAAAGAACTCCAAGAAACAGTGTTTAGAACCATCGACTGTTTTCCCTTTAGCATGAACGCATATCAACGTAAGTGATTTCCACCAAATCTGAGATTCCCATAAGGCACATAACACAATTATCAATCATTTTAACTATAAACTCTGTGGCTCATCTGTCTAAATTAAGAGACATAGGTAGGCAACTTTACGCCTGAATATGTTATGTAAGGAAACCAAAATTGTAATTCAAAAGATATTTGAAAAACTCAATTTAATATCCATTTTTAATTATTAATAACTTCGATGCATAAAACTTTGATGTAAATTACTTGTATTGCAAATATAAATGACGTTCCAAAAAACGTTCAACAATAAAACTGCCTTTCAAATATGATTAAATTTGTCAAAATCCTAAAATTGCATCTGAACCCAGAATAGCTGATCAAAATAATTAAGTTGATTTCATTACATTTTTGACTCAAAAGTCAGAACTTTTAACATTGTATTGTCATGTAGATTAGGGTGGTTCTGTATGGCAAATAATACGTTTTCCAAATCTAATTGCCAAATTAAGTTGAATATCGTCTAAAACAATATAAACAGCTTAGCTCGAAGTTACAGTAGACACATTACTCAAAACTATTATATTGCAACTAAAGGAAAGAAAAATGTTAATCGAATAGCACTGCCCCTTCAGCAATTCGAATGCCCATCTGCCTATCTTTTGGCTGCACTATTAAATATTGAGACTCTTTCATAAGCCGTAGTTATACAACACGAATGTGGAATGCCTTGACCAGCTCTGCCTTTCCTCCTCAGTACAAATTACAGACATTTAACACGTTCACAGTCCCCATACATGCATGATAAATTTGAACTCTACGCCCAACCCTATATTGGCAAAGATAAAAAAAAAAAAATAATTTATATATTCTTTTTTGTCTATAATAAATATTCAATCACTGTATTTTTTGGTTCATTATAATCTAGAAGCTCATACGCCCAAGCCAATTGCTTAATTTCATTGTCATTCGCTCAATTTTATATTAGGAGGCAAACATTATTCTATAGCTAGGTACTTTATGATAAATTAATTTAAGGAAAAAGTGAATTCGAATGGTCTCTACTCCAGAATGCGTTTCGCCCCGATGTGGTGGGTTGGCTCATCAGTTTGCTCGATTTTCAGCGAGACTTATGATTTTCCAACTGACTCATACCTCAAGACGAATCTTTGATTCAAAAACTATCGTCGAAGGGGCGAAATGCATTTTGGAGTAGAGTCCATTCAAATTCACAATTTGTGATGACTGGATGACTTTTACATTCCACCTATATAATTCCTTTCATGAGTTTTTATTATTCGAAAATAGTTTGATATCTATATAAGGAAACTATTTATTTTTATCGTCAACAAATCTTCCAAATATTTTCTACAGCCAATCTTGCCAAAATTAAAATCTTTCCTGTCTGTTACATCAGCTGTGTGTATTGCACGGTATTTGAAATAGTAATAGCTTAGTCTTAGTATATTGTTGGACCTAAGACAAAGCTGAAGGAGCCCACATTTGGAACAGAGTGCTCAGTCGAAGGGGATTTTGATATTTTTGAATATTTTAAAATACATAATTTTTTTGACACTTTTAGTATCCCTGTTTTGGGGGCGAATATTCATAAACAGTTTCAGCCGTATTTATAAATGTGTCGTAAAGCCTTAACTTTACGCACTCCTTAAAATGCCCCTACGCAGGAAAAGGTTATTTATAAACAATTTTCGAGTTTAAGCAACGTAGTTTTAAGGCGTAAGTAAGAAGTAAGTAGAAGTAGTTTGAAGGCGTAGCTTTTTTTCCTTTACAAATGTAATTTTCAGGGTGGAATCGTGATTAAAAAAATTTGTAAATAAACGCATACTTTTAATTTATTTCCAGTATTATTTTAAATCGACTTATGTGTTCAGTGCTTTCAATAGCTTTTCGCGTTGAAGTCTCACAAATCGAATATGTTTTGCAATTGAAAAGGATATACCTACCATTCTTAAATTCGTGTTCAATTATTGTGACAATTATTGTTCCACTCGTGCTGGTGATGTTATTCTTTTTATTCTCATACCTTCCCGCATATCCTTTTGTTTCAGTTTTAAGTAATTTATTGGTGTTCCTCGTCTGTGATTCAAAATTGGATAAAATAATCTAGTTTTATGTGTGCCGATGGAAAAATTGTTCAGAAAATATTAATTAAACGGTCATACGGTATAATGATGATGATACCTTATTTGTTTTGTTTCTTCTTTTTTATCTCCATATAAGGCCAGGATCAGCAACATAGAGCTCAGTTACTTTCAGGCACGAATTTTCTAAGCGAAGTTTTCATTAGGTACCTAACTACATACATATTTGATTTATTTATTTAAAATATTTTTATTTACACAAAAAATCTGTCAGAAAATATCTGATGTCGATTTCAGTAGAAGAAAGTAGGTACTAGTTTTCTTTATTTTCTCATATATTTCCCCTTATCTCGACACCAAACCTGTTTAGTAAATCAACAGTGGGAAAAATATTTATAAATAACAATTTCAGCAAAGTAGCGCAAGGGTTGAATAAATTCTTACGCGATGTTAAACAACCTCTCCGGGGCATTTTAAGCAAATCTAATAAATACGGCTGTAAAAGAGTTTGACGAAAATAATTAACACTGTACAATAATGGGAGCTCAAATTCACATAAACTCTTCGCCTCTTGGAGGACGGACTAAATAGCAAACTCAGTACCTAGATATTCGGTGTTTAACCGCGGTGTACGAATACGTTCATTTTTGAGGGTCTATAGAAATTCGCAGTGTGACAAACATAATAAGTCGTATGTCGCAGATAACTAAAAAAATCTACAACAAATATTAATGCATTTAAAAACATCGTATAGGAAATGCGTATACCAACAACTCTATTCGCCATATTGAGTGGTTACAATTTTTTTATTTTTCACACTTAACATTACGCACTTGGAGAAAATGTGTCTTCATTTGTTCAACCAATTGAAAACACACAAACAAAAATAAAACAAAATTGTAACTTTGTCAGACCTACCTACAACAACTATGCCTACTCACTTTAGTGCACCTAACCTAAACTGCCGAAAGTAACAAAGATAGATTGTGAAATACGTACTTCCTCGAGTCGATCGATATAGCTACAAATAAACTTCATCAGAAAAATTGATATCTTAATCCACCTACGGCTAGATGTTGGCTCTTGGTTGGAAAAAGTCTCAGCCGCATAAATCAAGTCCCTAACGTTAATATATAAATGGAAATCAATTACACTACACTTTACTTCGCCTTAAGTTTGAGTAGGTAGGCAGGTATTTTTTCATTTGATGTACGCCCACGAAAAAGAAAATATACAGGATACACATTGACATCCCTTGCAAAGAAACTTTTACCAAAACCGGTGTGCCGCTCCCTCTGCTACGACGACACTGTCAAGCACAATTCAATTCCGAATAAGTTTTCTCTCTATTCATTCGACTGCACCCCAACCCCTCTATGCCCACACTAGCCACCTGTGAACATTTTCACGGAATAAATTTCCAAAGTAAGGATTAAATCAATATTGATTGAAAAGTTGAGTTTATAAAAAAGTCTATATGAAAATACACACTTCACGGAAAGTGTGGTTGGCTTAAGAATACCCCACCCAGCACACATACGCAGACACTAGGCAAGACACTCCGTTGTCTAACAACAGGAACTCTCAAATAAGTTATGGTGTGATTGAAGCGAAATCAGCAAAATTCCAACATCACAAAACCAACAAACAAAGTCGTTGAACATTTTTGTTAGTCTTTGCCGGATTTCCCGTCCCCGCCTGTTAGAAAATCTGGTTGGAGTTGTCTGCTGATACGTGAGCGATGTGTGTGCGCTCGCTTAAATCCGAGCTTTCCAAGAAAACGAGATACAACTGGTATTTGAGTTAGCAAAGCATTAGACAAACATCCTTGACGTAGAATGTTTGTGAAGGAAAAGTTTCTCACTCAACACTCTAAAGTGTGTAGCGGCGTACAAAGAGGGAGGATTGCAATCAAGGAAATGGGCGAAATGACGAGGATTGTTTCTCCCAGTTCCAGGGCGGGATTTTCGTCTTCCTCCTCGAGCGTTATGTGATACAAATAAAAATTATTTCGATTTTGGAACAGCACCGAGGAGCCCGACAAAGTGAATTTTGATGATAACAACGGAAGACGGAACTTAACAAACATTAAACTCTTCAACTCGTTACCATTAGGTAGAGATGCGACAAGGATTCAAATACAGATTGTGTGTATACAGGTTATATTATCAGCGCAATAGCGTAGACTAGAGGAGCGTATCTCTTCATTTAACCGCATCTGCAACCTCCACATCTAGATATGCTGCTGTTTTTCTAATGAGTTGCACACAAAGTTTTTGCGTTTTAGTTTTCCAAGTGAAATTTTCGCAAATTTCAAGAGCTTTTGCAGTGTTGTTCATTCTCGTGTTGCGCACTTTGCACACCCCATTCATTCATTTCGTTCCTTCTGAAGAGACATAATAAATCAGTTGGGGTGGATGCAATTAAAGAATAATTTTACTTAGTTATTCTGCAAACAAATTTCTTGGCATTTGGCATAAGGGTTGTCTGTTGTCTCTGTGTGACAAGCAGAATGGTGGGTGGGTGGTGGTACATACTATGGTATACGTTGCAAATCATTAATCTCTATACGAAAATAAGATCTTGCTATACTTTACCCGTTTGATTTATGAATTCAAATATTTTATATTTCCAAATAAATTTCCCGCAAAGGACTGTTGTTGGGGAGTGCATATTACGAGTATCTATATGTGTAGTTTGCCAGTTGGTTGAATGTGAAATAGTTTTTGGGATTTAGAATTCGGAGACAAATTGGGACAACGGAGAAAGGGAAATTAATTGCCCTAAATCTTCATTTAAGTTTTTTGGGGGCATGTTTATTTTATGAATACGAGATAAGTGACGATGCCGCTCCGAGTGGCTTATGTGGGATTCGAATTTTGTAATTTAATCTAATAAATTTATTGCGAATAGTTTAACAGTTAAAGGAAGATTTGTGGTCGCATTGCGCAGTGAATCACTGAGTTAACAATTTTCTCCTTATAGGTAGATGTATGTATGTGGTTGGTTTTAGGGGGAATAAAGTTAATTTTATTTTAATCAAAAACTTTAGGTAGTAGATAAAAGCAGTTGAATAAAACATTAACCCCAATCACATAGGAACAGCAAAGTGAGGAAGAGTGTATATTCAATGGGTGAATGATAAAAATTATTTTTATTTTACTTCAAAGGCATTCGACTTGATCTCTTTGCATATGTCAAGTGCAATAATAGCACATGTGTGCTTTTAAGACGAGGTGCCTCAATTTGACACCGCTCCTTCCGTCGATGAAAAGAATCAGAACAATATTTATTATTATCAAACTGGGCTGTTGATTGACAGATATATGCCTAATAAATAAAATAAATTGACCCACAAGTTTCAAATAAGTCCCTTGGAATAGATTTTCAGAACCATAAGTTTGTTAACCTTTTTTTTATTTTTTAAGAATAAACGGCTGGAATTTAGAAGCTTTCTAGAGATTATACACGCGCGGATGTTTATTCGACTATGTATACCCTGAGGTGGCGAAGTGAAAAAAAAAATCTTAAGGACTAATTTGTATTTCTTCGTGGGTTGAATAACGAACCTGAGATCCCTCGCTCAGTAGTCCAGAACAATAACCACTAGCCTATTAGACAAGAATATGTCATTTTCCACATCAGAGAAAGCCATCTATATGAACATATAAAATACATAGGTAGTTTGTCCCGTCAGACTTATTGGCTGACTCATCAACGCATATCCTTGCCCCAATCGCTAATAGTGTAATCAGGAGATTTTGGAATACTCTCCTTTAACTGCGTATTAATTTTAACCTTTGCAGGATGGTAGAAAAGTAAAAATGTATTTTTTATGCCACGCCCTTTGCCTAATATTGTGGTTTTCGAGATATGTGATTTTGAATGTTTTTTTTTTTTTGTATAGGCGGTGCCTTTGTCCAATTTTGACAAATCTTCACAGGAATACTACTGGGCCGATACCTAAGACTGCATGTAAATTTGAACTCAATCGATTCGGTGGTTTGCGAGATATAAGATTTTGAATGCAGTTTTAAAATTTTACATGTTGTATAATATTTTAAACGGGCACTACCCGTCGGCACTACCGAGCGGACTATACTTGTCGGCCGTACTATGGGAATCAAAATCAAAATAGAGAACTCAAACAAAAAAACTTAAAGGTGTAATCAAGTAGAGTACGATACTTGTGTGAAAGTAGGCTTAGCAGACGAGAAGATCTCAATATAGACGGAGAGCAGCTCTTGGATGAACCGTCTGAAGGGAAATCCAGGAAACCGAAAGCGAAGAAAAGAAGATGCCTCCCAGGTCTGTCAAAAAATACCTCGCGAAAAAGAGTCGCGAAATATCAATGCTCCCTCACAGTGAGGAGTGAACCTGTTTGAAATGGAGGAATGGAATGGGTAAGGAAACTCTAGCGAAAGATGCTCTTACAAAGCCTGTATCTAAAAAACCGTTAATGAAGGGACCAAGAAGGCTACCTACGGACTAAAATGGCCGAGGGTCAATGTTGTTAAGTCAGACGGAGTGCGGGAGTCCCGCGATATGCCCGTCCCGAGTGGACTCCAATGGAAACCTACTACTATAAAGGGACTTGGTGGGTGCTTGAATCGAAGAGATTGAGGTCACCTGAACACGTCACTAACCAAAATAGGCAATGTGGATTCAAGAGAGAATGAGTAGCCTCAAAAGGTAGATGGAAGATGGGGTTCTAGAACTACTCAGATTCAGTCATTCAAAATATTGGATTCGTTGCTGGTATCGATTGTCAATTTTAAGTTAGTTTGGGCGACGGTTATCTATAATAATTTAATAATTGTTAATACATCCTCCATGATTTTATTTAATTTCAAAACAAAAAGCCTTAATAACTCTGTGAACGGCTAGTTTAAATCTTAATTCATGTGATCCTTAGAAAGTCAAATTATTCACCGTCCCATCTTCACTGGCTGGTGAGTGTGAAACAGAACCCATGCCAATTTAGAAGAAATCCAACACTGTATTTCACTGAAACAATTCAATCTCGGCAGCAAAGTGATTAGAACGCCAGATTCCGCCATTTAATTGCCCAATAAATCTCCACACTAATCACCTTCAGATTTTACCAAGAGAACACCATCCCCGTCGGTGCTGTAATTATGTTTGCCAAGTCAAATCCATAAAGGACCGCTGCGGACACTTTCAATGTAGGTACCTAAATCAAATGGTATTTGTCTTTCAAGTTGTATTGTCCTTGGAGAGGAGCAGGCTATTTTCCGGACTCTATTATTGTCCTTGCCAAATGCGCGTAGATACTGTAGCTCACTTATGATGCTGTCGTGACAATAAAGTGGAGGTCATCTAAAAATTTATGACCACTGACGAATAAGTACTTTATCCGTTCTGCCCCAGTCCACCTACATTGTCACAGGCAATAACACTTCGAATAGCTGAAATTTCCTCTCCCGAATGTACCCATACAAAGGACAATTACCATCGGCTCGGAAATGGAATGCTTAGCGCAATCATCCAGCCAAAAGTAGGTTCATACATATATATTTACTTAGAATGACAAAAATAATCATAATTACGACTTTGATTCTATCTTCTCTGCATTCGTTCGTCGTTCACCGTTCGTCTTCATCATTTAACAGTCGAGCTTTTTAATTTTATTCCTTCTATCCTTGAATTCACTTTCTCTTGAGCTGTGCCAACATGAAAGTGAAACAGCACGAGTCACTACGAGTTGTTTGTGCCTTTTTGTAAATTAGACCCCAATCAGATATCACGTGCACCCGCGCCCTCTTTAACTTAAATATTAGAAAATGTGCGCTGATGTGACACAACAGGTCAGCTACAGGCCTTGTCCGTTTTTTTGCCTGAAAATAAGTTAGCGCATTGTAATTATACACATTTGAAGGAAAACTAAAGGACCTCGAAATAGGAAGACCAGCACTTCACGGTGCTATCGCTATGGGTGGATTGGATGGACAGCAAAAAATAATAACTGCTTTGACTTGCAGATTTCAATGGTCGTCAGTTCTTTCGTTTCAGTGTTTTCTTTATACCGATATTGTATGTGTATTGTACGTGTAGGTATACCAACATTTTTTTTTTCGTTGGCACATACATAAGTTGGTTATTGATTTTTCATGGTGACCTGTCGAAGGATGAAGGCCGCCAGACCCAGAAGTAGTTGTTAGCAGCTGTTAACAGTTAATGGAGCATAAAGGAGGATATTCTGAAGTTTCTATTTTGTCAGGGGTTGAACGTTGAAGCATTTTTGTGTCAACCCTTCGCTTGGTAAATATTCAATTTGTATAGGAGACATTGGTCGATTTGGTAGGAGTGTTCTTGAATGGTTTAGGTATACGTATACTGCTAGTTGGGGATGCGATTAATTTGTAAGGGAGAGTACTTAGCTGTTATACTATTATATAGATACATGTGAATGCATGAAATTTGTTTTCGATTGTGGACTTGTATCTACTGGGGTGGAAAAAAATTAGAGGATTTCCCTATAAATCCTAGATACTGATTGTGTTTGGTGTAGGGGGGGGGGGGGGGGGGGGGGGCAACAGAAATATAGAGCATAACCAGAATGTCCTAACGGTTGAGTAAATAAATGTCTATAAACTGCATTTGCAGATGTTGTGAGGGCACTTATCGTTCATCATTTGCAGAGGCTATAGCAAATATTGAAAGGATGAAGTTTCTAGGGAAAAGGAGGTTTTTGCTCTGAATATTATAGTTCTGTTTAAGGTATCTCTGGATGGGAGTAAGAGGCAAACATTTTATTAATACAAATCCAGTCCAGATCCAAATCGTCTTTCATCTCTGATTGAGCATAAAGTGACTCATCATGTATGTAATTTGTTAGATCAAATCGACATATGTAGTTCCCGTGAGCATGGGTATCTTGTTATGTGTTCACGGATGCGGTGATCTGGTGCCTGCCCAGTGACGCTAGGGCAAATACCCTCAACTTTTGAAAGATACGGAGATAAGTGCTTCATCATTAGTATCGAAGTTCAGTATTAGATGGTATTAGTATGTTTTAGGTAATACAGTTGTCTGCCAGTCCGTATGACCGGTTGTTTCTTAGTCCTTTACGGATGATGCATCAAAAATGGAGATAGGCAGCATGTTTTCACTCGGAGGCACAGAAATATTAGATAATACGTTACTACAAACGACGCACGCAAGGTACACGCAACAATCCACCACTATACACTAGGTATACGTATACGGTATATGTATACCTAATATCAAAGAGCATAAAATGTGTAAATGTGTTTTTAAGTAAACTACAGTCTGACTTCTCTATAACGAACTACCTATAACTCCCCCATAGCAAAGACTCCTCTGTAACGAAGTTTTTTTTGAAGACACAGCGATTTTTTCAGTTATTTTTTTGTATATGTATTTAATTTATATGCGCAGAGAAAAGGGACTGTCTATTATATGTAAGTACTTATATCTTGCACCTTTTTTATTGCCATGATTTTAGCTTGGAATAGATGTACCTATACTACAAACTTCTTATTCTGCCCTATCGAGGTATCCGATCGGAACGTCTTTGCTATGGGGGAGTTATAGGTAGTTCGTTATAGAGAAGTCAGACTGTAGTTTACTTAAAAACACATTTACACATTTTATGCTCTTTGATATTAGGTATGCATAATGTGACCATTTCACCTGCTTTTGGCGGGTTTTACCCTCTTTTTTACCTAAAAACCCTCCACCCGCCACCACAACCATTTTCCCGCTTTTTGATAATAATTCGGAATTTAATTCTCTTAAGAATTTTCTTTAGTCCTATTTTTCACTCCATTTGAAGATTTTTTTAATTAAAAAACATTATAACAACCCTGATGGCAGATCTAAGCTGGGTAGACAAATTTAAGTTGGCATAAGTGCGCGAAAATTGCAAATGTCATGAGTCAAAGAAACAACCAATGTTATTCATTAACATTCTCTGTAAATACGACAGTACAATTTATAAAAGCCGTTTTTTATTATCAACGTGATCTGATCCGGATCAGATCATGAAAATAAAACAAACTGGATCATTGATTGAGTTGTAGCAATAGTTGTTTTTCACATATGAAATCCAATACCAATTATGACAAATTTCGTATTGCCACCAGCCATCTTGCAGCCACACGGTACAATGTGACGTCACAATGCGATGATTTCTCCATTGCACTTGCTCATATTTGAGTTTGGCATTTCGCTTGTTGTGTCGGGGTGTTACCATATGGATACTAATCTGCGTACATTTAGCATTCAATATTTTTTTGGGGGAAACTATGTTCAAATGTTATGTTCAAATATGCATCATAATTAACCGTATTGTACTGCTAATATTTCCATTTATATTTCTGTGCTATATAGCGAAACAAAACATCTCGAAAGTAGGAATAGTAACTTATTCGAATTAGAAAAAATGCTAATTGATTTTTTTTGTTGTTAATTGTGTTTCATATTTTGGTCTGGCAACATTACTGTGTGGCTATAATTTACAGGGACACCAACATTGAGTGAATGAAATAAACAACGCCACGAAACAACAACGAGAAATAGTTGAATTAATTTTCAGATCATATTTCGTGATCTCGATGAAAAGCAGGATCACATGTTGTTGTTGTAAGTGCATGTAAATCGATGATCTATATAGATCATAGCTGATAATAAAAAACGGCTAAAGATAAAGAGAGAAACACCAACTCCGAGATGCTGAAAAATTAAAATATTAAAAAATATGTAACGCTTACGCAAGATTTTGAAGCCGTTTTTCCGTATAATAAAAAAACTGATGGCATTTATTTTTAAAGAATTATATTAGATTTTACGTGGCAATTCGTGAAATAAACTTTATTCTACTATTTTGCAGGAAATTTTTCAGGTAAGAATCTACTTTTGGGAAACCCGCCAAACCCGCCGAAACACTCCCGCTTTTAGCTTCAAAAAAGCCGCCGCTTTTTGCCAAAAAATAAATGGTCACCTGGTCACCTAGTGTATAGTGGTGGATTGTTGCGTGTACCTTGCGTGCGTCGTTTGTAGTAACGTACCAAATTGTTCAATGTTTGGGGATAGAAATACATATTTTTACTTATTGCTGTCACAAAGGAAAAGTATCTATTATTACCGGTTTTAATACTATATTAATAGCCGACGTCTACCTGTATATGATGATACTTCGATAGCCATGGTTTTTCCGGACGGATACATAGATACATTGATAAAACCTCGAAACTCTATACTAAACGATTACAACCCACATACAACAAACGTTCAGTTTATACTGAAACTTAGCAATAATTTTGAAAAGTATCAAGAAAACCTGCCATATGGTTGCGGAAACAGAGACGACACTTCAGCTTGTAGGTATGTTGTATTAACATCCACCTTATCCTCTGTTGAATGAACTTTTTAGTTGAATGAACTTTTATTCAACTACGAATAAAAGAGAAATACATTATGTCCGTGCTTTCAAAGAAGAACAGTAACAAGTAAAAACCAGTAAGACAATTATCTTCGACTATGCCGAAGCTCAAATACCCGGTACTATATTATTGTAAAAAAAAAATAAAAATATTTTAGTATTAAAAAATTATATATATTTGTATGGGAGGTATGGGTAGTTTTTATTCGACCAAGCTCATTTTTTGTCAAAATTTTTTAAATATTATTAAAACAATATGTGCAAAGTTTAAACTTGCTATCTTTACTGTAGCTATTTAAATTTAATTTTTAACATAAAAAGCTATAGAAATCTGATATTTTTGTATGGGAGGTAGTAGTAGTTTTCATCCGATCTTGCTCATCTTCGAACTTAGCCTCAGTTTGGTGGATAAAAGCTTACATACCAAATTTCAAGTCGATAGCTCTTAAATTACGGCCGTAATCGTGCGGACAGACAGACAGACGGACAGACAGACGGACATCGCTAGATCGACTAAGAAAGTGATGCTGATCAGTAATATATATAGTTTGTCATACCTACAACGCCTCCTTATGGGCGTTACAAATGGAATGACAAAGTGAATATACCCTCACCACAGTGTGATACCGGGTATAAAAAAATGTAAGACATTATTCCTGGTCATATTTTCTTGCTTAAGGCCAAAACCTATTCCTACTTTGTTTATAGTTTACCAGTATGTTCAACGCCCAATTCGCCGGACTGTATTTGGAGTCACATGGATGACAATAAAATTGATTGTTTCGGCCTGTGGGCAGTGGCAACTACACGTACAGTACATGTGGGTCATACAATAAAGCTTAGTTTAGGATCCAGGGTTTTACTTTTGCATGCTATTGTACGGAATGGATACAACAGAAGCTAGGAAGCGAGAACATGCAAAACAGTCTCGTTTAAACGAAATGTATTGGGGCATTCATTATTCTTTGCAATTCTATTGACAAAGGACATCAAAGTTAGTATATGAATTGGTTATGACTTGAATTACGTAATACTCTGAAATAATTTTTCAACACGAACTGGGTTAGAAAATTACATAAATCTTTGGGAAATATTGTTCGCAAATATGCAGGTATATAATTTGAAAATAATTTTCATGTGCATTATCTACAATAATTTAAATGTGTATCTAGCTATCATATTCAAATTAATGTAAAAAGAAACTGATTTTGGGTTATGTAGTCTATCAATAGACGCGAAGCTTTCTCTGTTGTTGCCCGATTATTTTTAATTTCATATTATTTATATGCATTATTAGTTAAACGATTTATGATTTTTTTCAGATTTTTATAATTGTCCTTTAAATTTGAACGAAACTTTAAAAAATTTTCTTTCTTTCTTCTTTTTTCAGGTAAGCAACCGAAAAATATAATAAATTATAATAACTAACTAATCTTAGCAAACTCATATTGGTATAACAGGTCCTAACTACCACCAGTATATTGTCAGGTAAAAGTATGTATACCAAAAATTATTGTAATCATAAATGTAATTAATTATATTGTCAGATAAATTATTTAAAACGCCTTCAAGTGGAAACTTAAAAAAGGGGGTAGTATACAAGTAGTTAACGACTGTCTCTAATAAATTCATATTTAGTATTAGGTTTCAAAAATATTAAGGAGTTGTTCTAAAAAAAATTGCTTTTGACTTTTTATGTAGGAAAATATTAACTTTTCTGGAAAAAAGGTTTCAGCTCAAATAGCTGTAGTAGGTAGAGCTACGAATACGATCTACAAAAAAGGAATGTATTATGCATTTTTTTTTGCAAATCAAGAAACAAAGAGTTTTTGTTTTTTGTGAGAATGAAAATATTTTTTCCATGGAATTACAAAACCAAACGATGTATCAATATCCCAAGTATGTGTCGCTTAACTAGCGGTCATAGCTTAAAGCTTATATTGTGTGAACATTTCAGTCTTCTACCTACACCTATGTCAAATTGTTTTTGAGATAGATCTAGGAACAACATTTTTCTTAGTGAGTTCGATTCAGACAACCAGATAGACAGACAGCTGAAATCTAGACACACGGACAAAACGTAGCAAAACTAGTAAGGTTCAGGCTGTCAGAGACCATATTCGGAGCGGACTTTATCGGTCACCCTTCGCCTTTACCTGAATACAAACTTCCACCAGGTGGTAGATACTAACTGCATTAATTTAACCAATTGGGTTGTCATTATCAGGACCTCATAATGAGGTAATAGATCCACAGATATCTCTTAAAGGAATTTCGCTATACTATCAACAGAAATCATGATTGTAAACCCGGCCCATATATTATGGCCACTTCTTTTCCCTCCCCTCCCACTCATATAGTATCAAAAAAGTAGACTTTTACAAAATTTCTAAATTTTCAATGGGATTTAATGGGTTAAGGAACGTTTTGTATCATTCAAACGTAATTTAAATTACCTTTCCATTGATTCTAAAATTTACATGAAGTATGTAAGTTCAAATTATGAGTAGAATTAACTTTAGTTTTTTCAAAATACTTATGCCCACAAGTGTATATACATATTTTATTTAAAAAGAAAATTATGTATAGACAAGATACATTCAAAAATTACAAAATCGTCTTCTCTGGCGGTTTCGTCTGTTTGAATTTCTTCAGTTGTAGTTGACGCTGGACGGAACCAATGAATGTATTTAGAACACATGTGAAGATGGACGCATTCTGTGATTGCCAAAGGACAAATTAACAAAATATGTACCTACGAAATTGCTTGTATATTTCATTTTGCGCTAAATTTCGCGCTGTGCGCTAAATATATTTTTTACGCGCGGTCAGACCCGAAATTCCGTTAGATTTGACGCGTTATCCGCTAAGTTGGCAACAGTGAAAGGCATCTAATAATAATAATAATAATAAGTCTCTGTCGCTTTGGGTCGGAATTAAAGACTCGTCGTTGCGGATAGGTTCCCCTTAACACTTAAGCAGCTTAAAATCTTAACATTTGGACTTCATATTTTATTTTACCCAAAAATATCTAAAGAACAACATTTACTCACATAACAGTTTTGTGCGAGACTATTTTAATTTTATCTCAGTTTTGATTTAATATGAGAGAAGGTAATGAAATGGGATAGATCTCGGTACCTACCTATAATAAAGATTCACAAATAATTCAAAATTTCTCTGCTGCCAGAGCTAACTATACAGTCTGTTAATGGGTATTTTCTACCTACTCTTCGAAACCGCACACAAAACAATATGTAGCTTAGCTAGCTACTCTCAGACCTCATTTGAATCAGACAACATTAGGTATTATTCCAACACGTTTCTGTATATACAATAGATATACATAGATATATAGAGCTAACTATACAGTCTGTTAATGGGTATTTTCTACCTACTCTTCGAAACCGCACACAAAACAATATGTAGCTTAGCTAGCTACTCTCAGACCTCATTTGAATCAGACAACATTAGGTATTATTCCAACACGTTTCTGTATATACAATAGATATACATAGGTGCGATTATCTCCTCAACACAAAAATTTGACATCAGATTCTACTGAAAATTATCTAATGGCTGCACGCATATCTTCGCTACATGCTTCGTTTATCCAGACACAATTTTAAACATTATTGTTCCTCTATGCTCTGTAATGTTTGACTATTACTAGTAGGTATACACTTTCTATGCAAATGTCTGCTTTTATATGGATGAACAAGAACATACCAATTCCATTACCAGTTAAGCTATGTAATCCCTTAAAGTTGAGAAATGTTTCCCCAATGAAGAAAGAGGATTAACATTTATATATTTTTTATTTCGAAAATCTTCATAATCTCTCCATATTCGTTCACATGTAGATGTAGACCCTTTGCTAATGTGTCGGCATTTTAGCAAATATATTCATCACAAAGTTTCTTCGAAAGATATAAAATATTTTCAATACAAATATTTGTACAAAATTTTATTCAAACAATAAAGTAACATAACGGCAATGAAGTAGGGTTGTTGCGTCGGTTGGTGTTCAAGTTCTTTGACTAATGTGTCGATAGCTGAATCGTTGCCGCTGGATGATTTAATTTGAGTCTGTTAACAGAATCCTTTTAGCTAGAAATTAAATAAAAATGCAATTGGCTGTTCTTTCTGATAAGAATCTTTAATTTAATTGCAATCTAATAACAATCGACGTAGAGGTACCTATTTTAACAATATGCAAGGCTACATCAATTTCCATCGATATAATCACAAAAAAAAAACAAATTAAATAAAAGGAACAATACAATGGCTAAAGAAGAATTTCCAATAACAATGAGGAGGATAATAATAACCATACTTTTATGCCAATACCGATAACTGGCCTCCTATCGAGATGTTGAAACATATTTGTTCCGTCCTGTCCAAAAACTATAGGGGTCTAAAACAGACCAACTGAATTGAACCATCTCGTATCCGGGCTTTGGATACTTGCCATTCATATGTGGGTTGATGAAATCGATGTAAAAAAACCCACCCACTACTAGTAAATATATACGCTTCTGTGTGTGATGACAATAAAAATATATGACTCCTTGGTGTTTGCGTGAAACGCACATGCCAAGACTTTATTCGATTTATATGACGATCTTAGTGGGGGTGGTTTTTGTCCGAGATAAGTTGTAGATGTTTTACTATGGTTACGCATATTATGGGAAACCAATTTTTACAATTCGTTTGAACCACATAAAGGTTGATATGACTATAAAATACTACCCCACCTCTTGCGTCATTAACCTGGTTCAATTCCACTGTTATAACCCACTCCCACTCCTGCTCCCACGTTTATTAAGGTCAATGTTGACATAGTATAGTTTTTTTATAGGATCTAGTTACTTTAATAATAACAAAGTATTCACAGAAGGTATCATCATCACTTTACCCTGGTCCTAATTTAGGTACAAGTAAAGATGACAAAAGCACATATTTGCAGCAGAACATGAGTTTCAAGAGCTGTATAAGGGCTTTTTTGTACAGCACAATGAGTGCCATATTTGCAATACGACAGGTTTCTTAGAATTTGCATCTGTCCAACTTTGCAGAAACTTCATCTTGGCTGTCGAAATCGATTTAAGTGTCCTATGATTATACATATATAAATATTATGTACCCAACAGCAATCCCTTTGCATTTGCAGAAAATTGCACGTTTTATTATTCCAAGAGGAGGATAATTAATTATCCCATAAAATTGTATTAAGAAAATAAGTTTATAAATAGTTTAACTACGAACGAAAACACAGAAGAATTAACTTTGATTTATGTAGGAAAAACTATAAAACTAATATTATACCACTGGTCGCCTCCATTTATACATATATGGGTGTCGGTTTGTATTGGTCTTATTCAAGGCTATTCCCAATCGTCTTTAGGCTTTTAAAAACTATTGCAGACAGAATACGTATGTCACTATATTTGGCACCGATCAAAGGATTTTATTTCTCTATGCAGGGCAAACGCGATGTTCAGTCTCATTTTCTCGGACATACCCACGCTCATCCGATGAAATTTTCTATAGGGTGGGCCAAAAATAATAAGTGAAATTTTAACTTAAATAACATTTTATTTGTTTTCTGAGTTTTGAGCAAATTAGAAAAATATGTATACTTTGTTTATTGACTAAGCCTAAGCCATTGATGTGGAAATCTTATTCGTCTGACATAATATTTTCTAAAAAAAATATGGATGTTGATTTTGTTTCTCAATTAGCTTTTGTCAGGCCAATATTAACCGACTTGTGAAGTGTCTGGCAAGCGGTTGTTGAAATCATGAAATTTTGTATGGAAAATTATACAAATCCCTTCCTAAAGTATTCCAAAGGGTCGTCCGTGGGATGCGTAGCGTATATGAGCAACACCGATATTGAAGTATGTTCGTCAACAGATGCTCCTATGTGATTTATATTATATTGACCCATTCCAAAGTTATACATTTTTAATGTTAAATTAATATTTATGGGCCATGCTGTTCGTATAATATGTGAATCCATACTCCCTATTAAATCATCTATTCCAGCCTTGAACAGATCTTTCAGTGGTTCTGATGGATTTAAGTTTAGGTGTGTGGTGTATAGCTACACAATTATTTCATGTTGATGGAGTTTTTTTTTTATCAGTAATCGTCAATTTGCCATCAATGTCTAACATCGAAATATTGGTTTTCATCGGAATTTAATTTTAAGGACGTCTGACCTTTAAAATTTTCTTACTTCAATATGGAATTTTGGTGCTGTGGTGGTACTTAGTGTAGATTAGGTTAGGTAAGTGGAAGAGGCTTCTGCTTCATCACACTCAAGTATACAGTGAGCGTAATAGTATAGATGAACACTCATGCGATTTTGTGTTTTCTTTAGAGTCTGGAAACAGGTATAAAAAAACAATTATTTGTAAATAGTTTGCTAACGAAACAACAATAACAAAACATATTTCATTTCAATCGCAAAAAATACTTTACAAATTTTAAAAAATTGTTTTCAAACTCAAAAGACAAAATATGAAAGCAGAATTGGTTTTCACTTACTTTTATCGCCCACTGTATGTACATAGGCTCTTTCGGGGTTTACTCCAATGGTCTTGTTCTGAAGTGCTTTCTTCCTACACGTGTGTATTTAGGATGACTAGTAATTATGCTTGCAGGATGCAGGGAGAACCCTCTCTTTTGCAGAAGTGTTTCTGTATTTTTATAGCCCCTTTCATTTCAAATTGTATCCTTGGACTTGTGTTATATTCATGCTTGGATATTTTCCGAATCAGTTTCGGTCCGGATTTTTGCATTAAAATCGCTTAAAATCATCGTAGGTAGGTACATATATTTAGCATATTTTCGCAATTAGCTCATTCCTGAATAAATTAGAAATGTCGCTTCCAGTAATTGCAATTCTAATACATTATATCCTGTACCATAGAGTACTTTAAAACTATATTCAACGAACTTCCGATCTCGTTTGTAGCCAAAATAGCACACTCCACTAGCTCTTCTCCTACTATTATTTCGAATTACTGGAGGTATAAATAAATTCATATTTAAAAGCTTACTTTCAAGAAAATTTAAACTCCTCTACCTTTACAAAGTTTCATACTTACAAAAAAATAAAAAATAAAAAACAAAAGTTAGATAATCCCTAGACGTTATAGGATAACATTTGAAATTCAAGGGACTTAAATTTACTATTAAAAGTTTTATGTATATTTTACCTAGACGGCATTTGAACTAAACTCTTTTTTGTAAGCACTGCTTCAGATGTTTGATGGTCCCTATTATAACTTTGGTTAGACGCACCCTCTATAGTTTGATATTCGCTCTTATTGTCTGACTATCCTTCTTAGTTTAAGGGGATTATTTTAGAAATAAGTCTCGGGGTCAATCTCTGAATAGAATATGTCTGTATTCTTTTGATACCTATGACTGAATGGACAGCAATGAGTATTTTTTATGTAGCTTGCTCCAGAGAAATACAACATCAAATTGAACAAATGTATACAATACAAAGTATATATTATGTATTTAGTATTTACCTAGTATAACTAGTAACTTGTTTCTTTTTTGTTTTATTTTTTAATTATGCTGGGCTAGTCGGTTGGTATTATAGATAAAGTTCATTGTCCTTAATGAATCTAGAAATCATTGATTTATGTGCAGTCATTGGCCGCGTTCAATACGCTTTTGCCTAGCATCTACAACATCTGATTTGTCGATTTGACTACAAATCTAGGCAAGTTTCGTATGTCAGGCAAGATTTTCTGCCTAATTCTATGATAAACTGTCCCTAAATATTTAGGTGCCTAAGCACATTGGGCCATTTTAAAATTAAGTCCACCAGAATAGATCCAATTACAAATTCAAATCCCCATTTCCGTTTGTCACGCATCCAAGCCCAAAATGATCTGACAAATTACTGATGGCACATACCCGAAAACTTTGACCAGTTCGTTTAGACCTAAATATACCACACATTAGACATCAAAGGAAATAAAATAACTAACCTACGTAAGCAACTGCGTCACGCAAATTAATTCTTCCTGTTGTTCTTTAAAAATAAAAATGCCTCCCCTTCAATTAGCGTGTGTCGTTCTTCTACATGACAAACGTCAGTTTAAAAAGGATAAAAAACTTAATTAGCCAATTAATATGAATCACAAAGAAAAGGAGAAAACATAAATCATTTAGGATAATTCGTTAAAAGGACTAAGCTTTTCCATGGCACAAAACTGTCAAGAGGTTTTAACGGGTAAATAGACTTGTATACCTGTTCTTAGCGACGACGATGGGCCCACACATAATACCGCAGAGCGGGTAAGACGAAACAAAAAGGTCAAGCGAACCGCACGAATATTAGAAAAAAAGAAGCAAGCTTTGCTGTGGTATTTTTAAGCTTGAATCCTTTTTCAAAAGTCAGAGCACGTACTTTTTTCCTCTTTTTCTGTCTTGTTTTTCAACAATTCTTCTTTTCAAACCCTCACTCTCTCCATAGAAGGAGAATTCCTTAAGTGTAGGTAATGGGTAAAGTACAAAATTCTTCGTACACATCGGTGTGACTTAATTCGTTTATTGTGTACCAAGGTGATTTTTCGATTTGACCCATTTAGCCACTAAAACAGTAAAGAGACAAAAAAAGGATAAAGGTCCTTTTATTCGAGAATGCTGTTGGGATTTTGTTTTTGGTTTAACGTGTTTAAATTTTGCTTGTGGACATGATGTGAATAACCATCGGCCTTTTTCAAAAGGATTACAAAATTTGAAATTTTTGGCTCATATTTTTAAATTGTTCTCATTTTCTTGTTGTTGGAAAATCGTTATAAAAACTGTGGGGAAAATCATTGCAAGTTCGGGGCATAATGAATACATTCGTTGGATGGGTATAGTATAGGGTAGGGTATAGTAAAAGTAATAGAGGCTACCAATTCGTTGTTGCTTAATATTAAAGTGGACGTAGTTGACTTGCTGACATTCGAATTTGAGGGGTGCATTGGACGTGACTTGGATTTTACCAAGCTACTGAATGATTTAACAAAATATATTAATTCCACCCCCATGAAAGGTATAACAAATTTTACAGCAGGATGACTTGCAGTTCTGTTGAATTTAAATTCTTTTAAAATTCTTTTATAATTTTGTTTCAGAATTTTTTATTTATTTTTGACTATTTTTAGAAAATTATAAAAGAAAGGGAAAACTATAAAGAATGATGCGGTTGCAATATTTTCGATTTTTCAGCCGCTTCCATCCAACTTAAGTAATTTTAATAATAAGATAAAATCGGTATCACTTTTAAAGCAAAAATAAATACAATATATTGCTGTAAGGAAATGAAAATGATTTATAGTAGCACTTTAATGTAGAAAAAACGTTTTAGGTTATGACAGAGGTTTTGTTGTAGTTTCAGGCAATTTTTTTTTTTGTATTTCATACAGAATTCCGAACTCGAGATTTTAATCAATTCTGACATGATAGTGGGTCTCGCCATCCGTCCCTCATTTTCGATGTACATAGATAAAAATGTAACTGATGTAATCCTGAGCCATACCTTTATTCAGTTTTTGTATGTGATTGCACAGCTTTAACTCCACAATGGGTTCTTGAATTTAAGAACGAAACATATTGTTTTTAGTAAACTCACCCCCATTTTATTTAAGCTGGAAATAACCCCTATGCAACAGTCGCTAACTTTGCTGTCACCAGACTTTCCAGCTGTTTGCTTATAATTTTTACCTTCAACTTGGATATTTCTTTCTTGGTTAACAAATTTTATAGAACAATTTGTTTTAGAAGTCAACTCAAAAATAAAATAAAATTGTCGTTGAAGTCACTCAGGTTAGCTTGCTCAACCCCATCAATAGACAGGGAAAATATTTACCCAATCTTTCGACACTAACACATAATCACAATTTTCTAAGAATATTGTGTAAACTAAATTTGGATGTAGCGAAGAAAATGTTTTTGGGCTGAAAATTAATAGTGCCATCAGAACAAAGTTTATCGGAATCGGTTTAAGGTAAATAGTATTTCCAGTTGGCATTGCTAAACAGCAGCTGGAGACAATAGAGTGTTTCCAATATTATCTATCAGGAATTGGTCTCGACCGAAGGCGGAACCTAACATGATGTAGTCAGCTTTTGAAGTTATGTCCAATATATGGCGAAAAAGTTGAATAAGTGTAGGTAAGTGTAAATACAACGGCTGCAGCACTTGGAAAATCACTCCCATGGTAAATAATATGCGAACATTCTTCAACAGATATCCACCAATTCAGTGTCTGACCTAATCGCATTTCTAACGCGCAGCTCCAAGATATTCTTATTGCAACAGAGTCCTAAATGCATTTACATACTAACAATGACAATGAGGCATTGATGCTGATGGTATACCTACTCCTAAAGCGGTCACGCGTATACCCATACTCAAACTCTCTTTAATTATTATAGCTTCGTTATATACACACCCTAACCCACACATGCATTCTTATGTATTTCACAATTCTGAAGAGCCTAATTCGTTGGAAAACAATTTCAAAGAATTTTTATATTAATTAACCTGTAACCCATTTGATGTACGCCTGCACGTGTATGATGTAGGTACTTAAACCCTTTGTAATACTTTTCTAGAGTTACTCTTAAGCCGAAATTCCAAAAGTTCTCAAGAAAATTACCTTCCCACAGTACGGATAAATTAAACCTTTCATTGCCAAGTCTTTGGAAAATGCGCTAATTAAGTTGTCAAAGTTAGCTTTCATAGAAATACAGCCGCCCACATCCCTCGTATCATAACTGCCTTCACAAATCAAAACAAAACGATGGCATGTGCTTCATACCCTCAACACTGCACGGGTCAACTTTGGCCTCATTGATACCATTGAGTTAGGTTAGTTTAACTCACCCCTTCATACAAATTTCAAAGGAAAAAATAAAACAATTTAAACTGCAGATATTCAAGGATATTTTATTTCCAAGCAAAACGAAGAATCTGAAGCGTTGAGAAATTTAATTATATAGGACTGCCCTTTTCTCAAGTGCGCAACAACAAATAGCATTTGCACTTTAACACAAAGGATCAGATTGGACTGAATTTTTAACATTTCTTCAAACTACTGACAGCTCGGTCAGAAGCATTTATAATGAAACAATATATATCTTGAAACTCGCATCCCTTTCAAGATAGAAGCTGAACTCTTTAAGCGGAATTCGTTTTCTGAGATAAAAATCTTCAAGCTGAATATAAACATTTTCATATTGTTGGTGTACCAGCCAAGAGAGAGCTGTTTTCAAATTTCTTAGACCCACAAGTGATGCGAATTTGTTGGCTTTTATGAATGTTGTGCAATATGCATTTTGCTGTAGACCTACACTACAGTACAGATACATCATATAGGATGATTTCAAAGGATGGATTTCAAATTAAACTGATTGTGATAAGCATTGAATAGTATTTCTTCTTGTAACCGGTTGCACCCATTGTATTATGGATTTGTAAATTTTAGCTTCCATCTAAGCAACGAGACTGAAATCGGTTTTTGTTATATTAAGATATTCTGCTTGATTCCATGTATCATATTATACAGGCTACATCTGAAAATTGTGATATGAAGGCACAGTGTAGTTTGAAAGGATTATTTGCAACTATGCGTGAACAATTTTCAGTCCAATCCCCAAGAAAAGAACAGATTATTGTTCTAGAGTTGTCTAGAATCAATTTGGGAGGAATTATAAAATATTTACCAACTGCAAACAGTTTTGTCAGTTAAAACTATTTTTAATATGACGATGCTCGATATAGAGACGTTGGAAGGCATCTTCAATATGTCAATACGATGTTATAAGATGTTGGCACACAACAGAATAATCGGAGATAGTACAGTATAGGTTGCTTAAAACTGATTAGGCTAAAATGAATCCAGTATACAAACATGCCATTATCACGAAGGACTACAATAGAAGTAAGAAGAGCTTAGATATCCCCTAGGCAATCTATACGCTTTTTACAAAACGTAATGAAAACAATACTACCTTTCAAAAGACATCTCATTTTCAATACCTTCTCAAGTCATACAGTGACAATAAGAAGATGCCAACAAACCAAAAATGTGGTATACGGTAATTCCGTAGTCTATTATCATAGCAAGCATTACCTTCGTCATCTCCCCCTAGATTTAAGCTGGTAACAATGTATCAAAGCTCACCGCAAGGGTGTTAATTTTATTAGATTCTGCTCTGAAGTTGCCAATGGTAAAGATAAAGTCAAGCAATTCTGAATGTGATGGTAATCTCTAATGTACCTACTCTGTATGTTGTTGGAGTCCCAATGAAACTAGTTGGGAAGTATAAGGATTTCTTGTGGGCTTATTTAAGAGTGAGAGAAAGAGTAATGCTGAATTTTCCTGATAGTAATTTAAAAGATGTGTCAATTTTAAAACAGCTCATCTCATTTATCAAGAGGATTGAATGACGAACTCGGTGTCAAAGCTGAGTACTCGGTAATTACTCCAAGTTTTACCAAAATTTGTCTCATGAGATTTGGCTACTAATCGAAGGAATCAGTAGGTGGTGCTGGTGTGTATCGCAAACGTTATAAAAATACGTCAGATATTGGTATTCTGCATAAGACGCTCGACGTACCTACCCATCTACTAGTAATAAAGACTTACTAACACTTTCTATCCGGCCTCATTAAAGCCTCAGGGCTTCTTACATTGCCTCTCCATCTGACTATAAAAGAGAAACGACTAATATCTGAGTTCTTCCAATACTTCATCCACCAAAGGATTTCCGCTTGGTAGTACTTACAATGTATCGGGATTCCAGTCTGAGTGCTTCAGGATTTGAAATTACAGCCCCATTAAAAAAAATTAAAAACTATAAAAGAAACTCTATACTTCACTTGTAGGGTCCGGCAGAAAGGTCGAACGTTTTTGAAATGACCCGTATTGTGACGAGTGCTATGCGCACGCATTGTTAGGTCTGCGGGATCTTACCATATTTTTACCAGTTAAAGTCATAGATCCGCGTGAAGAATAGTATACCAGGTTTTTGCCTACGGCTGTTTCATCCGAACTAAAGAGTGTGAATTCTTCGTCGCCACTTCAACATCCACAGAAATCGAGCTGTTCCTTTTTTCGGAATTACGACGAAGACGAATATCTATCCGACGTGTATGTGTGGTTTCAATAGGATGGGGCAAAAGACCACTCATCTAATGCATCAATGACCGTTTTTCGCCCTCTCTTCTCTATAGTCACGCCATTTTCAGGTTTGGCCTCCTCGGTCCCCATATTTTATTAATGTGCGATTACTTCTTAGGGCACGTGTTTACGAGCACAAGCTACGAATACTCGATAACTATAGCGCCAAAAATTGATAACGATTTACATCACCGGACTATGTTGCCATAGTTATCTGATCGTATGCACATTTTTGGGACCTGGGTACAAATTTCCTCTTATTTTCTAAACTCTCAATTGTATTTTCTTTTGAGATTATTTCTTTATCAGGAAATAATTCACCTGATATGGCTTGTTGGTCGCTATATTTCATTGTATTTTAGTCACCACCTTAAACTAACTGTAGCTTACTGTATAGCTTTTTTGTACAGGAAATATTGCTCCTGTGATTTGGTAAAATTTCTCAAGATTGTATATAGTGACCTTTTTTCCATGAACCATGTCCATGAGAGACCCCACCTCTCTGGCCACATACGCGTTTGCACTGATGTATAGTATACCTTTTTTGCCTTCCGGACCTCCTCCTCAACGTGGTAGTTCCAAGTAAGTCCAGTATCTAGATAGACTATCACAGCGGTTCTCAAACTTATTAAGCTATGGAACCCTAAACAAGGTCCAAATATATTACGGAACCCCAACTCAAAGATATAAAAAAAGAAAAATAACATATTTCAAAATCAATTTTTTTATAAAATGTTGTTCAAGGTTAGTGTGAAGAATGAAACTGTTTCATTAGGTATTTGATTTAAATTGACTTCTATCTCTGAAAGCTGTATTCGCATATCTGGGGCAGCGTCCAGTCTCGATCTGTATTTTTTAGTCTTTGCATAAGTATACGCTGAAAAGCCTGTTTAACAAATCATAGCGATGAGTTGTGACAAAGGGGAGCAAATATAATATGAAAACCGCCGGGGGAATTGTTGACGGAAAAAAATATTTTGGTATCGTCAAATCTGCAAAGTGAACAGATCTCCGTGTGGGTAATGTGAATGAGTTTCACTGTATCGTTGAAAACGTTGAAATCGATTTTTTCCCGAACAAAACGACATTTATCGCCCACATCAAAAGCATTGCGGATTTCATAGGTTTTCTTGCTTACATTTTTTTAGAAAATGTAAGTACATATAAAAAAGCTGCTTTATTAAGCCGAACATTTGTAATAGATCTGTGCAATATTGAACTTTATTAAAATCAATAAATAATCTTTCTAAAAACACATTTCATTCGGTATTTCCATGAAATCATGCACTGCTCCTCTTAACCTGTCTCGTATTCTTCTCTGATAACACCGCTCATTTCGTTCTTCCTCTTATAATTTATGTTTTATATAAATTACCTACTTTTAAAACAAACTTTTCAAATGCCTCCGACAAATGCTGCTACACAGATTTGTATTGACAAATGAAAGACCGCCGTTTAACAGTGAAACTACCTTTCCCAAAAACGTGTCGATAAGGAAACGTTTCCGGCGGATTTCACGATAGCAGTAGAAGGTGAAAGGGAATCGTAACTATAGGTGAAGTGAATATTCGAATATATTTGCGTCAAGTTTCTCTTGGTTCGGTGTTGGTCCATTAATTGTACAATTGTCGACCCTTGATCAACACGCTTATAAAAGCATATTAGAGAAAATCCTTTTTTTTTCATACATTCCAGTAACATAATGATTTCTAACACCACAACGATTCTTAGCATACTCCGCGGAGAGTGAAGCAATAGCTTACAGATAACAAAATTAATGTTTTGGATTGACCCGCAAATAGTCCCGACCTCAACCCAATTGAAAACTTGTGGGCCCACATCGAAAGAGCATTAAAAGCAAAAAAATCAAGAAATGCTGAAGAGCTTTTCGAAAACATTAAAGAGGTCTGGAACTATATATGCCACCATTTAGGATGCCGAATGGGCGATCCCCGGAAATACACGAATGATACATCTTAAGCCTTTTTTACTGTGCCACATCTCGCGGACGTCTGACAAACATCCGAGAGTAGGTAGCTATGTATAACTGTCCTAAAAAAGATTCTCAATTCAGCCGTTCGGACTCGGCGTAAAATTCTAGGTCCCTTCCATTCGTCCCAAAAATAGAAACAATGGTTGTGAGAACCTAGTCCTAGGGTGCCTATACGGACCTGTTGCGCCAAATATTTATTTAATTATAAGATGCTGGATAAAATAAAGGCTATTCCACTAAATATTGGCAGATAATTTTTATAAGTTTTGGAAACTAGAATTTTAAAGATTTTGTTATTCTGTGGCAAACTCCAAAATGAGTTAAAAATGTTTTTGAATTATTTGTTTTGTTAAATATCTACTAGATTTAAATAGTTTGTAAAATGCTAAAGGTCACATCACATACATAGTAAAAAAGTATAATTGCGTTTTCCATAACTTCGAAAAATTGGATGCGTATGGACAACGAAGTGCTCCGCGAGGAATTTCTCTCCAGAGAAGTGCTCCGCGACCAAAAAAGATTGGGAACCGCTGGTCTAGGGCATCCGCTAATTGTTCGGCTGAACGCAGTCTGTTCAGGGTTCGAACATTGCACGTGCAGATCCGAAAGTCATTCCTTTTTTCGTTTTGCAGGGTCGTCAACAGTAAATCCATCCATATCCGACGTTTTTGGTTGCTTCGTAAATGTTGCTGTTTTCCGTGGTTGGGTAGTTAACCCCGCACGCACAACCCCCAACCAACCAGGTTCTTTCTGTGACCCCTTGGGACGAGAGGGGCCGGATATTCCGGAGCCAGTAACCCGCTTCAGGGATTTGAGTGCTGCCGTTGACCCATTAAGGACTCTTCCGCCACCATCTCTATTCCAACACCCTGACTAGTATTGAAAAATCCTTAATGACCTCAGCCTCCTTAAGTTATCTGCCATGCCAACTGTTGACGTCACCGTTGATTCAATCGCGTGAATTCTTCCGCCGCACGCCCTCTTTCTGAGGGGCTCATGTTATAATTCTGAGACTCGAGCAGTCAGTTCCGACAGAGCATTATAGTGTTGCTATATTCTTTGTGTTCAACACTCTGGGAGGTAAAATAAGCACAATTGATATGTATGAAAAGTTACAACAGCTGGACATCGCCAGGTTGATGCCAATCAGCGCCTTCCCGATTCATACACACCCAACCAATTGAATCATTCTAAGCTTTTTCTGGTACGGTTAGGTTAGGCATAGTTTTTAGGGTAGGCATAGTTTTTCGAGAAAAAAAAACAAGATTTACTGTGGTTTTCTAGCAATAGATAAATGAGGTCCCTATAAAATTCCTAGCAACATCAAGGACAAGGTTATGGCGGTCTATTATCACCTTCTGTCCGATTCGTCGATTTTGTTCTAGGTAGGTACTTAAAATGTTCAACGACGACTACGATATGGGATTGAGAGAGATATCTATAGCGTGAAATAAGAGTAGCATATAGAGATTTCCGGCAGACTATACCCAGTAATAGGTTTGTTTCCACGTGTCTATTTATTTATTTTATTTTTATTTTTTGCTACTACATATTTCGAAAATAGTAAAATCCCATTATAAACACCAACCAACTGTGAATCACCCATTGCATAATTTGTATACAACCCCCGTATATAATCGTATATATAATAAGATATGTCAACCATTCATCTAAAACAAAAACTGTTTTCATTGTCCCCTAAGTATAATATAAACTCAAAAACAACATCAAACCCCACACAAAACCAAAATGATTTCATTTAAAGAATCCATTTTCCCCACTGCTAATTTCACAGTTCATTGTTCAGGGTGATAAGTGAGACCATAAACCACCGAAATGAAAATATATACCGTATACCTAAGATCAAATTAAGACCACATATATAAACATCGCACAGTTTCATCTCAATCTACAGCATTGTTCGTTTAAGCCAGTCCTTCATTCTTATTGCAAATTCAATTGGAGAATAAAACCGAAATGAAGAATCCTTAAATTGTTCCTGAAATTGTTATGCGGCATGAATCCTGAAGGAGGTAAAATAAAACCAAACGAAAGAAACCCAAATAAAGAAACCGATGAGAAAAGTTTTCTAATTTCTTTTTCTCCTCCTTCGTAAAACAAACCAATATCTGAGGCGGAAACCGTACAACATCGAATTGAACTGAAAATTCATTAGGGAATTAGATTCTCTACTATCGTACCATAAAAAGTCTATCGGGCATCTATCAGAATGGTGGAAGAAGTTTGCCTTCTTTTTGCTTAGCTTTTTTATTTTTTTGCTTCAGTTCAGCACTCGAATCGACTCGTAGCACCACCCACACTGCCAACCAGGTTAGTAAGATCAAACAGACATACCTACATTTTGTAAATTCTGCCGAAAAGGATAGATGCTAAAACCACAATTCCTCAGCAGATGAATGTATCTACAATTGTACATGCAGGTATAGGTGTCGTGTATATAAGTGTATAGAAAAACCTAAACCTATATCGAAAAAAAAAATCCGAAATCACTCGTGCAACAAAGCATGATGCCCAACAAAATAAATAATACATTTATTTAATGCGCTCGGATGTACACGACAGGATAGAAACACATTCTGTGGAACTCCTATTTTGTTTGGGGGAAAGAAACGCTGTTCCCGGGCGTGGATGTGGCACTAGCACCATTAAAGCTGCTACAGTCGCCACTCAAAATAAATGGCGCATATATGCTGTAGATACCCGCACATATTGATTTTATTTTATTATGTAGATTGTTGCAGGAACAGGTCCGTCAAAGGATGTTGATGCGCCTTACCTTAAGCTTATTAAATTAATAGACATCTAGTACAATATTTAATTTAGCTATTATGGATAGGCAGTATACATACGTCCAAATTTTATAAAATTTCGAGGCAAAAGATTCCATAAATGAATGTCAACATGTTGTGTTTAAATCCACATTAAGTCAGAAACTTACCCGAGCGTGCGCACAACAATACTTTTAAAAATTGCATCGCAATCGGATGAATGGCATAGACACGAATGAGAAGTCTCGTCGAGTACTTTTGCAGACTTGGGTTCTGTTCAAACGATTATTTCAAACTAAAGACTAAATAGACAAATTACTTCTTACTGCTAGCAAAATATCTTATATCAAAGTACAAGGTACTAGTAAATACACCTACTTACCCTGTTTACAGGAATAAACTCAGGCTGTTTTCGACCCTCTAACCAAATTTTATCTCTATAGCATTAGTTGTTCTCAACATACAGGACTTCAAAAATCGCAAAAACCGTAACTGACGCACTCACTCATACTTAGATGATGATCATCAAAATTATGTAGCACTTCCGGCTATCCTAAAATCGTGAAATTCGCCGGAATGCTAGATCCTGTGGTGCATACCGGAAAGGTCCAAAACTTCAGGTACAATACGCCCACTTTTGAAACTTGATTATTACAGTAGTTATTACTGGAACTTTTTTCAGTACTTACTAAGCTGATTGAAAGGATTTTCAAATCCATTAAAAACAACACAAAATGATTTTTTAAAGCACAGTTTCAATATTTATCAATTCAGAAGAAAAACGAAAATGAAATAATTTAATATATGTAATTTCAAATAATTTCTTCGAACTTAATTTTATTCCTGTAATTGTTGACTTTGACACCATTATCTAGTTCGCGTAAAATGTTGGACCTATCTTTCATCAATAAAAATCGATTGAATTTTTGTTTAGATGGCTTTACATAGTTACTAAAAATATAACGACGAACTGCTCATACATATAACGTCCATACCTATACAAATGGCAATTGTTGTGTCTCTATAGCCTGCAGCTGCATTTACAACCTTAAGATAAATAACAGTTATTTAGTCCCTAATATCGCACGCAAAACGAGCAAGAGAAACAAGAGAAATATAAAAACTTTTATAAAAAATTCACATTTTAGAGGTTGAAAATTTTGGAAGTTCACATTATAGAGATGACAATGTAAAGTTTTGCCGATTCACATTTTAACGGTAATTCACATTATCGAGGGACTATACTGTATTTTCTTTTGCTTCTAACTTTTTGGATTTGGATTTAGACGTTTTTGTTATATGAGTCTATTGTAGAGTTTTTGGAGCACTTTTCGGAACTGTAACCAGAACTCATGAGAACTCACTGGAACTACATTTTGAAATTTTTAATCTTGTCTAACTTTTTTGTGTTTGGGTTTAGAAGATTATTTTATAAGGGTTTTTTGTTGAGTTTCTTGAGCACTTTCCAGAACTCTTCGGAACTCCGAAACATTTTTTTCGCAATTTTTGAAAATTTTCACCGTTCTATAACTTTTTTGTTTTTGTGCCGAAAAAATTCTTGTTTAGGGAACTCTAGAACTCTTGGTGTAGGTAGTGCATGAATTTTGTAAAAAAAATAACTTTTATGAAAATGGGGTGCTGGCTTATTTTGGAGAAAAATTTTTGTTTGCTCTAATTTGGCGTTTTTTTTTAACTACCTATCAGGAACTCCGGAACTACCTATGTTGATTCCATACAAAAAAAAAAAAAAGAAAAAAAATTTTGCAAATGGGATGCATCGTGAATTTGGCACCCCAAATTAAAAATAATAAATGAACAGAACTTTTCAAAATTTTTATCAGGAACTTTAGAACTCTTGTCCAGCTATCCAAAACCAGAACTCTAAAAAATATATTTTTTTTAAACTTTGGGGTGCTAAGTTCACGCACCCGCATAGGTGTGGTGTAGCGATGGAATGGCGGTAAAATGGTATAAACGTGATTTAAATGGCAAAAAACGTATGGTATCACGAATTCATCAGTTCTTAAAATGTCGTACTTGTTAATTCTTGGTCGTTTCGCATGTTTTTAGTTTCCGGATAAACAAAAATACGCAGTTGTAATTCAGAAATCCACGTCGTCACCAGCCCCACAATTATGATATGACGAGTTTAAACTAAACCACTTCATTCCATCGTCATCCCCACATAGGCTTGCCACCTTTTAGAAAATCTCGTGGAGGACTTAAAAAATTTAACTTTTTTTAAAACATAAAGACCGAAAATATGAGGTACCTAATTAAAAAAGTTACATTTTAACCACTGAATTTTTCCTTTTTTGTACTGACATTTTGCCAAAAAATAGGCGTTTTTTTAATTACCTTATCAGCTAGAGCTAGGTTCCAGAAATCGAGTGAAAGCGAAATTGCAAATCGAGTGAATTCGTTTGCAGTGTTCTGGATTTTGACCGATTCGGAAACTCCGAAATTTTTTCGAAATCACAATTTCTCTTTTTCTCAATTCCGAAAATTTTGATATTGAAATCGAATATGTACAGAACACAAAAAATCATTTCTGATTTCATTTCGAGTGAAAGTGAAATGTGGAACCTAGCAGTACATCTTCGGTTTTAATGATCCGATTTTGATGAAACTATTTTTATTAGTTAACTAATAGTTAATATAAAAAAAATAATTTTGGAAATTTGACGGCGCCAATTTTTTTTTCCAGATTTGAGCTTAGCGCATTAAATTCAATCGGATTAAAAAAAAGTATTTTTTTCGAATGGGCAGTAAAGTAAAATCTAGCCCAATCTACTACAATTACTTTTGTAGAAACACTTTTCGGAATCATTTCGCAGTAGCAACGTACCTACTGTAAAACCGAAAGTAGAGCGACATTTTTCGTTCATGATTCCGTCGATTTATTTATGTATGCGAATTTTCGTTCCGCAGCGGCGGCCTTAACGTTCACTGCAGATGCAGAAGTCAATAGTACCTGAAGCCCCTGAAGAGATGAGAATCATTAAGCATTCTTGCTCTTCTGCAAGTGCTACAATTTATAATATAACTTGACTCTAATCTAATGTATATGTTGCAACTGAACATATGTAAAATTAAATCGTATCTACTCTTTGAGAAAGGAATTTGTTTTTTTTTTTTGTTATGCTAGATACCTAATTATGTTTGTGGAGGACATTTTTCTTTTTGTGGAGGACGGAGGACATCAACTTACAAAGGAGGACTGTCCTCCTCAAAGGAGGACGGGTGGCAAGCCTATCCCCACACCACTCATATGCCACATGCCACTTGGTCACCACGTCAATGCCACAGTACCACTGTACTGTCTTGTGTTTTTGTAAAATTAGGTAGGCATAGGGACCTAAGTGATTTTCAATTTATTTTACATATTATTTTGTTTCTCAATAAATTTTAAAAATTATATCAAAGCTAGCTTTTTGTTACGCAAACACTTTTTCAAAATATAAAATTGGAGCATAAACAGAATTTTGCATTTACAGCATTTTGGATATACAGCAGTTTGAATTTTGTTCATACAGTATTTTCAAAAAATAAATACATAGGTACATAATATGTACAGAATTTTGTCGATACAGAATTTTGAAATGTAGAATTATAACCCACTCCCAATTGGTATTTGTGCACGAGAATTCAAGAAATAAAATAAAATTAGTGTTCCACATTTTTCTCTCCCCATAATATTGGCATACGTACCAGAATCAACTGAACATGCTGGTGCTGGTTCATCAGACTGCGTCCGAATTTATCCAAATCCATAACATATTCGTAGTCGTAGCCTAGGTATAGACTACTGTATAGCAAGAGCAACCCCCATAAACTACATTGTAGGTATACAAAATTTCCCATCCGCACAACTTCATCGCAATCGAATGGAATGCATGTGCATTGCCAGAATCCTCTCCAAGGACACGATGGATGGGGTATGTATTTCTACCGCCGCCGTCGGTCGTGTCAGTCGCATGTCAATGATAATTCATGATTAGAATTGCACCATTGTCCAATAAAGGTCACAAACCTTCGGCAATTTGTTTTTTTCTTGTCTTTGTGAACAGTTTAGTCAATGTATCTGCAGATACATAATATAATTACACATGTTGAGTTAAGCGAATGTGATTCACGTATCCTTACGGACGAGTCTTATACTCCCTCACAAATTAATTATTTGTGTTAAAGTTTAATTAATTTCCTATCAGTGTATTCTCCATGGTGACTCGCTTCGGTTGGTAAAGCTGACGCGTATCCCAATGAGTAAAATCAATCAATCAATCCAGCCAGCTACGAACACACGACCATCCCTGAGGCGCGTTCAGTTGGGTTAATATTAAAACAACATGTAATGTTCACACAAATATTCGCACTTTAGTTTGAATTGCACAAATAAATTAAAATGGATACCCTGAGTGTTGCTGTGTGGTGGTGCTTAGTTGGTGGTGTGTTCTAGTCACCTTTTGTCGTCGGTCGTTTCATTGAATTCTATTATGTGCAACACTGCCGGTCGGAACAAATAAGTTTCCACAGTACCGCACACTCATATCCTCTCACAGGATAGTGGTGTTCGAAACACTTAATTGTTGGTTCATGGCAATGTTTATTGTCCAATTAGAGACTCGTACAGATCACAGTCACAAGTAGCAGGAGCATCATAGGGATATTTTAGCGCGGCCGGTGTAGAGTAAATTGCTATTTACGGTATCGAAATATCTGTGCCAGGATGTAGGATACCATGCCAAATTTCTGAGTGAATGAGTAAGAGAAAGTGACTAATTTAAGTTTAATAGATGGGCATTCGAATGTTTTGGTTGTTGCTATGGAATATATCTAGCTATATCGACATCACTCTAAAGAGGGGATGGCAATTGAGTAGCAATTCAATGGAATGCTGTCATCTAGAAACATACATTATATACAAAGTGTTATTCGTGTTAGATGACAATCACTCCAGAATTTGCTTTCAGCACTATAAATATTGCAGTTGCTTAGGTATAGATCCTTTTGGAAAATTTGAGAGCTTCATCAAAATGTCCTTTTATTGACAGATGTTTTGCTATCGTCTCAGGCTCTGACGGGGTGAATAGGGTGACCATGACCAGCATCATAGGACCTTGATATAGATAATACGATGTCGAAGATATTAATCTTGTCACTAAGGCCTGCATCTCAGTCTCAAATTGTGTACAAAATTCAGGTCATGGTAAAATTCAAAGGGTTCTCGGCTCGGTCTTGTGTTCAGGCATATTCCCAGAAGTGATGGGAAAGTTATATTACTCTATATCTACTATAAGAATGTTGGTTCGTTAGCTGGGTGGCTGGGAGTATCGACCAACTAAGATGTATATCTGTATAGTTATATGGCATGGGACGGCGCTATAATTCCGTAAAATGAGAAACTTAACCTAATGAAAGCAGGCATAAGGATGAGAATCTAATATTATGTTTAAGTTGGGTGGCGGAAAGCAATGGCTAGAAATTCCCTAACAAATGGTAGGTATAGGTATGGGTGAATGGAGCAAATTAATTTCGCTTTGATATTGAATATTGAACGGCAGTAAAAGGGTGAGTTGTAGTTGAAGAATATTCCAATTACCATCATAGGACTTATTTATTGATAAAGGATAAACAAAAAATTGCATACATTGATTATATTGCTGAATATTGCCAATATTAGGTATGGTGATAATATCTGCTGGTGGTAAATATACTTTTTTCAATGCAGGTGCAGTTAGATTAGATTAGATTGGATTATGAGTCGGGAGAGCCTTCACCGGCCCTGGAAGTGCGGCCTCTTTAAAGGGGCCTATTATGTACCTTCCCTGGTAGGGTCCTAGGGCCATCTTTTTACTCCGGTCCGGAGGCAGTCAGGAAGACAAGTATCTTCTCTGGGGGTAATTCAGCAAGATTTGCTGATGTAACGATTTCTTCTCCAAGGATATTCTTTCTGAGGCGAAAGAGTGCCGGACATTCCGTGAGAATGTGAAGAGAGGTTTCATCGCTCTCCAGACATAGTCTGCATATGGGGTCCGGTGAGACTCCAATTCGGTGAAGATGTTTTTTCGTAAGGCTAGTTAAATTCGTTAGGATTCTTGGGTTATTTCATCCTAAGCTGGTAAGAAAATGTGATTTCCTGAGGGAACATTTTGGGAAGAATAGTTTGGTGCAGTTCTGCCCAGGCCATACTTCATTAGATTCGGTTAGAGCTAAGTTCTTGGTGTGATTCCTGAAGCATCTCTTACTGACGCCGCAGAAGGGTTCAGGTCCAACAAGTGGCATTGTCGCGCCGACTTTGCCCAGTGAGTCAACTGTTTCGTTTCCAGCAAAGCCATTGTGGGCTGGACTCCAGTGAAGTATGACTACGTTTTTCTTTGCAAGTTCGTAGATGGCCATGTATGTTTCCAGGACCAGTTTCGATTTTATGACAAATGAGTCCAGAGCTTTAAGAGCAGATAAAGAAGAGCTGTCTGAGAAGATAAATATAGTTTTACCACGTGTATATTAGAACTTAGATTATTCTAGCGCAATGGTTAATGGCAAGGACTTCAGCCTGGAATGTGGACGAGTATTTGCCTAGGTTGACTGAAAAGTTCGCTTGAGGTAATGCCGCGCTCCGTAGATGCCAGATCCAGTCTCTATATCCATCTTGGAACCGTCTGTCTATCAGGCTAGGTCAAGTCGCGATGGGATAGGTTTGTATTTTTTCTAGCCTTCCCTTTTAGGGATGATGATCGAGACGTTTTTATGGAAGCCATATTTCGGTAGCATGTCGTCTAAAAACATGCTGAATGCTCCTTCAGATTCCATAACGTTGATTAGGGACAGGTGACCTCCATGGTAGGAATAGGGGTCGATGTTTTTCGAGTGGAATAGACAGTGAATACTCAGTCTTGCTTCGATTTGAATATGTACCTGAATAGGTAATAGGCCTAGGATGACATTCAGTGCAGTGGTCGGGGTGGGGCGAAGACACTAGACAGCCAGTCATGCAGTTTCCGACTATACGTTGGACCCGTTCTAGCTTTGCGGTTAAAATGAATTTTAACTATTCTATAGTTTCTTCCAATACCAATTCCTTGGGGTAATAAACTCCATGAGAAAGAGATGGAAAAATATCATTCGACCTAATAATACATATATACATTGACCAGGCTATCTGAAAATTAAGCCAGGCTCACCAAACCAATAAATCTTCAACCATTTAAAGGGCTGCATGTGAATCTTAGAAATCTCCGTACTTCGACTCCAGATTCGATGTTCATATAGATGATCTAGAGTTAGAGTCTTGAGTTAATATATACATAATCTTCTTTTAAGATTTAAACCAACCCTTCTAGTGGTGTACTCTAATACTCAACCTGTGGCTTGTGAATATCTCCTCTTATCATTAGAGGTTCTTCTCCTGATATGCAGAGTGTATACCTACAGCCACCAATTCGAAAGGTTAACGATTTTAAAACCAATTTCCTTTGTGATACACATATACTATATTTAGCCGATATTTAACAGCCTCAAGCTCAAATCATTTTCCTGTATTAGCGATAAATTATTCCACGAATCCTGTTGTCGAAAAACACACAGCGAAAAATAATCACTCAACCCATTTGTATTTCTTACTTAAAAGGAACCCTTGAGACGAAATCATCATTGTTACCCATCGGATTAATAACTGCTATACGTCTTCATTTGCGAACAATAACTCTGAAACAATACGCTGAATGGTTTCAAGAACAAAGTAAAGTCTACATCGTAGTATACATGTTGCTGGTATAAGCTCAAGGCGCCCTAAGAAAGGGATCCTTCTCCCAGAGCTATTTTAATATATACTAACAATTTTTGTTCCATGCTTTTGCATATTATGTCTCTAAACTCTCTGCAAAAATAATTGTTCCGTTTATTTCATTGTTCCCTTTGTTGCTATTGTTACTATTGTCATTGAAAAATAAAAAATCCGATGAATCTCTTATTGTTCCATCACTGTGACGTATGTGGCCTTAAGCTAAATCTTTGACTTAAGGCACACATAATATACATTACACACGTGTCGTGTAGACCGGATTGCGAAATTCAAACACCACCACCTGTCATAGGTGGTATAAAGAATATCTAAGTTAAACAAAGATTGCTATCAAAGGATACACCTGTAATAATTGTCCTTCCAGGGTTGAAGATGAAAACGTTCACTCTCCCTCATTGCGATTCACTTCACGTGTTTTTCAACTTTAAGGTTTTAATTCATCTCTGAGGCGCGAGAAGAATTTCGAAATATAAAAAAAAACGTTTAATTGATCCTGCTAGGTTGTTAAGGATAATAAAAAAGGTTTTTGGTGCGAAAACTTTTAATTTATATTTTTTTCTCCTCTCTGAGTTTAAAATAGAAGATACCTACCTTGCTCAAGGACATGGAATATTTTATTCATTCTTTTTTTTTTTTTTTTTGACAAATATAATAAATTATTGATTTCTTACCCAAAGGATATGACTGGCTGGATGACTATAGAAATTTTAGTATGCCTTCGAGACCATTTGTATTCCATTGGGACACCATGGGGACACTCGAGCTCCTGTGAGATATTGACATCTGATTTGATTGTGTTAGCAAAGCGGATATGATTAGAGTGATGTATATAGGATACATATGCCTTGAGAGGATGTTTGCAGATTGTATTCAAATATCGTATACATCGTGCTTGATCCCTTTTGATGGAAATTTATTGGTTTGTGCGGGTAAGACATGAAGGAAGGAGACAGGAATTCTGCAGTGTATTTGATATGAAAGTGTCCTTATTGCAAAGATGACGAATTGTTTGCTATTATTACATAGGGGATACCATCTGAAATATATATTTCAGGTCGATCTGGTTATTCTGTTGACCGGAACAGGAAATTCGTAATCTATTCGAAAGACTTTATGGTGCTCCATGCTGTATTAAAATCTGTAAGACTTTTCCGTTAACCAGTGTGTGACAAAATGTAGGTACACTTTTTCATCAATTTTTTTCAGAGATGGGTCAAAGTTGGACTTGTATTCAAAAATCATTTTGTATCTTAGGAATAGTCCTATGACACATTTCTGCTTATGAGTTCCTGGGATATAAATGGAAGTCTCAAGATGGATTTGAAAATAATCTTCAATTTCACCAACACGATTTGATTTGTCATTTTGTTTTAAGTACTTCGTGATCTCTATCAAGAGTTACTAACGTCTGCCAACCGGGGTCATATAAACAGCTTCAGGTTGTCCCCAGAAAATATTCCTAAAGACATACAATCAAGATCTTGGAAAAGGATTCAATCAGACACAATCTCACGAAAGTCATCACTTTATTTTCTAAACACCTCAGGAAACAGATTACGTTTGCATACAAAGGATGTTTTTGATTTTCATCCGTCTACCACGTGATTTGTTTAAATTTATATAAGTACATAATAACAAACCGACGGCAAAGAAAACCATTCGAAATGCGAATAAAGAATATAAACAAAAAATAAACTCACTTTCGTCTTGTTTGAGTTCATGGGAAAATTGCTTCACCCTTTTTGCCTTCTTATTATAAAATTTTAATTTACGACAATTGCTCTGGCGTATCATGTAAATGAAAACTGTTTATGCGGCATGTGTTTTCCAATTTGGAAAATTGCCTTTCTAGGCATGTAGACTTTTGCCCCCAAATCACCAATCTCACACACCGTCTACAGGAGGTTCTTTTGTGTTCTGTTTTTTTTTTCTTTTTTGTGTTGTTGTCAATTTATTTGCGTGTATAATATAAATTTTGTTTTTGTACTCAACTCTGTTCAAGTTCATATTAAATGTATATGTGTATAATACTGTTCTTATCATGAACGAAATGAAATCTCTCAAACTTTACATGTGGGCCGAATGGTACGAGTACTTGTATCTTGAGACAAACTGCTTGTTCGTTGTGTGGCGCAAATCCCCCAAGTCTTCGCATCTCTCATCTCGATTTCCTGACAATGGCTTGTCGTTCTAGATAAGACACGAAATAACGTTGAATCCTTATTCAGAATTTGTAATGAATTGAGTTTCTACTCCTTATGATAGCGTCATCTTAGCACACAATCGTGCATACAGCGACATCCGACATCTTATTTAAGTTTCTCTACACTTTGTATTTATTTTTTTCGCTTCTTTTTTTTTCTCGTCTGATTTCTTCCTTTATTAGCAGTTGCGAGTTTGCTTTTTGTTCTTCTTACCAAGAAAATGAACGAAGTGAAAAACACATCGTTTCGATAATAAATTATCCTCCATCTCATTATACCGCCTTTTTATACGATGAATAGAGAATTTTTGGATTTTAATAAGATCTACTTGTCTGTTTTGTAAAAGGGAGAGAATTAGCGTTAAATGTAGAGGAAGGCATAACATTTTGCTGGGCTTCCGGATACAATTTTCCGGTAGATGGATACCTATATCCATGAATTGAATATGAATACCTCTGTCTACTGACCTAAAGAACTTTTATAAGTGTGTTAATCGTAAAGTATGTAAAAGTACCTACCTAGATATATATTTTTTTTTGCAATTATGTAGGTAGGTACTTCGTAGCGGAAGTGATGGAATGAGAAACTCTATGGAATGTTAGGATAAGCGTGTACGTTGAGAAGGTTAATTAGGAGGCAGTCCTTATAATGATCTATTATAGGCGTATTTTTTTGAGAATCTATAGCTAGCTCACTTACTAGGCGTATTTTTTTGGGAAGTGAGTATAACAAAACCAAAAGTGAGTATAACAAATTTGCATGTAAAACCAAAAGTGAGTATAACATAACCAAAAGTGAGTATAACAGTTTTGCATGTAAAAGTAAAAGTGAGCAAGCTACAGATTCTCAAAAAAATACGCCTACTTTTACATGCAAAACTGTTATACTCACTTTTGGTTTTGCATGTAAAAGTAAAAGTGAGCTAGCTAGCTATAGATTCCCAAAAAAATACGCTTTATATTTGAGTTTAATGTTCGAAAATCGAAACAGACGTCCATTTCGGACTCCATCGCTCTAGCCTCTACCACTATTCATCTTACCCGAAGAGACTCTGTTTGATTTCTGCGGAGTTCTTCCCTTCTTTCGATACCTAGTGTCAACCGTTTCTTGAGAATATTAAAAATAGGGCAGATCAGAGATGGTTGAATATAGTAGGGCACAGGGTCTCAAAGGCTCTGTGGCCTAAGCTAGATCGGAAAAAATCTGTAGAATTACTAAAGCTCAGCAGATCAAGGCTACGAATGGCAATAGGGATACTCTCTGGGCACTGTCTTCTAAGGAAGCACGCCATGAGATTATGTCTAACAGACACAGACGTATGCAGGTATTGCGAAGACATACAGGCCACAGAGGATATAACTCATCTCCTCTGTGAATGTCAAGATATCGCTCGGTACAGGAGGAAATACCTTGGTAGGTACTTCTTCGACAATTTGGAGGAGGTTGGCCTCGCAAACAAAATTGAAGCAATTTTCAGGTTCTGTAGGGAAATTAAATGTCTGGGCGATGTGGTTTAGGTTATTTGACCGTTAAGGTTCCCCAGGGATGGCGATGGGCCCACTATGGTGCCTAGTCCAATGTGATGAACTCACACCCTATTCAACCTAACCTAACCTAACCTACGGTTTCCAGAACATCTCTTTTTAAGAGGACATGTCCTCTTTTTTGTCCGCGATCTATTTTACACTTTCTTTTTTCGCTTGGATCTTTTTTTGTCCTCTTTATTTATTGTGCCCTCTTTTTGTTCTCTTTTTTAATACCTTCAATTTCAATATAAAAACAATGTAAAAAGCGCAAAAAAACAGGCTTGAACAACGTCCAGTACCTATCGAAAAAGACTTAATTGTAATTGGTTGTCCAGTCCATATCATTTCAAACGCAGCCAAAAACGGATTTGATTCATTTTCAATAGATATCGAATTTATTGTAATAAAAATATGTATTCTTTTTTTCTATACTATATACCCTGGAACCAGGGGTTCCCTAACGTGCGTCGCGACGCCCTGGCTCAATCCAATAGGCAAAGATTAAGCACGTTTGTGTTTCCCGTTTTCAGTCAGACTTGCTTCATGGCTGGCACTCAAAATTGGTTTTTCAATTAGCACGGGTCTTTGCCAGCCAGATTCGTCGGGAGCTTTGCCGTGGTCCATGAGAATGTACAGGAGAACCCGAGGCAGTCAATTCATCCACGTGCATAAGAAATCAGCCTTTCGCTGATTCCAACTTGGCGAATTTTGCATCGGGACTTGGGCTTACGCCCGTAAAAGATCCAACTTATCCAGGAGCTTAAAGTTAATGAACATAGACAAAGCCTTTTGTTCGCTGACTTGGCTTCGGAGCGTTTGGAAGAGGACCTCAATTTTGGCCAAAAAATCATCATTAGCGACTAGGCACATTTTTAGATGAATGTGGGTACCTATGTGAACAACAAAATTGCCATAAATATGAGACGACGATATTTCAACGTCGAACCGTCCTTATTGAAAAACCCTTTATCTTATCTTATTTTCAGTAAGATAAGCTTCACATATACCTATCTGTGCTTTTAGAAGGGCGTCGCAAAAATATTTCAAACTCTCAAGGAAGTCGCAGTAAGAAAAAGATTGGGAACCCATGACCTCCACTATATACAGTAAGAACCAGGAAGGTTTAAAAAAAATTTAATTTTTAATTTAAGGACTTGCTCCAGCATTGCACTACCTAGTAGGTGGTTCTCATTTTACCTTAATATTAATACAGTTTAAAAGTGTTTCCAGCTCTTAAACAATATTTTTTATCTAACGGAAACCGTACGGCAGGGGGAGGGGGGTGGTGGTTGTTGATTGTAAATTATGTCCTCTTTTTTCGTTTGAGGAATATGGACACCCTAACCTAACCTACTGTCAACCGTCGAGGCCTTTATATTATTTAGGAGAATTATTTTAAAAATAACAAATCTACGAGGAGACTCCATCCGCGGAGAAAATATATCGACAGTACTTTCCTTTACCTTCCTGTACTTTCCTTTTTTTGTGACTAAATAGTAAATATACCATAGTAGTCCAGTCATTTTAGCATAAAAAAGGGGTAAATCTAGGAATGAGAGATAATAAGCTGAATTTTGGTATTCACCTTAATTTTGGCGTTCTTAATGTTCTCTCAAAAGTCTCAGAAAATCTCGTGTCTGTGTCGTAAGTTATTCAAGGTCAAAAGTCAACAAAATAAGTTTTCGCGATTATCTCAGTTTCTATTGCTTCAATGTATCTACTACAAAATTGTAGAGCATACAATTTTCAACAAATTTCATTATAACCATGCGCTCAACCGTTTTTGAGATAGAGGGCGGTGAGCGCGCAGGGTTCAGCCATACGTGGTAAATTTTACTTTACTGCCCATTCGAACCGCCCTCTATTACGCCACAGACACGAGATTTTATGAGACTTTTGAGAGAACATTAAGAACGCCAAAATTAAGGTATATACCAAAATTCAGCTTATTATCTCTCATTCCGTGGTTGATCACTAAAATGACTGGACTATAGACATTGCGATGATAGAAAAATGAGTTTTACTTTATACCTGTGGTAAGATACTTTACTATTCGGGAATACCAACTATAATGAGCATCGAAATAAAATATGTTTTGTATTTGTTATTGTTATTTCGTTATTAAACTTTTTACAGATTGTTTGAATTTTAGATCTGTTTCAAGACCCCATAGAAAACTCAAAGGAGCATCGGTGTTCACTTAATTATCTCTATAATCTGAACAATGGGTGGGGTATTCAAGGTACTTTCAGACATGTCAAAAATTTTATCAATTTTATACATACTAACGACAATATGTAGTCAACATGGTTATGATCGTTGTTGTGGTACGAATATTTCGGTTCTTACCATATGGAAATCGCATCACTAAAGTGAATGCACCGACAATCTTCTTAAGTGAATATTCCTAGAACTAAGAAATTTGTCATTATTGTGATATGCTTGTCTGAAAGAGAATCTATTTGTTGTGAAGTTGACTTCCACAGAAGTATTTATTTGACAAATGTCACTACAGAGTTGTCAAATTATACTACATAGTGTGTGTGTCACCATCCAACAGTAGTGCATCCATAAGCGAAAAATAATGCTCGCGCTGTGTAACACATTATTACGGCCATTTATAACCTTTTAAGCGCCCGTAAAATATAAAAATAAATCTTCCTTATGATACCCGAAATTACAATGTCACGTTGGTCTAACGCTACACACACAGAAAAAAAAAATTGTAAAGGCTTTACTATCCGAATTGCAAAACCATCTATTTACAATTTAAATAGCAAATTTGGTTAATAATTTACTATTTAGTTGCAATTTTTTTAGTTTTACAATTTTAGTTTTTTTGAAAATTTGTGTTTTTATGTTTTTTTATCGTGCTGGGGAACCGCTAGGGTATTTTCTGCGTTGTGACATCAGAATCGAAGCTTTCCAGACAAAAGAAGTCGGGATACAGTTTAAAATACTGAAATTCTTCAAAAAATGGATACAACAAGCTGGCATTGAAGGACCTATCCATCGACCAGGCGATACAAACAGATTTACCGTCGAGTCATAAAACTTAAGAAAATGTGGCCTCTCACAACAGATAGTAAAAGAAAATTAAAAATTTTATTTTAAATTTTTTAATTGAATTTTAAAATTGAAAATAGTAAAAAAATAAGCGAAATTTAATATTAAATTGTAATGACTATAGTTACAATTAAAATTTGTAAATTTTACGCAGAAAATTGCAGATATTACAATTTTTTTCTATGAGTGTTCCAAAATGTTCATCGGCCCACCTTTACAACTTTAATTTTGAGCAGAGCAAGTCGGCGGCGTTTTTGGAATCTTAGATTTACATTAGAACATCGCTTAAGGCGAACTCAGATTACTTGTGCAAAATTTTGACGAAGTCTGGTAGCAATTTGCACAAGCAGGTTATATGATGCTTGCATGAACTTGCAGCACTACACGATCTTATTTTGGACACATATTATAGCAACTATTTTATTGACATCAGTCTCTTATACAATAAAATAAGTATGACTTTTAAAGCTAGCCGCATTGCCTACGTGTTCTTTACTTTTCTAAAAGTAATTTAACTAACTTTTCTTAAATAAGTATTGTAAATTTAAATTAACGTCAACACATGGCCGAGAGTGTTTAGCCAAAGCTTGAATTAGATTTAAAAATTAATAATTGAAGATTGTAGACATAAGTCTTAATAAAGAATTTTATCTATCTATTTCTATCTTAGCCCGTCTACATTATGTTACATATTTACCCATCTTCGCAAGGACCAGATCACGTAAAATAAAACCGATCGAACGACATGGTTTCAACAATGGCTGTGTCTTTTTATTGTCATAGATATGATAGACTTGGCTTTCGTGCAAACGATTTCGATCAAGCGATCGTTGACTTTAATATTTGGCCCCAGGTGTTGTAACGATTAACTTGTTACTGCTCTTTCCGTCCGTCCGAATATTCGTAAGCACTTTGGAAATTACTGTTGCAAAAATTATTTCAGTTAGTTTTTGTTTTGAAAAAAACAAAAATAAATAAAATTATTTGTCATTAAATTTAAAAAAAACATTAGAAACTAATATAAACGTTCAACGTTAGGTAAATAATACCTCTCTCAAGAATCTTAAAGGAAGATATAACAAACATCCTTCACGCTATATCCTTATCCATTGGCTTAAATGATATCTAAAACTTTAAGGCTTTAAAGACTTTAATTTTTTTTTTTTGGTTTATTGAATGTATTTTTTTATCTCATATATTATTCTTTGACTCTAAAGGCCTTAAATTTTAACTTTCTGGAAGTATGCGGTCTGAGGGTATAAAAAGACTGAATAAAAAACCAAACGAATCCAAGACAACAAATAAAAAAAAAGAATAAAAGAACCAAAACTAAAACAAGGACCTACAATAAATCTTCAAGTAGAAAGAAGGGAAAAAGAAAAAAAGAATTGAGCACTTGAAGATAAAAAAAATATTGTTAGGGTTTACATTTTTAATTATTGTTATTTTCATTTTCATTTCTTTCAAGTTTGTGTTGTTATTAAGTTTAATTTTGTCTTATGTACGTATATGTTATTTTGAATTTCTAGAAACTTTTAAACATCAAGATTTTGTGCGCTTGGACATCAACAAAATTCAAGGTACACTTTTGATTTATATTAATCGAAAAGTTAACATTAATATTGAAAATCTTTACAAATGTCTTTAATAACACAAAGTTAAATTAACAAAAAAAACAACATTTTTAAATTTTCAATTCTTAGTTTTAGTTTTTATTTTTTTTTATAAATCAATACAGTTTTAATAATTTTTTTGTTGTTTAATCATTAAAAATGAAGTCCAAGCCATGTTTATTTTTATAATTAAAATTTAAAATTAAAGTGTTTAAAGAATGATGGCTTAAATGTTCTTTGATAATCCATAGACGGCGTAGGTCGCGGAGGATCCTTTGGATCATTTGGCCAACGTATCTAGATCTACATGGATGGGGTGAATGGCTAAGGAGTCCTTTCGGCAACATTTTGGACTCCCAATCCAAATGGTTTCCCTTCGGCTTTGGACCAGTATGTTATTTAAATTTAGAATTCAAATTATTTGTTTTGATTTGAAAGCTTGTACCTACTATATGCTGTAGCCTTGAACCAGCCCAGCATAGTTACAGTGTTCTGCCGTAATCTATTTCTCTTGGCTTTCGTGATGAACTGGTTCTTCTGATATTCAACATAGATACATTTGAAAAAATCACTATTTCACCAGATGTTTTTTTAGAACTAATACATTCCCAATGCGATTTTTGTGATTAATTTCCATAATAAGAACCCTTGTTATTCCATCTATCTATAGGCATGCGCATGCTCAATTGCTCAGCTCCCTACGCTCGATTCCCGGATTTTCCTATGTCCATATTTGGTAAAACGATTATGTCATATCGTATCTCGGTGTGAAGTGAACGAAATGTCGTTAGGTCCTTTTTTTCTTAATTAATAAAAATCTAACAGTAATATTTCCAGGATCACTTCCAGTATTAATGTTAGTGTTATACGTATTACATATTTTAGTTCCTGGTGCTTCCTGACTTTCACCTATACCATACAAGATACAACCAAGCCGTAGGTCTAGTTATCATCTATACACCCAGTATGTTGACTTCGTTTAGATTTATATGTTGATGTTAATAATGTTGAGCTGCAATTATTAGATATTTCTTTACCTGAGTTCTTGTTCTGTCACTGACCATTTCTCAAAATAATAATATTTATGGGTCAACAGGGGCGTAGCGAGGGTTCGAGCCGTGGGGGGGTGAATTTCATTGAAATGCCGACTTATTTCAGGAACTTGCCGACTAATAGAAATCATGAAAATCGGCCCAGCGGTTATCGAGTTATATCATGAACGAGTTTCACTCCATAGAAGATGTTTTTTGTATGGGAGGCGCCACGCCCCTTTGTCCAATTTTGTCCAATCTTAACAGGAACTCCCCTGGGCTAATACCTAAAGGACCATTCACATAAGAGCGACTAATTACCTACGATCGAACGATTATTCGCAAGTTTTGTCAGCCCGTTCACATGAACACTTTTATAGGTCGCGGAAGTTCACGAATTCCGGCCATCAGTTTCTACAATGTCTAGTTTGAGGCTAATTTCGAACGAATGTTTTATTCGCTAGTTTGTGGAACGCTAATTAAATGATGTGGATTGCGAATAAACTTTGACAATTCGCACCTAGGGTGTTTTCGTTCGCGGCAAAAAGTTTGGAATTCGTTTGTAAACTTATTTTCTTAATACATTTTGATGGGATAATTAATTATCCTCCTCTTGGCCCAAACACACGTTTGTCGCGACTTGTTAAAGTTCGCAATCCACATCAATAAACCGCGAACTAGCGAATAACACATTCCTTCGAATTTAACCTCAAATTAGAAATGCCAACCGTCCTTTTAATTTCAGATTTCATTCGGCAATTTCACCGATGCCGACCGTCTTTTTTAAAATCGTATCTTAACTCGCTAAATTTTAAGGATTTCAGTCGGCAAATTCACCGATGCCGACTGTCCTTTTTAAAATCGAATCTAAACTCGTTAAATTTTAAGGATTTCAGTCGGCAAATTCACCGATGCCGACTGTCCTTTTTAAAATCGAATCTAAACTCGTTAAATTTTAAGGATATCAGTCGGCAAATTCACCGATGCCGACTGTCCTTTTTAAAATCGAATCTAAGCTCGCTGAATTTTAAGGATTTCTGTCGGCAAATTCACCGATTCACCGATTTTAAGGAGGTCATGTGGAACCTTTTAAATTGCCGACTTTTGTATACGTTTACAAGTTTAAAAACCTATACCTAATGGAAATCCAAACTTAAGACCTAATTTTTGAAAATTGATCGTTGATTTGCCGACTCTTGAAAGTCGTGGGGGGGTGCGACACCCCCCCACGCTCCCCCGTCGCTACGCCCCTGTGGGTCAATATTTCAAAACATTAATATTTTGGACCTCGAAATGGACATTTACTAAAATAATCAAATTTAATATTTTTTTGGTTACTCTGTATTTAAGAAAAATTATTAAATATTTTAAGCCAATGGGCCACCAAATTTTGTTAATTTTCAATAATTTTTTTCACGGGAATGACAGAACTAACATGGAAATGACAAAATCGTATCTTGGTAACGGCAAGACATTTTCGGTTTTTTTTATTTACACTTTTGCGAGGCGCCATGATAAGCACAGATGACCTTTTATATCAATTTGAAATAAAAAGTGAAAATATTTGAACATTTTTTGCAATATGATTGAGCATGTCATTTCCGTGCCCATATTGTCATTACCGTGTATGCCACGGGAACCATGGAAATGACGACATGGAAATGACATCGAAAGGTATTTCTCTAAAATAAAACCGAACTTTACTGAATATTTTCCTAAAAACGCATACAATTAATTAAGTACATAAAAAAGGCATGCTTTGGGAAAAATATTTGATTTAATTATTACATTATTACATTCAAAAACACTAACCACGGTAATGACAACTTTGGATAACGAAAACATGAAACGCCTTAACCACATGAAAGAAAAATTACTTCTGATATATATATGGGCTTATTGCGAAATGTTCCAAAAACAATCAATATGTCCCGTTATTAATGTGAAATCCGCCGCCTAGTTTGCGGCCGTTAATTCAATTTTTTTTAATATTTACTTTTTGTCACGAGAATGACAATTTTTTTGGGGACAATCATTAAATACCTTCCACGTAATTTTTTAAATTTCCTTAAAACAAATTGACTGGGCCCCAGTCCTCATTGTCCTTTCTTCTTCAAGGCTTCATCAATAAAAATTGCAAACCGGCTTACATTTTACAAATAAAATACATTTGTTGAATGAAGGTACAACTTAGGACATGCCATGGTAATGACATTTTGGGTGTTTAAGTTAAAATTTCGGCATTACTATGCATTTTTATTTTTATTTTTTTATGTGTACCTGTACATGTTAAAAGAGTTTCTGCAGAAGCGTGTCTCAGTCGAATATTTAAAATAAATAATGTTTTTTAGCCTATAAGTGCCTGACCGCAAAATATTAATATTTTGAAATATTGACCCTTATAGGTATTGGGAAATCGATATTTAAACCTTAGACTGAACATTTTTGTCTGATATAGTTATCAATTTAATTTTCAAAATTAATTGATTTAATTACCATACATTAAAGTGTTGGAAAAAGCCAATTATTCTCCCGCCTATTTTCGTTAGAGTACCTACTATTCTAAACGTTGTGTGTCTGTGTACTATAATGACTCCTTAATGAATATTTTTGATTTGATCATGTGTCTTAAATATAATCGTGTATCGTTTAAGTGTACAATTACAAAAATTGTTTCTAAACAGGTAATAATTATTCTATTAACCACTGAAGTTAAAAAAATAACTTTTATGCCTTAGAATAATTTTAGGTAAAAGCGTAGTTGTTAGTCTTTTAGGGGATTTTTTGTATTGAGCACAATCGATTGCTGTTGTTCCATCTCCTCGCCGCGCCATTGCCAAGGCACTTCCACTCCACTTCGGTGCGCACCTTGTCTAAGATTTGCCATCGTTGGTTTTATAATTTAAAAAAATAATCAATCAAGTTTAGTTTGTTCATCACGTCGGACCCCATGATTGGGTTTAAGGAGTTAACAAGGCGTTAATATTGCACTTCCAATCGACGGAAGTTTTGAATATCGTCGTCAAATTTCAATAGTCTCTATCTATAACATTAGGATATTCTTCGTCGCCGTTCTTCTATATGTTGCTGAAATAGATTTCCCATACCTATTAATGTGACTGTGATTATTGTGCAGACACTTTTTCACTAACTTTCTGTAAAAACAGCTTTAACTTTGAGGTGGTTAGAGACTTTATCTACCTCGGTTCTGCTATAAATTCTGACAAAAACATCTCAGAAGAAATTAAACGGAAAGCCAACCACTGCACTGTTTCTTTGGGCTAAGTAAGCAACTGACTAGTAAGGCCTTGTCAAGAAACACTAAGGATAATCTATATAAGACCCTCATCATCCCAGTCCTACTCTACGGCACAGAAGCATGGACGTTAACAAAAGCGGATGACGATCTTCTTGGTCGTTTCGTACGCAAAATTCTCGCTCGTTACAGCGAACTTTACGAGCTGTACTGCGACATCGACCTGGTCAGAAAAGTGCGTATCACTCGACTAAGATGGCTACGACATGTAGAGCGAAGAGACACCAACCAAGAGTCTTCGAATACAACCCGGAGGGACAACGCAGTAGAGGAAGACCTCAGCCTTAGGGGGCGCACACAAGTGGAAGGGGACCTCAACCAACTTGGAGTACGCAAGGTTAGGTTAGCCATAGATAGGGCTAACTGGAGAGGCGTGTTGGTTGAGGCCTAGGTCCACCCTGGACTGTAGCGCCGTCTAAGTAAGTAAGAAAGTTCTGTAAAAACTTCACACTTCGTTGCTAATCTCAAATTGTTCGGTAGCGGGTTTCTTCGGCAGCTACTTTTTATTTCGGAGAAGTTGACGTTGTTCCCGTAACGAGCTCTAGTCCTTTTCTGCAATGCGTTTTCTAGTCGAGATTGCAGCAAATATCAAGGCACATTGTGATTGGTTTTTGACTGTGTGGCTGCTGGTGTCTTGCGCTCGTTTTTGCAGCAGTTCGGAACGAAAAAAACAGGTTAAAGTAGCAAAAGCAAAAGTTCTGGGAATTCTTTCCATTGCTACTATACCGTGTACTAGCATCTTTATAGTCATTCGTTATTAAAGTACATATTTTGAATATCGGCATTAATGAATTGCCAACAAAGTTGTAGCGAAAAATTGGAACATCGTTTAAACTGGAAATATAGCTATACTCCCTACAGTCATTGGTTAGTTTCGTTGTGGTTTCGCGGAATTGAAAAACTGTAATATTTCCTTTTTAGTTTAAAGACGAGGAAACCGTGTCTTTTGCATAAGTCTTTTCATACATTATTCTCTTAAACCAAAATGGCGCAATATTTGTTCAGTAGATACCTTCTTTTATTTTACCAACCACCCAAAGAATTTCTATTTTATTTACCCACAATTTCCATGTGTATCTACGTTTGTTCCCACAAATTTTAACAAAAAAATATATACTACATTGTTCCGCATCAAAACACGGAAACGTAAATAAAATCAAAAATTACCTTCCTATACGACACAGGACCCCTTCAAAAATAACACAATCCCATCGAATGGATTTTTCTACTTCCCATCCCATCATACTCTGTTCTGAGTGTGACTATACCACAATGTATTCATCAGTGCTAAACCACCTACACCATACAAAACCCACAAATTCCGAAATACCACAATTCACCTAACACTGACGGTAACGTAACGAACCCTCCCGAACAGTTACTATAAACTCACCCCCCAGAAGGCTCACATCAATTGTATACAACGCCTTACCCCTATATAAGTCTGTACACATTTTGAAAAGAAGTTTTCATTACGAAAGATTGGAATTTCGGCAGGCATCAACAACAGTGAATATATACGTAGGTATAGGTATACGTTTAGTCTTCATAGAATGAGACGATCAAATTTCATTTCAAGGTTTTCCAGCTTACTTGCATTCGCTACTACACCCACCATACACACATTCAGCTTGAAGAGAATCAGAAGGTATAACAAGAACATCATGTTACCAGATTCAATTAATTTGTGTGTAACCCTGTATGTATTTCGTTTATAAACTTGAGACTGGGAGCAATACCTTCGACGACGTTGACGTACCAACCAAACCAATATACAAGGCAGCGAGCGCTAAATCGTTATTAGAAATATTTCTATGGAGGGAGCTTCTGAATGGTTGTCATTATTATTCCCGATTCTGTGTGAAATAATTTGAACGCTATACGTAATACGGAAAACAGAATTTCGTTCCAATTAAAGATCGACCGGAACACATTTTATGGCTATAATTTCATAAAGGTTAACTGATGTTAGAGATATGTCCGTTCAGGTATTTTAGACACACTCGAACTCGATGGATCTACGACCTCGTGTAATGGTTATGAAAATGGCCAAAATGAGTTTTGTTCTATTTCGAGCTGAATTAATGTGGCAGATAATTGGAGGAGAAAATCATGCAGATACCGATACCTATGCTGAAGAATTTTCAGAGTATAATAACCATTCAAATGTAAATTCAGTTTATTCTGAATTCCATTAACTGGAATGTCCTTCTGTGTGGGATTGACATTTGCTGGAAATATTTACTTACTCACATAGGAAAATATTCTCAGTAAAATTCTTATTCATACAGTTGGCTTGATGTCAATGCAGACGAATTATTTTTTAATTTATGTGTACTTATTTTTTTCATGACTTAAAGTTCAAAGTGTAGGTATTTTCTTGTCTCATAGGTCATAGTTGTAAATTTCATTGGTGTACCTAACGCACTTCGAGAAATTTTTGATTTATATTGTTCTACCTCGGACTAATCCGAGACGTTGTACCTTACGCCAGTTCAACTGGTCGAACTTTGCTCATGCAAATTGTTTGTCTCAGAAATTAAGATGGAACAAAAGTGGTATTAAAAGGGCATCATGACGTAATCTCGAATGACAAAAATCTCGAAGGCTAAAAATCTCGAAAAGTTTTTTTTTTAATCTCGAAAGCAAAAATCTCGAATGTACAAAAATCTCGAAAGTAAATTCGAGATTTTTTTTTTGCACCCATCCCATAGCCAAACAGTAAACCCAAGCAGGGGGGTTGCGTGCCTCCCATACGCATCTCACTTTTTAACACAATTTTTAATATTAATTCGAGATTATGGTTTCTAGATTTTTTTTTTCGAGATTTTTTAAATTCGAGATTTTTGCTTTCGAGATTTTTTTTTTCAAGATATCGTGGTAAACCACACCGTGTGATCCTACATTAATGTCTTTTTTTTTAATTTTAAGTTAGTTCTATTCATTTCATACGCATTTTGCGGATTTTCCAAATTTTCGGCTTTCTTTATTTTCTGTCTGCAGCTAAACTCAGATTCGACCAACAAAATACAAGAAGCGAGACCGATTCATTTCTTTTTAAGGTTCCGTTTCCATATGGAGGAACCTTATTGCCTTCGCTACGATGTCTGTCCGAATAAAATAAAAAATGTTGTACCTAGGTCTATCTCAAGAACTAATTGACGTAGAAGGCTGGAATTTGCACACAGTATCAGGTATAACCTCTAGTTAATCGACAAATACCAATATTAACAATACATCAGCTGGTTTTGGAGTTATTCTTAATTTCATGGAAAAAATATGTTCATTCGCACAAAAAACTGTTTATTTTTAGATTTACAAAAAATACTACATGTACTACTACATCCTTTCGTGTAGATCATCTTCGTAGCTATATATGTGCTGAAGACTGTTATGTCGAAAAGTTAATATTTTAGAAGATATTTACAAAAAAACTCAATCAATCGCCACAATTGGAACTTCCATATTCCTTTCCAATCCCAATGCATACCCATCTCATACACCATCAGTGTTGCCCCCCCAACTGGTTGAAAATGTAGCGTGGCGGATTTAAAGTGTAGTAAAACAATAGGCGTGTATTACTGGAAATCTATCTTAGCAAAGTAAAGTAAAGTAGAATCTTCAACACGCAATTACAACAACTACGGAAGTGTCAAGTAGAGTGTAGTTGTTGTAGTTGCGTATTGAAGATTCTACTTTACTTTACTTTGTTGATATATAGATGCCCAATAAAACGCGGTTAATTATAATTCCTTAACCCATTAAGTACCCATTTAAAAATTTTAGAATCTAGAATTTTTGTGAATATCTACTTTCTTGACTTTTTTCCTCTGTATCAAAAAAAATGTTTTGATGCAAAAGGTTTCTCCAAACAATTCTAATAGTGACTGCAAAAAAAAATTTTCAAAAAACTCTTGGGTAATATTTTTTATGATTTTTTGAAAATTGCTAAAAATTACCTCCTTTCCATAGAAAATTTTTCTGAAATCATCCCATTAAAAAAATCATAAAAAATATTAGCGAAGAGATTTTTGAAAAAAAATGTTTGCAGTCACTATTAGAATTGTTTGAAGAAACTTTTTATATCAAAACATTTTTTTTTTTTGTTTGACCGAGGAGAAAAGTAAAAAAAGTAGAAAAGTTCTACAAAAGTTCTAAATTTTCAATGGGTACTTTAATGGGTTAAGGAAAGTTGTGTATGATTCCAATGGAATTTAAATGACCTTTCATTGATGCCAAAATTTAGTAATAGAATAGTGAAGTAAGTTCAAATTATGAGCAGAATTAACTTTAGTTTTGTCAAAATACTTATGCCGGCCACTGTAGAAAAAAGTATTAGCGTAGGTTATTAATGATGAGGGTGGGTCAAAAACTCCTTCTACATGCCTTAATAATTCCATCGATTGCATTATTGTATCCACAGTAGAAATATCTAAATTATTTCGTAAGTCGTCTTTAATTATTTGAGTTTGAAAAGCATCGTTCTGCAGTTTCACTACTATGAGGCAAACTACATAACGTTAGCATGTAATTACATAAGTTTGTAAATGCTGGCTTTCCTTTGAAATTCTTGGCGCTTTTCAAATTTACCCAAAATTGCACAATATCTTCATTATAATATTCCTGTGGAAATATACGGCCAAACACAATATTCGATATTATAGTTTTAATTTTTTTTCTTTTAGATTTTTATTTTCTGAAATTTTGAAATTGTAGTGTTTTGTGAATATTTTACGAATTTTCGTAGTGACTTTTTGAGGGCGAAAAATGTAGTGAAAACGCTACAATTGTAGTAGGGGGGCAACGCTGTACACCATTGTCAATGTCACCACACCCACACGGCCACACGGCCATACGCAAAAAACTATACGCGCAAGGCAACCGAGAGAATTACTCCGAAAAGGGTGTGGCTTGTGTGTTTATCGCTCTCGATGCATTATGCGTTGTTGGATTGCATGGGGAGATTTCGTGTTGGATATGAGTGGAATCTGGAATGTCGTGGGCGTGGCTGGCAGTGGTGTGGTGGTTGCTGTGGAGAAAATTATTTTTGTTGGATAGGACATAGGAGGCGGATCTTAAGTGAGAGACATAATTCATACCTAGAATTTTTGCATATGAGATTGAGATGAGATGTGCTTGAGTTGAGGAGAAATACCTTTTGTGAGGTTTGATGGGAGAGAATGGTGAATATTTTATGATGTTGGTTGTTGCTAGTGCAAGTGCATCTCGGTCGATGTCAGTTTTGTTAGGACTCTCTCTTCATTTTTCCCACGAAATGTGGACATTTTTCCCTTTTTTCCCTTTTCACCGAACTCAAATTCCCACAAACTTCCCACGATACATCATACATATTATATCGAAAGAAAATCACAATGGCCGCGCTCTATTGACCGCTAGATGACTAGAGGCATGCCAAACTCCATATATATATTGTGAAATATCCTTTTTTGCGAAATGTTTCAATCTAGCGCAAATTAACTGAATAAATAAAAATTGTTGGCGCAACAAGTCCGTATAGGCACCCTTGCTATAGGTCTAGCTTCTCACATAATACATTATGATGGCACAAAATACATTTTTGATGTTCATGAAGATAAAGTAATAAAAATTCAAACTGGTTACATTCCAATGTCACTTTGCCGCTGGCGCTAGAGGTCTAGTTACATGCGCTGCCACTGCGCCGTCAGATTGTTTTTGTACTAGAATTTTTTGTTAAAAGGCTATTTATTTTATTTGAGCTGATAATTGTTGTGAATTGGAATAGTTTTGATGAAATTTCGTTAAAATTTCTTTTTCCTGAAATTCCCACGATTTTGGTGATTTTTCCCTTTATCCCACGGAAGGCTTTTCGGACATCGAAATTCCCACAAAAAGGGATAAATCCCACGATATAATAACACTGGTCGATGTCATGGAGGATGGTGGCGGTGGGTTGTGCTCTGGCCTCTCTCCCCACGATCATCGCATTGTTTCATATTCGTTGTATCGTGTTCGTGTCTTCGTGATTCGTGAATGCATTTTTGTTGCACGTGTGCTCTCTCTGTTGATTGATGATTTTGCAATGAAATATCTTGCTCGCATTTTTAGGGTGTAGGTCAGTTAAGGTATGTACTACATAGTTAGTTTTCGAAGGCCCAAGTAGGCGGGCCTTAACTGTGCATGAATATTATTATGAACTGACGTACGGAACCTTCGGTGCGCGAGTGACACTTGCACTTGGCCGGTTTTTTTTATAATTTGTCATTTCATTTGACAAAAGGAAATTATATTTTTTCTATTTAGGTACATTATTTGGCTATAGTGCTAGTGGAAATAGGGGTTGGTATGATGATATCTCCTTTTCCAAGATCCTCTATTCCATAATTCCCCATGCTGGAATCCCTTACTCTAGTTTTACGAATATTTAATTTTATAGAGCACATGCTAAATAGAGGCCCAGTAGGAGAGACCTGGTATAGCTAATACTAAGATGGCGCAATGTAATACACCAGGAGACAAAGTTACTTGTATATAAAGCAGCTCATAAGACCAGTGCTAGCCTACGGTTGTCCCAATGTCCCATACGGTGCACTATATATCACCAACTACACAATGAAAGGAATCGAGCTTTTCGAAAGCAAGATATTCTGAACCTGCACGCACACGGCTATGGTGTAATCCGTTAACGCTGAAGTTTCATCCTCCAACGATACTCGATGAAAGAGCAGGAATGATTCTAGTTCGCTAGACTTCTTCGGAACCTAGATGACCACCCCAACCAAGAAATCCAGCAATTCATACAGCAACAGATGGAAGTATTTTGGACGTAGTTAGGTGTAGGGGCATATGGTTTTCCCAGGAAACAAGGATACGAATTAAATTACAAGCAAAGGTTCATAAATTGTTACATATCTCGCCCTTGCATTTGTATGAAATCCTTTGAGTATACTTACTTACTTACTTACTTATCGGGCTCCCGACCCGTGAAGAGTCTCTGCCTGAGACACTGCAGCCTTCCATCCTCTACGATCCCGGGCACGCTGCTTCCAGTTGTCGAGACCAAGCGCTCTGGCATCCGCGATGGCTTGGTCTTTGAAACGGAGGTTCGGTCTTCCTTGTCTTCTCGAACCTGGGGGCTGGGATTCGAAGATCCTCTTAGCTGGAGCATTATTGTCCATTCGCTCGATGTGGCCGAGCCAATGTAGTCGACGTGTTTTGGCTTTTTGGACTACATCCACATCTTGGTACAGCTCATAGAGTTCGCGGTTGTATCTTCTCCTCCATTCGCCCTCCTCGCACACAGGACCAAAAATCCGCCGAAGTATTTTTCTTTCGAAGGAGCCTAGTATCAGCTCTCCCTTCTTGCTTATCGTCCAGCACTCGGCGCCATAAAGCAGAACTGGCAGGATGAGGGTTTTGTAGAGCACACATTTCGTCCTTCGAGTTAGGAGTTTTGAACCCAGTTGTTTTGCCAAACCGAAGTAGCAACGCGTTTCCTAGGGTAATTCTTCGCCGGATCTCCACTAGGGTGTCATTCGTGGAGTTCATGTTTACTCCGAGGTAGATGAACTCCTTAACTACCTCGAAGTTGTTGCTATCAATAGTGACGTTTTGTCCTAGGCGGTGGACAGATGCTTGTTTGTTTGTTGATAGCATGTACTTAGTCTTGTCCTCATTTACTTGAAGGCCAACGGACTTCGCCTGTTCTTTAATCGCCGTGAACGCTTCTACCACGGCACGCTGGGAGCGACCGATGATGTCAATATCGTCCGCATAGCCCAGTAGCTGTACGGATCTGTTGAAGATAGTGCCTTCCGTGTTGATACCTGCCCTGCGCACTATCTGCTCCAGTACGAGATTGAAGAAGTCGCATGAATCCTTTGAGTATACTTGCATCTAATGCTAAATACAGAGATGTTCTAAGTAGATCAAATCAACGTTGGATACATTTTGAAATATACAGCATAATAGAAAATGTTGGCTGGTGGTGAAGGAAAATGTAGCACATTTATGAGACAAAAAATCTATTTATGTAAATGCTCAGCCAAACAGTTTGAAGATCCTTGGTATATACTTTTTTGATTAACTAGAAGACCGACATTCTTAAAAGAATCCTAGAATTCACAAACATAGTAGATACTAGTGCTCTTGATTTTACCCGGGTAATACCCATCTGAACAACTACCCGGGTAACCGGGTACCTGGTAAATGCGGGTATTACCCAAGTTCGCGGGTACCCGGTAGTTTCGGGTAATGGGTACCCGGTAATTCCGGGTAATGGATTTCCTAAATTCAGAAGTACCTGGAATTGAATATCGAGGTGTTATGAATGTTTTTCGAGCTACATCTATGTATACATATAATAAAATTGTAGATTTTTTGTTTGTTCCACTATCACGTAAGAACTACTAACCCGATTGGTATATGGATCTTTTTGGAAAAGGTAGGCCTTATCAATAGGTACCATATAGGGTTTATTTGGTTAAAATTGGACAAGGGTGCGTGGCACCGCCCATACAAAAAAAACATTCAAAATCTTATATCTCGAAAACCGCCGAATTGATTGTGTTGAAACTTACAGACAATCTTAGGTATTGGCTCAGAAATATTGCTGTGAAGATTGGTCAAAATTGGACAAAAGGGCTCGGCACCGCCAATACAACAAAAACATTAAATATCCATTAGTTCGACCACCACCTAATCGATTGAGTTACAATTTTTGGGCAATCTTAGGTGTTGGCCTGGGAGTGTTCACTTTTCTTCGACAGTCATGGCCATGGGCGCCAAAGTTTTTAAAATTTGTAACATTGATATGCATTGTCCTGATAGATAAGAATACTATCTAGGCAATACGATTCCTGGAAATTTTGACTTTATAAATTTTTATTTTTTTATGCAAATTTTATCCTTGAGAAATTTCCTAAAAATGATGGCAACTTTTTTACGTACGATCAACAGAAGTTATAGAAAAAAGCCATATTTTGTCAGACAAAAATGGTCAAAAATCAGTTTTGTTAAAATCGTATACAAAGTAGATATATGTGGGTATCTACTACTGTTTTCGAGAAAGAGCCAATTTTCAAAAGTACCGTTGTTGGACATTTTAGCGAGAAACATAGTATGCAGTCATTTTGAGCATGCTTACTTTAACTCAACTATCAATTTTCGTTCAAATCGTTAAAACCATTTTCCAAAAAATCGAAATTCTAAAATTAATTTGTTTCGTAAAATTTGTATATATGGTTTTTTGGTTATGCTTACTTATCGGGCTCCCGACCCGGGCTAGCATAACCAAAAAAAAAACCTCCTAGCCCTAGAGAGCCCAACAACTCTAAATAAAGTTTAAAACAAATCCGATCAAGCATTTAGGCTGCAGGCCTATGGGACAGACAGACATACGGACGGATTTGCGAGACCAACTTTTTTGAGTTCCCCCATTATCGTAATATCAGAATTGATTAAAATCGCGAGTTCGAAATTTTGTACGAAAAGAATACATAGGTACATGTAGGTATCTATCTTTCTCTTAATACTTAAGTATACGAGAAAGTTATAGAATTTACTAGCATAGCCCGTGCACACTTCGTGGTGCAAAATTATGGGCAGTGCCACGCCCGGCCCCTTTGTCCAATTTAGATCAAACCATCATTACAACCATCCCGAGCCAATATCAAAGATTCTCTGAAAATTTGAGCTAAATCGATGCAAAACTTTTCGAGTTTTTGAAGCATACACAAACCAACGTAACATTTTTATATAAGTAGCTAAGCATTATTTGTTTTAAATTTAAGTACATATGCACGCAAATTTGAACCAACATACGCAATTGCGGGACACACTTTTTTAGACTTCTGACTGCGGTATACGAAAATGCTAAAAATCCGTGCGAAAATGTTATTTGTAAACGTGCTTGGAGATAAAAAAAAAACTATGCGGGTACCCGAAAAAACATGGGTACCCGAAAAGGAGCGGGTACCCGAAAAACCGGGTACCCGGAGTAATCGGGTACCCGAAATTTTGGTACCCGGGAAATACCCGCAAATCTCGGGTACCCGGGTACCTGGGTAGAACCCGGGTATGCGGGTATCAAGAGCTCTAGTAGATACATTAAGGGTCGAGATGGAGGATGTGTGAAAGCACATTAAGAAAATCCAGTTTGATCTTAATCCAAGAGTTTTACCTGTTTTGAGTGTTATTTCAATTCTGGTAGGTCTTCTGGTAGGTCTTCAGTATTATAAGCTCTACTTATGACAGGCGATCTAATGATTATAAGGACGGGAAGAACATCATCAGTGTACCTCATCAGAAGTTCCAGTGGCACCAAGATACTTGTCATTAGAATTGACAAAGAGTGGTTCTGTGGAAGTAAAAATTAAATTAAATTAAAAAATTCTGTACTTTTCTAATTACGGTGATTATTATTTAAAAAAAAAAAACCTAGAATATAAAACACGAGTTTAAAAAAATCCACAAATTTCCTGACATAAATATTTAACTGTATCGCTTTAGTGTAGGAAAAGCCAATCCAAGTCGCTACTCAAAGCCATTTGATTTTAATAAGCCGCGTGGATATTTATGGATTCTTTCGATGGTTTCTTGTAAGCTAATAGATTCAGATCTTATGATCGTTAAATGGAAATCCACTAGACGCATTTTCTCCTTCTCGATTCCCACAAAGCAAAAGCCTCTCCCTATGGGAATCCATTAGCCATTAGCTTCAGACTGGACATCAAGAAGATTAACTCTACGAAATTGATGATGTCCTTGTGCGAGTCCTAAAACTCATAGCAATTTCACAGTATTACTTCGAAAAATACCTTTAGGTGACAAATGCTTCGTGAATAAAAAACACATTCCACGGAGACAATAAAAATCGAGTAATTACATTCCAAAGCCATTCTAGCTTAAATGATCGTTTCCTGCTTTGCCAACTTTACTGCCTTTTCTTTTTCTTTACATTTCCCCTTCACTCACCACTCGTTATTTCATTGCGTTAGAATGGAAAATAGCTTTTCATTTCTTCTTCGGTTAGAGGGCAACAAAAAAAAATGAAAATAAATATATTTTTTTCCTTTTCTTCCATTTTCGGGGTCATAAGGCAGAATAAGAAAACCCAGACAAGAAAAAGGACTCCAAGGAACACAAAAAAAAAAAAAAAAATCGTAATGGCATATAATTATATTTAATTCAACAGAAAATAATGGTACAACTATTTGCGGTAAATCTCTCCATGGCCGTCATCCTTGCAGTGTGCTGCGCTGTTCTGTACTGAGAATAAGTATATGTATCTCTGAACTAAAAGTCCTTGTGCTACTTAAGAATTCAACTGCATAAGGCGCAAAGTACAGCAAAACAAAGAAAACGACATTGCGCGTCGTAATAAAGGAAAAGAAAATTTTGCACTCGCAGAGAATTTTTTTTTTTAACTTTACCGCTCGAAAATCCAATGGAAGTGCCAGGAAAGAATTTCCCACTGAAGGAGGAACTTTTGCATTTAATTTAATGAAAACGGTTTTTTTTTCTGTTCTATTCCACTATTGAATGGACTTTTGCGCGCCCACCCACACCAACACTATAGACACGCAATGTGGGATGATGGTATAGGCTAAGGCGAATAGTGTGTCTTTTAGCGTAAGGGCAGATGGAATTAGCGCAAATGTACCGCTCAGGAGCTCGCCATTCTGCCACTAGCAGAGGGTGGGGCAGAATATGCAATTCAATTTGTTACCGCATTATCCTGCATGGGACACATTGAGTTGAACAAGTGTTTTTTGTTCGGCTTTTGTTCTGATACCTATCGGATACGTTCGTTTAGGGATTTGATAATGAGTTTCTTTTTCTTTTTTTTCTTTTTCTTTTTTTGCTATGTTGATACTGGATAATTGCTCGAGGTCAGAGAATTTACAAAATTTTATTCTATTATTTGGTCTTTAGATTTTTGGTTTCGTTAATTTGGTTTCTGATGGGCAAAGTTGGGACAGGATGTGCTACTGTGTTCACTTTAATATAATAATCTGCATTTGTAATTAAATTTTAATCCGCAGTTTATATGCACACTTGTGGCGCATAATCTGTTTATGGTGCAGAAAAGCGGTTTAATGTGCGAGTAGGAGTCTATTATGAAAGCAACTGGTTGAAGGATATTTTTAGAGAAGTGTTTCGTGAATGTAACCCAGTTTTAATGAGAGGATATTACTTTAATTATTTCGTATAACAAATTTTTGTGTTATATTGTTTTTGATTGTAGGAAGTTTCTGACAGATTTTCAGTTTTAATTGGGAGTGTTGAATATGAGTGACAGCATTTCCTTTTATAGAGATACCTAGTGAAGATATTGGAACTATCCCCGATAGGATACAATTTCCATTTTGTTTCAGGGGAAGAGTCTGTATGTGGATTCTCAATTTTCCAAGTATTTTTTAAGAAGCGATAGTCTAGATTCTAGAAGATGTCAGTTGAAGCAATTCATTAAGAATTAAGAATTCTCAGAATGCCGAATAACGAACAAAAAAAAAAAATGTTTTTGCAAATGTTTTTCCGAATTGTTTAAAAAAATAGAAATTGCATTAGAAAATTTATATTACGTACTTGTATTGATATTTCGGCATATGTGTAATTGTAGAGCGATGTGTCACCTACACATATGGTGGCAGTCCTAACACAGGAAGATTAAGTATAGTTGATACAAAATAGCTGTAATGACTGGTCTTTTGTTGAATGTGATGACTAGCCGCGCTTTGTCGAAACTAACTCGCGTGCAACCAGTTAGAGTCGATAGACGATAGGTAACTTTTCCATACAATATACAACATACAACATAGTCCATATACAACAGATTTATATAATGAACCTAGGTCTAGCTTCTCAATTTTTTCTTTACTTTACCATTTACCCAGGTGACCTTGTAACGATGTGTTGCAATTAACTCGGAGCACATTTTATGTCTACACTTGACAAAGTTGTCGATCTTCCAATATATTTTATACCTACATACGTCTTCTGTCAAAGTTGTTTCTGTTGATGTTTCTGTGTTTATCTGTTTCTTGCTTAAATTTTCAATCTTCTGCATTTAGAAATCCTGGAATTATAACACTGCGGATAGTCCAGCATACTAATTACTAAACACATGCTTTACTTTTATTTTTGGGGCGCTTACAGTCCAGGGTGCCTCAACCAAAAAGCCCTTCCAGCCGGCTCGGTCCCTAGCTAGCTGACTCCAGTTGCGCACCCCAATTTGGTTGAGGTCACCCTCCAATTGTACGCGCCACCTAAGGTTGGGTCTTCCTCTGCTACGTTGTCCCTCAGGGGTGGACTCAAAGACTCGTCGGCCTGGTGCGTTGCTGTCCATACGCTCCACGTGCCCCAGCCATCTCAGCCGTTGTATCTTCACTTCAGCTGTTTGACCAGGTAAATGTCGCTGTATAGCCCATATAGCTCGTCGTTAAATCTTTTCCTCTACACTTCGATACAAAGTCGACCGAATATAGTCCGTAGAATCTTTCTCTCAATACATCTCAGGAGGTTTTCATCCGATTTCGACAGAGTCCATGTTTCTGCACCATACACAAGAACCGGGATAATTAGGATCTTATATAATATCTCCTTGGATCTATGAGAGAGGGCTTTACCTCTTAGATGCCTTCTTTCTTAGCCCGAAGAAACGGCGATTGGCAAGATCGATTCTTCGCTTGATCTCTGCGCTGATGTCATTTTGCGAGGTGATAGTGGAGCTCAGGTAGAGAAAGTCTTTAACTACTTCGAAGTTGTATCTATCCATCGTGACGTTTTGTCCGAGTCGTCGATGCTGAAACTCCTTTCTCGTTGACAGCATATACGTTTTATACTCATTTACAACCAGACCCATCTTATCGCCGCCTCCGTTTCAATACTTGCAAATGTGCCACTGACTGCTCACTGCGATCTTCCGATAATGTCACTATCGTCAGCATATGCAAGCAGTTGAAGAGACTTCTGAAAAATGGTACCTCTGATGTTGGCTTGTGAGTTTCGTATAATTGCTTCAAGGATGATGCTAAAAAAGTTAGACGATAGCGAATCGCCTTCTCTAAAACCTTTTTCGACATCAGAAGGCTCGTCCAAGTGATTTTTTGATCAGTTGAATTCAGACAACAATTTCTCCGTACACAATCCTATTACCTATGGAAAGACATTTCGGTATTTATTCTTCTTATCAGGAAATTAGTCTTGAACTTTGTTTATCCGTCTGTTAGTTTTCATAATTCAATATTTATCGGCAGTATTATGTCATTAGTTATATTCGTTATTTTCACTTAGCTGTTTCTTTATTGATTTTCATGTCAAGCAAATAGCTTTTTTAATTTTGTTTATCCTCCACAGGAAGGTATATTACTTTAGCATTACATTTGTAACGCCAAGAAGTAGTCACCAGATACCCCATAAAATCGAATGAAAACTACTACTAAATCCCATACAAAAATATCGGATTATATAGCTTTTTGATGTTAAAAATTAAATTTAAATAGCTAGCTAGCTACCGTAAATATAGTAAGTTTAAACTTTGCACATATTGTTTTAATAATATTTAAAATTTTTTGACCGAAAATGAGCTTGGTCGAATAAAAACTACCCGTACCTCCCATACAAAAATATATACATAATTTTTTAATACTAAAATATTTTTTTATTTTACAATAATATAGTACCGGGTATTTGAGCTTCGGCATAGTCCAAGATAATTCTCTTACTGGTTTTAAGTACCTACTATGTACTAAATTTTTGACAAAGACACTATACTAAATGAAAGAAATTCTGTGACATCTGTCACAGCGAAAGAAGGGAATCACTGGTTGCCCGATATTTTCTGAATTCTCTCAATTCTATCCCAGCATTTATGCCTAAAAATTCAATATTTTCCCCTTTAATCTATGTATAAAAGGGGAAAAGCGTGATTCAATTTGCATAGTTTTTTTTCATCATATCGAGCAGTAGGTATACTTCTGTGACGGGAGCGAAGCCGCTGGGAAATGTTCTCTGCTATTCTGATGAGGAGTATGAGGCAAATTTAAGAGGTTTTCGGCATCTTTTAAAAGGAAGCCCCTACTATACCTTTTTAGGGAGTTACGCGGAGACTAGATTAGAAGAGAAATTGCGACAAATAACGCAAAGGTACGGGCGCCTGTCGCTGTATTATATTTTATATCTATATTTACATATATAAAAATTGAGCCCTAAAATGATTGTCGTCGATTCACGTCTTAACGCACTCACCTTTTTTAACCAAACTTTCACAGATCTTTGGTATACGGTTTCCATATACGGTTTCTGTGAAGTTTGGTCAAAATTGGACAAAGGGGCGGGACACCTCCCATACAAAAAAAAAACATTCAAAATCTTATATCTCGAAAACATCTGAATCGATTGAGCTGAAACTTACAGGCAATCTTAGGTATTGGCCCAGGAGTGTTGCTATGAAGATTGGTAATTGGACAAAAGGGCGTGGCATCGCCCATACAAAAAACATCTTCTATGGGTTGAAACTCGATGACGTTATTACTCAATAACCGCTTAGCCGATTTTCATGATTCTTTTTTTGTTTTGTTCGTATTGCTGTATTTCAGGTTTACGCAGAAAGAAAATTCCAGAAAATCGATTTATTCTCATTTTTCGCATTTTACGAAGGAACATTATTATCTAAGATATAGGTATAAGCAATACAATTTCTGTGCACGGGCAAAGCCGGGCGGGTACAGCTAGTATTTAAATAAAATTAAGCAAAATATATATATATTATATTATAATATTTTTTTTTTTCATTTCAGGTATGTATATAGATATATTATGACGTTCGACAATTATTCCACTAAAAGTAAGTTAATATAATATATAATATTTTTATAAGTTCAAAAGCTGTAAAACATAAACAGGCCGTTGCCGAACTTGCACATAACTTTGAAATTTCCAAGGTGATTCGAATTTAAAAATAAAATACAAACCTTGAACGTCTGTTTTAAAGCAAAGCGAAGTAGGATGTTTAGCGGGCAATTAGAAAATCTAAACATCTGAGGTTCAAATTGCATAGTTACTTATCACAAAATCTTGACACATATCAGAACATAATGTATATGCTTGCATACCTTAAAACATTGTAATACATAGTAATGACATAAGTCTAGACGCGAGCAAGGACTGCAGCCATAATACTTATAGGTACATATCCATCCATCCATCCATACTACTTATAAAATGTTCGTTTCTCCATAACTCGAGAACCATTCGTCCGATTTTCATGATTTTTTTTTTCTATTTAAAGATCTGATTTGTGGCCAACTTAGTAAGTAAGGTGGCTGAGAACTGCTCAAAAGTAAATGGGTCGCGGGGAGTAAGGGGGGTCTCAGGAACCGTTAGCCGTATGAACTTGAAAGTTTGTACGTTAATAGATAAGTCAAAACTATTACATGTCTTATTCGTCATTTTCGAAAATTCTTCCTATAAGGGTTGAAAAACTTTTAAAAGAAACTTTTCTATATCGACCTTACTACGCTTAACTTGCCATTATACACATAAACTTATGTACATCAATTCAAGATATGCTTTTATACTTAACCGAGCTAACCGAGCTTCACCGAGCTAACATTCATCTTTCTGGTCCATCCATAGGGTGAAAATAGATCTTATTTGGCCAAGTGCGAACAAAATTGCTTTCTCGATTGCAATTGTGCTTAGGGGTAGTTTTATATTGCGTTCTAAAAATAGAATGATTACTCGTACGACGGGCATTTAGAATGCACATTGTAAATGCTCATGAATGGCGTAGTTGAATTTGATGTAGGAAATGGATATGCATAAAACAAACTATTTACGTAAATAGGTATGCATAATCGTACATACATTCATATATATATTTGAAATCTGCAGCTATGGAAAGTGTAACCAGTGTAACGATATGATCGCGTAGTACATATAAATAATCAGATAATCATACTGTGACGACATAATGGACGTAATATTTCATTTATGTGAAATATTAAGTCGTGGGAAATTTACCTTTTCGTGGGAATTTTGATGGTGAAAAACCGTCTCGTGGGAAAAAGGGAAAATCTAGTTCTCTAATGCAATTTTGTGGGAAATTCTATTTACTGAAACTTCTTTTTGTTTTCATTTAAATTCTCAAACTTTTTCAAACTTATAATGATAATTTTATCACATTTCTACTACGTTATCTTATTTTCAGAAATTGAGCCCATCTAAATCTTACCATAGATGTAATAAATCTACTATAACTAAAATCGATTCGGATCGGTTACTTTTCGATGTATATGCAATTGCCATATAAAGTTTGCTATTTCTCTTTCTTACTTTCTTCTGCATCTACATTGTTTTGGTTTTCGTTGTTGTACTTGACACGTGTGTCTGTGGTTGTTCTTTTCATTCTGTTAGCTGCGTAAACATTGGAGTTTAACTAGTGTAACGTTATACTGACTATTCGAAATAAACCTAGTTTTTATAATAAATGTACATACTTATAAACTACATGAGGTACATAATATGAATTCAATATATTTTTTTATATTTTATTTTATAATGTAAAGAATAAGTAGTTGGCTGAAATAGGGTGCCTACAGGGCCGTAGCCAGGATTTTGTTTCGGGGGGGGGCTTGCTTCCAAATCCTACGAGGGTGTCCCAGTTAAGCAGTATAATCCTTTAAGGGAAGATTCCTGAAGTTCCGCCGAACAAAAAATTGTATGGCGGGGGGGTCTATTTTCACCATATTTCCCGTAATGGCCCTTCAAAGCATGTGACCTCCAATTTGGAGGTGTTACCACTTAAAATATAACTTCTAACTTCTAAACTATTAGAGATACAAAAATTGTTTTGTGCATTTTGAAAAGACAATTTAGACAAAATCTTATGCACTTCGGGTACATATGCATGTGCAGCTACAAAAAAATATATTTTATTTTATTTTTGTCAAAATATTTACTTAATAAATTTTTATTTGTTTTATGAAATTTTTATCCTTGAGAAATTTTCTAAAAATTATGTTAAGCAACTTTTTTACGCACGATCAACAGAAGTTCTTGTAAAAGCAGTTTTTTGTCAAAAAAAAAAAAAAATGGTCAAACAAAATTAAGTCAGAAGAATAAACTAACGTAATTATGAGCAATGGTTAACAGTTAATTGTCCAATATGAAAAAAAGCTTAACATTGATAAGTTGATCTCCACAAAATGTATTCAAAACGTGATTACGCGGACATGGTGTTTGTAAACGGGTTCTGCCATGGAAACGCTTCGTCGGCAAGATAGGAGTCCAACGCCAATACCCAAATTGTAGTACACCATGTAGCCGGGTACTGATGCGTATCAGCGCCTTGTTGATACCGGGTGAGCTCCTCGAAATAAAAAAAACGACGTTCAGACGTAGCGGGGGCAGAAATTGAGGGTGGGAATTTGCGTGCTGTGAAAGTTAAGCCTTTAGTCAGGTCCGAGGACTAGCTGTGCAATGATTCACAGAACTCTCCAGAGTAATAGGTTATAGGTACCCTTTCCATTTAGCACCGGTACGGACACTTCCTCAAAAACATTCTGTGGACTGACGGAGCGCAAATCACAAATACACACAACATCCTTTCAAAAGTAAGAATTTAATTATTTTGAACAACTTCTTCAAAATGTGTGCTTATTTCAAAGGAGGTTTAGCGTAAATGTTTGAAAACACTTTAGTAGGCCCGCACGTTCTTCCACAAACAGTTAATTCCCATTACTACTAGGAATTTCTTAGAGAACGATTGCCGAAGCTCCTTGAAGATGTTCTTCTTTTTCAGAGAAGAGCGATGTTCTTTCAACAAGATGGAGCACTTTGTGACAGTAGCAGCGGGGTAAATCCATTCCTTAACCATACTTTTAATGAACGGTGAACTGGTCGATTTGGCCCAATTCTTGGCCACCCAGATCTCCTTACCTAACACCCATGGATTTTTTTCTTCTGGGGTGAGATGAAAGAAAAAGTTGATTTTAGAGAAATATCGAGTCTTATTTGACCATTTTTGTCTGACAAAAAAATGGCTTTTACTACAAATTCTCTTGATCATATGTAAAAAAGTTGTTTAACATAATTTTTAAAAAAATTATCAAGGATAAAAATTTCATAAAAAAAATAAAACGGGAAATATGGTGAAAATAGACCCCCCCCCGCCATACAATTTTTTGTTCGGCGGAACTTCAGGAATCTTCCCTTAAAGGATTATACTGCTTAACTGGGACACCCTGTATATTTCAATTCATTCATTTGTTTTTTATTAGTTTTTATATCGTATGTAGGTACCTAAACGAACATACTAAAATTATTTTTTCCAAAGCAGAAGACGTCTTGATTTTTTTTTTGTACATGACATTATGGTAGAACGTCTTCGTTGACCATGAATCCGTCCGTAAGATTTTGTATTATCCAATCTATGCAAGGAATCAGTATAGACACTCTAAAAGAGGCTTCAGTAGAAGAGGTTTCTGGATTGGAACGCGTTGTTTGTTTCAATGAAGTTCTTGGGGCTCTTAATTCAACTTCAAATAAGCCCTCTCTGAAAAAATCTTCGGCATTTTCTCTGATGTTCTTAAGAGAATTCAGAACTTCTTTTGTGCGGTCGATAGCAGAAACGAAATCTAAGGATTTGTTCGGTAGGAAAACTGATAAGGGTAGCGTTAAACTGAATAGTTTTTCGCATACAATGAGGCTTACTAGGAAATCACTTTTGGATCGCTACCAAAAGTGTTGATGCTTTCGAAGACATCGCCCACGTTCTGCTGGTTATTTCTTCAAGACTTATTGAGATGCATTTGAAGAGCTCTACAAAGAAAATAATACTGTCATACCTTTCAATGAATCTTGTTTCACAAAGGCTTATAAGTCGAGATTTTCGGCTCTAAAGTGCGTGTTTTTAATGACATTTGTTTAAAATTGAAGTCGAAGCCGTTAAAAGCAATTACATCATTTACATCATTAGTATTAGTATTAGTATAACTATGTGGTACATAGCCATTTGAAAAGCTTTTAGTTTTCTTTTGTTGAATTATTCGCTTTGTAAATTAGTTCTTCTTTTCCTTTCATACCATTAACTTCTCTAATTGAATTCTTGTCAAATCCTTTTTATACATTTGAATTAAAGTATTATTTAAATCGTACAACGGAACGGTGTTTTCTTTTTGGAATCCGAGGTCACTTTCGTGAACATTTGTTGCGGTTTTTATCAACATTTTTTAAAGTTATATTTGCATTTGAATGGTTGTGGAAGAAATTTCACTAACTACACCAAGGCAATTGCGAATTGCAGGAGTTGACATGGTATTAGACAGAACCAGGTTCAAGCGATGGCTTGCACAGTGTACATACCTATAGCGTTTGGTATGTACACCAAAGGGTTAAGGAAAGTTTTGTATCATTCAAACGAAATTTAAATGACCTTTCCATTGGTACATGACGTAAGTTTCAAATTATGAGCAGAATTAACTTCAGTTTTGTCAAAATACTTGTGCCGGCCACTGTATATTAGAAAGTTTTAGTTTTTAATTTTTTGCTTAGCGTTTCGGGGGGGGCTTGAGGGGCTGAAGCCTACGTGCCTGGGTGCCTATAACCACTTTTTTATTTTTTTCGTTCAAACTTTCAAATAAGGACTCTTTTACTCGCTAAAATACACTTTTATGTTATTGTTTTCTTTTTTACTCATTTTGAAGCTATTTAGTTAGACGAGTATTGTGATATTGTAATGAATTATGAATTACATTTTTTTGTTTATCTATTGATGAATTGTTTTGATTTTTTTAATAATGAAGACTGAATATAGAATATTTTGTTAATACCTACTTGTTTGTTTTTGGAAATGATTGTTCCTTTTTAATAAAACTGTTTAAAAAAAAAATATGTTTTAGTTTATTTTACTCAAAAATATCATTGTGGGAAAATTATGGGAATTTCCGACCGATGGGGAGACCGATGGAAAAAAGGGAAAAAACCTGTTGAAAGACATACCAACACTGCCCATAAGGCCTGTACTGACAATTTTTGTTGGACAGAGTATAGGTATGATGTATTGCGAATGTAGTGGTAGAGGAGTAAAAATAAAGGGGGGTGGTAAAAGCTATCTACCGAACTACTCTACTAGGCCGATTTTATTCCTTTCTTTTATTCTTTAATTCTTTTACAGTTGTCATGGCCATACCGTTCGGATCAGTATCTACAGGTTACGTAATGACTAAGTTATCGACGGGGGTGGTAGGGACTAACTCTGGAACTATCTGGAAAAATTCTTTCAACATTGTACTGGCTATTACTTTAGGAGAGGATGGGGGAAGGGGAACCGGACGGGGGTATAGGAGCTATCTTCGGAACTACTCGGTCATTACTGGAGTTATGTTATGTTTACGGTGACCATATTTTTAGAAGCCAAACCCGGGACAAAAAGAAATATGAAAATTATAGCAACGAACAGAAAAAAAAACAAAACATTTGTATTGGATTATTCCATAAATTATTACTTTATGAAGGGAATACAAATAATAATCTACAAACTTGATTCCTTCATGATTTCATGAGTCATGACGTAAAAACAACACAATAGGGACAAAACATGTTGCACTTATTTGTCGTACACATGCCTAAGAAAAATGCTCCGCACTCTTTGAAACCCAACTTGAAAACTGTCTTTCATTAACTTCTCGATTTTTTAAATGAGACGTGTCCTTCAAAAGTATTTCTCCTGAATCAAGCTATGATGATCCCATGTTAAATTGTAAATATGTACAGAAAAAAAGAAGACACCAAATACCCTTTCAGCAAAGATAATAAAACACCTAGATGACGCATTCAAATGGCAATTGTGTCATATGAAATCAAAATTCGATACCCTTAAGAAGCTTTTCGAAAAAGCTTATACCGCTGAGAAAAAATGAAATCGAAGCTGAACAACACTACTACCACTACATTACCACTGCTACGGAACTGAACTGACTCCATCAGAGTCCAGCCACACACACCACTTATATTATAAATATAATTGAACATTGCATGCATTTGCAGTTCTTCATTTCATTTAATTATTCGGCATTAGTCCTTCGACGAAGTCGGACGTGCTGCGTTTTATATGCAATTTGACGTCATATCAATGCGTATGCGAATTGCGAATTTGCGATGCGAGTGTATCGTCTAGATGTGCACTTCTGCAGTGCATCGTTAATGACTCTCTTTTTGTTTTCGTTTTATGCTATATTTCTCGTTCTCTATAATGAATGTCCCCTTCCCCTTGGCCATTGATCTTGATAGATTTAAAACCGGTTTGTATTCTTATTATTACATCACTATACTGTCTGCTCTTGTTTTATTTTGTGTGTGTGTATAAGAAGGAAAAAGGAACAAACAGAACAGAAGTCCTCGATGAAAAAAAAAATCGTCGATCATTTCTGTTATGTATTATAAATTTGTTCCTTTTTATGACGGCATACCAAACTGAGCCATCGTATTTTTAAAATCTATAGGTATCTACATAATGTAGGTACATAAAACAAATAACATTTTCTTTTTTAAAATCAAATGAACTATTTATTTCAAAAAAGATACATATGAATCGCTGTCGCTTTTTGTGTTTTGTTGGTCAAATCTGAGTTACCTGTAGAGAGAAGACGAACAAAGCCGAAAATTTGCAAAATATTCAAAATACAAAATGCTAAATGCGTATGAAATGAAGAAAACTGACTTCGAATTTATTTTGCGAAGGATTCAACCATCATTCATCAAAAATAAAGAAATATTCATTTGAAAAAGATTGGATGACCTTCTACAGTCATTGACAAACATGATGTCAATTAAAGACAAAGTGACCTTTTGTTTGGCAATTCAGCTATTTCCACTTCTCCAGTGGTTTCGTTGTCAGTTATTGACAGCGCTGCAATTCATTGACAAGCTATTTTTCACTGCTTCCACTTGCCAATTTTCAATTGGCACAAAAATACGTCAATTGTCAATTTCAAATCGACAAGTGGAAACAAAGAATTATAAATATGTACAATAAAATTTTGATTTGATTTTAGAACTTTAGTTTTGTTTTAAGAGTTAATTTTAGGACTAAATAAATATAAGACGACTTAGGGCCGGTTTGTTTATCTTTGGTTAACTCAAATCAACGGCTATTTTAGCTGATAACAATATCAGTTTCTTGAGGCAAATTTTAAGCACAGAATCTATGGTTTGGTTAGTTAACCCGAGAAATCGATAACCAGCCCATTTTGGTCGGTTAAAGGTATTTAACCAAATTCGTTCTGGAATTTTGATTGTTCAAGCTTTGACATAGCCGTCAACAACACAACAATAAACGCAAAATATAGTGTGTTGTTTCGTATCAGGTTTGTCCACGCATTTTCAGCTGACACAATTGAATACGATGCACACAGTGTGGATCAAAATTGAATACATTGCTGCGGCTTTGTGCTGAAATCACTCAGGTTTAGTTAAATTAAAAAAAGACATAAATGAATAAAATACCGAAACGTACACAAAATATAAACAATTTTAACGAAGGATTAATTCTAACAAAACAACTGAATTTACAAATAAACTGGAAAACTGGAACGATTTGTCGCAAATCTACGGTTTGCTGGCCAAAGTGAAGAATAATTGAACAAACGCTTTTTGGTTACCACATAGACACAGACATAAGTATACAATCATGGGTTAAACTTAATCTGAACAAACTGGCCCTAAGTAGAGGTTAAAATAAAACTTGGTGAGCAAAGTCTGTAATTACTTTAAATTTCCTGATAAAGGAACTAAAAAACACAAATGGTATTCATCCAACGTCGTAAGTTTACCATTTGCGTAGAATGGTAAGTTTACAACAAACGTTTCATGAACGCACCAATTTGCTGTTTGTGGTAAATGGTGGTAAACCAATCAGTTGTTTCACATGAGAGGGAACGAACGAATTGATAAAATGCGAACAAACCACTTTTGATACAATTATAAAGAGAAAATTGCACATTTTACTATTCCAAGTGTAGGATAGTTAGTTAGTCCATCAAATTGTATTAAGAAAACAAGTTTTAAAAGGGTTTAAATAACGAAATTTACAATACCAATCTTTTTGCCGCGGACGAAAACTCCCTTGGTTTGGAATTGGAAATTGCGTTATTTAATCTCTTTTAAAACTTGTTTTCTTAATACAATTTGATGGACTAACTAATTATCCTACACTTGGAATAGTAAAATGTGCAATTTCTATTTTTTATAAATGCATCAAAAGTATTATAAATGCATGCAAAGTAATTGTTTTCTGATTTCGCGCCTTTATTTCAAGTGTGAAATGTCACAATAACCTCGTCGTAAGTTTACCATCTCGGTTTTCCACACAAATTCGCGTAGTAGGTTTACCATCTCGTCGTAAATGATTTTCCATACAAATTTTGACAGTTCATTTACCACGTCGTAAACTTCGTAAGTTTACATGAATACCCCTAATGACTGGCTGGAACAAGTAGGGGATCTTGCGACGATTTAGAAAAACAAACTTATTTCTAGTAACCAATTTGATAAATACTTTGGGAACAAAATGTAAAGCAATAATATATAAAAACAAAACCAATAACATTGTAATAACACCAATAACTAAATTAGTTCTTTATCAGGAAATTAAAATAATTTTACCCCTGAATACCTACTATGCGGCACTTGCGCTGCAACAAGTAATTACACACCTTGCTCTCCAAGCCATATTTTAACCTAGGTATATTTAGTCTTCTTATACATATATGTATAGATTACTCTTAAGACAAAACTAACGTTCTAAAATTAATTCAAATTTCTATTGTATTTATAAAAGGAAACAAAACTAACCAAATTCAATTTCAAATTGCTTTTTAAAAATACGATGGCTCAGTTTGGTATGCCGTCATAAAAAGGAACAAATTTATAACGTATCTACATCTTTTGCATGAGCACAGCTAACAATTTGAAATAGCCGACCGATGATTTTCTTTTCATCGAGGAACGAGGATTTCTGTTTTGTTTGTCCCTTTTTCCTTCTTATTCACACACACTAAATACATAAGCAGACAGTATAGTGACATAATAATAATACAAACCGATCTATCAAGTGCGGCGACTGTTGTTTTCCTCAAGAGGACATTCATTATGGAGAACGAGAAGCATAGCATAAACGAAAACAGAAAAGCTTCATACCATACTTCATACACGATGCACTTATGCACACACACAAAGGATTACGCGTTGAGAGAAAAGCTTTTATTTTGTTGGACAATGAGAAGAGCTTTTTGTTGCACGATCGTTGTTGCACGATCGCAACCAATGCGGGACATCAGCTAACATTACATTGCGCCATCTGTATATTATATTGTCTTTGCTTTCAGTATACCTACTTTTTCATATAATATGAATACAGAAACTATGCGATCCGCGACCCCAATATATACTTATCTGCTGCGCATTTGGGAATAACCCCCCGGTATAAGGCCCTAAGATCGATTTTATTTTAAGTCTGGTAGGTACGCTGTCCGCATTTCTTCATTTTCCTTAGCTTCATTTTTACATCTAAAGGGAAAGCATCGGTATTCACGTCGTAGCTTTAAATCAAAACAGGATACAATCACATGCTTCATAATTAGTAATCTTTACTAGCTGACTCGATAGTTGCCTTGTCTAAATTTCAATTTGTATATGATCGTTTTGTGAACGCAAATCTACCGTGAAGTCGCGAGTTTATACAAAAATTAACAAAAATAAAAACACTTTCCGCTTTTATTGAATTTTCGAATTCTCCGGGAAATTTTTCCAATATTTCTTTCGTAAAAACGTTATTTGGACTATTGCGGGAACATGTAGACATGCTGCATACGTTTATTGTGTCGTATGCAAACTGCATTTCATGTTGAAGACTGAGCGATAGGCCTTAGTTATGTATATGAAGTGCATGTTATCTAATGTTAATAAAATTTGAATAAAAAAATTAAAAAGTTTATAATGAAAATACGGGACTAATACGGGACTAAAAATTAAATACGGGACATTTGTACGTCCCGTATCCGTATGTCTTTAAAAAAATTGAAATACTTGACTGTCCCGGGAAATACGGGACGGATGGTCACCGTAGTTATGTTGCATGTTCGCGTATGAGCTGCAGTGCAATGATAACTCTTATAAATTTTAGTTTTAGTTAAAAGAAAAGAAACCGGCGGCGGGCGGAGCTGCTAGTACTATATAAAATGCAACCGTTTTTTTTCCTCCATAATTAAAGAATTATTATTAATCTGATTTTCGTGATTTTTGGAGTTATAATTAAATACCTTACCGGAAGACACCGAAAGGTATTATAGCAAAACTTATCCATCAAAACAAAGAAGAATGAAAGAGACTGCGGAAATTCCATTCAATATCGTTGCTTGTTGAAATTCTTACCATTTCCCTTTTTACTATTTCCAAAAGAGAAGCAATACGCAATATTACTGCCGTACATAGACGGAACGGGAAAAGATTTAAGAAATAAACGAAGCACACTTCCACAGATATTAACGTTATTAGATTGAAATTGTTTAATTTACTTGTTTAAGTTACTTGCAATTGAAGGAAGTGAGACAAAACTGGATTTGCAATTATTATTATAATTATATATAATAAATATATATTATATTAAATATATCTTTCTCATCAATGTTTTATCAAAAAGAACTGCTATAGTGAATGGTGATATAGGAACGCATTATTAACAACGACTAGTCTTCTCATAAAATATTGTACTTTCCTTTTTATAGAAAGTCCTTTTTGACGTACCAAGGTATATTGTATTAACAACTAGGTACTTATTCATATCAATTTGATCTGAATACCTATATGAATGACTAGCTGTACCCGCCCAGCTTTGCCCGTGCACAGGAATTGTATTGCTTATATCTTAGATACACATACCCGGCAGCCGGCTAACCGGTACCGGCTACCCGGTCGTTGGGAATACATTCTTATGGGCGCGTTCACACCTGCAAACCGAAACCGTCCATAAAAATGTATCGCAACGACCGTGTAGCCGGTACCGGTTAGCCGGCTGCCGGGTATGTGTGAAATGGGCCTTACAGTCTTAAGGAACATTTTAAAAAAAGTTTCATCGAAATCTGTCCAGTAGTTTTTGAGTTTTTAGCTGACAAAGAAAAGTCCTACAGTTTTATTATATGTATAGATAGATAACAAAAATAGCATGCAAAATTATAGTAATCGTAGTCAAAATCAATCTTATATCCTAAATTGTCATTTTTACAATAATAATTAATCACTACCTACTCCCGTTGAGAAGTAAATGAAATCGGGACACGGACACGTCATGAGAAGAATAAACATTTTTATTTTATCGTTTCCAAATGGGTCCCCAATGGGAGTCCTACTCGTTACAATGACCACCCCTGGCTTGTATATTATGACATAAGAACGAACGATGTCAGAGCCGTTTTCTTCCCTTTTGTGAGGGGATCATTCGAGCCCAATGAGCTGGCCTATCATTAAGTCGTTAAATTACGACTAAATCCACACCCTATGCTGCCAGTTGGACGGTGAGCCTTGAAAGCCGTTCTTTTGCACGACAAAAGTTTCCAGGTGCAGACATCCAGCAGCTTTCTCGTGTCAACATCCGTAGCTACCCACTGGGCAGCTGATACAAAAAGAAAACGTTAACTTTCGTTTACAATTTTTTTTTCGCCGTGTTTATGATGAGAGCGGTCGGTGACGGCTCATACCAGGCGAATAGGGACACTCAATAATTAATAATAATAATTAAGTAGTTATCCCTGCCTTTGCCTGTGAAAGTGAAGGACCACTATGTGATATTTGTGGCGCCATTAAAAGAGATTATGAAACGAAAAGGTAAACACTTTTTTCTGGAATTTTCGTATCTTACTTTGTTCATCCTGGGTGTTCTTTTTTTTTGTATTTTATTTCACAAAGCGAAAAGAATTTATTCACTGGTGTAAAGTTGATGATAGGCTCCCAGGGGAGCCTTGAGAACTTGATTTACATGAGGATATCGTATTTTTTTTTTTACTTTTTTGTTTGAATTTCATTCTTTGTATTGTAAAACAAAAAAAACAAAACAACGGAGACGGGTGAACTTGTATTTATATAGTAGACCTGATGAAAGGACGATAGCCCTAGAACAGAGCGGAGTGAGACTTATACAAAAGAATTTCAGAATAGAGTTTGCATCTCGACAATCTCTTGGGAATAAGTGTTGAACGGCCAAAAGCGAAATGCAGATACGAAATCAAGTTGCAATGAGATTTGGGAATTTTCCAAGTTACTTTCTGAGTGAGAGAAAAAAGGACTTTATTTTCTGTGTGTGTGTTTATTTTTTATTTCTTTTGATTCTCATTGTAAAGCATAAAGTTTATTGTGGAACGTTTGTTTGCATTTCGCATTGTAATTCAAACAGAAAGGCAACACAATACCAGGATTTATGGCGTGGAAAATTATAATTTGTGTGGCCTTTATGTCCTTCGTGTTGAAGGAGTGAAAGTAAAGACAGACGGCTTAAAATAACGCAGCGTGAATGTTGAATAAACCATGTTTCGACGGTGTTTGTTGAATGACAATTTTACTTTTGTTCTGGTTCACCATTCTGTAAACGTTAAGGGATGATAGGGTGTATTGAACTTTTATTCTTTATGTTTCTGTATAAAATCGGATTACCTGTTATAAGAAAAAAAAAATAAATAAATAAAAAATAAATAAATTAATGCGTCTACATGTACGCGTGGTAGAAGTTATATCTATATGGCGTTGGCGTGGTTATGATTAATTTGTGGATACTCATTCCACTATATCGATATTTTTTCGAATCTAACCTTTTTCCTTACATTCGTAGGTATGTATGTAGATAGAGACAGTACCTATAGCGAGTTTCTGATTACTTCATACATTATTGCATATGTACAATACAGCTATTCCAAAACACTTAGCCTAAGCAAAACTGTTATAAGTAGACTCTACTTTTGCAACAATAATAAATTTAACCTCGAGAATTATAACACAAAACAAGTAAAATGCAGTGAATATAACTTCCTTTGGAGGGTATAAAAACTGTAACAAATATTATTTATTAAATACCTAGACCCACAGTAAGAATGGTTGTACAATTTATCAAAAGCCACGAAGTGACAGGATAATGGAATTATTTAAATAGGAGTGTCCTACCTAGATCCATTTTCGAAATCTGCCTACTTGTGATTTTTTGACAGCGATAAAAGTAGTCTATAGCAGATTGGGATAGACAGTTTCATAAAGAACCTTGGTAATAGGTTAGTAAAGCTTTTAGTTATTTATGTGACATATTATTCTTGTGGGGAATGAAAGTGTAGCACTATAATGATATCCATTTATTATCCTCCACACATTTTAGTTATTTCCGGTTATTCTTTACTCTTTTCTTTAGCCATGAAAGGATAGATATCAATTTAATAAAAATACCAAACTAGCAAACATTTTTCGAGCCACATTAGTACGCCCTACGTCCCACCATCCCTTACATCCGAATAAACTTGCATCTGTGATAATGCCAATTTAACAATTGGATAAGATGGCAGTGTGCCAAACCGATGGTACCTAAACTATACTTAAATGCAGACGTGGTGTTTTTCTAAAAGAGTATATCTCTGAAAATTCTTTTGCCGTGTTGAACTTTTACTTGTAGATAAAAAAAAAATTTCGACAGCAATCCAAATAGATAGTGTGTAAAGTTACACGAATTTTCAGCTGCTGATGATACCGCCATTACACGGTTAGATATTTCTTGTCAATGGAAATCATCGAACCATTAAATCCTCTTATTCGATTTGAATTCAAATCACTGCACACAGGATAAAGAGTGTTTATGTTATTTTCTACTCGAACACTTTGAGGGGTATCCTTTTGAAGAAAAGTTTATTTACGATATACGAAAGGAACTTGTGAAATGCCAAATGGAGGGGTGGCGTGTGTTGATAGACCTTTTGGATTATTTGCTCTCTCCAATCTCTGATGACAGGACACTAATCCAATTGATTTTCTATGACTTCCTGACAAAAAGACAAAATAACACTGGGGTATGGGCATAATAGAATAGAAAACGAACTTAGTGTAGAAAATTGAATTGGATACTGCAATGCAGTTCAATCGATGGGTTCAGTCGGGGTCAATGCAATTCAATTCACTGTGGATTGGTCTAGAGCAGACTTACCTATTTGATTTCATTCGCGTCAGGGATTTTGAAAATCCAAAGAGGTCTCGAATTTCACATGACTTTACAAGTTAATGGATGGCGAATTATTTGGAGGTAATGATTTTCCGATTACGTGATTATAAAGCTTATTTATTTCTGTTTTTTTTTTTTTTTTTTTTGGATTACGTGGTGAAAAGTCATGGTGCTTAACTTAATATTATAAATAAGAACTTAGTTTAGTGTAAGACTAGACGCCCACTGCTTTCAAAGAATATGCCTAACGAATCGTGTGTTATGAAAAAACCCTCAGGGAAGTCAAAATCCAAAAATTTTTTCTGAACATTGCATTGTCTAATGACTAGCAAGATTTCAAAGCTAAGCTAAGCGAAAGCGGTTCAAATTTGGCATAACAAACATCACGTCAAGTTAACCTTTAGAGTACTGAGCAAATTTTCAGACCTAAGAGACGGAGTGGGGTACTTTGGGTCCCCCTAATAAAACTCAACTTTTAATTGTATTTTATTGTGTTTAATTATTAGTTATAGACTAAATATATAAACAAATTAAATTTTCTAAGTTTTTTTTCATAAATTTCATTTCATTTCATAAAAATTAATAAAAAAATAAATTTAAAAAAAAAATAAAATTGTAGGTACATATACGTATAGGAACATTTCGTAGGAACATTTTTTATATTATATTGTGGTATATTGGGTTTTAGGTCAAATGAAAATAAAAGCAGTTTTTATTTTTCACAACGTTTCGTCCATGTCTATTGACATCATCAGGCGTAATAATTAAATATTACATTCATATTTTACATCGATGTTACACAGTATTGTAAAAGACCACGTAAAAAGTGAAACTGGCACATATATGCAAGTATATGTTTGTCCCTTGTAAAATATAAATGTAATATTTATTCATTACACCTGATGATGTCCATAGACATGGACGAAGCGTCGTGAAAAATAAAAACTGTCTTTATTTTCATTTGACCTAAACCCCAATATAAAACAACAATATACAAAGAAAAAGGTCACAACACATATGTACCTACATGATTTTTTATATATATCATAAATATTAATAGCTTCTATTGACTTTCAATTGAAAAAAAAAACGTACTACTAACAGTTTGATGAAGAAATCTTCGACTATTTGACATTTTTACCTGTAAAAAAAAATTGCCTAAAGTACGAAGTCGGGTAAATTAGGTCGCCCTGACTTTATAATTAAATTTTTGTTAATGAAATGTTGCCGAAAATTAATATTCACATTGATTTTGTATTTAACAAGCCAAAAAACTCGACTACCTAAAAGAAGAAATAAAAGCAAATATTATTGGACGAAATTTAGACAAAAACATGGTCGTGGGGGACCCAAAGTCCCCCACTCGGTACTCTAAAGGTTAAGTAAAAATCTTTAAAAACCTAAACAAATTTAATTTTTTTCGAGAACGTCTCTAACGCTTTGAACAAAAATTTATATTTGATTTAATATAGGCATGGTCTGGTCACCATGACTGCTTTGCATACCAAGGAATAACGGTAGCTACTTTTGAAATTTGTTTTTCTTATTATAGGCATTTTTTTAAATATTTATTCCTCTGTAGTTTACATGAAAACGGGTTATGCACATCTAGGGCTTGTGTGCCTATACGGACCTGCTTATTAATTTTACATATAAGATGGTATTTGAAAATTAAACTAAGCAGGACAAATCTGAAAATAGCAATAGGAAGAATGCCAAAAAAGATTCTGTAATTACATAATACACATAGACATCGATCACACCATATACTATATGAACCCACTCTGCGAGAGTTATGGCGTAGTAGTACTCACGCGAATCAAATTTCTGGGAAACTACTTCTTTAGTAGCTTATAGAAGAGATAGGACATATAGACCAAGCGAAGACAATTAAATTCTGTAAAATGCTTTAGGGAAATTGCGTAGGTTTGTCCATCTTTTAAACGATGGTTCACCTAGGAATCTCGATGGGCCCACTAAGGTGCCTATGGTGGCTTGATATGATTTTCTTCACAACCCTACCTCTAATCTGACGGCTGCGATTTGTCTAGTCATTTTTTGCTGATGGGTATTGCCAAATAATAGCCAATTCACAACGGCGCTTTACCGCTTGCGTGCGTTGACAGGCGTTTTAGAGACTTTACGATATGCAAGCCGCAGTTTTCCAAAACTAAATGCCGCTTCAGAGCGTTGGCGCGTTGAGAGATTAGAGTATGATAGATTGAAAGTTCTGTTTGGTTTATGTTAATATATACGAATTCAGAGCAGAATGCAAGTCTACTCCTTTTTGCTTATAATAATTGTTATTTTAATGCACGAATTAAGAGGAAATTTGTTCAAAATAGTAAAAAATGCATAAATAAATAACTGAGTGGGGAAACGAGGAGTAAAAACGATTCTCGCTTGTTTGGGATTGACCCTGACAATTTCTGTTGGGAAATTATGTCGAATTTCAGTCTCTGAATTATTGTTTGAGAGAATTACATTAACAACAACTCGTAGATAATAACAATAAATGTATTTTCACTTTTCTTGTCGTGGAATATTTTTGTGGAGATTTTTGTGGAATTCAAGAAGTTCAGTCACTTAAATATAGAGGTGCAATTTTGTTAAAACCTTGCTTTGGCTATTTAAAAATAAAAACCCTATTAATAAATTTTCATATATGGATACCGACCATTTACTCGATTTTTCAATTTATATTTATATTTTATTTCAGTTATATTTATACATCTGGTGGTATGCTGGACATTCGGATGAATGCGATTCTCGTCGCGTCGTTCGCTGGGTTTTCTTACGACATCCGGTCACCCATCACCAGTAATGACAATGCATATTGAAAGGATTTTATGGCCCTCGTAATTAGGCTCATTGCCTGGTATTAATTAAGCAGATACACGGACATTTTTTTGCTATATTTCCGCGAAGATCAAACATTTTTTTATGTTCCTATGTATGGACTTCAAACACTACCAGCCGATTGAGTTCAAATTTACAGGGAAACTTCGATATCTATTGGCCGAAGAATTCCCGTGAAGTTGGGTCAAAGTCGGACAAAGGTGCGCATATTCATGTGCATTGTCCCAATGGACAATAAAAAATATATCTAAGCAATGCAATTCATTGGCACGAGCAACCCTGGGCTACCTATCATTTATTTGCATATCGCAGGAAATTAGATTTACCCTCGACTAGAAAAAGAAACTATGTATAAATATTCTAAACAAAAATGTTTATCTCGTTAATAAATTGTATGAAGAATAGAGTAGTTTCAGACAAAATTGAAATATCAAAGCGTGTAGGTACATAACACTTGTGCACATATTTTTTTCGGCAACAATCTAAAGAAATCACTAGCAGCATTAAAACAAAAATAATATTCGTCATTTCCACACAGTAAAATAATTAATTTGTATTGAAAAAACCTCATAGGCTACTAAAAACGAGTAGGTACGTATATATATGTACCTACATAAGTGAATCGATGCAACTCCAACAATGAACGGCATATATACTTTAAATATTACCAAATCGAACAAACCAAGTCGAAAATGAAATGTCAAAGCCGTCCAACGCCACTGAAGGTAGAAAGTTGCTCTACTTGGGCGCCGGGTTGAACTTTACGATATTTACGATCTCAACGCGACCCGAAGCCTGAAGCCGCATTTTGGCTTGCACCATATGAAAGCATTGGTTCTACTCCATCTGTCAACGCACGCACGCCGCAAAGCGCCGCCGTTGTGAATTGGCTATAACTCTTTGGCAATCATTTTGTCTTGCTGAAATCGAAAAATATGACCAGTAGGTAAGGTACATCGTGTTAGATATGATATCTATCCAAATCATTATATGTCAGAAATATAGTGTTTCAGCACTTTTGCACCACCATTTAAACCACTATGTGTTTTAATAAATCTGTCGTATAACCTGCAGTTATCCATATTTTTCACTCATTAACAGGAGCAACCATTTTTGCACAATAGTTACGGTGCCTACAAGAGTGTTTGCAGATTTTAGAAAATGAATGACCGTTTCTTTACAATTAAGTTCAACTAGATAGCTAAGTTGAAAATCTAAGTTGAAATCTAAGAACGGAATGGAGACGGTATATCCTTCTCTGGTGAAATAATTTATTTTCATGTGAGCTAGTGACATGGAATGTCCTAAAACATGTTTCTTATTTTTGGCTGCCTATCACAAAGTGTGTCCTCTACATCCTTAAGTTTTTGTTTTTGTATCCTCTGCAGCAATGGTTTTATTTAGGTTGAATCACGCTTTGAAAATGCTCTTTTTGTAGGAGGTTTCATAGCTTTGGTGGTTTTTCCAGGGCTTTTCTTTTTTAGAAATCGTCTCTTATGACTTAATTTTATATTAATAGACTTGAACTGACCCGGATTTTAGATTTGCGACCATACGCTGCAATCCCCAGAGAATGCAATACCCTCTCTCAGTACCCCTAGCTCTATCTTATAGCTATAATATATTTAAGACATCGACATCTTTGTAATGAAAAATGCATCGAAAGAGCTTCTTGTAGATCTCATTCTGTAGTTTCCAAAAAACCACGAAAACAGCATATTGTCTATCTTATATCCATCTCCTTATTCCGCTCTCTAGACATCAACACATGTCACTTGCTAAATGAGACTAATATAAATCTGTATAGTCCTTGCCTGAAATCGCATTTGCATTGATTTCTCTCGCTCAAAAGACACAATTTCCTTTCGACTTCAAAGTTATCAAAACTGCAAGTGACACCACATAGCATGCTCTTAAAAGACTGGCAAAAAAATCAGCAAGCAAAACACAAACATAAATATCTGCTGACATGTCTTCCACATATCATCCCCAATTTAAGTGCATTCATCAAGATCCTTTCCCGTCCACGGATTCATACCATACGCGATGAAAGCATTTTTCCATTCATTACGACACCAGTGGGGTTCACATTATACTCCCAGCCATTATAGTGGTGGTGAATTCTATCGCTTGCACTTTGCATAATATTATTATTTTGTTTATACAGGGGATAGCGTGGAAACAAGACTCCTTCTTCTATACAGGCCCGTATCCGCTGTCAATATTTCTTTTCACCCCCAGGAGATGTTGCATTTAAGATGTGTATTCTATTCCGCCCATTGTCTAATCTTGTCAGACATCCCTTATGATACTTAAGCAAACGAGGCGGAACGATACGCAGGAGGAGGCTGTGGAGTGCCGGTGGAGTGCATTTGAAATGAAATCCTTCTTCTGTCAGCAAAAAAAAAACCCTTCACAAATTCATAACAGTACTTAGATACTACGTTGCACAATTATGTACATAAATATGCATACAGTATACATCGTATGATGTCCTTCCGAAATTTCAAATTGTTCAACTTTATGAAAAATATATATTATATAGGTACCTACCCATATTTTTGTATGTGCCTTCACTGCGCACCTTGATGTTGTGTGCATTTTTTATTATGTATGTATCCTTTATTCTGGATAAGAAGAGCAAACACGATGGCAGAGGGCATACAAAATCTCCATTTACCAAAGTAGTTTACTGGATATTGCACTTGTGAACGAATGGAACGTAAGGTAGGCAAGTCGACAAGTCGTCTTTGTGTTTCCCGCCAAGGAAATTGCTATAGCATTCGAGGAAGCAAGGATTTCAATTCACTGCCTCAGTCTACTTTGCAAGACAACCTAGCGACATAAAATACCGAATTGTATTTCAATTTCCTCTCAATATCATTTTCGGCTATAAATTATTATTGCCTGTATGTAGCACAAATGGCAGGACATGACGGCGACGATGTTGTAAAGAAAGGACATACACAGCCACACTCATGTCTTTTCAACGGCAAAAAGGCAAACCGAACAAAGCACATAAAGCTATATAGTAGAGTACGAACAGATGCAGTAATCTTATTCACATTTTCCAAAGTGGTGGGCGTAGACGGAGGGCGTAAGGTACCTTGTGTAAGCTCTGCGGTTATATGTGGAACACACAAAAGTGATGTTTTCTCCCGTAGAGGTGCACCATCAGCCCCCAGGTAGTCTACAATGTATGTAAAACGAATGCATCCGCCAAGATGAACGAACACACACTTAGGATATTGCCACTGGTATTGAGTGGCAGTGCATTTCGATACTGAACTGAACCGACCCATTGCGGTAGAATATCGCTAGACTTTTATTTTCTCCGTATGACATTCTGTGTCCCGGATTCCGAGTTGGTGCGGTGCCTGCATAAATTATCTGTACTGCCGCTGAAATTGGCATTGGAGTGTACTTCTTTTTTTCGTACGTAGGTATATGTAGGTTCGAGCATGTGTCCTGATATGTTACGTAAAGTGTTACTTAACACTTCTTCTCTACGGAAATCCCAGTGGCATGTGAAGGTGTCAAGTCACTCTTTTTGTTGTTGCGAGAGTGAGCTGTGAGTTGTTGTTATTTTCGCAGTCGATTCATGGTTGTACAGTGCAAATCTAGGGCGGAAGGAATTTTTCATAGCGTGTTAAATTGGAAAAAGTGATTTAAATTCGGTGGTCTGCTTTCTTGTAAAATACATATAACTATATATTTATATGGGCCGCTTAGCACTGGTGGCAATTAGTTATCAAAACTGTTAATCGCTCTACCTAAGTGTCTAAGACGATTGTCGTATACATATTATAATGGACAATGGATTATGGTCAGCTGCCTCCCCAAATAGCTGGGCACATACAAATCTGTTACCCGGATAGTAGGAATATAATTTTCCAAACTATTTTAGGAACCTGAGTATAGCAGGGGACACGGGACACCTAATATAACCTAACCACTGAACTAATGATTACACGGTTTAGCACTTCAGTATTCGTGGTCAGTAGATCATTAGACCGATATAAAAGAGTCCATCGGAATTGTAGATGTACGCGACCATTCCAAGCGGACCCCTACATTATTGCAGCAAAGATACATTATGTCTGTACACATCTCAGAAGTGACAACAACTGAGAAGATTTAATTTTCTTGCTAAAGTAAAAATATTTAATATTATGTATAAAGCTATAATACAAGTGGGAAATTTCGTGTTTTTCCTGTTTCCGTAACTCAGGACTACAAGTGTAGAAAAAAAAAATTTGACTTGTAGACTAGTAGATGAAATCTTACTTGTGATTCAAGACTTGTAGAGGCTTTATTTAGGCATGAATATTAAATCTTATTAATGGATTATTTCAATAAATTTTTTCATCGTGATTATATCCGTTCTTTTAACCGGAAAAAGATTTTCAAACGTCAATGTTTCTATATTTATGATCCCTATTTAGGGAAATGCATTGCTGCTTGAATATTAATACCTACCTATGGTGTTAAAAAGTAACAAATTTTAGAGACAATTTTTTTAAGAAAGGACATTAATTTTACATTCATTACGATTTTTATTATTTTACTGAATCAATATTGTCAATTTTGATGGAACATCGTTCTAAAATTTGTTAAGTCTTCGGAAAATGCAGCAAACAATTTTTAAAGTTATAACAATTTTAAATAAAACCCATAAAATGAATTTTGCTGGTGGAAATTTTATTATGGCCGGACATTTAAATGAATCACCCTTTAAGGCCCCGACCCTTAGAATCCGTCGCATCCGTTGCGTCGACGTTTATCTATAATCTAATCTAAAAAAAACCAGTAAGACAATTATCTTCGACTATGCCGAAGCTCAAATACCCGGTACTATATTATTGTAAAATAAAAAAAATATTTTAGTATTAAAAAATTATATATTTGTATGGGAGGTGTGGGTACTTTTTATTCGACCAAGCTCATTCTTTGTCAAACATTTTTAAATATTATTAAAACAATATGTGCAAAGTTTAAACTTGCTATCTTTACTGTAGCTATTTAAATTTAATTTTTAACATAAAAAGCTATATAAATCTGATATTTTTGTATGGGAGGTAGTAGTAGTTTTCATCCGATCTTGCTCATCTTCGAACTTAGCCTCAGTTTGGTGGATAAAAGCTTACATACCAAATTTCAAGTCGATAGCTCTTAAATTACGGCCGTAATCGTGCGGACAGACGGACAGACAGACGGACATCGCTAGATCGACTAAGAAAGTGATGCTGATCAATAATATATATAGTTTGTCATACCTACAACGCCTCCTTATGGGCGTTACAAATGGAATGACAAAGTGAATATACCCTCACCACAGTGTGGTACCGGGTATAAAAAAATTAAAGCTAAAAAAAATACGAAATTTTATATGGCGGGAGATAGGTTTTACATCGTTTATTGGTGAAAAGCTTTTGTTATAAGCCAAATACAAAATGTAAAACGTTGCAGAGCTAAACGTCGCCACAATAACAAAGAAGAAGAAGGCGTGCAGACACACTATGCACGTAAATTTGCCACACGACATATCCTATTGAAAAACGTGCATGTCGATGAGAACGTATTTTGTTTTGTTTGCTTTGTTTTTAAATAGTTTGGGTGAATTTAATAAATTTTGTTTTTATTTTCAACGTTTCGATTTTGCAAGCTTGAATTCGTAGTGTGATTAGGTAACTGGAAAAGTCTGAATTTAACGGACCATTGGTAACGACTAATCTTAGCGCAGAATCCTTCCGTCTCCCAAAGCCGCAACCAATCCTTTTGCCAAATACGGCGGCGGCGTTTCAGAGATATTCTTGCGTCGCTTTGGTCGTTGTCTTCGTCTTCGCTGCTAGTCTCCCAAAGACACGCTGCCAAAATAGCCATATCGGAATTGATTCCCGAAATTTTTTTTAAACACAAGACGCACATTTTCACCAAGAAAAAAAAATTAGGGAAACATCGTATGTCAACAAATCAAAACTAAACACATGCCAGTCACCGTCGACATACGAATATGCCAACTTTGAAACAAAACGTGCATGCCGTGTGACATATTCCACAATATGCCGAGTAATTATCGTGACGTCAGAGTGGCATGCGTATGTCGTGTTTGGCATGTCGTGTACTCATAGCTTTAGCTATAAATGTCAGGCAATCGCAATACTGTTGCTTCGATGAGAGAATAGATTAAAATAAAGTTGCATATTGCTTATTGGCAGTTGCTAGTTGCTTGGCGCCTCAATCTGATAGCCGCCTAATATCGAATTACTCAGTTGACAAACGTGATTCTGAAAGCTTAACGCCATCTGTTGACGATCCTATATTCTCTTTCCCATCTATATCTATACATATAATAAAACTGTAGGACTTTTCTTTGTCAGCTAAAAACTCAAAAACTACTGGACAGATTTCGATGAAACTTTTTTTTAAATGTTCCTTAAGATTGTAAGACTGCTATAGGCTATGTCGTTTATAGCCACATCCTTAGGAACCGTTTTTAGCCAAAATGTATTGTCTGAAGTGAAAATATATACATACACATATACCTTGCTACAAATGGATGTTTATACTTTTGCGATCGTCAAATAAAAACAATACGTATACTACACATTCGAAAAGGGTTGATTTGTTTTCGCAGTGAGTGCTATGGTCAGTTATAATATATGTAGGTATGTATATTATGATCGAGAGACGTATAATGCAAAACAGGTTTCATTTCAGAATTTCATTCGATAAGTGGTATGGTAACAGTGTAGGGTTGGGGTAGGTAGTTGTTTGGATTCCATAGGAAGAGGGAAACAAAGGAAAGGAAATACAGCATTACAAACAAGTAGCATGATCAAGGAGAGGAAAGGCGATGCAGAGGGTGCACATTATATATCCAATACATTACATCCATTATCGATATCGCACGCCAAAATTGGACAAACGGGGGTGACGCCTCCCATACAAAAAACATCTTATATGATTTTCATGATTCTTTTTTTTTTTTTCGTATTTCTGTATATTTCAGGTAGAAAGAAAATTCCAGAAAATAGATTTATTCTCATTTTTCGCATTTTACAAAAGAACATTATTATCTAAGACCCAAAAGCACTACAATTCCTGTGCACGGGCAAAGCTGGGCGGGTACAGCTCGTACAAAATACAATTTTTAGATATCGTCACCATCCATCAATGGTAAGCAACTTCGAGTTTTACCGATTTTCCAACATTTGCGGTCGAAATTTAAATTTAATGTTTGGCTCCGGAGTTCAATACGAATCTAACAAAATATCCCCATGCAAATCGGATGATATTTAGCCCATTATGCTCATTTCATTTACACATTACAGCCTTCTTAGTATTTAGGCAATTAAAAATACAAGAATACATCACATCAGAACTAACATACATCTGCAAGCATCTCGGGGCGCTGGCGCTGTTGAAGTGTTATAGGTTCGCCTTTCCCGGGAGAAGTGTTTAAAAAAAAAACATCATATCTATTAACTGTCACAATTTAGCTTTCAATCAACTTTATCCAGCATTATGTACCTACATTACCAATGAATAACTTTATATTATCGCTATTACGGGGGCGTATACGTAACATTTTGTTTTTATTTTTTTTTTTAACCCTACTTGCAATAACTTTCGTAAATGGACCCGTATGCAATCAATTGAAGTTTTTTTTACTGCACACTCATGTACTATAATGTACTCAATTCAATATTATGTATTTTTGTTATAAGAAACACTTGTGAACCAGTTAAAAGAAAATTGACGAACAAATCTACTCCCATCGTTTTTAAAATCATTTTCCAAAATCATCCAAATCGATGGCAATTTCTTCAATGATATCTACCTATCGTCGTCGCTTCGTCGTCCAAAGATCAAAAAAGAAGGTACGTGCATCAGTCGGTATGATAGGAGAAACCTTTGTGCGTCCTTAAAAACGAAACTCTTTAACGATATTTCCTCTTTATTATCGTACTCATTCCCTTTTATTTCCACAAATACCACACAGTTGCAGTGACGCATAATAGTCCTTTTGAGAATTTCACAGGAATCCTGGTGCACTTGACGGTGGAAAAAAAAACTAACAACCTCCTACAGTCTCGGTCTCGGTATGCTTAAAGTAAGCACATAAAAAGAAAGAATTGAGAGGATTTCAAGTGAAAACAACACGACGATGGGACTCGTTTGTCATATTTACTTCATGGCCGTGTGTTCGTCATTTAGTTCGTCGCTTTTGCCAACTGCTTCTGCAACATGAGTGTAGATATCTTAACAGTCGTGCAGTGTCCTTTCCTTAGACAGGTGGTTTTTCATTTTACTTGTATGATGGGCACACAGCTTGCAACCATATGAAAAGCGAATTTTATTGTATTTCATCAAAGTGCAACTAAGTAGAACGAAGTATGTATATATATGTATACGCTTGAGGATATAGGTATGTATGTACCAGCCAACGAGCACACTGCCAAAAGAATGATTGAGAACAAACAGAGAAAAAGAGACAGACACTCAAAGACTCCATACTCCGCAAATGAATTGTGGAATGGGAGGACACACTTCTGCCTGTGTGAAGTGCCACATCACAACAGGTAACAGACGAAGACGACGACGAGGATGACGACGAAGACCGCATGACTACCCTAAAGGTAAACAATGTACTCTCTTTTACGGAATTGTCTTCAAAGAAACTAAAATCCAACCAACACAGGGCATGGTAAGTGTACAAGAAATACAATTTTCTTCCATTTTCAAAATGAAATTCGTATCTCTTTGTATGAAAAAGTATAGATGGTTTTTATATGCACTCATACAAAATGGCTGTCTCGAAGACTACCGAAATTAAAATCGAAAGAGGGGTGATGTCTATGCATTATTATTGTTGCTTTAAAAGCGTAGTAAGTGCAAACATACCTCAGTGAGAGAGTCCTTTGCGTCAACCCGTGTATGAGCTTAAGGATTTAAGAAGTAGCTATTTATTGTGCACTTACGATAACGCTCACATATTTACTTGAGATAATGCAATTGGGTTAAGCGGCGGAATCAGGTGAAAGGATATGATTTTTAATTATTTGATATGACCGGAAGGTGGCCTTCATTATACTTGTCGGTGAATTGGCCGTATATACAAATTATCCGAAAAAATGGGCATTGAAACTTGAAACAATATATTACTTTGAAAATGCGACTGATGTACCAGCTTTTGATATCAATGAAAGTGTCATACTATCACAAAATTTGCTTCTCAGCTTCATTTTATCCGACCATTACTTACCATCCAAACCTAGTAATTCCGGCCCCTTTTCATCGTTCTAAACATCAGCTCTGGAAACTGTCTAATACTAATAAGTTATATGGCATTGGCAGTGTTCAGAAGGCAGTCCAACTATTTTCAATCCAATCAAATTACTCTTCTGCTGGCAAACGTTGGGCATTTGTACAATATACCTACACATCAGAGTCTTCGGGTCTTGAAGGAAAATTCTGTAGGCTTCACTCTCTGGAAGGTTCCTATTTTCAGAATGATATCAACTATCTATTTGAGTGTAATCGCTTCAGGCTTATAATTTGTTTGCGTTTGAAGAGGTGTGATGGTACTTTTCTCAACGGTTGAGGTGACTTCGTGGGTCCAAGGGTTAGCCTGGGCACAGCTTGCTCTATTCGTGGCAGTCACTTATTTCTTCTTATGTTAATAATTATTGATAAATAAAATAAAATAATTATAAAACACGCGCCAGAAATGTTCCAAAATAAAAGCCCAAAAAAGCAACAAAAACGCCCCAAAAAAACAAGCCAAAATATGCCTCAAAAACAGCGCGAAAAAGGTAAAAAAAACCGCCTTAAGAAAAGCGACGAAACCCTCATCTCAATGCTCAAAAATAAAAGGTTATTACTTCGAATATCTACTAAACCCGAGTGTCCCAAAATGTGCTCCGCGGAAAACTTGGTGCATCCGAGTACTCCGCGGAGAGATGGGAAAAAATATGAAAAATCCATCAGGCTAGCTAATTGTGTGCTTCTGAAACTTTGTCATTTTGTTCGCAGCAATGGAATTTGTGTATTGATTACACAGTACATAAACGCGTAAAAATAAATCGTGTACCTACTCCAGAACTTCACAGCTATCAAAATGGAAACGAATCATTGGCGTTGATAGCAAAAAGATTTGGTTGGTCTACAGAGCTTGATTTCGGGGAAATATAAGTTTCTAAGAAGACCGGAATCCGGAAGTTTTAAGAACCACAAAAGAAAGGAGATTGGACGCAAAACGGATATTTGCCGGACAAGTAGAGCCAATCCATTTTTGATGTCCATAAAAATTAGGGAGATTGTTGCACCTAAACTCCATCAAGTACTCGCGGCCGGGGCTGTTACGCGCTGTGTCGTAGAACAAAATCCTCGTTGATGCATATTCCACAAAAAACAAATTATGACAACAAAACCTTATGGAAGAGCCAGAATTCTGAAAAACTCCACTTAAAAGAACCATAGCAATTTGGAGAAAAAATCTTTGGAGTGCCAAATCCAAATTTAATTTATTTGGATCCGATGGAAAAGTGTATGTAAGGCGTCCTCCAAACAAAGAATTGCAGCCAAAGTACAGGCTTCAGACCATAAAGCATGGAGGAGAATAAGTAATGGTCTGCGGTGCATTCTCTTGGCTCGGTGTTGATTCATTTGTTGTATAAGGGTCGACCCTTGATCAACAGGCTTATGAAAGCATATTAGAGAAAGCCCTTTTATTCATACATGCCAGTAACATATGATTTCTAACACCACAACGAGCCTTACTGTGTTCTCCGCGGAGAGTTAATCAAACAAAAGATAACAAAATTTATGTTTTGGATTGACCCGCACAAAGTCCCGACCTGAACCCAATTGAAAACTTGTGGGCCGACATCGAAGGAGCACAAAACGCCAAAAAATCAAGAAATTCTGAAGAGCTTTTCGAAAAAATTAAGGAGGTCTGGAACTATATAATATGTAGCACCATATTAGGACGTCCGATGGGCGCAGATTCTAACTGTCCTGAAAAAACTTCACAAATCAGCCGTTCGGACTCGGCATAAAATTATAGGACCCTTCGATTCGTCCAAAAAATAAAAAATCACAAAGCCTATTCGGACCTGTTGCGCCAAATATTTATTTATAAGATGGCAGATTTTAGTAGAAAGTCTTCAAAAAATATTGACTGCCTTTTTAAAAAAATAAAGGCTGGAATCTTAAAGTTTTTGTTATTCTGTGGCAAACTCGAAAATTAGTTAAAAATTTTTTTTTATTAAATATAGAATAGAATAATAGAATAAATATAAAAGAATAATAATTACCAAGAAGACGCATCTCATACAAATGTTTCTACTGAACATTTTTGTATGGCGGGTTCCAACTTCCAACATTGCTACCCGCTCTCACAGCTTTTGCTATCAATAACTTTTTAATCTTGCGCTCAGAAAATTTCATAAAACGAGAAGTTACAATACAAACAGCGACACAGTCATCCACACCACAGCACAGGATAATACCACGAACGATACCTCTGTATGCCTATAGCCAGGTACACGCACATATACCAACAGAATATTCTGCTTTCCGCATAACCGCTTCTTGACGATGAAGGATGAAGGACGAGATGTCAGATCTCAGATGATGACGAGGATTGACGGAAGGCACACGCAGTGTTGCCATGAAAATATTTCCAAAAATCTGCAATTGTGTCAAAAAAACGTCTGCAATCTATAGACAAAATCTGACTTCATTAATATATTTTATTTATCTAGGTAACAATAAAACAAAACATAGTATAAATCTAATAAAAAAAATCACATATATGTAGTTTCATTCGTCTTTGTACATACTACGAGTATAATTAAAAGCTTCAAGCATAATCATAGCTTATTTTAAATTCGGTGCAATTATTATGGTTCAGTTTTATCTTTTATGTAATCCTTTCATAACAAGATGCCATTCAATGTGGGTGCTTGAAGCTTATTTCTAATCTTTGTCTTGTTTGAATTTATTTGTGAAAAAATGCGTTGAACATTTGCTGATGATATGGGAACTGATAATATGGACATAATAAGGACTGAAAAACACTCGCTTCCATCTCCACGTTTTAAAGAAAATATTTTATTCCAAAAATTGTCTAACAACATTTTCATTTACGTCAATAGTTGCGTTTTTATGAAACCTCCCCAGCCAGTGGTTGCCAGTAGTTGCCAGTAGTTGACAGTTGGGGCACATTTCACATGATAATTAAAACAACAACCTGCTGGCAACTGCTGGCAACAACTCTTGATTTCCTCCCCAGTTGGAGAGCGGCTGGCTGGCAGCTGGCTAAATTCAATTTACAATGAACAAACAGGTCGCGCTGAAAGCAACAAGTGGCTTACAATTTGCTTAAATCATATGGCGTTCTTATCTCATGCACACAACATTCCAGAGAAAAATGTCAGAATGAAGCAAATATTTCTACCAAATGCATAATTTTATACTAAAACTCGGCTGGCTGGCTTCATCTTGCTGGCAATTGTCCAAATGAACGGCTGGCTGGCGAGGTTTCATAAAAACGCACCTAATGTTAGAAAAAAGCTCTCGCCACTCGTCATCTGTCCTGAGTATTTTTTGTATCTATAACATTGGGGAAAAACTTGAAAAGGGATCCAACACATATTTTTTCCATGGATAACATTGTTAGGTGAAATTAATTCAAATTAAATAAATAAGTCCGAAATCAAATTTTTTTAATAAATGCTTGCATAACTCTTTATAGAAAGTAAGACAGTTATGCTGAAACTCTTTTTGATCGGTTTAATTTAAGATATGGGAAGATTTTAATGCGACTGTTATATCTGCGCCCAAATAGACTTCGCCTAAATCCTTAAAGATACTGTCGTCATCCGGATTAATATTTTGAAAGCACTCATTTATTAAATATTCATCTTTTATAAAATATTCTAAAATCTTGTGATAGTATATAGAAGAACAATTTCGGAGTTCAGAAGGTGTATTTGAGGAGACTCACTTTTAAAAAGTTTGTTAAGCTTGTTCACATCCCCTAAAATAAACCTTAAGAACTTTAAATAATGCTGGAATTGTTTTTCGCTAATAGTTTCTCTGATTCGTTTCGTCGAATCAAAGTTTTCGATATCCTCGTGAATAAAAACAAGCTTTAGAACCTCGATCCGGCTTAAAATCTGATTGACTGTGACCTCCACAGATAGCCACCGAGTTGCGGATGGGTGAAGCATTTTCCTTGGCTTATACTCAAGTAATGTTTGAAGATCTGAAAAGAGTTCAATTCTTTTTGGGGAATTTTGGATAACATTTTAAATATCCCTTGTACATCCTTCCACATAACTTCGAAGAAAATTACATGAATGGTTTGCACAAAGAGCAAAAGACTGGCAGATGCACTAAAAAATTATTAAGCCAATCTACTTGCTACCGAATGTTTTGACCCTGCCATTACATTTGCTCCATCAGCTGCAAAGCCAAGTAAAAAATTTTTATATGTAATTTATATTATTACTTATAAAAAGTTCAACAACAACAGCATACAAAAAACTGGCATCACTGCTATTGACTTTTAAAACCGCAAAATAGAAGTCGTGCACCTTTCCTCGATATACTAATCGAACAACTATGCTTAGTAACTTTGTCATTGAAATGTCTGTCGCTTCATCAATGCAAATCGAAAAAAAGTTTGAACGCATTAAGTTACAAACAAAATCGAATTGAGCCCTTCCAATAACATTTTTACAATTGAAGTTGATTTCATCCTAGCACATGCAATTTTTTTTTTAATTTTAGAATCAGGATTGGCATTTTTTAATAAAGGCACTAAATGGTCCATTATGAGGAAATAGATATTATGTTCCGTAAGAAATGTCGATAACTGGTACTCTATTTGAGCCACTAATTTATTTGTACCTGCCTGTTGAGAAAAAAGGGCGATTTTTTCTGCAATTTTATCTCATTGGCATTTGATTTGATGCTTTTTTAAAATCTGACGAACCAGCACATCCTTTTAATTTGCACTTGCAAACTGTGCAAATGATTACATCTTCTAACGTCTCCATCTGCAACCAGGGATACTTTGCTCGATCGATCAGTATTTTCCTTTTTTTCTTATTATTTTTTCTTCCACTTGCTTCCTCTTCCTCATGCGTTTCAGGTAATGTGGCACTTTCCGTGTCCATAGAAGTTGAGTGAATATCTAAAGAAAAGATGTATGACAGAGTGATTTGAAACGCAACAACGACAAGAATATTCTTAAAGTCCACACTTTTGCACATTTGAATTTTCAATTTTGTTTCAGTCTGTTTGAACATTTGAAGATAAAAAAGTAGAGTTGAATACGAAAATGACAGCATAAAGCGAATGCAAGGGTACACAAATTGTTGAAATTGCGACGAACATATGTTGTTACATATTCCGTATGCAGACAAAATCTGCCGTGCAGATTTCTTATTTTTAAAAGTCTGCGACTGAGCTAAAAATCTGCAAAACGCAGACAAATCTGCACTTATGGCACCGCTGGGCACACGATCATTCTGCACAGTAACGAGTTTTTCATTCGCTTCGTTGATGCACATGCAGATGGTGGTGGAAAATGTATTTCTTGCGTTGCGAAAAAATGAATGAAAAGAATTTCTTACGATCTGACATAAAATGCTAAGGGTTGTTTCACTGCAGTTTTATTTTTTATTTTTTTTTTTTTTTTTTGAATCGCAGATTGCATTTTGCAGTATTGGAGATTTCCATGGTGTATGGAATTATGGATAGGTAAGGTACCTACCTACGTGTGGATCGGGGTTGTATGAGAAAGAGCTTTACTCTCAATTATTTTTCAGTCGGCTCTCTTTTCATTATTTAAAAAAGAGCTTTCTGTGTTTTGTACTACTGTACTGAGTGTCAGAAGGACGATTCGCAAAAGGGGAAAATACAAATAGCAGCAGGCACATTAAATATGTCAGGCGGACATTGCTGTGAATGCCAATGACTTACCTTCGCACAAGAGTGCGTATATAGTGTGTGCAGAACTAGGGGGTTTGTGTCAGCCATGCATTTGAGTGGTTTTGCCGCTATAGCGCAACAGCACAAACTTTCACAAAGCTTCTCAGCTAAACCGTTCGGATTCGGCAAAAAAAGCTATAAATAAACGAATAGTTTTGTGTGAAACTCAAACTACACCTAAGACTAGGCGCGCACCGAAATGGTGTGACAGTGGCGTGGCAGTGGAGTGGTTTTCAAGTGGCAAGTGGCATCGCTCAAGCCTGTGTAAACAAATATAGCGACGCGCGCATCAAAGCGGATAGGCGGCGACGTGGTATTTTCCACCTATTTATTTATTGGGCGGATCAATCGGTGGCCCACTTTCAGTTGTTTCTGGTATGTGAACATATATGAAGAACAATGCACCAGTTTGAATAATTTTTGAATCCACCTCAGAAAAAACAACAAAAGAGCGCATAATTGGAGGTAGCTTACTAGGGACCCCTGAATGGATTTCATATATTATTAAGTATCTTCTTCCATACAGACCAATCTTCGTACGGAGTATTTGGCACATGCTTTCCTAATCTTCTTACGTATCACGTATACTATCCATAGAATTATTCTTCTTCTTTAGATTTAGTATTTACAAAATAAGGAAATCTACACATGAAACGCGTAAAAGCATTTTAACACCAGACATACGGTCTTGCCAACTTCACATTAAAATAGCTTATTACGGTAAGCCCCACAACCTTTCTCATATCAAATTCATATCAAATGATGAACAAAGTACTCAAAGGACTCTCGTTTGTTTTTACGCCTTCCAGTTTTTATTCTCCACAGTGTAATGGTCATTTGTCCAAATGTTCTATAATTCAAACAGCACAATTGTTATATGACCACCGGATTCAAATACACCCGCATATCATTCTCTCCATAGCCACAACTTTTCAGCTCATATGCCCATTAGTCCGAAAAGATTCAACCTTCAACATCACTTAACACCTAACATAGAATAGAAAAAGAACCACATACATCCGGTGTTGCCTGTTTTAATTATACCCTTGTAATAGCATATCTCTGAGCTCTTGTTTTGATGACTCTGGACCTAAGCAGGCCGGTACCATCCTTTCCATTCAATTCGTTTTACATGCGAAAAGTTCTGCCAATCGATGTACAAAACTCGTAAAATCTCAGCTGCGGTGTTTTCACACAATACGCTATACCGCACACACGCCCATAAAGCGGTTATAAACGCAAACATTAGTGCTACAAACAAATGGTCGTAATTAGCTGTGACCATTAGTTGTTGGGATTCTCAGTGTCGATGTCGGTTCCACAACAACAATGGGACAGTATGAAAAATGCTTCCATTCCTGCGTCTGTAATTCCATTTTGGCACATAACAGTTCAACCTCAGACCAAAGGGACAGAGAATAATTTTCAACCCTCGAGGGGGTCATTTTAAAAATGATATCTTCCCGCCCTGAACGACCTGATCCTGATGTTTACCTACTACAACTGTGCTTAAGGTATTTTTGTGTGCGCTATTTTCAGTGATTAAGAGAGTTCGGTTCGAGTGCGGACATTTACATCTGAAAAGCACACAAAGTGTCCTTGGAACCAACGACTTTGCCCAAACCGTCCTTTGGAATGACCCCTGTATTGTGTGACTCCACGCTCTCAGTCACTGCGATCGCTGGCATTTTATGCGAGTTAATTGCTTTGCTTTGTTTTGCTACGCAGCTGGATACTACAGACTAACCACACCGGGACATGAACATGATATTTTCATAAAATCAACAGAATTAAAAGATTGCTCCATTGCCGGTCGACTCTATTCGTCCATTACTCTGCGATAATTATGTCTGAGCTGAGATTTATACATTTCCATTTGTGCAGGACCCGGAATATACTATGTATATACAACTTCATCCCACCGCGACGACAACGACGACGGCATACAAAGCGGCGAGAACTTCAATTTCATAAGCGCACTTTCCGGTGCTATTATCCTTGCTGCTCCTTCCTTTCTTCCTCGTCATTATTTTAATTTACAGCGTCATCAAGGTTTCATTAAAAATTGAATAAAAGAATGCGAAATGAGAAAGGAGCAAAAAAAAACCGACGCAGCTAAACTGAATGAATAACAACGGCAAAGCCATTTCAGAGTTAATGGCCTTCAGCAGAGGGGGTGAGAAAAATGAACCAAAGCTATTACCCATCAAATGTTACCTGAGCTGCTGGCAGCCATCGCGTAGATTTTGCCGCAATTAGGACTTAGACCTAAATAACAAAATCAATTAACCGCGACTGCTGCTGCCACCCTTTCGGGTTGAGCGCACTTTAACGGTACGGCTGGCGGTGTGAGTGTATTTGGAGGTCACACAATCCACAGGATATCAATCATTTAGTTGTTAACGCGCTCACAACCCATTAGAGCATTAGCAGTTCCCCCCAACAAACAACTAGGTACACGGGACAATGTTAGCTTGGATAAATCTAAAAACCCTTCACTACCTGCAGTTATGAATTATTATAGCCATCATCCCCCTTTCGATTTGGAAGTTTGTACAGAAATTACCCTCGAATTAGCGCATTTTTCAATTTTGACGAGCGCGTTGGCGATAAACGAAAGGACGGGGTAAATTGCAAGACATTAGGACGCTTTCCGCGGTCGGTTATTGCGGGATATTTATTTTAGTGCTAAAGAGAGAAAAAAACAGCATGAGAAATGAGGCGTAGTATATATCCCTGCTAATCTTGTGCTGATTGTAGGGATAATGTCCTTCTGCTGTAGGTTGGCATTTTTTCTCTTGATATATAGTATATCTACTCTTGCGAATGAAATTAAGACTCATTAGTTGGAAACGTCCCAACAAATTGGTCGCAATTTAATTCAATTTCTATACCTATCCGTTGAATTCGAGATCGAGACGAGATTTTGGCTGCGCGTGTGGTAGTCCCGTAATTAAGTTTGAAATCCGAGATGTCAACATATAACTTGTCGGCGAGTTGGCATCTGGTCGTAGGTGGAACGTGGCCTAATTAACCAATCACCAAGGCATATCAAATTAGCAACGATGTGCGATGTTGTGACTTCTGTTTGACTCTTGACGTTATTGGGTCTGATCACAGATTGAGTGGCTCTCCAAATGTATGAATGGATTTGTGGAATATTGATGTCACACGGTAGTTTCACCTGTAGTTGCTACAAATTATTTTCGGTTACATTTCAAGGGTTTTCCAAACAAGATTCATCATTGCAACCACTTAAGGGTATATGGGAAGGTACTTTGACACTGAATATATGATTGAGTAGAATTAAGGTTGATATTCATGAGAGTTTAAAGATAATGATTAAAGGAGAATCTAAATATTTTATTATAAAATATTCACTAGTTATAATATTATGTAATTCTATGGTTGCAATAAAATTAAACGGAACCGCTTAGCTGCTTACGGCGGAGAAAGAAGAAGTGTTGTAATTCAATTTGTTTTTATTTAATTCTAACAATTACAATTACTTAATATCTACTAATTTATTAATTCATATTAGTACTGCAAATACAATATAGGTTGGACTTGTCAGGTCGGCGGCCAAAGTAGAAGTGCCATCTGCCAATGTCAGTATGACACTTGATGTCGCTGAGATACAAAGTGACACTTGGTGTCTCTGAGATACAGGGTGTATCATTTCCCCTTTCTTATTTAATAACAAATCTCACACTGGGTTTTCTCGTACGGGCTGATCTTCGCAAACCTGCATCTCCCGAGGATGTTTTTGGTGAGGAGACGGGGTTCCGGTAAACTCTGCTTGTTGAGGCCGAAGAATTGTCGTCCGACTTTGGAGTCTCGTTGGGAAAATTGAACTGATCTTGAGTTGGATTTGGAACGGTTGGTTCATTCGGTGATATTGCGCATTGACTATCTTTTGAAGATGAGGGGATGTCCTCTGAGCCCGTGTGAGTCTGTTCGCCTTGAAAGAAAAAATGATTAGCTAAACCAATATCTCCCAATGTCGAGTTTTCAGCAGCTGTTGCCCTTGATAAGGATTTACGACAACGCAACTGATTTTGATGTCTTCTCATAGATCCATGTATCGTCTTAATAAGGTACATTCGACGTCCAATTGTTTTTAAAATTTCAGCCTCTATCCAACGTCTTCCTTTCAAATACTGCCTGGCAAAGACTGTATCACCAGGTTTGAACTTACTCATTGACGCTGAATTCGTCTCACGTTTAATGTCCGGTAGCAAAGCTGATAAAAGCGTTCTATGCTGCCTGCCATGTAGGTATTCAGCGGGAGACTTCCCAGTCTCATCTGGTAGAGCACGATAAGTTGACAAAAATGTTTGAAGTGCGATATCGGTATTATCCCCATCTTCCAAAATCTTCTTAATCGACGTCTTGAATGTCCTGACCATTCTTTCTGCGGCACCGTTCGATTCTGGATTAAATGGGGCAGATGTCAAATGATGAATTGACTGTGCTGCGCAGAAATCTTCAAACTCCTTGGACACGAACTGTGTCCCGTTGTCACTCACGAGGGTCTGAGGTATGCCCTCTAACGCAAATATTGACCTGAGTGCTGCGATGGTCGCCATAGATGTGGATGAACTCATTTTAATGACCCACGGAAACTTAGAAAAAGCGTCTACGACAATCAGCCACATCTTCCCAAGAAAAGGACCCGCGTAATCCAAATGTACTCTTTCCCAGGGCGAGCTGGGAATCGGCCAACTGCTGTACTCTCTTGCTGAATTACTGGCATGTAACTGACAGGCGTTACAATTAGCGACACTTTTCTCAATATCCTGGTCAATCCCAGGCCACCAGCAATATCGACGCGACATCTGCTTCATACGGCTTACACCCCAGTGACCTTGGTGTAGCATGCCGAGAACCTTTCCCTGCAGCTCGGGTGGAACTAGTACTCTTGTATGCTCTGACTGTAAAAGAATAACGTTAGCACAAACACAAAGACATAATTTTCTTCTATAGTAAGGCAGAATCGATTGATACTCTTCGCTGTTCCGATTGATTTTGGTGGGCCAACCGTACTGAATGTATTGATAAACCCTTCGAATAGTTTTGTCTTTTGCAGATGCTTCGGCTACAGTCTTGCTCGTAATTGGGAACTCTTCTAATAAAGTGGTATACACATTTTCAACACAAAGTCCCTCTTTTTCTTCATCGTCGAACTCTTTGTCAGGCCCCATCGGCAATCTAGATAAGCAGTCAGCGTTGCAGTGCAGGTCGGTGGGTCGGTATCTTATTTTGTAGTTGTAGCCCATAAGAATTATGGCATACCGTTGTAATCTGTGAATGGTCATTTCAGGCAGCTTCTTATTTGGGTGGAATATAGTGATCAGAGGCTTATGGTCAGTTATGAGCTCAAACGCTCGCCCATACAAATACTGATGGAAATTACGCACCCCAAATATTATTGATAGTGCCTCTTTTTCTATTTGGCTGTATTTCTTTTGACTCTCGCTCAGGGTTTTTGATGCGAAGGCAATCGGGTGTTCAGAACCATCGGGGAATATATGAGACATAACGGCCCCTATGCCATGCGAAGAAGCATCAGTGGCTAACGTTACCGGATACTGTTCCGTAAAATGAACTAAACGGGAGACATTTGCAATGCTATCCTTAAGCCTCTCAAAAGCAGTCTTCTGTGCTTGTCCCCAAATAAACTCCTGGTCTTTTGCTCTTAATAGATTCAATGGTGCAGCGAGCTGTGCAAAATCTTTGATATATTGGTTATAGTAGTTTATTTTCCCAATAAATGCTTCAAGTCCTTTAACATCTGTGGGAGCGGGTAGATTTATTAGAGCCTTGACACGCACATCTGACGGTCTCTTGCCTTTGGCGTCAATGACATGGCCAAGATACTCTATTTGCTCTTGCGCAAATTTACACTTCTCTAGTTTACATGTGAGACCGTGTTGTTCCAATCGTTCTAGAAAAGTTTTTAGGTTCTGAAGGTGCTCAGTATTGTTCCTACCCGATATGATAATGTCATCTACATATGCCCCACAACATTCTAAGCCAGACAGCAGTTGATCGATATACTGTTGAAATATAGCAGTTGAACATGCTGCGCCAAAAGGTAATCTTAGTGATTGGTAAAGACCGAACTCTGTATTGATGACGAATACTTCCTTCGATTCGTCGTCGAGTGGGATTTGAAGATACGCGTCCGATAAATCAATCTTCGTAAAATATTGACAACCATGCAGCTGGTGACACAACTCTTCAAATCTAGGGAATGGATGCCCATGAACTTCCAATTGCGGATTAACAGACGCTTTGAAGTCGCCGCAAATGCGAACAGATCCATTGGGCTTTGGCACCACCACTATAGGGGCAGCCCATTGACATGTCTGCATGGGTTTCAGGATGCCTAACTTTTCTAAACGATTGAGCTCAGCCTTAAGAGGCCTCTACCCATAAATCGAGCAAAAGTGCGAAAAATGGCATTTCGTATCAAACGTAGAGAAGTCAATACTGAAGCGATTGAAATGATATTGGATGCATTGGAAAGAACAGAATATGTCCTTTGAAAGCTTCGAAGCTGTTTTTTAAAGCGACATCTCGTTTTTCTTTTATTGGAAGAATTCCCAGCTGTGTTTGCGAAAATTAGCATAAAACCAATTTTTTTGGATGAACGAATGACTATGACAATGTTCGAAAAAGTCTGAGATAACTAGTTTATCTAAAAGGTAATATGCAAAACGCAAATCTGTTCGAAATAAATCTTTAAATTTCATCCTGATTTTAAAAATACAAGTGTTTGAAAACATACAATTTTTTGAAATAATGGAGAACGTTTTTCTTGTATATATTGATTTATATTTGATGCAATTTTTACTCAAAACAATAAAGTATCATACCAGCTATCGGATGCAAAAAAAATAATTATGTATTTACATGTATTTTGTTGCAAAATACTGAGTTTAAATTTTATATATTTTTCAAGAAAAATACCATGTATGTGTCACATTCTCAGAAAAAAGTTCCAAGTTTCTCATTTAGATGGCGGTAGTTCTGTCGTCTGAATTGAATAGCCAATCAGAATGACTCGCAAGCTATAAGGGATAAATGTGTAGTTTATTGACAACTGCAAAGAGGCGTGTTATAAATGAAACAGGTTTGGCGTGAAGTCTGAAGTGTGATCTAAATGGAATCAAGGATGTGTGTAAGCAGGTGGGGATGGGGATTCTTTATTCGAAGTGATTTTTGTTTTATGGGGATTCAATGTAATTTTTGCTTCTTGAACAAAAATGAAAATGAGAGAGGGGTCTACAGAAGCACTTTTCAAGATGTTGCTTTTTTTAATAAATTCTTATTAAAAATACATTTATTTGTTGAAACAAAATCGCTTAAACTTTAAAACTAAAATTACCAAATAATTTAAACTGTGAATGATCTTATATTTTTAGAAATTCTATATATTTCCTTGCTAAAAGTTGTAAAAAAAGTTGTATCTTGAAAAGTGCTTGCTGTTCACACCGTGATCAGGTGTAAAGCAGATATATGGTTTGGTTTGGGTTGGTAGGAAAAGAGACGAAACGGAGGCGGTGAAATGGTGGGTTGGCTGAAAGGGATATTATTGAAGGCAAATTTAGCAGCATTGCGCTGTTGCCATTTACAACGAAAGATTATGCAATTTTCGTTTGCGCAGTTGCCGTTGTCTTACCTTTTATGAGTTATGGTAGGGTTGGTGTTTGGTTTTTCGTATGAAGAGGGGGACAGAGGAAAAGAATTGGAATGAACATCGCCAGAACAAGTAGCAAAAGAAACACCAGCATTTTGAGGGGGGATGAAGCAAGAGGTGTTCAATTAGGACTCAGTTGGGAAGGAATTGTGAGTTCTGCTAAAGGGAATACAATACATACATCAGTGGCGTGGCGTGAATAATTTTAAATGGTAAGTCGAAGTCGAAAAATATCAAAAGGTCGAAGGGAAGATGTAGTAGGTATACAAAACTTTCAGTTAATTTTTTAAAGCCATAAAATTGAAAACTCCAGGGGCCTGTAACACAACGCGACAAGTAGTTGTCGGACAAGTGAATTCCGACAACTTGTAAAAAATTGTGTAACACAAAGCGACAAGTCCGTGAACACTTCGACAATTGTCGCGATGGAAGATGACAAGTGGGAAATTATATAATTTCCCTCTTTCTGTAACAGAACACGACAAGTGTCAAGAAACACTTGTAGAACTGAGGTTCAATTACGACAGGTGATTTGAATATTGTCAAGAGCTGACAAGTGCATTTTTAATGTAATACAGAATGCTTAACATTTATTTTGTGTAATTAACGTATTAATTCCAATGTTACTTATTTAGTTACTACTTAAAATTGCGCGTTTCTTATCATTTTGCCAAAATACGTCCCTTATAGACGTTCAATTCTTATTTTGCGGAACTACGTTTAGGATTTTTGCTAGGCTGTGTATTTCCTTCCATTTTGCACATTTATTTTCATTTGTTAGGACATCTCAAAAAGCACCAAAAAGGATATCTTTTCCTCTCTTATTTTAGTTAAAATAACATTTTTTTGTTTTTCTTCACAAACACTTGTCCAAGAATGCCGACAAGTCAAGGAAATTTAATTCTTTTGACAAGTGCAACGGTTTACGTTCTGTTACAGAATTAATTTTGACTTGTCGGACAAGCATAGTTGGACAAGTGAATTTATACTTGTCGACTTGTCACGTTGTGTTACAGGCCCCTAGGAAGAAATTAAATTAATGAAGATGTTTTTTTATCTCGATTCAATAGTGCAAAACTTTCATAATTTCGATTTGTTGAATAAATCCACAAAATAATTGCATGTAAACGTTATTTATATCCTGTCTTATAATTATTGTCCTTTATTTTTACATAAATGTTCTTGAAATGAGTGTTTGAATCGAGCATTCGGTGTTTTTGTGGAGGTTCAGCAAAATCATCTACTTACTCTTTGAAACATTTCTTCAAACGTATTTAGGTACCTACGAAGATCATAGCCAAGACTCAAAACACTTAATTTCTCACTTAGCGACTTGTTTATAAACTTTATAAACACATCAGTTTGTTTATTTTTTAAAAGATACTTACAAAATTCACCAAATAACTCGGAAAAAAGCGTGTTATTTTATTGCATGAGAAAGCGGCCTTTGAAAAGAGGATACTCGCCTCAGAAAAACTCAGAAAATCATTAGGTAAAAAAGGGAACTGACTAAGTGACTACATCACAGCGCAGCGATAGGAATAGGAGATACACACACAATTCAAATTCACCAAATATGACGGAAAAAAGCGTGTTATTTTCCATAAATACTCAATTACACCACAGCGCAGCTGTAAAAGATACACACAAAACCCACCAAATAACCCGCTTTTCTTCGGGTTATTTTTTTGCATAAGAAAGCGGCCGTTGAACAGAGAGGACCAAACTCAAATAATCGCAAGTGCACAAAAGGGAACGGAGACAAATTTGTTCTATCCACTGAGAGATTTTATAACCCGGGTTATTTTAGCTTTGAGTTATGCTCAGAGAGAGTGGGCAGTTCTAATATTAATGATAAAGAAGGCGAAGGGTGTGTCTGTGTGTTTCCGTGTGTCCTGAAAATAAAGTTGCTGCCAGTGGGTTCGGGTCAGGGTGTGAAGGTGTAGCTTGCGCAAATGTATAGATACATAATTATTAAGTTTATACCGTGGGTTTTATGTTGCTCGTTTTTAAGTAAACATTGTTGTGTAGCTGAAACTGAAACTTTTAAAAGGTAACCCGGTAGGAATCGGGTTATATGGACTCCACGCCACTGACATACATACTATAGAAAGCAAAGCTAATATCCATATAACTGTATATAGATAGGTATGTAACATTCATTGGACAATATACAGGATCCAATATATATATGTATTGGGGGTTTGTTGATTTGTGGGAGCTCGATTGTTGTAAGAGCTTGAGGGTTTTGTTAGTACAATATAATTATGTATGTATGTAGATTTAGATACATACATATGTATATGGGATCGATGTGTGTGATTTTAATTCCTACCCATTACCTAGCCCAATATGTGCATTTACAACCTCAAATGCCTCTATCCCACATCCCCTTTATACCCTTAGAATCATAAAACTACCCTTACCAAAAAATCCACGAGTCAAAGAAATACAAAATATCTACCTTGTCATGTATCCGATCTGCAATTTTATAGGTATTACTTCTCTTCACGTTGTTATCCCCCGTCCACATCTCCCTTGCCAAGCCGAAAGTACCCAACCACGCATACCATCAATATATATGTGAAAAATTCCTACCCTATAGTTGATTTAATTTTCCCTTGAACATTGAAAGCCATTATTATGCAATCAATGAAGAATGGATTCTTTGTCGATGATGAACCTACATTTCCCTCTCACTCTAACATTCATTTGAATGCAATTCTCAGCAACCAAAACCAAACATCCCCCATACGATCAATAAATTCATACCAAGCATTATATGTATATGATATCACACCTAAGGTCCGCCTCCTGAATTGATTTCAAAAGTGAAATGGATGACGAAAAGTGGTTTCACACCATGATGAAGCTTCGCAAATCAAAAATAGATGGCGCTTTGAGTTCCACTTTATGTTCTACAATATGGATAGAGGCCTCTTAACTGATTCTTTTAGTGCAAACGGTAACGGGCGATATTTAAAGTATTTCGGCTGAGAGTTACTTTTCATCTTAATATGAGCTTTGAAAAACTTGCTGCATCCCAAAGAGTTATTGAATACGCTCTTATGCTTTTCACATAGCAGCTTTGCCTCAGCTTGCAAACTATGAGGAGACTCCACCGCTACAACGTTAACCTGATCGCTTTTGGAGCCTATGCGAAATTTGAGAGCGTCAAACCAATCTAGACCTAGTATATTTCCTCCACGTAAGCAATTGGTAACTAACAGCGGTAAATACGACACGTCATCTTCCAACACAACCTGCGCCTCAATAATACCGCGGATCGGAACATTTGCTCCACCATAAGCTTTGAGAACTTTAGTCGTCTTGGTGCACATTGGCCTGCCAAGCTGCTCATAACCACTCATACCAATTATGGAACAGGTCGCTCCAGTGTCAATTTGAAACTGCATAGGTATTTTATTTACTGTGAGAGAAATGAACATCTTATTTCGTTTCGTTTCGTTTCGTTTGTTTTCGATCATTACATAATGCATCTACCGTTTCCACTGCCGCAACGTCTATCTTACTTCTCCCTGTACGCTCTTTATCTACAACGCAATAAACTGAATGTACATATTGTTTTTTGTTGTTTTCGCCATGCCCCTGTTGCCTGTACTTCGAACGACCACGGTTCTTGGAGCGATGACGCGATTTTGAACGGAATTTTTCTGCCTGCCTGCCTCTCTGACCACTACTCATACACACATTGCTTATGTGCCCTTTTCGTTGGCATAAATCGCATATTGATTCTAAATGCCTGCACTGACTACGATCATGATTAACTCCACAATTAATGCATGACTTTCGATTGAAGTAATTATCTGAATTTGACTTACTTTGGTAACCGACACGTGATTCCCTCGATGCCACCTGATTAACTTCCAGCGTCGTTGCTGATGTCTGAGCGGAGTTCTTCATTATATTTGAAGCTATTTGTGTTTCTTCGAATGCGGCTGCTATGACTTCTACTTCTTCCAGAGAGGGTTTTTTTTTTTTGGGTTGCTGCTGCTCGCACTTGATCGTGTGGTGTGTAAAATGTGACCATGTCCCTTATCATGAATTCTGCATAAGACTGTTTGCAACTCTCGTTTGTGCATACAAAATTGCAATGCCTCGCCACGCCAGCCCTCTAAGATCTGCAATCCACTCTCCGTACGATTGCCCCGTCGCCATTTTGTGCCGTAGAAAATTGCATCGTGATGCCAGCACGTGCATTTTTTGTTGAAAATGTTTGGTTAGCTTGCTAATTATGTCTTTAAATGAATGTGAACTTACGTTTTCTGATTCTATCAGCTTTGAGAGCAACTCATTTAGGTAAGTACCACATGATGAAAGAAAATGAGCTTTCTTTAAGTTATCATCCTCGACGGCGTGTGCGGAAAAGTGCTGCTGGAGTTGAAAGATGTATATGTCCCATTTATCTTTCTGTTCGTCAAACATACGAAAGTGTGGAACCGCGTTGGATGGAAGTTGATTACATTTTCCCTCCTTGACGGCATTTTCCAAGGCCTTTCGGTTCTCCTTCAGCATTTCCTCCATCCATTCTTGTTGTTGTCTCAGAATAATTCTAAGCGCGTTTTCGTCCATAATTCTCGTCGCCAATATGTTGTAATTCAATTTGTTTTTATTTAATTCTAACAATTACAATTACTTAATATCTACTAATTTATTAATTCATATTAGTACTGCAAATACAATATAGGTTGGACTTGTCAGGTCGGCGGCCAAAGTAGAAGTGCCATCTGCCAATGTCAGTATGACACTTGATGTCGCTGAGATACAAAGTGACACTTGGTGTCTCTGAGATACAGGGTGTATCAAGAAGAAACTGCTAATGCATCTAATATTTGTAGCTGAAATGATGAGATTTACATAAGAAGAGCTAAACAACTGTACAAACGTCTGATGGAATATGTAATATTACGTTACATTTCGAATGCAATCCCAGGCTATTTCGAAAATTGCCCCTACATATGCATGAATGGTTTCCATTCCCTTAACCCAATAGATGATTGTCTTAAAAGATGGTTGGATATAAATGTCTGTCACAATTGACACAGAACAGTGAACTAATGGCAAGCGTTGAGGTTGCTTCTCATAAAATAAGTGGACCTATGATTAACAACTATCGTCTAGTACAGCATTTTCTGTGAGTAAAGGTGTAAAACGCATCAAGGATCCACATCAATCATAAAATAAAATAAACGACATTAGAGAACCACTACCACGAGAAGCGAGTATCCCTTTAATATGGTATTACAGAATCAAAGGTTTAAAGTTGCAGCTAGTATAATCGTGCTGACTAGATAAGTTGCAAAATTATGGACCAGAGTATAGAGCCATTAGAAGTAAAAGTAAATTAATGGTATCTACCGTGTTTGAGTGATTTCAATTTTACAAAACGGGAAGCAGCTCTCTAGAATGGCCAAATTGGTTTGATATGCTGTATACTTAACCATCAAATAACGTAAATAAAATTCCCCTTGGAGCAGAAAAACTGACTTAGAGGTCGCATGAGAGGCAATGCACACGCACAGTAAGTTGTAAACTTTCAGATGAAACATTCGTACAATACAGCAGCAAATTAGAAGAGGACAATCGACCGATAAAGGCGGTTTTAGCAGCTGAAAACATCATAAGACCGTTTGCCCAAAACTTAATGGGTTTCAAGGTTGAATTTACAGAATAAGGTTTTATTTCGAAAGATAAAAGAGCGCTGGGCTAGTAATACAAACCACCGGGACTTTCCTACCAGTCGGGACTAGGTACGCCGCTGAATTTTCAGTTTTCTAGCCAGGTCAATATTACTCTATAACATGTAAAGTTCCTGATTGAATATCTTTCTCAACCGATAGAAACTGAAACCCAATACAATACAATCAGAAAAATCTTTCTCTCAGAGTCGTTAACTACTTTGAAGTTATATCTGTCCGTTGTGAAGTTGAGGGTCCCTTCTCGATGAAATACTTAATTTTGGCCTGGTTAATAGCCATACTAATTCTACTGAATATTTGCAAACCCGTCACTAGCAGCTCGCTGCGTTCTAACTACAATGGCAATATCATCAGAATCATGTTAGAATGTAAATAAACTGACTTTTGAAAAATTGCTTGCGAGTTTCATACAATTACTTCAAGAATGATGTTAAACAAGCTTACACTAAAGCCCATCATCTTATCTTAAACATTTTTCGACATCGAAGGGTTTGGCGGTATCCTTTGCCACTCTGACGAGCAGGAAGACTTATTTTTAGTATGCATATGCTGCATAAACAAACGAATTTTTCAAGGATGACAAAACTTGACATGTATTTTCAAAATTCGTCTCTTCAACTTTGAAGTGCGGACATGGACAAAGAGATGATGAGTGTCATTCTCGGAATTCTAGCATTTTTTCTAAGACCTTGCCGAAATGTGAAGATTTAGTGAATGGATCGCCAAGGTTAAACATGAACAGATCAACACCACCTATGAGTCTGCCGCCGTATTGTAGTCTCATATGTCCGCATTGGTCCTCTCGGGCTTATCGAGCATGGCGCTTCTTGCGTCAACGAAGACTTGGAGAAAATAGTACACTGGTCGCAATTGAATTGAATGGTCTTATTTAATAAATAAATTGGATCTTTCTTATTTTCTTTCAATAATGTTAAGCATCTCTCCAATAGAATTTGTTGAAAGTTCAAAAAATCTTGGGATGACTTTTAACCGGCATCTAACTTGGGACAACCATATTAATGCAATCGTCGGAAAAGTATATGGAGTACTGCGCAACTTGCGGGTAACTCAGCCATTTAGGTACACCTGTTAAAACACGTTTATTACTTGCTAAGACTTTGCTTATACCTATATTGATTTACGGATGTGAAATTTTTTGTAAATGCAACTATGTAAGTAAAAGAAAGCTCAATGTCGCTTTTAACAGTACTGTACGGTATGTCTTTGGGTTACGTAGATATGATAGAGTGTCTGGTTTTGCTAATCGTTTGCTTGGTATGCCTTTTGAAAATTATCTTCAACTTCGCACTGTAACATTGCTATCTAATATTTTGCTAACACAGAAACCTCAATATTGTTTTGAAAGAATTAGGATAGCCTCCTCGCGGAGGTCTCGCAAACTGATTCATCTTCGCTTTTCATGTTTAACATCGGAACGTCAATTTTTTGTAAACCGCGTTACATTAATGAAACACCGAATACAACAAGAATTAAAAAACTATTAAAGGATCATTTTTCAGTAAATAGATAAATATGTAGATATAGCTATAATAATAAATTGTAGATGCATTTAAAACTAAAGATATTGTACCTATAATTGAATTCATACTTTGTTACACTTTTTTTTTTCGTAGCTCTCTTTTGTAAAATTAGCTTAAGACAAACTTATAAGATATTGTATCTTACTGTTTTTAAGCATTCACAAATAAATAAATAAATAGGATGGTAGGATGTTTGGACGTTTGGATGTTTGGATTAAGTGCGAGGTTTAGGTAATGTAAGATTTATTTTTTCGTCAAAACAAAACTCCCATTTCTCTCAAATTGGGTCTTAATTCATTGGGAATTTGTTCATATTGAACTACGAAATATCTCCCAAACATATGAATTAAGTTCCACCAAATATTAGTGGGAGTCATTTGGCTAGTGGGAGTTAGTTCCAGTTGGGACTTAGTTCGTAGGGCCGCCTCGCGTATCGTCAAATCTTTTTACAGCACCTGTGGAGTGTTGTTGAGTGGTGCTTATCTGCATTCATACTTTGACTAGTGAATCGAGTTTATTTTGTGGCTTCTCAAAACATTCTCGTGGAGGTTGTCAAAATCGGATGAAAGCTTGCTGGTTATATTCGGGCACGGTATCTTCGTACAATCTGTTGTTTTAATTGCACTACAAGACTCTTGTGGCTAAGGTGGCTATCCATATAATGTCAAAATTCAAAAACCACAAATAGTCCAGCATCAAGTATTTTTGAATGAAGAGAAACAATGATATTTAATAGAGTACGCGGATTACGGGGATGATTTAGGGCACATAGCATATAACTATACTGTCAGTCCCAAATAGCATGCTTTAACTTCCAAACAAGGCTATAATAACCCTCAAAATGCGTTTCGCATGTGTTCCCTCCAGTGTTGTGCCGCGTAGACTACACCATGTAGACTACGCAATTGTCGACGCGTCGTCAATTACGTGTCGTTAATTCAAAATTGACGACACGACATGTCGACAAAGTTCAATCAAGCAATACATTATAGTTTTTATAAAATTAAGACAATTGAAATATAAAATAGGTAACTTTTTTATTTTAAAATGGGTAAACGTTTTTTTTTTTATTTAAAATTTTGCAAACATTTCTAAATAGCTAGATGAATAAAAAAGTGTCTGATGCGATCAGGTGTGCTTAAAAGATTTATTTTGCAATTATTGCAACTAGCTGCTTGGTTATTATTCAACTTGACCAACTCAAAGTCGTTCAGTCATTAAATTCTAATGTATTAATAAATTCATATTAAAGCAGTCCTGTTCTGTTCCTGCGCGTATGCCTACTATTACTAGAGCTAGAGACGTTACACTAACAGCTGTTTTGCTTTTGAATGACATTGACAATCCTATTGACGCCATTGACGACGCAATTAACGACATTGACGACGCAATTGACGACATTGACGACATAGACGACGCAAAAAACGACATTGACGACATAGACGACGCTATTATCGACATCATAGTGTCGTCAATTAAAAACGACGCGTCGTGGAACAACACTGGTTCCCTCTATCTGCGGAATTAATGAGGTCAGCACAATGACCGTGAATAGCGCATCGAAGCGGGTGAACAGCTATACTCAAGCTAACTGGAACACTTATAGGAATTTCTACTCACACCTGAAACTACAAAAATAATTTTATAGCTATTAGGACCAAGATAGCGTTTTAACAGAAAAATGGAAGTGGAGTCCTCTCAACTTTTAAATTTTATATCAATTGCTCTGAACATTGATTTTGGTATAATTACCCACTTTAAGGAAGAAAAATGATACACTCGCTTGTTAACTCAAACGTATATAAGTGAAACCTACCCGCTAAAAGCAGGCAGGACGGGGTGCCTTGATTACTTTAACCGAACATTAAAACCGCACAGCCCGATGAGTTTGAACAAACTGTGTTGCTCACACAAACAACATCAATAATGTAGAATAATAATTAGCGTTGCGTGTGGTCTTCGTTGTGGGTTAGTGCGTGTGGTGAAATTTTACACAATATCCAGTTAAAGGGTTACCAAAAGCAGACCGCCTACGTTCCGGGTTAGACGATAAGTTGAGTCAGTTCATTGACATACACCGTGCAGTAGCAGTTTGAGTGGTTAGTGGGTACATGAGTGAATTATTATTCTTGGTGAATTTTTAATAATAGGCATACATTCCCCAGCCTATGCTATTTTTAGACTGAAATTGTTCCATAGGGATGGCATTACGTAATTGGTATAATGTATGTTGACTCATTAGCTATTTGTGAATAGATACTCTGATTAAAGAAAAACTTCCGACATTGGCAGATTATAGATATAGGCATCAAAAGACGAGATTAAAGAAAACATATCGTTACGGATCATTGATATACACATTACGCACATGCCGGATGTCTATTTTGAGTCAAGAATCCATGATGTCTTAAGCACTTAAAAGGAGTTGAGGGCCTGACCATTATTCTTCATTTGCCCGATGCGAACGAATCATTGTCGGCGACATTCCGTGTTCTTATAGATTACATTCACATTTTGGTACAGCTTGGCATATCTTGGTAGAGACGTACCCAGGGTTCGAGCCGTGGGGGGTGGGTAACTTTCATTGAAATGCCGACTTATTTTAGGAACTTGCCGACTGCATAGAAATCATGAAAATCGGCCTAGCGGTTATGGAGTTTCAGACGTCATCGAGTTTCAGCCCATAAGATGTTTTTTGTATGGGAGATGCCACAGCCCTTTGTCCAATTTTGACCAATTATACAGGAATTGGACCAATATCTAAGACCACTTGTAAATTTGAGCTCAATCGAGTCAGTGGGCTTCGAGATATAAGATTTTGAAATTAAATTTTTAATTTTAAAAGTAATTAAAAGTTGGATTGAGGTTGCATTGCGAAGTCACTGACACTGAGTGAGAAAAAGAAAAGGTTACTATTATTAGTGTATCTTAAAGGACCATTCACATGAGAACGAAGGAACGAAATAATGAAATGCGAACAAACCACTTTTTATGCATTTATAAACAGAAAATTTCTCATTTTACTATTTCAAGAGTAGGATAATTAATTATACCATAAAGATTAAAAATGTATTAGGAAAACAAGTTTATAAACAGTTTAAATTACGAAAATTCATTTTCCAAACTTTTTGCCGTGAACGAAAACACCCTTGTCAAAGTTTATTCGCAGTCCACATCATTAAGCCGCATTCCACAAACTAGCGAATAAAACATTCGTTCGAATTTAACCTCAAATTAGAAATGCCAACCGTCCTTTTTAAAATCAAATCGAAACTTGCTAAATTTTAAAGTATTCAGTCGGCAAAATCACCGATGCCGACCCGAGTTTAAAATCAAAACTCGGAGAAGGTACATAAAGATAAATAAATATGAATTGGCATTTCCGAAAGGGTGAACCTTTGAAAACGGCGACTTGTACACATTTACAAGTTTGACAACCTATACCTAATTGTAGTATCTTGAAATACTGTATAAATTGTAAGAATTTTAGTGTATGCTTATTCTATTATTAAAATCACTTTATACGAGACTACAGAACCAAACAGATGTCATTATTTGGTCAGGATACCACAGTAATGAAAAATCAAACTCACTTCTTATTTTTTAACATTTTGTTCCGAGCTAGTTTTCGAAAATTGCTCCTCTTGCCGATTTTGTTTAGTTGCTCAAGTTAGGTAGGTAATAAATGTAGCTTCCTTGATTAGCCGACTCTTGAAAAGCGTGGGGGGGTAGTTGCAACACAGGTAGACACCCTAGGCCTAGCTTCTGGCAACCATTCGTTTGTGTGTTTCTATTTTTAGGACGAATGGAAGGGACCTACAATTTTATGCCGAGTCCGAACGGCTGAATTGAGAAGTTTGTCAGACGTTCGCGAGAGGTGGCGCTGTTGAAAAAACCTTAACATCTAGTTTGTGTTTTTCCGGGGATCGAACCTGGGATCCACAAACATAGTTTCAAATTGAATATTATAGCGCGTATATTTCAGCACTATCCCGTCACAGCTGAATTGCAGATTTGTTAAGATCCCAAAGTCGACTATAGCCCAGAGCCATTCTTGCAGCTTAGAAGTAGATAAAAAGGTGATTGGCTTCCATTTAAAATTCGTTCTGCTTTTCGGGGATTAATCGCAGTGTGAATATTCTGTAAATTTTAATTTCCATGTGGAGCTGACAGTCTTGTCATTATGAATGCTTTATTCCAAAAAGTCAACTCCATATTTAGGACGTCATAACAACGGGCAGTCGTGTAACAGGCTTAAGACGGTCATGCAAACGGTCGTAAGTTCCCTTGGAAGTCTCTATGTACTTTGTCACAAAATCGACAGTCTCTGCATTTCTTCATTGTCATTGTGGTGGAAGAAACTCTGATATTATTCGTATCTCTTTTTATGGTCGGTGGCAGAGTATAGCTGTCCCCAGCCGGGGCTCGAACCAACGCCGCTCGGGTCACAAGCAATGACTACAACCACTACACCATGGCCACCGCCATGAGCCGTCGGTAAGTATAGAAGTGAGTAACCAATAACGCCTCCATGTTTATTTTCAGCTGTTTAGATGACGATTTCGGACACTATAATGTCAAAATTCAGAAAGTTTAGGAATGTACTTTATTTTTAGCAGTGCGGTTACTATACTTGTAACTGCTCGAAGAACTTTTATTTTTGACAATACATATTAACCTCTGCCTACAGTAGGATTGGACTTTAGTAAGTTTCAGATAATCTCCACAGTCTACACTACTTGTTAGTTATCGGTTCTTCAAAACCTCAAGCTACAAAGTCTAAAAGAGCACATAAATTCCTCTACAGTTTTCGCATTCCATAAGACTTTCCTTTTTAAAGAGCTTAACAATCATTCTATACTTCTGCCCTCGTCAGAACATTTATCTGTTTCCCAAACTCGCTATACAATTAGTAACTGGAGCAGCCCTGCTAATGTTGTCCGCGACAAAAAATAAATATTTGGCGCTACAGATCCGTATAGCCTAGACCCATTCGTTTGTGTGAGTTTTTATTTTTGGGACGAATGAAAGGGACCTAAAATTTTATGCTGAGTCCGATCGTCTGAATTGAGAAGCTCTTTCGGGTCAGTTATACTCTCGGATGTTTGTCAGACGTTCGCGAGAGATGGCGCAGTAGAAAAAACCTTAAGATGTAATTTGTGTTTTTTTCCGCGGATCGAACCTGGGAAGGGGAACCATTGCACTTTGCACATTAGTCCAGCACACTAACCACTGAACCACTCACTATGATTTTCGACTGCCTACCGAAATTTTGCCGCAGTTACTCGCGCCAACTGTAGTCGATACAAACCATAAAGGGATAAAAACTTTTCTGTTCTGTTTTAATCTGATGCGTTACAGTGAATAGTGAACTATAAGTGGCTATTCGAAACATATTTCGCATTTTTACATAACTTTAGTATTTGCCATTAATTATTTCAATTTCATATAGAAATCGTAAAACTAAAACGGTTGAATAATAATACCTATCTACATATAGCATCAAAAAGAAAATCGTTAAAACCCATTTCAATTCATTTTAATTGGACTTTGGAATAGTTTTTGGTCTACCTCTCTCTCACACCGTCTGTCTCTCTCTAAACTAATTTTTTCGAAATCTGAAGCGAAGAGGTTGTTTTTGTTTTGATGTTATACCAGTTCTAATCGTTTCTGTATACGACTACCATTACCATCTCTACATAGATATACTTTTGTAGAACGAACGAAATCCATTGGAAAGGATTTTAATGTTTTTGGGGCATAGATTTTTATCACAACCCTTTCAGTATTCCATTCGAAATTGATGATCGTCATGGACTGGCCATGGTGTGGCTGGATACTTGTATACACATAAAGTTACCATTTGTGTATGAAAATATTTTTATCCTCCAAAAATGGTTTCAAACTGAATCAGCGCAACTAGAGTGGGCTGTATGTAATTCTGTATTCTGTATTCTAAAATTCTAATCTTAGTGATATAGAAATGTGATAAATAAAATAAAAATTGTAATAGGTTTGGAATTGTGTAATTCAACTCAGTATTTTTGGATGGAGCTAGTGGATTTTGAACGGATATTGTGCATGGATAGATATTTTTTTCTTATTTTTTGTATATCCTCTCCCCCTTTTTTTTATTATTTAATCATACAACCCAGCTAATTGGTGAAGCGAATGTGAAACATTTTCAAACTGTGGACGATGTATACAACTGCATAGTGCATATGGAATTCGTATAGTGGTTCGCTCTGGTTCGTTTTTTGGATTTGTTTTTAATAAACACTTTTTCCGCATCAGGAAACGATGGGTGCGCGAACAACTGACTCCGGTGGCGGTATTTTAAATGATTTTCGATTGAAGGTATTGAAATGTCATGGCTCATAGAATTTTTTAAATGGGCGCACATGTACTCTGAATAGTTTTCAATAAAATATCTGAATTACGATTGTTTCAACGGGGTTTTCATTCGGGAAAACGTTTTTTAACTTTTCCATCAATAAATGATGTGAAACTGGAGTTTTGTTTTTTTTTTGTGAGCATTCAATTTCCGAACTCTATTAAGAATGCAGCTAATGTTTTATATATTTCAAACGATTCGTGACATGCTACAGAATATTTCGTTAGCAAAATGCAATTTTAAGCGACTACTTTTACATGGGAGTTTTTTTTTTTGCACCGATAAACCGTCTGCTTATGATGGTTGCCCGACACAAAAAATGTCAATATGTAGCAATTTTCGATAATATTTAAGTACCTACGACATAAAATATACTGTTAGAATAATGGACATCATATTGAACTCCTCTTTGATGGGCAAAACTAGAAAATGGTCACACGTCATTGATATACCTCGTACGTAGATGACCGAGTAATCACAGTGGCGAACAATATTTCACATTTCACATTTCACTTGCCTTCCTATTCTCGCGATTCACAAAATAATAAGTTTCTAGTGCCCATTATAATTAAAATTGTCAGTTAGAAACACATAAGCTTTTAGAAAATGACATCCAATTCCTACGTAGGAATTTGTTAAATAGGTATACATTTTGTATTCGTTAAAGAATTGCATATAGAAAGTAAACTTTTTTAAATTAAAACTAGCGGACCCCGCAAACTTCGTCTCGCGATATACAACTATCCGGAATCAGTATAATAATACACAAAACTCGAATCAAATGCAGTAAAAAAAATAGCACTGCGAAAAGGACATCTGTCAATTTGCGCACATCCTATGTCAAAGTACAACGCCATCAATCGGGTTGTGGCATTGATCGCAGCATAGCGCCATTTATCATTTTATCTCGTTAACTTTTTACCCAAAATGCATGCAAAACGTCTTTTATATAAATAAATTTCAAAATTATCCGAAATTTGCCAGGCTTCACAACGAATTTTCAAATTTTTCCGAATTTTACATCGTCAAATTTTCTTTCGTAAAAACCTTTTCTGGGAATTTCGAACAACTGAACAAAATTTAAGCAAATCGGCCCAGCCGTTCTCAATTTCCAATTTTTCTAAAATTTTAACTCAATCTATTCAGTCAGTGGTTTTCGAAATATAAGATTTTTATTATACCCTCCACAGGAAGGTAGGTATATTCACTTTGTCATTACATTTGTAACGCCAAGAAGGATTCACCGGAGACCCTATAAAGTATATATATTCTGAATCAGGATCACATTCAGAATCGATCTAGCCATGTCCGTCTTTCTGTCTGTTGAAAACACGATAGTGTCCAAACGAATCGACCTAGGCGAATGAAATTTTGTAAGCGGACTTCTTTTTACCGTCGTCAGGTTGGTATTGAAAGTGGGCTATGTCGGTCAAGTAGTTCTGGTACCTCCCATAAAAAACCACTATTAGACCCATTTGTGTCTCTCTGTCTGTTCAAATGACGATAGCGTCCAAACGAATCGACTTAGGAGAATGAAATTTTGGGAGAAGTATTATTTTTACGGTCGTCAGGTTGGTATTAAAAATGGTCCATGTCGGTTATGTAGTTCTGTTACCTCCCATACAAAACCAATATTTGACTCATGTGTCTCTCTGTCTGTTGAAAACACGATAGCGTCCAAGTGAATGAAATTTTGTGAGAGGACTTCTATTTACCGTCGTCAGGTTGGTTTTGAAAATGGGCTATATTGTTGTCGGTAAAGTAGTTCTGGTACCTCCCATACAAAATCAATATTATACCCATGCGTGTATACATACATAGGTGAGGTACCTACTAGCTCGCATGGCAAATATTTTGGATGACTTTTAGGTATTCAGTGGAGGGTATTAAAGCATCGGCCAGGGCGATGATAACACTTTTACTTGTTTTAATTTTTTGATGGGTGGTGCCACGCACCTTTATCCAATTTTGACCAATAAGCACTCCTGGGTCAATAACTAAGAGTGTCTGTAAATTTGAGCTACATAAATCGAATAGTGAGTTTTCGAGATATACGATTTTGAATGTTTTTTTTTTTTTTGTATGGCCGTTGCTTGGACTTTTACAGAAGGATTCAAATCCAAAGATGGTATGTACACTTATTTCCAATGAGGAGGAAATCTTGGGCAGATGGAGCGAGTACTTTTCTGAATTGCTCAAACTAATCCAGGGCGGAAAATAGTCCCACGGTAGAGGAAGTCTTTTTTGCCATCAAATCGCTAAAAGCTGGCAAATCTGCCGGAGTGAATGAGTCCGGCCAGAAATGCTCAAGGCCTTAGGTGAAGATGGAGTTATATGGCTATCTCGTGTCATTAAAGTGCTGAGAATGCGGCTAAACATCCATCGATTGACAGATTGGAGCGATTGTGCGCGTTTCTAAGGGGGATTTCTCCAAATACAGGGGTATATCAGTTTTAAGTCTCCCCGGGACAGTCTTTTACAAGGTACTGGAAACACGTTGCAGAGCTGTGCGGTGGAGTAGGGAATGAACAGTCCGGTTTTCGTCCGGACAGAAGCAGAACCGACCAGCTATTCACTCTCAGAATGGTACTTGAGAAGGGTTGGAGTACACCTGTTGGGAGCTACACCTGTTTGCATGTTTCGTAGATTTTGAGATAGCATATGACCGAGTCCCTCGAGGTAAACTCTGTGTATTACAGGAGTATGGAATTGACGGTTTTCTCTTGAGAGCCATTCATTCTCTTTACACATGCTGTAAAAGCTCTATTCGGGTATGCGGCATTAACTCAATACCTTTCACCATGGGCGTTGGACTTCGCCAGAGGTGCGTCTTGTCTCCTCTCCTTTTCATTACTTAAATGGACTGGATGTTACAGCGCAGTCTTGGCGAAGAACGTTTCGAGTTGGGAGATCTAAGGATAAGTCGTTCGCTTTTTGCTGATGACTTGGTCATCGTTGGGTCCTCTCAGACTGAACTTCAACGCGCACTCGATCGATGACATGGTTTCCATACCACTTATATGTGAATTTATGAATCGAAGTCACTTAGCGTAGTCCGTAAGAGACTGGATTTCTGTTCTTGCTAGGTGGATGTACAGTTTCATGGGGAAGTCGGAAGCAAACCAACATAACCTTGTCCTCAACAGAGGCCGAATATGTAGCCCTTTCGGAGGCTTGTTCTGAGATGATGCGGATGAAGATGCTCTTCGAGGATTCAAAAATTCGAGCTAAACAGACGACCGTGAAAGAAGATAATCAAAGCTGTATAGCTCTTGCTAATGATTTCAAGATGAATCCACGGACAAAACACATTCAAGTAAAATATCATCATGTGAATGGTCCAGAATAAGGAAATAATTTTGCAGTATTGTCCGACAGGAGAGATGGTCGCTGATATAATGACGAAGCCGCTTGACAAAATAAAATTCAGTTACTTTCAAGAAGCGATGGGGCTTATCAAATAACTTTTACATTGAGAAGGGGTGTTGATAAGGAGATCACTGTAAAAGATCAGTTTTGGATCAAGTATTATTTTGTATTAATTTTGAGAGACGTTTGAAATTAATTTAGTTTATTTATTCATTCCTAAATTAGCTTTTGTTCAATAAACACTTATTAAATATTTTTGTTTTTCTCCGCTACTGCTCTTTCAATATTAACGTCACCTTCTAGGTTTCTTCTGTCATACGTGGGACATTGGCCAATGTTCCAGCAGTGAGCTTGTTGAAGTGCTTTTAGGTAGCATTGTCTTTTCTCCGTGAGCGTATATATCTTTTGTGAATTGTTATAAGTCTTTCAATTATGTGTCATGTTCAAGACATCTTGCATAACTCAGTTTACAATCACTCGATTTCAATATGAACGCTGCTTCTCCCATAGGATCCTCAATTGGAGAGGATATAATTCTGCAAAAAGCCCATTGATGCAAGTGACATTCTCCTCCAGAGAGTACTCTCTTCCTAACGACTTTAGTCGAAATATCAAACAATATCCTTTTTCGTTTTCAATTATCGTAAAAATATCCAGCAGTGGATTAACATCCCTCAAGCCTGTACTTAGATGTCAACAATATCTCATTCCGGTCTCACCTCCAGACCAACGTCATGAAAATGATATCCAACAGCACAAAGAAATAACAAATTCCGTTTAAATTGAAAACTGTATCGAAGAGATATTTTCCAATAAGTATGCCCTTCGATGAAACCTATTACATACCACCTTTTATTCGGAGCAAAAAAAAATCAATTTGCTTTCATTGGTTTCAATTAACATAAAAATAGCCATGCAATGGTCCCGGTGCGAACATAAACGTATTCGTAGACAAATTTGTTCCCCGTTACATGACTGTGCGGTGTCGGAGGATAATGCTGGTCTCGAGGACGATGAATGTCATTCACTGATATTGCCTTCTAATCTAAATATCTTGTACGTATTCAAGAAGAAAGCGAGCATGCTGGCAAATTTCGCAGAAGGATCTTATACGACATTACAAGCGTTATTGTCCTGTGGGTCGGCGAACTGAACACCATGGGGTGGTTGAAGTTGTGCGACTGAACAAGTTTTCGCAATAAAACAAGTGGAGAGCAAATTGAAAACGGTACGATTTTCTAAACGCAAATTGTACTCTACGCACTCCATTCGGCGTTCAACACGTTTTTTGTATTGTAGATACTGCACAAGTATAGAGTAAGTTGATGAGGTCTAAGCAAGGTAGGTAGTGTAGCGCCAGAAAGGATATACCCTTGAGAAGGGGAAACATGTAATGGAAGTAGGTAAATGAAAAGTTAGTGAAATTTAAATTTGTTGTGGGGATAATTTATTCGAATGTTAATTTCATGCATTTTTACACGTTTTGCAGAGTACCTATCAACTTGTAGGTGTGAATGCCGTTAGCATGAAGTGTAGTTTTCAGTATTTAAATAATAAAGAATAAGAGAATTACATACTTTAATTCTACTCTGCAGTATTGTGGAAAAAGTCTTTGCCTTGCAGCACTGACAAACACACTCAGGAAGCATAAATATGTCTGAATAAGGCGATTTATTCCAGGTTGCAACTGAGAAAGTATATAATATACACTCGTATTTATTATTTCAGAAAGGTGCTTTTAGACGATTGAATTCATGGAGCCTGTAGGGTCGAAATGTTTTCCGATTACAGCTGGTTCAGTGTTCAGATATTGTGACGGTTTTTTCCTGAGGGCTATCTGATCTCTTTAGGCAAACTGTACAGGAGTACAGGCTGTGTCTTAAATCAATTCAACTTTCACCGTGGTCGTTGAACTTTGTCGATATGCGATTTGTACCTTAATGATGTATACTGTGTACACAGTTTAATATATGTTTGGGGACATGCTGCCCCCTGCTTGGGGTCACTGTTAGTTATTTAGCATTTAGCAACCCTCTTAAAAAACCTTTTTAATGCAACAAATTATTCAGTGTTAGGACTCACAAGTGCCATTCTATGCAATTGTATCCGCTTTATAGCAACCCGTTTTTAAGCAAACCCCTCTTATTAAAAAAAAAAAAAATTAAATAAATAGGCGGTAGACACCCAAGGCCTATCTTCTCGCAACCATTCGTTTTGTGTGAGTTTCTATTTTTGGAACGAATGAAGGGACCTACAATTTTATGCCGAGTCCGAACGGCTGAATTGAGAAGCTTTTTCAGGACAGTTATACTCTCGGATGTTTGTCAGACGTTCGCGAGAGGTGGCGCAGTAGAAAAAACCTTAAGATGTAATTATTAGTGTTTTTCCGGGGATCGGATTTGTCATTCCATTTGTAACGCCCATAAGGAGGCGTTGTAGGTATGACAAACTATATATATTATTGATCAGCATCACTTTCTTAGTCGATCTAACGATGTCCGTCTGTCTGTCTGTCCGTCTGTCCGTCTGTCTGTCTGTCTGTCCGCACGATTACGGCCGTAATTTAAGAGCTATCGACTTGAAATTTGGTATGTAAGCTTTTATCCACCAAACTGAGGCTAAGTTCGAGCAAGATCGGATGAAAACTACTACTACCTCCCATACAAAAATATCAGATTTATATAGCTTTTTATGTTAAAAATTAAATTTAAATAGCTACAGTAAAGATAGCAAGTTTAAACTTTGCACATATTGTTTTAATAATATTTAAAAAATTTTGACAAAAAATGAGCTTGGTCGAATAAAAAGTACCCACACCTCCCATATAAATATATAATTTGTTAATACTAAAATATTTTTTTTATTTTACAATAATATAGTAGGGTAGAGCGGGGCTAGTTGGGCCACTTTTCGTTTGAAGTCCTGTTATAACCAGATTATCCATACTATACCTTCAAGAGTGGTATCAAAAGATAGAATGGAGTTCGTACTTCTTAATGATTTTGAAAAGATCTGAAAATATTCATCCACAAGGGAATAACATTGTCCTAAATGCACTAAGTCCAAGTGGCCCAACTTACCCCACCAACGGGGAAAGTTGGGCCAGTGAGTGGGGTAAGTTGGACCACGGCTTGAAAAGTGGAAGAATGAGCTTCATAAAGGGCAAAAAATCCCGAATTTATAATAGTATCTTATTCAAAATATAACAAATAAATAGAATTCAAAACAAAAAAATTCTTCATGACGTAAAACAGGTGGACACTGGTATAAGCCCACTTTCGACAAGTACCTATGGCACTGTATCCCTCAACGGGCAGCTTTCTCAGTTTTTCGCTTGCACGTACGCATTCTAGAACAAATAATAACGGTCATACAGATAACACATATATTTATTTATTTAACGGAGCAAGTTTTTCCCTAGGCCCAACATGCCCCACACCTAGTTTGATGAACATATTGGGTCACAAAACCAAAAATACTCAAAACTATCCAATTTCGTACAGTGAATACTAAAATATATTAACGTATCTCATAACAAAACCTTACCTTAATGTATATCTTGCACCTTATCACCATTAAAATAATAAAAGAAAGACCGGCATTTTTTTTAGTTTTTCATGCTAAAACTGAAAATTTGATGTGCTTCGCCTCCTGCTGATATGATGCAGCTGAGACCGGTTCTGCACGTGTTGGGTATTGTGCAAGCATCATTTGTGTATGATCCTGTTCGTTTAGAACTTACTGGTTCTGAGTAATTCGCGTGGTCCAACTTGCCCCGTGGCCCAACTAGCCCCGCCCTACCCTACCGGGTATTTGAGCTTCGGAATAGTCGAAGATAATTGTCTTACTGGTTTTTTTTTTTCAAAAAGATGCATTTCACGCCAACAACAACCTTCCGCAGGATTTTTTCGACCAACGAGCGAATTAAGCCAAAAAAAAAACATAAAATATTTATAATAACGAATAAGCTAAAATGTGTTCAGCTTCAGGGGTTGTATAAAGTTTACAAGACTTACAAGTATTGTAATAAATATTTATTTTGAAACTAAATGATTTTTGTTAATGTTTTGAAGCTAATTCCGATATGCGAAACTGAGATCTCACTGATATTATTATGTTTTTTTAAAGAATTGAGTTTAAGACATCTTTTAATTCTTGTTTCAGAGATCTCAGAAAATGGAAAGTATCATTTAAAATGTCACGAACATCTTCACTTCCCAGCAAACATTTGCATTCAAAAATGAATCATTAAAATGAATTAATAATATGATTCATTATAGTGAAGGTATATAGACATTTATTTATTCACTTAAGTGAATATTAACTGAATCATTTTTAAATCATCATAAAGATTCATAAATGAATCATTTAAATTCATATATTCACATAGATATTCATAAATGAATCATTTAAATAATTTATAAATGAATCATTTAAAAAAGATTCATAAATGAAGGCCCTTTTCTCAGGAAATTGGATTCAAATTGAATCATAAATGAATTCATATCTGAAAGTATTCTTCATTTAAATGAATCATTTATGATCATTTATGATTCATTTTTGAAGGAAAATGTTTGCTGGGATGTTGCCATAAATTGTTTGCTGGTGTGAAGTTCCACGCACACGTGGAAGTTCGTATATGTTGTCCCTAAATACTACCATCACTATGCACTACAGCCATTGGATCAATGTATAATCAGACGTTTTAAAGCATATAACAAAATGAAAATGAACAAACTTTGCCAGATTTCGAAAAATCCATTAATGTTTTCGAGGCACTAAAAATAATAGCCAAGCTTTCCTGTTACTCCCCGCACTATAAAAAAATTGTTTTAAGAAAGGTTGGTTTTATTAAAAGATTGAGTCGTTGGTGGGGGTGATGAAGTGTTCTCAACAGAAGAAGACTTTGACGAGCTACTGAATTGCGATGATGAATGAGAAAGTTACGGATGTTGAACAGATCAAGAAATTTGTAATGATGTGGTTTCATTAGAAGAATGTTTAGTAACCGGAGGTGAAGATACCCGAGAATGTGGTTGAAATTCCTTCAAGAAAAGATGCACACAAAGCTTATGCCACTTTAGGCCGTGTGTCATTTACGCTAAATAATTAATTTCGGCAAATTATCCGACACTTATGAAAGTGTTGAAAAGAAAAGTTCAGCGAACCCTAATCTTAGAACAGATATGTATTTATCGAATTTCACGCTATTAATTAAATAAAATTTAGTGTTTTATTCAGGGGCGGACTACGAGGCAGTTGTACCCGGGGCGGTAAAACAAGCTTATACCCCTTATACTTATAAGAAAAAAACACGAACAGAGATTTTATTTAAAGGTGCTTTCGAGCTTTTATTGCACTGAATATTTCGATTAAATCATTAAAATCTATAATTTTGGTGTGCTCCTTTTCGATTGAAAGTATAGCCAGATTAGTCAACCTATTTTGGTCCATTTTTGATAAGATAAGCCTTAATTAATTTTAATTTTGAAAAGCTTTGTTCACACGATGCCACTGAGACGCAAATTGTTAAATAAATTTCCATTGCCAATGACAGACTCGGTAACGAGTCTGAAAAGTCCCATTTAACAGAAGCTTAAAAATGCAAAGGCTGTCCAAATTTTTCTGCAGCTACCATGTGACGTCGTATTCGCCCGATTTCCAATATGATACTGTTGTTTAGTTCTGTAAATGTCGAGGTAAGCATTGGAACAACAGCACTCAGTTCTTCTTCCATATCTACCATACAGCAATATTTTTGGTTGAAGAGCTGAGAAAACTAACGCAATGTCTTCTATGGCCTTAGACCGATGAATAAGTTCAGTGCAAAATGTATCCCGACATTCTAAAATGGATCTTCGTGTTTCCTATTCCAACGTCAAACCAGCATCTTGAGCCTTTTCGCCTGGCATAATTTTCTTCTTTTTTGTTCTTCCCCGCCTTTCAATTGAAATTTCTAGCCAGTACATTGTTCTCTTGCGTATATTATGGCCTCTTTCATAGTTTCATCACGATGTTCATGAAGAAAACTAAGAAAACTCTCTTCAATACACTTTTTTCTAAAGTGAGGCCGGATTTTTGCAAGTGTTTCTGTGCTGCATCAACTTCTTCCAAAATATCGCACCAGAATGAAAGATAACACAAAAACTAAAGTCGCATACAGCAGATAAGAGTATGGTTGCAGCACCTCTCGTATCCAAATTTCCCTTTTGGGGATCACAAAGGAGTTCAAGAGTTGAAACTATCTTCACAAAATTTTCCTTCAATGGCTTAACAGATGCTTAGAAAAATGTGTAAAGTCTTTCCACTGTCGCAAAAAAACGTTGTAAAGTTCTTTGGCAGTCTTTCCGGACGTATAGGAAAAATCGGTGCCATGAAATAAATTCTTATACAAAAAGGTTCAAAACGTAATTTTGGACTTTATTCCACTCAGCTATTTAATAGATAACCACGAACAGAATAAAAAAGGAAATATTTTTCACTGACAGTGGACTTATTTACTTGTATTTTTATTTTTTTTATATTCACCCACCCAAATCCTACAGTGACCCCAGCAGGGGGGTTGCAGGATAATTTTTAGGAAACTACTGTATACAAAGCATATTTAATTTCCTTAAATTTAATAACATTTTTATTTTTTAACTGAGATATACACACATATTGTCCAATACAATATTTTTATGTTTTGTTACGTGTTTTTTTTCTAAATTGTTATATGTACTTATTTTATTTTTGATTTTTTCTGCATGAATAAATGAGAATAGCTACTTGTAACTAAATTCAATTATTTATACATTTTAGAAAACACCCTCATAAAAACACATTTATGTGCTATAACAAGGGTCCCCGTTTAATAGGAATTTAATTGAAAACCCGGCTATAAGCAAGCACTATAATTTTATACCCATGCGCATGTGCTATTATTCGGGGAGTACGTATATGCAAAGTTTCTTTAAATAAACGCAAAACATTTCGTATGAGGTTGATTCACGTCACGTTCACGTTATCGTTTGATGTATCGGTGATTTGGCCACGTTAAGCCAATATCCCCAATTAGAACTCGGAGACGTTCATCAGGATAAAATATAGTTAGATCAAAACCGACACCTCTCATCCACTTGAATGCAGGCTACCAAAATGTGTCAAAATCGATGTCAAAAGAAAGAGGCTTACGGTTGGCCCGATTGAACGTTCTACACCAATGAGCTTTGTTTCTAATGGATGGGCGGGATATGGAAACATGATTAGATGTTGATTGAGTGCAATTGTGCAAAGTACCCCGTTGTTGCAAATAGGTATAGGTAACTAATCTTTGGGACTCCTGATGGCCTTATCTTTCGATATTATATAAAAGGGTGTCCCATAATTCACAGTAATAGTACAGTGATGCCAACGGAAAAGAAGATAACAATATATGACAGCTCACAGTTAGTCAACATGGAGCGCTTTACCTAGGTACGAAAGAACAACAAATTCTCATTGTTGAGCAATATTTTAAAAATGTTGAAGGTGTGTCAGCTATAGTCTGCAATTTTCGAACAAAATCATCTTCAGTGATGAAGCTGAAACCCCAGGAGTAATTGTTGAGAAACAAATGCATCCACAACGTGTGACTGTTTGGTGCGGATTTTGGGCTAGAGGCATTATCGGCCCATTCTTCTTCGAAAATGCGGATGGTCAGGCAGTAATAATTAATGGTGTTCGTTATTATGAATTTATAACCCCGTTTTTAATGTCTAAATTAAGTCCACGACAATCAACACCTTGTAAGAGGAAATTGGGAGGTGTATAAATTAAATTTAGCCACACGGACGTATAAAATTGCAATAATAAAGTTCGTAGGTACTTGAAGTGGCGGCTATTTATCCTATGTGCTACTCCATACATAACCCCAATCTGTATACTCCATAAATCAATATAAATGTCAGCTTTCTTATTAAAAATCGGTATTTTCTATCAAAATTACATTTTGTGTGAATTATGAGACACCCTTTATATGTTGTGATTTTCCATTCATGTCAATTTTTTTATTCAATTAAATTCATCAACTCAAACGAGTTGACCGAAAATTACATACCCAAGTTGATAATCAGAAATGTTACTCAAGATACCATACAAACCCCACGCAAAAAAGCGTAAGGCATAGGTGCTGGTTTTATTAGGTATACCAGTCCGTTCGTAACAATAAAAATCAGTGATGCCAGATGAGATTTTAAAAAACACACTAAATTAAGAAAAACATCCCACCAAATTTGTACTGGGACGAAAAAAAAACCCATAATTTTTCTACCAACATAAAAATGATTTTATGTTAAGTAAGAAAATGGAACGAATACTTACTTCTCATTTTTTCAACTAGGCCGACTAAAAATAAGTCTTAACCTTAAGAACAAAGGTCCTAAGGAAAACAAACACTTAAAAACATTTTTTGTGAAGATTGGTAATTTGTTCGTTTTTATTATGAGGAATTAATTAATTTCTTCTTAATCAATTTCTTTAAATAAATAAATAGATATAAATAATAGCTACCTACATATAAAATAAATATATATATAGTATATATGATGGAAATAAGGAATTAATAAATAGTTTGTACTTTGGTTCATTTTAACACCCTCGTTGTTAATGTCTGTCTACCTACTAAAAATTAAACTAAACTTTGCTGCCCGCCCCGCACCGCACAGCGCGCACACCAATATTCCACTGTTCCACATGTTTTTAATCTTTAATGCGTTTTTAGCATACATTTTCTCTTTATTTTCCCACTTATCTCTTTTGATTTGTATTGATGCCAAATAGATATAGAGAATTTGTCTTGTTATATCAAGTAAATTCGCGAATTTTTTCCCTCCATAAAAAAAAAGTTTGAAATATTTTCCCCCCATAAATCCCACCATCATTTTTTTCCCCCCATTCTTCCCACCATAGCGTTGATTTCCACCCATTTTGGTTGGAAAAACCACTAATCTGGGAACACTGATAAAAATCGTTGATGAAATCTTTTCTGTTTTTATAAATACACCACGTAAATATGCAAATAGAAAATTTAAGCACATCTACTACTGTCATCCTCCCTATGGAACTGAAAAAAAAAAACAATAATAAACTTTTAATCTAGATCCTCATTTTACGAGCGGGCAAGAACGTTTTTTCTCATTAAGGTAAACTTCCTCGAAACATTTCATAGATTATGGAAATTCCACTCTCTCGTCTTATCCACCCTCTCGTTTTTTCTCCTTAGGCGAGCATTACTCATACTTCATTCACCTCTTTACACAAATATTCGCAACCAAACAATGTCAATGTAATTAATAAAAGGAATATATATTTTCTAATTCCAGGTTCTGCCACCAGACCAATGGCAACATCACCTGCTGTCGGACCATTGCCACGATTTCTATCCCGAGGTCATACATATCGAGCGGTTGTTGGTGACACATTAGTCCTCCCATGTCAGGTTGAAAATATAGGTAAGCATTACAAATTGTATGTGTCATTGTTGTGAACAAAAACAGAAGCTAAGGATTTATTTGTGATTTGATTTGTTATCCCTTCTGTAATGAAGCAATTAATAGTTTATTTGCATTTTGCGAAACAATTGATTTAAGCTGATTATTTTGATGGTGTGTAGAATTAAGTTGCCTATGCATGAAAATGTGGGGTGATTTGTGTAAGTGATGATCATTGTGGTAGGAATTATAATTAAAATTAGTATACCATGAAGGAATACCCAATTAAACGGTGTTTGACATTTTAATGAGCTGTTAGCTATTCCTGATTTGCTTTAATTTTTAAATTTAAAATTATGTATAGTTAGGAGAGGAGTAACCTACTAGTGATTATGGTATTCTTTGAATACGTTTTTGGGTCTGAACATTTTAATTATGAAGAAGATACTATAAATGAAAGTGGAAAATTGTCTGCCCGTTTGGATAGAAAACACATTAGGGAATTGTCAAACCAAAAGGTGAGTACAGTATGCAGGGAGAACAGATCTACTACTTTAAATCGTAAGATTAGACAAAGCACTAACCATACTGGGAAATGACTTTTAGACTGTTATATCAGATACATTTTCTAAGTACATACCATAGAGGATCTTATGGAATCTGTCCGGAACAAGCTAGTAAAACGGACGTCATATACGCATGATGTCAATTTCTCCAATATAAAACTAGAATGCTATTCGCAGAACGATCGTCAAGTATCTGCATCGCAGGACATGTTATTTCTATTGACATGTTCGGGATATTACCTGCATCTAAAGCAGTTTTAAGACTCCAGAGTCTCAGAACTGGCCCTAATCCCAAAACATAATGGTCAGTATAATTCCTTCTGAATGATTTTAAAACAAAGTATTAAACAGCAATCTCAAATCCATCCGATTGAGAAAATTTTATAGGAACTCTGTAATTGAAATTTATGGATGGATGGATACAAAATAACGAAAGGTACGGGTGCGGTAGATTTCTCTATAGATCACCTGAACGCAACCTCGTCATACATCTCCCTGACCATGATGGTAATATGCGTAGCAGCTTGAAGACTTGTCTTTTCAAGCAGCCATAAAAGCCTTGGATACACCAACAACTAGCTCAAATTTTGTCTATAACGATTTCTATGTTGGCTTTAGGGACGAGGAGGAAAAGGAAACCACTTTTCACCTGTCCAGCTCTTGTCTTTTTTCTCCACACCAGTCTCCTCTCAAGACAAGCTGTCGAAGGCTATAGACTATTTTCGGTCACCCTTTCCGTCGTTACAAATACAAACCGTCTCAACCAGAAGCGAGATCTGGGGCCTAATTCCCAAAATCACGTCGGATCGCGATTTTTATGGCCGATTTGTTTTATGTAGATATTTCGCTCATTTCAAAAGCGATAGCAGCTTGGATTTTGGAATAACCATCGCCTGCGTAAGTCACCTCCAAATTGACACAGTTGAAGTCTCTAGCCTGTGTTCCGCAATATTTTTTGCATTTGATTTTTTATTGCATTAACTTATATGGCAATCTAGTTCCATTTTCTGCAACATCCTTGGCTACAGGTTTGTGCCTCTTCCGAGAGATGGCGAAGAGATGTATTTTCAGCCCTGCTATGTTGAGTCTGTTTTTTGGCTCTGTCAAAACAATTGAATAAGTATTTCTAGGACCACATCCACGGGGTTGCACTCGCTTAAGGCTATGCAGATTTGAATACCTTAAAAGCTAAGTAGTTAAATAGAAATCTTTACATTTGACCCGGTCATATTGAAAAGGCTCCTCAACTGGAAAACGGTTCATGGTTATCCCTATTGTTCGATTTGTTAATTTTTTGATGATTAAATAAAACGCGAACTCAAATTTCATAAAAGACTAAATTATTTATTTTCGATGACAAAAGACTTAACAAATGAAATACATATATCCCTAAACGCCAGGGTAAAATGATGGTAATGGTAACGAAAATTTTAAAATATCTCACCAGGGCAGTCGATGCTATTAAATTTCAAAACTCTACAAAACTCCTGCTTACATTAGATCTCACCCAAAATGTGTAGAGTGAATATTCCAATTAGTTCTCTTTTCCTCGTCCTTTGCATAAAATTACACCAGGACATCAAATCAAGTTGTTTCACCCCGCATACATTTCATAGTCATTATTTTAATGACATCATTTTTCTAAAATGAAAAAAACATTCATCATGGCAAACAATCTCATAAATTGACATAACAAAATGTGATGCCATCAGCTACGGGAAATGGACTACAAAATTTGTTGTGTATAGGTATAGGTACATAATTTGTTCTAACGTTACATAATTCGGTCTGTCGACCATCGTCCTTGATATTTTCTCCTCAACGTTGATGTTTATTTCATTTTAAGTTTAAAACAGGTATCGCCTCCTTTTACTGCTCAACCTAGGTACCTAGCTACTCGCAAATTAAATTAACAACAATTCGACAAATTTCAATTCAAATAAATATTATATTCAGCAAATTATAGCCACACAAATTATAGTCTGTATGGAATGGAGTGCCACTGCACCTGTTGAATTGGCATAAAATAGAAACGCGCTCAATTGTATATAGCGGATAGTTATTGAACTTTAAATAGGTATTTAGCTATTGACTATGCAGAAAAGGGTAGGCCCATTTCGTGATTATAAATTGAGAAAGGTAGTTATTGACAGATGTCAGCTACGTGTCGTCTTTAATTCGATGACAATAATTAAAAGTGTTCCCATAATGACAGTGAATAACAATCTACCTACATGTACATCATTGCCATGGATACAACACAGTCACATTATTTCTCTGCTTTGTACAGGATAACAGGAACGCATTAGAGCAGAATCACGTTTCTCAAATACTCAACAATAAAATAAAACAAAACATTTAATTCCCTTGTAGCTATGTGCCGTGAGTGTTTTTTAATTATTATCAAATTTGTTTGCCAAATGTACACTATTTTTTTGTTTGGAAAGGTTAATGTTTATGTTATTACATAGTCATTTTCCAGAGCACGTACGATGAACCGAAGTTCATAATGGACTGAGAGTAAGGATATGTGCTAGTAAGTATTCTACTTTTTAAAATGATTCAATTATGTAGACACAGGAGTGTGCCTGAACACATTGGGCATATGAATAAAAACTAGCATTTGCTTTGAGTAAAAGATTGTAGCAAAGTAAAAGCACTTAGCAATTGTTTTGAATCGGTATGAATAAAATCGTACTTTGCTAAAGTAAGTTCGAACATTCGAACAAAGCATTTACTTCACTGCATGTGCCCTTCCATTGCAGTTTCTGTCAACATTTGCAAGTGACAACGGTCATGTGGTTTATTTTCTGCATTTTTTCATTTTGAATTTGAATTTAGAATTATTAGAAAAACGATTTTTGGGTAAAAGTGAACAAAAGCTAATGAAATTTAATAACAAAAAAACCCACATAAATAGGTACAAAAAAAAGTAAAAACTATGGCCTGGGCATAAAGAAGAGGATTTGGAAGAGCTTTTATGGTAGCGCATAACCTATACTATCCACTATACTCGATGACAAATGAATTGCTCTCTATTTCAGCTGACGATGAGGAAGTTCCTCTACCTTTACCGGTCTACCTCCAATACTGACCAAAACGTTTACCTGGAAGCACAGATCTTGTATACACCTGATGAAAGATTTCATTTTCTGAATATTTGAAAAAGTTCCACCCCGTGTCTCCAGATTTTCTTCTAAAAAAATAGCCAAATAGTCTACATTTCGTCGCCTGAAACGATACAATGGCTTAAAGTTGTTAAAAAAACAATCAGTATATTTCTTTGTAAAGTTTTTTGTCTGGTCGTATAGTTACAGAGCAGGAATTTGGTCTCACCGTTGAGACGAATCTACTAAATGCGGCAGTAATATTAAAAAGTTATTATGGTAAATGGAAAATTAAAGTAAACGCGGAAAAGATCTAAGATACCTATCTTTTTTACAAGAAAGAGAAAGTCTTGTTCCTTACCGTCGAACCATTTACTAAAAAATGGCAGTCAGATAAACTGGGTGCCGATTGTTAGATATTTAGGTGTTTATCTTGATAGTAAACTAACCTTTAAGGAACATGCTGCAAGGACATTACATAAAGTAGGTATTGCAATTAAGATGCTGTATCCTTTTGTTAATAGGAATTCTTTATTTTCAAACGAGAACAAAATATTGATACACAAAGTTATATTCCAGTCATTTTTGTTATATGGCTGTCAAGTTTGGGGAAAATGTGCTGATTGCCATATCAAAAAATTGCATAAAAACAGCAAAATAAGTTATTAAAAATGATGTTGAACCTCCCATGGCACTACTCTACCTTTAAATTAATTAAATTAAATTATTTATTTATTTATTTATTTATTTGTTAATTTATAAACATATTTGTTAATATAGTTCTCCGTTAATTTAAATACCTATTTGTTCTTCAATTTATTTGTTAATTTATGTATATATATTATTTGTTAATTTACTTAAATGTTAATTTATTTACTTACTTTCTAGTATTTGATATTAAATCATCAAATTATTATTATTATTATTTTTTTTTTTTTTTTCATGTTGGGTTTTCTCGTTGTTTCCCTTCAAAAAATCTGAATTTATAAAATAGTATTTAAAATATTTAAGATTATTTCAGTAGAAATATATGCATACCCTATATATCATATCTCTGTACTTTAAATTGTGTGATGGCTTTCCTTTGTAATTTTATGACGAAATAAAAATCTTTCTATTTATCTACAAACAAAAATTGAACTATTTATACAAAAAACACCGAAAACTCACAAGGCTAAACTGTTTTTGTAAAAAATGTGCGCTCAAAATATTTCACTCACAGAAAAAAATGTTAATTTTTACAATTTGCTGCGTAAAATTTACAAATTTTAATTGTAACTATAGGTAGTCATTACAATTTAATAGTAAATTTCGCTTATTTTTTTACTATTTTCAATTGTAAAATTTTAAATTTTATGGATAGGTCCCTCAGCGCCAATTTGGTTGTATCTATTTTGCGATGAATTTCAATATTTTAAACTGTATCCCGACTTCTTTTGTCTGGAAAGCTTCGATTCTGATGTCACAATGCAGGAAATACCCTCGTGGTTCCCCAGCACGATAAAAACACAAAAACTAAAATAGTAAAACTAAAAAACTTGGAATTACTTACTTACTTACTTAGATGGCGCTACAGTCCGGGGTGGACCTGGGCCTCAACCAACACGCCTCTCCAGTTAGCACGATCTTTGGCTAACCGCCTCCAGTTGCGCACTCCAAGTTGGTTGAGGTCCCCTTCCACTTGTGCGCGCCACCTAAGGCGAGGTCTTCCTCTACTGCGTTGTCCCTCCGGGTTGGAATCGAAGACTCTTCGGGCCGGAGCGTTGCCCGTCAACGCAAACGGGACCGAAAATCACTCGAAGAATTTTGCGTTCGAAGCGACTAAGGAGATCTTCATCCGCCTTTGATAACTTGGAATTAAAATAGTAAATTAACCAAATTTGCTACTTAAATTGTAAATAGATGGTTTTACAATTCGGATAGTAAAGCATTTACAATTTTTTTTCTGTGAGTCTAGCAAATGCTTTGAGTCAACAAAATAGCAGACTTGGATTTTTCGTAGAAATTGCTTTGGCGTCAACGTTTTATTCATACCAATCTGAGTAAAAGGTCGGTGGCGCCGCTTTTCGAAAATGTCAAAAGTTGGAGTTAACTCAAATCAGTTTTTATTCATACGAAGCTTAGCAATTGCTTCGATTTTGACATTTATTCTGAGTAAAAACAATTGCTACGTTTTATTCATACGACCCATTATGTTTATGTTGTTATATATTGACAGTATGTACAAAATATGTAGGCTGGTCTCGCAGTCTCTGTCATAGTGATTAAAGCTACGATAATGCTATTCCGTAATCTGCTGACCCTGACGTCAATGTGACGTACGAATTTGTCGTTAGTACGTAAGTGGTGATTCTGTGTGATTACCTGCCATGCGATTTGTTAAACAACGTGACGCAATTGACACTACTTGAATATCACGATCAAATGACTGGGTTGAATGACTTCGTAAGGCGATCACACAGTCATTCAGCCATTTTGTTCGGGCGGAATGACCGATTTTGTTTTTGTGAGAATGTCAGATTGACAACGTCTCACTCGTGATACTGGATATTTTCCACAGATTCATATACATTACGGGATTGACACGACGTATTTTTTCCTTTGTTGTATCTGTTCGTGCAAATGACTGCGGTCTTTCGATTTTACAACAGTACGAAGGAGAAAAAGCATTGGAAAGCTAAAAGGGCATGGATTTTAGGACGTGTGATCGGGTGACAATCGGCGTTGACACGCTCACGAATGACACGTACGTCGTACATAGCGACCTGATGAGTCAATTTTTGTTACCAAAGCAAAATCAAAAATGTATAAGTTTCGTGACATTTGAAGATATTGTATAATCGTATAGCCTTAGTCTTTGCCTCAATATGGATCCGATTACTAACTTCAGATGACGCCAATGCCTTTCCTTCCATCTTGGTCCCTAGCTAACTAAATCAAATTGCGCAGAATAACTTGGTTGATTTTGCTCTTAATAACACCTTTACAACTTCTCTCTGTCATCTATGGTCTCCTGCCTTTTCCTCATTTTTTACCTGACGTAGTCCAGCCATCCTGAGTCCTGATGTCCTCACAATTCAAATAGGTACTCAAAAAGATCTTGATTTTCTTTGAAGAAGTAGATTTAATTTCCAAGTGTTCTGTTCTTAAAGTGACACAGACTGACAGACTCGGGCATTGACGGAAAAAGTAGATAGGTGCTTCACAAGTCGCTAATTTTTTCCACATTGTTGTTGGCTCTCATTAAATTTTCAGTTCGACATCTATCTTATTATCAGTTTTTTTAGCAGAGATCCTTATTATGCTGAGAGCAATTAGTATCACTGGTTCCTGTTTTTAAATTTATGTGGCAAGAGAAAATATCAAATCTTACCACCACCAACATTTCTTTTGTACTGACACAATAAATTACATCTTGTGTTTTCGCCGTCGATTTTCTCGTCTTAAAGATGAGATCCTCATGCCCCTTATAGAGCATTCTAGCTTTTTGTGATGTGTACTTCAATTTTTATTAGATACGACTATGTGTGTTTAAAACTATAACCTACCATCTCATATTGTTAGTATTGTGGTCATTGAAACAAACCCCGATTTAAATCATGCCAGAAGCAGTTACAAGATATTCGAAGAATTAAGTTAAAGGATAAACGGGCAGCTATATCCACATTACTTCAATATAAAATTCATTCCCTCTAACGCGTTTTACTTTTGTGCCATTTCGCCATTTTTCATTGGGGCCAAATTTCATCTCTCAGGTTGATGCTATGGAAGATTGTGTCTTCGAATGTAGATACCTACCGTCAAATGTGCAGAATTCATTAACTACGACAGAGTAAGGAAGAGATTACTCCTCGCTTTTGACGTCATTTTACCGCTATCACTCAATTGTTTTAAAGAACTTATCCCAACCAATTCTTTCTGTGAGTTTTATTTTTGGGACTAAGGGATCGTTTCAGTTAACTTCCTCAGTAAGGACAGTGTTATGCTGTCGGATGTTTGACAGACGTTCGCCACTCGAAAATAATGTAAAATGTAATTTCTGATCTTCCTGGGCTGGAACTTGAGAACTCTCGCTTAGTAGTCCAACACAATAACCACTGAGCCATTGCGTCCACTGCCACTATGAACTACTTTAGCTTAAAAAGTTAAGAAGGCATTTGAATTGGTTAGCTATACATATAACATAAATGGAGTTTTATACCACCATTTGTTAGAAACAAAAGCATGTTTAACAGTTATACCAACTATATAGCATTGTTATACATATAGTATTCGTTGCAGAAAAGTCCTTTTGCATCCGAATGCAGCATGACTTCGGTTTTTTTTTTTTTTTTACAAAATACAACTCGTTTGCAATTCGTATCTATTTAAATTTACGGTAATTGGGTCAAAAGCCTTGACACACAAATGAAATAAAAAAATGCGAAAGAAACAACTTTTATCCGACAAAGTTTTTTTTTTTTTTTTGAAACCATTCGCTAGGATATGGAAAAATTAATGTAGGAATGCGAGAGATAGTAAAATAAAAAACAATAAAATAAAACTGCGATGAATATAAAGTTGTGCGTTTTCTGTTTTTAATCCAGAAGCGGATTCCTTGAAGTGGCAAAAATAAACCATTTATACTTTATTCTTATTTTTACAATTTTTTTTTTAAAACCTTACCACAACTGCGGTGCACTAGTAGGTATGCTGTATGCAGTATGCATGATTGTACGTTGTATAAAGAGATAGTGTTGGGTTCTACATTACACAGATGCATGACCAGCTTTATTGCTCACGTGTAGTGACATGCATGCACTTTATAGCATCAGGCTAGACGTGGAAATTGGATGAGTAAGATGAAAATGGGTTTATGGTTTTGATACAATTTGTAAAAATGTGTTTTCCAAAAAAAATTTATAAATCTACACTGAACCAAAAAGGTACGTCATATTAACAACAAAGTTCGTCATATTGAAGAAAAAGTTGTTTTTTTGAGCCAACAACCGTAGTTGTCAATATGATGAACTTGGGTTGTCAATTAAAATTGAATCAATTAAATGTTCATATTGACAATCGCCGTTGTTGATTTGATAAACGCAGTTGTTAAATTTTAGGAATTGATTTTCATAATGAAAATCGCAATTGTTAAAGTGAAGAACTCGATATTCATAATGAAAATCGCAATCGTCAATCTGAAGACCGGCGAAACCGAAACTGAAGAATTCGGTTTTCATATTGACAATCGCCGTTGTTGATTTGATAAACGCAGTTGTTAAATTTTAAGAATTGATTTTCATACCTAATGAAAATCATAGTTGTCAAACGGAAGAACTCGATTTTCATAACGAAAATCGTAATATTCAATCTAATGAACGAAGTAATTGAATTAAAGAATTCGATTTTCAAAATAAAAACGTCATGATTTAAAACACCTGCTAGCTAAGGAAATTAAGGAATTTATACTTACAGTGCGGAGTGTCAACATATTATATTGATAATACACATATACACACTCCTGAATGCGTTTCGCCCCGATGACCCACCACATCGGGCAAAGACGCAAAGTTTACCTGACGTTTACCGAGATTATCATGTGTTTCACAGTCAAAAGTGACTGTGAACTATAAACCTAAACGTGTTTTCTTGAGTATTCATATTGACAACTGCGATTGTCCACAACAAAGTTCATCAATATAAAAATTTTGAAATACTGCACTTATGTTGTAGTCATATTGACAACCACCGATTGTCAATATGGCCACCAATATTTTTTTCAGTGTATACTGCTTGTTTGTCCTTTACACGTTTCCGGAATTTGTATCCGATCCCATATCCATGGATTGCCGTGTAGGTACCCGTGGGTCTCTCGAATGGGTTACAAGAGCTATAAGGTAAGGAGGCTATCCGACAAGAGAGCGTAGTACCATTGGTTGGTTGGTTGAAAGTGGCTGTCAGCAGAAAACGCCAACACACTTAGACCAGTATAGGTCCATTGTGATGCCACGATGCAGGATCTGAGATCTCCCTACTAGTTGAACCATTTTGAGCTCTTTATAAAGCGTAAGAGGCTTCTGATGTCTATGCTTGTCAGATCGCCCAAGTCGTTGTAATAGAAGGCTCCTAAGTGAAGTTTCCTTCTGCGGGAGAGAGCTGGGCAGGAACAAAGAAGGTGAGGGATAGTTTCCTCCTCTTCCTCGTCCATGCAGCTTCTACAAAAGTCGTTTGCGAAGAGGCCCAGCCTTGCGGCATGTTTGCCAATCAAGCAGTGTCCAGTAATGACACCTATTGTGGTGCCGATATGCAATCTGTTGAGAGAGATCAATTTCTTAGAGCGTTTCAGATCCAGCTTAGGCCAAATTTGTTTTGTCGCTAGATAAGTGGTTAACCTCGTCCACCTAAGATTTGTACTCTCGATAGCATTCAGCTTCAATTGTTGTTTGCGAGTAGCGATTGGTATCCCTAGGGTGCCTTTATCCGGCAGAATGGGTTGAGTTGTTCCTATTCTAGCGAGTTCATCGGCCTTACAATTCCCTGGAATGTCTCTATGCCCCGGCACCCAAATTAGGTGAATGTTGAACTGTTCGGCCATCTCCGTAAGAGACGATCGGCAGTCGAGGGCTGTTAGAGAAGTTATAGAGATCGAATCCAAGGATTTGATGGCTGCTTGGCTGTCCGAAAATATGTAGATATCCTTAACGGATATGACGTTTTTCTTGAGCCAGGATAAGACTTCTTTAATCGCCATAATTTCCGCCTGGAACACGCTACAGTAATTTGGTAGACGGAAGGAGAGCCTAAGATTAAGACGTTCCGAGAAAACACCCCCACCAACTCCGTCATTGGTTTTTGAGCCGTCAGTATAGAAGTGAACTGATTCATCTTCCGGGAAGGCATCTCCATTCCAGGTTGCTCTGGATGGGATTGTGACGAGAAAATTCTTGTCAAAGTTTAGAGATGGGGTGGTGTAGTCAGTGTTTTCGGTTGAGATCTCGAATTTTTTCAAAATAGAGGCGTGGCCAAAGTCTTTGCTTGACCACTGTGAGATAGCTTTAAGGCGAATGGCTGCACTCGCTGCCATTTGCTTGCTAAATATGTCAAGGGGTAATATATGAAACAATATGTCTAGTGCCGCAGAGGGTGTTGTGCGTAGTGCACCGCTTATGCACATGCATGCTGTGCGCTGGACCTTGCTTATGTGGTCGCGGTTTGTGGCCTTCTCCAAGGCTGTCCACCAGACAATTATCCCATAGGTGAGTATCGGTCTTATAACTGAGATATAGAGCCAGTGGGTTACTCGAGGTTGTAAACCCCATTTATTACCAATAGCTTTTTTACAAGAGAAGAGTGCTACTGTAGCCTTCTTGACTCTTTCTTGGATGTTAAGTTTCCAACTAAGCTTCCTATCCAGGATAAGCCCCAAATATTTGGCTTTGTCAGAGAAAGTTAGGTTGATACCATTAAGTGAGGGAGGGTCGACTGTCGGAATTTTATATTTCCTGGTGAAAAGCACCAGATCAGTTTTGTGGGGGTTCACACCTAAACCACAACGACTCGCCCAACTGGCTAACTTATTTAAAGCATTTTGTAGGAGTTCTTTAAGAGTATTTAAGTGCTTTCCTGAGACGGCTATAGCAACATCATCTGCATAAGCGATCGCCGTGCATCCTTCACCTTCCAGGATCATCAATAGTTCATTGACCACCAAATTCCAAAGAAGAGGGGATAGAACACTACCTTGCGGAGTGCCTCTACTAACAGATCTTCTTGCGGACACCTCACCCAGCTTTGAGTTGATAATCCGGCCATTGAGCAGTAGATTGATCAGTTCGCCAAGTGAGCTGTCGACATTCAGAGCTGAAAGCGCATCTGCTATCGCTGATGTATTGACATTGTTAAAAGCGCCTTCTATGTCAAGGAAGGCAACCATCGTGTACTCCTTATGGAACAGGGAGTATTCGATATTACGTACTAAAGTGTGTAATGCCGTCTCCACTGATTTACCTTTGCAGTATGCGTGCTGGGCCGCAGACAGTAGTTTTTTATCGATACTGTTGCGTAAGTGGATATCAATCAGTCGTTCTAGTGTTTTAAGAAGGAATGATGATGAAGGTTCTTGGACCAAGACTATATCTTCCCTATCTTTTGAAAGACGGAGAAGAAGGTCGGCGGATGCCGTGATGGAGTGATGGAGATTAATCTGGACCAACTGCAGCATTGGAGCTACAATCAGGTAGAGAAATCTCCCTCACGGTGGAGTTAAGGTCTTCCGAGTCTGAGGACGATTTAAGTAATTCGTCTTCACTCAAAAGTAGTGGGCGCATTTGGTTGAACTTCTCATCCGTCTCCATGTCCGACACTACGTCGTCCTCGACTAAAGACGGATGCTGTCCGGTGAATGACGTTTGGGAGTCATCGCTCTCCAGAGATGGAAAGGAGATAGATGGCTCCGTCTTATCGGTTGTGGGGGCGGGAGTGGGGTCCAATGGATGGGAGGGCATTTTACCCAAATCAGACTCTTCGTCCTTTTTGTATACCTTGATGGTGATGGTATCGAAGCCGTAATATATAACGCCTCCAGTCTTCGCCAAAGGAGCCAAAGATTCTTTATTGATGACAATGATTGCACATCTGTAAAGACCCCTTGGCTCGTCCAGCTTTGCGACCTTCCAGTTATACGTCGGCAGCTCAGGATTACTGGTCTTAATAATCTCGAGGATCTTCTCGGTGTCGGAGGGTTCGGCTGGGATCCAAACGCGAGTTCTCGGTCGGCTTGGGATGTCTTCCTTCGCAACAACCTCGAGCTTAGCGCCTGGCCATACCTCACCCAATTTGCTTATAGCACTTTTATATAAGTCGTAAGACCTTTGTTCGTCGCAGGCGATTAGCTTGACATGGCCTTGATGCCAGCCACCATCGCAACAACGGGGAGGAGGACCTGGATTCTCCTTCATAATATCCAGAAAAACGGATGAAAGTTTAGGTGGAATTAGTTTCCACTTGTCTGGTGCGATGGATCCATCAACGTCGCTTCTGTCGATGACCGCCAGCACTAGTTTGTCTTTAAGGACTTCGCTGTAGGACTTCGATATAGGGTTGGATGGCCTGGAGGAGGTACTGGTGTTGTGTACCTTGGCCCTTTTTGGTTCCGACACGGATTCTTCCAACGATCGCTGTCGCTTTGACGTAGAGTCGCTGCTCGTCCCAGCTTCTTCGCTGACGATCTTCTGGGCCCATGCTAAACGGGCGTTCATCTTGCCTGTTCTTTTGCCCTCCGGTATATTACCAAAGAACTCCAGAAAGCGGATGGCTGTGCGACGTTCTTTATATGTTCTTTTGGAGGGAGCAAGGGTAGGCCTTGTTCCCGAAGAGTCCCTGATTGAACGTGGGAGGGTAGTAGTACCCTTGGGCTCCTCTCGGCTACTGGAGGTAGTTGGACCATGTGGATCCACAATCCTCCTACTTTCCAGCGCTTTCAGAGCATTCCCGGTAGACAGCTGAATCGCCGTGCTACCGCCCGGTTTTAAAGGAGAACCGGTCTCATTTGTGTTTTGTTGTTTTGTTATTTTTGTTTTATTTAAATTCATAAGTAGTCCCACGAGTAGCGGAGAAAAGAATGTCCGTCTGCGCAGAGATCCGCAATACGCAGATAAGGCTAGCTGATCCGGAGGTCGCCAGGTATCCGGATACTCCGTTAGCGACTGAGCTATGGCCCCCAGCCAGGTTAACCCTCGGCACGGGTCGTATGACACCTTGGTTCGGCCTTGATTTAGGGCCGTTTACTGATTCGGCACACAAGGACTTAAGCTCCACACAAACTCCCATGTTATGCCTTACAAAAGCACCCAATGAGAATCCCAGTAGAGCTCAAATCGCTATGAGTCGCATCAGCAGACGACCTTAGGGTTGTCTCCCACCTCATCTAATGGTTCACGCTTTCACATCAGTCGTACGTTGCAACGAATTACAGCGTACGGCTGATATGTAAGTGAGACCCTTGGCTGACACTAACCAGACAAGTTGATTAGCCATTTTCAGGCGGGCGCCCACGAGAAGGACTGAAGTATGAGGATTTTGCCCAAGCCTAAATAAGTCCCCCGATGGGGGATCTATCAGATGTTAAGCTGATAAGAACAGATACTACACTTTGATGTAGTAGTAGTACCATTCATATATAGTACCATTCATATATAATATCTCTGCGATTGTTGCAATTATCGTTGTGAAATTCGGTACATGGACAAAATGCATATGTCTATACACCGCAAGCACTATGAGCGAAATTGAACCACTGTGCAGCTACAGGTACACAATTTCGTACATGGATATACCAGACACTTTACAAAATACACACAGAAATATCGAGAAAGTTATTTCTTGGCACTTATTTACTGTAGCTAGCTATGTCTCAGGAGTTAAAATGGGTTTAGTACTTTGATGAGATTATCAGAAATCAAATTGAGAATACCTGTTAACTGTAGACAGACGCTATTGCTTTGAAGAAGAATTGCAGTTTTGTAGTAAGGGCCTATTCCGAATAAATAGGGGGGCTACTTAAATACCTTGACCATTAATCTTCCCAGCAATGTTTTTTCCTATGAAAATATCCGATTGTGCGAACTTATACATATATTGAAGGGAGGATATTTAAGGACAACCAAAAACTTTCGACATAGTAAATTTTGCATTTGCAATTTAGTGAAAGATATTTGACGTATAAATTGCAAACTTAGCCATCTTAGACAGGAATTGCGAAAAGTAATTCTGCGTTTGATCTCTCATATAATTGATGGAGTTCACCTCAGGAGCTAGGTATAGTCAAAGTTCTTTAGCATATTCTATCCACTGAATATTGAATTCACTATTAAAAACTGTTGGGGCCATCAAACAATTTGTTACCAAATGTTACGAAATTAAAGAGAGGGTTGAAAATTTAGGAAATTATAGAAAAATTAGAGCTGTCATGTCTTATTTGGAATTATTTTTTATTGTTAGATAGCTACTTTGTTTACTACCTACGTTGTTTAGTTACGTTGTTTTTAGTTACCAAGTTGCTAAGGCGAATTATATTAGTATGTTGCCTAACGGTTTGAGACGTTGACACAGTCCTATATTCCAACAAATGTACAAATTGTTCTGGTTACTAGGATATAATATACTCCAGAGGTGTATAATTATGTACTAATAATTAGCTAAAATTATACACCAAATGGTAAACAGTTTACATTTTGCTGAAAAACTATTCCCTTCAGTGTGGAAAATACACGCTAATTCAATGGATAAAATACGCCATTAGCGTATTAAAATCCGAAACTTAGAATTTATTCTGATTTAAAGTTTAAAACGAAGTTTATTTTTCTATCGGAAACAGTTTGAATTAAAATTGCCACCGTTTTTTTTTTATTTTTTTGGTGTACCTACATCTATAAGGATTATAAATTCATTCTATGTTTCTAAGTATTCACCTTCAAGAAAATCATGAATAAATATCAATGTGTGTGCCTAATTTAAAAAAGAAGTCCAATCTGTCGATTGGTTTTCGGTACTACCCCGTCTAAAAATCGAGAGCCTGGAAATTTTTAATGAATTAAAGATTTTTTATTCGATGTGTGAAAATTAGTTATTTAAAACTAAAGCTAGTATTAGACGATATGTTGAATCAGCATACGTATGCTGAAAATTGATTCCGAATCGCAACATATCGTGTAATAGGCAAATTTCTGTCATCATATGTATGCTGAAAGGCGTTTGTTGACAAATTTGTTGGCTAGTCAGCATACGTTTGTTGACGAACTAAACATATCGTGTAATACCCCTTTTGGGACCGTATGCTAACATTCGGACAAATTTTCGGTGTATGATGACTCGTATGATATATGCTGACGAGCTAAAGTAAGCTCATCAGCATACACCACATTTTTCAGCATACGGTTTTGTTATTTTTGAAGTTTCGATACATTTTGAACGCGCCGGACATGTTTTTTGTATTTATATTGCCTTGATTTTTGGTTTTAAAAGAAAAAATGGCTGTGTTGTTGTGTTCGCAGCTTATAGGCTGGTTTTGTTGTGCATTTTTTAGCCATCCGCGGTTAGTGACAAGCCAATTTTGAATGACTTGGGTGTGCCGGAAAATGCAGCATTATATTGCAGGTGAATTTCGGAGCCTTCGAGCGGCATAAGTGATATTTGCGAAACGGAAATTGTCATTTCGCAATAAAAAGTTAATAATAAAAAAATTCATTCGTTTCTTTTATCTTCTTCCTGTCGCCGTGGTCATTTTTAACATATTTGTACCATATTAAAAATGACCACGATGACAAGCCAAGACAAAACAAGTAAAAGTATTATCATCGGCCTGGCCGATGCTTTCATGCCCTCCACTGCATACAAGTGAGGCAAAATGTGAGGCATTTGAGTACGTACACAACACATGGTTCTAATATTGTATTCTAATATTGGTTTTGTATGGGAGGTACCATAACTACTTTACCGATATACCTCCAAACTAACCTGACGACGCTAAAAACAAGTCCTCTCACAAAGTTTCATTCGCCTAGGTCGATTCGTTTCTACGCTATCGTGTTTTCAACAGACAGACAGACAGATGGACATAACCAAATAGATTCAGAATTTGATCCTGATTCAGAATATATGGGGTCTCCGATGTCTCCTTCTTGGCGTTAAAAATGTAATGGCAAAGTGAATATACCTACATGTATAGTGTAGAGGGTATAACAAGCACACCCTACCGACGACCCCTTTACAGCTTATGCCCAAAACCGTATAGGAGCTAGTGCCCTACTCTGAGTCTGTTGTCTTTTCATTTCGTTCTACGTCGAACGCGTACATTTCACCAGAATCGCAGAAAATCGATAAATACAACGCGCCCGTATGCTAAAATCCCGATTTGTTAATTTATCAGCATATAATCATACGAGTCTTCAAATTTGTAAGCATACCGAATTCAACATATCGTCTAATATGGCATCATACGTCCTGAAAAAATATGATAGCAAACTGTATGCTAGCATATGCGGACAGCAAACAATTTGCTGCTTTCGGAGTAATTCAGCATATCGTCTAATAGGGCATCATACGACAGACGAAAATATGCATATATGTTTAGAATTGTTAGCAAATGATAGTCAGCATACGTATGATGATTCAACATATCGTCTAATAATAGCTTTATAATTTTCTGGTTGTTTTTTTTTTTAATTTTGTAGAGACGTACTGTTAAAAACGAATCAAAAATACTAAAAATACGGCATAATTAAGTCGATATAGTAAAATAAATAATCATTGTCTTCATTCTAAATATGGCGTCCAGCCGAATTTAATTTTTTCCCAAATTTGGAAAATAAAAATGCACCAATTTAAAAGAAGAAGAAGAAAAATACACAATTTTAGAAGTTATATGCAATATTCTGTTTTTGGTGCATTTATTTGCTGGAAACTGTGTAAAATATTCACTGATTTGTTTCATTTCGAGAAATTGATACAAAAAATGCACCAAACACTTAAGGGGTACCTACTTATAATTTCTTTCTTATAAGGACCTTTTTACTTTCCCATACAATTTACGTATGAACTGTCAATTTCATAGATCAAAAAGTGCCCAATTATAGCACAAAATCACAAAACGTTTTGTAGGAGAACAAAAATTTACTTTATATGGTGAGAGATTTGTTTTCTTTAAAAATTGTTGAAATTTTTTATATTACATAATGTGGAATTACGTAATATGCACGAATACGAACAATGCACATTTTGTCGAATCTGCCCACTGCCTTTATGATGCATTTTCTTACATTTTATGTTTGCGCAATTTTGGCAATGCTTTTCGTATTTTGCACTTTGTTAAGTTCAACAATTTTTAAAGAAAACTGCGAAAAATGGTTTTGTTTTCATACAAATTTATTTGATGGTTAATAAATCAGAGATAGTGCGCTTTGCGAAAAAGCATATTGTTCTGAAATAAATGACAACTAACTTTGTCTTTACTTTTTTGTGAATTTGTAAAAGTAAAGCCAGTATTAGACGATATGTTGAATCAGCATACGTATGCTCAAAATTGTGTTCCAATCACAACATATCGTGCAAACTTGATGACAGAAATTTATTTTTTACACGATATGTTGTGATTGGAACACAATTTTCAGCATACGTATGCTGATTCAACATATCGTCTAATACTAGCTTAAGAAATATAAAAGTAACAGCGATTCTCACGTAAGTCTGGGATTGCCTCTGACAAGTTGTATTGGGAAATTAAAGTCGAATTTTCTAGAAATGAATTTTAAGAAAAATCCATATAATCACATTGGTCGGAATTATAGTTTTTCTAACAATGTCCTGAATACATTAAGTCTCAAAAGTTATTGTTTGAATATACGAATTCTAATAGTTTGGAAAAAAAACAGTTCAGCTTATTTATCCTAAGATTAATTTAGGTAATATTTTGGTCAAATTTGTCTTTCCAAAATCAGCATGGCCACGTTTGTTTATTAGGTCAAAAGATTACTGATTGCGGAAACTGATAAATATCGTCTAATTTTGACCAGTTTTATTATTATTTTATTATTATTTGAGCTGATACGCTTCCATACAGAACTATAAATTTTTCCACATAATCATTATCATTCATCAAATCTCTAGCGACGTTAAGAACTGTCGGAATTTCTATATATCGTCCGCACGAATACCTATGTCGTCGTTGCCAAAACTAAATACCAAAAATGTTTATAAAATGTTTAACTCATACCTGTGGCAAAAAATGTTTCATTATCATTTTGGTGAAGTGAAATATTGTGACTAACAAACAGCCTAAGATGAACCTCTCTGAGCACTTTCGCATTGGCGAGAAACATTTGCCCGATAGCTGTTACAAATATTTCCCATATTTAACCTTATATACTCGTAGCTTTTTGGTGTAATTAAGTTTCCGCTCTTTATTTTGGCCTTCAATAGCAGGACTCAAATTGCATAATTTGGTTTCGCGGAAAACAAGGCCACTGATCATTTTTATGCCGAATAAATTATTCTAAACGAATTTATACACAAATTACAATTAAATTCGCCTATCAGATTCCTCCCAAAGGCTTTAAAACGCTTAAAAGCAAAAACCGAAACCCCAATTAGGAAATCTACAAATTGTCAGCAGTTTTGTCAAATTCATACGAAAATTAGTACTGCCATATCATATAATTCGGATATATTTTCAGTACTAATTACAATACGTTATCCTATGCATTTAGGTACTTTTGTATTAATTTCGAAAATTGATGCTGTTCTAATAAAATTCATTTCAGATTATTGCATCATAATAAAAACACCGTTTTTAAATTATTCGTAGGCTAATGATGCCAAAAAAAAAAATTTGTTTGTAGTATACAAATCACAATTACAATGTAACGAATAGAAAAACAACTGAAACATCACACGAATATGTGAACATACTTTCTGCCGATTTCATGGAACGTTGTTTCTAAAAAAATCGCACTGATATATAAAATATCGTATATGAATGAAAGTGACACGAAATAATATATCACATTCTATAAACTATTCTTTGTACTAGCTTTGTAAAGTTATTTAAAATGTAAACGTAATGTTCTTAAGGTCGTCGGCAATTCTTACAACTACATTTGCCGCGACATCAACCATTTTAGACAAAACATGTTTCACCAAGGAGTCCGAAAACCTCATTTCAAAGAATTTGGAGGGACTGGTGTTGGACAGCTATAAAATGGTATGCATTTAAGTAGTATGAACTGAGATATATAAAACTTGAAACATTCGAATATTGGTTACAATTTAGACATTGCATTGCATTTTGCGTATTTGGTTCAGTTTTACGTGGCATAAGAAATGTAGGTATAATATTGCTTTGAATAGTATACCAATTTAATTGTCTATACTTTCCGGATGTAGAAAAGAAAAGAGTGCAAGAAATGTTATAGTTTGTTGAAATACCACTTACCTGTTTATATTATATTATCCCTTTGTCAACTAAGGAAAAGAGCACATGCTTACAACTTGCACTTGAACAGAAAAAGATACAATATTACCTATGTGGTTTTTTTCGATTCGATTTTTGTTTTTTACTGCGTTTAGAAATTGAATATTCTATTATTTTGTGTAGAGTTGAATGTATAACAGTCTCAAAAACCATTTGCATTGTTTTATCCCAACAAATAAAATAGATAAACATGACTTTCTCAACATTAACACTTAACCCTACAGTTAACCCTACAGTTAACCCTACAGATATTCTGGCAACTAAATTTGTTTATTAGTATGGCGGATTGTCCGGTGTCAGTATGACAATAGTCTAATCAATTGAAACATACTTCGCTCCAAACCATAGAAAGTCTAATTAAACCCGTCCATTTTTTATATGCAATAGCAATTACCAGTAAATGTTATAGCAATTGCTGCTCACTCACTACTCCCCTTATTGCCAAGTTGAAGTTTCCGTCTATATACATATATACGTCTTAAAGTGGTTCCATTGAGCTTTCATTAAAAGCGTTTATCTTTTCATTCTCCTGAGATTCATCTATCTAAAGTTGATGGCGCATCTTAAAACTTTTACTATGGTTGGTGTTGAATTTTTATGAGCACTTTAAAATGCAGTGCAACGTCCGTAGTTCATACGCGTGTGTTTTACCTTTTTTTTTGTAGTTACGTGGCAAAACTACTGCGTTCGCCTTTTTGTCCAATACATGACGTGTTTTAGTTCACTGATGTATCTGTGACCTAAAATTTAGAACAGGGTAGTAAAGTTCATTTATTGATCGAACATTGAACGACAGCAATGTTTATGACCATTATCGTGGCCCCGTGTATTCCTCTTCATCTCCATCGGTATAGTTGTTTGTCTTGTATTCATGTTGTTTGGTATTGTCATTGCACTATACAATATAATACAGCATCTGATAATTTTTTTTAATGGGATTTTATTCAACTTGGCACACCTGGTATAATCGGAGTTAAGTGACATTTATTGGGACACAAAATTAGATATCTGGAAGCCAAAGAAATCGAGAGAAAGAATTTTGGATTTAAGAGCTTATTCTTTTTTTTTTTGTTGCCATTATAAAGAGGGAAATGCGAAGGTATACTGAAGGTATCGAATGTACGTATGCCCCCACATGAGACATGGTGGCATACACCCGCACATACAAAAATGTATGCCACCCTACAACAATTGACTTCCGGCATTATCTGTACTTAGAGAATTTGACTTTTCCTGTTTTTTCCGCCTTTGTTTGTATCCTTCCACCACCTCACCGTCATCGGTGAATTTTTCCTTACATAGCACCACCTGCACTACATGGCTCACAGGCATTGGGACATATTTATGGGTGGAAGGTGGAAACTCTATCACGATATTACACACATCCATGTGCGCTGGTGCTTGGGTATAGAAAGCTTACTGTGCTGCACCTCAAAGTCAAAGGAGGAAGTTGGGAGTCATGCGAGTTATCGCCTGTGGTTTAGTGCGACAGTTGTGGGATTTTTAATATAAATTTTCCGGTCACTTGGTTGGGTTTTCCCTTTTAAGTTTTTCCTTTCTTTTTTCTATTTTTCGTTTTTATTCCAGTGAGGACAGAGAAAGGGAGTCTGGTGCGGTTGAGGCGGTATGTGTGTCTTGTGTATCCTTATAAGTTTGCCGTTTGGATTGGTTAGTGTTTCGTGTTGTTTTTTTTTTTTGTTTTCTTTTTAAACCGGATAAAGCAGAATTAATTGAAGACTGTAGTTACCTGGCAAATGGCTATAGGTTGTCCTGTCAGCGCACATGGTGTGTTGTCCTAAGTCCGATCGGAAAATCGCTATAGACGAGAACGAGAAATTCATTAATTGAACATTTCGTTTAGGTAATAGATTTTTTTTTGTGTTATAATTAACACCAGCTGAAGGGATAATTCATCTCCTTGGAGGCATTTTTTAATATTTTACGTAATAAAGGTAAACCTTAATATTATTATGATAAAAGGAATATTATGTGTTTGTGGTCACTTTAAAGAGTTGGGTATAATCTGGTCCTAGTTCAGAGGTAGCCTCTACAAGGCATACAATACGTTTAGTTGAATGCATACCTCATTCGTTTAAAAGGTGTTTGGTTTATACCTACTTATACTCTACTCAGAAAATGGAATCACACTACCTACTTTGCCCTTATATCAACATAACGAAAATACATGTGTTTTAAGTGGCCCTACGAACTAAGTCCCAACTGGAACTAACTCCCACTAGCCAAAACGAACTAAGTCCCAGAAAATTTGGGATTTAGTTCATATGAACTAACTCCCATGATTTTTAGAAACTAGGACCCAACTAAGAATGAACAAAGCCCCAAATGAACCTACTCCCAACCTCGAAATCCAAGAGTGACTCCAAGCAGGGGGTTGCAGGGGGCAGCATGCCCCACATACATAAACTACTGTGCCTACAGAAATTGAAACAAAAAATTGCTTGGGGTCACTGTTGGATTTGGATTATTTCACTTCTGCCATCGATGTTTGCACCCTCGAAATATTTGGTGGCTCTAGTTGTGCAGAATTTAGGGTGGAATTCTCTGAAAACATGCTAGCGAAAAGATCTGCCTTTTCTTTTACTAGAAGTGGAAAGGAAGAGCTACTAAAGTTATTACTGATTGCCTTTGCCATGGACCAGAATGCGCGTGAGCAGTTAGGACATCCAATTACTTTTTTAAGTGACTCTTTCGTTGTAAGATGTCTTCGCCGATTCAATAATTAGGTTGCATCTATTTCGAAGAATTATAAATTCTGATCTTTTTTGCTTCGAAGGATGTCCGGATGAACCGAAAAGCCTTGTTTCTCGCCGCGGTAACTCGCTTGCGTTCTTTATTAAACCAGGGTTTATTTGAAGCCAATTTTTAGCTTTTCAGGCAGTGCTACTTTTCGGGGACAACTAGAACCTCAAATATATTAAGCCATGTCAGGCAGGGGTGTCCTTTGTCAACTGTCTCTAGTTCGCAGTAAACAAGGCTTAAGCTTTCTCGATCCAAGTTGAAAATCTGCGGTGTCCATAGTAAGCATGCTATAAATAAATAAATATGTATATGACGGACCCTCATCGCCACATTGTTTACGAGGTTTTTTTTCGATTTTATATACCTACATACGAATCACAAACAAATTCCTTCACGCATTACCCGTTTACATGAATTGAATTAGTAAACTACAAGAATCATAAATCCCGATCAGCAAGCGGTTTGTATACCTGATCTATTGGTGGTGCCAACTGTCCTTTATATTTCCATTATTTAAAGATAAGACGCCGGCCGTTTCTGTGTAGGTACCTGTTCTTAAACATCCTATAATCGTTACAATTACAAACAAGAATATTCTTTAAAATACTTCAACTCCACACACGATACAACAAAATCCTAGGAGTACGAGGTCTTTACAGGCCTTTAATTCTACGCTGCATGATTTATTTATTCAGGGCATGCGAACACGTTATTATATATTTTCACCCACACCCACGTTACAGCACCACACGCTTCCTGGATGACATTTTTTACCAGTTCAACTTAAGGCTCTCCTCCAATTGAAAGACAGTATATCACAATAGGGTTTACGATATGTAGCCCTACGGCATGTCGCGACATAGTTAAATGATCAAGCGAGCTTAAAAGAATACAGACAAAAAAAATCAGCAAACAAAGCCGTTGCCGTTGATGCAAAGTCCATTTTGACACATTCTGATAGCACTCTCCATACAGGCAGATCCATTACATTGTGCACACAAGTAAAGGACATATACACCCAAGGTACACATACACCTGGGTGAACTTGCATTAGAGCATAAGTTGAGCTGTACCATGTAAAGGAAAAGTCCTCTCCTATTGTGTGCATATGTGATTAGCAGGACACTGTGTAAGATGCCTATGGGCATTGCGACAGGTATACCGTATACATATTTCACTCACAGGATGAAGGAAAAAATGCAGCAGTTTTTTCTGTATAACTTTTTTTAAAGCCTGTCACATTCCATCATATCGCAAAGTAGTGGACAGAAACAACTTCTCATTTCCCAAAAAGAATGAACATATCCTGCAGGCTGCAGGTAATGACGCCATGAGTGACGTGGACGTGGATGGTGTTGAAATTGAGATGCAAGAATACTTTAATGTCGTTGGTTGTCCTCCTGATGAAGATTTCCGGAGACGAGGGAATCTGGTCGAGGTTTTGAATGAAATATCTCGGCGTTAAAAAATAAATAAAGTTGATAAAGCAGCATGAAAGTGCCATGAGCAATTTTGTTTATTTATAACTGAATACAAATTCCACTCTATTGTTGCTGCACTTTAAGATAAATCCGACATATCAGGGAGATGTTTTTTTCGATAAATAGCTATAATGAAAACAATTTGTTTTATTTAAACAGCGAAATGGGAAAATTAAACATATTTAATAAATTTTATTTCTGACTTTGCCATAAATCCATCGAGCTTCGTGCTTTGGTATTTTTGTATTTTCGGTGTCCCATTGATGTCACATTTTGTTGAAACATTAAATTTATCTTTCTCATCACGAACAATGATCACACAACGAAATACAACTCTGCAGACAAGCAAATCGTTCTTCTCTTTAGGTGCTAGAATTTAGAACAGTTTACCTAATGAATTTAAAACTATTCCAAATTTAAACGTTTTTTTTCGCTCCTTAAAAGATCAGCTACAAAGCCCAGACGTATGCAGGAATTTTCAGTTTATTTTTAAATATCTACTTAAGTTTGTAAGTAAATGGAGCGAGTTTCGAACATAGGAAATTCGCATGAACTTTGCCTTCAAATGGCCTAAAAAAAATAAATAAGTAAATAATTTTTTTTTTTTTTTTTGATGAACTGTTTTTTTAATATTATGTATTAATATTTTTTATAAACTTTTTTTTGGCAAAAACCCCCATAAATAGTAAAATACGGCATGGCCCCCTGCAACTCTCCTGCTTGTGTTAACTGTAGGATTTGGAGAAGATGCGAGGGTGCGCGGTACCTACCTATATGTAAAGTAGGGCGTCCTTTTACATATAAAATGTCCTTTCCAAAATTTCTTACACAGTAATTTATCTTATCTTAGAATAAACAATTTTAAGTAAAAAAACAAAATTTTAAGAGTAAAGTCGATTTTCGATATTGGAAGCCTCAGCCATAAATTACCTGTATTACGAGTGATGTTTCTGCCTCCTTCTGGCCGTAATGAAGCACCCACCGCGCGTGCTTTACGCAAGTTTGTGCAAAAATGAGACTGGTATATGCTAGTGGACAACACTCATAGTCCCCGTCGTCGTACGATGCGCACAGATCGAGAATGTGGCAGTTTTGTGCGGATTGTGGAGTGGTGCCTAGTGGTATCATTGGACCATTTTTCTTCCGAAATGAGGCTGGGAACAACGTTCCGGTTAACGGTAAGCGTTACAGAGCCATGTTAACCGACTTTTTTTCTGAAATTGAAGACATTTGGACGACGTCTGGTTCATGCAGAATGGCGCGCCATGCCACACAGCCCATGCCACAATCGATCTTTTGAGCACCAAATTCCCAAATCGTATGTTATCAGCCTTCTTGGCGATGTCAATTGGCCGCCTCGGAGCTGCGATTTGACCCTTTTTGACTGGAATAATCCTAGTGGAGAACACTCATAGTCCCCGTCGCCGTACGGTGCGCGCAGATCGAGAATGTGGCAGTTTTGTGCGGATTGTGGAGTGGTGCCTGGTGGTATCATTGGACCATTTTTCTTCCGAAATGAGGCTGGGAACAACGTTCCGGTTAACGGTAAGCGTTACAGAGCCATGTTAACCGACTTTTTTTCTGAAATTGAAGACATGGATTTGGACGACGTCTGGTTCATGCAGAATGGCGCGCCATGCCACACAGCCCATGCCACAATCGATCTTTTGAGCACCAAATTCCCAAATCGTATGTTATCAGCCTTCTTGGCGATGTCAATTGGCCGCCTCGGAGCTGCGATTTGACCCTTTTGGACTTTTTTTTGTGGGGAACCATGAAGGACCGTGGGCGCAGTAGCGCAGTGGTTAGTGTGCTGGACTACTGTGCGAGGGATCCCAGGTTCGATCCCCGGAAAAACACAAATTACCATCTTAAGGTTTTTTCTACTGCGCCACCTCTCGCGAACGTCTGACAAACATCCGAGAGTATGACTGTCCTGAAAAAGCTTCTCAATTCAGCCGTTCGGACTCGGCATAAAATTGTAGGTCCCTTCCATTCGTTCCAAAAATGGAAACTCACACTAGGTTGCGAGAAGCTAGGCCTTGGGTGTCTACCGCCTGTCGCGCCGCCTATTTATTTTTTTTTTTAACCATGAAGGACCGATGTTATGCCATCAATCCGGAAACGATTCAAGCACTTAAGGCAAATTTCATGCAAGCAATCCGTGAGCTATAGCCCGAAAACATTAACAAGGTCTTGGAAAATTGGAGTGACAGAATGCGCTACTGCGAATCCAGCCGAGGCAGCCACATGAACGACGTGGAAACAATTTAATTTTGTTTATTTTATTGCATTTTTAAAAAGTAACCACCTTTTATTGTGGCTGCCAAAAGTCGTTACTTTTTGATTTCACTTCAGTCTAAAGAAATCCAAATGCGTCGGCTATAGATGCTTACCATTATAAACGTGCATAATTAATTTTTTCCTTTTCGAATGATTAAAGCATTTTTTCCACCCGACGCACCAGATTACGTTTAATTAAATTAATTACTGATATGATATAGCGGCGATTGTATTGAACAATGCTGTCCGAATGAACAGCTGTTACGAGTATCCTGTATTTTGTTGCCACTTATTATTAACATTATTTAATAAATATGAATATAAGTAAATACAGTTTGTGTAAATATTTACAACATACATACCTATTTTATTTTTGCTGAAAACAAATGTGTGAATTAATTAAATTTATTCCTACTTCGTCTAGTCAAAAATATGGGTACAATAAAAATTGCATGCCAAATGAGAGGGAGTTAATACTTTTTAATTACTTGTATTTTTTTTAATGTTTGTATTGCGAATACAATGGCTACCATAGTACCATCTCACCCACATGCAAGGATCTATTTCACCCGCAATACTTTAATTATTGTTTGATACAAGAACTCGCTTTAAGGGCTCAGTTTTTCAGCGTAGAGTAGACTAATTCAGACCATGCCATAAAAACCATTCCCTCTAAAACGGACTACATTTCGGTCTCCAATGGGTTGAGGTCTGGACTGCCAGCTGGCCAATCACCCGATGATAATGAATTCTGGAATGTTGGTCTTGAGTTGATTTCGCTGTGTGAGCCGTTGGACAACCCGACAAAATTCGAACAGTATAGTTGCTTCACAACGTCTTCGAAAACAGTATATTTCGATTTTCAAATCACGCACCACTCCACATGATTGTAAACAACTAAAAAACATTTCCGGGGCAATATTGAGTAAATGTCACATCATGTCAAATTAAAGTAAACTTGAATAAATCATTCACAATTAATGCATTTAATCGTGTACCAGAATTTATGACTAGGAACTGGTAGACCAGGTATAAGCCGATTAAATGGAACGAACATCATTATTGATAATGAATAAAAAATTAATAAATAAAATAATCAGTAGCACACGATAAAAGATAACACCTAGTGCACATTATTAATTAACTAAAAATGCATTGCAATTAACAATCCTACCGCATCATCATTCCAAGCATTTTCAAGTTGAACATGCAATTGCCGTCATTCGTGGAACTCTGTAAATTGATATTAAGCTTCTATCAATCATCTGCATCACATCCATCGATTAAAACAAGGGCAACTACAAAATCATAGGTATACCTGTCATCAAACGGAATGATGTATCTACAAATGTAGATAGATACACACACTCATCATCATTAATTCACACAATGATATCATCATTATCATTGCAGAACGCATGCATGTTTGCATGCAGCTATAGATTATGCATTCATATATCCTGAATTTATATCTGTCTATCGAAATGCATGGATTCTCTTCCATTTGACTGGATGATTGGCTTTGAAGGGACAGAAAATCAACATCAATCTGTCTATACATCGAGTGCGGCAGGCGTGGACGTGGAGCAATATATGTTAAGAGGATATCTGAAATGGCTATAATATTCTGAATGGAGGAGGTGTTGTTTTAAAGGAGGAACAACTTTTTTGTTAACAAACACTTCGGTTGGAATTATAGCTATTTCGAACTACGCCATTCACTCATCATCAGATTCATTTAAGTGATTTGTTTGAACAGCAGAATTCTGACAGTCAATTCTCAGTATTCCTCTTGGGAAAGTAATTTTTCGCCTGTCAGAAAGTGAACCTGCACTTCTATTTGACTACACTAGCACTTGAGCCATCTGAGCATTGCTTAATCAGCTTATTGTCGGCATTTTATGGTTAATCAACTATTCTGACCACAACTGTTAGTCTTATGAAAGGTTGCTGGCAGAATTGTCCAGTCAGTCACATTTAGTATTCGAACGGATTGACAGCCTCTATGAAAACCAGAAAACATCAAACAGAAGACGTTTGCTAGGTATGGTTTCGAACAGTACCTACACGACACCTCTCCAATCGGTCATTCGACGACCTGGCTTCATCAGATACACACTCCAAGTTAGTTGAGGTTTTAATCTACATGCATCACTTAAAGGGAGGTCTTCCTCTTCCTTTAACCCGTTTTTCCTCTGGGTTAGAGTCGAAGACTCTTCGAACTAGTAGATAACCATTGTACATACATGTCCAAAACATATGAGACGATTCATGTGCAATTTTTTATTTTTGATGTGTAGTTCATCTTTGAATCACATCCTCTAATGGCCATCAACTCAAACGTTAATAACAATTTCATGCAGATTTTTTTTTTCTCAAAGCGACCGCGGATATCGAGATAGATAGAGTAAAAGCTGCAGCAATATACAGCAGGACTGGGATGATCAAGGTCTTCTACAAAATCACCTTAGTTGCTTGGGATATGTCACTTCTCAATAGTTTTCTCAGAGGACAATGAAAACGCATTTGGACGGAGTTACTATTCATTTAATTTCTGCTGGCATGTTATTATCAGAGTGTATAGCTCGAAGTAGACAAAGTCCCTTACAATCTCAAGTTATGGCCGTTTTTTAATGCCAATTCATCAATGTTAGATGTCTCTTCTCGTTGACAGCATAGATATACTTGGTTTTGCCCTCGTTAACCGCTAAGTCCATTTTTTGGAAGATCGTACCTTGTGTGTTGGCATGTGTCATTTTTTGACATCAAACGTCTTGGTTAGAATGTATCCTTCTGCATCCTTATTCTCTACAACCTGACAAGTTTGCCAGGGATGCAAAAAGTAGAACAGATAGTGGGTATCGATTTGGGCATCTTGGGTTTTCTCAATGATCGGACTTACCGGACCTAAAAACCACACCAGTAAGGACCAATCAATTTGTTGATAAATGGCTTCAGGGGGACCATAGACGTAATCTCGAATGACAAAAATCTCGAAAGACTATATCTCGAAAAAATCTCGAAAATAAAAAGTAAATTCCAGTTTTTTTTGCTCCCACCCCATATCCAAACAGTAAACCCAAGCAGGAGGGTTGCGGGGGGGCAGCATGCCCCTCCATATGTATCTCACTTTTTAACACCATTTTTAATATTAATTCGAGATTTTTTTTCGAGATTTTTGTTATTCGAGATTATGCTTTCTATATTTTTTTTCGAGATTTTTGCTTTCGAGATTTTTTTTCGAGATATCGTGGTAGACCCGGTCTTGTATGAAGCTATGTTAACGATTTCCTCTATTGCGTTGTCCCTTCGGGTTAGACTAAAAGACTACGGGCCTACATGTCCTAGCCCTCTTAAACGACTGACTTGCATTTTTTTTACAAGGTCAATATTGTTCTTATAGTTTTTCGTTCAATCTCTTTCTCCCAAGCCGGTCAACGCAAACGGGACCGACAATTTTACGAAAAATAACAGCGCAATAAAAAAAAACTGATCATATGATGATTAAAGTCCAGTGGTACTCTGTCATGAATTCCATATCCTTTTATCGTAATTCGTAAAGAACATACTGGTCCCTATCAGCTTTAATTTTGAAATTAATTAATTCACATTCTCTTTAACTCATTTGATTTTTGTACCTAGACACAAAAGGCAGTCTACTCATTCTAGATCTAGATCATCTGCAACAACATAGAGATGAGAGATGTGTCTCTGCAATCAAACTTGGTTCCTCAAACTGAAAATAAATGCCAAAAAATATTTAAAGAGCTATAATGTATAAAAGTGTCATCGACTCATATTTCCGGCTCATAAATGTCCTTTCAGCATTTTTGGTCCAACATAAGTATATAAAAAAACAAATTTATCGAAGAAAACTTGAGCGTATATGTACCATCATAGAGCCTATTAACATTAGGTACACTTGGTCAACTCGACAATGTCTCCACTCGGCAATAAATTCGAAATTAACCGAACGGGAACTTTTGTGACAATCTAAAGTGATTTATATATTTAGCACTTAGGACGAAATTCATTTCCTTATTCGTGTACTTGATACCACTAGAATATGAGTACCTACATTGTTGGCTTTTTCTTTATTTGCAGGCACCTTTGTGTTACTCTGGCGACGTGGTATAAATGTGCTCACAGCCTCAAATATAATGGTGACAAGGGATGAACGAATAAGACTGATAGATGGATATAATTTAGAAATATCTGACTTGGAGCCACAAGATGCCGGAGATTATGTATGTCAAATCAGCGACAAAGTGAACAGGGACCAAGTGCACACAGTCGAAATTCTGGGTAAGTAATTATGATAATCAGAATAATAATGACATCCGTGTACTTAGTTCTGTAATCCTTCAAGAAAGACCTTTATCAACACTCGTTTTCATCATTCGTGTGTCGTCCAAGTGTCCTTATTTTTTATTTTTCTTATTTTTTCGTATTGTTTTCGGGTAGAGGCAAATCTATCTAAATTGTGTGTTTATCCTTTTGAATAATTATCAAGGATTAAACTTTCAACTTTGTCATTTATTTTGCATTTCGTTTGTTTTTCATTCAGTTCCACCGAGTGTACGGGCGATACCAACATCAGGACAATTGCAAGCGCGAAAGGGTGGACCAATTACGCTGGAGTGCAAAGGTTCAGGAAATCCTGTCCCATCCATATACTGGACTAAGAAGGTTTGTATTTTCTGTTTGTGATTATTTTCTTATACCGTTTGTGGGGCTTCATTTTTTTTTTTTTTTTTTTTTTTCTATTTTAATTGGGATTAGAGGATCAAGTGCGGATTTGGAATTGACAGAACGACAGTGGGAGGAAGGGAAGAGGTTTGAATTGAATTTGAATTCTCTAAGGATTGAATAGGATGAATGAGAGATAAGATTTTCGATAAATGGGAATGATGGCTGTTTACAAAAAGGAAACTTAATCGTCAAAGTTTGTTTATATTTGTTTTTTTACTGGGATCTAATAGATCCGTTTTCGATTAATAGTATTCCGGAATAGAAAATCTACAAGGATGGGATTTGTAAAGGTTGTATAATGGCAGATGATTGTAATTGTTATAATCTTGGTGCCCGCACTCTCTGGAAGTACTAGTTGAAATCAATAAAAGTTTTTGCGTTAACTACTGTTTAAAGTGGCCTGTAGGTTATTTTTCTATAGAAATAAAAAATACTTCTCAGAAAACAAGAAGAATGGGAAGAGTGTCAATAAGTCTATCTATTCTATTCAACTAATCCCGACCGACACAGATTGAAATGGTAGTCGTTAGAACAGTGGAGTTGTAAAGTGTATTGTTTTGGCAAATTCTGAAGAATGATTAGGGAATTAAGTAAGTTAATTTAAGTTTTTAATTGTCGTTCACGGAAAGCCCAGAAAGTGATTGTCCGTTTTCTCGTTAGATAAGGAGGAGATAAAATCGAATAGCATTTCTTTGAAAATAAATCAGAACATCTACACGTGTCGCACAGCTAGAGAGTTAGGACCGACATGCTGATATATGTCATACTTTAGAATTGTAGATAGAATTATAAATAGTTATTGAAAAACAAGGAAAGCAGGGATATGACATTATGGTTAGACGAGGTCTTACCAGTTACCACCTTCATCTGAGACGTTGATGAAAATGAAATTTAAACAGTATATTGGAAAGGTTCATTTGGAATAACATTCCCTTTTCCAGAGCCTCGTCGCATTATTATTCTTTTAAGAACCGTGTTTGAGGGTATTTGAGGGTATTTGATCTGTCATAGCCTTGGCAAGAATATAAACTTTAGACCACTTTAATCGGTTTAGTTTCTTTCATGAATCCGAGAATAAGTAACAGATTTTTATACCTAATCCTCTTTTCGGTCAGTGCCCCCACAGGATTCCAGAATGTGATCTGGAGTTTCAGCGCTCTCATCGCAGAATCTGTAGAGATCGTTGTCTGATATACTCACTTCCTTTTGTACGTCTTAAGCCTACAGTATCCTGTTAGGAAACCTGTTAATATTCTTAAGTTATTCTTGCTTACCTATATATATATGATATATGCTTCATACGTTCTTAGCTTGTTTCAGATCTGAAAGGTTATTTGAAAAGTATGGTTCTTTTTTCTATTTCTATCTCTATTGTCTCTCCGGTGTCAAGCAGCAAAGTGGATTGATACAATCACCTATTTCTGCTTCGCACCAGTCTCTCTCCTTGACTGTCAGAGGCAACAGGCGAAGGTAGACTGCTATGGTTTGGTTACGATATAAGCTCCGAAGCCATATAATCCACTGATTGGTCATGCATTCTTCCCCCATACTTGATTGATAATTTGATATATGTGTCCTATTAAAACCTCACGTCCTCGCCTCTGTATTCGAAGAACTTCGCTAGTAAGCCATCAGAGCCGGCGGCCTTTTTGTTCTTAAGTCATTTTATAGTTTAGTCAATATCTTCCATAGTAGGTGATGGAAACGGTCAGTCAATAAAATATCTGCTATTCCAAGTGCTATGGTGACAGGGATTCCTAAGTTTTTTCAAAGAGCCCGCATTGGGGCTTTAGGGCCCGCTTGGAGCTATAGCCTTTTGCTTTGCTTTTCATATAAAAATACCAGTCAAAAATGACTGGCAAACAAAATCGCCCTGAAACATGAAACGCTCCCATCAGTGTTATGTAACATTTGAATTTTCAGCCACCCCAATAAGTACACCGCAACAAGTTGCTCCACCATCTAAAACTTTATCAACATAGGGCAGAGCTCAATTCAACTCGTTCACTCAAAATGTTCAACTTTCGGCAAGCCACTTACCTACCAACCACAACTTTTCTACTTCAAAATTTCACCAATTGAATGCAGCAGTAATCAAGAGAAATCTAGATTCTAGATGGTTGGTCGGGGCCATAGTTCCAACCCCTTAGGCACACATATTGAAAACTTTCGTACAAAACTTCTGCACTCTGCCGCATCATTCACTCCACACATCATATAAAAGTATACGACCATCAATAACTGACGCTTAATTTGGATTAACCTCGAACAAACCGAAAACTTTAATCGATCAAATTTGGAATAGATCCCCTTCCGCCCGCGCTTGCTCAACGAATTTGCCAAAAAATTAATTGCCCATGTGGTGCTAGTACATACCCACAAAAAGTACCAATCATAGGTATACATATGGTAAAAGTTCGCCCATACAACAGTAGTAGACTAGCAGCAACATGAAACACCAATGACTCTCGTCGTCGTCGTCGTCTGTACCAAACATATCCTCGTGTTCAATCTGTCATAGTACGTGAAACACATTAAATCATTCTCCGCACTACGTACATTCCCAAAATGGTCATAAATCAATTCCCAAAGTTGTCGGCATAAAAAATGTAAAAAAAAAATATCCCTAAAAGGACTCCCTTCCATATTGTTCGAAATACTCGTACCATTTGAACGGCGAACTTTGTTGGTTCACCCACTCGAAAGTGGCCCAAGCCTGTTAGCGACTCAAACTGCCCGAGCCGTTTCAAATCATGTGGCATCAATTTAGGGATACCATGTTCTCTTGTACGAGTACGTTAGGTTGCCTCGCCATTCCATTTTGCAGCGTAATTAATTCCACTGCACCCTTTGTTGAACCCGACTTGTTCTGGCCAGTTTTTGGGACTCGCTGCTGGCATCTTCTGGTCGAGGCCGAATTTCAAAAATTTGATTGCTATGCATTACCCAGCGGGTATTATGGGGAAACGTATGAATCAATTCGAAACGGCAAAGGACTGACTAACTCATTCCCATCGGGATGCAGAGCAAGTTGATGAGAATAGAACTTCCGCCGAAGCGAGCGTCGTATAGCACCCGTGCATGTTAAGTTTAAGATTTATGCTACCATTTTCGTTGTTCCTTTGGTGTTCGCCATTCGCTTCTGTTCGCTTCTTATAGGGAGCATAAAGTATGAGGATCAGGCACCGAGTCCTGAATAAGGAGCGCGACGTATGGAGGTAGCTGCCTAAATTGTGCATAAATATTATCCTCCTGTCTATGTGATGTGTGTGTAACGTATTTTTTTTTTTTGTTGGAGACTAATATATGAGCTACCCGATAGAAGCGAAGCACAAACAGACTGAGCGTTACATAGACGACTACTGGCAGTGGATGGAGTGAAACAGTGAGGATCCTTGGCTGCACTCGCTCAAGTAAAAGGATTTTATGGTGAATAGACGAGCTCACGAGCACTGCCAAAGAACCGCAAAACGTGTCCGTAATGTGCATTGAAGACGTGTTTAACATAAATTACACTTAAGACTGTAGCCATGTATATACTGTACACTTTTGTAAAGGTGCAACATATCATGTATGCTGTCGACTGTTGCGGGACTTGGGAGCTCTTGTGTCCCCATTCACCGATGAAAATTACTCCACCGTTGTCTAGTCCCACAAGTGAGTTTTGCTTCTTAATAAAATGCGATTTGCATTCCGAGTCCTATGCATATACCCAGAGTCCTTGTTTAATGTAGTTAGAGTAGTTGCAGACTCCTCTGTCGTCTCGTCGCCGACATAGTATCCGGCCGAATATGTACGGAGCTCTTTGATGCAAAATGGGTGCAGGGTAAACTTAAAATTATTGCCCAAGATTTATGGGGTTCGAGAGACAGGGAGGAGAACAAAATACAAAAGAGCGTTTTCCTTTTTGATTTTTCTTTTCATTTTTTATCCGTTTGTCGTCGTTTTGTTTGTGCATAATTTTCGGAAAAGTTTTCTTCATAAACAAAATTTTATATCGCTTTTTCTCTTTGTATGCTTGCAGAGTGGGGCTGGAAAATCATCAGCTCGTATTGGCGATGGTCCAATACTGACTTTGGAAAAATTGGAACGTCAACAGGCCGGAGTGTATCAGTGTACGGCAGACAATGGAGTCGGTGATCCGGTTACAGTCGATATGCGACTTGATGTTCTATGTAAGTTTGGGGGCAGAGAGCACAAAGCATAATCTGTGGGCGGTTTTTTTCTTTTGATTAAATTTACCAAGGGACTCGAATAGATTTGCTTTGCAATTGAAAAGTCATAAAAGAGCAGTGGCGTACAAGTGTTTTTTTTTTTTTGTGACCTTTGCCAAAGGACAATTGAAAAGTATTTGGTCAAATGGCATATGATTAGGTTCTTTCATTTGAATAGGATATGGAACACGTTTACGGGGTTTGTTGTCGACTTTGGTCTATTTATAGTGACCGCAGATTCTTAGGATATGCGGAGAAAGATGTGGGTTTTGGAATGCCTACCTAATGAAATACAAAAAAAAATCCTTTGCAGGGTCTGTCTGCCTATCGTGTCTCGAATTTTCTAGAGGATTCTCCAATATTACATTGGTAGACTTAAGTTTAAGTACTTACGTATTTCTTTCCTTTTTAATTGCGTCAGCATTTTAACTTATTTTTTAAAGTTATCTAGTGTGCAGAGTGGTGCAGAGCGGTTAATAATTATAAGAGCATTCGCCAGATAAACATTTAAGCCACGTTTTCGAGCTATTGGTATATCTGAAATAACACGCTAAAATTTCGCTTTTAAAGCGTCAATTGACTGGTTTTCTGGCTCGGTATACCCCAGATTTAGTAAATCCCCATATCAGAAGTAATGCAGTTGGGTTATATAGCTTGATCTTTCCAATGTCTACATAATAATGGGCTACCCGATGTGTCAGTAGGTCACTTGGCGATGTCCAGTCGTCTGAACACGGATTGTGCTTATTTTAAATCCAAGCCACGGTGTAACCTGGTCTTGTCCGTCCTTATTCGACTTGCTAAATTTACAGATGTGGAATTTTCGGAGTCTGATCAGACCGGCTGCAGACGAGAAATTAGCGGCGATATTCGACTGCTACAGAGCAGCCAGCCAGGAAGTATGATCTCAACTCATCTCTAAGGAAAAGTCCTTTCCACCTGTCTCAAAAGTAAACCTTTGGTTAATTTTTTACTGTGTTTCTATTGCAAACATTTTTATTACTAAGGCATGATGAAAGGGCATCAAATTATCCTTTTTCTTAGCATTGCAGAATTGTTTAAAACCACCCAACTCTTACCAGTACATAATCCTGCTTTTACAGCAGTTCTTCGAAGTACTTTGCATTTATTTATTCAACAATTTTCTATCTTCATTGCATGGAACAAAAACAAAATCTCAATAACAAGAAAACTAGTATTGGAACCGGAACCTTAAATCAAATTTTTCCTTGGAATAAGTATCTATGTGTTGTATACATCTTGTTGCTCTTAAACAAGGAATACGAATAAATACGTTATGTCTTTAAAGATAATATACCAAGCCTGAGAAAGGGTTACTTCGATAGGGATTACATTTTATGCAGAAATACAGGAAGCTACATATAATTTGAAGTAATTACTATTTTAGATACCTGGATAATATAAGCTAGATGGACATTGTCGTGGAATTTCTAATCGTAGCAAAGTTGTCGATTAAAATCCATTATGTAGATGCGGTAATATTTCAAATCATTAGATATTTCAGCGTTCAGGTAACATTTACGTTATATTGTGATACGGACAAAGTTAACCGAGTTTAGACCATACCTAGACCTACCTAGAAAAAATAAGAAACATTTTTAACTAGCTATTGACTCACGGATCCGCCTATGTATGTGAAAGTTATGTTTATACAGACGGGCTATACATTTTCAGCAAGTTACTAGAAGTGAATAATTCAAGTTCGTTAACTTCTGCTGCATAACTTTCTTATAGGGCTCACCTTCCTCAACACGTATGTATGCAGCGGATTATTATGGCCCCACGCCAAATTTATCGTGTCAGGGATCATGACGTAGTCTCGAATGACAAAAATCTCGAAAGCTAAAAATATCGAAAAGTTATTTTTTTAATCTCGAATTCAAAAATTTCATATATGTAGGTACGTACAAAAATCTCGAATGTACAAAAATGTTTGCATTCACCCCATATCCAAACGGTAAACCCCCTGCTTGGGTTTTTCGAGATTTTTGTTAGACGAGATTATGCTTTCCAGATTTTTTTTTCGAGATTTTTACATTCGAGATTGTTGCTTTCGAGATAGGGGTAGACCCATCGTGCCATTATAAATGACCTTTAATTAATAATTCGCTTTTGAAATTGCCTATGGTTGAGGGTAGAGCTTGATCTTTTTGATGCGTCTGACAAGGAACTGACGGCAAGTATCTAAAGCGTCTTGGACTAATACATCTGAAATCAAGAAGTAATGACTTACCAAAAAATTAAAGTTTTACGAAGACCTTTAAATTATTTTTAAAAACAAACTAGAAAGACTTTGTCTGGCAAGGCCTTAGGGACATTTAACCAGTTTCGGATCTTCCAGTGGTAGTGGCCATAGTAGATTCGATATGATAAGATACATGCTAAGCAAATATTGGCGCTAAAACCGAATAATCTCTTGTGCTCAGTTTTTTAGCAAAACTTTGAAGCTAAAACGCAGCTGTTAAAACATTTGTGTATAAATAATCGAATACATTTAATGACATTCAAAAGTATTCAACAATTTTTGTCGGGATGTTTTTGGATGTCTTCGTAAATCTTTGAAAAGATGATGAAATTTGACATAATTTATTACGATGAATCGCTGAATAAATAAATTATTCAATTGAAAGTGCTCTTATTCTGACGAATCCATTTCCATAACTCAATGATGTTGTTTATTTTGAAGCACTTCGGAAACGTAAATGTTAGCCTTCATTATGGTAACCATTCGCTTTGCTTATAGCTTGAAATCTGTAGCTTAGCTCCGTTTCTCGCGTTCACTCTGTCCGTAGCCTTAACTATGAGGTTTTGATTTTAATTCACAATCAGTTTCTGGTAGCAAAATTCCAAAATTCTCGTAAAACGTCGTGCAAAGAGCTAGACAATTACTATACATAGTATCACTGCCTTAGGGTATTTTGAAAATACATAGTTACCTATGTCGAGTCAATGATGAATGACTGTATTGATTGGATTTTCGGTAATAGACAAAGACAATCAATGGCGTTTACTTAATAAACAGTGTCTTCCTGGCTCATTGTCACAATTATTGATCTCTATAGGAGAGGCATATCAATCATATTGTAGAAGCTGGCCACAACGAACATTTTGGCATTGCAACTTCGTATTTTGGTTTATCCAGAAACCTAGGTCGACATTTTAAGAACTGATGAATCGGTTGCACCATACGTTGTTTGCCACTTCACTGCGTGTTAAATCACATTCACACCACTTCGCCGTCATTCTATCCCCACACAAAATGTTCACAACTCCTATGCCACCTGCCTCTTGTTTACCACGATACTGCTTTAGAGAATAACTTTTCCCATTCAAAAAATAGATAATAGGGATGTTCACTGAGTCAGAGAACTTAGAACAGACTTTGGGATCACAACACCAGATTGATCTACCTATAGTCAGCTAAGCATAACCTGCAGGATCGTAGTTACTACTGAGGCCAAAACATCAATAGCACAAGTATTTGATTTTGCTGAAGAATCTGAACCATATCCCACATAGAGTAGACCTACATCAGTTCTGTACATTCATACTACTTATAAAATGCAACGTCCTTCTGTTCGTTTCTCCATAACTCGAGGACCATTAGTCCGATTTTCATGATTTTTTTTTTCTGATTTGTAGATGTGTGGCCAACTTAGTCCGTAGAGTGGGTGAGAATTGCTCAGGAGTGAAGGAGTAGCGGGGAGTAAGGGGGGACTCACGAACCGTTAGCTGTATGAACTTGAAAGTTTGTATGTTGATAGATAAGCAAACATTATTACATGCCTCATTCATCTTTTTTCAAAATTCGTCCTATAAAGGTTGAAAAACGTTTCAAACAAACTTTTCTATTTCGACCTTACTACGTTTAACTTGCCATTATACTCATAAATCTATGTATGTGAATTCAAGATATATTTAATTGTTAGGCAATACTTCACCAAGTATTTTGAGAAAACATTCATCTTTCTGGTCCATCCAGAGGGTAAGATGAAATAAATTGAAAAATAGTTTAAAAAACTAATGAAAAGCTTTTATAAGTATACTGCACTAAAAAGCAAAATAATAAAAATTAACCAATCTATTTCTAAGGTTTATACTGCAAGGGGCTCAGTGTAAGCCATGTTTGTGTAGTTTACACTCAAATAATACAATAGTACATAACTACAAACATGGCTTAAACTAAGCCCCTTGCAGTATAAACCTTAGAAATAGATTGGTTAATTTTTATTATTTTGCTTTTTAGTGCAGTATACTTATAAAAGCTTTTCATTAGTTTTTTAAACTATTATTATTTTATTTTTTGTTTTTTAGTGCAGTTTTATATTTACCTACTTAACAAATTTTTTTTTACTATCATTTTATTGTATTGTCATCAAAAATGAACCAGCATTCAAAATTTTAAAGTCATAAATTTTATATCCTGGACATAATAGGTAGGTATGTATTCCACATAAATGAAAATTCGCGACAGGTATTGATTGATTTTACTACGCGTACCTACCTATACACTTTCCATAGCTGCAGATCTCAAATATAAGTATGTACGATTGTGCATAGCATACAAACTCCTTATATGTACGTACATATGTACATAGTTTGGTTAATGCATAAAGACATCAAATTCAACTACGCCATACGTCTTAATGAGCATGCTTTCTGAATGCCCGCTGTATGACAATTCTATTTTTAGAACGCAAATTAAAACTACCCTTCCTAAGCACAACGGCGATCGAGATAGCAATTGTTTCTGCATTTGGCCAAAAAAGATCTAGTTTCAATTTATTATATCTCGCCCTTTGGATGGACCAGAATGATGAATGTTAGCTCAAAATACTCGGTGAAGTATTGTCTAACAATTAAAAGGATTTTTTGAGTTGACCTACATAGATTTATGAGTATAATGGCACGTTGAGCGTAGTAAGGTCGAAATAGAAAAGTTTGCACCCCCTTTTCTCAACCCTTATAGGACGAATCGGTACAAAGTATTAATTAGGAATGTAATAGTTTTGACTTATCTATTGATATATAAAGTTTCAAGATAATACGGCTAATGGATCATGTGTTATGAAAAAGCCTCCCTTAAAGGGGCAGGGGAAGTCAAAATCCAAAAATATTTTTTAAATATTGCATTGTCTTCACAACCCAACCAGCATTGAAAATTTCAATGCTCTAAGTTTAGAGAAAGTGGTTCAAATTTGGATTGCAAGATTTTGACACAACAAACTTTTCACGAAGTTAAGTAAAAGCCTTTAAATAGATCTTATTTGGCCAAGTGCGAAAAATGTTCTTTATCGATTGCAGTTGTGCTCAGGGGTTCTAAAAATAGAATGCACGACAAGCTTTCAGAATTAGAATGCACATTGTATATGCGTATGTATACGACGTAGTTTAATTTGATGTAGGGAGTGCATATGCATAAAACAAACTATTTACATATGTACGTACATATAAGTAGTTTGTGATACGTATGCATAATCGTACATACATTCGCATTTATTTGATTTCTGCAGCCATGGAAAGTGTAATGATATTATCGCGTAGTATAAATAATAATCAAATCATACCTGTGACGACATAATGGACATAATATTTAATTTATGTGAAATATTATGACCAGGACTTTGAAATTTTGCATGCTGGTTAATTTCTAATCACAATACCTACAATTAAAATAATGTCACAACGCATAAAATATAATTAACCTGGTTTCAATGTTTACTATCCCGAAGTCATGTTTTATTAGTTTTTTTTTAAACTATGGTGTATTTTATTTTTCTTCTTTATATATTATTTAATGCCCATTTAGGTTTTAGTGTAGTGGTAGAGGAGTAAAAACGCAGGGTACCTCTCGAACTACTAGGGCGGTTTTAAAAATTATTTTACCGTTGTTATGGTGACACTGTTCGGATCAGTACAGGTTACCTAAGGACTAAGTTATTGACGGGGGAGGGGTAGGTAAAGGTGTGGTAGGGATAGGGACTAACTCTGGAACTATTTGGCGGATTTTTAAAATTCTTACAAGATTCTACTGGCTACATCCTCCGGATCCAGTATAGGTTTACTTAGGGAGAGGATTGGGGAAACGGAGGTATAGGGGCTATCTGTGCACCAACCAACGGAGTTGACCTCCGACAGCTATGTTTTTCATGTTCGCATGTTCGCATGTGAGCTGCAGTGGTTATTTGTTTATACGAAAAACACTAAAAAAAATAACGTGTATAATGTATATAGTTTACAAAATTACGTTAAAATATTTTGTAAGCTTAAAAAAAGGGAAAAAATATAAACACACGTACAATGATAATTCCAATAAATGTTTGTTTTATTTAAAAGAAAAGAAACCGGCGGGCGGAGCCGCGGGTATTGCTAGTTTTGTATAACTTAAACTTAGCAGTTAGTACAGATCCACGATCTTACCCATTTTCACGGAAACCAAATGGTCGAAATTCTTGTACCACACCACAATGCATTTAAATGCAACACAACGCAACATGCAGAAAGAAAAAATAAATTCCACTCAGAGAGAGAGAATATTCTATTCGACACTCCCCTATGTACTTATACACTACACATACATACCTAGACCTACCTACATGTAGGGGAACCCAACCCGGGGCGGAACAGGACAGTTTTTCTTTAACACCGTATATTTACTGCACATTTAGGAATTAAAATATCATTTAACTTTTAATAAATAATTTCAACTTTTATTTGTATCTATACAGATTTTCAGTTTTATATGTTTTTTTTATAATGCAAAAAACAAAAAAAAAGAATTTTCAATGCAGCCTTTTTTTTCGCTCTGTCCCGGTATATGGTGTAGAATGTGGGATTATGCTTTAATCTTTGCCGAACTCGCAATCCAACGTCGCTTCATCGTCACTCTCAATGCCTGTATAGGGATATGTGCCCTTTTTTTGCACAATGCAGAAACTCCATCCTTCTGTCGATATTGAGTATAGGTCCTTACAATAAAGACACTCTGGGTTTGCATTCTAGTCCTCGGAACTGGTGACGTTTTTTCCCTTAACAATTTTTTTTGGCTTCTTTTCTTTTAGAGCATTTGAGAGAGAGCATAGAGTTTTTGACTGTTTAAATTTTTTTGTTTATTTTACCAATTTTGCAAATAATTTTTTTTAAAGTATTATTCTTTTCGGCACATCTATGAATGATTAGCTCCAATTTGGTAAAACAAAATTAAAATTGTTTAACATTAAGAAGGGTAAATGTGTGCCACAAAAAAAAGCGTCATCGATTAATATTATAATGTAGATAATAGATAAAAAAATATATATCAATGGTTGCGCAACAGGCGGTAGACACCCTAGGCCTAGCTTCTCGCAACCATTCGTTTGTGTGAGTTTCTATTTTTGGGACGAATAGAAGGGACCTACAATTTTATGCCGAGTCAGAACGACTGAATTTAGATTAGAAGCTTTTTCAGGACAGTCATACTCTCGGATGTTTGTCAGACGTTCGCGAGAGGCGGCACTGTAGAAAAAAGATGTAAATTGTGTTTTTCCGGGGATCGAACCTGGGATCCCTCGCACAGTAGTCCAGCACACTAACCACTGCGCTACTGCGCCCACAAATGTAATAGATATATTTGGAAAAATATTCCTGTCTGTGGAGGATGTCGAAATACTTCATAATGAAGCTAACATTTTCAAGTTATTAACAATATCGCTTTAAAATATTGGAAGACAATTTGTATTGTTGTCAATCAAAAAAAGAAAGCTGCTTGAATTTTTGAAACTTTAACATAAAAATTATGTGTGAATAGAAAAATATATTTATCTATCTATCTCCATTTCGATTTATTTTCCCAGCCGATCCAAGTTCGACAGTCCAAAATGTGAAGTTCGGTTCAAAAGGTCCAAGAAGCTATACACTAAAACTGCGTGCATAGCATACTCCAATCAAACAAAATTTTCATAACCCTCCTTCACAATTGTACGGACATAAATTAAACTCTTATTCTATAGCTTTGAAATAGTGCCAACTATTTCCCAAAACTTCCATTGTTCATACAAAATACTCAATATGCTTCCAAATTTCCTATACACGCCACGCAGTTACCTTGGTTCAAATCGAAAAATTCAATGAATGCAATTTATTTAAAAGAACCTTGACACTATTCGGAACTGTAACAGTGTTGTTCTGTATGTGTATACTATGTGCAGCTTTAAAAATTCAAAAACTCTAAACATAAATCACTGCATATGTCAGACATCTCTAACATACGAGTACTCGCATGGTCTCTTCATTGTATGAAGTGAAATTGAAACATTAAACCCTATCTTATTCATGTTGAGGTTATTTTTCTTTTTGTTTTGCTCCCTATGTGGCGTAGAACAAGATTGCATTTTTTTCCCTCGCATATCTACAAGCTTGGGATGACTCGGGCTTATAGGGCACACGCAGGGAGGAGGGTTGAAAACTGTTTGAAATACATTCATTGAAATACAAAATATTTGCATGCAAAAAGGATTTGAGCGGTTTTTTTTTTAATTTTTGTTATTTTCTCATTTCCAAGCCATTCATGGTTATTTTGTGGATTTTTTTTTTCTTTGCAGATCCTCCGGATATACAAGTGGAAAAATCATGGATACATTCCGGTGAAGGATACGAAGCGAAACTAGTGTGCATTGTGTTTGCGGATCCAGTTGCAACGGTTTGTTGATTCCCTCATTTTCTTATTTGAATAAAAATCAACTATTTCTTCATCCCTCTATATAGCAGAGTTTAGATGGAGCTTCATAGTATTTTTTATTTATTTTTCACGTTTTACCTCTTTGGCTTGCATTCTCTGTCGCCGCATTCAAAATAGAGGGGGTTGGGTATTTGCAGCTCACACTATGCGAGAGATAGTGCAATATTCTATTAGTCAGACCGCAAAACATACCCTGTGGTGTTTTGGGGTGGGGTAAGGTATTAAGAGTTTGATGTTGGATATGGGTGAAAATCGAATGGTTTAGAAATTGCAGTTGGGCTACAAGAATTGCTTCAGTAGTATGTATAGATACTTTATGCATATCGTAAGATTTATGACAAAAAAAAATAGAAAGCGATTTAACTTTTCTTTTAGAAAGATATTATACCAACCATGAAGTACATATTTGAACTACACTAAACTAAACTAAAAGAATATGTCAATGAATTCAATATCTATTAATATGTTAATACCATTAAATCGAGTACCCATAACTTAATAGATAGTTTGTATACGCGGTCATCTAAACATCTGCGTTTCCTCACTGATAACGTGGAAACATTGACTAGAAAGACCAAGCTCAGCCAACTATAGATGGTCACCATACTAGTCCTCAAAGATGTGCCTAAAGACGTCGGTATTTTTTCGAAGAGAGATTTGGTATCACTATCAGCCAAAGAAAACTACTAAGAATTGTTATTCCAAAGTTGTCCTAATATTAAACTTAATAATACGCGCATAGCCTTTTTGAAGTCATTGACACAATTGAGTATGGTAGTGAATTGCGAGGCCGAGGAACTCGCCAGACTATGGGCACTACACATCAGTACACACACCATCTCATCAGAGAAGCCGTGAGTTTGTATGTCAACTCGGCCTCGAATAATTCAACGCATCCTTAAAGAACTAGATTGCAATAAGGCAACTGGACCCGACGGAATCCCGCCTATAGTACTCAAGAGCTGTGCACCAGAACTTGCACCTGTACTATGTAAGCTGTTGTACTCCCAGAAGACGTTTCCAACTTGCTGGAAGACCGCTCGCATTCAACCTATTCCAAAGAAAGGGAGGAAATGTCTGCCACAAAACGATCGTCCAATAGCGTTACTTTCAATGCTCTCAAAAGTAATGGAAAAGGCAATAAATGTCGAAATAATCAAATATCTAGAAGGCCACCGATTAATAAGCGACAGGCAATACGGACAAAATCTTGCAGTGGGGAAAAGACAACTTGGTTGTATTTAATGCAAGTAAGACGCAGGTCACAACATTTTCTAGGAAAAATGCATCAACAGTTCCTCAGATCCAAATGGATGACCATCCAATCCATCCCAAGGACTCAATGCACCTTCTAGGAGTCACAGTCAATTCAGGAATCACATGGCAGGACCACATATCCTAAAATCGCAAGATCGGCGTCCGCTAAGTTGAGCTATACCTATTTAGAGCAAAGAGGTACTTTAGCCCGAAGCAACTTCTCCTTCTCTACAAAGCACAGATTAGACCAGGCCTGGAATAGTGTTCCGATATATGGAGCTTGGCCCCAAAACATTCACTTATCCTTCTTGACAGCATACAGAGACGAGCAGTTCGACTTATTGGAGAGTGGAGACCCTACACTCACATCAAATCTACAATCGTTGGTACACAGAAGACAAGTCGCTGACCTATGCTTGTTCTATAGGTACTTCCATGGTAGATGCTCCGAGGAACTCAAAGACATTATCCCTCTAAATGCAACTTTTGAGCGCCCCACAAGACAGGCTGCTAATGCTCATGAGTCATGACCATACAGTACACTTGACAACCGCGAGGACATCAACTTTCCAAAACTCCTTCTGTTACAGGACAATCAAACTTTGGAACTCGCTTCCTGGGGATATATTTCCAGAAGACTACAATGTGGGGCAATTTAAATGCAAAACTAACATACATCTGCCTTCTGTCATCATCTCGGGGCGGTGATGAAGCGTTATAGGTTCGCCTTTCACGGGAGAATAAAAAAAAAATAAATGCTTCATAAGCAAGAAAGCCAGTGGTTTAAACCGACTTCAGTAGGAGCTGCTGAGGAAAGGAGGATGATGAGGCCATCGATCACTATCCTGAAACTGCCCTGTCTTATCGAAATAAAATCCTATTTCCTATTTCTTAATGAATGGGCCAAAATGGAACAAAGTTTTCGAGAATATAATTTTTTTTCTCGACATAGATTTGTATAAGGTTGAGCCAAAGCCAGGGTCGTGGTTTCCAGTCCGCAGCAAGGTCTGTTATTAGCCTGAGGAATACTTATATCAGCTTCCACAAGACTTTCGATATGTGGCGGTCGACACAATTGTAGGCAAACACTACGACCGACATTTAGCCGCTCACCTAGAAGAGTATGGGACAACACGAGATGCTGACAGGTTTGGCCGGCCACGGAACAGCCGTTCTGTTGAACGCAGCTGTGGCTAAAGATGTCGCAGATGACCCAATCCTGAGTAACGACCAGTAGGACTTTTCGACGAAAATGTCAGAAGCGACGAGGCCCATTTCCATCTATGTGGATACGCGAACAAGCAAAATTATCGCTTCTGGTTCTGGGGCACTGAAAATCGGCGAATAACCCACACAGAGGCATTACTGGATGGTGTGATGTTTACGTTGGAGGCGCTGCTGGCGCAATCGGGGCTTAATAATTGTTGTTTTCAATTCCCGCGGGTCAAATGGAGAGCGCTATAGAGCCATGCTCGACGACTTTTTCTTTCTTCAATTGGACGAATTGGAACTGAAGAACATGTGGTTCCAACTGTATGAGCCACAACCAAAATTCTGAAGGCTGCATTTTCTTGTCGCCTATAATCTCTTGTTTTATCGATTTGCACTGGCCGGCAAGATCGCCTGATTTAATAACCATTGCAGACTTCTTTTTGTGGAGTTTTTTGATGTTTAAAATCTAGGTCAAGAAGATACAGACTCTTGAATCCCTCAAAAAGAATGCGAGAACCTGTCGCCGGAAGTTCTGACAAGAGTGGTGGAAAATGCCATAAATCGGGCCCGAGTGGTAATCAATTCTGGTAGCGGCCACTTATATAATTTTCTCGACTTTAATGGAAAAAGATTTAAGATACACTTAGGGCCGGTTGCTGATATGGCACATAAAAATTGAAGTTCCACATAACCTCTTGTGTGACAGTTTATGCCATACAAAAAGTAGCCCATAAACGACACTTAATGGAAAACATCAGATAAACATAATCCAAATGCAGAACCATCGTTTTTCATTCTTAAAACAAAACTACAGTCAAAGAACTTCGGGTAACAAATTTGCGCTACCTTGTATAATAATGTCCTCGCTTGTTCGATCTATCAGCGTACACATCATCTCTAAGGACTCTTAACGAATATGCTGCGGAAGGTCAGCATCCTCCTTCTGGTTTAAACAGCAATATTCCCTGCCTCAAGTTCCTATACACCCCCGCCGGCCGTCTTCCTTAACGTTATGTATTAAGGGAGAATGATAGCATAATGCATGGGAGTAATCCAGTTTAAAACATTTTGCAATTAAACATTCAATTCGTATGTCACGAATAAATAGGATTAATGTCCCCTTTAAGGTGTTTTACTGAACTTAAGTAGATTTAATCCATTTTTGACACAACTTCATATATGTACCTAAGTCTATTATGTATAAGTATCTATGACCAAAGCTGGCTCCTTTAAAAATATAAAAAATTTAAATATTACTGTCTACCCCCTTTTCAAAAACCTCATCCATGCTCAACAGATTCAACAGAATGCTAAGTGTATCCACAACCATTAGATTTTTATTCCAGTTATGGTAAGTTTTAAATCTCTGAGACGGCAATAAAAGTTTCCATGAAACTCTCTTCATAACTGTAATAAAATCAGATGTCAACGTCCTAATCCAACATCCAGACACTCTTCAATTCCCGAAACCTCATTATTACAAGGGTTTTACTATATCTAAACCAATAATGACATTTTTGATTTTAAGTTTGCAATTTGGAAAAGTTTTACCAGTACCTACAATTTGTGAGCTTTAACAAGTTGCTGATGTGTACCATCAGCCACAGTTGAGTAAATATGTTTTGATGTTGAAAATCGATTTAACCGTAAAACCGAATAAAGTACCTACACATAAAGTGAGCAGTTACACGAAGCTTATCTGCTACTTAAGGTCGAGATAATAAAAATTCAAATAATGGCATCTAAATTCTTTGTAAACGATACAGCACTGTACGCTTTGGTTATCCTTTTAGCCAAGAAGCAATCTTTATTATTATCTCTGGCATAGATAACGAATTAATTATATTAATAAAAAATTATAATCTTTGAGTGGAATCTTAATGAGCGCGCAACGGAAAATGTTTTGCCAAAACATAGAAAATAATATTCGATGTGTTTTAATACCAACAAGGGTATAATAAGTTAAGCAAGGATTTTTCCTTTAAATCGGATAACGTGAAATTACTGAAATTATGCACATAATTAAGTGCAAGATAATCATAGCGTTTCTTTTTTTAATGTTTATCGGTTTATATTTGGGAAAAAAAGTGAATCTTGATGCCAAAATATTGGAGCTAGGAGGGGAATACCCAGATGAGTACTCTTCAAGACTTTCATGTTCTAGATATTTTTGCTGTTGAATGGGAATATGCATGAATTTACATGAATTATTGGAGTGGGTAATTATTAGCATAGCGAGCAGGGCTATTCTACTGCAACCTCCATAAGCCATACACAAACACATACACCATTCATGTCCTCAGCTGAATGGGGATTTTATCAATCAGGTATAGATAGATATGGCTATAAACAGCATGTGGGTTGACTCCTCGTCTCAGCAGAATGACCCGTTAGATAGTATTATGAGACATTTTTAGCAAAGATATTACGTAAATAGGCTAGGTTATAAACACTACCTAAGAGGTCCACCAGTGAGACTGGAAAACAATAAGACAAACCAAAATCCATCAAGTTACTGGCCGCCATGGGAAAGCTCCTTATGGAGGTCCGGTAACTAAATGAGCATTTAATTTCATTCTGCGGTGCTTGCAAAGAATCTAAATTCTCGGGATAGAGGATCAATTTAGTGCCAACAAAATATTTTCATTGTTCAATTCCGGCCATAACGCACGAGATGTGCTACAGTCATCTACGTATATGTAGTGCAGACCGAGTAAAAACCTACTACCGTACCAAAGCCCATTTTAGAGACATCCGTGTGGATTGTCATCATTTGTCATCTCGATGCCAGACTTGGTAATAGGATTGGCATATCGAGATTAAATTCATTATCTATATATATAAAAATGAGTTCTAAAATGTGTTCGGATACGTATAACTTGAAAACCACCGGCTCTATTGAGCCCATATTTACAGATAATCTTAGGTATTAGCCCAGGAGTGCACTGAAGGAGATTGGTCAAAATTGGACAAAGGGGCGTGGCACCACCCATACAAAAAAAAACATTCAAAATCTTATATCTCGAAAACCGCCGAATCGATTGAGTTGAGACTTACAGACAGTCCTAGGTATTGGCCCAGGAGTGTTGCTGTTAATATTGGTCTAAATTGGACAAAGGGCGTGGCACCGCCCATACGAAAAAAACAAACAAAATCGTATATATCGATTCAAAATCTTATATAACTCGAACTGCCGAATCGATTGAGCTCAAATTTACAGATAATCTTAGGTATTGGCCCAGGAGTGCTCCTCTGAAGATTGGTCAAAATTGGACAAAGGACGTGGCACCGCCCATACAAAAAAAAATCAAAATATTATATCTCGAAAACCACCGAATCTATTCAGTTCGAATTTGCAGACAATCAAAGGTATTGGCCCAGGAGTGGTCATTGGCCAAAATTGGACAAAGGGGGCGCGACCAAATTGGATACTTTCTTCTACGGGTTTGTTCGTAATTGCCACCCGAATGTTTTTTTAAAAAAAAAACGTAAAAGTAATCAATTTGTTTTGTTTCTCAAATTGGTTTGCAAATTTCAATTGTATCTTTTTCGTTCGTTAACTTTCTTCACTGGCTATTTCAAAAGTAAATTACTGATAGTGAAATATTTATGTGCAATTTATACGAAGTGATGATCATTTACAGTTCGATATTTGTTACGATGCCAAGAAGAGACAATGGTCACAGTAGCCGGCGTCCTCAGAATGGCCGCTGAACCAGTGAATCTATTCGCCTTCATTTTTTATTAAAAAAAAATATCAAACTAGATCTTAAAATATTTAAAATATGTAACTATTTTAGGCAGAACAACGTTTGCCGGGTCAGCTAGTAAGGACTATATAAATCGCTCTACATTCTGCTGTACAAATCGTCTTTTTTAGTGTCCTGTTCAGTTTAAATTTTATGAACTCATAATGGCGAAAATTTATATATAAAATTATTTATTATGACCGTCAAAATATTTAAGATGAATATTAAAAATCATTGTTGGTAAGGCCCATTGCCTTAATTATGTTTAATATCGCCACAGTAGGTAGACTGTTTTTCGACAGGTTAGATTCTTTCAATCTGAAGGTGAAGGGTATCACACCAAAAACATCCAAAAAAAATGTGTACTTAATCAGCCACGAAAAGTAATGAGATCTAAATGACGCCAAGTTCTTAGTTTAAGAAGATTCAATGCTAAAAAAATTGGTATTCAAGTTTGAAGTTTCTGGCTTAAGTGGTTTGAAAAACTTAACAAACTTAACTATTTCGACCTTACTGCAATTAATTTGGCATTATATTCATAAATCTATGTATGTCAATTCAAGATATGCTTTTAATTGTTAGGCAATACTTCACCGAGGTGGGCGCAGTAGCGCAGTGGTTAGTGTGCTGGACTACTGTGCGAGGGATCCCAGGTTCGATCCCCGGAAAAACACAAATTACATCTTAAGGTTTTTTCTACTGCGCCACCTCTCGCGAACGTCTGACAAACATCCGAGAGTACATCTGTCCTGAAAAAGCTTCTCAATTCAGCCGTTCGGACTCGGCATAAAATTGTAGGACCCTTCCATTCGTTCCAAAAATAGAAACTCACACAAAACGAATGGTTGCGAAAAGCTAGGCCTTGGGTGTCTACCGCCTGTTGCGCCGCCTATTTATTTATTTATTAATACTTCACCGAGTATTTTGAGCTAACATTCACCGTTCTGGTCCATCCAGAGGGTGAGATTTATAATAAATTGAAAATAGATCTTATTTGGCCAAGGGGGAAAAAAATTGCTTTCTCGATATCAGTTGTTCTTAAGGGTAGTTTTATTATTGCATTCTAAAAATGGAATGATTACTCGCACGACGGGCATTCAGAATGCACATTGTAAATACTCATGAATGGCGTAGTTGAGTTTGATGTAGGGAATGGATATGCATAAAACAAACTATGTATGTACGTACGTACACATCAGGTACGAAGCGTCCATATATTGGAAGGGAAGCAGTGCTTCCGTAATAATTAAAAAAAATAAAAAATAAAAAATTGTTAGCCGATAGCCTTGGTAGCTAGTGCTATTAGTGTTTTATATTATTATTGTAATTAACTAACTTAATAAGAAAGAAATAATAATAATAATATTAATAAAAAAAAATATTCATAACAAAGAATTATTTATTTATTCGAAATTACAAAAAAAAATATTCGTTTTAATAAATCTCTAACTATCTCTATTTTTTCAATGAGTTTTTTCTACAAAGTGACATTTTATTTAAAATTCTTCAATCAAAGTCCAGCGATGTTCAATATTGTCTAAATCAAGTCAAAAATAGTATTTCTAATCTACTTGAATCAACTAATTTCGATTTTTTTGTTTGGAAAAATTGAATGAAAACAAGAATTTGGCCAATTTCATTGGCAATGTAGGCGTTCGGAAATCAACCTTTCAACAAAGGAACAATTTAAAGATATTTTAACAAAAATTGTGGATCAAGTCATCAACGAAATCGATATTCGGTTTTTTGATACTTTCGGACACAGCATTGTATGAATATTTTAAAACCAATTTTCTTGTTAACTTACTCATTAATTTACAGAGCTCATACCAGGGATATTTTGACTTTCCAGCGTTGAAAGCAGAACTAAAGTTGATTTTCGATGACGAGAATTTTACGTCCAAAACTGATCTTAAAGAAATATAAAGATTTTTAACAGTAGGTACTGATTTGGATAAAAGTTACACTGAATACTTTAAGCTTTGTAAGCTAATGTTGACTTTCCCCGTGACAACGGCATCTGTAGAGAGATAATTTTCGTGTCTTCAAAGAATAAAAAATTGACTTACGAAATAAATGAGGTCAAGAAAGGTTGTCAAAATTAGCTTGAATTTCGATTGAAAAACCATTGTTAAAAAATTTAAGCCAAATGGAAATTTTATGACCAAACAATAGATAATTTTGCTTCAAAAGAAAGAAGAATTAATTTAAAGTACAAGACTTAATAACCTTTTAAATTATTTATATTAATATTTTATATTATTATTTATTTAAATGAATTCTAGACACATTTTTCTTTTATATGTGCAATTAATAAGAAACGATCTCGAGCCAAATGATTAGATATTATGACTAGATCATAGACAATTTTGTTTTTTTTTTTTTTATTAGGTATTTGGTTTTTAATGAATTTTAAACGAATTTTTTTACATAGGTACCATTTTGGCTTTAAATTATTATAATAAAGCGATATTTTCTTGAATAAAGGACTTTTAATTTTAAGTTTAAAATTGAGTGCTTCCGCTTCACAAAAAGTAACGCTTCGTGTCTGGTATACATAAGGAGTTTGTGATGCGTAATTAGGTATTCACTTTCGTACATACATTATATTTGAGATCTGCATGCTATGGAAAGTGTAAGGATATGATCGCGTAGTATGTACAAAAAAATCAAATCATACCTGTCTCGAGTTTTCATTTATGTAAAAAATGATGTCCATTGACTTAGGATTAGGACTTTAGGCGATTAACATTAAAGTATACCTACCAGCATTTCGTATAAAATTATGCATTTAGTAGAAATATTTGATAAATTCTAACAATTTTCTCTGGAATGTTGTGTGCATGAGATAAGAACGCCATAATGATTTAAGCAAATTGTACGGAAATTCTAAGCCACCTGTTGCTTTCAGCGCCATCTGTTTGTTCATTGTGAATTGAATTTTATCCAAGAGTTGTTGCCAGCAGGTTATTTTTTTAATTGGCATGTGAAATGTACCTCAACTGGCAACTACTGGCAACCACTGGCTGGCGAGGTTTCATAAAAATACAACTTATAGCACAACGCAAAAAATATAATGTAGCGCCACCTTAAGTAAGTAAGTAAAAAATATAATTAACCTGTTTTCAATGTTTTATCTCATAAAGGTGTTAGTGTAACCCATGTTTTATTATTTTTTTAAACTAGGTATGGATTTTATGTGTGTATGTATTTTTCTCAATTAAAGATTTGATGCCCATTTAGGTTTTAGTGTAGTAGTAGAGGAGTAAAAATAAAGGGGGGAGGTAAAGGGTGTCTCTCGAACTACTAGGCCGATTTTAAAAAATATTTTACACTTGTCATGGTGATACCGTTCGGTTGGATCAGTACAGGTTACGTATAAGGACTAAGTTGGTTATATGGGGAGGGGTAAACGGGTGGTAGGGACTAACTCTGGGACTATTTGGCCGATTTTAAAAATTCTTTCAGCATTGTACTCTCTACATCCTCTGCTCTCTGCATCAGTATAGGTTACTTAGGGAGAGTATATGGGAAGGGGAAACGTGGGTATAGGGGCTATCTTGGGAACTACTCGGACATTGCTCGAGTTAACCCCCGACAGACATGTTTTTCAAATGGACAGGACATCTATATGTTGCATGTTCGCGTGTGAGCTGCAGGCGTAATTTGTTTATACTTGCTCCCAATAAAATATAAGATGTGTAGTTTACAAAAAGGCATTGCGACATACATATTTTGTAAGCTTCAAAAACTTACTTCGTAAACTTCTACTTTACTGTAGAAGTAGAGATCCTAAATTTATGTGCCTGCAATAAATACAACTCTTACCTACGAATGATTTTAAAGAGCTACGTTTAATATGGACCACTAAGTTAAACCAAAAGATGCAATTTTTAAATGTAATCATCTCAACTTTGAGATCCAACCATTTAAACTCCAGTCAATTGTGTTGCCCTCTTGACCTTCGTCGAAACCATAAACCCAGGAAAACATTTCTTATGCTCAATTGCATGCCGAAATAAAAGTTAAATAAAATTGTTATCGCCAATTCCCGATGGTAAAACATGATTCTTTTATCGCTTTAGCTCGAACGGCGCACTGCAATATCAATTCGGACAAGGATATAGCCACAGCGATGTCATCCTATTATCCAATAATTCTAAAGTCAATTTATTATCCAATCCTATTCGCAGCTATTTCTATTGAGAACCTTTTTTCCTTCAATCCAATGCCAAATGCATCATCACTCATGACGATGCCGCCAACATCAACATCAAAGTCTTTCCAATGGCAAGGGCAATCTTAAAAAAAAAAAACTCCTTCAAAACGAATGAGTGTTGTGTCTTGTGTGCTGGTGTTATCATGTGAAACTGTCACTTCGGGTTGACTTGAGACTCGAAAGTTGGTTTTTTGATTTTTTACGATGGTCCCTTGATCCCCGCTTAATAATTGCAATAACGAAGAGTGCCTGAAAGTAATGAAATCATTTGAACTTTATTGACAATATAATAAGCAGAACGTTCGCGTAATAAAGACTTTCATGGTCTTTCATTTCTTTCTTCCTCATGGTGGTTTTGTTATCCTTGTATGGCTGCTACAGGAAAAGAAATCTATTCTTAAGGTATTGTGAGGTACGATGGCATTTCTGAGCAAGAGCAAATTGGTTTTACGTTTGTAAAAAATATGTTTTGCTTAGCATTGAACACAACACTTTCTTGTTAGTAGGTTTCAGTGAATGCAGTTTTTCAAAGCCAAATAAAATAAGTTGAAAAGGATATGGACAGAATTATGATTGATAGTTCAGCTTCTTAAGCCGTTGGTACTTATTGGAATTTATTATATGAAAGTAATGATATCTTTCTACATATAATAAAAGCCATGGCTATATGGGCTTGATCATCAGGCTTCAACTGGAGCTATATTGCAGAGACTGCGATAAGGTAGCAATGTGATTATATGGCAACGTAGGCGATCTTTAGCCTCTCACTATCGACATCTAGCCTCACCTCCACGTTGATGATGGTAGGTTGCATGCATATTGCCAACCCTTGGTTTCACTCGAATACCCCTACGAAACCAATGGTTTGATGACCAAACACATCCGACTGTTTGGGATGACGTTGGAGAAAGCTTACTGCTGCATCAAGGGCGGTAACGACGTCACCGAGGCGTTTAATGTCAGAAAAGTATTTACCCGTGATTCACACAATATGGTCACTCGACTTCTTTAAAAAAAAAATTGTGTGAAACTCCAATTACTGGCATACGCCGATGATATAAGTACATAGGTATAAATGGTAGCGAGCTGTCGCTGATACTTATTGTCTTAGCGCTACAGTCCGGGGTGTACCTGAGCCTCAACCAGTACGTGTACGCCTATCCAGTTATCTCGATCTTTGGCTAACTGCTTACAGTTGCGCACTCTAAAATGTTTGAGGTCCTCTTCTACTTGGGCTTTAGGTCTTTCTCAACTGCTTGTCCGTCCGGGTTGCAATCTAGTACTTTTCGGACTGAAGCGTTAGTATTTGCTCTACATGTCCCAGCCATCTTAGACGACTGTGGCGTAGCGTACTTTTCTGACTAGGTCGATGTCGCTGTACAGCTCGTAGAAGTCGCTGTTAAATCTCCTCTTCCGCAAAGCCCGTCAATGCAAGCGCGACTGAAAATCACTCGAAGAATTTTGCGTTCGAAGCGACCAAGAAGATCTTCATCCGCCTTTGACAATGTCCATGATTCGGCAGGACTGCGGAATGATGATGGGTCCTCTGCAGAGTCTCTTTGTTGTTTCAAGACAAGGCCTTACTATAATCAAGTGTAAGGTAATAGTCTGGGGCCAGATTATGTAAGACAAAAACGATCGAACGCTTTCATTTCGACCATAGCAGTCTCTGTCTATTGCCACAGATATGATAGAGACAGGTTTAGTAAAAACGAAAGCGGTTTTCGTTTCGTTTTTACAGAATCCCACCCCTGACCTCCGAGACTATAAATGCACTGAAAAAGCTGTAAATTGTAGGTCCCTTCCATTTGTCTCAAAATTAAATTATTCCCACAAACGAATAGTTGCGGGAGCTAAGTCTATAGAGTGGCGAGTGGTTTTAGGGACCTGTTGCGCCAACTATTTATTTACTTTTTTATTTATTAGAATTAAGCTAGTTACCATAAACATAACATTAAAGGAGTTTCAAACTATACTCTGCAATTCCAACAGTATCTTAAATTATTTAATATCCTTGCAGCAACCATTATCATAATGTGTTTCCATAAACTGCGGCGAAATAAAACAACACACACAATATGACTCCATACATACTATAGTGAAGTAGTCTAGAAACTTTTTAAAAATAGCACCTGCTTATCATCCTTTTTGTACCTAAACCAGCACTCTTTTCTCTCTTTGTTTAGGTATCGTGGTATCAAAATTCATTCCCCATTCAGACTACAGATAGAAGAATTATGTCATCAAGAGGAAACAGACACACGCTGACTGTGCGACACATCCAACAGGAGGATTTCGGCAACTACAGGTAAGTGAGATATCACATATTATGCATACCTACCTTTTAAGGGTAAAGACGTGCTGAATGATAGCTGAGTTCTTCAAAGGATTTACCATTGTCACTGCTATCAGAATAATGCATGATTATATTTCACCATCATCATGATAGACGTTACACGAGGGTATGCATTAGTTTAAATGTACAGTCGAGTGCAATATCGTGTGCACTGAAATCCGCTGCATCTAATTAGAGTTTAATTATTCAATCTAGTTTGTTTTTTACTTGGGTAATTGCATAACCACTACTGCACTGCGATCGCACCTAAATATTTCATTTTAGTCGTATGTGGTAAAGTCGTTGGAATTGTTGTATCTTTGTTGTTCCTATTGTAATTATACAAATGCGTTTAACACTCCCAGCTTGCCTATCTATAGTGATGGAATATGTTATCTGGGTGTAAATGACCTGCAATATGTTACAATCTTCAGTTCTCTAGACGCTTTATTAACCCTCCGTTTGAGTATTAGTCACCCGGATGGTTTTCGCTGTTATTTTTCATATTCTGTCCAGGTTCTAGTTGGCAATGGTACGACTTTAGTTAGGATCATTTTAAGTCATAAATATTTCACCCTGGAGCCTGTTAGTGATAATAAACTATACAAACTTCCTCTTGTGCTATTGTAATTCCCGTTTGTCCTTCGTAAGCAATCCACTGTCAGATGAAAAACAGCTCGGAGCGCATTAGGTCTACAAAGCTTAAATTGGAGAGATAGGTATATCTTACGGAAAATAGGTGCAAAAATATATTATTTTGGGCTCTCTTTTTACACCTTTTACAAGAGTTACCTTATAGAGGGCTTACAATTTCACTCTATAATGAATTTCTTTACCAGGTAAGGTAAAGATATAAAATGTTTGTTTTTATTTTGGGACAGGGTATAGTTTATTTATTTTGCTCCCGAGCTACCACGGGTTTTCAGCTAGTTTGGTTTCCGGGCTTTAGAATGCGTGTCTGTCGCATCCGTGCTGTGCATGATTGAAAACAGGACTTGAGCCATCATAATTATACCAATGTTTTGTTCTCCTGAAATGCAAATGTTATTTTCACAACCGGATCGGCCCGCTCGCACATTGGGATTGCAGGGATATATACAGCTTCTTCTTAAGTAGCACTTCTACTTACTTACTTAAGGTGGCGATACAGTCCGGGGTGGACCTGCGCCTTAACCGACAAGCGTCTCCAGCCAGCACGATCTTTGGCCAGCTGTCTCCAGTTTCGCACGCTAAGTTGGTTAAGGTCCCCTTCCACTTGCGTGCGCCACCTGAGTCGCGGTCTTCCTCTACTGCGCCGTCCCTCGGACATGGATTCGAATATCTTCCGGGCCGGAGCATTCACGTTCATTCGCTCTACATGACCCAGCCACCGCAGTCGTTGGACGTTCACTCTTCTGGCTAGGTCGATGTCGCTGTACAGCTCGTACAGTTCGTCGTTGTATCTCCTCCTCCATTTACCGTCTATGCATCAGACGGGACCGAAAATTACTCGAAGAATTTTCCCCTCGAAGCAGCCAAGAGTAGCTTCATCCGCTGGGATGATTAGGGTCTTCTGCTAATGTGGTAAAATAATAATTATCGCACAGAAATTTCCCAATAATTTACTATTCGCAGAACACAACTTTCTGGTCAAAATGTTTGTATTGTATTTCGTCTGTTGTGGTTAGTGTGTTGGACTACTTTACGAGGGGTCCCAGGTGGGTTAGGGTTGGAATACTGTATGGTCAAAATTCTGTTTTCAAAATACTGTATTTCAAAATTCTTTGTGAACAATTCAGTATTTCAAAATTCCGTATGAAAAAAAATCTGTTTTTCGAGATTCTGTAAGTGCGCACTTTTTTATCAAAACTATTTTCTTTAAATACAGAATCTTGTACAATACAAGTTTTTTTATATTTTACTGTCTCCCTAAATGTCAACATAGATTTATGAAAACACCTTTAGAATAGAATTTTGCTACTACAAGCAAAAGCTTTACCTAGCGGTTGCCTTAAAAAAAAGAGAATTTTACAACTGCGATCCAAATCAGTATTTTTAATATTTGCTATATTTATCTTTTTGTTCACTGTTCATATTATTTCTTTGAAGTATTAAGTTTACTATTAGACAAGGTGCGCACTGCAGTGGTAAGACAGTGGCGTAGCGGTGGCATAGGAGTGGTGTGGCGATGGAAGTGCGGCAAAGTGGTATGAAAGTGATTTAAGTGGCAAACAACGTATGGTGCCACGGATTCATCGGTTCTTAAAATGTCGTACTTATTAATTCTTCTTCTCTTTCGCATGTTTTTAGTTTCCAGGTAAACAAAAATACGCAGTTTTAATACAAAAATCAACGTCGTTACCAGCCCCTACAATATGATAGGACTAGTTTAAACTAAACCACCAGGGGCGTAGCCAGGGTTCGAGCCGTGAGGGGGGGGGGGGGGGTGACTTTCCGAGCGATGACCTAGCGGTTATGGATTTATAACGTCATCGAGTTTCATAAGATGTTTTTTGTATGGGACGTGCCACGGCCATTTGTCCAATTTTGACCAACTTTTACAGGAACACTCCTGGGCCAATATCTAAGACCACTTGTAAATTTGAGCTCAATCGAGTTGGTGAGATTTCGAGATTTAAGATTTTGAATTAAAAGTTGAATTGAGTTTGCATTGCGAAGTCACTGACACTGAGTGAGAAAAAGAAAAGGATCATTCACATGAGAACGAAGGAACGAATTAATGAAATGCGAACAAAACACTTTTTATGCATTTATAAACAGAAAATTTCTCATTTTACTATTTCAAGAGTAGGATAATTAATACCCAATTCACAATGGCGCTTTGCCGCTTGCGTGCGTTGACAGGCGTTTTAGAAACTTTACCGTACTTTATGTCAACGCGCGCAAGCCGCACTTTTCCAAAACTAAATGGCGCTTCAGAGCGTTGGCGCGTTGAGAGATTGGAGTAGGAGAGATTGAAAGTTCTGTTTGGTTTATGTTGCGTACGTAGGTTATGTACGAATTCAGAGCAGAATGCAACTACTCCTTTTTGCTTATAATTGTTATTTTAATGCACGAATTAAGAGGAAATTTGTTGAAAATAGTAAAAAAAAAATGCATATAAATAAATAACAATGAAATGTATTTTCACTTTAATTGTCGTGGAATATTTTTGTGGAAGAATTGCCTGTGAATTCAATGTACACAGGTGCATGTCTTCACATGAAAGGCGTTTCAGGCGAGACAGGTAGATTTTTAGTTTAGTTGAGAAAATATGGGTAAATTACATCGAAAATCCCTTCCCTTAAAATTGTGAATTGATTACTAATTCTTCTTGTAAAACGATTTAAGTGAGCAATATTACCAAATGGACAGCATTTATCTGAGCTGTGGAAAGAAGTTCAGTCACTTAAATAGAGAAGTGCAATTTTGTTAAAAACTTGGTTTGGCTATTTAAAAAAAAACCTATTAATAAATTCTCAAATATGGATACCGACGATTTACTTGATTTTTCAATTTATATTTATATTTTATTTCAATTATATGTATACATCTGGTGGTATGCTGGACATTCGGACGATTGCGATCGCAGGTACTGCTTATTCTCGTCGCTCGCTGGGTTTTTACCACATTCGGTCACCCATCGGACAATGCATATTGAAAGGATTTTATGACCTAATTAGGGTAATTTTTTTACTATATTTCCGCGAAGATCTTCGCTGTCTTGTCCAGACATTTTTTTATGTTCTTATGTACGGACTTCAAACCATACCAGCCGATTGAGTTCAAATTTACAGGGAATCTTCGATATCTCTTGGCCAGAGAATTCCCGTGAAGTTGGGTCAAAGTCGGACTAAGGTGCGCATATTCATGTGCATTGTCCCGATGGACAATACAAAATATATCTAAGCAATGCAATTAATTGGCACGAGCAAACCTGGGCGGGTAAACCAAGTAATAAAATAATACCTATCATTTGCACATCGCAGGAAATTAGATTTACCCTCAACTAGAAAAAGAAACTACATATAAATATTCTAAACAAAAATGTTTATCTCGTTAATAAATTGTATGAAGAATAGAGTAGTTTCAGACAAAATTGAAATATCAAAAGCGTGTACATAACATTTGAGCACATATTTTTTTTTATCAACAATCTAAAGAAATCACTAGTAGCATTACAACAAAAATAATATTCGTCATTTTCACACAGTAAAATAATTAATTTGTATTGAAAATACCTCATAGGCTACTAAAAACGAGTAGGTACGTATATACCTAAGTGAATCCATGCAACTCCAACAATGAACGGCATATGCTCTAACACTTTAAATATTATCAAATCGAACAAACCAAACCGAAAGAAAACGTCAAAGCCGTCCAACGCCACTGAAAGTAGAAAGTTGCTCTACTTGGGCGCCGCGTTGAACTTTACGATATTTACGATCACAACGCGACCCGAAGCCTGAAGCCGCATTCTGGCTTGCACCATATGAAAGCATTGGTTCTACTCTATCTGTCAACGCACGCACGCCGCAAAGCGCCATTGTGGCTTGGGCATAATTATCCCATAAAAATTAAAAATGTATTACGAAAACAAGTTTATAAACTGTTTAAATTACGAAATTTCGTTTTCCAAACTTTTTGCCGTGAACGAAAACACCCTCACCGCGAATTGTCAAAGTTTATTCGCAGTCCACATTATTAAGCCGCATTCCAAAAACTAGCGAATAAAACATTCGTTAAAAGTTAACCTCAAATTAGAAATGCCGACCGGCCTTTTTAAAATCAAATCCAAACTCGTTAAATTTTAAGGATTTTAGTCGGCAAAATCACCGATGCGACCCGAGTTTAAAATCGAAACCGGAGAAGGTACATAAATTTGGCATTTCCGAAAGGGTGAACCTTTGAAAATGCCGACTTGTATACAGTATACATTTACAAGTTTGAAAACCTATACCTAATGAATATCCAAACTCACTTCTTTAACATTTTGTTCCGAAGTGTTTTTTTTTCGTTACTCAAGTTAGGTAACGACTCTTGGAAACCCGGGGGGGGGGGGGGGGGTGGGTGCGACCTAAAATTGTAGGTCCCAAATAAAAACTAACACAAGACCTAAGGTTCCTTTTGACGCTATTGTGTTTTACACAGACAGACAGATTGATGCGGAATATTTATGTACTTTATGGTGTCTCCGGTGACTCCTTCTTGGCGTTACAAAAGTAATGACAAAGAGAATATACCTTCCTGTGAAAGGTATAAGAATGTGAAATCACAGTACATAAACAGTGGAATATGTATGGGGTGGGGGTATATTACACCCAACAGCGCACCTAGTCCAAATCCAACTTCCAACAGTGACCATAATCATGGTGCTTGCAGGAGGCATCATGCCCCTCCCATATAAATATTTCACGGTATGTATGCTATACTAATTCTTTCAGAAGATGAGGTTTGGGATAAATCCCTTCCACTCGTTCGAAAAATATAACGCACCCAGCTGCAAAAGTTTAAAAAAATAAATAAATTTAAAATGACATAAGGACCATAATGGTCTTATTACCCACTGGCAAAGCGCCATAGGGCCATGTGTTCGAAATGATGGGCTTATGTCGCATGGCTTTATGTCACGACACCGATTGCCCCATAGAATGTGATTACGGGTGGCATTTCTTGAAAACTCAGTCGTATGCTTCCACCTTTTATCCATATAAGATTGCAGTTTAGTTGGACCTTTGTTTTCCTAGAAATTCACCCAAAAAAGTAGATACTAGTTATATCATCGGCATATCCTTGACAATAGTTGTAGGGTAATGGTAAGAAGTGTATTGCGGTTTGACTTGTTGAATTAGGGGAATGCAGCCGGCACTGTTGTTAAAAAAAACGATAGAACAATGAGAGATTCATAATATTTCTGCGATTTTCAAGTGAATTTGTATAGAATTCACGATATCCGTATCTCCTATCAGTAGGTAGCTATGCAATGTGGCGCAACAGAATTATGAGAATTCTATTCAAGTCTGGGGTGAATGCATGCCTTATATATTATAGCCAGCTTAGAAGGGTTTAAATATTTCTTGCATCGTGTGAGGAGAATTCTGAACGACTTCTGGTGGTTTATACGAAGTTTGCCATGAATACACATACCAAGAGTTGAAGGTCTTTCAGTCTCTATGATGCAAATACCATTCAGAGATAATACTTAATTGCTGAAGGTTTGATTTTCGCCTTAGAGACAGCTGGCAGCACTGTCTTTTGGAAGCATTAAGTCCCACAGTCTGAACCCCATTTTTAATGATGCTGTCAAGGTCGGAACTTAATGAGCTTAACATAATAATGTTGTCGTTCATGTTGTATAGAAGAGCAGGAACGTAATTCCTGAAATGAATATGAACATTTAAGATTTCTGTCATCAGCGAAGGAAGTTCCAGACAAGAGATAAGTTATAAAAAAATGGGAATGCGATTCGCAGACAAAATAGAGCCTTAGAGAAATTCAGGATTTTAACTTCTCTGGCAGATTTACAGACTCTTAGCGATTTTATTGCCAAGGTGAGATTGAATTTATTTTAAAGAGCATCTATCTCAGCAAAGAAAATTAAATGAGGCTAATGCTCAATAAAAGAAATCAAAGTGACTTGGTCGGAATCAGCCAGCAAAAAAACCGAATCTATTAACGTTTTCGCTTTTTTTGTGCTTAAGGTAACTCCAAAAATTAAAGTAGTAAATTTTCGTTTCGTGCAAAAGAAAAACAACGACAAGGATGGGATTCTGCAAAAATTAAACGAAAGAAATCGGCCGAATCGAACATTTTGCATCATGTAAACATTTTTTTTTTCTAACAATTAAGGTGTCAAAAAAAAGAGGCTATTAGGTAACTATTTTTGTCAAAAACAAAAGTTTATCGAACTGTGAAAATGACTTTAAAAGTTTGCGAAGAGGTAGAAAAAACGTAAGGAGTTACTCAACCAAACAACCGACAGATAAGTGGTATAGTACATACAAACGCCAACCCGAATATGGGAGAAATCTCCGCTTTCACATGATTTCTTTCGTTTTTTTTTTTTTTTTTTTTTTTTAAGCGAAAGCGATTTTTGTTTCGTTTTTTTTTTTTACAGAATCCTATTCGAACATATTTTCTTCGTACAATCGATGTCACCGTTCCTCCCAATGGGTGGCAGTCTTTTACTCTTTGTCACAACTTCCTTTTTTATTTTGTTATGCGATTTTTGTAACAAAGTTAATTAACCAACACTAATTCTGAACTTTGTTCCTCTTAATTACAGTTGCGTTGCTGATAACTCATTGGGACGATCAAGAAAATATATGGAACTATCTGGTCGCCCGGGGCCAGCTGAATTCTACTCACCGAAATGGGGAAGATCCTCGGACAGTTATAATTTAACATGGAAAATTGATAGCTACCCACCGCTGGAGGAAGTTCGCCTGCTTTATCGAAGAGTCCTGGTGAGTAAGCAAGGAAATGCATAACTACTGTGTTTTCTTAATGCACATTGCACTGACTGTACCATACACATATCCTTGGGTCAATATTTTTATATTTACTTCGTTTGGCAATTATTTCCAAGTTTGTCTTTTGTGTTTTCTATATTTTTTTTACGACTTACTTTCTTGTCCTTTGGGTTGTGGTGGTGTGGTGGTGGTGGTCAATTTATAGCTGCTGCAGCTGCCAGCTTTTTGAAATCTATACTGGGTCAAATATACAGTTCTCCATTTGCGGTTGGACTTAATTTGTTTTCCCCGGGTTCGCAAGCACAAATAGCTCCCTGTGCGCCACACAATGTAGTACGTAACGTAGTTGCAGTTTTTCTCCTTCGAGGTATGAACATAATATTTCTGTATGTACCTATGCGCTCGTGTTATCCATTTGGCTTGAATTTTTTATACCGTACAAAGTATACATAGGTAGGTACACAATAATATAATTTGAAAATGGGTGAATTCGACTTGCTGCGAGGTTGTGTATGTGTAAGGACGAAGTCGGGTTCATACATAAAAAAAAAGAGAAACGATGGAAAATTAAAATGTTCAGCATTGAGTAAAAGCTGACTGGACTGTTGTAGTGAGTAGTGACATCGTCACCGACCGGATCTACGGTGGTCTGCTACTGCTAGTAGGTAGGTACCACTAGGAGCGTTCTGATTTTTCGATTAAATTCAAAATGAACTGTATTGAGATCTTCTTTTTTTTTTTTTTGTCACATCCTCGATGAATGTCTATCAAAGGCGGATGTAATTTAATTGCTGTCGAAGCGGTGGCGAATGATTTGTTCAATATTTGTCAATATGCACTTGGAAAGCATGTACACGAATTTAATTATTTTTTTTTTTGTATAAAACATTCAGTTTAACAACGCATTTAGCCTTTATGAATCGTTGTAAATTCATTTATTTATAGAGAAAATATTTGTATTAATTCGCGCTTTCAGTGCGCAAATTGCAGCTGCATACAATAATGTAAAGCCAGTGAGCATTGATTAATTTAATGAATTCTTTGAACTTACTTGATGTAGACATGAGGTGATTGGATTTAACGGTTCACTTGATTTCGTGAATTAACTTTATTTGTATGATGATAAATACGAGGTGCCCTGAATGATGATAATTAGTGGTGTGCATTTCATGTCGTTGTATTTAATTTTCCAAATAACCATGTCGGAAGGGTCCATGAATACTAATTAAATTTAAACTTAACGTAATGAGTGTGTATCAACGAAGTGGTAATTTTTTACCGAAACATCATTATCTACTCCCGATGTAAGTTATTGTTTTATAACTGCCAGTTAATTTATGAGTTTCTGAAATATTTATTCACGCAGAAGTCCAGTCGAAATACCTTTAGCCTTAAAAAAAATATTCTGACACTTTTCTGCAACATAATCACACAAATGTTCTGCATTCCGAGTGAAAACAATTTTTTTTCATGTGTCATGCGCTGTTAGTAGGTATTTTGTAATTGATTATTTCGTGAAATTTGAAAAAGTAAAACATAAATTTCTTTTAAATATGGACGGATTAATATTATCTATTGTCAGTCAGGAAAAAGTAGAAAGGAAAGGAAAGACAGAAAGGAAAGGAGTGTGGAAAATCGAGGAGGAAGAGTTCGCAGGAAAGTTTTACGCGAAAAAAACCAACATGTATAAATGCCAGTGTAAGTGTATAAATGCAACATGATTGTGGGGAATCATAAGTTAACTTAAATAATTGCAGTTTCCAAAGTAGCTTTAGACTGAGCAAAGAAGAATTTGTGTAGAGCTTGAGAGAAATAGCTCCTGTGATAAAATCATCTTTAATTCCTTTAACACTTAAATTAGCTGCAACACTTCGCTTTCTAAGTGAAGGAAGTTATCAGAGATCAATTGAAAAGGATTTTGATAGGTATAGGCTTAGGCAGATCTACCGTCAGTAAAGTGCTTTCTGAGGTACTAGACGCTTTGCAATTTAAAATTTGATCGAAATGAATAAAACTTCAAAGTACGCCAGAAGAAAAGCAAGAACCGAAGTTTTTTTTTTTTTTTTTAGAAAAATATGGAATCCCAGGGGTAATTGGTTGTTTGGGCGGAATGCATGTAAAAATGCTTAAACCCCGACGAGAGTGCAACCTTTCTTTTAATAGAAAACTATATTTTAGCATTAATGCATTAGTTGTAAGTAGATTTTACATAATAAGTTAGTGATGTACAAAATTAAGTGTTAATTTTATATTTGAGACCATAAAATGAAGTTAAAAGCTATCGATGTAACTCGCCCTGGTTCGAGCCATGATGCTCTGATATGGCAAATTAGTGATGCTAGGAATCATTTCGGTCAAAAACATGAAAGTGGTTGTCGAGGGCTACATGAAATTTGGCCCCAATGAAAAATTGCCCCAAACTGAAAATGAAAAATCACCCCAAAAATTTACAAACTTTACACCCCAAACATTTACATGAAAGGCAACAATTCTGCGAATTGGGGTGACAATTCATATTTTGGGGCCTTTTTTCTTTTTTCAGTTTGGGGTAAAATTTCATTATGAAATAAGGCCCCAAAAGAAGAAATGAAATAATGCCCCAATCGAAAAACGAAAACGTATGGGGGGCATGCTGCCCCCTGCAACCCCCTGCTTGGGTTTACTGTCAGATTTGGGGCATTATTTCATTTTGTTTGGGCCTTATTTCATCGCAGTGGGACCTTATTTCATTTTTGAAATTGGGGTATTATTTCATTACGAAAAATAGCCCCAATTTTGGGGCGATTTTTCATTTTCAGTTTGGGGCCATTTTTCATTGGGGCCAAATTTCATGTAGCCGTCGACCGACGTGGCTCTTGGTTAAATGGTGATGCTGGTTTCGGTCTTGAACCATTTGTATTAGCATCGTACAAATTCTCCCAATAGGAGCCGATCTCGAAAATGAAGGGTTTGGTGAGAACTTAGGTGAAGCAAGGAGAATTCGAGATTATATAGCTCATAGTCTCTGGGTATTAAAACATTAATTAAAAAAAGGACATAGGTATATTTCATTTCATAACAAAAGCCACTCAATTAACAAAATTTGCGAACATTATTCAATTCATTTAACAAAATTAACAAAATAAAAATAAAATATTCGAAAATGAATAAATACATTAGATAATTTTCGATGCTTTGGTCACTTTGCAATTTCAACTCGTCAATTTTCAGTCGCCTTTTTTGATTTGATTTTTTTCTTGGTTTATGCTCTCTAGATACTTTTAAATGATGGTACATTGCTTCCACCGTCTGATGCATTAAAGTGTTGAAAATTTCCTCCGCTGTGTTTCTTCTTAACTTAACTAATAATAACTTCGTACCTTTTTCCAACCTCCTGGTTCCTTGGTTGGAGGACCTTCAACATTCCACAATTCCACCACATGCATTGTATCGCCCTTGAAGAATCCTTTGGCGATATCAATATGGTCTTCCATAAATTGCAGCAATATTTTTGTTTGCCATGAGTTCTTATGTTTTCCCCTATAAACAACAATTCAATTACCTACATTTTTTTTACATGTTAATTACATTTTGCAAATTATTCCTTAGAATGCAGCTATTCACTATACACGAAACAAAAGTGAATTGAATTCACTTTAAAAATGGGGTTTGTTCGGAATGCAGAACAACAAATTTCATGTTCGAAAAACCAATTCACCCTATTTCACATACCTAATCCATTTTAGGTGGAATACAGAACACCAAAATTAACTTTGTGTTTTAAATTCACAAAAAGTGGAATGCAGAACATGTGTGAATGAGGGGAAATAAATCTGTCAATAGTCGCCAAGGTAACAGACAATTTAGCCAAGTAAAAATCATTTCAGTGGAAATGTACCTATGTATATACCTATTGTATATGCCATGTCATACAATATCACAATCACATGTCAGTATCTTTTGAGAAGCAAAGACCTTATTTCATCATTCGTGATATTTGCTCATTGCTGACACCATACATTTCAAATGTTGAAAATTCAATTTCAAAAAATTGATATAGATAATAATATTAAATCTTATTTTTAACCTATATGTAAATGTACAGGAATTTAGTTCGAGAAAAAATCGGAGGAACACATGTTTTATAGTTAATATAGTAGATCTGAGAAGATTTCGTTTGATTTTGCAGCCTTGTTCGAGCATAGACAGAATGTCGGGCACCTCGCAACCATGACCATGAGTAGAGAAGGACGTTTCCTGGTATGGTAACCAACACTCTACCAAAATATCCTAGCACTGAACATGAAAACGAATGGCTACAGTACAGCACACTCAGTCGAAACATAAATGATCGAGAACCAACCATACCCTTTGATAATGACAATATTGCATGTATCTGCTAGTCCCGTAACCCAACATCTACGCGAATATCCACGGATAGGTTGTGGGAAATAATTAGTTTTCCTTTCGTTCTTCAGCTTACCACTTCATCTGGGAGAAGTTCTACTACATTTTCCAAATTGAGATAAGCTGGTTAGATAGGTTTTGTGGGCTGGCTGGAGTATTCCGTGCCAAACTCAGGTCAAAACTGTCCCGTTGTATCTAACGCCCGCGTCGGGCAAAGAGGTTGTCCCTTGAGGGCCAAACCCATAGAATCCGTTGCGTCGACGGATTGACGTATTTGACGGAACGAACCATCCCATAGAATGCATCGCCGCAGTCCGCAATTGGAATCTTTAAAACAATTTGCAATTATTTATTAAATTCAAAAATATTCACAAAGTTAGTTTGATTTAACTGTTATCTGCAGCATTTTTGTAGCCTAGTTTCTCTTATTATTTTAATATTTCTACCAATGAAAGTGCTTCCTTTCACGCTGTGCCAACTGTCAACGGATTCGACGGATAGAAAAGTAGAAAGTAAACCTACTTTATCCGTCGCATCCGGTATACCTTCCATAAGCTGCATTCTATCAACCTGTCAGTCGAATACGTTGCCGCAACGGATGCGACGAATTCTAAGGGTCGGGGCCTTTACTCATTATAACCCTGTCTATAAATGCTGTAATTAAGTACCTACTTTGCTTTTACATGAGACCATTCTGATGATTTGATAAAGTTCATTATGCATGATATCTATTGATGTACTGGAAAGCTCGTCTGCGTGGTGGAAGAAGTGAAGCAATTTGTACTCGGTGTGTTGGATGGTTAGTGACATAGGAAGTATGGGCTGTGTCTGTGTCCTCAAGAGCTCCCTCATCACCGCAGCCTCAATAAAGTTCTTCCTCTGTCAAGCGAATTTCTTCATGTGGTACCGCAGAGTATTGTAACCCTTTATGATTCCTACGAGGATGGAAAGAGATTTTCTATCCTTCCGTATGATGTTCTCGATCCTGGTTTCATTAAAGGATGGCCATAGCATTTTTGTGGTACATACTACAAATATCTATGGCGGTCTATCTAGCGTTCGTCTCTCTTGTGACATTTCCCCTGGTTCAAGCTTGGGTGTGCAAGGCGGGATATTTACAGAGGAATCAGCTTTAGTCAGCTTTTAGATTCGTCTGTAAATATGGCTTAGGATGGCATGAGTCCGTCTCTCTAAGCTGGTCTAAATTCTTACTAAAATAACCTTCTTGAATTGTTTGTAAAATGTTCTTACGCAACTTGGTACCTCTGGCAAATAAATCATAAACAAAAATCTTTTAACTCAACTCGTTCATCGAATTCGGATAAAAGTGAAGTAAGTGAGAAAAATTTACATTGAAGTTCGTACGTAAACTCCTGACATCATTTCCTGAGTGGGGAAGCGAGGCGTAACTACGATTCTCGCTAGTTAATATTGACCCTGTAAATTCCATTGCGGCTAATGCCCGGATTCACAGTTACCACTTAAGTATCGATTCTTCCTCAAATTCCACTCAAGTTTCGATTATAGTGCCATATTTGATTATACATAATAGATATTCTTTAGGTTTACCTAAAACAACAAAAAATATTAAAAAACACGAAAAAAAATACAAAACAAATGACATGTGTATCGAAACAAACGTAGCGGCTGATACATTTTTCCGCAAGTTAGTTTATCAGAGACTTTGACGATAACAGAAAAAAAATATCAGAAGCTTTTATCTGGTGGAAAGCGTTATGTGTCGCCTAACTATCCGAAACTTTATCCGGAACCTTTGAAACTGGCCCTTAATCTTTCGACAGCTAGCAATCCACTCAGCTGTCAACAATTTGACAGATTCATTTGTTTTTTTTTTTTTTTTTTTTTTTTTTTTACGAGTTCAATTATGTGGTTTTCCATTGGGACATAAAATCAATCTTTTTTTTTGATCCGGATCACTTTTCATGTTCCATTGGGACAAAAAATCAATCTTTTTTTTTTGATTCGGATCACTTTTTGCAGATCTCGATAATTTTCGAGATTTACACATACTCTCACTAATACCAATATACCTTGCACAGCTGTTTTACGTCATTCAGAATTTGTTTTCAAAACAAAATTACCAGAAGCCTCGTGAAAAGCAATTATTCAGAACTAAAACGTAAATAATGGACGTGGACTTTATTTTGGAGCAATTACTATCATCTTCGTCATCTTCTTCTTCTTCCTCGTCATCTGTGGATTTGGATTCTTCGTTGATATGATTATCCATATGAAGTTCGTATGTTTCCATCGACAAAAACAATTTGCACAGCTGATGTACCTACTGTCAAATAACGCACTAATACATTTACAAAAGCAGATCAATCTGCTTTCATGTTTCATTTGCCATGAAAAATCTGAGATCTGAAATAAAAATCTGATGGTTCCAATGGAAAACGACATTAAACAACAAATTTTTTCTCAAAAATTAGGAGTCAATACACACACAGAAAAAATTTGTAAAGGCTTTACTATCCGAATTGTGAAACCATATATTTACAATTTAAATAGCAAATTTGGTTAATTTACTATTTTAATAGCAATTTTTTTAGTTTTTCTATTTTAGTTTATTTTGAAAATTAGTATTTTTATATTTTTTTATCGTGCTTGGGAATCGCGAGGGTATTTCCTGCATTCTGAAATCCGAATCGAAGCTTTGCAGACAAAAGAAAAGTTTAAAATATTGAAATTCTTCACAAAATGGATACAACCAAGTTGACGTTGAGGGCCATCGGCCCATCGGCCAGGCGATACAACCAGATTTAACGCCGAGTCATAAAACTACAGGAAACGTGGCCTCCCACAACACAATTAAAAACAAAATTAAAAAAATATTTACAAAATAGTAAAAAAATAATCGAAATTTACTATTAAATTGTAATGACTATAGTAGTTACAATTGAAATTATAAAGTTTACGAAGAAAATTGTAAATAATACAATTTTTTCTGTGAGTTTAGTCGTTCAGAAAACATTCTGAAAATCAAATCAATTATTAATTATGCATTTACTGCAAAGAAAACTTTTTTATAAGTGCTGCCAAGTTTTTTGTACCATTTGGGATGAGTATTGTGTATGGATTGTGAAACGAAAAATACACATGAATGTCACTTATCTGTTCATCTCTACTCAGACTCAAGTTGTTCTTAACTCTGCACTGTGAAACCGGCCATATCTAATAGGGCCTTACCAACAATCAAATTTAGACTCGACTTTAATGCAAAAGTCGAAACTAAAAAATATTGCGTACCAATAACCAATTTATCCTCGAGTTAACCCTAATGTCGACTCTAACTTTCGATCCTGAGAAAGTCGTGTCTAACTCATGGTTTAAGTATAGATAAGTGACATCGTAGTAGTGTCATTCAAGGATGAAATGTCAGTTTTGCCCATATATTTTGAATTTTCTTTTGAAGTTATTTATTTAGCAGTGATGTGATTAATTTAATAGTATGTACTTAAATGTACCTATTGGCTGGCAGTAATCTGTGAAATAGTGAATTTGTATTTTCTTGAAATAAATCGACATAGCTTATATTCGTTAGTTTTTCTTATTTTTTGCCTTCCTCTTTTTGGCCTGATAGAATGGATACATTTATGTGAAATAAAAATGTTTACCCAAACTACAAAACGTGATCTGTAGATTTTATTTTCAAATGGGAAAATAATACATTAATGTATAACCAGCAGTCTCTACTCTATTTATGATTATCTAATATGTATTTGCGTCCTGACTCCTGTTCCTGATACCTACTAAGAAATTGTGAGAAAGTATTGCATTTCAGCAAAAAAAAATTAAAAGCTGTTTTGTGCTGGAATAAATCTGACAATTTTGCGAAAATCGTACAAGATTTGATTTTCATTGTATGTACTAGAAATTGTACAAAAGTCGTGTTTAGTAAACCCTTCGATTAAATCGGTTATTGGTAGGGCAAAATTAAAAGTCGAAATTAAAGTTAATTTCGAAATTAGTAAAACTCGAGTTTAGTGATTGTTTGTTGGTAAGGCCGATAGTCAAATCCATGACAATGAACTGAAAAAAAAAAAAATGAAATTTGTTTCACTATTATTTTAAGAAAGGTTGTGATAATCTGAAATGTACGGACGACGAAAGTATACCTACTAGTCTTGTGTGTAAAAGGAAAAGAAAGGAAATCTAAAAAAAAAGAGCGGATAGTGGCATGACGTCTCACCGAGGCGAGGATGGTTTTAATGTAAGAGGAGAGAGGAATTTAAAGAAACAGTCTTGTCTTTCTCTCTAATGGAGCTACGAGCGCATATCAGGCTATTAGGAGTGGATTTAGCTTTGATGTGGATTGTCATAAGGCATATTAACTAACGTGTCGAGAACTCAAATATGCTTCCTGATATATGTTTTGAAGAAGTCCAGTTCCTACGCCACTTAGTGGATTACAAAGTGCCCTACTAATAGGTGCATTTTTATGAAACCTCGCCAGCCAGTGGTTGCCAGTTATAGTTGCCAGTTGAGGCACATTTCATATGCTAATTAAAACAACAACCTGCTGGCAACAACTCTTGATTTTCTCCCCAGACGGAGAGCTGCTGGCTGGCAGCTGGCTAAATTAAATTCACAATTCGCTGAAAGCAACAAGTGGCTTAGAATTTCCGGCAAAAAAAAAATCTCATGACAACTGCGTAATACAACTTGCTTAAATCATAATGGCGTTCTTATCTCATGCACGCAACATTCCAGAGAAAAACGTCAGAATTTATCAAATATTTCTACCAAATGCATAATTTTATCGAAATGCTGGTATACTTTTAGGTTTATTGCCTAAAATTTGGCTGGCTGGCTTCATCTTGCTGGCAATTGTCCAAATGAACGGCTGGCTGGCGAGGTTTCATAAAAAAAACCGAATGTCCTAATATTTAACTAAATCCATCATTCTCTGCGGCTTCGTTATCAATAGTTTTTTTAGTGGCTCTTAATTTTACCCCACACCATTTCGAATATGTTAGAATTCAGATTGCTATAGGTAAGAGTTTATCTTCTCTCAATTTTCTGGCTAGTCCTAAAAACGCAGCTCCAAGTCGGACTAGGGGTCCCAAGAATCAGATCAAATATCATCTTGGAAATGCTTCACACACACAATCTTCTCATTGCATTGCGATCCAAAAAGCCTCATTCACTTTCCTAATTTTGCGAATCGGCACGATGACGTTAAGTACTGATTTGCAAGGATTAATATACCGATTTCGAATATATACTCGTATTTCTCACTTTCACCATTCACTTTCCTAAACCATCGACCTCATTAACAACAAGCTTTGGGAAAAAGTAATTAATATGAAATTCGAGTGCAAACATTTCCTCAATATCTTAAATCAAGAGCGTGTGCCCACGTTTAGATAGGAACTCTTTTTCGACAAAATTAATGATGCCTTGGCTTTCAGCTGCAATCCGTTCTCAATGGAGAAGAAGGATATAGACCAATATAGATAGGTGATTTTACTCGTTCCCTAAAATGAATAAAACAAGCAAAAAAAAAAGAATGAAGAAACAATCTCAAAATCTTTGAAAGAAAATAATCAATTGAGATTTTGTATACTACATTAATTGATCACTATTCGCTTAGGTAAAGAACGATGTATGTACGTATCTACTCGTGCTGAGAGTAAGAGGACTCCTCGAACAGCAGTGAGAATCAGACGATCCACTCTACAATTTTTCTTCGTAATTGGGAAGTAAATAGTATATCTATCGCACAAATGTTATTTGCTGTTAATTTTAATTTAACTGTAATGAAGAGGTATTGAAAATCAAGAAAGAAAAAAAAACACATATCTACTAACAGCATTGCATCCAAACCGCATCCATTCACTTATTTCAAATCGAAATGTTCTCAGTTGCTGAACAAGCCAGACAAGTGGCACCCATATCCACCCACTACGTAGCTCACGCTAAGATCTCATTAAAAACATCGTTCGGTTGCATAATTAAGAACGAGATAATACACCTAAATGCAATTTTAATCACGTGCTTCATTAAGTTTTTAAAGAAAATGAAGATTTAGCAGAGTCCTTGCGTGCTGTGCGCTCCTGTTTGGGATTCTTATTTATTCATCTTCATCCATGCCTATCGGTATTTGTTTTCTATACACTATCTACGTATCGTTAGCTTTTCCTTTCGGTGGGTGTTATAATATTATTACATTACATTATACACCAGACAACCGCAGCTCTTCTTCTGAGTATTTTCGACGAGTGATGCAATTATTTTTAATTTCTCGAGCACACCCATTATTTCAATTACTGTGCTCCTTGTATATATTATTATATTCGTTGTTAATTCATCTGTCCATTTAGCACTTTGAATGCGTCTGAATATCGTAATGCACATGGTAAATAATTTATTTTTCTCTTTCAGATGAATGACACGTTTCAACAGCCCGGACGATGGCACGACTTTATCCTTACGCCAGAGCATAGGCCAGCATCGGAGCCACTGACACATATTATGTCATATACCATAAAGAATCTATATCCTGGCGCATATTATGAGGCTATTGTGCAGGCTAAGAACAGATACGGATGGAATGAGGTGCGTGTATGTGTATATATATTAACTTTTAATACATACATTTTTGACTGTAGGCTTGTACCTATATGAACATCAATTGCATTTGGTAGGATTTCATGGTGTATTCGGTAGATAGTATTGGAAATTTTGAAAATGTTTAAAGGGAAATCAGTAGAAATCGAGCACAAACCAGTAAGAATAGACCGCCGACTTCCCGTGCACCTACCCGATTCCCCCCGGAAGGAATTACCCTGTCTGTGAATACGTGTAAATGTCAAAATTAATGGCGGCAATGATTTTCCATGCTATACCATGGGCCTAGGATTTTTCAAGTATGCGTGCGTTAATGACGCTCCTTTGATTTTGTACAGCACCAATACATGAAAAATCCTGGGCCCGCCGCCGGCAGCTTGTAGGCAAAGTCCGTTATGTGGGAGGAGTCGACGGTCTATTCTTACTGGTTTGTGAAATCCAGTTATGAACAGAACATCAAACTACTGTAATTCAGTGCATGAAAAATAAATAAAATCAGAGAAAAGAGTTTTTAAGGATAATCGCAGTAGGTAGTGCTATTATGTTATATACCTAAACATTTTTGTGTGTTCAAAATTCCCAAATATGAATTTAAAAAAAAAAAAAATTGATTATAAAAGCAAAGTATACAAAATGGCAATGAACTTTTCTACAAAAACATGCCCTTTGACAAGTGTTACCATAGGTAAAGCATGATATCCCAAAACTAAATCACGAAATGTTGACGCTTTCAAGCAACTAAAGAAAATTCAAAAATCAACTGATGAATTTATTTTAATTCGAATCGAATCAGTTATATTTATATTGGTCATCAAAGCGATATGTACCTACTAACAATTTTATTAATACTTATATAGATAACTACTAATATGTAATAATAATTTATGTATAATAAAGAAAATGAATCAAAAGAAAAAAATTAATTGGACAAAACTAAAGCACATTCTATATTACGAAAAACTATCGCGTGTTTGCTGTTAAAAGGCTACCGAATAGTTTTAAAATGCTACAATCTTCCCAATCCCTAAAAAAGCAACAAATAGCTATGTGCCATCAGCGTTGCATCCCAAGCGTTATACATAATTTTTTCAAGGAACAGTGATAAAATTTTGCGCTAAAATTGTTAAAAAAAAATAGTCTCTGATTCGATAAATAGTTTGTGGAATTGTTCAAACCAAACTGTTTAAAGGGTGCTTTTTTAGAGGTACCTAGGTATACAAATTCAATATGAAATAAAACACTTCAAGCTATACATAATGTTAATGTCTATGATATTAGCTTTATTTAATTGATAGTTTTATGCCGAAAAAGGTTATGTTTAAAAATGATGTCGGGCATATGCGGCGCCCCACGGCTAATTCGAAAGAAGCGCATTCTTGAAGTCAAATTTACGACAACGATAAACGAGCAACTAGGGCCGTATATCAGCAATAACACGCCGAAAGTTGACTTCTAAATCGTCCAACGTCTCTGGTTTATCGGCATAAACATTGATTAAATATTTTCTTTTCTACAACGGCAGTGCACGAGCACGTTAATGTTCCAGTCTGTAGTTGTTTTTTTTTTCGATGTTTTCGTCCGATATTGCATTTTGTTCACTTACGTAGGGGTGTTGGCTAATACGTTGAAAAGTCGACTGGGGAAGGACGATCATGTAAACCGATCTGTAACTTTCCACTGTGATTTGTCTTTAGTGCCTGAAAAATAAAAAAGCAAAACAATTATTAAAGACAAAGTACCTACATTGGAGAGCCCTCTGATTTAGTACTATTATAGCCTTCAATTAAATTCGACAGCAAATCCGACCAAATGCAAACAGTTCCAAAATCGACACAAAATTCCGCCCAAAATCGTGCCAAATACCTCAAAAGCACAATAAAAGCACGCAACAAAAAAACCAAAAACGTATCCCAAAAACACCTTAAAAGAAAAAAAGCCGTAAAAAAAATAAACAACGGATGCAATAGTTTTTAAATCTATTCTTTGCAAACATCTTGAAGTCGAAAAAAAAAGTTACAGTTTTATTATAATGTATTTATAACGCAGTACTAATAATCATTTTTAATGATTATTAATCATTTTAATCATTTTTAATGATTATTAATGATCCAGGCTAACTTTTACTAAGTCACAATGGCGAAAATTTCCATATAAAATTATCTATTGTGACCGTTAAAATATTTTAAGTTGAAGGATAAAAATGATTATTGGTAAGGCCCATAGTCTAATAATAATTATTTAATGCGTGTATTACATACTTATTTAGAAATATAAATAAAAAAAAGGAAATTTTTTTTTATTACACATTAAAGATTCACATATTAATAACTATTTTTTTTTTAATAGGTCAGCGACATTTTCCAGTTTATTGTCGCGAGCAACAACGTCGAGCTACCACCCGAAGATGCTGAAGTTGTGGCGAGTTCAAAATCCCGCAGTAATTCCGCATCCCCCCAACTGTCTATTCATCAGGCGATTACAATTGGTTTATCGCTTTCATTCACGATGCTATTACTACGAATGAAACAATTTCGTGTAGGATAATTTTGTTCGTTCAATTTTTTTATTACATCTGTCTTAATATTATATTTATATATATTATATATATTTAATTTTCCTTCGAAACAACTAACAAAATCAGCAAAAAAAAAGTTTTTCGTTTAAAAGACACATAATCATTAAAAACAAAAAGAAATAATCATAAACATTTACAAATAGGGACGTATTGAAAATAAGATATATTAGATAATATAAATGTGTATGTATATGTAGGCATCTTAAGAGCAAGACACACTTCTATAATTATACAAATCAGTAATCCTAATCGGTATAGATAGGAGTTATCGACCATTCATTTAAGTTGAAACAGCGACGCCGTTGGTCAATATTCTTAACCAACTGAATGATAATTCCTATTATCCACGGTAATACAATTCAGTGATAGACAGAAACAAGAACTAGCATTACATTTTTAATATTTTGAAACGAAACCATTTTTTTTAGAACAGCAATTCATTTTGATCTACGAATATCTGCACTTAACTCTAGCAAACATTAAATTTCATTTCAAATATAAGTTGACACTTTGGTGTTTTCCAATATGAAAATATTTTAAAATCTTGTTTGAAGGACAATTAAATTGTAAATACATCGACCACTACGTAATTGATATTGAAATGGAGAACAATATTCACTTATTTATTGTAAATACATTTTTTACGTAAAAAATCTTAATTATTCGATTAATGGAAAATATTTTTAGTTCAACAAAAATAGTAGTAATTAAATCCCAAAATACCACCAACAGTAAATTAAAAACAAGAAGCATTTTCCGGAGGCTTTATTTTAAATCACTTGGGAAAGGGGCTGACTTTCCGCTTACTAATAACTGTTTTAAGTGTTCACTTTAAGTTAATCGGAACTTATAATTTTATAATATTTTGTGTTATTATGAGTTCGAAAAACTGAAAATGTACACAAAAAATTATTATTAGTACATTAGAGGCAGAAAGCTTTATATACAGCCGAATGGAGAGGCACTTTGCTTGAGGCTCTCGTCCACCAGGAACTGCTTGGCGCAACCCAACGTTAAATGTATTCAATACCACTATGTTTGAAAATAGCACTTACTGCGGAAAATAAAATCGCTCTAGCGCCAACATTTGCGCAATATAAGTTGGTCCCTTTCCTAGTTGGATATATTTTCTTAAAATAAAAATCCTGTAAATTTAAATATTAATAAACAGGTAGGTACTATATACCTTAAATGCATGTCTTTGTGTCTCATATTATTGTAAATACAACTTAAAAATATTAAAAACAAAATAAAACCTACAGTAAAGGGAAAAAGTTTCTGTTCGATCGCAAGAACAAGAGACCAAATAATTTAAAAACCGATATTATAATTATATGTACTAGTTAAGATTAAATATAAACTATATATATTATATATATAAAAGAAAAAAATAAATAAACAAAAAAAAAAACATTATAAGCGTTACTCAGTGAAACTTTAAAGCAAACAAATTATATATTGCAACTATTCGACTAAGAATTCTTTATAATTTTTATATTTCCAAATAAAAGAAAATCCCACACAAAAAAAAAAATAAGAATTCATTTCATTTTAGAAATTTGGAAATTCGTTAGTTTTTATTTCTGATGAAAAACTACACAAAAAAATCAATGATAAAGAAAATACTTTTTATATGGATGTACCTTAATTAGTTTATACAATATTATTATATTATGTATATGAAAAAGAACGAAACAAGAAAATTGTAAAATTCAAATAGTTTGTAAAAAAGTAAGCATGAATCATTAAGGAAATAAAAGATGAACATAGGTGTAAACCAAAAAGTTTTCTAATTTTTTGTTTTTGGAGTAGAATGTTTTTTAAAAGGTAAGCTTGACAAACATCCGAGAGTATAACTGTCCTGAAAAAGCTTCCCAAATAAGCCGTTCGGAATCAGCAGAAAATTGTAGGTATCTTTCAGTCGTCCCAAAAATAAAAACTCACACACACGAATGGTTGTGAGGAGCTAGGCCTTGGGTTCCTATGACCTGTTGCGCCAATATTTATTTTTTTAATGCTTGCAAGCAATTTATTTGTAGGAGGAGTTAGTCACCCTACTTTTCACAAAAATAAATAGAGAGGAAGTAATGTAAGGTATCTTATTGGGGGACTATCTCCCACGAAAGCTTAATTCAATATTAAATTTTCTACTGCTCTAAGCACTCTAAATACTTGTATGAGGGCGATATTTAGAACATTCAATTAGATGTATATAGGAAAAGTATAATATGTATGTATGTATGTAATAGAGACATTAGCAGTATTAGCACAAGCCTCGGCCCTCATTGAAGCTAAACTCTGCTCCTCCGGGTATCGTAGAATAGTGCCAATGCAAATGGAAAAACTAAACCGGTAAATAAGCTGATTGAATAATTACAGAGACGTAAATATTCAAGGTTCTTACATATAACCGTATTTATCAGGAACATAGGAAGTGGAGGTCCCATTTATTGAAGATAAATCTTGAAATTACTTCGGGTTCTAAATCTCTTTTTTTTATGTTGTTGTTGATTTCCCAATTCTACGTAATTCCATTACTATATCCTTGAGTCCCACCTCATATCTCGGTGTCACTTCCAATTTTTAGTGTTTAGTAATTGATAATTGTCAAAATGTCTGAAAAAGACGCCGAGCTTCATGTCTTTCTTGAAGAAGTGTGCTTCCTCATTACTCTCGTAGATTGTTTCAACTACCGGCGCGAAGTCAACAAAAACAAACAGAAAAATTAAATTTCACAAAAAAAAGAAAATCATTAGAAAATTAAATTTTTATGTTTTATTTATTTGATATAAAAACCGAGCCCGCTCAACTCGAGCTCTCCATTGACACTCGTATATAGAAAAAGTATAATATAAAACATTAAGGGCCAGTTTCAAGGGTTCCGGATAAAGTTTCGGATAGTTAGCCGACACATAACGCTTTCCACCAGATAGAAGCTACTGATATTTTTTTTCTGTTTCATCGTCAAAGTCTCTGATAAACTAACTTGCGGAAAAATTTATCAGACACTAAAGTTTGTTTCGATTTCGATACACATGTCATTTGTTTTGTATTTTTTTTTCGTGTTTTCTAATATTTTTTGTTGTTTTAGGTCTAAAAAAAACCTTTGATAAATTAACTAAAGAAAAAATTGAAGCAGCAAAAATCCAAAAAAGTATTCTAACAGAGGAACTGGAGCAGGCATCTCGATACTTTGTTTGCGGCTGAGCTATCCTTTAAACTCCCCCAACAGGCTGACTATCGGCACGAGTCGTATGCCACCTTCGTCCAACGCATCACGGGAAAGGGGTTTAGGATAAGAAATAGTGAGAAGTGATTTGCGGATAGGAGTAGGAAAAGAATGGGGAAGTAGATACCTAAGCTCTCCAGGCTTATCGATCACTCTAATTAAAATTTTTTGGGTAGTTCGTTGTTCATCAAAACAGCATGTCTGTCATGGGTGACCCTATACTGGCGACTAAAGCCGCCGACAGCATAGCATGAATCATTACAACTTAAGCCTCCACACCACCAACGTCCAGAAAAGGACGCAACGGCGAGGTGACAGGCCCTTCGTGGTAGGAATGTTTAGGAAAAAAGCGAATAAAATTTTCGTTCCACAGGCGTTTTCTGCCGTTTCCGTAAGCCGGAATCAAATTCTGAAATCTTCATGGTCGAGCGGGTTTCAAAATAATTTGGCCTTGGGCGAGATACTCTGCTCCTACGGGGCCGTGTAGTATATGATCGTAATAATCCTTCAAATTTGTCTTCTTAAAACTCAAACAAATCCATGTTAGTTTGGATTGCCGTCTACGCCCGTTAACGAAAGAATGCTCTGAAAGTATATTTTTTTCAGCCACTTCAAATAAATATTTTGTTTATCTTCCGGATAGAGACTTTAACAGCCACTTGAACCGGCTGATAAACTATCCGAGACTTTATCTGTCAGCTATAACTATCCGAAACCTTCGAAACCGAAAGTTGAAGTTTATCATATAAATTCCGGATAGGCTATCCGAGACTTTATCAGCTAGTCTTGAAACTGGCCCTAAATGTTGTTTCCATTTATATTTATATCTTTACTGATAGATGATACTCCTTTTAACTTAAAATATAAGATTGTATCCAGAACAAAGACTCAAAAATTTTAAACTAAGCAATCTTATTTTTTTTAAGGAGCATTATTTTGCGAGAGCTAAGCCGTGTTCTGGTAAATCCGTTTCTTCTTGTTGGATAGCAGCCAGAGGTATCTGCAATTTTAATACATCTACTCTACATTCTGGTATTTTGAAAACTCTTACACTATAGAATCTGAAGAATCCCTAGATATCATGAGTAGACAATTATATAGATTTATGCAAATACAGGCTGTACCTTTCCAGCTTTGCAAATGCCCATTAATTATTCAGCTTAAAATATTCTTCCTGGCTATCATTACAGCAGATATCAATGTTTTAAATTTTCCAACTTTAGTTCCCATGAGCATTGAGAAATAGCGTTTACAGTTTGATTTATTTTTTTTTGTGAGAAGTGTCAAGCCCCTCTGTGTGCACACATTTTTTTTAATACTTTTAAAGGGCAATAAATGTTTATTTTTTAAATTTCAAAGCTAAAATTTAGAAATAGTTTGTGGTCAGTGCCATCTATCGGAAACTTGAAAACCTTTGTGTATACTTTTCAATCGGCCGTATACTTTTCCAAGTGTTGAGAAAAGCGTTTGGGCACGAGTACGATAACTACGGCGCCAAAAATTGATAACGGTATTTTGTAGAGGGGTTAAATACAAGCATTTTTTACTATGGGAGGGGGGGGGGTCTATCTGGCTTCGTTTAGGCGGGAGGGGCAATTTAAAAAAATAATACTTAAAATGAAAAAAAAAAAAAAAATAAATAAATTGAGAAAAATGGCAACACTTACAATAAAGGACTTTATGAATTTTGTAAGCCAGGAATCTGTTTTTTGATATTATTTTTAAATCAAGTTATAGCTTAATAGTTTTAGAGAAAAATACTTTCAAACTTGAAATTTAAGGAAAAAAATTAAAAAAAACCAGTAAGACAATTATCTTCGACTATGCCGAAGCTCAAATACCCGGTACTATATTATTGTAAAATAAAAAAATATTTTAGTATTAAAAAATTATATATTTGTATGGGAGGTATGGGTAGTTTTTATTCGATCAAGCTCCTTTTTTGTCAAAAAATTTTAAATATTATTAAAACAATACGTGCAAAGTTTAAACTTGCTATCTTTACTGTAGCTATTTAAATTAAATTTTTAACATAAAAAGCTATATAAATCTGATATTTTTGTATGGGAGGTAGTAGTAGTTTTCATCCGATCTTGCTCATCTTCGAACTTAGCCTCAGTCTGGTGGATAAAAGCTTACGTACCAAATTTCAAGTCGATAGCTCTTAAATTACGGCCGTAATCGTGCGGACAGACAGACGGACAGACAGACGGACATCGCTAGATCGACTAAGAAAGTGATGCTGATCAATAATATATATAGTTTGTCATACCTACAACGCCTCCTTATGGGCGTTACAAATGGAATGACAAAGTGAATATACCCTCACCACAGTGTGGTACCGGGTATAAAAAGTTTTATGCTGATTTTTTCAAATATTGGGTAAATTGTAAATAGATACTTAATTTGTTTGTAGTTTTTACTGACGGAATTTGTTTTTGCTTCATGTGTAAAATCGGTTAATTCCGTGAACATATAGCTCGTTCACGGAAGTGGCGATTCGACCCCAGATTGATTTATATCTTCTAATTTTTGAGAAAATTGAAAATTACTTTTATATGTCGCTCCGCTTAGAGTACAAATTGCTACCCTTGCGCCTTGAAATGCGTATGGGGGGCATGGTGCCCCCCTGCAACCCCCCTACTTGGGGTCACTGTTGGATTTTGGGATGGGTGCAAGGCTGAGTATATGCAAACTTTCTTTTATTTATATTAGTTTACCCAATATCAATAACATTCTTGAGATACAGTCTCTGGCCAGAAATTTCACATAGGTAGACAAAATTTTGCTCATTTGCATTTTAGACAATTTAGAACGGATTCCTGGCTTTGAAAAATACTATAGTTCGATGTGGTAAGTGTTGCCATTGTTTTTTAATATTTTATTTTAATTTTATTTATATATTTTTTTTTTAATTACCCCTCCCGCCTAACCGGAGCGATATAGAGCCCCCTCCCCCTCCCATAGTATATATATATATATATAAATTTTCGAGAGATATTCGAACCAGACCACCATTGTCGGGTCTCTTTTCGTCTCCCTACCACTAATATACCTTACCCAGAGAGACTTTCTGGATTTCTCCAGAGTTCTTCCCTGAGTTCGATTCCTAGTGTTAACGCTAGCATCTGTTTATGTGAGATCTGTTTCATCCAATGGGCCTCGACCCAATGTTGTCCCAAGATCCTCATTCTTCTGCCAGCCAAAGCTGGACATTGACACAATATATGTGCCGCTGTCTCAGATTCCTCCAGGCATAGCTTACAAGTATCATCCTCTCTAAGGCCCATCTTCCTTAAATGATACCCGAAATTACCATGACCTGTAGTTAAGGCCACCACCCATTTCAATGTTCCTCGACTCATGCTTAGAACCTTTCTCTGAGTGGAGCAGGTCGGCCATTGTATCGCCATTTTAGCTTGTCTACATTGTTCCACGGTTGACCACCTACTCAAGTGTTCTGCCGTGATCCATTTGTTGATCAGCTGTTCTACCATTCCTCTACCAATTGAAGAGAATGGTTCTGGTCCCCGCAACTTTTCAGTTGACCCCTGTTTTGCAAGGGAGTCCGCCTTTTCGTTGCCGTCGATCCCTATGTGTCCTCGTACCCAAGTCAGTGTTACCTGGTTTTTAGACGAACACTTGTTGAGCTTGAGTACACATTCCAGTGCCAGTGATGTTGTGATGGTTGTCTGTCCCATGCATCTAATCACCGCCTGGTTGTCCAGTGCTATTAGGATATTTCTTCCTTCCACCTGACTCTCAAGCAAGTAATCCAACGCATGCAGCAAAGCAATCATCTCAGCCTGGTATACTGAAGTGTGTTTCCCGAGGCTAATGTGACGGGCTAGTTCCAGATCTTCTGAAAAGATTCCGGCCCCCGCTCCGCCATCCATCATGGATCCATCTGTGAAAATCACGATTTCACCATTCCTCTTTTCTGGAAGTAATCCATTCTCAATGCGAGTTTTGTGATTCCTTTCCATAATACGCACCTTTGTTATACCATCCATAGGCATGTTCAGTTCCCTAATCTCATTTTTGACAAGCTCCAGGATCTTCCTATGTCCATAGATGGTACCACTATTGTGCCATTTCCCATCTCGATGCAGACGAAGTGCTGTTAGGGCCGCTGTTTTCTTAATAAATAAGTCTAGCGGTAAAATCCCTAAGATCACTTCCAATGCGCATGTTGGTGTTGTGCGTATTGCACCTGTAATTCCTATACATGCTAAACGCTGGACCCTATCCAGGTGCTTCTTAGCAGTCTTCTGGGAGGCTTTTGCCCACCATACAACCGAAGCGTATGTGATAATGGGTCTAGTAATCATCGTATACATCCAGTATGCTGACCTAGGAGAGAGTCCCCACCTCTGTCCACACACACGTTTGCACTGATGTAGCACCCTTTTTGCCTTCCGTACCTTCTCCTCAACATGGTGATTCCAAGTAAGTCCAGTATCTAGGTATACTCCCAGATACTTAACCTTCTTGGTCGTTGTTAGTTCAGATCCGAAAAGTGTTAAGGGCTGAAATTCCAGATTTTTCCTCTTCCTAGTGAAGATTATTAAATCTGTTTTCTCCGCATTAATAGAGAGTCCTTGTTCCAGACACCACCGCTCAACCACTTTGAGTGCATTCCTCATGATATCCGCTGTGACGTCTATGAATTTGCCTCTTGCCATTATTGCTATGTCGTCGGCATATCCCACTGTGTGAATGCCAGTTGCCTCAAGTCTATCGAGAAGAGAGTCCACAGTGATATTCCATAGTGTAGGTGAAAGAACACCTCCCTGTGGGCAACCTCTGCTGACTCTTCCTCGGAGTTTTGAGGTTCCCGTCTGGATATTTATCGCTCTTGTATTCAACATATTGTCCACCCATCTTACTACTAGTGGGTTAACTCTACGTTTTTCCAAGGCTTGTTTCAGACTTTCAAAGCATATCTTATCGAAGGCACCTTCAATGTCCATTATAGTGGTCATCGCAATACCCCCGGTATTTAGCTCTTCCTCCGCAGCGCGTACTACTTGATGTAGCGCTGTTTCTGTAGACATACCTGCCCTATAGGCATGTTGTCTACTATTCAGAGGATACATCTTAAGCGCCGTACTCTCCATATAGTCCACCACCACCCTTTCCATTGTTTTCAACAGAAAAGATGTTAGGCTGACTGGTCTGAAGGACTTTGCCTCGGTGTAATCCTTTTTTCCCGGTTTTGGAAGGAAGACCACCTTTGCCTCCCTCCATGTAATCGGGATGTAGCCTATTGCTAGGCATGCAACGTATATATTCCTGAGCCTTGGTGCAATTACGTCTACTCCCCATTGCATTAGACCTGGAAATATACCATCTGGTCCCGCGGTTTTGAAGGGTGAAAAAGTTGCTATCGCCCCCTTAACCGCCTCTGGTGTCACGATCCCTCCCATAGTAAAAAAATGTTTGTATTTAACTCCTGTATGTTGTATGTCATTATTTTTCATCGCCAGAATTATTTTACTCACCCCAATTTTTGTCCTAAAATTTCAAGTTTGAAATTGTTTTTTTATACCCTCCAAAGGAAGGTATATTCACTTTGTCATTACATTTGTAACGCCAAGAAGGATTCACCGGAGACCCTATAAAGTATATATATTCTGAATCAGGATCACATTCTAAATCGATTTAGCCATGTCCGTCTGTCTGTCTGTCCGTCTGTCTGTCTGTCCGTCTGTTGAAAGCACGATAGCGTCCAAACGAATTGACCTAGGGGAATGAAATTTTGTGAGAGGACTTATTTTTACCGTGGTCAGGTTGGTATTGAAAATGGGCTATGTCGGTCAAGTAGTTCCGGTACCTCCCATACAAAACCACTATTAGAACCATGTGTCTCTCTGTCTGTTGAAATCACGATAGCGTCCAAACGAATCGGTCAAGGCGAATGAAATTTTGTGAGAGGACTTATTTTTACCGTCGGCAGGTTGGTATTGAATATGGGCTATGTCGGTCAAGTAGTTCTGGTACCTCCCATACAAAACCACTATTAGATCCAAGTGTCTCTCTGTCTGTTGAAATCACGATAGCGTCCAAACGAATCGATATAGGCGAATGAAATTTTGTAAGAGGACTTATTTTTACCGTCTTCAGGTTGGTATTGAAAATGGGCTATGTCGGTCAAGTAGTTCTGGTACCTCCTATACCAAACCAATATGGCATGGCGAACATTTTGCATGACTTTTATGCAGTGGAGGGTATCAAAGCATCGGCCAGGCCGATGATAACACTTTTACTTGTTTTTTTTTTTTCAAAAACTATTTAAAGGAATAACTTGATTTAAAAATAATATTCTAATAACAGATTCTGGGCTTTCTAAAATAATATAGCCTTTTATTATAAGTATTGCCATTGTTTTTTAATGCATTTTGAAAATGTTAGTTTAATCGGATCTTTGGTTCTTGAGTCTAGCGAGGAGAGACATACGCAGGCTAATGACTCGGCTTCGTTTTGACCGAAAACCAGCGTATATAATGAGCTGAACGGGATGGTAAATAAATCATAGATTTCAGTTAGCCCATGGTAGGGTATCTGAAATGAACAATTTCTCGGTGTACTTTTTGATTAAGCTGGCATTGCAATGAAGATTCGATAGCTCCGTAATATAATTGAGCCTTACCTTTTGCACTTTATATTATGGCTGGAAGATTGCAACTAAGGCCACTTAGAAGGCCACTATATGTAGATTTCCGCAATCTTTTGCATATAAATTTCCAAACACAGGACACAGTAAAAGTTGAGTAGACAAAGATATATTTTTTTAATTAAACTGAAAACAAAGGCAGTGGTATAGGTAGGTCTAGGTACATACTCGTTTAAAACTACGGGTAAAATATTGTTAAAGGAAATCATTGTCACTACTACTTTGTTTATTTCGTGTTTGTATAAACGAGGCTTCACTGAGTTTTTAAGATATAAATAAATGTTAAGATGGCTTAACAGGTCCGTACATGCACCCTTGGCTTTTATTCTCACAACTATGAGTTTGAGACGAAGGGCTGAATTATGAAGCTTTTCCATAAAATTTATAGGTACCTATACCTATACTGTCGGATGTTTTTCAGACGTTCGCGAGAAGTATTTCAAAAATTAAAAAGAAAATAACGAACATTTTGTTATAAATAAATTTTATATCATTCATGGCCACATCGACACCATACGAATCACAGTATGTTTGTGTGTAATGTTGTATCTGTCATGCTTTCGATGTGCCCCAACCTAACCAAAGCAGTGAAATAATATAAAAGACTTGCACTTAAAGCTTAAGGCTTACAAAAAATGTTTGTTACTAATTGTAAGTCGCTTTTTTTTGGCATCGGTAATATGAAAAATGACCATATCTTTGAAAAGTCGACAGCCGAAAGTGGTAAGAAAGAGGCAGGGAGAAATAAATGTAAGGAAGATCGTCTGGATTGGGTATTGGGTAAGTCTAAGTAGGTATTCATAATTAAGTATTTTTAACTTATTTTCTATTACTGTAATTTCGAGCTAAGATTTCCTCCTTGTGTAGGTCTAAAAGTTTAAGCAATGATATGCTTTGATTTTCATAAGATTTCGGTAATGCTTCCAGAAGACGCATACTCTTTACTTACTTATACTTACAGCCTTATATCTGATTTTATTTCAAAAATTGTGGTTCAGTTCTCTAAACTTACAGGGCGCTACGTCCAAATGTCTATCCGAATCAGTTATTTGAAAAACCATGGATTTTTTTTTGCAACACGCGTAGGTAGGTACTTTTTTAATACTCATCCGCACCGAGACGCCAGTTAAACTTTTTTGCCTTAAATCTATTTTTTATTTTGTTCAAGTTTTTCTATCAGCAGTAGAGATAGAGCTAGCGTACTAGGGCTATTGTATCTCAGTGGTTTTCTGTGTGTACGGTAGCCTCGCGGACTACTTTCTAACTTTTAACGTAGGTGGTATCCACTCAACAGCTCCTAAGGACCTCCTAGTCTGACTTTTTGGGTATCGCCTATGTATAAACTCAGTTTTGCAATCAGGACTGATCTAGTGGCGATTATATTCATTCAAAACTAATAGCGATGCGCCGATTTGAAAAACATGCAATTTTCTAAAAAGACGAGGAAATGTAAAAGGCATAGTCCTCTCGTAATAACTGTGCGACACAGCAATGCCTGAAAAGATCATCTTTTAAAAGAGGCGAACTACAATCAACATTCAAAACCCTAAAAGAAGCATACTAGTAGGTACATATCTCCGTCTTAAAAAAATAAGTGTCGCGGCAGATGAGTCCTATAATTTTAAAATAACAAAAAAAAACCTCCCTCACTCCATTCGACAAGTAGTCCTAATCATATCCAATTTTAAGGTTTCACTGGAATTGCAAATGGTATTAATCTTATTTACTTGCTGTTCGTTAGTCTCGCTAAAACTCAAGAACAGCTGGACCGATTTGGCTAATTTTGGTCTTGAATTATTTTTGGAAGTCTCGAGAAGGTTTAAAAGGTGAAAAATTGGACAAAGGAGCGTGGCACCGCCCATACAAAAAAAACATTCAAAGTCATATATCTCGAAAACCACGAAATCGATTGAGCTCAATCTTACAGATATTCTCACGTATTGGGCGTCGAGGGCTCCTCTGAAGATTGGTCAAAATCGGACAAAGGGGTGTGGCACCGCCAATACAAAAAACATTCACAATCGTAAATCTCGAATCCCGGCCAATCGATTGAGTTCAAATTTACGGACAATCTTAGGTATTGGCTCATGAGTATTCCTGTCAAAATGGGGCAAAGGGGCGTGGCACTGCCCATACAAAAAAAAAAACATTCCAAATCTTATACATAGGTACAAAAAACATGTTCTATGGGGTGAAATTCCATGACATTATAATCTCGATAACCGCTGCTGGGCCGATTTTCAACATTTTTATTTTTTATATTTTTTTGTATTGCTGTATATCAGGTAGATATATATGCAGAAAGAACATTATTATCTAAGACCTAAGCAATACAATTCCTGGGCACGGGCAAAGCCGGGCGTAGTACAGGTACAGTTAGTTTCGAATAAAAATTGATATAAACATAAATCGGTCAAGCTGCAAACTCGTCCATGTCCACTATCTATCGATGGCGACCCATCTGAATTTATGTCACTTACAGTTCCACTCCACAAAACACTTACTTTGTTGCAATGCAATAACACCGAGTACCTCTATAGCTCAATTGTCATTTGAAGAGTGGTAGCAAAATTTAACTGTGTGCACTGGCAATTAGCCATTGCCATTGGTATTGTTTGTCGTCACGGCAGTTTTGCCACTGATTCTGCCTCTGAATAGATTCCTGTTCCGGGATGGGAATGGGACTCGTCGAAATCAAAGGCTGTCGCTGCTGACACATATAAATGTAAAAAGTCAATCAAATCGTCCATAAAAAACAAGAACTTCTCTAAAATTGGTTTTCCGTTTTGATTTTATTGCACATCACAAAACGAAAGCGGCATAAGGTGCCGCCAGCCCCAGCACTGTTTTGGTTTTATTGAATTTGATCGTGTGCGGCTGTGTCGGCCCGTCCGGCCACATTGAAAACTATATCAATAAACCACCATTAACCGGCATGTCCCGCCTCAACATATTTTGCAACTCACATCCTTTGCCAATTGCCAATATTCATGGGTTGCTAATGTATGCGAGTGTGTGTTTGCTGTTTGGTGTGTTTGTGGGAATATTGTAATTCCTGTGCCTGTCCCTCTTTCGGCACTCTTTCCGAACAAAAGAAATACGAGGCGCGATTCTTGCAGATATTCTTAATATTCTCTTGTGAAATTGATGTTCGACACGCAAACCCTCGTCCTTTCGTCAGTCTCCCGCAAACTGAATTTTATGGCCTGGAAGTAGTTTTCCGATAGATATTGTTACAGAACAAGGCAATAATTATATAGACACGTGTATGTACTTTGTAATCGAGCCGGGTCGATGGGTCGAGGAACCGTTCGAATTATGAACAATTCGTGATTTCCATTCACTGCGGCGCGGTGTCGGTTCTGTGTTGTTCGGTATTGATGTCAAACTTTGCTAAGAAGGGCCACAACAAAGGACCTTATGGGTAAGTGGGTGATTCTTATACCATTTTATGGATGTTTCTTTATTACAGCGTTTCCAGTTATCGGCATTGACATGCAAAGCACTTTATTGGATTGGGGAGTTTGTTGGTTGGTTTATTTTTTCGGTATCGAGTGAATGAATATGCCTTTCTATAAGGACTGCAGGATTGAATTGCCTTCGAAGAGGACATTTTCTCGGGAATGTCGCCTTGCTTATGCCCATGCGGGTAATGGATATATAAGTGGGTCCTTGTTGGAGGTTTTGTGTAATAATTGTTTCCCTTTGAATGGAAATCCTTTTGTAATTGCATGTTGTGTGGGCAGGAGCAATAAATTGTCATGATTTAACTGGTATACAGTTTTATGAGCCTACCACGAATTCCCGAGAATTTAATGATTATGCGGATGACTTGGTGGGCGAGAACGTAATGCGAACGTCAAAGGCGACTTACAATTGACTTGATTAAAGGAATTTGCCAATTTGGCAGTCCAGACGCAGAGTCATAAACCAAAAGTTAAAATGTGGGTAAAGTGATTAGAATTTGGAAAGCTGCCTGTGATAAATTCGTTATGGAAGATTGTTGCGGAATGTATTTATGTTATAGCATAGCTAAGTCGTTTTAACTAAACATTATGTTAACTGATAATGAAATTTATTTTTTGTGTAGGCTTCTACAGTTTTTGTTAGACACAACAATTGGTCCATTCTTTACCAGAAAAATGCATGGTTTTGACAGTGAAATTCTTTTCGAGTAAACTGTTTTGAGTAAACTGGATTGCCGTGGTAAGAAGTTTAAGAAATCAGCTTTCACTAAGTCGGCATCAAAGAACTGCGCCATTGTCGAAATAGTGGAAAGTAGATATGCCAATAGCAGAATTCTGGTCTCACCAAAGTTCCGCGGCGCGCGGCGGAGACCATTCTTTGTGGCTTGTTTTGGCGATTACGGGCCTACAAACTAAGCTCCGCAGGGAACTAACTCCCACTAGCCCAAATTACTAAGTCCCACCAAATATGCAGTGGGATTTAGTTTGTAAGTTTGGGAGATAGTTCACGTGGGACGTTCATTATGAACTAACTCGCAACGAAGTAGGTTTACAATGCATGAACAGTAAAATATCTATGAGGGGGTCTTAGTTCCTGAAAATCATGGGAGTTAGTTTTAAGTGGGACTTGCCGCGATTGCAGTCAACAGAACACCTGTGACACCTCAAACCTTTACCAGTTTCAAATAATATTTAACCTTGCGGCCAAATTAATATAGTTTTTAAGCTCATATCGTACGCCAGGTTAGTATAGTGATTCATTAATGCTATTGCCTCCACCCATTCTTAACAATACTCTACATGGCTTTAAGGATGGTGCATATTCCTGCATGAAATCTCAGTCACCAGGTCTCTCGCTAGTTCTGGAACCGTTCGTCCAAGTCAAGGGTGTACTGTATCTGCCTCTTCGCAGTACATAGTAGTATTATCAGTATCATAGTGATACTATAAGCGTATACATAAGGTCTAGACCCGTAATCACAAACCAGAGAGAATAGACCATCAGCTTCGGGAAAAAAAGAGAATTCCATAGAGCCAGTTTTGAAATGAGTAGCGCCGCCTCTTTTTCTATCTGTGAATACGTGTTGTACCACAGAAATAACTGTAAATGTTATTAGCTGCCAGTGTATGCGTGACCAATTCGCCCTCCATTTACTTTAACATGGCACACATACTTAACCACCTAATAACTTTTTGAAACTGGCTCTATGGATCTCTCATTTTTGGCCGAAGCTGGTGGTCTATTCTCTCTGGTTTATGCCAGTGATCGACAGAAACCCGATTTGAACAACATTATGAACCGATACATTTCAGAATCAACTGAGTGCAGAAATGCAGATCGATTTCTTTTACAGAGAAGAGGTGGAAATTCCGTTTGGTGAAGGAAGCAGCAAGCTGGCACGCTATCAAAGCTCAACTAAACTCACTGGGATGGTCTGGGACAGCGTTGCCGCATTGAATTTTGTTTTTCAGTGCCCCAAAAAAAAAATGTGTTGTTACATTTTTTTAATAAAAATGCTTATTGCTCAAATTTTTTACTTAATAAATTTTATTTTTTTTTATGAAATTTGTATCCTTGAGAAATTTTCTAAAAGTTATGTTAAGCACGTTTTTTAAGTACAATTAACAGAAATTGTAGTACCTAAAAGCAATTTTTTGTCAGACAAAAATGGTCAAAAAAATTAAGTGAGAATAGTAAACTAACGTTAATTTATTATTATTCCATCAAACTACAGTGAAATTCGCCTATAACGACCTCGGTTATAACGACGATTGCGTATAGCGTCCGATTTTTGCAACAATTTGAATTTTTCCTCCGGATATAGAGACGAAATAAAAAAAATTAGCTAGTTATCCATGCAAAAAATTACACTTGGTTTCGTTTGCTTGTAGAATTCGAATTTTTTCCTCCAGATTATAGCGACGAAAACATAAAAAAAAAGTTGTTTCTTCATAGTTGTTGCAAACTCAGAATCGAAGCTAAATCTAATTTCAATTGAAAGCTAAGTAATAGTTGATTCGAATGTTACTTTATTCCTGCAGAACAAATTAAATTCGTTTGATTTAGCTGCATATTTAACTTATTATATAGGTGACATTCATGTTCTAAATCATTTTTTTGTAATTGACGGATTTTTTATTGCATTTTTTTATTACAGGTATTCTTTATAACTCTGTCTGAATAGTAAAACTATGAATACAGCATGTGTACTGTGTAGGTACCTATCTACTATACTCTGTCCCATTTATATTTTCAGTACAGGGAAGATAGAGTATTTGCCTTTCACCCTTACTTTTATGGATTTCAATAAGCTGTCTCCATTATAAAGCTCTCACATGGTTGCCATAGTGAGCACTATAAATTGGCATAATTCTCTCACAAATATCGGTAGGGTTACCAGCAGTTTATTAAGATTTCATGAACAGAAACATGTAATCTAAAAAAATTAAACTAAATCTGCATGTAATATGTTGTATTATGTAAAGTGTTGAACAAAAATATTATTTAACTGATATTAAAACGTCAGTAAATGTCACGCACTTCCATCGCTATTGGCTATTTCGGAGAGCAAAAAATCGCCTCAATTGAAGATTTCTTAGACTTTTTTTAATCCATTGACATCGTAGCCATCCTTTGATGGAATTTGTTACTTTATGCCTTGATAGAAAGAAGACGAACCATATTTTGGGATATATACTATATTTATTTCGAAATGTCACCAGAAAGCCCTAAAATCATAATTTTTCCAAGCGAAAAATAATCACTAAAATTTTTAATATTTTAGGGCTTTCTGGTGTCATTTCGAAATAAATATAGTATATATCTCAAAATATGGTTCGTCTTCCTTCTATCAAGGCATAAAGTAACAAATTCCATCAAAGGATGGCTACGATGTCAATGGATTAAAAAAAGTCTAAGAAATCTTCAATTCAAACAATTTTTTTTATTCTCCGAAATTTAAATGACATTCTGAGTCGGACATATGGGTGACAGACGCATGCCAACATACGCCAGCGTCAATAATATGCCGAGTACACGACATGCATCCTTTTATGACATATTCTGACGTCGAATGGACGTCAGACTGGCATGCGTATCTCGTGTTTGGCATGTCGTGTACTCATAGCTTTAGTTTTCTGTAAAACACATTTTTGTAGGTATATGTGTATATGATCAAATTCTAAAAGACAAAATCTTAAAAATGATCTGCATATTAACAGATCCTTCAGAAATACAAAATAATTATAGGAGTACCTAAAAACTGTATGGCAACATCCCACATAATCAAATTCATTTATTTGCTCTCAAAAGCTTTAAAAAGCAACAAACGCGAAAGTTCTTTGACAAAATCCATGCATAGAAAAACCCGTAATGATATTTTTGCAAATAAATATGGTAACACTCTTCGGAGGTGCTTAAAACACACACCAACACCACCACACATGTTTATTTTCTGCGATAAAATAGCAAGCAACCGCACCGCACACGAGACCATGATGGAATAAGTATAAGGTGGTCTCGTCGGCTGCCGACTCGTTCGTTTTTTGGTCCCTTAACGCTTCGTTAATGTACACTTACTACGCTGAATAAAGAGAAAAACGTGTCGTTAAGGGACTACTTTTTGCCGACGAGACCACCTTATACTTATGCCTCGTTCACAATGTGGGCGTGATAACTAGACGAGAGCGAGGCGAGAATCGCTCTCGCCTCGTTCTCGCTTTAACCTCGTCCGGCAATTCACAATGAAACGTGGTACGTCGGCGAGTTTTTCTGACAACGAATAGAGGGACCACTGAAACTACAAAACCATATTGCCACTTCGATTTTTTTTACAAAACAGAGCTGCACTTTTATTGCTTTTTAGCACTATTGCATGCAGTTTGAATATTCTAAAAACAACCAATTCGCAGTTTTCAGGCGTCGCTATCATCAGTCGCTATAACTATCAGTAAAATACTACCGAAAAAAATTCTGTTGCTTTTTTTGAGCACTTAAACTTAATGACTGAACTCAATCTTGGTCTTAAAATGTTGCTTATGAATTATAAAGTTAGTTAAAAAAATTAAGCAATTGTTGTGTAAGGTTGAAAACTCACCGGATAAAGCAAAACGTGTTTTTTTGTTTCGTGAAACAAGAGCACATTGTTTCTTATGAGGCAAAACACACCAAAGCAAATGAAACAAAACAGATGTTTTTGTTTTTAAGTGTTTCGGTGGTGGTTGTCGAAAATACATGCCATTGTATACAAGCATAACACACACCGAATGCAACAAAACTGTTTTGAACCAGCGTCGTTGACGATAATTGCCTACTTTCTTAGAGCGCAACACACACCAAAGAAAACAAAACATAAAAACCAAAGCAAAACAGAAAAACATGTTTCGTTGCCGATAGTTAATCTGTTGTTTTTACGAAACAAAATTTACATGTCGTTGTTTTTAAAATGTAAATAAGATTTGCACAACTTCATTGTCTGAATCCGACCAACACTAAAATCAAGTCGTAAATTCCACACCAAACGAAACACGAAAACAAAACGTTTTGTTTTGCTACATTCTGTTTCGCTTGGTGTGTGTTCAAATAAAAAAAGATTTTTTTCGAATCAAAAACGTGTTGTTTAATCTAGTCTAAATTTTCTAGAAAATTAATTTATTAATTTTTTCGTACGTACGTACGTACAACTGTAGTTTTCTGTTGAACTTCTTAGTCAATTCCAGAACAGGTTCCAATGAATCCCTATAAAAAGCTTACAGTCTTACATCCTAATAAAATGTGCTCATGAAAATGACCCCCAATAACCAAGAAATCAAAAAGAAACACAATCAAAACGTATATATTTTCGCGGCAATGTTTGTTTAAAGAAATACGAAATTCCCCTTTTCACCGTCATTCATTATTATGGGAAAATAAGTTCTAACATTGTCGCTGACTTATTTAAAAATTTCTCAGAATAATCGAACCGTATCAAAATAATAACAAAAAAACGATAAAAGTGCCGCCCTGTTTGCTTGAGAAAATACAAGTGGCAACCTTAAGTACATTTCTATGAAAATGGCGTCGCTTCCCACTCAGAGAGTAAATGTCATCGGTGTCTCGGGCGAGATTTTTCCAAATTTCCGAAATGGTCGCGAGACGAGGCAACGAGTCTCGCGCCATTGTGTATTGGTGCATGCATTTCCTTTGATTGGAAATTATTTGACAACTCGCGCTAGACTCGATCTCGCTCTCGTCTCGCTCTCTCGCTGTATTGTGAATCGGCCATTATTCCATCATGCACGAGACGATCACCCTCATCGTCATTCTCATTCTGCCAGCGCTTGCGAGGCAGACTGGTTATGGTGGGATGTACGCGCCTTTAAGGAAAATTCCTTCGTAAACACACTGGTCATGGTGGGTTTTACGTAAATGACAACAACAATTCCTTGGTAAGTCAGTTGCTTGGTTTTTATTTCAGTGGCAATTCTTGTGATTGAGTGCCGTGAGAGTATCTACTGGCACCTTTGGTAGAAAAAAGAGCTTCCCATAAGGCCTGTACTGAAAATATAAATGGGACAGAGTATAGTAAATAATGAGTCTTTTTTTTATAGCGACATTCGGCTATAGCGACCATTTAAGCCCGGTCCCTTCACCGTCGTTATATCCGGATTTCACTGTATTTTCAAATCATAAACATATTTATGAAATGACTAAATTTTTGGAGTGTACGATTGTCATCACAAATTTTTAAACTTGAGTTGGCCTCGACTTATTATTCCGAATACGCGGAAATAGATTTTGTATGTACTTATTCGGGTTCTGCAATGGAAACGCTTCCATAGCTCGTGTCACAACAGCACAAATATGTAGATAGATAAATGAAAAAAAAAAACAACGCAAAAATATACAAAAATGGATATTAATATACAATAATATACAAAAATTTAAGGCCGAAAGGCAATATGTCCCAAATGTGTTACAACCGTCTTAACTCAAAATTTCCTCTGTTACAATATTGTCCGAAAAGTCATTGTCGCCCTTTGATTATCTGCCCTCCATCTGAGAAGGAAATTGTCAGGTTGCTGACAATCCAATTTATCAAAAGTCTAAAATTCATATTCATAGCTATATGTAATATAAAAACCAACAAGTGCAGGTGTAGAAGTTAAATTAGAAATAAAGCAAGTAAAATGAGAGTTTAAACTTCTTTGTAATTAATATACCTACCTACCTACAGTAGATTAGACGCTCGGTATAGTTAACGTCTGTATTGTGAACTATCCAATATAGTGAACCAACAAAATTTTACACAGCCTATCTACTCTAAATAGTGGGCGCAGTAGCGCAGTGGTTAGTGTGCTGGACTACTGTACGAGGGATCCCAGGTTCGATCGCCGGAAAAACACAAATTACATCTTAAGGTTTTTTCTACTGCGCCACCTCTCGCGAACGTCTGAAAAACATCCGACAGTATGACTGTCCTGAAAAAGCTTCTCAATTCAGCCGTTCGGACTCGGCATAAAATTGTAGGTCCCTTCCATTCGTCCCAAAAAAAGAAACTCACACAAACGAATGGTTGCGAGAAGCTAGGCCTTGGGTGTCTACCGCCTGTTGCGCCCCCTATTCTGATAACTACGAGGGTGGACAGCGATTTCCTACCCTTCCGCATTATATTCTCGGTTTTGGTTTCGTTGAAGTGTAAAATGTACAAGTTTGCAAATGTCAATTCGAATTCAAATATTGTTTGTTATTTTCTCCAGTGTTGTGTGATAAAAAAATACAATTTCACAATTTTACTAGACCTACACGTCAACTATTTTTCAGAACAATTTACCGTACATTTTGTGTGTTTTTTTTTTTTGATATTTTAGTTATGAAGGTTAGGTTAGGTGGCTGTCCCAAAAACAGGACACATGAAGCCCAGCCCTACTGGAAGAAAGTGATGGAGGGTAACCGTAGCACTCTGCCCCTGTCTATTTTCTTTGACAACCCGTCCACGAGACAACGGCTGGTGCCGACCAGAAGATCTTGATTGAAGCAGACTTGGTACTGGAAAAAAAAGGGTTACAGTTTCTCCTTCGGGGAGAGTAAAGACGAAGGGTGACCGAAACAGTTTAACCCCTGCCCGTTTATTGCCTCTGTTATCTGTTTAGAGTATCGAAATGGAATTGACGGATGTAGTCAGCACCTACAGGTGGCGATTAGTCTTCGAGGACGTCGAAGAAGATACAAATGAAGGTGACAAATTATTTTTTAAAAAAATCATATTTATCTCTGCGTTCCTCAAAAAAATATCTTCATCTCTGTGTTTTTTAAAGATTAATAAAATCTTTTATTGTTATTCTAGTGTTTTGCAATTAAAACTTAGGCATATGTTTATTTATATTAAATTAAGCTTACTTGAACATTTAAAAACTCCCGCTCGAAATACTGAACAATTTCGATATAGTGAACAGGCCTGGTTTTTGTTAGTTCACTATATCGAGCATCTACGTACATTGTATTTGTTAACTTAAATTATAGTGTACTAATTTAATTAATGTGGGCCATGATAGCACAAAATACATTTTTGATGCTCATGAAGATGAAGTAATAAAAATTCAAACTTTTTCTAATGCCACGTTGTATTTTTTTTTTCATAGCTACACTCTAAAAAATGCGTGTAAAATTACTATGAAAGTGTATGTAATTTTTAATGTAAAAATAGGCAAGTTGCGTTTTTATACACACGACAATAAGTAAAAAAAATATTTAAACACATAATGTTAGATATTACAAACATTTGTTGCAAATATACACATTTTGTGTACCTTTCAAAATCTATTGTTCAATAGTAATCTATTATTGTTTAAACATTACTCTCAAAATGTTTATAAATAAACAAATTTTGTTTAAATATAAACACCTTATGAAATTTACATACACAGTGTTTGAAGACCAACAAACAATGCTTATATTTATAACCCATCTGATAAAAGTTACACATTTTATGTGTGAAAATTTGCAATTCGATTGTGACGATTCATTTGCGAGTGCATACATGATCAGACCTATGACTGAAGCAGTTGAACCTCTTGCTCTCCCAAGTTCCATCGCATCGTTTTGTGCGTGTACGGTTTCTGAAGTCTTTTTGGCATTTTTAATATAAATAATAAATATTATAAATATTGTTAATAAATATCTTAAACATTTTTGGATTGTTTTATTTCGTTTAGACAGGTTCACTGCAGTGGAGGGTATCAAAGAATCGTCCAGGCCGATGATAACACTTTTACTTGTTTTGAATAGTCTTTCTGATCCATGTACAATTTTGTGTAATTGTACACATTAAATATTGAATCTTCATACACAATTTTGTTGGAGTTTACACATTAAAATGGTCGGCATAAGTATTTTGACAAAACTAAAGTTAATTTTGCTCATAATTTGAAACTTACTTCATGTAAATTTTGGCACCAATGGAAAGGTCATTTAAATTCCGTTTGAATGATACAAAACTTTCCTTAACCCATTAAGTACCCATTTAAAAATTTTAGAATTTATAACTTTTGTGAATGTCTATTTTTTGACTTTTTCCTCGGTATAAAAAAAAAATGTTTTGATGCAAAAAGTTTCTTCAAACAATTCTAATAGTGACTGCAAAAAAAATTTCAAAAATCTCTTCGCTAATATTTTTTATGATTTTTTGAAAATTGCTAAAAATGACTATTTTAGCAACTTTTTCCTCCTTTTCATACAAAATTTTTCTGAGATCATCCCATTGAAAAAATCATAAAAAATGTTAGCGAAGAGATTTTTGAAATTTTTTTTTTTTTGCATCAAAACATTTTTTTTGGGACCGAGGAAAAAAGTAGGCTTTTACAAAAGTTCTAAATTTTCAATGGGTAGGTACTTAATGGGTTAAGGAAAGTTGTGTATCATTCAAATGGAATTTAAATGACCTTTCCATTGATGCCAAAATTTACATGAAGTAAGTTCAAATTATGAGTAGAATTAACTTTAGTTTTGTCAAAATACTTATGCCGACCAGTGTATATGTCGAATTTTGCTACAAATCTGAACATAAAAGGTTTGAATTTACACATTTTATGTTGACTTATAAACATTTATTTCTGAAATTCTGTTGGATTTTAAACATTACTTATGTAAATGTACAATAATTAATTTGGTCATCTTAAGTGTATAAATACGCATTTATATTTAAAATCTATGTTTGAATTTACACAACAAAGGTTTAAGATTTACGCATTAAATATTTAAAATTGATACGTGCGTAAAATTACTGCAATTATGGTAGGCAAGTAGATTCCTCGCTTAATGATAATAAAATTACACGATTTTTTCTTAGAGTGTAATTAAGACTGGCAAGTCTTTATTCCACAAATTCAAAGCATATCAAATGAATTTCAAATGAAAATAAGCTCCCCAAGGGCAAAGATTATCTCGAAACTCATCCAACAAATTCAATTAACTCTCATCCACTAGGCAGTCGGAAAACAATCGTTCGTACGTTCATAACTTTGGTGCAAAATGGCAAAGCTATTGCTTGTGCTATTTATTAGCTCTGTAATATTGAGCATAACTGTCGTATCAACAACTGCATTACCTAGTGCATTTAATTTTTTTGGCCATAGGACAACGACAACCACAACCGTTGAACCACCCACAACTAAACGGTCTGTACAATTTTGGCTCGAGAACAATATCCCCAAGATTGTAGATGGTTGCACTGGCCATTATGTTTGTAAGAAAAAAATTAAAAAAGGTAGCGGCCGAGTTTGTGTTAAATACTGCTTAAAGAATGTCGAATGTCCAGTCAATATTGCTGGTGTACCAGCAACAATCAACCCAGACTGGTGTATAACTCTAGACCCGGACATGATTACGGATACGGAACATGAAGAACCTGCTGGCGCAATTGTACCCGTGATGCAAGTTAATATGATTGATTTCCCATGCCAGCCAGGTTACTTGCCCGACAGCAGGGGCAGATGCAGGGAAGTCTGGTAAATTGAATGTCATTATTAAAAAAAATCAATAAAAATGTTTTTTTAAATATTTATTCAAGTGAATTTTAATTGCATTTGAGTGGTTGAGGATTGAATTGAATTTAATTTTTGACTATTATGCTAGTAACTGATAGACGCTGCGATAATAGGTTCAAGTGCATGCGATAACAGTGACCTGAGTGTACAATACTCGTTTGTGGCGCGGAATTTCTTCATGAATTAGAGCCGCATTAAACTGAAGCACAGATAGTGTTTATGTTTAATGACGTATTTGCTAAGTAAATAAACTTCCCGGCTGTCTATAACTCCGGATTTGCGATGCAATAGACGTGCCTAACACAATGTTGGGTAGAAATAATCATTTTTAGTGTCTTGATTTAATTGGTACATTGGGGAAACTTTCCCTACAAATTATCAACTCAAAAATAGGTATTTAAGGTCAAGGTTAAAAATGATTATAATTTGATGATAATTGTCAATAGAAAGAACATTTTTGTATAATGCGAGATAGCAGATGTTCCTCTTTATAGACATAGGTAAAACACTATTACATTTTGAACAGTCGTTTTTATTCAGTGTAATGTTAGAATGTGTTACAGAAATTTGGATTTATTTTTATGAATATTTAAGACAATTTATTTTAGCATTTCTTTCCGCTTTTAAGCAATTTAAAATTAAAACAAAATTTTTAAATTTTAAATTAAATTTGTACTCATATTTCTTCACAAAATATTTAATAGTGGAAAGGTGGGCTGTTCACCAAGATAACGTTATCGTTAGCATTAGCTGCTCTGTTCTAATGTTTATAAAAACTAAAAATAAACCGAATTAAACGAATTGCTCGTACAAAAGCAAACTGAATGCTGAAATGTTTTTGTTGGTTAAGTTCATTAATTGTTGTTTTATTCACAAAAATTAACAAATATTTGTTTTCGTTTTTTATATTGCTTTAATTTAACAAATAAATCATTAACAATATAAAACAATTAAAAATAATACATACAAAAAATAATATTAATCAAAAATTAAAATAAATTCAGAAATTTGCCTGATGTGAAAAACTATCCGGATTTTTTGTTTTAATTTTAACGGCTAATATTTTGTCCAGCAGGTAACCCTTATTTTTTAAGACTGCTTGGCATGGACGAAGCATTGACCCAATCAAATTTTGGAAAATGGAAGCAGGAATATTCACCCACTCATTCCTCAAAGCTGCAAAAAGAGAACTTGTTGAAGTGTGCGGTCTCTTCCCAACCGGTCTTTTTAAAATTGCCCACAAGTTCTCAATGGGGTTCAAATCAGGTGATTGGGATGGCCACTCTAAAACACGCCACTCAGCGCATGCAAGCATTACTGACTCCAGAATGTCTCTATATTGGCAACGGTCCATGATTCCGGTAATTTGGTGTATAGTATCAATGCCTGCACCTGAAAAACAGACCCAAGCTCCACCGTGCTTAACAGTAAGGAGTACATTTGCTGTCTGAAAACGTGTCCCTCTTAAGCGCCTTGTAATTAGTAAAGAAATTGTATTAAGTTCACATCTCCTTGATGTTAAGGAAAATATTATGTCAAGAAAAAATCCGGAATGTTTTTGGCAGCACTGTACATATTATGACTACCAAAAATAAGCGGGTCATAATTCTGCATTTTTTCAAAATCCTGTATCGACAAAATTTTGTATATTTATTTTTTGAAAATACTGTATGGACAAAATTCTGTATTTCAGGTTTTTCAAAATGCTGTTTATTTAAAAGTGCGCACTTTTTTACATTATCAAAACCATTTTTTTTTTAAATACAGAAGTTTGATATACAGAATTTTGAAATACAGAGTTTTGTTGAAATACAGTATTTTGAAAACAGAATTTTGGCCATACAGTATTTCAACCCCAACCCCTACCAAATGTGTATGCCGACGCTCGCCAATATACCTACTGCATACATTGTCGCAATTCGCCTGTGAAACAAAACAATAACACAGATAAAGTTTCGGATAGTTATCTGACACATAACGATAATTAAAGTTACTGATATTAATTTTTCTGTTTAATTGTTAAAGTCTCTGATAAACTAATTGCTAGAAAAAATGATCCCCCACTAATTGTTTGATCGAACGGCATTGCTCTATTTCGATACAACCATGTCATTTGTTTTGTCCTTGTTTATTTTGTGTTTATTAGAAGCTTAACTAGACGCAAAATATTTTTAAATAAATTGCATTTGATTGCAGTTAATTTTAAATCGATAAAATTAAAAAATAATGTGAAAATTCAGAAAAATCTAATACTAAAATCTTCATCGTCGAGTGTTTTAAAATAATCTGTCCTCGGTACCATCTGTCCGATCCATAAAAAAGGAGATCGCCTACGGTAACCGGTGCTTTCACCATATATGTAGAGTCAGCAGCAAGCAGAATGGGACTGATTAAAAACGAGGACAAAATGAAGTATATGCTTTCATCAACAAAAGCCCAACCCCACTACCGGTTTGGTCAGAGCGTGACAATTGATAGGGATAACTTCGAGGAAGTCAGTGAATTTTTCTATACTTGGGTACTGCTGTAAATGCGGAAAATAACATCAGATCCAGCGCGTAAGGTCTTGGACGCCATACCAGAGGGAAGGAGACACCAAAGAAGACCTCATCTTAGATAGCGACCAGGTGAAAGGAGACCTCCGACCGCTTGGAGAGCCGGCTCAAGCCGGTTGGAAGTGCATAATAAGTAGTGCATCATCAAAAGTAAAAGTAAAGTAAAGTAACTATTTCACTTTTTTAAATTTCCAAACTGACACAATACTGACACAATAAATAAAACTGATGGAAATTTCAAATACACATGAGTTCTACGTTTACAGTGGCGTACAAAACAGGCGAGAAAAGTTAAACCGAAGTTTAACTAAACGTTCGTTCGAATTTCACTGTAATACACTCACGGTTTAAGTACTTCGTTTAAACCTGCCTGCGAGTTTAACTAAACCTGAGTTTAAACTTGCACTGTAAAACCGGCTATAAGACACGTGATCCGACTTTTTGTTGAAATCAGACTGTTTTTGTAATGTTGTTCTCTTTGATAAGAAAAACTCGACCAAATTTATTAATTTCTTGAATTTTTAGGATTTGATAAAATATTTGTTTGGGTGTTCTCCTGACGGGCACAACACAAAAATATTTGAACATGGATTGGCTACCACCTACCTTGCATCATCCAAAAAGATAGGTACATTGATAAATATCTGTGTTAGCTCCGAAAGGTGATAGATAGTACACGGCATGTTACCACATACGTAAGTAGCTCTGACGTCAACAGAGAGTGCACAAAGAGAGCTTGTACACGGCATGTAGCCATTGGGACCATACGCTGACGTAAAAATGACGATAGTGCTTCATACGTATGTGGCTTGCTACATGCCGTGTACTAGCACCTTAACCCACTTTTCAGAAGACACTTATTTTATATTTTTAAGTCGTGAAGAGAGCTCCGAAACCTCACAAGAACATCGATACTTACGCAATTAGTATCGGATACAATTTTGACATTGACAGCATAGATTTCTACATTTTGTAAAAAAAAATATTTATATTATTTTACAGTTAATTGGTTAGTTGTTTGTTACTTCTATTACGCTGCTGAATCTAGCGATTAAATGTGATTGTTTCCTTTGAATGTAAGAATGCCCACTTGGAGACAGATAGCAGTTAGTTAAGACCCAGCCCAACTAAGTAAGACTTTTAACATTAAAACCCAAATTCTACTCTACATATATCCGTTAATAATTTTTGCTTCAGCTAACGTCACAAGAAAAGAGAAAGTTTCGTGCGACACTATATCGTACGCAATTTTTATTTTGTTAACAACTACTGTCAAAATATTTCTATTAAATAATAATAATATTATTATTAGAGCCTCAATGAGGTCCTAATGTATTCAAGTCATTCAATAGTGCCCTTCATCAAACCTTTAAGAAGTTCAACAAATACAAGTTGCACAAGGACTATACGAATATCACAAGAATAATATCCTAGCAACTGTGACGAGTGGCAGAAGTGCCACCTCAATTCAATTCCAAATTCCTCCATGCAACAAACTTTTCTCCCCAACAACGCAGCGGCACAAACTTTTCTTTGCAAATTTAATTAGCTTTCGAGAACAATACAAACTGAATAAAACCGTTGCCAATCAACATCATTTGTGCAACTTGATGTTACTACCCCGCTTCTGTGTGAAGAGCAGGAGAAAAAAGTTAAGTAAATTGCTTGCTTAGTTCGCAACACTGCTCGTTCACTTGACAAGCAGCCAGGATAATTAATAGCCAAGGACATCATAAGTTTGTTGTTCGTGTAAATCCAAATATTGATTCGCATCGGGTGGAGAGTAAATTTATTTGCAATCATGGGATCCATTTATTAAAACAATATTTTACCGTTTAATTTTTTACGATTTTCTCTATAAATATGGGTTGGGTGGCGTTGGGGAATACCTAGTGTTGTTTGTTTTTGTGTTGCACCACATGCGATGGGGCGGAAATCAGAAATGACAATAGTAAATCATGCGGTGCTGTCAAGTAAATATGCGACCAATTCATTGTCCCTGCCGACAGTAGATAGGTGCATGCAACGCAGGAGCAGGACTGTAAAGTGTCTGCATGTAAATTCGAATTTGCCGAGTAGACGTGTCGTGGGCTCGTTTACAACTGCCTCCGTCAATGATGGAAGGGTGGAAATGCGATTCGGTACTCGGGAGGATATAACAAACAAATCGAGTGTTATTGCCGTTAATTGGTGGTTGACCTGTTGTGGCACACACAGGAGTCCATCACGGGATGATGTGGTATTTACACATGTGAAGCGCAATGCATTATAATGAATTGTATGTCTCATATTTGTGGTTAGACTGTTAAACTGTCGTGTGAATATGTTGTTGGGAGCTATATACAAGATAAAATTGAAGCGCTCAGTTCAATGGGGGTGTTGGTTTTATTTGTAAATTAGAGGACACCGGGGCAGTGATGCCATTTTGGCATTTTTAATACTGGATCGGCATTTCTAAAATGTGTTCCCAATTTTGTAATATTTTTTGTTTTTTATTTATTGAAATGTTGGTCATACCGTCATACTCATATCCTAAGCTATCCATCCCATTACCTTTTATGAAGCTATCATTGTAGCGTGATTTTGTGTGTGGGCCAAAATTTTAAGTTATAATATTACTCCATAAACCATAGACGATTAGCATATATTTGACATTTTAAATTCATTTGAAGAACATTTTATTCGACGGCATGGTCATTTGGGAATTCATACACATGTCGATGGACGAATCGATGAACGAATCGCTGAGCGCCAAAAAAATCTGACGTAAATAAACAAATTGCGAAGATCTAGTGGAAGTTTATGCGCAATGGAGGAAGTTATGCTTCTGGTATAGTAACAAGAATAAGCGAAATATTCGAACGGATATTTGCGTCTGTAAAATAATCACTTATGCATAATAATCAAAGTATGCCCGATGAATGGAACCTCAGCATTGTCTGCCCGGTCCTCAAGAATGGAGACCCACTGAACTGCGCCAACTACAGAGGTATTAAGGCTTAACTACATTCGGAAAAAAGTCAAAAAGTGAAAAAGTGCAAGCTCACACACAAACGCAGTTGCCCCCTTCTGGTAAGATATTTATTTAAAAAGCTTGCTCTGACACGAAAGTAAGCCAAATTAAAACACTGCAATTTTCTGCAATAATGGTTCTTTTCCATGGTATTTTCTGCAATAATTGTTCTTTTTCATGGTAAATCGCAAACAAAAATGCGACATTCTAGTCCCATCAGAGGCCTCTAATGGCGATCTCAGTAATTAGCGCAAACTTTTTATGTGCATGTAGTAGTTTTTGTGGCGCTTTCAAAAAGTGTGCCACTTGAAAGTTAGAGGTATAGCTAACTTTCAAGTAACACACTTTGTGAAAAGTTGAGAGAAAAATACAGATTTGAAATGGTGTGGAAAGGGAAAAAACATTTTCGTGCAAGTACTTTACTTTGTGTTGAATGTAGTTTAGCCTTTAGTCTTCTTAACATCGCCTACAAGATCTTATCAGGAAAATCTACCATCAATCAAATATTCACACTGCGGCAGATCTTGGAGAAAACCCAGGAAGTCCAAATCGATACCCACCACCTTTCATAGATTTTAAGACCGCCTATGACATTTATAGAGACGAGCTATACAAAGCAATGTCTAGTTTTGGCATCCCTGCCAAACTCGTCCGTTTGTGCAGGCTGGGAATGGAGAATGCACGCTGCTCCATCAATGTCGGTAAAGAACTCACCAGACCTTCGATGTGAAAAATGGATTTAGACAAGGCGATGCGCTGTCATATGTGACTTCTTCAACATCGTTCTTGAAAGAATAGTGCAAAACTCAAACGCTAACACCAGAGGCATTATCTTTCACAAGTCCGTCCACCTATTCGTAGGTCAGCGTAGGCAGCATGATGTCACTGGCGTGTTCGTGACCATTGCGACGGAGGCGGTGAAGATGGTTTTGGCGGTCAATGAGGGCAAGACAAAGTATAAATGCTGTCATCAAGAAAGGACAGCCAACACCGACGTCTTGGACAGAATGTCACTATAGACAGATATAACTTTGAGGTGGTAAAGGACTTTGTCTACAGTGACATTGTGACATCAGCGTTGAGATTAAGCTAAGAATTGAGTAGCAAAGCCCTCTCTCGAACAACTTAAAGTGTCCCTTTATAAGACCTTATAATCATCCCAGTCCTACTTTATGGTGCAGAGGCATGGACTCTATCAAAAGCGGATGAGCTTACTCTTGGTTGCTTCGAGAGGAAAATTCTTCGAGTAATTTTCGGCCCCGTCTGCATAGACGGGGAATGGAGGAGGAGATACAACGACGAACTGTACGGACTGTACAGCGACATCGACCTAGTCAGAAGAGTAAAGGCTGGAGACGCTTGTTGGTTGAGACCCAGTTCCACCCCGGACTGTAGCGCCACCTTAAGTAAATAAGTAAGTAAAGGTTTCGTCAAACAGAACGCGTTATTAACGCCGTGGTGAAATTATTTTAAATCTTAAGTTTGCTAAAATGAGGTATCTAAATTTTTTGCCCTTTTGAAGTTATGGCATTAATATATAAACCAACGCAGCGCTGCCAGAAATATATTTTCGTGTTCAGTAGTCACCCCGAACTAAGCTCACAAAGTTACAGCCTTGCTAAAATAACTTGAGAAAAAACGTTGATAGCTCTTAGTCTATTACGTCATGATCCCATTTCTAATATAATGAATCATTGAGCGTAATTTTTAGTGTGGCATTTACTTTAAAAATTTAAAGAGGGAGAGCAAACTTGTAGAGTATATCTCTTGCATATTTAATTTATAAAATTCAATTTCATAGTTAGCTAGATCTACATTATAATTATTAAAAAAATATTAATTAAGAAGCATGCCACTTAGAGTATTGTGAATAATGTCCGGCAGCCAACTTTATCCAATACTACTCGAACCCGGTTTGTTTCCATTTATAGCGGGAAATAAAAATGCGACGTCATTATTTTTTTTAAGAGTAAATGCCTATAACCAGCTTATAGGTTGAATAATCCCCCACGTCCTGATTTATTCGGGAACACACGTCGTTTTTCTGTCATTTTACTCGCATGACTTAATTAAAATCTTTTATCAATGTGACAATAAATTAATTTTTTTGTACGCCCCACATACCTACCAAAACGAGACATTTGTATAGGTACCCCCAACAGAAAATGAATGTAAACTGTTCGCACGCCCCATCCATTGAGAAACTGTGTTGATAAAGCCATGGCCGCATTTGTGTCCCTAACTAATCAAAATGAAGGGCCATGCTTAAATTATTATAAAAATATTTTAGCTAAACTAAGGCTAAAATTAACATTAACTACATAGAATTGTAGAGAGTAGGTATGTTGAATGTTACCTAGTAAAATTGTTAAGTGTAGTGTTACTACACTTTTCATATGAAAATTCCCATGCTGAAAGCAAAAATTTCCCTCTTCCCAATCACTATTTCAAAAAGTACATATGTTATTATTAATTATTTTATACCACACATATGGGAACCATAAGATAAGCCAAATTGAAATGAAATTTTTGTTACAAAAAATTGTTAAATGGGCCAGAAGAAGTTGTATTTAATTAAAGGTAGGTTAGTGAAGTTGGAACTATAACCGGTTATGTATTTAAAAAATTTTAAAAGAATAATTAAAAGTAAGTGATTCCCGAAATTGTTTTCTTATTGGTAATATGTAACTGAGCTTTTGAGAGAGAGGTCGCAAATTTGGCTGGTGAAGCAATCCCGGCTAAGGGCTGGTTCTGGCGACCGAGAGCTCAGTACAAATTAAAAAAAAATCAAAACAAATAAATTCAACTTTAAATTTAAATAAAATCCCGGTCTAAGGCCGAAGGGACTCCATTTGAATTGGGAGTCCAAAATGTTGGCGAAAAGACTCCTTGGGCACCCACTCCATCCTTGTAGATACATTGGCCAAATGATATTGGTATCTACCCTAAATTTGACGCGTGCTTCTCATCCGTGACCTACGACATCTATGGGTTGTTAAAAATTAAATTAAACCATCATGTTTCCAATTGCAAATATTCAGATTTTAGTTATTAGGAACATGATTATAAAAAATAAAATATTTATATCAAATAACAGGATTATTGCTTAATTTATTGTTATTGATTAGATAAAAAAATTAAAATATTAGCAAATGTATTTAATTAAAAAAATCGATTTACCTTGAAATCCAACGATGTCCGTGCGCACGAAAATCTTGATTTCTTGTTATGTTTTAAGTTGAATTCAATACAATGTACACTAATTTCGTATAACAATAATCAATAATGAAAAATGAAAGCAATAACAATAATAACAATAAAAACCAGTAAGACAATTATCTTCGACTATGCCGAAGCTCAAATACCCGGTACTATATTAGGCGTATTTTTTGGGAAGTGAGTATAACAAAATCAAAAGTGAGTATAACCGTTTTGCATGTAAAACCAAAAGTGGGTATAACAAAACCAAAAGTGAGTATACCATTTTTGCATGTAAAAGTAAAAGTGAACTAGCTATAGATTTCCAAAAAATACGCCTATTATTGTAAAATAAAAAAATATTTTAGTATTAAAAAATTATATATTTGTATGGGAGGTATGGGTAGTTTTTATTCGATCAAGCTCCTTTTTTGTCAAAAAATTTTAAATATTATTAAAACAATACGTGCAAAGTTTAAACTTGCTATCTTTACTGTAGCTATTTAAATTTAATTTTTAACATAAAAAGCTATATAAATCTGATACTTTTGTATGGGAGGTAGTAGTAGTTTTCATCCGATCTTGCTCATCTTCGAACTTAGCCTCAGTCTGGTGGATAAAAGCTTACGTACCAAATTTCAAGTCGATAGCTCTTAAATTACGGCCGTAATCGTGCGGACAGACAGACAGACGGACAGACGGACAGACAGACGGACAGACGGACAGACGGACAGACGGACAGACAGACGGACATCGCTAGATCGACTAAGAAAGTGATGCTGATCAATAATATATATAGTTTGTCATACCTACAACGCCTCCTTATGGGCGTTACAAATGGAATGACAAAGTGAATATACCCTCACCACAGTGTGGTACCGTGTATAAAAAATTACTAACAAATTGACATATTAAAAAGGATAATCCAATTTTGATTTTTAACAGTCGAAAAGTTAAAATCAACAAAAATCTTGAAATTAAATTTCTTTTATGTTAAAAAAAGAAAAAATAGTTGGTAGATAATATGTAGTATAGCCGAACCCGATTTGTATAGACACTGTCTTGTTAATTTGATTGCAGATGCAGACTTACGTTTGGGTTAAAGTTATTTTTATTTTAATTTTTTTTTTTGTCTTATTTTTTGGTTTAGCAGCAATTAGCAGATCAAAAGGTCAAAGTACAAGATTCAAAGATTTCTTTTTGTCTTCCTTCAGCTGTCTTGTTTTATGAATAAAATAAAAAAATCCTCCCGATATGATATCCTGGATTCCTTTGTTTTATTTTTTTTAATAAAGTTTAATCTTATCAATCTTATTTCATGGACTTACTAAAGTATTATCACAAATAATTATTTTTTTTTTACAAAACAAAAACTAACTGAAATAATTTTAAACAACAGTACAATTTCCAAAGTACCTACTTCTAATCTAATAACAAAACGGACGGACGGAAAGACCAGAAACAAGTCAATCGTTACAAATAAATAAATTACTACGATTTTTTACAATACATGTAAACGGTCCGCCATCTAACGATTTTTTTTCAACTAGTGCTTATTTCGCGAATGGTAACACTTAGCTCATGTCTGATTTGACAGATAATTAGTTTTATCCTTCCGCTGAACGAATATGCGACATTACTTTGAAAATCATGGTAATGTTGCAGAATGTGTGCGAAAATTGCGTACGGATTTTGGAAAAAGAGAAGCACCGTCAGCTCCGTATGTTCGTTATCTTGTGAAAAAAGTGAAAGAAACTGGCATCCTCATCGATAAACCAAAGCGTGAAAAGCCAAAAACAGTGCGTACATCCGAGAAAATTGCTGCTGTGGCAGAAAGTGTGCGTGAAGCGCCATCAACATCAATTCACCGTGTCGTTCTCAACAATTGAACATTTCGGAGACATCATTGAGACGAATTTTGCATAAAGACCTTGGTATGACGCCATACAAAGTCCAATTGGTTCAGGAGTTGAAGCCAACTGACCATCCAATGCGTTTTCGCTTCGCTAAGTGGGCCTGCGATCGACTTAGAGAAGATGCCGATTTTGCCAAAAAAAAATCAGCTTTTCAGATGAAGCTCATTTTGATCTTGGCGGGTATGTAAACAAGCAAAATTGTCGCATTTGGGGCACAGAAAACCCGCACGCATACATTGAAAAGCCGATATACCCAAAACGAGTCACTGTTTGGTGCGGATTTTGGTCCAGAGGCATAATTGGGCCATTTTTCTTCGAAAATGAGCAAGGAGTGGCCGTTACAGTCAATGGCGATCGTTATCGGGCCATGTTGAACGAATTTTTGTTCACAAAAATTGAAGAGGAGGATATTGGCAACATTTGGTTTCAACAGGACGGCGCTAGCGCTACGTGCCACACAGCCAAAGCTACACTCGATGTTTTGCGCCCTGTTTTTGAAGATCGCATTATCAGCCGCAAGGGCGCAGTAGCGCAGTGGATAGTGTGCTGGACTGCTGTGCGAGGGATCCCAGGTTCGATCCCCGGAAAAACACAAATTACATCTTAAGGTTTTTTCTACTGCGCCACCTCTCGCGAACGTCTGAAAAACATCCGAGAGTATGACTGTCCTGAAAAAGCTTCTCAATTCAGCCGTTCGGACTCGGCATAAAATTGTAGGTCCCTTCCATTCGTTCCAAAAATAGAAACTCACACAAAACGAATGGTTGCGAGAAGCTAGGCCTTGGGTGTCTACCGCCTGTTGCGCCGCCTATTTATTTATTTTTATTTATTATCAGCCGCAGAGCTGATGTCGTTTGGCCACCGCGGAGCTGCGATTTGACACCGTTGGACTATTATTTTTGGGGTGCCGTAAAAGATAAGTGTTAGCCAGTGTGACCACAGTGGAATATAATATTCCACTTGTGGAATATTTTTAAGCTGCAGAGAATATATTTTTTCCAAAAAATATTCACTTATAAAAGTGGAATATTTTGTTCTCCAAAAGGAATTTTTGGATAACAAAATATTCTCCGTAAATTAGAATTCAATTCTTACCTGAAGTTGAATAACTTTTAACTTTTTTTTTAATATCTAATAATAATGAAATAATCACCCTTATTGTCGTTGTCGTTTACGACTCTAAAAAAAACGACATGCCAGTGTTTGGTATTGGCGACTAAAAATAAACGACTTCTGTCGCGGCAGATTTTGTCTGAAATGTCAAAATCTGGATTGTATTTTTCTTCGACGATCGTCGGTATTGCGTGAGGCGTTTTGTGAAATGATTCATTTTTGTCGTCGATAATTTTGTAGACGACTGATGAAATGTTAAGGAAAAGTATGTGTACTTAATTTTTAATTAACTAAAAGACAGTTATAGCTATTTTTTAGAATGAAGATAACAAATAAAAAACAATTCCTACATTTAGTGAACGAAATGGTGAAAAATATTCCTTTGGCAAAATCATTCACGATTGCCTAACAAAAGTGGTGTTAATCGGTAATCGGACGACATAGCCTCTTATCTCTGATATCGTCTAAAATACATTTTAAATATTAAAGCAATGTTTGCAATTTAAATTATTTTTACCACTCACTTAACGTCGGGCAAATCTAATGGATTGAATTTTGTTCGAATTCCCTTCCTTATCTTTACCAGCTATTTTTGCTTGTTTTCTTCTCTGTCACAGCTTTCAAAAAACATCTCAAAGCTATTAATTTTTGATTTGTTTTATTAAATAATTTACCAAGTCACAAACAAAACAACAAATCAAAAAAAATCGTCGACTGAAATGTCAAACTATACATGTGTCATAGTTTGTGTAATGTCGTTTTCGGTTGGTCGTCAGAACCGTCCGGAAGAACTCTCCGCGATTCTGAATTCAAATCCAGAAGCAAATTTCTCTTCTTTTCAGTAGAAGAACTGTCAGTTGAGTGCCAATCGAACGCTTTCAGAAGCGTTCGGATTGCTTCCGGACGGTTCTGGACGACAAATTGAAAACTACAGAAGTTATGTGGAATGTTAGAGTTCAGAGAGTCGAGTCATGTCAGTTACGCAATACCAAATTCCAAAACGACAAATGTCGCCAGTCGTTTGCGACAGACGACAACGGCAATAGGGGTGAATATTTTTTGTTGATATTATAGTTTTTAAGTTTTTTTTAAGAGGGGTACCTAATATTTTTTTTTTTACTTTGTTTCAAATAAAAGTGTATTAGTTTTGTATTCATGTCTTAAAATTCGTTTTATTTATTTTATTTGTATATTACAAAAAAAAGTGGAATATAAACTTATATAAATATTGCACTTTTCAGAGTAAGTGGAATATTTTTGAGAGAAGCTGATGGTCACACTGATTGTTACGCCGACATGCCAGAGACAATTGACGCTTTAAAGGACAATATTCGTGAAGCCATTGGTGAAATACAGCTGCACACAATCGATAATGTGCTTAAAAATTGGACCGATCGTGTAGGCTACTGTATGGCCAGCCGAGGCAGCCATTTGAATGAAATTATTTTCCATTATTAACCGGAAGGATTGTACTTTCAAATAAAAAAAGAAATTTGAGAAAATATTCAGTAGTTTTTTTTATAGCATTTTCAAAAAAAAAAAAAAGTTATTTGGCGGACCCTTTACATAGGTATTAGGTATGTGCTAACGCTCTAGCGCAAAAATGCTGAAATATCAGTTTTTTTATATGGAGTTTGATAAGCCGCTAGTCATCTATTGGTTAATGGAACGAGGCTATTGACGCAATAGGTTATAGCAAAGCCAATGCAATTGGTAGGTCAAATGGACATTAATTTCATGGACGACTGGACGAGCATCTCGAAGTTTCAATGGTTTCAAGTTGAGGCACATTTCACATTTTGAATAAAACAACAACCTGCTGGCAACTGCTTGCCTTAGCTCCTGATTTTCTCCCCAATGGGAGAGCTGCTGGCTGGCATCCGCTAAGAATTCACAAACAGGTGGCGCAGTAAACAACAAGTGGAATAAAAAGCAGTTACACTTATGGACGCAGGTAATTGAACAACACGGCAAATCCAGAGCCTAGCCTTGGACATATCAAAGACATTTGCCGAGTCTGGCATAGAGCCCTATTGGGCAAGTTAGCGTCTTATGGATTACCACAACATCTCTGCGGATGGATGCAAAATTTTCTTCTGGGAAGATCGATCCAAGTTGTTGTGATGGTGTATCATCTAATTCGTTTGGTATAAATGCTGGTGTCAACAAATAATAATATCTACAGCTTTGCAAATGACAGCACTCTTATATCCACCATCTCGAACAGTGGGCCTGGTGAGTGCGGATACATCACACAGTCAGAGATGTGAACAAATTAGTTCTCTAAATGATGATCTGGAGAAAATCTTGCAGTGGGGAAAAGACAACTTGGTTGTATTTAATGCAAACAAGATACAGCTCACATCATTTTCTAGGAAAAATGCAACAATAGTTCCTCAGATCCAAATGGCTGACCATCCAATCCATCCCAAGGACTCAATGTACCTTCTAGGAGTCACAGTCAATTCAGGAATCCCATCGCACGACCACATATCCTATATCGCAAGATCGGCGTCAGCTAAGTTGAGCTACCTATTTAGAGCAAAGAGATACTTTAGTCCCAAGCTACTTCTCCTTCTCTAAAAAGCACAGGTTAGACCAGGCCTGGAATATTTTTCCCACATATGGAGCTCGGCCCCAAAACATTCACTTAACCTTCTTTACAGCATACAGAGACGAGTAGTTCGACAAGACAAGTCGCTGACCTTTGCTTGTTCTATAGGTATGTATTTCCATGGTATAGATGTTCAGAGAAACTCGAAGACATTATCCCTCGAAATGCACCTCGGGGCGCTGATAAAACGTTATAGGTTCGCCTTTCCCGGGAGAAGTATTTAAAAAAAAATGTGTACCAATGCGATATAAAAGTTCGGCTGGCTTTAACTTGCTGGAGTGGAGGAAGAACTGCCCTTGAAGCGTCCCTCGATTATCTCTTTTCTTAATCGAGCTGTCCCAAAGATTGCTGTTAATGATCTGCTATTAAGTATTGTTTTAATCCAGATTGTTAGAAAATATGACAAACCGAGCTGCTCGAGTTAGGAGGTAATAAAACAACACCTACCTCCTCACTCGTTGTAATGTTGAGGTTGTTGAATGGATTATTCTATTGGTAGAAAGGCAGCCAACGTATTTCTTTTTTTGTTTGTGGAGTAATAATTTCTTGATGATTCTAATAACCTCATGTAGATATTTTCAGTTTCCACAGATCTGCCTTTGACATTTATGCATGTTGTCCATCTTATAATGAACCATGAGCCTAAAAATTGTTCCTGCAGGATGTCCAATAATCCAAGTAGTGTAGCTATTGGAATACCTAGAAATCATCTCTGTGAGTTTCTATAGTTACCTATAGTATTTTTACTCGACAAAACAAGGATATTCGAAATTTCAATTCCATTCGCGTAGGTATTATCGCGCCTTATTCCATCGTAATACGGACCTGTAAATATCCAGTATTTAATGAAAATTAAATTGAAAGCTTAAAATAATTTACGCTTCTCTCACTTGTTCCCAGCAAAATATCATCCCACAATTACGCAAACACGTCCACCGAAATTATTGGAAGGCCAAACTTTATGGATACAAAAAAAAAAGAACGCACAGTTTCATATACGAAATCACCATGCGTCCAGCTTGACATGTGAAACTTAATTAAATAAATCACATTTTGTATAAATGGAAAATTAATTTTCGTATCTCTTTTGCAACATCTCCTGCAACTGGGAAGGCCAAACAACAAAGCGTACACAAAAAAAAGAAAAAAATAATAATAATCGCAGAAGTGCATCGCAAGCTCACCCTAGTTTCGTGAAATGAAACGAATACACGCAAAAGATACACGCACATTAAAACGGACTAAAATTAAAGTAACCTACCTACCGATTTTGTTTTAAATTTAATTTAAATTTTTCTTCAAGTATTAGTGAGCCGCGACGCAACCCAAGACACAACACAATTCACAAGAAGGCGGCACAAATTGGTGTGGAGTATTTCAATGAATGTTGGCAACGGATGTCCTTTAGAGTTCTTAATAGCGCACAGAATCAACATAATTTGAAGTATGCAAAAGAAAATTTTAACGCAAATCCATTGCTCAGTTGACTGTCTTTATACTTCAGTGCGCGTATGCTGTGCCGGATGTCAGACATATTTGTCTATGGGAGTGTTCTCTGAATTGTAAGCAGGATAAAAACATTTTAATGAAATTACAACGACATCCTTGGTGTAAGAGCAAAATAAAATGATGTACATCATGTTGGATTTTGGGCTGTGGACAGGTGGATATAACAGTGTTAAACTTTGTTGGATGGAGAAATTAAATTTTCTCGTTTGACTAGTAGGTACCTACTAATCCGAGTACTTACCTATATTGAAGAATGATGAACTCGAAATGAGATTTTAAGTTAGTTGTTGGTCAGTGGCGTGAGTGGTAGGTTACGTTACAGACCGCTTTTGTGCTTCAGTAATCGTTAAGACATTTGCTTGGTATTAGATTTTTATTGAAACATATTTGCTTGTTAACTTACTGCTGATTAAAGTAAGATGGTTCGAAAAGGGGTACTAATTTTCAAAATGCACAATAGTGGGCTGCTGTGTAATAGCGACCGGATATTGAAAGATGCACCAGAGGTGTAATTTTTGCAATTTTTGCATGGCCATATACATACAGTGGTGTGGACGGCGAGCAGTAGACAGCCATGTTCAATGACTTTCTCCTTTCTCAATTCAATGAATTAGTAGTGGAGAACATGTGGTTTCAACAGGACGGTTCAACGGCGCATACCGCACGAGCCACAAGCCAAATTTTGAGGGCTGACATTCCTGGAATGAGATTAGAATGCCTGTCTTTAACCTGCTGATGTTGTTTCGTTAAAAATAATATTCAATCCCTTTGCGCTGGAAGACTGATAGGCTTGGGCACTGTTCTTTGTCAGTGTCAAACCAAGAAATACTGATATTGCTGTGACTTTTTACAATTTGTCTGTATAGGAAAGCATACTTAGTGAACAGAGCTTATATAAGTACCACTTAACACGCCTACTTCAAATGTACGGTCTTTTCGGTCACTGAAAATATTATTTTAACAGCAATGAGGTGAACACCTAAAGCTGGTACAGAATATGTCCCCACTCGCTGAAAGCATTCGAAATACAGCAGTAAAAGGACCCTATCGCTTAAAGCTGGCATAAACCTCGAACACAGTTCTTATGTACACAGTTAAATAATTAAAATGTTTGTAAACGGGTCATACCTGAACTTGCGATTTGCATTTACCATCAGCTCGAAGAAACCATAAAACAAGTAAAAGTGTAATCGTCGGCCTGGCTAATACTCTGATACCCTCCACAATACCAACCTGACGACTGTAAAAAAAAATCCTCTTACAAAATTTCTTTCGCCTAAGTCGATTCGTTTGTACGCTATCGTGTTTTCAACAGAGAAGCAGACAGACAGACGGACATAGTTAAATCTATTCAGAATTTGATCCTGTTTCAGACCATATATATTTCATGGCGGGACTCCGGTGACTCCTTCTTGGCGTTACCTTCCTATGGAAGGTACCTATAAAAATATATAAAAATCAGCCATATTAACTTAGGTGAAATAGCTTGTAGATACAAACCAAATCGTTGCCACCAGGCACCACACCTTAGACTTATTAGAGTAGCCATTTTATGTATTTTCATGTTGTCATCAGCAATATGTCTTTTATGCTCCATTAAGGTCCACTTTACCGATCCGCATACCCCTACAAACATTCCTTAATATATTACCAGTGGCTTTTGTAAGTTCATCCAGATGTCGTCATTGTAATAAGGAACAACAACAAAAAAAAAAGAAAGTCCAAAAGTGATTCAAAGAAAAGCAAATTAAGTGACCAAACTTCATGTTTTAGCATTCGGATTGACATCAAACAAATTTCTCTGCCTCCGTACCTACCCCAGCAGGATCGACTCTCAAAAATAACGATTTGGTAAGTAAAAACTTTTTCTTCATTTTGTATTTGCTGAAAAAAAAAATAGCTTAACATTTACCAACTGCTGCCGGATGTTTCTTACAAAGTTCTAGTCTCAAAGTCAAAATAAGAAAATAAACTTTTTTCGTTTGTATTCTTTATTTTTGCTTTTGCCTTGGTAAAAGTAACGAATGAACGAATTAAAATTGAAAGAAAAGTGAATAATGGCTGTGCGCTATGAGTTGAAGAAGATACATTCTAAAAGGAAAACTCACCAATATCTAATGGAAATCCATTTCGCAGCGGAAGTCATTTCACAAAGTGACAGGGTGTCCGAAACAGTCGTTCCCATTTGCATTACTCGTTGTTCACTTGGGAGTTGGTTTCTTTTTCGACGAAATCGTTGCTTTAATGTTTAAAACAAAGTAAAAAAAAAAGAAACATATTTCATCACAATTTCTTTGAGCAATTTTACACAGCGCAAAGAGTTTTTGCCTCCTACTTTTGGCAACCAAGATGCTTCGCGTTCGCTGTGGCTTGAAAATAGTTTAGTTCAGTGCGTGGAAAAGACTGCATAGCCAGTGATTTGCAGAGTAAGGAAGCTTAAGCAATCATTTCTGAGAGGTAGAATTTTTCTCCAGTTGAAAAATGTTTATTTATTCATGCGTTTCGACTTTCGAGATGTAGACGAGCTTTTCTGCTCATTGTATCCTTGTATCTATATGTCTGTTTGTCATTCCTCTTAACACATAAATTTGTCATGTCTTAGCTGCATGTATATTGCATAATATGTTGAAGGTCCAAAACAAAAATGAATTAAAACAAGTAAAAGTGTTATCATCGGGGCCCTCCACTGCATGGAAGATATGCAAAAAGTTTGCCATGCGAATTAGTAGGTATGTAATGTACACGCATGGGTCTAACCAGGCACGTAGCCAGGGGGGCTTGAGGGGCTGAAGCCCCCCCCCCCCGAAAATCTGAACAAAAAACTAAAAATTAAAACTTTCTAATATAAATTCAAATCTATCAAAATAAGAAGACTATATAAGTATACAGTAGGTATACAAACGCTATGTATGTACACTATGCAAGCCATCGCTTGAACCTGGCTTTATCTAATGCCATGTCAACTCCTGCAATTCGCAATTGCCTTGGTGTAGTTAGTGAAATAGCTAATTTCTTCCGCAACCATTCCAATGCAAATAGAACTTTCAAAAATGACATTAAAAAACACGCGCCAGAGATCCGAAAAACTCGACTTCTACGCCTTTGAGAAACAAAATTCATTGAAAGGCATGACAGTATTATTTCCTTTGTAGAGCTCTTCAAATGCATCTCAATAAGTCTTGAAGAAATAGCGAGCAGAATGTGAGCGATTTCTTCGAAAGCATCAAAACTTTTGGCAGCGGTCCAAAAAAGTGATTTCCTATTAAGCCTAAAGGATCATTCACATGGGAGCGAACGAACGAATTGATGAAATGCGAACAAACCACTTTTAATACATTTATATACAGAAAATTGCACAATTTATTATTTCAAGATATTCTTTTCTTGGAATAAGGTTAAGTTCGAACGAATTTTTTATTCGATACTTTGTGGAACGCGATTTAAATGATGTGGATTGCGAATAGACTGACAATTCGCTACAGGGTGTTTTCGGTCACGGCAAAATGTTTGGAATTCGAAGTTTCGTTATTTAAACTATTTTTAAACTTGTTTTCTTAATACATTTTGATGTGATAATTAATTATCCTCCTCTTGGAATAATAAAATGTGCAATTTTCTGTTTATAAATGCATAAAAAGTGGTTTGTTCGCATTTCATCAATTCGTTCGTTCGCTCCCATGTGAATGGTCCTTAATGCCCTCATTGTATGCGAAAAACTATTCAGTTTAACGCTGCCCTTATCAGTTTTCCTACAGAACAAATGCTTAGATTTTGTTTCTTAAATCTACCGCTTAAAAGAAATTCTGAATTCTCTTAAGAACATCAGAGAAAATGCCGAACATTTTTTCAGAGAGGCTTTTCAATCCGTATCCCAACTTATCGAGGACTTATTTGAAGTTGAGTTAAGAGCTCCAAGAACTTCATTGAAACAAACAACGCGTTCCAATCCAGCGACCTCTTCTACTGAAGCCTATTTTAGAGTGTCTATACTGATTCCTTGCACATATTCATTAATAAAAAATCTTACGGACAGATTCATGGTCAACGAAGACGTTCTACCATCGTTTCAAGTTCTTCTCCCAGGTTTTGCTGCAGTTGAGCGAGATCGAAATGGAAAAGCTAACATGTTGCTTTGATAGTGCAATTTCGTTGTCAACTGTTAAAGCTGAGTACATTCTTTGGTATGTACGAAAAAATATCGTTGAGTAATCCTTCTACCGACGTTTTGAAATTGCTTGATTATGTGACAAGACTTACTTTAGAGCTATACACTTCTTGCTTACGGTTTTGGCCACGCTTCCAGTGACCACAGCTAATGTTGAAAGAACCTTTTCAACTATGAAAAGGATTAAAACAGTGTCCAAAAGCGTTATGGAGAATGCAAGATTAAGCTCACTTGCTATGATATCTGTTCATTCGGATATTAATGTGGATTCAGATAGGTTGTTGATATCATGTTAAAAAAAAAATCAAGACGACATCTCCGTTGAAAAAATGTGTGTACAAAAATTATTTAAGTATGTTCGTTTGCATGTACTTAGCAATTTCAAAACTAATAAAAATCAATGAATTGGACTATGTATATAGTATATAGTTTTTTGTTTAAAGAATTCCTCGTAAGATTTGGAAGCAAGCCCCCCCGAAACAAAATCCTGTGACTCCTTTTTGGCGTTACTAATGTAAATGACAAAGTGAATATACCTTCCTGTGGAGGGTATAATAAAGGAAAGTGACCACGCAGAAAGGATGATACACAAGTAGCGGAACTTAAAAGATAAATGAATAGGAAAACAAATCAGAATTAAAAAACACCTTTTTTGTTTGTCTGTATTATCTGCATTGCATATACATAATAAACATGAGTCATGGATACGGTGACCATATTTTTAGGAGCTAAGCCCAGGATAAAATGAAATAAAAAAATTACAGCAACAGACAGAAAAAAAAAAATAAAGCCATAAATTTATTGTTTATTCAAAGGAAGATATAATCTATAATCTTAATTCCTTCATTACGTAAAAACAACACAAAAGGTACAAAACGGCTCCACGAAATAATGCCCCAAAATAAAAATGAAATAAGGCCCCAAAAAATTATACAAAACGAAAAACGAAAACGTATGGGGGGCATACCGTCTCCCTTGCAACCCCCTGCTTTGGTTTACTGTCAGATTTGGGGCCTTATTTAATTTTTTTTTGGGGCATTATTTCATCGCAGTGGGGCCTTATTTCATATTTGAAATTGGGGTGTTATTTCATTATGAAATAACAACCCAAATTTGGGGCCTTATTTCCTGGGGCCCTATTTCGCGGAGCCCCCCCAAAAGTATAGTAAGTAAGAGTTTTTGTTCGTTTTATCAAATACCAATCATTAAACTTACGTCTTTAATTGATTATAAAATTGCATACAAAAATAATTATAAAAAAATGTTAAGTATTTTAATTCGGCTCAATAAAAATATTTGATGCCGGCTATTGGAGTCAAATGCATCACTCTGCCATTAATTTATATAAAATGGTCCTAATAACCTAAGCAGTGTTTATTGATCTAATATAGTGAGCACTCATTTGTTTAAAATAGCCTGACACAATTGTACGGCATTCATAATTACTCGAAATTATTCGCAACTGTTTCGAAATAACAAATTAAATAAACATGGCACTACTCCAAAATTATGCACTTCAAAAGAATTCTAAAATACAGATAGTGTATATAAACGGGTACTGGTCCCAGAACAATTAATATTTATACTAAAACAGTGATGGGTATTAAAAAAGAACAAATTATGGTTATCAAAAATTAGCATACAATCCCAGAATTTTGAAATTTTCTAATACTGTGGCATCGAATGAACTGAATTAAATATGCGTGCACCACTACCCCGTGAGGCGAGTATCTAAATCCAATACTTCATTAGAGCCAACAAAACAACTCGACAAATTATTCACGCAATGCTCATCCGCACAAAACTTTACTTCACCAGGCTTGCATTTGTGAACAAAAATTCCAAACACGTTCAACAAATGCAGTTAAAAATAAAATATCTCATAAAATTCAGATAAATATTTGCTCACGTTCCGGGCACACCCTCACCTCACGCTTGCAAATGCAATTTGCAACAAACAGATATACAAATTTATTGTCCTGCTGCAATAAAATGCTCGACACAGTCATTTCCGGAAGCAGTGGCGTGGTATTTGCTATTGCAAGTATTTGCACACCGCAAAGGCTAGGTACCTCATAGCGGCAATTATGCATAAATTATTATTTCATTATCACGATTGAAATTGTAAATTCGATAAAATACATTTATTTAGACAATCCGTTTCATATGATTTGTATTTTCGTGGTTAAGGCGCTGGCGAATTGACGATGGTGGCGCACGAATGCTGCGTCTATATAAGGAACAACGCTTTACAGATACCATCATGCGGCGGATGGATTTTGACAAACCAACCGCATACATTCGCTGGAGCGTGTTTAATTTATGAATTTATCAAATAATTCATGAATTTCATATGTGCGGCTTTTGAAGCTGAAACACACTGCATAATATGCAATTATTGTTATCGAGTTGAATTGCGGAAATTGCGAACGTACATACTCGTATAACTTAGAATATCTAGCTAAGGGACTATAATTTATTATAATAATGTAAACTATACTAATTAGCTTATTATCTTTTAAAATCTATAGGTACCCGTAATATGGAAAATTAACCTTCAGATGGATATTGAAAATTTGTTATAGAGCAATTGAGCCTGGTCGATTAAAAACTACCCATACCTCCCATACACTAAAATACTTTTACAATAATAAAAAAAACAAAAAAAAAAAAAAGATAATTTTCTTAATGGTTTTTAATAAAAAGAATTATCAATTACTTAAGACTAAGAGTAGAGAACTCAAACAAATTAAGTAGGTAAAACACTTTTGAAGCGACTACGAGAGAAATGTAAATGAACATTACATAATTAGATTTACAAACTACCTACATTGAATGAAATAATAGTTTTGGACATAGGCTCATTATTGGGCGCTTTTTTTTTTTTTTGCAATCCGATATGGGTTTAGCAAGTTTTCCATACAAATCGTTAGCCCGGATAATCATCGGGGCTTATGACTTAGCCCAGATAAAAACTGTGCTACCAATCTACGATTGTTTTAAATGTTATCGAAAGTGCTATCGATTGTGTCATAAATGACTTTAATTTGTCAACCAAAATAAATAGGGGAGACTGGGACACCTTTGAACGTTGGCCATTTGAACATTGCTAATAAGGCAACATTTAAAAAAATATTTAAAAGTACATATTAACCAAAATTTAAACTTGGTAATACCGTCTTCTTCTTTAATCGTCAACGACTTTCGGATATCCTTTTGCCTGGAAGCAGCCGAATGAGGCGGTTTTTATGCTTAAATTGCATATATTAATTTTCTATTTGTAAAGCATCATTCACATGGGAGCGAAGGAACGAATTGTTGATATGCGAACAAACCACTTTTTATGCATTTATAGACAAAAAATTGCACATTTTATTATTCCAAGAGGAGGACAACTAATTCTCAAATCAAAATGTATTAAGAAAACAAGTTTATAAAGAGTTTAAATAACGAAATTTCGAATTCAAAACTTTTTGCCGCGAACAAAAAGACCCTTGGCGCGAATTGTCAAAGTCTATTCGCAATCTACGACCTAAGCAATACAATTCCTGTGGACGGGCAAAGCCGGGAGGGTACAGGCTATATTATATAAAAATGTTGGTGTGTATCTAAGCCGGATAATGGTCGCTGAACCACTGAAGCTATCCGCCTTCATTCCTATTAAAAAATAATAATTGAACAAAAATATATCAAAATAAATCTTGAAATATGTATGTATTTAAAATAATTTTTTTAAGCAGAACAACGTTTGCCGGGTCAGCTAGTACAAACTTAAATGCCGTAAATAATTAATTTGATCGAAGGATTTTCTTTTGTTCTCTGCTATTGGACATCGTCGTGACTGATTCGCTGAAATAGCTATCATTCAAAACTTTTATTTGCAGTTGCAGCTTCAAGCATTGAAACATTGGTTCATTGGTTAGTGCGCTGATCAACATTACACTTCAAGACTTGATAACACTGCCCTCTTCTACTAAAGGTCTGACAAATATTCAAGGTCATACGTCAAATAAGGTATAAAATTGTTGGTCGCAAGCAGAACATTTGCATAGCTTCGTAGCTCCTAAGAGTTTTCGAAATCTGCTGACTTAAAAGTGAAATCTATCTCTCCGTAGAATGGAAATATACCACATCGAGCGCAACCTGTTTTCACTTATTGGACTCTGCATAAGGATACGCTGCGTAACATGAATTTCCAAGCTCATATCAACGTCTCCATTAATCATCCTACATAAATGTAATTACCTATAGATGACATACAACATCAATCTGTGCTCCCACAAACGATTTCCTTCTAGCTATATATGAACTTTCCGAAGGCCGGCCGGAAGGATTAAAATCCAAACACAAAGCAGCAGGTACCAAGTTAAACTTGGAACATGAGGGCGATTCTATCCCTCTCTTAAAATGTATTCAAAAATGAATACTTATGAACGTATGAACGCAAAGATGATACGAAACGCAAGCGTGATAAATATTTTTCGTACTGCTTTTTAGTCAAATCAGCATTTTAATACCAAAATTAAAAAAAACTATATTTCTTGGCAAACAATAACAGATTTACATTTATTATTCTCCATTTTTCTGTTAATCTGGCAAATCCCTCCCTAATGCACTAATTGTTTTATTTCTCGACAGTTACAGATGATGATAAATGATGTTAGTTTAAATATTCGAATGAAAAATAATAAAGAGCTTCGCAACATCCTTTTCGGCTTCCAACTCAAAGACCCCACCATCTCTCATGAAAAGTTGGCTGCAGCACGAGACATTTTACACAATGCTCGGCTCAAATACACTTGGGCGTATACACAACATTTGTACATTTCATTACAGTTATAGAAGTTGCTCTAACTGTGGATAAGGCACAGCCACATAGATTAAATAGGGGGGTATGAGTATTATAGCGTTATCGTGACAGGATTTTTATGGTACACAAAATACTTGTGAATGTGGGTTAATTTGATTTATGGAAATTGTCAGATTAACATTTTTAACATGAAATCTTACATGGAACGATAACAAAAGGAACTCCTGTCAGTCTTGCGAATAGTAAATACACACGACCTAACCTATTCCTACCTTACTTCAACTAGGGTGTAGTTAAATGTATGGTTTCGGCTTTGGTGTCGGTATATGTGTATATGTATGAGGGATCATATTACAATGTACACGCATACACATCCTTTCGGCTGACAATTGGAGCGTTCTCTTTGTTTTTTTTTACATTTTTCACTGTTTATACATTCGTTTGCATAATAAATAACCTCAGGTTATGATTGCCAGATGGATGGAAGGATACGCGTGCGTGTAAGCGTGGTTAAGTCAAACGAATTTGTTCGATAGGTATAGTAGCGAGAATAATTTACCATATTATAATGCTAGATAATAAGACATGACATGCATTCTAAATTAAGTTCAATAATCTGTAAAGTATATTATGCATTCTAATCTAAGTAAGGTAATACCTCTAATCGTAAAAGCTTCTGCAAAGTGTTTGTGTCCTAGCAATCGGTGTGAATTTAGAAGCATTTATGGAATCTAGGTGAACGTAGAATTGATGTGCTGGCGTTGTTTTAAGCGGTAATACCTTCTATTTCGAGCGAGGCGTTCTATGTCTAATTTCAAAGGACATAAAAGGTATAGCGAGTATAATATTGCTTGTAAGGAGCTTAGTAGGCCCCTTACATTTGTATAAAATATAGGACACATACACGCGAATAGCTGCAAGAGATTCTGTCCTAAATAAACGTGCTGCGACTGCGACCAAATTCAGTAAGCGGTAAGCCGGACTCCACAGAGAGCCTTGTACTTATTTCACTCTGAGATAAGGTCACCACTGACAAGTTCTTTTCATATTTCCGGTACAGACATTTTATAGGATGCAAAAAATTGCTTACATCTTTAAACGCTACATCAACTCAACTACACTTCGCGAGAAATTGGCAAAAATTTACAAAATTTCAAGTTCCAGCTTGAGACTCATCTAGTTAATTATGGGGGGAGCGTAAATGGAATCCAACTAGAAATTGTGCCCCTAAATAGGTCAAAAGCTGTTGTACGATGAGATATCTAATGAAGCCATTAACAAAATCTCAAAACATCCTTCCGAAAATAATGCTTTGAGATCACAGAGCTCTACAGAAAAACATGCCATAAACCGAAATATTTAGCTGCATAGCTTGAGTAAGGCTATGTCCTAATTGGAGAGTGGTGTAGTGGGTGGTGGTGGTGGCAAAAATGACTTCTAGTACTAGTAGTGAAAATGCTGCATATTTTTTTTTTTAGAAATTCATAGGTATTTATAGAATATCCATTTCAGGAAAATTTATCAATCTAGCACAAAATTACCCGCTAGAATCTATCAAAAATCTCCAATTGGTACAAAATAATCATAATCAAATGCCACTTCGCCGCTGGCGTTACTTCTTCCGGGAAAGGCGAACCTATAACGCTTCAATAGCGCCTCAAGATGCTTGCAGATGTATGTTAGTTCTGCACTTACATTCGAGCCAAAGATATTCGGCCCTAGCGAGGTATCCGTCGGAACGGAAAATTCTCCACAACGAATACTCCGTCGGAGACTCAAATGTCAAATTACATTCGAGGTATCCGCCTTAGGAGAGAATAATTAAAATGCGACAACGCTTTGAATTGACATGATGTTGTTTCGTTCTATATCGGGGTTTTCCATTTAGTGCTTGTTTTTCGTTTGTTTTTGCCCTAGAAACACAAATTTAATGATTTTTTCTTTATTTATAAACACTTCACTGCAAATCGTAAACAAATTCCGCAACCAATTCCTGTCGGAGCATTTCGGAAGAAAATGTGGATGAAGCTGTCAAAAATATCAGTAAAAACGCACTTGATCGCACTGAAACTCAAAACACAAGTGTGCGTTCCTGTCTGTCTGTTCCTACTGTCCGTCCGTATGACGTAGAGTTTGTGGGCTTCCCGCTAGGAGGCGTTTTTTTATGCTAGCTTTAACATTAACGGTACCTCCCATATAGAAATTTAGATTTTTCCCAAAAACGGCTCCAACGATTTGAACAAAAATTGATAGTTGAGTTAATGTAGGCATGCTTAACATGACTGCATATCCATCCAAATTGACTTTTTTTCGAAATCGGTAAAAACGATTTAAAAAAAAACTTATTTTTAAGGTACTATAGACATTTTTAACTCGATAGCAAACTCAGTTTTTTTCTAAAAAGACTGCGTCCTTTGCTATCCACCCAAATCCCTAATAATAGTAGGACTTTAAAAAGTGCTCATATCTCGAAAACGCCATTTTCGATTTTGATAAAAATGTAAGATTTGCTCAGTTTTGAACTAAACAGTTGCAAAACAGTGTTTTTTTTTAACCATGAATGCGTCCTTCGATTTCCACCACAATCGCTAAAAATGGTACCTACTTTAAAAACTGCTCATATTTTGAAAACGCCATTTTCGATATGGATCAAAATGTATCTGCTAGGTAATGTTTATTACAGTTAGTAACAGTGCTTTTCGAACCAAAAGTTGTAACATTTGTCAGCATAATTTTACAAAAAACCGCTCTAACAATTTTGATCAAAATACATAATTTATTATTTAAGACATTTTTCTCAGAAAACTCGAATGCAGTCGTTTCTCAGAAATGGCTAAGTACTCAAATCCCGATCTGTATTCACATCCGGTATATTTTTGCTAAGCCCAAAACTTCAGTGGCAATATAATTCGAAATTCATCGCCTACTTGCCTCCTTCAAGTGTCAGTTCGGGGTGAAATTTGAAAGTAAGTAATAAAGTGTTGTAGTTAATACAAACGTAGATAATGTTTATGTAGTATGTATTATACTTTTTTAATTAACAAGGGTTCAATTACTAAAAATGAGTACTTTTTAAGTGGGTATGATTTTAAACGTAAAACGTAAACGTAGAAAATGCTGAAATGACTCTGAGATTCTGCGAGATTCGCAATAAACGAGAAAGTTTCGTGCGACTCTGTCGTGCACATTTTTATACCCGGTACCACACTGTGGTGAGGGTATATTCACTATGTCATTCCATTTATAACGCCCATAAGGAGGGGAGGCGTTGTAGGTATGACAAACTATATATATTATTGATCAGCATCACTTTCTTAGTCGATCTAGCGATGTCCGTCTGTCTGTCCGTCTGTCCGTCCGCACGATTACGGCCGTAATTTAAGAGCTATCGACTTGAAATTTGGTACGTAAGCTTTTATCCACCAAACTGAGGCTAAGTTCGAAGATGAGCAAGATCGGATGAAAACTACTACTACCTCCCATACAAAAATATCAGATTTATATAGCTTCTTATGTTAAAAATTAAATTTAAATAGCTACAGTAAAGATAGCAAGTTTAAACTTTGCACATTTTGTTTTAATAATATTTAAAAATTTTTGACAGAAAATGAGCTTGATCGAATAAAAAGTACCCATACCTCCCATACAAATAGTATATTTTTAATGCTAAAATATTTTTTTTATTTTACAATAATATAGTACCGGGTATTTGAGCTTCGGCATAGTCGATGATAATTGTCTTACTGGTTTTATTGTACTTTCGATTTCGCGCCATATCGGGTGAATAAATGGATGGTCAATTTTTTTTTCGATGAGGTTGGTGATAAAATGGGCTCATTACGAGCATTTAGTTGTTATACAACAGATTTTTCCCTGAGCGCTGCAAGTAATATCTAATTACATCCTAGATTCGGTTTTATTTCAGTACGCACATTATACATAATTCTAAAACAGACTATGTTATGTAGGTACTATATTATATATCTACAGTGTTACAGGTTTATCAATACCTCACGGATATTAATTGATGCAATTAAGCGAACAGCTTGAAAGCCCCTTAGCACGGTAGTAAAAAGCTTTAAATGCTCAAAAGTAGGCATATTGTCGCACCATATTTCTTAACCCTTAACCCATTACTTTAAAAAGCGGTCATCGCGTAGGTTCTGAAATGTACACAGCCGTCATCACTTTTATGATTACCATGTCGACAATTTTAATCTACAACTCTGCTGATGGCCATAAAAGGAACAAAAAGCAATACAACCAACAACCGACACACTGACGTCCAATACAATATGCGTTGATGGTTTCTTTCATGGCAAACAAAAACACACATACATATAAATAGCTTTCCATGCAGCCGTAACACCATAATAGTCCCATGGCTATACACCACCTACACCTACACAATATGGACTACAACTCCAGTGGATGGGTTTGAATGAAAACTATTCCTTTATTACTATGATAACGGCCAAAAGATAATCAAGTCATAAATCTTGAATTAAAATTAATTTTGCAGCAAAACATGCCGCCCATGGGGGGCTGGAACTTTATAGTGTAGCCGTCCAGTGCCATCAACATAAATTGAGTTCATTAAAATTGTTTTCTCCTGATGCCATCGTCAGTATACGCTGTCGACCGACCGCTATCTGTACCCCTTCATCATACCATCCAAACGAAAAGATATGGTGCACTCAGCATAGAGCTACTAGTGGTCTCTGCGGTTCCATACTGATGCCTGATCCCGATGGTCTCGTCCTCCTGTGATGGTTTGTTGTGGCAGTTGCCAGGATGTTGATTTGTTTTATACTCTACGTGTTTTTTTCTTCAAGAAATTTAATCGAATCGGCGGAATGGAAAAGAAGGCGAATATAGTAGAAAATTAAATCCGCAGCCAACTATGGATACCTAATACCTATATAGTATCTACCGCTAGAGAGTAAGCAAGCATCCGACAGAAAGGATTTTCGTATGTATATGATGGCGGTTTGTATGCGAGTTAGTCCCCACTCGTGCTCCACGAAGTGAGAATTGTTGAAAAAAAAAGGATTCTTTTTCTGGCAGGATCTGCGGTATTTCATTTAAGCTCTTATTCCGATGCTGCAGTTCCTGAAAATGGACGACGATGTTGCTGTCGTTTTAATGGCATTTTAAGTGCCATTTTGTTGTGAGTTTGTTCGCCGAGAAATATTGTTGTTTCGACGTCTTGTCGTTCCAGGGATATTAACCATTTGATGCGATTATATTGTACTTGAATTAAGCGAGTTTATATAGGCGCGTCTGCTAATACGCTACAGGAAAGAAACATGAAATTTCAGTAGAAACAGTGTCATAATCATAAAGGATAAGGCAACAAAAAATGTTTTACACTTTTAGGACTTTACTATGAGTTTTGGTATTGTTGGTACTTCTAGGAACAAGAAACGCAGTTAGCTATACTTGTTTCTATTTATCAGATGAGAAGGTATCTTTTGTTTGTTTCAGACTTTTCTTTGTTTACATAGGTAATAATTGTGTAAGGGTACTGCTTGGCTCTTAAATAGCTATATAAAATATAAACAATTATTTTTTTTGTTACTATAAGACAGTTGGACGGCAATAGGTATAGCATGTTGTACAGTCCTGTTTAAGCCATATGCCTTCCAGTTGAATACAAAAAATCGTTATTCGTGTTGGTAGCACTGCCCTTGGCTTCTAAAACTGCTGTAACTTGGATGAAGAGACTTTGTCCACCCAGGCTCCGCTATAAGGTCTGAAAACCAATTGAACATTTTTATCACCATAATTATGGCTCAAAAGCATCAAAATTATCAAGAAGATATCCTTTTGGGTCGTTTTGGATGCAAATCTCTCCGACTGATTTTCGGCCTTCTTTCCGTTGAAGCGCTTTGAATGGGACGATTTAACAAAAAATTCTAAGAAATTGTATTAAAGCGCAAAACAGTTGGACCAGAAGGTGGAGCGAACTTCTTATAGCAAACCGCAACAGGGCATCCTTCGCCAGTGAGTGGGAGAGGAAAATGACGACAAAGCCATGGATAGTTCATTCAAGATTCTCGACTGTTTTATAGAAATCGGCTTGGGCCAAATTCTTATGCGCGGTTTCACAGTGAAATTTCAGTATACCTAGGTACATACTTAGCCCAATAGATAAGTGTCACTCACAACTTTAAAAATTACCCCTAATTTTAGAGGCAAATAATTTATTTTGTTTAATTAAACTCGTAAAACGAATAAAAAAACTATATAGCTTGCCACCTTGCCAATATATGTGAATGTTTTAATATTGGGCACACTACGATTTATATTCAAATATGGCACTATGAAACAGAAATCGACCCTTGAGTGGAATTTTATGTCGTTTTCCATTGGTTTCACTCGGGGATTCACTCATTCTGAAATCCAATGGAACAAGAAAACTGCTTCTGGGCTACTACGCTCACGTATTGGTGAAACGTCAAAAATTACTGTATGGCTGCTGCCAGTTGGCTTGTATAAAATACATAAAATGCACTTGTGTAAGTGCTTCTCGAGTGGATTCTGACTTGAAATCGAGAAGCGAAATTCTCTCCTCAGAATCAACAGAAGAGTATTTTTTGCGCCAATGGAACGGTTTCAGAAGCGATTTTCTTGATTCCGGACGCTCCCGGACGATTCTTTTTGCCCAATGGAAAACGACATTAGGGAGAATCGATACTTAGTGGTCACTGTGAAACTGGGCATTAGTGCCTCAATTTGGCTATTAGGTAAATAAAATTTGTTCCAAATGTTGGGTTAGCAATCAACCAGAGGAAAAATCTTGAACCAAAAAAGATAACTTTAAGTCCAACACTCAAATTTGCTCCTTCAAAATATTGCATATCAGGGTATAATCTACTTTGAAGCAATTTAAGTATGCCTACAGAATTAAATTTGATCAAACATTTCAAAAACTGTTTTCGGATTATAAAATTACATTTTCAAACTTTTCTCTAAGAGTTGCAAAATAGAAGGACAGCCATCGCTTCAGTCATTGTATTTCGTTCTTTGGAGATTTTTTTTTTTCTTAATTATATTCACTTTTATTTTCCGTTTTTTTTTTTTTTTAATATTTAACAAATGAAGACGCATAGCCATAGGCCCCCAGTCTTGCATGAAGATCAACTTCAAGCGAAAACGACTAAACGACTAAGAAAGTCGCACAATTTCAATGAAGTTATCCCAATCTAGGATAAAAATCGTTCCCGTCATTGTCGGTGTGTTTCCGTTTTTCTTTTTTTGGCCCGCTATCGTCGTCCTTGTCAACTTTGAACAGGAATATAAATCAATTGAAAAACTTGGTCGCATAAACGTAGATAGAGATGGTGAAAAAGTTAGACATCTCACCCACCGACAACTTTTTTGTTCCATCTCAAGAGAGGACAATTCTTGCGAGTCTCCTATTCGTGTAATATATGTTTGTACCTACCTACACAACGTAAAACGAACACTCATACCGAAACGTTTTTCGCAAAGATAAAACAAAATAAATAGACAACATACAATTTGTTGACAGCTGTAAAAACTAGATTGTGTTATAAACGGATGCAAGGACATGAAATCAAAATACCTAAATGTAGAAGACGTGCCGCATTGTTGCGAATACATTATCGGAATAACGTTGAAAAATATTTTAGGGCTTTGCCCGTGCCCAGGAATTGTATTGCGTGAGTATCTTTTTGCAACTTTAACTCACATCATGCGTGACAAACGAATATAAGTGCTTCACTACTTCCACTGAACTCTTGTGGGAAAACCTATGTGGAAGCCCTTCCAGAACTTTATTTTGGATGTAGATAATGTTGTCGGTTAGAAATGTTACCATGCCGTTTGATACGAGTCGAAGATGTTGCTTTGCAGTCCAGCACACTGCAGACCCCTTGAGTCTTATAGGACACCATAAAGTGGTATCTTTGTATGTAGGTCGAGAGGTGAAAGAAGCACAAGCGCAGTAATTATGTACGTAGTATGGAAGAGGCTACTTCTAAAAAAATGCAAGTTTTAATACGAACTCAAAACCTAACCTTTGATAACTGCCATTGGAGTACCAATCTACCCATCATATGAAGCCCTCAAACTACTCTTACAACACAGCACACTTCATGTTCATGGAATACAGCCCTCAATTTCAAACAACCGAAAACAAAGTTAAAAAAAAACACTCCACTCAACATTCCCCTTCAACTAAATTTGAATATTATTTGCATTACCATGCGGGGATCCGTCCGGCTAATTGAAAACTTTTCAAACTCACTGAAAAATATACCTAAGTGATATTCGCCGCAATGCACAATGCACGCAATGTATAGAGGCAAAAGTTCTGCAGAGTCGTTGCTGAAATCAACCTCAAAATAGTTTCCATCAAGGCAACATAAATCATCGTGCAACTGCCGGTGCTTCCGATCATCAAATTAAAATTAAAAAAAAAAGTTTTCTCCTCAACTTGTTTTCAATCTGAAATCATCATTGAAAATGGAAATAGGGACACTACTGAAAAGAGCAGGATATTTATGATGGTACACCGTATACCCAGACCAACAAAACACGATAACTACTGTTGATGTTCGAGTACAATGAAAAGGAAGTGATTTTTATTGACTGGAAAATATCCTTTGGCTGTTTTCAAAACTGTTAATTATTACTGACTGAATTAATTGGATTTGCTTTGGCAGGTGGTTTTCTTTTTTAAGTTTAATAAACTTTTTTGATACACTTATATTCGACTTTGACAGTTTCATAGAGTAGATATGGCAAATGATTTTTTTTTTTGTGTGACGACTTCACGACTTATTTGCGATGACAAATTGAGCTAGCGGATACCATCACCCTTCGGTCTACATAATATACAAATCTGGGAACATACGCCTAGAAAGATATGTGGAGTGGTCATGTAGATAACTCAAAAGTTCATATATTGGAATTAATGGTAAACTTGTCATTGGTTGATTCACATTCGGATACTTAGATTTTCAATAACCATATGATTTGATATCGCCGACTTTGGTTATCGACATATCGTAATATACGTTGGCTCATGTGATTAGTGAAGGGTCTACCCCGATATCTCGAAAAAAAACTCGAAAGCAAAAATCTCGAATGTAAAAATCTCGAATTTAAAAAATCTCGAAAAAAAAATTTAGAAAGCATAATCTCTAATAACAAAAATCTCGAAAAAAAAATCTCGATATGTATGGGGGGCATGCTGCCCCCTGCAACCCCCCTGCTTGGGTTTACTGTTTGGATATGCGGTGGGTGCAAAAAAAAAAAATCTCGAATTTGCTTTAGTTTACTTCATGATGCCATTAGTGATATCCAAATAGGAATTATCATTACACCACCTAGGAGCCTACTGAGGGATTAGCTATAGCTAAATTCCCATTTTGCATGGTTCAACGACGATATAGGATGCTCTTTGGTGTAGCTGTGAAATGACTCTTAGATGATGCAGTGACTATTTTACCACCACCTTCAATGGCATTCATCATCGTCCCTAAAATAAATTGAGGATCCATTTGTGAGGTTTAATAAAAATCATAATAGGTAATATACAAATTAGTTCACAGGGGATAGGGGCGCATCTTTCACGGTTGGCAGAGGAAAAAGCTAAACGTATCAAAAAGTATGCTTAAACTCAGACAGTGGCTCGTGAATACCTCAAGATAACTGTTGGGAGTGTCAATATAACATGAATTACGAAGCTAATTTCGGATACATCAAATTGGACTGTTCTCACCACTATTTTAGACTTGGCTTAAGTTAATTAAGTTGGACAAAAGAACAAGGTTACATTCAAACTCATCTCTAAAGAAAATTAACCAATTCTTTCAACTAATCAGGAGTCAGATTCGACAAGTAACAGGACTCCTTGATACTTTGACAGACACTGTGTGTCAAAAAACACATGATGCTCGCGAAATAAGGCCCCAAAAAAAATTAAATAGGCCCCAAAAAATTATAAAGGAAATCACAACAACAATTTTAAATAAAATTTGGGGTGTTATTTCCTTTTTTTTGGGCCATATTTCCTAAAAAGAAGAAACGAAATAAGACCCCAAACGAAAATCGAAAACGTATGCAACCCTGCTTGGGCTTACTGTCAGATTTGGGGCCTTGTTTCATTTTTATTTTTATTTTTTTTACATTATTTCGTGGAGCCGATGGATATGGGTATAGCACAAGACAATAATAGTAAACTAACCAGTAACCAAACCACGTAAACGTCGTCTTAAATCAGCAGATACAGCTGCCAGATCAACCAAAGTATTAGCCGCTTTTATAAGAAACTGCGAGAACATAAATGAGCTCTGACAAAAGGCAAGCTTATGACTGCGGTGATCCGAGTTTGGAAGTCCCTTAGTCGCCCTATTACCCGAGGACTTATTTTCCTGCATCTACAGATATATAGCTACCAATAAAATGTTACCCTCAAAGCAGCAGTACATGTTATGGTATTGGCGCCATTAACATTCTTGCCAAGATTAAATTCTCGAGCGGATTAATGTTACCTACAATTGGGCTTAAAAGGAAACAAACTACGATTGTGATTCGGTCATATCAACTGTGTATAATTGGCGGGTAATCAGCCAAATACAAGTTAAAGCTTTGGAAATCGAGTCAAATCTCCTTACGCTTCCGAAAGAGGCTCCTGGAGTCTTTGTCTACACACTGCTACCTTGGCCGAAAATTTAGTTTCACCAGAATTAGATAAGGCATCTCAAACGGCCCGGAATTGGGCATATATTGAGAGGAAGGTGAATGACAGACTCGCGAAGTACATATATCCTTGGAATCATTTTTTAAATGATTTTTAAAGAATGTTAGAAAAAGTTTTGGTGTCATATAAATCCTTGATGTTCAAATGGTATGACCTATGACAGCTACATCCAAAAGTGTATTACTTACTTCGCAGTTGATTGCGTCTCTCGTCCAAAGGGGAACTTCGGATACACACGTGCACGTGAAATGTTTTGGATCTTAAATACACCGCGTACAGGTCAACAGTTCATGGAAACTCTGCATAGTTATACAAAGCTGACAGTATAGCTATGCACAAGGTAAGGGTAATGGGTAAGATAGGATGGGGAAAACACAATAAGGATGTACCTATAACTGCGCCATTTGCCAGAGGAGCAATGTCGGCGATTATTTTTGCGGTTTTGTGATGAGAGGAGGAGTTGGTATAAAGGTTCTGTAATGGTAAGACCTCGTTTGGTCATCACATCATCATAGAGATACATTTAAGAACTGATTTATAATCAATATCACACCCACACGACACAACTGCAGAAGTTCCTGGAAGCCTGCCTGCAAATTGAACACCGAATACAGACATTAAAAACCTGAACTGCTACTGTACTGACAGCCAGGGGTGAGAAACGATTAATCGCGTGGCTTTTTGCTTATTGCAAAAAATGGCATACGATTATGCTTATGTTCTGGACTGGAACTGTGGCTAACCAAATATCTTTAATTTAATTTTATACAAACGTATTAATAAAAGTGTAATTGTTCGTTAACTTTTAATTAAACTAACGTGTTTCATTTTATATACATCCACAGGCTCAATAAAAAGTAAATCCAAATGAACAGGCGGATTTCTGAATTTAATTTTAAAAAATGCCATTATAACTCAGCCAGAGGCGTTTGTAAATCTACAAAGTGATGTGGATAATGAAAGTTTGCATATATACTGAAATGGAAACGGCAGAGGCTTTTTATAATACCGAAAGGCGACAAGCCGCCAGAGTATTACGACAATAACAAAATAGACTGTCAGCTGAAAGTAAAAGCGGGGACTTTGCTTAAAAGCTGGTTACCCTACCAAACCTGACTAGACTACGTATTGTGTTCGGTATAAAACAAAACAGCGTAAGTTTTAACTTAAACGACCCACTACTTTTCGAAGTGTCGAGAAAAAGCGTTTGCAATGGTTTTTTTTTTGTATAATGGTAGGTGCGACGATTTTTAGTCCCATTTTGACCTAACTTCAGCTGAAAATTTTTGGGCGAATACCTCAGTTTGGCTGAAAATTTATGTTCAATCGGTACGGGGTCTTAGACTTTTGCGAACACAAACATACGCAGGCTGAATTTGTATATATAAAAGTTATGTAGGTCCAAGACTGTACACGCAAAAATGCAAAACCATTCAGGAGAACAGAAACAGAAGTACTCACAGGTATCCACAACTCAGTACCCTTTGTAAATTCCTGCAGCAAACTACTGCCAACTATCGAGCTCTTTCTGAACCCGAACATTTGAATTGCATTAAAAAATGTTTTCTTAATTTCAATTTAAATTCAACAGGCGGCTTCAAGTTTCCATTTACTTGTATATTTTCTTCATTGCGATCTGCAAAATTTTCGTCAAAATCTCCCCAACAGGCATTTCTTCAAGTTGCTCGTCCTTCTTTCGTAATTTTTGCTGCTGCACATAATCTATTCCTCATCACAACCGTATAGCTTGGCATGTAATTTTGTTGATAGCTGTAAAACTTTTTCAAACCCTATACCGCCATACCAATGTAAAGTTCATGATAATGGTTCCTTATAGATTTGTACGCCCGGAACAAGACAAAAGAAATGGCGATGGGCGCACTAACAGGATAAAATAGAACGAAAGAAAAAGTACATGAACTCAGCGCAGTCATAGAGAAAGTTCTTGATAAATATACCACCCCCACACCATGCCACCGACCGCCAACCCCTTTGCATGGACTTTCACCAGCATAATAATAATAATTATTCCAAAGGACCCAGAATATAATATAATGAATGTGGGAATCTCATTCAATTCGTGCTTTGAAATCGTCATTCGAATCGCAGCGAATATACGTAAACTATACAAAGGGATGAAAAGCAGAAATCAAATCCTGAGCCAAAGGATGCATCCCACAGAGACCATTTGAGGGACGATTATGTGCCGCCACTAAGCAGCGAGATAAATGGTGTAGAACACAAACACGCCAGCGATGGTGGCTTAAGTAAAGGATAATTGCCTGTTTAAACATTAACAAGTTGAACTTAAAGCGTTGGCTGTGCTGCCGCTGCAGGTATACTATAACATTTTCTATCGCCATCGTAGGTACTTCATGTGCTCACTACATATCTACTTTGTGTGTGTGCATGTCCTGACTCTTGCATCCCTTTTCTCAGAGTCTCTTTAATATGGCGGTCTTTCAGAGAAGATAAATTACTATGTAATTAGACGTTGTGTTATGCTATATTCTTTTTTTTATCTTACTCGTTCTTTAACTTTCGATTGCCTTGCGATCTGCAAAGGACTGGATGAGGATGACAACGGCAGGCGAGTAGCTCCACTTTCAAGCAGTAGTTTCGCATTGCCGGGCCAAGTGGAAGAAAATCGTTGTCTTTTAGTTTTCTCTGCGAAAGGATTTTCGTCTTGGCCATCCATTAGAGTTCTATTGTCAGAATTTTTCTTCCATACCTGTTTTTATTTTCTTTTTGTGATCCGAGCGCGCGAATGAATTGGTAGAAAGTTTTTAGTCCTTGGCTTGAGTTGTGTAATTATTTGAGAAGCTTTTGTTGTTTTGCATTAATTATTTGGGTCATTAAATGGGTTTTCTTTTGATCGTGGGTTTTTTTTTTGTGACGGAGGAGTGGCATATCTGTTTTAAGTTATATCGTAAGTTTTGCTTTGATGTTTTTAGAAATGACTTTCCGACAGGGAGATGGTGCAGCAAGGACATATCAAGTAATGGTTTATTTTTTTTTTTTCGTAATTATGTAAAAGACGGGACTTTTTACTTCATTCTTTAAGATTTTTCTTAAATAATAGGAGTTGTGGTTTTATATTTGCGTAATGAAAATAAAAGACTAGGGCCAGTTTGAAGACTAGCTGATAAAGTATCGGATAGCCTATCCGGAATTTATGTATCGTATCAATTGTCAGATAAAAAATTGAAAGATGAGGTATGCATGCATATAATAGTAGTGACGCCTTCTTATTCGTGGAAAGTAGTTGCAGTTTTACGTTCAGATTTCAGGATTACAAATTTTAACTACACACTCATGTCCAAGGCAAATGACAAAATGAGATCTTTTGACATCCAAAAATTAGAGTAGTTTTCTGAGCTTTTATTGTGCCGGGTGCGATTATTTCTGTTCTATTTCTTTTAATTATTTTTTATTTATTTTATTTTAATTATCAACATTCTTATACAGATATTATTAATGGTCTCGGATAACAATTTTTAAACTGGAATCTCAATATTTAAACAAAGGAAATATCGAAGGTGATAGAACAAGTCCTAAAATAGCAATGTGACCTTACACGGCTGTTGTAAAACCGATACTAACGTATACGGTAATCTAATCTGGTGGCAAAAGCTGCTCAGGGCAAGAAACCATAGAACTATGACAAGAAGGGCCTGTATTGGCAACCCGGCTCAATGAAAACCAGCCCCACTGCGCGGCTAGAGGCTATACTTAATCTTAAGCCACCAGACCTCTTCGTACAGAAGCTGCAAACAGCGCCCTTCGGTTAAGCCAGACCAAAAACAAGAAACACAGAATAACGAGTCATGCACAAATCTTGAATAAATACAAGGGCAGAAATGTATGCACGGACTACACTACTCAACGTCTAGATTTCACAAGACAAGCCATCGCCCCAATCATACCCATCTATAAACGGATAGATCAAGAATGGAGGTCAGTGTTGACGCGGATTTTTACTCCGAAAGTTATGAATCCTTCGGGTAATCTCAGACAGAAGATTTGGAACAAAATACTAATGGCGATAAATGAAAGATGGAGCAAGATTGATTCCTAAGTCGTAACCAGGAAAATATGGCTACTCTACAACATTTTGGGAATCTATAGCTAGCTCACTTTTACTTTTACATGCAAAACTGTTATACTCACTTTTGGTTTTGTTATACTCACTTCCCAAAAAAAATACGCCGACTCAAAAAACTAATAGAAATTTAAAAATGAATAATAAAAATAAATCATTGTCCCTGGCTTGTTGTCATTATCACCTCACCATGTTCTACATGCTGAAATATTATACCAAGAAAATGAGAATCAGCAGATATGGCCTATGTAGAGGATGTGGTGACGAGGAGGTGCATGAGAACAGCCCCACTTTCTTAGCCACTGACCCAGCGCTTTGCCATATAAGAAATATAATTCTTGGTACTTATTTACTTTTCGAGGACTTAGAATAACTTTCCGACAGGTCCATAAATGGAATATGTACTTACATTTGTAAATTCCTCGGGATGATTAACCAAAACGTACGTTTTTCATAGAGTGCGGGAGAGCGAATCACAATAGATCTAGATTAAACGAAGTGTCGCCATCGCCAGGTATAGATGTCTCACGTTTCTCCATATTGATGGTTACCATAGTCATCACAACGATATACTGATGCTAGTTAAAGCGTCAAAAGTGAGTGAACACTAATTTATCTAATGTCTTGAAACATATCTAAAAACAATGGTTTCTAAACCCCAAAAACAAATGAAAATATATAAATAAAATCTTATGTTGGTTTGTGTATGCTTCAAAAACTCGAAAATATTCGCACCGATTACGCTTAAATTTTCAGACAATCTTTGATATCGGCCCGAGAAAATCAATTCAGAAAATCGATTTATTCCCATTTTTCACATTTTAAGAAATAGCACTATTATATAAGACCTAACCAATACAATTCCTGTGCACGGGCAAAGCCGGGCGGGTACTGCTAGTACATATAAATGATGTCCCATAAATCGCGCAAAATGTAATTTTGATAGAAAATATAGACCTTTAATTAGAAAGCTTAAATTTGTTATTGATTCATAGAGTATACGGATTGGGGTTACCTATATAGCACATCGGATAAATGGCCGCCACGGCTTTGCTGGCAAGTATCTACTTAATTTTGTATTGAAATTTTCTATGATCGTTTCGCATAAATGTGGCTGAATTTCATTAATACGCCTCCCTATTTCTTCTTTCAAGGCGTTGATGGTCGTCGGCCTGTCGGCATAGACCTTTGACTTTAAAAATCCCCAAAGAAAAAAGTCCAATGGCGTTAAAACGCAAGATCTAGATTCTGGATGGCCAATCCTGATCGCAAAAACGGCCGATTACACGATTAGGAAATTACTCATGCAGTAATTGAATTGTTTTTCTGGCTGTATGGCATCCGGGACTGTCTTGTTGAAACCACATGTTGGTCAGCGGCATCCATATCTTGAAATTTAGGCACTAAAAACTGGGTTATCATGTCACGATAACGAACACCATTAATTGTTACTGCCTGACCAGCAGCATTTTCGAAGAAGAATGGTCCGATAATGCCTCCGCGGTTCCGCTCCAGCCTAAAATCCGCACCAAAGAATTACGCGTTGTAGATGCATTAGTTTCTCAACAATTGCAATTACTCGTGGGTTTTCTGAGCCATCAAGATGAAAATGAGCTTCATCACTGAAGATCATTTTGTTCGAAAATTGCGGACTGTAGGTATATAGCTGACAAACCTTCATTATTTTTAAAATATTGCTCAACAAAGAGAATGCGATGTTTTTTAGTATCTATAGCGCTTCATTTTACTAAAGAACTGTCAGCTGTATTATTGTTATGATTTTACCGTTGACATCATTGTACTATTAAATGGCGCAAAATTAAATTCTTACGTGAATTATGGGACACCCTTTAGCAGGAGTCACAGTTTTGTAACATGTTAACAGAAAACTGAAAGCATTCAAAATAATACATAGCCGAGATCTAGTCTTCGCTTTAATCATCATCGCTGCATAGCGAAGATCATGATGGGAATCTTAAATGAGAGGCTATACACTTGGGTGGAAAGGAATAACATCCTAACTGAGTTCCAGGCCGGATTCAGAAAAAACTACTCTACAGTAGATAACATATATAATGTGGCTTCCATCGTTCACATCAAGCTGGCAGAAAAAAAGAAAGTATATGCCTTCTTCGTTGATCTGAAAGCCGCTTTTGATAAAATCTCGAGAAGACTACTGATTTATAAGTTGCGAGAAATGGGAATTTCAACCAAATTTGTTAATCTGCTGGAATGCTTATACTCTAATACCCGATCGGCGGTGTGGACTGGTAATGAGCTATCAGAATATTTTGAAACACTTTTTGGAGTGAAACAAGGATGCTTATTATCTCCATTACTTTTCGCACTGTACCTCAATCATTTACATGACTATATAGGAGGAGGTCTCAATATCGAGCTTCTAAACATAAGATTATTACTATACGCCGACGACATGGTGATCTTAGCAGATGACATTGAGGTCATGCAAAAGATGATAGCACGACTGGAAAAGTACTGTGAGAGATGGTGTCTAGAAGTGAATCTTTCAAAATCAGAAATTATGGTTTTCCGAAATGGCGGTAGGCTCTCAAATCAAGAAAAATGGATTTTTAAAGGGGAAGAAATTCGAATAGCCTCGCAGTATTCCTATCTTGGTGTAATTTTCACCCCGAAAATGAACTTCACAAGGCATATGGAGAAAAGGAATAACGCTGCGAAGAGCAGCATCAACGCAACATGGCATTGCTTTTTAAGCAAAAAAAGTGTAACACTGAGTAGAAAGTGGAAGGTATTTCTGGCAGTTTGCAGAGCTATCCAAACGTATAGTGCTCAAGTCTGGGGCTATGGAATGTTTGAAGAGGTGGACAAACTACAACGCTTCTTTTTGAAAAAAATTTTGAGATTACCACCAAGCACTCCTAACTACGCCTTGTCGATGGAGACCGGAGCTGAAGATGGGCATTTCTACACACTAGATTTGCATCTTAGGTATGTTAAGAAAACATTATTCCAATACAAGGATACACGGTTACCACATCAACTAACCAAAATCCTATTGGAAAAAAAGCTTTTTTGGGTAAAAGAAATAAATAATATGGGAAATCGGTTTGGCTTACACTGGGATCAGAACTTATCGCTAGAAAGGGACTGGAACGTTAAACACTTGCAGCTTTTGGATCTACTTAAAGCAGATGGACGTCAAGAAAGAGAACGAAGAGCTAGGGAAAGCAACACAAGAATTTTCAAGTTCCTGGATTACTCGAAAGGACAGCAATATCTCATCGATGACTCCGACATCAGCAAAATTTCGTGGATTTTTAAAGCCAGATGCGATTTAATCCTACTTAATGCGAGCAGATTTGGAGGCAACGTGTCAACCGTATGCTCTATGTGTAATATGAGAGAAGAAGAAAACATTCATCACTTCATAGGCAGATGCCCCGTACTAAGAGAATTCAGAGTGAGATATTTTGAAAAGGCAACTTTAAATGAAGATGAACTCATTAATGTACTTAACGGAGAAAGCGGGAATGATTGGAACAGACTGGTCAATTACATCACTGTGGCCATAACCTATAGAAAACAACTAGTACATGAGTTCAATTAGTTCAAAGAATGTTATTAAATTTGGTATTTTTCCTTTTTCTTTATCTAATTATTTAATTGTTTATAAAATTTGTAACACAATAATTAAAATTAATTAATATTTGGAAATTACCCGACAGACGACGTTTATGTCATTGTCGTAAGTTTTTACTTTTCAACAAAAATTTAATAATCTCGAAGGAATGTATATTATGTATAACAAAAGTTGAAAATAAAGAACACATACTACTACTAATCATCAGAAGGATCTGATGACAATTAACATTCCGCAACGTTTCGTGACTGCAAACTACCGAGCGAAAAAATCATCCAACCATAATTTACAACCGCAGCAATTATTGGCCCACCCTAACATGCGAATCAACCATGAATTATAGCACCGTAAGTGTAATAAATCAAATTATGCTAATATATTGCATGAGCACGGCTCCGGTTAATTTTTAAGTTTCAAGTCACAAATCCTTTGACTTGGTCTCAAAGTTGATTTTGTAGGTATAGCAACAACTGTTCCACTGCAAACTCCCCCCATTCGATTCCATGTGACCAGACCATTATAATTGTTTTGTACTTCAGATTAACTGTAGTTCACACGCCACGAGGTGAGCCTGAGCATGCACTCCCTTCTACCCCACGAACAAGGGTGATGCAGTGTTTTACTGCACACTGCAAGTAATCCTTCAATTAATCAATAAAATTTAATTGCACAGAACCGAATTACACTTCATTATATGACACATTATTTCCGGCAAATGCCGCTCAGTGATATCACTACTATTTGCAACGTGCAAAATGTACTCTCGGTTCCGGCTCCGCAGGACACAGTGACAGTGGTCGAATGTGGAACAATAAAATCGTATTTATTACACTGAATGCAGCTATTAGTGTTGTCCGAAATATTTTCTCGATGTTTTTGTTATTCAAGGATTTAAATGACTCATGGTCGCTTCAATAAAAATAAATAAATTCGAGTGGAGGACGACTAGCAGCATACAAAACAATAAACTCTACAACCCGGTATAAATCAAAAGAGTGCCTGTTTAATAGCAGTATATATACAGGAATGGGTGGAAACTTACTGCAAATACGTTTGTGTAAAACAAAGTGGAAATAGCTAGCTAGATAAATAAAACAGGAAACCGATTCCCTGGCTACGTACCTACCTACAATTTTTCAATTGCTATGAGAGGCCCTTGTGCAGAACTATATAGCAATGTGTTATTGAGTTGATATACAAAAGCTTTTGTATTTCTCGGATTGGCTCAAAAATGAGTGAAGACAACTTATACTTGAGACTGAGAGAAATGGCCTAACTGTGGAATCGGGAAACTTATGTGGTTTTCCATCAATCTTTTTTTGGGAACTTGATCACTTTTCGGGATCATGAAGTAACCTCGAAAGACAAAAATCTCGAAAGTTTTTTTTTTAATCTCGAGTGCAAAAATTTCAAATGTACAAAAATCTCGAAAGACTATACATATCTCAAAAATAAAAAGTAAATTCGAGTTTTTTTTTTTTGCACCCACCCCATGTCTAAACGGGATAATGACGTAATCTCGTATCTCACTTTTAAACACAATGTTTAATATTAATTCGAGATATCGTGGTAGACCCTCACTTTTCATGTTCCATTGGACAAAAAAATAAATCTTTTTTTGATCCGGATCACTTCTTGCAGATCTTATACCAATATATATTTCAATTTGTTGGACATGGATTTATTTTTGGAGCAATTGCTATCATCTTCGTCATATTATTCTTCTTTCTGGTCATCTGTGGATTTCGATTCTTCATCGATATCATTATCCATATGAAGTTCGTATGTTTCCATCGGCAAACGAAAACAATTTGCACAGCTGATGTAGGTACTGTCAAATAGGCTTGTGTAGTTCACGAACGAACTAGTTCAATGAACTAGTTCACTATAGTGAACAAATTAAAAATTAGTGTTTGGAGTTCGGGTGGCCCATTGTCAGCAGGAAGGATTCTACTCGAAATTCAAAGCTGAGGAGACGGAACCTGATCACAATTTCTTGCGAATGGACTCAACACAATTCGATGGAATTCTAGTTTTGGTAACTCCACACATCAAGATGTCAGTATACGCGAGCATCTAGGGTACACATTCCATAAAATTTAAGACGACAGTCGTCCAAGCGATAGTAGTGCACGAGATCGTCTATTATTTGCTTCACGTAATTCTACCACCATCGTTTATTTTGCACAAAGTTTGAGAACTTTCGGTACCTTTCAGGAGCTCACAAACAGTCGTTGAAAAAAGGACTAGACGTCATGGTTATTGACATAAATGACACTTGACAAATAACAAAGAGTTATTATGTAATTTAAATCGTACAAAAATCTGAATTCAATTGCTCGCTTTAAAATTCCTGTAAAAAGCTTAAAATTGTCTGCAAAATAAACAAATCAATGCATGACGATACCTAATTTAATTAGCTATCGTGCAAACGCTATCGTCAGGACGATAGCGCTCTGTCGATTATTGAGCTACAAGAAGCAAATGTTGGATCGAAGAAACGATGTCGTGGAAACGATAGCAATTTTCAGTGTTATACGTGATGCAAGGCTATCGTCGAAACGGTATCGTCATGCGATTATTACGGAATGAGTGCCCAATAAATCGATAAGGTTTCATTGGCAGCTTGACCCAACTTTGTTTCTGTATTTGTCGAGGTGGCTTTTGAATGTGAATCGCGTCGGCGACCTCTTACCGCAGGGCTTCTTTGGGTACTTTATACTCTGCATCCAACAACCCCATGAACTAAATTGAACTAAAATGAGCGAACTAGTTCAGTAGCGTGATTTGAACTAAATTGATCGATCACTCAAATGAACTAAATTGCCCAACTCTACTGTCAAATAGCGCACTTATACATTTACAAAATCAGATACATCTGCTTGTTCTATTTGCCACGAAAAATCTGAGATCTGAAATAAAAATCGGATGTGCCCCATGGAAAATCACATTAATCTAAAATGTTTGGCTAGATTTTACTTTACTGCCCATTCTAAAAAAAAATACTTTTTTTTGTTTATTCCGATTGACTTTAATACGCTGAGCTCAAATCTGCAAAAAAAAATTTGGCGGTCTCTTACCGTTTGGGCGTGGCACGCCCCCAAAGTTCAAAAAATATAAAATAGTATAGTATATATAGTTTCAGGAATGGAGTGTCCAATTTTTGTAAAATCAATTTTTTTATACATATTCCCTAAATGTACAGTTATCTTATAAAAAAGTTTCATCAAAATCGGATCATAAATACCGGAGATATAAAATAATTAAAAAAACTCATAGTTTTTGTCGGTACAATTAAGCAAACAACATAATAAAAACTTTGCATATACGATATACCCAACCTTGCACCCACTCCAAATACTACAGTGACCACAAGCACTCCCCCCCCCCCTCCATACGTATCTCTCTGTTTAAGCGATTTTTGTAAAAAAAATAAAATGTGCAGTAGAGGAAGACCGCAGCTCAAGTGGTGTACGCAAGGAAGGGGACCTTATCCAACTTAGCGTGCAAAACTGGAGAAAGCTGGCCATAGATCGTTCTGGCTGGAGACGCTTGTTGGCTTAGGCCCAGGTCCACCCCGGACTGTAACGCCACCATAAGTAAAACTTTGTGAATAAGACGCCGAGATACAAAGGTCGCCATAAGTATTTTGACAAAACTAAAGTTAATTCTACTCATAATTTGAACTTACTTCATGTAAATTTTGGCATCAATGGAAAGGTCATATAAATTCCGTTTGAATGATACAAAACTTTCCTTAACCCATTAAGTACCCATTGAAAATTTAGAACTTTTGTAAAAGTCTACTTTTTCGACTTTTTTCCTCGGTCCAAAAAAAAATCTCTTCGCTTATATTTTTTATGATTTTTTGAAAATTGCGAAAAATGACTATTTTAGCCACTTTTTCATCCTTTTCATACAAAATTTTTCTGAGATCATCCCATTCAAAAAATCATAAAAAATATTAGCGAAGAGATTTTTGAAAAAATTTTTTTGCAGTCACTATTAGAATTGTTTGAAGAAACTTCTTGCATCAAAACATTTTTTTTTTTGGACCGAGGAAAAAAGTCGAAAAAGTAGACTTTTACAAAAGTTCTAAATTTTCAATGGGTACTTAATGGGTTAAGCGTTAAGGAAAGTTTTGTATCATTCAAATTTAAATGACCTTTCCATTGATGCCAAAATTTACATGAAGTAAGTTCAAATCATGAGTAGAATTAACTTTAGTTTTGTCAAAATACTTATGGCCACCATTGTACTTCAACTTCTCCAACTATGGGACTCCATTACCATGCAGAGTGAATTGAACAGGCGTTCTGGAGAAGATCATCACTTCAGATTTATTCACGCCTTCTCAAGTATCATTCTGACAGTGAATGGCTGCTTGGTAGTCCTTCTCTTCGGACCAAAACCGAACTGTTCATCTCCGAGTCATGACTCGATCACAGCTCTGCAACGCGTTCCCAGCACCTGGGAGTTTCGTCGCATTCCCAGGTCACTTTAAAGACACGAGAGATCCATTTAACTCCCTCTTTGGACTACGTGTTGGACTGTAAATCCGACCGGCTGAATGGAACAGGGTTCCCAGATTTGTCAGATAAATGTCAAATTTCATCAATTTGCCATGCGACAACTTACACCCACAAACCACAAATTAATTGGGTGTGTTTCAAAATGATTTGCACCACGAGAACCTCAGAGAAACGATGTGAATACCAAATGGTATGATTACGGAAAAAGCATTCGTTAATTTTGAAGACGAATTTATTCGTCCTGTATTTACAGTATACAAATAAACAAACATATACTATACGTATAGTAAGTCACAGCAAATAAACGACACTTTGCGGGCAATTTGTGGCCATAACTTCGTAAGCTCGACAAACAGTAGACACAACTTCCGTCAGCACTTAATCTCCGTTACACACAGCGAACCGTGCCGTGATTCTGCAAATTATCTAAATTGCTTTCGTCCTCAACTTTTTCATCAGATTCCCTCGGTCACCCATTGTTTTCTACGATTTTTTTTTTTTTTCTTTCCATTGCTAGCAGCATAAATATTTTATTAGCTCTACGTGCGTCTATTGGGACACAACAAATCCTCACATCTGTAAATGCCATTCGAAAATTACCCCAGATTAGTTTCCTCATAAATTTCAGGACATGCCAACGCAAAAAAGTCATCTCACTAACCTACAAAAAAAACAACCAGATGGAGTAAAAGCCACAAAGCAACACGGACTGCTCAAATACATGGCATAGTGAAAAAGCGCCCCAAGCTTCCACTTCCACTCGGCTCCGCCACAGGTTCTGTGATTTCACAAAATGCTCCGCAGACCACAAAATACTGCCAACTAGCGCGAAGGTACTGTTTGTGGCATCTACCAGATCCCTTCGCTTCGGAATAGGCAGATACACGATAGCAACTCTATCGGCGAGAGGTACAGAAAAGAATGTAACTTTATGGCGAAAAATCCTGCGGGATAGGTAGACTGGTAGACTTGATTCATGTAGAAGTCAATCGGTATGGATACCATGGCTGCATGGGAGTCGTTGAGTGTACATTGAAACGCTGGGGTTTGAGTTATTGTGAGACAAAGAACCGATATAAAGTCTGCCGGCAATGGGATGTGGGAGTGATTAAGGGTTTTGTGGTAGGCTGTCCTATTTTTACGGATTTTTCAATCTGAGATTATTTTGTTTATCATCACTTACACTGGCGCATAGTATCAGCATGAATTTCGAATCATTACCATTGACTCGGAGCTATACTCGTTTAAACTTTAAAGTCAACTGACTCAGTGACTCCCGTTGTGAGTTTCGGTGGCACACTGAGTAGAAACAAACAAAAAATAACCAATTGTTAACTATGTACTCGGTAAAAGGATATTAGAATTATTGTAGTCACATAACACCCTCCACCCCAAGACTTGGAGTCAATCAACTATTATTGAGTAAAGCAGTCATTCCACCACTAAGCAGTAAGAACGGGTTCTCGTATATGAGGTTTAAAAGAAGCGAGCGTGGTATAGCCAGGATATGTTTTCCTCAAGGGATGTCAATAAAATTATTGATGAGAGTGCGGGGAGCTCACGTCATGAAATAAAGGAAGTTTAGCTCTCGTTAGCAGTGTTCTTTACATTTAAAATTGTTTGCTGTGTTGGTGGTTAATTTTAGAAGAGCCCCAGGAATGGCGCCGTGGGTGGGTGTTATTTGTACGCTGACTAAGTTGTGCTAACTGCATGAATGAATGGTGGAATGTGGAATCACCTCTAAGGCAATTTTTATGAAGTGGATAGTTTGACTTCTTTTTGATGAAGATATCATAAAAACTGAACACCTATTGTTGGAATCTGATATCAGAGGAGTGTTTGTAATTTCTTTTGGTAGTAAATAAGCTGCTTCAAGCTTTGTATTTTTTTAATTGTAAATTAACTTAATTTTTTCTATAAAAATAAAAATTGACTTAACAAAAGCAAACTGGAATTCACATATTACTAAAATATTTTACAAAATGACTGAAGAGACTTAAAAAACAGAAATGAGAAATATTGAAAAATTAAAAGCAAAAATCACCATCGCAGCTGACCTCGATGTTCTCGGATCGTGGATTGATGGTGGTACCTTTGGATTTGTGCCAATGCCACTTACATCACCACTTGTTCAAACGTGCCCCGACTGTTTTGTTCAAACGTACCTCAAATAGGTCAAACGACAGAAAATTTTTCCTAATATTATATCTTTCATATTTGTCAAAAAATTTAACTTTACACGTTTTCAAGTGAAGTTGTGCATTAAAAATATAATTTAAACAAAAAGAAAAGCTAAAAAAAATAATGTTTACACTCCTGCAAATAGAAAAATTAAAATATTAAATTTAAGCTGAAAATTCTCCCAATACGCCTGGAAATCGACGTGACTGAAAGGATATCCGAAAGTCGTATATCTCGAAAACCACAAAACCGATTGAGTTCCAATTTTGAGAAAATCTTTATGGAGTTTGGTCAAAATTGGACAAAGGGCCGTGGGAACGCCCATACAAAAACATGTAGCACGCCACGCCACATACGTATGTAAAAGTACATGCCATGTACAAGCTCTCTTTCTGTTGACGTCAGAGCCACGTATGTGGCTTGGTAAATGCCGTGTACCAGCAGCTTTAGAGATAATCTTAACAACCTCTCCAAATTTGCTAAGTTCGTACAATTGGTTTACAGAAAATTAGTGTTATCTTCTACAGCTCTCTCTAGATCTAGAACGAAGCAATTAGTATTGAATATATAGGCGAAGATTGTAAGGGCTTCTGGAAGCTTCTCGGATCTTCCTGAAGTGTCAATTCTTTTTGCTTACCCACACGCTATGACATGCTAGGACCGCTATCTAAATTCACATATCTACGCATAAATCCACAGAACGAAATCAAATCATGTAGAGGGTGCAGAAATATACCCATAAGGTGAGTCAGTTTTCCGATTGATAACAGATATTATAGCTGTAAATAAATAGAACGTCTTGAGAGAAAATACCTATATATATACTACTCATAGATTGATTCCGTTTCACGTAAGTAGGAGCTATGTCCCTTCAACAATCCTGAAAAACGGACTTGGAACTTCTTTAGTAAAGAGATAAAAAATAGGTTAAGGTTCTTTGATCACAATTTATATAAAATCTTCAAACAGTTCAGTATAGTCAAAATAGTGTGATTTTACCACTGAAAAGAAATGTGAAAATAGGTATTTACAACTAGTTTTGAGATCAAGCTTTGCGTACATCAAAAGCAGTTATTTATGTTATAATTCACAACTTTGTATCTCAAGACATGGTTTTTTTTTAATGTTGCATTCATACGCCAAAACCTAGTCATGACGAGAATCTACTTAAGGGGGTATTTAACTTTATATGGTGATATCACAAAAGATGACACGTTAATGATCCCTTATTCAACGTTCTCATACATATCTCTTTTTTTTGAAGGACTTAACTCATTTCATCCATGTAGAATAGACCCCTCTCTCGACGAACACTGCGAAGTCGAACTAAAGAAGTTCCTCGTCAACCCCGACCACCTAGCATAGGACGTAAACGTAATTATTCTTCGCATTGTCAAGTGTCGCAATAATAACAGTAATAATGGTACAGTACGTTATTTTCGTTCGCTCGCGCAAGGCAGCGTATACATTCGCTGTAACTATAGCGTTGCTGCTGACATTGTGAGAGATGTAACGAGCCCAGTGGACACATAAAAGTAACCATAAAAGTGGAAAACTTCACGACGTAAAGATTACCACCTTTAAATTTAAAAGGATCAAAATTGTCTGCATAAAAGTTAACTACTTCCACTTGTATTCCGTGCCGTCCCAAATTCCTCCCGCGCCCCACTGTGTCAACCAACTTCTACTGTCGTTGCTCTATATTATGTAGTTGCGCTGTGTTCATGGAAAGCCTTGACTGTCCGATCGTTTGGCTCTTTCGCATTTAATAAAGTTTATTTATCTGGAAAATTTTAGATTATTTTTATAAATGAGGTATAAATAACGTCTAGTTGACACTTTTAAACTCCGTTCACAAGAAAAGGGTGGAAGCGGTATGTACAACGCAGCTCTGTCCTCAGTATATACCTACTCTCTGCCAAGCTCTTCATCTCAGTGCTTATATCGGGACTTCGTAGGTCCTTTTTGCAAAGTTTTCTCTGATATTTTCTTTTCTTTTGTATTTTATATGCAATGCAACTGTACGACGGTCCACTCCTTTGGCCTTTATTAACTTTGAAGGAAAAAGTTCACTATATACACAGTTCGTGCCTTGCATGGGGGAAGAGATGGAACAACATTTTTTTCAAAAATTACGCAAGATATAAGGACATAAAATCGAAAAAAAAGAAGCAAAATGAGAATTTTGCTTATCGGACCCAACTTAAAACAATAAGAAGCACGTAAGCGCATCAGTATGTACTCGTTAAGTCTTTCAAGGTATAGAGGGGTAAACGAGAACAGTATACGATACGGTAGGAACTAGTAATTTATGCAAGATTGTCCCTAAAAATGGATATTGAGCCGCAAATGTATAAAATATTTTTGTTGAACTTAAAGTTTTTATTTTGTTGCACTTTTTAACCTATGAACGAAAATACTTCCTACAGTGGAGGATAAAAATCGTAGAACGGCTTTGCCGTTCATTACATTATTTGACAGAGCAAATCGTTAACTATTGAAGTCTATGACGAAAATCCCGTCTTTTCGATCTTAACAAAGCAAAAAAGCACTACAAAAGTACTTGTAGATGACATGTTTTTAAGAATAGAGAATTATATGTCGTTTTCCATTGGGCAAAAAGAAGCGTCCGGGAGCGTCCGGAATCAAGAAAATCACTTCTGAAACCGTTCCATTGGCACAAAAAATACGCTCTTCTGTTGATTCTGAGGAGAGAATTTCGCTTCTCGATTTGAAGTCAGAATCCACTCGAGGAGCACTTACACAAGTGCATTTTATGTATTTTATACAAGCCAGCTGGCAGCAGCCATACAGTAATTTTTGACATTTCACCAATGCGTGAGTGTAGTCAGCCAGAAGTAGTTTTCTTGTTCCATTGGATTTCGGAATGAGTGAATCCCCGAGTGAAACCAATGGAAAACGACAATAGACTTCCCACTTATGTAAAAAGTTCGCCTACTAGTACACATTTGCGAACGTTTACGAACCCTAAAGCAGATGATTTACAGTGCAGTTCACTTGTTTAGACGCAGAAGAATTACGTTTTTATTTCATGGTTCTTTTTTCGTATTACGTGGAACAAGTGAAAAAAAAACTTATTTGGCAGAAAGGCACATACCTAGTACCTACACTATACAACAAACATAATTTCAAACTTGATGATGGCTTGGCCTGGGGGTTATTGCTTAATGCACTGCCGGATAAGTATACATTATTGGGGTCTTTGGTGTCTTCTCTTTTTCTGTGGAATCATCACTAGCTTAAGGCCACGTCTCATTTAAAAAACCGAGAAGTGACTGAAAGGGCTCCGCGAATGGGGGGCATTCTGCCCCCCTGAAACCCCCCTGCTTGGGTTTACTGTCAGATTTTGGGCCTTATTTCATCGCAGTGGGGCCTTATTTCATATTTGAAATTGGTGTATTAGTTCATTATGAAACAACTCCCCAAATTTGAGGCCTTACTTCATTTTCACTTTTGGGGCCTTATTTCCTGTGCCCTTATTTCGCGCAGCCGACTGAAAGACAGTTTTCATGGTTTTCAAGTTGGTTTTCACCGGGTGCGGAGCATTTGTCTTAGACATGGTGTACGGCAAATGTGTGCAACGTGTTTTGTGCCTATTGTGTTGTTTTTACGTCATGACTCATGAATGAATAAAGTCTGTAGATTAAGACTTTCCTTCAAATTAATTTATGGAATAATCCAATATTTGTTTGTGCTTGTGCTCTTGTGCTCTCACCACTTTCTGGAAAATTCGCTAAAACAAATTAGGATAAACGCTAAGATAAACGCTCTCCTATTAAGATTTGCTAAGTAACCAACATCTAAACTTCAGCATGGAATTACGTAACAATCGTTCGGGATGCTACAGCAAGATCCCTACCACATTCGGCGAGCTAGGTCGTGCTGGGAGCAAGCATGCTGACGCTATAGTACCTCGGACACCCTTCCGTCTTACTGCCCGGACTGACCCTAGGTATCATGTGACCTTGGGGTCATAAGGGCGGACTACGAGCCGGAAGGCTTTTAGGGAAACTTGTTCGACCATAGAACAGCGAGTTTTTTTTGTACCGCAAGGTTACAATCTAGGTGGATAGATCGATGGAAGATGAAATGCTTCATCCTGCCGATGTCTGCTCGCTACAGTTTCCGATGAATCCTAGAGGAAAAATCATTGCTCCTTCCATCATTCGTTAATAAGTCACCAAGAAACTTCACCACATACTTCAAAGGGAGTTCACTAATAGGCAGAGTGAATTGAACAAGCATTCTGGAGAGGACCACTCCATCTCAGCTTCAACACAATCGGCTACATACAAACCTGTCGAGTGCGCCCTGAAGTTCGGTCTGAGAGTCATCACAGAGCAAATGACTTATCCTCCAGATCTCACAATTTGAAACGTTCTTCACTAAGGCTGAACTGTAGCACCCAGTCCCTGTAAGTAATGAAACCGTATTATCATTATTTCTAATTTCTGATGTACTTACATAATATCTATATCGACCATTATACTGAAATATATCGCACGTGGGCGTAGTATACATTTCCCCAAACACATAAATGTGCAAAAGGCCCAAGCAAGTCAGGGCCATGTGTTTGGCTTTCTCTATTAAATGAAAATAAAAGTGCCACTTACGCCCTTTTTTAGATTTTCTATTAATTCAATAAATCATCATTATATTTGTACATCTATATACTTATTGCCAATTGTATTACAATTCACAATCAAACTTTTTTGCCCTGCCGAAATTTCCATTCCAATTCTAACGTCTTTATTTCCAAATGAAAACTTTTTCTACTCTTCATAATAAAAAGATAACATCGATGACGTAAAAAACTGTCATGTGCTGTGTATGGAAAAAAAGATATGGCATTTAGTCAAAATGCTAATAAACACATATTTCTCCCCCAAAAAGTAACAGGAGACAAGTAATTTAATTCGATTTCTATTAACCATATATCAGATCTAACATTTTACATTCTTTGTCAGTATGATAAGGAACAAAAGGACACGCAACTTTCCCATGAACGATGTCTCGTTGGTGTAACGACATTCTTCGTTCAAATACACAAAATATAATGCTCCTCGAGTTATGGGATTGGCATCAGGAGGCCGCCCCTGCGCTCCGCCAAACCACCGCCTCGTCCTGTGAAAAATAATTGAATATATTATTTCATGTTTTTCAGTCGTTTTGATATCATAAAAAAAAGAATGCCATCTCTGTCAACATATTTTAGGGAATGTACGCATAAAAATACTCACACGGAGGGTGTGTGGCCTTGGGACCATTTTTTGTATGATTTTCGGAGGGTGGAACTTTGGTTTCACAACTTTTAGTTGTTTCCACTTTTTAGATACATATTATGAGACATATCTACCAAACCTATAGTGGACATAGTATGGTGGATTCTGTTTTATTGGCAAACTTTTCTCTTTCTGTCCAAAAGATTCCTCTTAAGTAGGTTCACATACGTAAAGGATATTTTGCAATGGCACAAATCAATTCATAACGGCTATTTAAAACATTTATGTATACAGATTGTTGGAAATATTACAACTTTGTGGTATACCAATATCAATATTTGAAACTGGAAGCTTTCAGGAATTTCTTATAGAATCAGAAAATGATGAAATTTTTACGCCCATGTTAATTTTGCAATCAAAATTGTATCAATTGCTATCTTTATCTTCTTTATTTAAATAAAACTGTAGGAATTTTCTTTGTTACTTCAAAGCGCGACAAATACTGGACAGATTTCGATGAACCTTTTTATAAATGTATCTGAAAACTGTGAGATGGTTTTAGGCAATGTCGTTCATAGCCACGTCCTTTAGAACAGTTTTTAGCCAAAATGTAATTTTTACCTGCCATTTTCAAATATACCTACATACTTCAATACAACACAAATAATTACAGTTTGTTCTTGATCGTGGTTCTGCTTTGTTGGTGGTAAATGCACATGGACGCTTGGGTTTTGAGTGTAATATAATCAACAGGGACGAAACGCGAAGATGGATAGTGAGATGCAATGAGACAACAGAAAGTATGGTGGTTTGAGTTCAAATTGACTGCCTTTCTCCACCCATGTATTGAAACTATATACATAATAGTTTTCCCCTTTGTTAGTGTCTCTTAGAAAATGACTGGAGGGAACCATGCGATGTGCATGTTATATCAATGGCAACAATGGACTACGTGAAATTTGGTCCCAATGAAAAATGCCCCAAATTGAAAATGAAAAATTACCCCAAAAATTTACATGAAAGGCAACAACAATAGAAAATTGCGTAAAATCATGCGAATTAGGGTGACTATTCATGTTTTGGGGCTTTTTTCATTTTTCAGTTTGGGGTAAAATTTCGTTATGAAATAAGGCCCCAAAAGAAGAAATGAAATAAGACCCCAAACGAAAAACGATAACGTATGGGGGGGGGGGGCATTCTGTCCCCCTGCAACCACCCTGCTTGGGTTTATTTCATATTTGAAATTGGGGTATTATTTCCAGCTCCAATTTTGGTGTGATTTTTCATTCTTAGTTTGGGGCCAAATTTCATGTAGCCGCAGTAATGTTTGTCTGAGGAGGTGCGCAGTCCGCAGATGGCTGATATTATGATAGGTTTACTAGCTACGATTATAATAGGTGAATAAACAAAGCAACTTATATGGTACGACGCGTACGAAGTTGCGGGCACAGCTAGTCTACAATACAGGTATAGAATACAGGGTGTCCCAGTTAAGAAGGACAATCCTTTAAGGGAAGATTCCTGAAGTTATGCCGAACAAAAAATTGTATGCCAGGGGGGGGGGGTCTATTTTCATCGTATTTCCCGTTATAGCCCATCAAAGTAGGTGACCTCTAATTTGGAGGTGTTACCACTTAAAACGCTATAACTTTTAAACTATTATAGGTACAAAAATTGTTTGGGCATTTTGAGAAGACAATTAAGTAGCGCATAAAAGTCTAAAGCACTTCGGTTACATCTGGGCAGCTATAAAAAAGTTATGGCTCTTTAAACTTAAAATTTTGAAAATTAGTTGTTACATTTTTTTACTTATAATGCCTTTTTCTCAAAATTTTGACTTTAAAAATTTTCATTTTTTTTATGAAATTTTTGTCTTTGAGAAATTTACTAAAAATTAGGTACGATCCGTACGATCAACAGAAGTTGTAGTAAAAGCCATTTTTTGTCAGACAAAGGTCAAATAAAATTAAGTGAGAATAATAAACTAACTTACCTATGAGCAATGGTTAACAGTTAATTATAGTCGAATAGGAAAAAAAAGCTTAACATTGGAACCCCGCCCAGAACCAGGATTCACAGAACTCTACAGAGTAATAAACTACACCCTTTCCATTTAGCACCGGTACAGGATTTACTATACCAGGACATGCGCAAAAAAGGGTGGAATTTTTCCAGTTGCTATTGCGCAAACAGTCAGAAGACGGGCACTTCCTCAATACATTCTGTGGACTGACGAAGCTCTATTCACAAACAAAGTCACAAATTTACAAATCTCCACAATTTGCACCATTGGTAAGACCCCAATCTCCTTTTAATACGCACAACATCCTTTCAAAGGTAAGAATTTAATGATTGTGAACAACTTCTTCAAAATGTGTGCTTATTTCAAAAGGAGGTTTAGCGTAAATGTTTGAAAACACTTTAGTAGGACCGCAAGATCTTCCACAAACAATTAATTCCCATTATTACTTGGAATTTCTTAGAGAACGACTGCCGGAGCTCCTTGAAGATGTTCCTCTTATTCAGAGAAGAGCGATGTTCCATCAACAAGATGGAGCACCTTGTCGCAGTAGCAGCGGGGTAACTCCATACATCAACCATACTTTTAACGAACTGTGGACTGGTCAAGTTGGCCCCAATCCTTCGCCACCCAGATCTCCTCACCTTAACACCCATGGATCTTTTATTCTGGGGTGCTATGAAAGAAAACCCTTAGAGAAAAATCGAGTCTTTTTATTACCATTTTTGTCTGACAAAAAATGGCTTTTACTACAACTTCTGTTGATCGTACGGAAAAAAGTTGCTTAACCTAATTTTTAGTAAATTTCTCAAAGATAAAAATTTCATAAAAAAAATGAAAATTTATAAAGTCAAAATTTTGAGAAAAAGGCATTATAAGTAAAAAAATATAACAACTAATTTTCAAAATTTTGAGTTTAAAGAGCCATAACTTTTTTATAGCTTCCCAGATGTAACCGAAGTGCTTTAGACTTTTATGCGCTACTTAATATTCTTCTCAAAATGCCCAAAACAATTTTTGTACCTATAATAGTTTAAAAGTTATAGCGTTTTAAGTGGTAACACCTCCAAATTACAGGTCACCTACTTTGATGGGCTATAACGGGAAATACGATGAAAATAAGTGCCATACAATTTTTTGTTCGGCATAACTTCAGGAATCTTACCTTAAAGGATTGTCCTTCTTAACTGGGACATCCTGTATTTCAGAAGGAAGAGTTTCACGTCTTAACTCATCTTAATTGCAGGTTATATTTAAACCATCACAACATACTTTCAAGACACGCCGACAAAAAATAATATCACATAAATTAATGAAACAATATCATATACCAAGTGAGCAGGTACAATTTATAGTCAAACTTGGTTCTCGGCACATTAAAGCTTTTTTCTTCAAAATACAGTGACGGCAAAAACATTCCGGATTTTTTCTATATTTTCCTTATATTTGGTATATTTTAAAGGTATTATATTTTAAAGGTAACTATAAAGGATTCTAATGGTATTCTTCAAATTATTAATTGTATTAAGTTAAAGGATTTCTCCTTGATGTTAAGAAAAATATTACATATATCAAGAAAAAATCCGGAATGTTTTTGCCGTCACTGTATGTAGGTTAATAGGTAGAGTGTCCCATAACGCTCTAATGTAGTACACATAAGGAAGGAAATTTAAAAGTGAACTATATAAACGAGGCATTTATACCAAAATCGACCAGATCAGAAAAATTATACTAAAACTTCAAATATCGAAACCCGAAGAGTATTTGTATAGACAGAAAGACCACGTAGGAGACCTCCACCAACTTAGAGTGCGGAGCTGGAAGCAGTTCTCTGATATTGAATGGTTCGGCGATGCTCTTATAAAGGTACTCGAAAAAGGATGTAAAGGATGTCGAAACCAAAGATTACTCTCTACTAGCTCATATCTTTATACAAGCTCAAAATAGATTTATTAGATAATAGGCGGTGGGTGTCGATTTGGAGGAATTCATTGGTATTTTCGTAGATCTTCTGAATTTTATACAGGGTGTCCCAGTTCACCTGTATAATCTTTTAAGGGAAGATTCCAGAAGTTCGGCGGAACAAGAAATTGTAAGATTATAATGCTTAACTGGGACACCCTGTATAATTGGAAACATATCTTTTAAAAATTTAAACTGTGCAAATCTCATAATAAACGCATTTAAACTATAATCCAAGCAGACTTTGGCCGCCGCATAAAAATCCAATAAAACGTTACGACCATAAGGTGTAATCATCCGTTTACTTAAAAGACGAATTTTTCATTTTACACCGTTTTGCCTCTCAGTTTGTCTGGGCGCTCTAAAAATACCGCACACACTTTCAAGGACGTGTTGAGCACACCCTAAATTCGCCCCCTGACAACGACCCTTGTCGGGGCATGACTTTTACACTCAGACAAAAATGTAAACTGCTTTAATAAGGCGTTAGCACTTTGTAAACTCAAATAGATGTCCTGTTTCCTGTAATCCAGTACACTCAACAAAAAAAAAAACTAGAAAGAATTTACACAAATATTTAAGAAGAAATAGGAAACCCAAAACCATTACATGGTCCTTTGAAATTTTACCAAACACTTGGCGTTTGACAGATCCCATACAATACCGACGTCATACGAAATTTAAGACTCAACACCAAACCTCCCCCTCCCCCTGTTCGTATTCAATACAATCGCATGACAATACTCATTTTTACGGAAAATTTAACCCGCAAGAATAAGACCCAACCACATAGATTATACCTTAACCCCATCTAGATTCTCATTGAAACCTTTAACTCAGTAACCCCCCATGTTGGGATCGACTTCTCTTAGTCGAGTAAATTCAAATGTTTATCAACTCTGTAGGTTAGGTAGGGAAAATGACACTCCAAAGGACGACAACGACAGTCGACAATGATTACAGAAACGAAAGGAAAAACGAAAAGAAGATTTCAATAGCAAGTCTTTTCAAATTTATTGAGCGTCATGCGGGTATCCCAGAAATCGTAGCACACACATATAAACAAACAGCATACAAAATCGACGACAGAGTCAAAAGTATATATTCATTATCCATATGAGTGCCGTTGATAGACCCTTGAGAAAAAAATATATATTGACTTGACAAAAGTTATTTTTCGCTCCCTCATTTTTGTCGTTCCTTCATATTGTGATTGTGCTGCTCTTTCATACAGCAATAAGAATGTGCAAGAACGCAAGAACAGAAAACCAAGAGGTAGAATTTCGGCTCAAAAATAAAAATCCCGTAGGATGGGGTAGGATGAGGGAAATGTACCTTTTGCCTGATTGTTGACGTTTGATTTTTTGATTGAAGTACTTTTCGATGATAGCATTGAAACATACATACATATACAACTTGGTAAATTTACTGGATATATCGATCATACAGGAAGAAACCCCCATATCAACAATTCCCTTAATGTGCACTACAAAAAAAAAAAAAAACATACACACAAACTCGGGAAAAGGAAATGGAAACGTAAACTTAGATGGAGATAGCTACATGTGTGTAGTAAAATGTGCGTCTCCATTCGAATATTGGTTACACAGTCATTCACTTTAGATACTTTTCAACCCATCATCATCCGACACCAACTCTGCCTACTGCTACTCTTCTTCGGCTGCCTGTCATTGAATCCTTTTCACTTCATATAGCAAATGACTTTGTGGTGATTCCATTTCATGACATACAGAACGGCGACGCAGCTCATTGGAAAAGATCCAGAAGAGAAGGATGTCATTTTTGTTTAACTAGCTTTCTGCTAGTGTCTTCTATTTGCTCAACGTTGAGGTATATCTACTGGTTGGAATGCTATTGGATGCTGGTGGGGTAGTCGATGAATCTTTGTGTTTCCTTTCTCTGCTTTAACTACTTTCACTTTGTAACGCATATTTTCTGAAACACACATTAATATGGGGAGGGTTGGAATGAATGAGTGCAGGTGGGTACTTTAATTTAAAATTATTCTGTTATATTGAACACAATGTTATATTGAATATCAACATGAGTAAATGGCTGTCCTTTGAAGTAAAAATAAAAAAAAATATGGACAGCTTACAAATAATAGATACATAACTGGTATTTGGAGAATAATTTTGTATCAATTCTATGTCTATAGCTTATAGAAAAGTGCTTTGCGAGCTATAGAATCAAAAGCTGCACGGAAGTCGACAAAGATGACGTATAACTTTTTTCGATTGCGTTTAAAAGTTTCCGCAATGATTGTAAGTGTGAAAATGTGATCCAGTGTTGAATAATGCTTCCTGAACCCTGCCTGGTACTCATTTAAAATCTTGTTGGATGTTATCCATTGTATAAAGCCTATTATAGATCATTCATAGCACTAAATAGTTTTACCGCAGTATTCAAAAAGGAAATGCCTCTGTAGTTTGCTTTTATCTAGCTAGCCTTTTTTGTGCAATGGGAAGATAATCGCTCTTTTCAAACTTCCTGGAATACTGGCTGTTTCGAAAATCCTGTTAAATTCATTAGTGAGTGCAGTGAGAAATTCAGAAGAACAGATCTTGTAGAACTCTCCGTCGCCTGGGGCTTTTCTCACTTTAGACGAATCAACTGCGTTTCTCACTTCGGCCTATCTAAAAGCTCATCTGCAAATGATGGGGCTGCGTATTGCGGTAATGGAGAAAACTGTGGGGTGTTGAGTAGATTTTCGAAATACTGTCTGAGCTCTGAAGCTTGAAAAGACGTCGAAATCAAATTAGTTCTGAAGGCAGCAATTTTAGCCGCTTTCCAGAATTCTGCAGAGGATCTTGAAGAGTTAAGGACTGCTATGGTCTTCAGTTTAAATTGCTTTCTTTTTTCCATACAAAGACGTTTATAATATTTATTGGCTTCCGGATAGTTCTTTCGACGAGCTAGTGTCACATGTCCTTAGTCGCCTTAGTAATGCAAATGATCTATATTTCTCGCCTGGAGACAGTCATTATGGAACCACTTCTGTTTACTGACTACATGTTTTGCATTAACAGTAGACGGTGCAGACCTTTTTATAATAGCGGTAAGATCGTCGATCTGTATCACTGCATTTTGTTCACTTAGACTCGTACGGCCTTACTAAAATCAAACCCTAATTCCGACTACTAGTTGGCTGCCAGGTTTACCTAAAATGTATAGCTTTATTGAAATGGTACCAATAAACAATTTGATCTCCACATTTACTAGTGCGACAACTTTATTAGGATCTATTACATTTTCTGTCATAGCAGGACTCAAATTGCATAATTTGGTTTCGCGGAAAACAAGGCCACTGATCATTTTTATGCCGAATAAATTATTCTAAACGAATTTATACACAAATTACAATTAAATTCGCCTATCAGATTCCTCTCAAAGGCTTTAAAACGCTTATTAAAAGCAAAAACCGAAACCTCAATTAGGAAATCTACAAATTGTCAGCAGTTTTGTCAAATTCATACGAAAATTAGTACTGCCATATCATATAATTCGGATATATTTTCAGTACTATTTACAATACGTTATCCATTGCATTTAGGTAGGTACTTTTGTATTAATTTCGAAAATTGATGCTGTTCTAATAAAATTCATTTCAGATTATTGCATCATAATAAAAACACCGTTTTTAAATTATTCGTAGGCTAATGATGCAAAAAGAAATTTGTTTGTAGTATACAAATCACAATTACAATGTAACGAATAGAAAAACAACTGAAACATCACACGAATATGTGAACATACTTTCTGCCGATTTCATGGAACGTTGTTTCTAAAAAAATCGCACTGATATATAAAATATCGTATATGAATGAAAGTGACACGAAATAATATATCACATTCTATAAACTATTCTTTGTACTAGATTTGAAAAGTTATTTAAAATGTAAACGTAATGTTCTTAAGGTCGTCGGCAATTCTTACAACTACATTTGCCGCGACTCAACCATTTTAGACAAAACATGTTTCACCAAGGATTCTCAGCGAACGAAAACCTCATTTCAAAGAATTCGGAGGGACTGGTGTTGGACAGCTATAAAATGGTATGCATTTAAGTAGTATGAACTGAGATATATAAAACTTGAATCATTCGAATATTGGTTACAATTTAGACATTGCATTGCATTTTGCGTATTTGGTTTTATCCCAACCAATAAAATAAGGAATCATGTTACATACCAAAATTAATTAATTAATACAAAATGATCTGTACAGGCAGAGCAGATGCAGGGTATTTAAATTCACTCCTACTACAATTTTGGTACTCTAATTTTGATTGTATAGGCAACAGCTAATGGCCGAGATAAGCATGACTTTCTCAACATTAACATTTAACCCTACAGTTAACGATATTCTGGCAACTAAATTTTTTTATTGGTATGGGCATTTTGGAAATGGAAAGTGTTGAGTCTTTGTGTTAGCTACCAGACTAAAGTTGATTATTGGTAAGGCGTATTGATTATCCATCCCGTTCAACTGGCTTCTTTTTCATGAGGTTCTCTGAAAGGGAAGGCTTAAAAAAATACTTCCCAATCTCTTGTAAGAAAATTATCAAAAGACCGATGTTATAGAGATTAAGGCGCAAGTTACATACATGCACCAGTTACAGTTTGGGATTTCCTTAAAAGACATATATAAAAATTATAAGACAGACCGCGTTACTAATAATCATTTTTAGTGTACAGGCTAACTTTTACGAAGTCAAATGGCGAAAATGTCTATATAAAATTATCCAATGTGACCGTCAAAATATTTAAGTTGAAGATTAAAAATGATTATAGGTAAGGCCCAGATACTATGGGACCTAGCTACAACTTATGCTTGAAGCTAAAAATAGTAAAGGAGATAATTTTTAAGGAAGGCGGTGCTGCGGTTAAAGTCGAAAACCTAAAGGTTTGATGTAACCTACCGCAGGATACAGGAGATTTGTAGATAGAAGAGATGTGGTAACTTACGACGTGTAGTGTTAAAGGAGATACAGTTGTAAATAGACGTGCAATCATCAGAGCCTATGAGGAGTTGAGATGGTCTAGAACTAGATTAGATAGAGGGTTAGAGGATCGGTCTAAGATAGATAACTAAGAGCAAATCGAATAAAACGATATTGAATGCGGCATTGAATGCTCTAGAATCTGGATCTAGATGCATCAGCTCGCTAATATAGGGAGACCATGCTTGGCTAGCGTGAGAAAGGGGGGAAGTTATGTAGAGGGATCTATGGTCACGTATACGGGTTGGACATTTTTTGGACCATATTTTAACGAAGCCAAGTGATAAGTTTGCTTTATGAATTATCTCATCAATCTAATGTTAAGAGTGTATTCGACGAGTAGGTTTTAGAAAGCCGAGTTGATAAGAGACTCGCACTGAAAGCTTAGTTGCGAGTTTGTAGCAAACAAATACGAGGAGATAAAACAACATATGACATCGAACAATGAAGCTCTAACCAAGCTCTCACTCGAAATAAAAGAACTTAAACAAAGCAACATGAAAAAAGACCAACAAATACTCCTAATGGAAACAAAAATGAATACACTTGAACAACAACACTATTAAAAAAACAGCATTGAAATTAAAAACGTTCCACCAACAAACACAAAATGAAAATCTCATCTAAATCGTAAAATCACTGTGCAAAACAATTGACTGCACCGTAGACACTTCGGATATCACTGATATCTACAGAACGAATAAAAAAACACAATAAATCAACAATCATAGCTTCCTTTGCCAGTAACACATTCAAAACAAATTTTATCAAAAGGGTAAAAATAATTCGCAATATTTCGCTAAAAAAAATTATTAGAGGAAACATTTGCAACGGTCAAGCCAAAGAAAGAGAAATGGATGCACTTGTCTTTGTAAACAATCAGCTTTCGCCGGCAAACAAACATCTTCTTTGGTTAGAAAAAAATAAAGCCAGAGAGTGCAACTGGAAATATTGTGTGGGAGGCAACAGGTAAAGTACTCGCAAAAAAAACACGAGAACGGTGAAACCATACATATCGGGACTTGTGAATTGTGATGATGTAAATCGAATGTCCAACTAGTCAATGTATGTTCGAAATAGAAGAACAAACAGAAACGGGAAATCATAATGGAAAACGAATATAGTGCAGCTGAAATCGATTTTAGGGTGATACATGGTGTTACCAGCATTGAAATAGAATTTGTTTGATATATTAGTTTTAAATGAAATCAATATACCAAAAGAAAAAAATTATAATGACGAAATTAAGCCTGAATTCATAAATCGGAAAGGAATGAATGGCGGAGGTGTTGCAATATTTAGGTACCTATTAAAAATGATATAAGATACACAATAATACCAGCAAAGCGAGTAAACTATGAAGGGATTCATTTAGAAATAACCCATAAACAAAAATATATAAAAGTTTAAGTGTCTCGAGATTTATTGAAGAAATTAATGATGTCATCAAAGTAGGCAAAGTAAACATAGTAGTAAGTGATGTCAACATAAATATTCAAGATGAGAATAATTCTTTGGTTCTGAAATATATGGAGATGATGGCTTCTAAAAGTCTGACAAGTGTAATTAAGCAATCTTCACGTGTTGATTTGACAAGAAACACTTCAACTCTCATGGATCATAATATAATGTAAGCTTAACAAAGCTAGATATATATGCAGCCGTTATTGAAACTGACCTTTAGGATCACTATGCTATTTTGTACGCAACCAAAGATATTAACAACGAAAGAGCAACTGAAGAAGTTAATACAATTCATATTCACCAGCAAAAAGTGAACGCTCTCATAGAGCAAACAAATTGGCAAGCTATGCTAGAAGAAAGGAATGTGGAAAGGCTGTACAACAACTTTAACCGTTTTTTATTATCAGCGTGATCTGATCCGGATCAGATCATGAAAATAAAACGAACTGGATCATTGATTGAGTTGTGGCAATAGTTGTTTTTCACATATAAAATCCAATACCAATATTATGACAAATTTGGTATTGCCACCAGCCATCTTGCGGCCACACGGTACAATGTGACTTCACAAAGCAATGATTTCTCCATTGCACTTGCTCATATTTGAGTTTGACATTTCGCTTGTTGTGTCGGTATGTTACCATATGAATACAAATCTGCATACATTTAGCACTCAATATTTTTTTTTTTTGGGAAACTATGTTCAAACGTTATGTTCAAATATGCATCACAATTAACCGTATTGTACTGCTAATATTTATATTTATATTTCTGTGCTACATAGCGAAACAAAACATATCGAAAGTCGGAGTAGTAAGTTATTCGAATTTGAAAATATGGTAATTGATTTTTTATGTTGTTAATTGTGTTTCATATTTTGGTCTAGCAACATTACTGTGTAGCAATAATTTACAGGGACACCAACATTTAGTGAATGAAATAAACAACGGTACGAAACAACAACGAGAAATAGTTGAATTAAATTGATCTCGATGAAAAGCAGGATCACATGTTGTTGTTGTAAGTACATGGATGGACCATGGATTACCACTGAAATAATTAAAATGTGCAAAAAGAGAGATGAGCTCTACAGGAGATGGAAAAACAGTCCAAGAAGCAAAACCTGAGAACTTGAATATAAAAAATTCCGATATGCTGTAACTAAAAACACCCAAGTTATCAAAGGCAACTTCTACAAAGAAAAATGTTCAAGTTCTCACAACGACACTAGAAAAACATGGAACGTTATAAATGAATTATTAGGAAGAAGGAAACTTTTAATCGATGAAGTTATAAAACACAATTTCTTAACTGGTTATAAAGATTTAAAAGACACTGCAGAAATGTTTGCTGAACAGTTCTCAAACCAAGTTCCAAAAGTCATGCATACCTATATGCAAAACCAAAACATCTAGCCACGAGAATTTGGAACTACAGCACAGTATTTACTTGGAAGAAGCCAGCGAACAAGAAATAATTCATATGTTGTGTCAGTTGAACATCAAAAATGGACCTGGAACAGATAACATAAGACCGATTGATCTTAAAATAAATGCCCGTATTCTTGCACCTGTTATACAAACAATAATCAACCGCAGTATAAGTCAAGCCTATGTTCCACGACTAATGAAAACTTTAATTATTCGGCCAATTCACAAGGGAGGTGCAAAAAACAATGCCGAAAACTACAGACCAATAGCAATATTATCAGTTGTTGAAAAGTGTATGGAGGAAGTTATTGTCAATCGCATAAACAATTTCGTTAAGAGATATAAAGTATACTGCACCCGAATCAGTATGGCTTTCAAAAAAATAAAAGTGCTGGCAAATTATTTGGAAAATTTACGAATACGATCAATTCAGGGCTAAATAAGAACCATCATGTTCTTGTTCTGTTAATTGACTTTAGCAAAGCCTTTGACACTCCTGACAAGATTATTGAAAGCTTAAATAGAATCGGCGTGAGAGGACTATTGTCAAACTGGCTACGAAACTATCTTACTGATAAAAATATTAGGGTGAAGGTATCAAACACTCTTAGTAAAGAAAAGCCCAGCGTATTTGGTGTTCCACAGGTTTCGAAACTGAGACCAATATTGTTCATCTTATATACAAACTAACTCTTACGTTTATTTAAAAACAGTATACTACCTATGCATATGCGGATGACAAAGCAATCGTAGTAAGGCACAAAAGTAGTTCAGCTGTGGAAAGAATGCAAGAGGAATTCAACACTGAATCCAAATGGTGTTCCGATCATGGACTGGTGATTAACGCGGCCAAAACAAAGGTATGATGCACATACGAACGCCATCCAAGCGAGTGGAAGCCTTCAGCATATATCACAGAAACGAGTATTGTCTATAATGTCGGCCAACAATAAACATATATAGAAGTAGTCAACAAATATAAGTATCTTGGAGTAACCATCGACGAACAATTTCTTTGGCGAGATGTTCTTCGTCTTCAACTCAAGAGCACTCTCTTTGCTATGGTTTATCTTAAAAGATACTCCAATTACGAGATACAGAAGACAGTGTATTACTCCATAGCAGAATCGCGAATCGGATATGGGATTCTTGCCTGGGGAAATGCGGCGAAAACACATCTGGATAAGATAGTAAACCTTCAGCGTCGCTTAATTAAAACTATTCCTTCTAACTTGTCTCCTAAATTTTTAGATGTGCACGCAATTTTCGAGATGTCATTACTAACCCAATATATATGGTTGACCAGAGGTCTCTGCAGCCTATACGCCATAACCAAAATAGGGGATGCTAGAGATTCCGGAAACCTTTAACTCATATAGAAAACGAGAACTGCGCCATGTTATTCCAAAGACTATAAATACAATTCTTCAAGAGATAAAACATCTTCAAAATTTTAAGAAGCGTAATAAAGAAATTAAAAAATACTTACTTAATTTACATTACGTTCACTTATAAAAGATATACATATTGAATTGCTAATCTATAATCGCTATTTCATAATAAATTTAAATCGCTAAAACATATTGTTAATCACTTCAAAACAATTGTTTAATATAATAACAACCACCTGCAGATAAGCACATTGCTTTGTGGGTAATCGTTTGTATATGTATGTATATTGAATTGAATTGAATTAAGGCTTTGTTGGCTGGTTGAAGGGTAGTGATGCGATTACATGAGAACACAAGCGTTCTCACTCTAGCCTCTCACTACCAACTCCTACTCTCACCTCCACGTTGGTGACTGGTGGGTGCCTAGTACCTCGACTGGAGATGGGGTAACCAACCCCTGTGGAAGGTCGTTGTTGGTGGCAGCGAACGAGAGAGGGGGAGAGGAGTGTCCTCTCACTAAGGCAATTACTCTCAGGCGACAGCGGAGGAATTCCCTAGATGGAATCAACGGTGGCGCCTACAGCTCCAGTTAGGTTGAACTGGTAAGTGTAATCCCTATATGAGCTGCTTCGACATATTTGAACAACAGGTCTATAGGGACTTCCAATACTGAGCCAGGGTGTTGGAAAAGAGTTGGTGGCGGAGGAGCCCTCAATGGGTCAACGGCAGCACTCATATCCCAAAATGGGTTACTGATATCGTTTTTTTCCGGCCCGCTGTCCTAGAGTCAAATCAAGGGCCTGGCCCTCCAGGTTTGGGGGTTGTGCCGTCGGGGTAACTTCCCGACCATGGAAAAAAACACTAGTTATGAGAGAGACGCAACCAGCCTCTGATAATGGAACTCCTCAAATGGCAACAAGACCCGGAACATCAGTGGACAACGATCTAAGAGTGAGTGTCGATAGTTGATCGTTGATCGACAACTGTCGATCGATCGACAACTTTGATTGTCGATTGCGATTGATATTTGTCGATTTGACAGTCGCTTGTAGTCGATTACAAATGTCTGGTCGATGCTTTCTCTTGGAAGTGAAAAATTGTATGACCTCCTGGATGGAGCCTACGGAGCCTGTCCGGAGTACGATGTAAAAGTTGTACTCGGGGACTTCAATGCTAAAGTCGGAAAGGAAAACATCTTCGGCGGGTTAGTTGGTAAGCACAGAATCCACGAAACGACAACAGACAACGGCTACCGACTAATCGATTTTGCAGCAGCTCGTAATACGGTGATAAGTAGCACTAAGTTTCCAAGGCTAAGGATCCACACAGCAACCTGGCGCTCTCCAGACGGCCGAACCGCCAACCAAATCGACCATGTGCTAATCGATGCGAGGCACGCATTCAACATCCTCGACGTGCACACATTCCGAGGGGCAAACGTCGACTCTGACCATTTCCTTGTCGCGGCTAAATTCAGAGCTCGACTGTCCAACGAGAAGAAGCTGCGAACCGCCCAGAAGAAGAATTTCGACGTTGGACGTCTTAGCACACCTGGAGTAGCCAGAGCCTACAGTGAGCGCCTGAGTATAAGACTCTCCTCTGTGCACTCACCTACCACAAACGTCAACAATCAGTGGTGCCAGTATCGCGACATCATCAAGGAGGTAGCCGAAACCACTGTAGGGTACCAGCCACCCCTGAGATAGAGCCCGTGGTATGATGATGAATGCGTGTACAGGAAAAAGGTGACAGAAGATGCACACAAGAAAGCGTTGCAGCGCAAAACAAGGGCAGCGAGAGAAGAGTACCGAGCCAGGAGAAGGGAGGAAAAAAAGATCCTGCGTAGAAAGAAGAGGGCTTACGCAGCTTCCCAGCTCAAGGAGATCGAAGAGTCGCGCGATCGTAATAACACCCGGAGGTTTTATAAAAAAGCCAAGCAACTGGCTGCTGGCTACAAAACCGGAACGCAGGCTCTTCGAGACAGCGATGGAAACCTAGTCACCGACGGGCAGGGAATAGTAGATGTGTTTAAGCAGCATTTCCAGCAGCTGCTTAATGGGCATCATGTAGAGAGAGTGATAGGGCAAGAAGATAGCCCACGTCCAGTCAATGAAGAACTAGTTCCACCACCTAGTATAGAAGAAGTTGGCCTAGCTAGAAAAAACCTTAAGAACAACAAGGCCGCAGGCTCTGATGATTTACCAGCGGAGCTCTTTAAATACGGTGGTGATGTTTTGGTAGGGAGCATGCACCGAATCATCAACCAAGTATGGGTGGAAGAAAACATGCCCGATGACTGGACTATCAGCTCCATATGCCCCATCTACAAAAAGGGCGATCCTATGTCTTGCAAGAACTATCGAGGCATATCCCTGCTAATGTCGCATACAAGATCCTATCCAACAAACAAACAAGCATCTGGGCATACAAGATCCTATCCAACAAACAAACAAGCATCTGTCCACCGCCTAGGACAAAACGTCACTATTGATAGCAACAACTTCGAGGTAGTTAAGGATAGTTCATCTACCTCGGAGTAAACATGAACTCCACGAATGACACCCTAATGGAGATCCGGCGAAGAATTACCCTAGGAAACCGTTGCTACTTCGGTTTGGCAAAACGACTGGGTTCAAAACTCCTAACTCGAAGGACGAAATGTGTGTCCTACAAAACCCTTATCCTGCCAGTTCTGCTTTATGGCGCCGAGTGCTGGACGATAAGCAAGAAGGGAGAGCTGATACTGGGCTCCTTCGAAAGAAAAATACTTCGGCGGATTTTTGGTCCTGTGTGCGAGGAGGGCGAATGGAGAAGAAGATATAACCGCGAACTCTATGAGCTGTACCAAGATGTGGATGTAGTCCAAAAAGTCAAAACACGTCGACTACATTGGCTCGGCCACATCGAGCGAATGGACAATAATGCTCCAGCTAAGAGGAATCCCAGCCCCCAGGTTCGAGAAGACAAGGAAGACCGAACCTCCGTTTCAAAGACCAAGCCATCGCGGATGCCAGAGCGCTTGGTTTGGACAACTGGAAGCAGCGTGCCCGGGATCGTAGAGGATGGAAAGCTGCAGTGTCTCAGGCAGAGACTCTTCACGGGTCGGGAGCCCGATAAGTAAAAGTAAGTTTGTTAAGCCATGTTATATGTATGTGCTAGCTTTTGGGCGGTAGTTCGTTCGAAAGAGGTAAGAAAGGAGGAGGGAGAGATTTAAGTAGCACTCTCTAAAAAATATGTCTGGAAGACCAATAGTTAGACTTAGGAAGAAGAGAATGGACTTAGATGATTGCCTTGAGAAACACCATAGGTGGCTATAAAAGGAACCGATCCTTGCTCTTTATATTGGGGAATAGATTGGGTTACTAATAATGGGGCAAATCAAGGGACGAATTTTTTGTTGTCAACTCTGCTCCGTCAAAAGAGTGAGATCCTTCTTGAGTGCACCAGCATAGTTACCGAAAGCTGCACATTTTCGGGAGGTTTATCGAAAATCTCGTGGAACCTGGCAAACATTTTTCTGCGACCTTCCTGATGGATGGATACCATGAAGATTGTTAATGTCTTACCCTAATAGCAAACTGAGCCGGATTTTTATGTTGATCTGATGGAAATCGACCTTTATTATTGTACTTATTATTTCTCTTAGTCTGGAGAGTGCATAACGACATTGTGAGCTGTGGCGGTCGAAAGGGTTTCAAAAATACGGCTAGTGGATGAAGTAGTTGAGGAGAAAAGTGTATTAGTAGCAGATTCTGATCAGATATGCGACTTAGAATAATATGGGGGCTAGGATACTTAGAAGCTGGTAAAAAAATGTTATCAATTTTTTTCGGTAAATTTTTAGACAAAGTTTTAATGCACCGCTTAGTACATAACACCAACTGATACCCTTTACATATTATAGGATCTATAATATTTGCACTTTTAAGCAGTCAGCAGTTGAACTTGGACTCGAATTTCAAATACAAGATACTAGCATGGGAAACTCTTTTGAATTGGGTAGAGGGAAATAATATATCCTCGTTAATACCACCTAAGGCCCAACAAAGTTGTAAGTAGCATGACTAAAAGCCATAATATTACTAAAAGCCAACACTAAGGAATATTCTAATTTTATTTCTTTAAATCGAACAAGTTGCACCGTCAACGAAACTCTATCTTTGGGTAGGTATACCGTTCCAAGTCAATCATCGTTCAGGGATTAGGTGAAACGAACGTCACATCGCCTGACGCCAGTTTAATTCGCAAAACGATTCACAGAGGTGAAATCAATTTTCGTCGCTATATCCTTTCAAATTGTATACAATCTACAACTGTCCCCCATGCATTCACAGAATAAATGGCTTCTATGCATGAGGACTCCTTCTGTCTGTCAATATTTCAATGGTGGAAGTTGTATGTCAACTTCCATCCCATACCACATATATTCGGTTGTTTTTTTTTTTTTAAATCTGTTTTGGTTATATTTTTTCCACGCTTTGCGCTTAGCTCTAAAGCTTTTAGCCATTTCTGCAAAATGGTTGTGCCCTGTTATTGTTGTTGTATGTCCTGATTGAATATGGGAAGAGAGCAGAACATGCAAAAGGGAATAGCTATCGCATCGCGGTATCCTTTGCTGCTTTAAAGAAGAGCGACCGTCGATACAACCTCTCCAAATCTATATTTTAGAATATTCGGTTTTATTTTTTTGTCTGATGTACATCCTGTCGTTCGTACGGCATGGTGTACCTATTCCTTGAACATTTCAACGTTGAAACATGCTATAGTCGCGCTAGTATTTGGGTGTTGTTTGTGGGGTATCCTGTGTATGCGAAATCACAAATATTGATTTGTAGCCTTTATTACGCCGCGCCGCAGCCACATTCGACATGCAATATCAATTTTCCCGAGTCCTACGCTACAGCTGCCTTTTGGCTGAAACTGAGGTTAACCGAAACGATTGCTAAAGTGCTATAGGTAGCTACTAGGTAGTGATCCGTAGTATGGTGTGTGTAGCCACCACTACCACGGTTCTGTCTGTTTTAGTACACGCTACTGTGTATGTCGTGTTTCGCAGAAACACTTTATGATTACTCCGTTCGCCCTTACTGTAATTATACTTGAATCGGGCAGAGTTCAATTGCTTTCTGGGTGGATGGGAAAAGAAAAATGAGAGATTTCATGTGGAGTAGATTGGTGCCCGTGCTGCTGGGGCGTTTTCAATTTTACGACAAAGCCGACCTGGATATATAACGTTTTGCAGTCACTGACTTTGAATTGAATTGCTGGATAATATACCAATATGTATCTAGATTCGAAATTAAATTGTTCTTTGACAAGCCCTGTGTGTAGCATTTCCGAATCAATAAAATCGGAATGGATGTAAATTGAGACGCTTGCGGCAGGCTTTGACAGAGTTTGTCTATATGGGGTATATTTGATTTCAGTGCTGCTGAGGGCGTGATTTTACAATTCCAGCCACTAGTAGGATAAATAAAAGATGAGCATGGGAATATGGTTAAGCAAGGCTGCTGGAGTGGATGGCCCACAGTCCGAGATATTCAAAGCAACAGGCGATGATTTGGCAAGGAGGTGTACGCACGAACTTGTTTGCCAAATTTGCACGGAAGAAAGTATGCCCGATGAATGGAACCTCATCAGCGTGCATCCCATCTACAAGAAGAGAGATAAGTTCAAGGTCGCATATTTTTGGCTTCCCTTCAAATCCCTTTGGACTGTACGCATGATGACGATGAAGAATGCATCAAAGTCGGAAAGAAAACCACCTAACCATTTGATGTCGAAAAGGTTTAAAACAGGGTGACGCGATATCACTTTCTCTAACATCATTCTTGAAGCATTCATTAAATTTTAATGGCCCGCTTATCCATTAGGGGCGTCGCGGGTGTAGGTTGCTCAAGTGGAACCCCCAAAACTCTCGATTCTCCGCCATCGACTCTAAATCATCAAAGTCAATCCCCATACGGATAGACGAGAGATTATTGACTTGATCTGACCATCTCATCCTGGGTCTACCTAGATTAACATGACCCAACTACCGAAGCATGAACCGCTCCGTCCGGAGAAATAGCTGCTCCATATTAAGTTCGCCAATTACTCTGGTAATCCTTTATAGGTGGATCACAGCCGCAATTCAACGGAGGGATCTCATTTCGGCATCTTGTATCGGCAATTACTGAACTCTTGACTACTTAGCTTTGACACCAACTTCAGTCCTCCTGAGAACAGAATCACCAAAATTGACCAAGCCTGACCGATCCTACAGGAAAACTCAGCATTAGGTACAATCAAAAAAATATTAATTAAAAATTTAATGATCTTGATTCTGCTGTATTTTACAGAAGCGTGGACCTTGTCGAGTGTGAATGCAAACCTCTTGGGACGGTTTTACAGAAAGTTTCTTCCGGTGATTTTCGATCCAGTTTGTATCGCGATAAAGTGTGGAGGAGAAGATTGAATGACGAATTTTACGGGCTAAAAGTACAATGGTTGCAAGGTCACGTATAGATCGTATGGAGAACAACGCACCAGCCAATCGATTCTTTGAGTTTACCTATGAAGGACATCGCAGCAGATGAAGACCCCACCTCAAGGAGGCAACTATCTAGGTTCTAGGGTAGGGTAACTTTTTAGAATACTCAGATATAGGCCTAACTTTTATTACTATTCTAATCTAAATCAAATAAAGGTGTTATCATCGGCCTTGCCAATACTTTGATACCCTCCACGGCATAAAAGTCATTCAAAATGCTTGCCATGAGAGTTAGTATGTAGTGTACGCGCATGGATCTAATATTAGATTTGAATGGGAGGTACCAGAACTACTTGAGCGACATACCTATCCATTGTCAATCCCAACCTGACGACGGTAAACAGAAGCCCTCTCACAAAATTTCATTCACCTCAGTCGATTCGCTTGGACGGTATCGTGTTTTCAACAGACAGTCAGACAGACGGAAAAAAAACTATTTCGTCTGTTTCTGAAAAGCAATCTCATTTGCTTTTGAGCTACAAAAGTTCCAATGGAAATAGCATACTCATAAGTCACTCATAAAGCTCATTTAAACCTTTTCCGATTCCTTCTCAAATTATTACATTACTGTTTCTTGGTCTTGGCCTTGATCTATGAAACTCAAATCGGAAGCAATTGAAATTCCTTCAAACATTTCCCGAAAGTCAATATTTGATATTTATTTGTTCAACAGTCACCAGGACTATATGGACGTGTAGTATAATACGAAACCATGTTTACACGAAAAATAAACAAAAAAATTCAATCAAAGTTGTCCCTTTACTCTTTATCTCGACAATCAACATGATTTTTCTTCGAATCAAATCATCCCCTACGTACACGAAGTTGACAAACTCACTCACTTAAAATCCCCCGAAGATACATACTTCAAATCTGCACACGCATGTTTCCCTTTCTCCTTTGAAGGATCACAGAATCAAATATAATGCCCTGAGGCCAAAGTAAACAAAAACACATCAACAACTTTATGATAAGAAAAACCAAAGGAGTCGCATTAATCAACTTAATACGCGAACGAATTCGCCTACAGGCGTTATACGCAGCTGATTATAAATAACGTCTGCACCGATGTTGCCCTTTCCGTGCGCATTTCAGGATGTCCTTATCTAGGAACTTGATCAAAAAATGTGGGTGTACTACACTGTATCTCCATAGGGTATATACATATTTTGAGAATATTTTTGAATTCGAAGATTTACCACATAATCGCTGCTGTGGGACAACAAAAAGGTACTTATTCGAAACGAGTCCTAGCACATTGTTTGCTTCTGCATTGAATTGAGCCGGTCCTTGCTTTTCCGTTTTTGAAAAATATAAATTAGAATAGAGTGATTTAAAAACAGCGTACTGCCACGCCTCATTTTTTTTCTTAACCGACTGATATGCATATGACACGGTTCAGTTAACTTGTATCTGTTTTCCATTTTGTTTTTGTTTTTCTCTTGGGACTTTTATGCTTAGAAACGTGCGTGTTGATGCTACTCTAAATCAGATATCCAGATACAGAGTGGGTGGAGGCATTTTTTTTTTAAATTGCTACCACGTAAATAATTTATCTCTCCGTATAATCGCTTCTCCCACTCAGCCCTCGGGAAAGATGTTTTTCATTAAGCTATGAGGTATCCCGTATATAAGACTTTATTACCGAAGATAAGACGAACGCGATACCACGGCTAAGAACGAAACTTCGAAGAACAAAGACCAGCAAAACTTAAGGAAACTGATTCATTGTAAAACTTATTTCTTCAATATTGTACACCTCGGGCCATCAAAGCAAGAAAAAAAAATCTAAACACGGCAGCGTTTGTTTTTCTCTTAATTTTAGAATTACCATTATCAAGGATACTAGTCGTGAGCAGTGTTGCCACTAAAAAAAAGTCAATCCGGTCAAATATGACCGGATGACCGGATTTTTATTTTCTAAATCCGGTCAAAAATTCCGGTCAAAAGTTAAAATGAGAATTTTTGACCTGAAATCCGGTCAAAAAGAGAAAATACCTATACCTACCTATACAATTTATGACTTTTTATGTTATGTTATGTTTAGAAAACGTTTTTATAATATGTGAATCTTGAGTTTGTGAACTTGTTTTCTATTTCGTTTGTTTAAAATTTACTGAAACTAATTTTTCATTTTATATGACACAGGTAGATTTTGAGTGAGTAAAGGAGAAAGGTATATAGCATAGAAAATCTACTTTCAGAAATAATTCTGGCACGTTCTTTTTCGCACCATTGTGCTTTCGATACAAATCTTTATTTGATATTTGCGTTGATAGAGTGAGGACGTCAAAAACGGGCGTCCGCTTCGGCTTAACCATAGAAATTGTTTGTGTTTTCAATTTCACTATTCTTTTACCAGCCAAATTTTATTTCATTGCAATGACGCCTGGTTTTTGTGTGTAGCCAAATTGTTAATGGAAATGAAAGTCATGGGAGGACGTGTATGGCCAGGCAGGCCATGTACTAAGGCCGTGTGTCAATTGGGCTAAGTAATTATTCTCGAATAATTTTCTGACACTTGAAAAGAGTAGTTCACCAATCTGAGATTTATCGAATTTCACACTTTAATTAATTGAAATTCAATATTTAATTTCCTCTTCAAAATTCTAGCAAAAGAAAACGTCAAAAAATTAGCCTATAAGATAATTTATTATCCTGCTCCCTGAGCAGAATTTGTTTGAACTTGGGAGCATGTTCGTAATGTATGGCAAAGTTATATTCAAATTATAGAAATCTATCTTTATTTATAGTCAGTAGGGAAATTTTATTTTTCCGGTCAAAAAAGGGTTTTCCGGTTAAAAACATTTTTCGTTCCGGTCAAAAAACGGTTAGGCCGGATTTCAAAATTTTCTCCGGTCAGAGTAAACAGATTCCGGTCAGATATGACCGGAATCCGGTCAGAATGGCATCACTGGTCGTGAGGCGCGTATAGTATACCGTCAAAAACCGTACAAAAAAAATTCGCAATCATCGTTCGCTGTTGAAAATCCATTTTCTTTTAACGTTGGTGCAACTCCCTTCTTCTACTTCCACTGGCACGGTTGATTCTCACTCTCATCCCAGCTTTAACAAGCATGCTGTCAAATTATTTGAGCACGCCAGATGAAAGATGGGGAGAAAGGCAACTGATTCGTGGGTGTTTGTTTATGATATGAACAGGAATTGGTATGTTTCAATGGCTGGTGACTGGTGTATTCTTTTGCACTTGAGAATGTATATATTTTTTTTGTCGGTACTGTGTGTTTTTTTCAATACGGATGATATAATTTCGAAACACAGTGAGGGGGGGGGGGGACTTTCATTTGACGCACTCGTATGAAAGAGAATCGCAATGGGAATGCTTGGGTTTGGGTGTTTATTTAAGCGAAGGGTACTTTTGTCCGGATACGATTAAATAAGGAAGTGAATATTATATCAAGGCAACGTGTAATGATGCAAGTGTACGTCTTGATTATATGGGCCACTTGGAAGTTAATCTGGTTTTCAGGACTTGAGACGATGTCAATTTATGAATTAAAATGTACGACGATTATAAATAACTTTATGTTACATGGTTACATGGTTGTTATGTTTTCCACTGTTGCCTCACTTCAAATACCTTTTCAATTAAAATTAGAAATTGTTAAAAACCAGTAGTATCCGCCAGCAGGGAATGGCACGCCCCTTTGTCTGATCTCGCTTTCAACAGGCTGTCTTTCTAACAAATTTCAAGGCTAAAGCTGCCAAAAATGTCAAGATAAGGTGTAATTTTGAGATTTGTGTGTTCAACACCATCTATCGGAAAACTTTCGATTTATGAACACCAAACATATTGTGTAGGTAAATTTCAGTTAAAACGACCGACTATTTTTCAAAGTGTGGAGAAAAGGCTTGGGGAATGTTTCCTTTTTGTATGGGAGATGCCACGCCGTCTAATTTCGACAAAGCTTTACTTTAAGATGTTCCTCCTTTGAGTTTGAGCTCAATCGGTTCAGTGCACAAACCAGCTCCGCCCAGAAATGAGAGCTCCATAGAGCAGTTTCAAAAAGTTATTAGGTGGTTAAGTATGTGTGCCATGCTAACGTAAATGGAGGGCGAATTGGTCACCCATACACTGGCACCTAATAACATTTACAGTTATTTCTGTAGTACAACACGTATTCACAGATAGAAAAAGAGGCGGCGCTACTCATTTCAAAACTGGCTCTATGGAATTCTCTTTTTTGCCCGAAGCTGGTGGTCTAGTTCAGTCTTCCAGTGGTTATCGAATTTTTCGAGCACATACATAATATAGTATATGGCCATATCTTGGCTTCCTATGAGATCATGGGACTTAAAAACAGATGTGACTTGAAGTTTAGGAGTTGAAAAGCGTTAAAACTGCCGAACTTTATAAAGAGTTTCGCATTCTAAGAAAAGCTGTTAATTTATAAATACTATTTATCTAGTAACTTACCATCAAAAAGTCTATTGAAAAATATTTCAGATACCTATTTGAAGAAAGCAAAGAAGTGTTGGGAGTATGAATTCACGATCTATGGAATGACCAACCACACATGGGCAAATGTACAAGAGTCTTTCGAGTTGAAATATGCGCTACAGATAGGTGCGTTCGGATCATTCTCGAGAAAAACTACGGAAACTATAATAGGCGTATTTTTTTGAAAATCTATGCTCACTTTTACTTTTACATGCAAAACTGTTATACTCACTTTTTGTTTCGCATGTACCTAAAAGTAAAAGTGCGGTAACTATAGATTCTCAAGAAAATACGGCTAATGTGTCAGTGATGTCAGACTGCTAAGCAGCCATCAAGGCACTCGACGTCTAGTCAAACTCCCTACATGGCAATGTCTTTGAATTGGATCATAACTTATAGTATTGGAGTTAGATATCTGTACCAAAATTTGTCTAAGCTTGTGGGAGTGAAAAACAGATGCGACGCAAACGGGACCGCAAATCACTTGAAGAATTTCTCATTTTCGAAGCTACCAAGGAGATCTTCATCCGTCTTTTATAACGTCCATGATTCTGCCCCATAAAGCAGGACGGGGATGATGAGGTCTTATATAGAGTCTCCTTGGTGTTTCTCGACAAGGTCTTACTAATAAATTGCTTTTTTAGGCCGAAGTATAACAGCGTTTGGTAACTACCTCAAAGTCATAGCTGTCTTCGTGTCGTTCTGTCCGATTCGTCGATGTTATGTGTCCCTTCTTGTTGACAGCATATATTTTGTTTTTCACAACTATAAACCCACTTTTGCCGCCTCTGTACTGATACTTGCAAACGCACCAGTGACACCTCGCTGTATTCTGCCAATGATGTCAATGAAGTCAGCGTATGCAAATATTTGAACAGACTTTTGGAAAATTGTGCCTCTGGTGTTGGCTTGCGGGTTTCGGACAATTCTCATGAATGATGTTGAAAAAGTCACATGACAGCGCATATCACCTTGTCTAAATCCTTTTTAACATCGTCTTCTCCTCCGTTCTAATTACCAGTTGGCGGATTTATACTTATCACTCAGTTGGCGGAAGTAGTCACTTGGTCAATTGACAAATCGAAATGCAAATTTAATTTCCTGACACTGGAAAGTAGAACTGTTTTCCCAAGTTTTATATACGGAGAATTGACTGTCAGAATTCAAACTATACAACAACAATCACTTATAAGGAATCGGATGATTAATTAGTGACGTAGTTTGACATAGCTATCATTCCTACCAAAGTAGACTGTGTCTACGAGTTGTTGTTAATTTTATTCTCTCAAAACAATACTTCATAGGGTAAAATTCGACAAAAGTTCCCAACAGAAATTGACAGGGTCAAACCCAACTAGCTAGCGAGAATCGTTGTTACTCCCCGCTTCCCCTCTCAGCAAAAAACAGAGTTACCGTCTGATGTATACCGGACCACGTCTTATAGCCATAGGGGACAACAACCGCCCCCGACGAGAAGATTTTAGATTGGAAGAATAGAGTGGGAAAAAAGAACCACATTTTTTTAAAATCTTTAAGGTCAAGCTAAGAAACTGAACTGTAACCTAAAAAGGTTCAAAGCATGTATCATGTAAACAGTTGACCAAGTGCCATAAACCAGATAGGAATTTGTACCAACCATGGACCCAAATTTTTTAAATTCATACCTGAAATTGGACTGGATAAAGTTCCCAACAGTAAATATTTTTGCCAAGTCTAGCAGAGTTCATAAAATAATCGTAACGGAGTTTTGGAAAAGAGAATGAATCTTTACAAGATAGAAGCAGGGTCTATAATCTATACACTCCACAGGAAGGTACATTATATTAAATTGTGGTACCCAAATGTACAAAACCATTATTAAAGTCATGTGTTGTAAACGTACTAACTCATATCCATATGCCTAACATTTTTCATGACTTGTGTGCAGTGGAATGTATCGACATTATTAGGTTCGATCCTCAGAAACCAAGAATTTAATCTTCAGGTTTTTTCACTGCGCCATCTGATCTGTTCCGAACGTCTAAGAAACCTCTCCAATATTTGAAATAGCTTCTTATTTGAGCCGTTCGGATTCTACCATTTCTACCGGTTCCTACCATTCGTCCCGAAAAATAATAACATAGGATAGGGGCTAAATTTTATAACCTAATAAATGTTGTTTTCTTCTTATGACAGCAATTGTGTCCTTTAATTGCGGACACACTGAACCATCGCAATGACCTGGTCCCAGCAAAGAGTTGCATTTTTTATTTGGAATTAGAAAGTCATAGTTAACACATTGAGTGATATTAACAACACTAACCATGAAATAATCTCCCAGGTCCAAATGTCCAAAAATGCCACTGTCTTCCTTCCGCAAACAAAATAGCACTCACTTTGCCTAGAATGGCATGACCATTCTCAACATCAGGCGTTGTACATACAAGATTACTGATTAATTGATTACAGTCTAAATCTGAACACGAGGCATAACTTACCTCGGCAAAATTATAAGTAATCGCCTTGGGACTACATTGGAATTACAATAGCATGCTTTTAACTAAGCCACAAGCATGTGTGTCTACGTATACATATACGTCCTGTAACTAACCCCAACAGTAACGCCCGCGTTCTCGGTGGGTGTGCCTCCATAGGTGAACACTTAATGGCAGAGGTTACTGGTTAGCTATTTCCTTAGAAATTCTTGGATCATGTTCTCGCCTGATAAAGGCGCATTGTAGTCCTTCAGTTAACGTTCCGTGTTGTTGCTTTTTTTTTATTGCCACAATTTGTTTGACGATAAATTAGCCACTACAGTACCGGTGCTAGTTTCACAACCGCACACTTTTCCATATTATAATGTGGCCGGACGGTACGGCGCGCTTAGATTTATTAATTGTTACGGGTAAAGTCAACCTTGTGTTATCCTTAAACATAAATCGTTCGTCGCACACGTTGCGTGTCACGCTGACTCAGAAAGGACTCAGTCACACAAAACCAGCGATGTCGGCAATTGGGACTTTTTTTCTAACTAATGGGTGCGTTTAATAGCATATTACAGGTTTTGCTATTAACATTTGCTAACATTTGGTCATTATGCGAGAGGAAGGCAAGGCTAATTTTTGGATGGAAGTGATTGATTGAAAGTGAAATTGATTTTCCTGGTTATACACTTTGATTTGGTAATGTTTTTGGTTAATCCTTTTGAGTGCATGCGATCGGTGATGGTGGGTGAATAAGAAGAGCCGTTTGATCGAGGAAAATATTTCACGATTAAATGATTGCCTAGTGCTTCTTCATTTAGACCTTGCGTATACTTTTGAAATCTGACATGCATTTCGGTGATAATACCTTCTTTCAGATATATTTTGGAAAGTGGCAAAGTCTTTTCGGACGTCTTTAAAGCGACGAGTCCGCTTTGCGGTTACCAAGAAAATCAACATGTCCGTCTTGTGGGTGTCTTGCCTAGCACGGGAAACTTAATTTACAAAAACTACTTGAGCAGTTGAGCCAAACAAACTCAGCAATACACCAGATCCCCTCGTAGGGGTTTTGATCGCAAATTCAAAAATTGTTCGCCGCGCCTCCGCGCCGACGGCCGGTCTCATGTAGGTATTTACTACTGAACAGAAAGCGAGCGAACGAGTGAACTCTATAGGAGAGCACAGTGCTGTACATGGTATTCGCAATCATATATTTCTTGTCTAGAATTAGTATCTACTAACTAGATATTATGCTGGCCGCATTATTGGGGGAAAGTTATTTTAGTTCTGGGGTGAAATTCTGTAAAAAATGAAACAAAAACCACTTTCGTGTTTTAGAAAACGAAAGAAATAGTGTAAAAGCGAAACTTGATTTATGTATCTACCTCTTCGCAAACATTTAAAAAGCAATGTAGATAGTGTTCATATGGGGTTAGGTTGTGTAGGATGTGAGTTAAACACAGTATAGACTATGCACCATATCGGGCCCATCGCCACCTCTGAGGAACCTTCAGGGTCAAAACCTAAACCAATTCGCCCAATTAATTAATTCCCTACTAATTTAATTTTGTGTGAGAGGCCAACCTCCTCCAGGGTGCTTCCCTCTGTTCCGAGCAAAGCTTGAGACTCGCAGAGAAGATGAGTAATATCCTCTGCGACATGTAGGACCTCCCAATACCTGCACTTGTCTGTACCTATTTGTTAAACCTAATTTCCTTATCGTGATTCTAAAGAAGGCAATGCCCTGAGAATATATATCTATCGCCACTTGGCCCTGCTGAGTTGTAAATAATAAATTGCATACTTTTAGGGTTATTTTAACAGATCGATAAACTGCTGTTTTCGACATCAGTATAGCTAGGTAAGGTACACACATACCTAAATGTATACTTCTGTTCCATTTGCTTTTCTGGCTCTATATCAAATTGTAACCCCCAGTTTCACAGTTTAGAAGTTTAAACTACAGTTTAGTTTAAGATGTAGAAGTTTAAACTTCAGTTCAACAATTAATTCGATTTCACAGTTTCGTTTAAACTTTGAACAGAGTTAATTCTGAAGTTAAACGACAGCATTTTGCCGTTTAAACCTCAGATCACTTGACACAGTGACATTTCAATTTCAAAGCTACCGATTGTCAAAAACACAAATATTTGACGTTGTCTTGCGGTGTTCTTTGAAGGAAAAGACACGGAACGATTGTAGAAAAGTCGCTGACCTATGCTTGTTCTATAGGTACTTCCATGGTAGATGTTCCGAGGAACTCAAAGACATTATCCCTCGAAATACAACTTTTGGGGCCCCACAACAAGATAGGCTGCTAATGCTCATGACCATACAGTACACTTGACAACCGCGAGAACATCAAATTACGAAAACTCCTTCTGTTACAGGACAAGCAAACTTTGGAACTCGCTTCCTGTGGATATATAATTCAGATTCTACAATTTGCAGCAATTTAAGTGCAGAACTAACATACATCTGCAAGGATCTCGGGGCGCTGTTGAATCGTTATAGGGGAGAAGTGTTTAAAAAAAAAGGTAAGTAATGTAGGTGTAATGCAGCCAAATTCTATTCATTAAATTGTGAAATCGGAATTGAACTTCAAAATTAAACTGAAGTTCAGGTTCAGTTGAACTTTAGTTTAAACTAGTGCTCTTGATTTTACCCGGGTAATACCCATCTGAACAACTACCCGGGTACCTAGTAAATGCGGGTATTACCCAAGTTCGCGGGTACCCGGTAGTTTCGGGTAATGGGTAGCCGGTAATTCCGGGTAATGGATATCCTAATTCAGAAGTACCTGGAATTGAATATCGAGGTGTTATGAATGTTTTTCGAGCTACATCTATGTATACATAATAAAATAATTGTAGATTTTTTGTTTGTTCCACTATCACTTAAGAACTACTAACCCGATTGGTATGGATCTTTTTGGAAAAGGTAGGCCTTATCAATGGGCTCCATATAGGGTTTATTTGGTTAAAATTGGCCCATACAAAAAAAAACATTCAAAATCTTATATCTCGAAAACCGCCGAATTGATTGTGTTGAAACTTACAGACAATCTTAGGTATTGGCACAGGAGTACTGCTGTGAAGATTGGTCAAAATTGGACTAAAAGGGCTCGGCACCGCCAATACAACAAAAACATTAAATATCCATTAGTTCGACCACCACCTAATCGATTGAGTTACAATTTTTGGACAATCTTAGGTGTTGGCCTGGGAGTGTTCACTTTTCTTCGACAGTCATGGCCATGGGAGCCAAAGTTTTTAAAATTTGTAACATTGATATGCATTGTCCTGATAGACAAGAATACTATCTAGGCAATACGATTCCTGGAAAAATAAAAAAAATGGAGTGTACAGATAATAAAACAATAACAATAAAAACTTTTTGTCACTGATTTAAATGAATTTGAAATTGATTTTTTAATTTTCTATTTTGCACTACGAAGTGTGAAGGGGGTTCGCTAGTATATTATATATGTAGGTAACGAAATTCATATAATTATGGCGGAAAACAACCTAATAAATTATATTTACTTCAAAACGTTTTACTTTTGGTTAACACTACAGAATAGTCTTGCAATTGCAACTAAACAAAACTAATGCAGTTTACAAATATTTGGTCTTTAAGTAATTTAGTTTAAAATCGTACGGTGCATTATGCGAGAAGCACATTAAAATTAATATTGCTTACAAGTTAACGGAAAGTTGCACATCGTGGACAGTGCACATTCCGGTTTTCTTTTGACAATAATAATATGTTCTTATCTTACCAAATAGTTAGTTAAGGGTAGTTAATATTAGGGCTTACTTACTTACTTATCGGGCTCCCGACCCGGGCTAGCATAACCAAAAAAAAAAACCTCCTAGCGAGAGCCCAACAACTCTAAATACGAAGTTTGAAACAAATCCGATCAAGCATTTAGGCTGCAGGCCTATGGGACAGACAGACATACGGACGGACAGATTTGCGAGACCAACTTTTTTGAGTTCCCCCATCATCGTAATATCAGAATTGATTAAAATCGCGAGTTCGAAATTTTGTACAAAAAAGTACCTACATGTAGGTATCTATCTTTCTCTTAATACGTAAGTATACGAGAAAGTTCAAAAGTTATAGAATTTACTAGCGTAGCCCGTGCACACTTCGTGGTGCGAAATTATGGGCAGTGCCACGCCTCTTTGTCCAATTTAGATCAAACCATCATTACAACCATCTCGAGCCAATATCAAAGATTCTCTGAAAATTTGAGTTAAATCGGTGCAAAACTTTTCGAGTTTTTGAAGCATACACAAACCAACATAACATTTTTATATAAGTAGCTATGCATATTTGTTTTAAATTTAAGTACTATGCATGCATATTTGGACCAACGTACGCAATTGCGGGACACACTTTTTTAGACTACTGACTGCGGTATACGAAAATGCTAAAAATACGTATACCCGGAGTAATCGGGTACCCGAAATTTTGGTACCCGGGAAATACCCATAAATCTCGGGTACCCGGGTACCTGTGTATAACCCGGGTATGCGGGTATCAAGAGCTCTAGTTTAAACCTCCACTGGGGGATTAACTTATTTTGTTGTATTCACATTGCGATATCAATTTTCTTCCATTTCGTTGGCTATTATTAGACACAATTTAGCCATGAGCATCATCGCCAGATTGAAGACACTCACAGCCTTATTTATAAATTTTATACACTCTCTATTATATATGAGATTTTTGCGTTTAGAGCTATTATAAATCTCATATATATTTTTGCGTTTAGAGCTATTATAGAGAGTTTATAAAGTTTATAAATAAGGCTGTCAGTGTTTATGCAGTGCAAACCATGTTTCATTATTAAAGACAGCAAATAAAATTTATGTATATGTATGTTGAAATAATCAAAGAAAATGGAAAACTTGAATGAAATACTGTCGTGGTTTTTCCTGAAAATGTCAATGGAAAACTTTCGTTTTTTTCTTATTTCGCTCAAACGAAAATTGCTTTCGTTTTCGGAGTTACTTGAAGCAAAACGTGTGTGCAAGCGAAAACTATTTAACGTTTTCGCCTTATAGAAACCAAGCCCTGGTATTTTTATTTTATTTGTGAAGACCACTGCTTTGTCTATTAGGATAGTGAAACCTATTATGTTTGATATGCAGACTGTCGAGAATGATCAAACGTTTAGAGCTTTTCAGATACAGCTTTGCCTTAATCTGTTTTCTCGCTATATAGACTTATTTTACCTACTTGTTGCATACGTTTGACTATAGTTCATCAGCCTTACAATTCCCTCAAATGCCCCTAATGAAGTCTCATAAATCTACAAATGAGTTGGTGCCTGTCCCAAATTGTTCGCGCACTTTTCGAAGAAAAATCTAAATACAAATGTCCTTAACTGACACATTTTGCACTTTCAATCCTGCAAAGTGCTAGCTACTCGGAATCAATTTATTCAAAAAATTTCATCACCAACCATGTAAGCAATTTGCCCAGTCATCAGGATTCAGGAGTATTTATGCACATTATACTTGGTATTGGTAATTGTCCAAGATAAGGGCGCTTATAAAAGCGTGGAATGCGCTTAAAAGCTGAAAGAATTTAAACTATTGGGAAAACTCCGTAATCTCCAGTAGGAGTGCCACTCACAGGAATTTCATTCTTCCTTTTCATTTACCATCTATAAACTCACCCCCAACACAAGACATTCATTTTAAAATGTACATGCGTCACGTCAAGACTTCCTTCGCTGAAAATAGAGTCATAAATCCGCCCCGGGACAGAAAGCCTGAAATATCAAATTATAACGTAAGCAGGCATTTTAACATAATAACTTTGTAATAAAAATAAGAAGCCCTCAAATAACAACTATCATGACGATGGCCCATAAAGCCGCCTTGGAATGTGAACGCAGGCGGTATTTCTTTGTCGATGCGACGGTTCCATGGTTCCTTTTCAACCTTATCGCGGCATAGTTCTAGTTTTTATTAGAATATATTTCTCGGATGGTAGTGGTGGTGTTTATGGTGTTTGGTATAGTTTAGTTTTGCTTTGTTTTTTTAATTCGCTTACACAAAAAAAAGGGCATAGCTAAGGGTGGGCGTCGAAAGTGGGTAAACGAAACATATTTCTTTCGTGTTAATGACTTATTTTATTCTTTGACATCGTCGGCTGACAGTTATTGCTCGGTCCCCACCAAGGATTATTTATGTCTTTTAGATTAGCTAAAACGTAATAATAAAATAACAACAAGGTGATTCTCGTTGAGTTTGATGTTTTATGAAAGCGCAAACAAAGAAAACAGGACGTGGTGAATGATTATTACCAGAGTCCATTACCGGTGGTGATTTCTTAAAAAAAAGACTCAGCTAACGACATACAATACAAATGTGGAATGTGTTATAGTAAAAAAAATATTTTCGCGTATTTCCGATGATGACGACGTATAACATTCACGTGTTGTCCTGGCGCGATCAAAAATGTTGTTTCTGACGATAACAACAAAACTACTTACACAATTAACTACCTACTTAAGCGATAGATTTTAGTCGTGATAGCAATTTGGGAACGAATAGTCACAGCAGTTGATAACTTCGGCTAAAATTAGGTACATTTTGTTAAGACAAGGAGTCGGCTATATTCGCTACTCATATATCTATGTATGTAGAACTATTTTGATTTTAGAGAAATTTCTTAACTTTACTGGTATCCGTAGAATGTAGTATAATAATATTATCTACACCATCGCCGAAGAAGTATTGTCGGTTGGTGTGACAAAAATCATTTGTGTGGATATATAGCCTCGCGACATGTCTTTCTATAGTACCGAAATGCCTCTCAATAACCCTATGTTTCCAATATGTCTATGCTGACATTTAGCAGGCTGCTTTCTCTGCAGTGTCATAGACAATAGCCATCTCCATCTCCTCAACATCTCTGTGGATATGTTTTTTGAAGTGGCGAATCTATGTCCGTCCTATGTCCAACAGAAATCCTAAATTGCTTAAATTTGCAAAAATCGCGAATGTCCTATGTCCCCTCTTGATTAATTGGAAAAAGCACAATTGTTCTATGTCCAGCATTTTGTGCTATGTCCATTTTATATTTCAAATTTTGTGGTATGTCCGGATATACCTTTGTGCACTTTATTTTATGTATCTGTTCAATATTCTTAAGAACATCGAAAGACGATAAGCTGTCCGCATACATGTACCGACAAAATAGATGTCGAAGCGAGGAAGTGGCTGCGCACACAACTGCGCACGTAGATTGGTGTATGGGCGATCGAGTATGCTGTGCACGATCCTTCAATCATGTGCAGTGTGCACTCATAAGATGAAGAAAAGGAATCACAATTCAACCACCGAGGACGTCGGACGTGTTTCGTCCATAGAACTTACAACTCAACCATTTAAGGAAGCGGACGTGTTTTGTTCCTACAATTAGTATCATAATAAAGTTCAAACCAGTGTTGCCAAAAATAGTTTGTTTAATTTCTAATATTTGGAACTTAATATATACCTACAACAGCTACAGTCCACTTAATTTATCCAAATATTATTCAGTATCGAAGTAGGTAGATGATTAAACTATTTAAGTTTGATTGTTAATGCTGTACGGTTCTTGCTTATTTATGTGTAACCTGTAACATTATTTTAACAAACTTATTTAAAATGAATCGTGGAAAATTAATGGTCACATTATTTCCGGCAGGGTACGATCTGGACGACCACTTAATGTGGAAAGAAAACGTTGTAAGCTCTCATTTGATACCAAGTATGACAAGGTTTTCAAAATGGGATGAGTATTGATTTTTGGTAAGAGATCAGCAAGTAATGACAACAATAGGGCATTGGGAATATAAAGGGTCCGTCATCAAACGTTTTTTTTTTTTCAACTAGTGCTTATTTCGCGAATGGTAACACTTAGCTCATGTCTGATTTGACAGATAATTAGTTTTATCCTTCCGCTGAACGAATATGGTTGTGTATACGCTTGAACAACGCTGGGAAATATTGCGACATTACTGTGAAAATCATGGTAATGTTGCAGAATGTGTGCGAAAATTGCGTACGGATTTTGGAAGAAGATTAGCACCGTCAGCTATGTTCGTTATCTTGTGAAAAAAGTGAAAGAAACTGGCATCCTCATCGATAAACCAAAGCGTGAAAAGCCAAAAACAGTGCGTACACCCGAGAAAAGTGCTGCTGTGGCAGAAAGTGTGCGTGAAGTGCCATCAACATCAATTCACCGTCGTTCTCAACAATTGAGCATTTCGGAGACATCATTGAGACGAATTTTGCATAAAGACCTTGGTATGACGCCATACAAAGTCCAATTGGTTCAGGAGTTGAAGCCAACCGACCATCCAATGCGTTTTCGCTTCGATAAGTGGGCCTGCGATCGAAGATCGCATTATCAGCCGCAGAGCTGATGTCGTTTGGCCACCGCGGAGCTGCGATTTGACACCGTTGGACTATTATTTGTGGGGTGCCGTAAAAGATAAGTGTTACGCCGACATGCCAGCAGTGCTGCCAGATGTTTTTCCCCAGAAATCGTAATTACTAGCTTTCAAAATCGTGGAAATACGATTTTGTTGGAAATAAAAAAAATTAAAATATATATAGAAAATATACGTTCAACAGTAGCAGATGACTTCGGAAGTGATAAAACTTCAAAAATGAAATTTTTCATTAACGGAAATGGTAAACTTTCATTACCATGCTTTGTTTGTAAAACGTTTTTCCAAAAAAATGTTACATCTATTGAAGATCGAGGTGCAGAAAAAAGATATTCAAAATTGAGGTTTCTTATCTCACGAAATTCGGCATCGCCGTCTTGAATATTAGAATTAAATTTGGAAAACTTTTGAATAATGGATAAAAATAATCTACTTTTTTTTCAATTATGTTTAGTGGACTTAGAAGGGTTAAACTTTGAAGCAATTGGTTTTTGAAGTCAAATCTTTTTTAAGATTTGATGGACAAGCTCTATATAGAAACCCAAGCAAGCCTGTTTGAATGCTTCAACATCGTTCCTGTTTAGATTTAAAGAATGCAATTGGTCTTGAACTTCTACACGGAACTTCTACATTAAGGTATTTTATGTTTACCACCTTTAAAATATCGGGTTTAAGAAAAAAATCTAAAATTGTAAAAACTAATTGCTTCACTTCATAATACATTTTATGTTTGTGGCTGCTCGTTCACCTTCATATTTTCAGAAGATATTTGGAAAATTGCAAATGAATTTTTGTATTCAATGAATTTGAAAAAAATCTTGGAATATTATGCTTTTTTAGCTCAAAAATCTTGGAATAAGTTTTAAGCCCTAAAATCGTAAAAATACGATAAATCGTGGAATCTGGCACCGCTGCATGCCAGAGACAATTGACGCTTTAAAGGACAATATTCGTGAAGCCATTGGTGAAATACAGCTGCACACAATCGATGTGCTTAAAAATTGGACCGATCGCGTAGGCTACTGCATGGCCAGCCGAGGCAGCCATTTGAATGAAATTATTTTCCATTATTAACCGGAAGGATTGTACTTTCAAATAAAAAAAGAAATTTGAGAAAATATTCAGTAGTTTTTTTTTATAGCATTTTCAAAAAAAAAAAAGTTATTTGGCGGACCCTTTAGTACGTCTATAAAGTGGTTGGACACATATTTTGGGCAGGATAGGATCTGACCGACCACTCAATTTAGAAAGAGGACGTTGTAAGCTTACATTTGAAACTAAATGTGTTACGATTTGCAAATGAAATAAGATAGTTTTTTTTTGCATAGTAAGCATAAATATAAATATAATGATAAGTCTATCTACATAAAAAATGGTCGGACACATATTTTCGGTAAGGTAAGGTCTGTCCGACCTCTGAATTAGTAAAGACGGCGTTATTACCCCTCATTTAAGATCTTGGCACACGATGAGGTAGAGGTAGGTAAACACGATTTTTACTGTGGTCGGACAAGGGTATGCGGCAAGTTTTTTCTTGGTTGACCAACTGGTTCGAAATTACTTATCAAACCCTTCCTAGTGAAAAAATATTTATTCGAGCATCTTATGGTATAACGAAACAAAGATGCAAAAATTTCGCAGAGCGAAATAAGGCCAAACAAAATCACTTATACAAAGCGAAATAAGGCCAAATCAACTTGTTCACGGTGCAATTGGTGTAAGGGTCAGGCTGTACCTTTTTTATACGGAAGGTGATCTCCTACTCAAATTAGCGTGCATTTTTTGCTCTTCTTTTCTTTCAATACGAAATAGTAAATGCGTGAATATGTGTGCGTTAAAACAAACTGATATTATAACAATAACAGCTAACAATATGTGCATTTAGTTTTTCTTACTTAAAATAAAAAAAAGCAAAGTATAATATGTATAGGTATGTATGTATTTAAATTTTAGGGACACTTTCATTTTTTAATTCATTCAATATCTGTAAGGCAAGCAGACTTTTTGAAATGGTAAGTCCTGGCACACTGCACAATAGGAGCGATCAACTTGATGAGCATGTAAATAACCCAAAGACGTAGCCAGGAAATGATTGCGAAAGTGAGGATCGATTTTCAATGAACCTAAAGGCATATCAAAAAAAAATTAGAAAGGGAGGATCGATTCCCAAAGTGAAATAAAGCCAAACGTTAAAATCTGGCCTAATTTCACTTTCACAAAGCGAAATAAGGCCAAATTTTTGCATTTGGCTTTACTTCACTTGGACCAAAAAACACGGCACAAAAAAAATGTAGATAATGGAAGTGGCCATTTTTTGCGTAAACCGACAAGAAAAACGGTTTTGTAAATGTCGAATCATAAACTTATGATTTAAGTCCAAATTTTTGAAAAACCCGATGAGGTACCTTACGGTCGCCTCCCATACTAATTGCAGTATGGTGAAAAGAAAAACCACGCAAATAAAAATGATTATTAAATAACCGTGTTATTTTTACTTTTGCTGGAATAAAAAATATGCTTATTTAATAAATAGTTCTTGTATTATTATGACTTGGTTTCTGGTATGAAAGTAATGTCTTCAACATAATAAAGTAAGTAATAAGTCAACGGTTTAAGAACTAAACTATGTTCCATGTCCTATTTAAACAACTGGCTTCAAGCACAAAAGTGCTATGTCCTTACATATTTTATTCTATCATGAATAAATTGAAAAGTGATTGAAGAATTAATTATTTTTCATTATTATACTTTAACAAAGGTATCAGGCCATAACATACTTAAATACCAAAGCCGATTAAGCTGCATTACTAGAGTTATGCACGTACTAAAACTTTACTTTGAGTTTGCCAAAAACAGCAAAAACTGACGTAGCACATGTGTATCGACCTATTCGATAGAGTTCAAATTTACACACAATCTTATGTATTGGCCCAGCAGTATTCCTGAAAAATTTTGTGGTCAAAATTGGACAAAGGGGCGTGGCACCTCCCATACAAAACATTCAAAATATTATATCTCGAAAACCACAGGATTTAGTTCAAATTTACAGACGATCTTGGGTACTGGCCCAAAAGTTGTCCAGCGAAGAAAGGTAAAAATTGGACAAAGGGGCGTAGCACCGCCCATACAAAAATACATTCAAAATCTTATATTTCGAAATCCACCGAATCGATAGAGTTTAAATTTTCATACAGTCTTACGTATTGGCCCAGGAGTATTACTGTAAAAATTGGATAAAAATAGATAAAGAGGTGAGGAGGCGCTATTCTCCGACAGTCATGGGAGCTAAAGTTTGGAAAATTTGTAACATTGATATGCATTTTGTCCTGATAGATAAGAATATTATCTAGGCAATACGAATCCTGGAAAAACCAAAAATGTTGTGTACTACAGAGCAATACAATAGAAACTGTTTATCACTGATTTAAATGAATTTGAAATTGATTTTTCTATTTTTCTATTTTACACTACGAAGTGTGCAGGGGGTTCGCTAGTATTGTAATAAACTAATCTATAAATGAATAATAAAGTTTAAATTCAGGATCCATTCGAAATAAAAAAAAAATCAACATTAATCGGAGGAATTGATTTAGAAATGTTTTCATATATGTATATGACCGATGTAGTTTAGCTAACATACCTATAACCTATCAAGAAAATTGTATTACATATGTAAGTATGCTTGATTAAGGTGTACCATAGTTGTGTGCCCCAAGTCGTAAGACTATAATGATTTCCATTTGCAATTACATAGGTACATAGTAATTATATTATGTAAACACTTGACATAGGAAAATAGCGTGATTGGCAAAATGCCCTATAAATTTAAACATTGCGTTTTTACGTGCCTACATTCAGTCAGTAGGTTATTTGCATTTATGCAATGAACACGATTTCTAAGCTTAACTAAATTAAAAAGTCAACTATGAGCTCATATTCATTATCCATATCATGCATAGCAACAAACACCATACTAACCTTCTTGATATAGAATTATCTACCTATAGAAAGACTCGGTTTTGGTTGCAAGCTGTAACCTCAAAAATATTTTATTGACATCTACATAAGTATACAACTGGTCGTCCTTATCCCCACGGCATTTTTAACTTTCTCGTATATCTACGTAGTAAGAGAAAGATATTGTTTTCGTACAAAATTTCGAACTCCAGATTTTGATAAATTCTGATAATATTACGATGATAGGGGAACTCAAAAAAGTAGGTATCGCAATTCTGTCCCCTGGGGAATCTAAACGCTTGGCCCGTTTTGTTTCAAACTTCGTAGGTATTTAGAGTTTGTGGGCTTCCCGCTAGGAGGCGTTTTTTTTTTTTTTCATGCTAGGCCTAATAATAACTGTACTTCCCATATAAATATTTTACGAAATATGTTTAATAATTATTATATTATTAGGGATAGCATGAAAAAAAATTAGATTAGATTTTTCAAAAACGGCTCTAACGATTTGAACAAAAATTGATAGTTGAGTTAATGTAGGCATGCTTAACGGTAAAAACGATTTTAAAAACTTATTTTTAAGGTACTATTGTCATTCTTAACTTCATAGCAAACTCAATTTTTCTCTAAAAAGACTCATATCTCGAAAACGCCATTCTCGATATGAATGAAAATGTAAGTGCTAGGTAATGTTTATATCCTGAAGAATACGTCGTACTCAGTTTTTAGCTAAACAGTTTAATAACAGTGCTTTTCAAATCCAAATTTGTAAAACTTTTCAGCAAAATTTTACAAAAAAACCGCTCTAACGATTTTGATCAAAATACATATTTAAGACAACATAAGCATTCTAAACATGATCACGTACTTAGTTTTTCTCAAAAAACTCGAATATAACCGTTTTATGAATATTTCTCAAAAATGGCTACCCAAATCTCGATCACAAGCGGTATATTTTTACAAATCCCAAAACTTTAATGACAATATAATTCGAAATTCATCGCCTACTTTCCTTGAAGGAAATGTCAGTTCGGGGTGAAATTTGAAAGTAATAAAATGTTGTAGTTAATACGTATGTTTATGTAGTATGTATATTACGTTTTTAATTAACAATGGTTCAGTTACTAAACCTGAGTGCATTTTGAATAGGTCTGATTTTAAACGTAAAATTAGTTGAAATAAATCTGAAATTCTGCGAGATTCGTAATACACGAGAAAGTTTCGTGCGACCCGTCGTGCACATTTTTTAACTACATATATTAATTTATCCACAAAATTAACTGGACATTTTTATGCGATTCACGACCTTGGTGGGGTGTTGATAAACACAAGCGATGAAAGCATCCTTTTTTGTAACACTATTGTCGCCATAATAAAATGTTTTCAAACGAGTTTCATTTTATTTCCATTCTTTTATCTTTTACATTCTCAACTCTTTATTTCTCCCTAAAATAGGGCGTGTAAACGCGATTTCCTTAAATTGTTATCCCCATGCTCAGTGGAAATGAATGGCGCCAGAGTGTTGGGCAAAGATGATAATCCAAACACCAAACTATATAAACAGCATTGACCGAGGAAAAGTCAATCTTATACGGGTCACCGACCTTGAGCTTATGTATTTGTCGGTATAGTCGTAAACATTGCAATGGTCTTTCTCTTTGTGGTATATGTTCTTTGAGACCAAAGAAGGACAAATTCAGAGTCTATACTTTGTTGGCTATTTCTTTTCAAGTTTTCATAACCACACTTTGTGTTGTGAACTTATTTGGCGAAGAAACAGAAGACCAGTGTTAACTTTTGATAGTTCATTTTTATTTGTTGGTCTTGTCATGCCTTTGACCTGTATTGTATATATGTATGTACATCGTTGAAGCGAAACTACTTTATACGAGTTGATTGTTTTAATTTATTTTCTAGGTAGCTATATCGTTCCAACTCTTGAGAACCATTTCACAAAAGCAACTAAATTGAATTGAGTGGAATGAGAAATATTGTAAATTGATTTTAAGGAGAACGCTTTGAGCTGAAGCTGCCACACAGCTCATGCCATACGATGCAAGTTTTAAAATAAATTTGTCCCGACCGAAAGTGGTGATGGCGATTGGCCACATGATACACTAACTTGACCCCTTTCATTTTCTTACTTACTTGAAGGAAAAGGATTACATTAACAAAACAACCTTCTGGCCTTCTCCAGAATGTCTGTTAAATGCACTCTGCGTCTTTTTAACTATTTAGGGGTCTTATATACGACCGATAGAACGAGCAATGCTGAATTTTCCTTGGATTGGTCACGCTGGTTGGTCTGTTTGAGACAACTGGGTCATTCCCAATCAGGAAGACCCAACTTGAGGTCAAAGCTAAGTTATCGGTATTTGTTCTAACTCTTGCCAATTTTTATGACATTTGGGTATATCAATGACCGAAAGAATAAGCTTAGGTTCGGATACAAGAATGCTGGTGTGATCCCTTCACACCTCTAATTGTGGCTTTCGAGTTTTGCACAATTTTCTTAAACATGTTTTTGAAATCTAAATCACATCAATGGTCTTGATACTCGATGAGCCTGTTTCTAACCTTAATAGAGTAGCGAGCGTTCACTATTCTGCACAAGCCGATGAGTTTTGGAGAAATGCTAATTCTAGAGATGATTTTGTTGAGCTTGTTCCTCTTTCAATACTTTCGAGATTTAATTGGATACAAAAGGTTGTGAGTAAGAGATATTTAAAAGAGCCGCCACAAATATGACGACGCAAAATTGTGCCCAGTATCGAATGTCTTAAACAACTAAAAATATGCAATGATAATCTGACTTGTCAATTTATTATTTTTCATTTTTGCCTAGTTTTATTTTAGAATTTATTATTAACAGTTAATGGGGGAAGCATACCTGCAATACGGAATAATGGGCAATTTACATACATGTAAAAATCTTCATTACAAGTAATAGATTTATTTTTGCTTCCTTTTTAAATAAATTTTAAATATTGAATTATTTACGTATGACATACGAGTAATAGCGTATCAGAAAAATTAACTAGTTTTTGGTCTATCATCGGCAGATCGACTGTAGAGTGTAGACCAAATTTTCACACTGAGGCAAATCCTGGAAAAGACCAACAAATTTCAAGACGAGCCTTCATGAAGCCGCGTATGGTAGCATACATCATCAATAGGTCTATTATGGAGCGATGGTCGAATTCGGAGTCCCGGCAAAACAGATTCCCCTATGTCGCGTGACACTGGAAAAAAAGCGCTGCAACACGTAGTTTGGATGGAGCTCCTCTGAACTATTTCAAAAATGCACTGAATGTCGACAAGGAGACGCGCTGTCATGCGACCTCTTTAATTTTGTATACTGGAGCAGATAATGCGCAGGGCAAGCATCTGTCCACCTCGTATAGGACAAATCGTCACTGTTGATAGTAACAATTTCGACGTAGCTATAAGGAGTTCATCTACCTCCGAATAAACGTGAACTCCACAATAATTGACACCCTAGTGCGGAGATCCGGGGAAGAATTACCCAAGGAAACTGCTAATACTTCGGTTCGGGAAAACAGCTCGCCTAACTCGAAGGACGTAATGTATGCTCTACAAATGCCTTATTCTGCCAGTTCTGCTTTATGGAACTGAGTGCTGAACGATAACCAAGAAGAACTGATACTATGGGTTCCTTCGAACCCAGAAAAATAATTCGCCGGATGTTTGATGCTATGTGCGAGGAGGGCGAATGGAGGGGAAGATTCAACCGTGAACTCTATGAGTTGTACCAAGATCTGGATGTAGTAAAAAAAGTCAAATTATGTCGAATATATTGGCTGCGGTCACATCGAGCAAATGGACAATAATGTTTCAGCTAAAATGATCTTCGAATTCCACCCCCTAGGTTCGAGAAGCAAGGAAGACTGAACCTGCGTTTCAAAGAACAAGATATCGCGGATGCCAGGGCGCTTGGTCTGGACAAGTAATCAGTAAAAATTAGGCTAAGGAAAATGCTTCTTGCAATTATTCGCCAATTAAATTTGTGGTGACTTTTTGTACCGACGATGTTTGACACTAGTTAATAAAACTATTGCCAGCCAAGGCACAAGTTTTATTTCTTTTTAAAAAATGGAAAATATGACTTAACACACATACATATGGATACTGATACATAATTATAGACTAAGAGGTAGCAACGTTTTTTCTCAAATCATTTTAGCAAGGCTGTAACTTTGTGAGCTTAGTTCGTGGTGACTACTGAACACGAAAATACATTTCTGCCAGCACTGCGTTGGTTTATATATGAATGCCATAACCTCAAAAGTGCAAGAAATTTAGGTACCTAATTTTAGCAAACTTAAGATTTTGGTAGGTATGTGTTAATTTAGGCAGAAAAATGTCCTAATTATATTAGGACATTATCACACTACTAATTCCTCAAAGCTAAACGAAAACTCCGGTTTCATCATATACCAAAATCTTAAGTTTGCTAAAATGATGTTATGGCTTTCCTATATGTATAAGCCAACGCAGCGCTGCCAAAAATGTATTTTCGTGTTCAGTAGTCACCACGAACTAAGCTCATAAAGTTACAGCCTTGCTAAAATGATTTGAGAAAAAACGTTGCTAGCTCTTACTCTAATACTGAGGAGGCCCTAATTTTGCAAATTCGATTTGCATTTTATATAGTATACCTACTCTTAAAGCTTCCACATGAAATTTTATTAAAATCGGGACTCCTATGACCCGAAAATCGTGACATCGGTATAAAAAAAAACAAGTTAAAGTGGTATCTTATCATCGGCCTGGGCGCTGCTTTGAAACCCTCCACTTCATGTCATGCAAAATGTTAGCCATATCGGTCTAATATTGGTTTTGTATGGGAAGTACCACAACTACATGACCGATCTAGCCCATTTTCAATACCAACCTGACGACGGTAAATTTCCTCTCATAAAATTTCATTCGCCTAGGCTAACAGACAGAGAGAAGGGCAGACAGACGGTCATGTCATGGCTAAATCGATTCAGAATTTGATCCTGATTCAGAATACCTATGTGTATGTAGGTACTTTATTGGGTCTCCATCTCCAGTGACTCCTTCTTGGCGTTACAAAAGTAATGGCAAAGTGAATATACGTAATCATGTGGAGGGTATAAACGTTGTTTACGATTACGCGCAATTAAGGAACGTAGATATAAACTTTTTTTAAGTTCTACTCTCAGTACGCCTAGTACGCTTCTGCTGCTTACAATTACACACACTCTTGCCTCCCATACATCGTAAACCGATAAGAAGAGTTAACCCAACCAGTGACAGTAACGACAAAGTAAAGTGTTAAAATGCATCTGTACTTAAGATCTACATAAAAGAAAAAAAAATTTGCAAAGAAAAAATTATAATATATAAAGAATTTTCTTATAGTACCTACCTACACCGTTTGAATGCACTATCCATGCGCTTCTCTTCTACTCCATTGTGAATAATGTTAATGTCGGTAGTACATCACCCGCTCAGATGGTTTTGGTTGTTTGCAACCTTTTTCAAATACATCCGCATAATCTTACTTTGCTTGGTACCTAAACGAATTGATGGGAATTTTTGAACGCACATACAATCATACATACATACGAACGAATGCACTCAAAGTAACAACTAAACCGTAGCTTGCATATGCATATATCTAAATATATTTTATAGCTTGCATATGCATATATCTAAATAGATTTTAACTTTTGTAGTTTTCGGCTTTCGTTTCACAAAGGAGTTTGAACCCTCTAAGGAAATGTCACGTTCATGATAATAAAGAATGAGCAACTTTTCGCCAACATTGCTATTTGTTGGAAAATGAATCGTGTGCCCCCCTTTTTAAATTGCGTGTGTATTTTGATTACACTTGATGTGTGAAACCTCGTATATTTGGAAAAATCGTCTGCACTATTTTTTACTTGAATTGAGTTACTTTAAAAAAAAACAACGCTGTCATTTGATATAAAAGATTAAAAATTGAATATTTATTTTCTTTCTTTTTTGTGTTTTTGATTTTACTAATCCCTGAAATACTATTTTCTTTTAATGACGCCTTGGCAAGTGGAGATCCTACACTAACATCAAATCGACATCAACCCTTGCTCACAGAAGACTATAGTCGCTGAACTAAGCCTATTCAATAGGTTCTACAATGGAAGATGTTGAGAAAAACCAGTATTACTCAAATTATTACTCGAAATGCAGCATATGACCTCCCTACAAGACAGGACAACCAACGCACATCACATATCAGTAGATCTAGATATTCTAATCTACCGTGAAGATTGAGGGTAGATATCGCTTTCTAAAACTCCTTGGCTATCTAGGACAAGAGTAAATTTTGGTATTAGCGTATTGCGTATTGGGGACATACCTATTACTAGAGGAATTACTTACAATTTACGTTCAGAGCTAATACTTATCTGGCCGCTGTTGAAGTAGATAGTATAGATTAGATGGGTTCACCTTTCCAGAGAAAGTAATTGAAAAATCGAAGCTTCCGTACAGCCACCAATCTGATTTTGAAATAGAACATTCCTGGTTTTTGTAGCAAACTGCCAAAGACTTCAGGTGCAAGTCTATGGCTGCCCATTTATTACTTCCACCGTTTACAGCCTGTAGACAATGGTCCTTTTTTTAACGGCGGTCTATTCATTAGTACTTTGTGGACATTAAATATGTACTACAGAAGTAAGAGTCAAGATTATGAAATAGGTGACGCTCAAAACTCTATAGTTTGGTAAGTCGACAGCTCATGGTTTAGTTGATGTGTTTGAGTTTTGATTGGCCAATTTTTTTTGAATTGAAGTTCATGGAGGGGTGGATTTATTATTACATATTTATTTTATTAAATATTTTTTAAAAGTTGAATTGGCATTAGCTTTAAGCACACCTATAATTATTGTATGTTAATTAAAATAGAAACCAAAAAATATGAAATAAGTCCCGGAATTGTTTATTTTCAAAGCACATCACAAAATCACAAAAGTGAGATCAACTTAATAGTTTAATTATTATGTCCACTGCTTTATTTAAAAAAAAATCACAATACAACCGTGTTAATGGCGAGTTAATGTTATGTAAATAATTCACCTTATGTAATTGTCCACAAATCACTAAATAATTTCAAAATTAAAAGTTTAAAAATAAATTAAATCAAATAAAATTGAAACATCCTCAATGTGAACCGTAACTCTGCACGTGATGCTGACAATTATTGAAATGATATCAAAAGTAAAAAAATTTAAAATAAATAGCTAAACTAAATTCATGAATTACATATGTAGAGATACCTACCTACCTACCACTCTAGTTATTCGATAAAATAATAATTATTTAAGCGGCATAAGGTAGGCATTGTTTGATTACCTACATCAAATTTTGGATTATAATTTCCAATTATTATTAGTCTAAAGATACGAGTATACGCTACGTATACGGCACGCAAAATCCGACATACATAACATGTCACTCAGAAATCACGATATGTTACTCGACCTAATTATGTCAGATATTATGTATCTACTGTTGCATGTGTGAAAGGTTTGCCGAGTACACCGCATGCCAATTTTGTCCCAAAGTCCTCATGTGCGTATATACGAGTAAACGGTGATTGACAGTTTGTGTTTTACAGTTCTCCATTTTTATATACAACATACATAAATGACAAATCTGCATTACTGTTTACGCAATGCTCTCAGAGCGGAACGACGTCTCCTTCTTGCTGTTTTATCAGAATCCCAAAATGATTTCCTTATTATTTCTTGTTAATTTTATTTTTTATAATATTCTCCTCGAATAATCGCGTCGCCAGCTCTGATTTCATTTAGGTAACTGATAATACAGTAAGACTGACGTTTGAATGTACAGTAAAATACTGTACTACCCAGTACATACACTGAACCATGTTTCGACACATACCTATTATATTATGATGACATACGAAGATGACTGCAGAAATATGCCGTTTACATATATGGCATGTTCCATAGAAGAGGCATGTAACATGTCGATATACGACATGCAATTGGGTAGTATTTTTTCAGAATGGTTTTTTGTTCTCGGTGAAATCAGAGCGTTTTGTTTCCAAGGCTTACTTACGCTTACTGGTCTGATCACTGGCGACCACTTTCGATCGCTGCTGAATCGTTGGAAATTTTGCCCAAGCTAAGGACATCAATCTCAACGAACCACACATGCTTCCTTTATCTAGAATAGGTACATGTCGTGTCGGAAATTCTTTGCCGTGATCATCATCAATTATTCATAGTGCCATACTTACCTGCCATAAAATTGTGTCATACAGAATGAGTTGCCAAGTACCTACACGACATGCCAATTTCGGCATGTTCCCATGACATTCTGGGTCGAATGTATGGCTGACAAACGCATGTCAAAAGATGACAGCAAATATGCCGAGCTAATGTTAACATACGGTGTATAATGTATGAAGGGTTTTACATGTAGTGTAGTCCTAGCTTAAGTACTACACATTTCACTTATATTGTTTTAAACACAAATTTATTTTCTCATCGATATTTATATAAGTTTGCTTTTCCTTATTAACTAATATGGATAGGTACCTAAAATTTTAGATAAATGCGTTTGGGTATTCAAAACTCATTTCTCAATCAGTCTTAGTCTCTTCAATTTATATATCTGGCGTAGATGATGCCGTTATCCTCATCGATTTATTTTCGTCCTCTGAGCACTTCAACTCACAAACACTGTTTGTTAGGTCTGTGCTCTGTTGGCCTACAGATACAGATTTCATATTGTTGACGGACTGTGATCTCTCCATCACAGCCTTCGATTTCAATAGAGATGAGATTTTGAGTTCCTCTATGGTTTCGGCAAAATTGCCTCTTTGCTGTAGCCCGTTGTTTAGAGATGTTACACAGATGTTCCGCAGATCAGTCCTCGACTGTTGGCAACAAACCTTTTCGGCACATTCATTTCCATTGCACTGTACCAAGCACTCTAGGGAAGGAGCCGATCTTGTGTCTTGAAATTCCGGTTGTATCGTTACAATTGTTATGCCCTGGTCATAGAAAAAACTTCGGACGTCCGCAATAATTTTCATATAAAGTTTTTGACTTTGGAATTTTATGTGAACTGTGGAAACATATTTATTGGCCGTTAATTGCCAGATATGCAGATCGTGATAGCTGACGATCTCCGGAAACTTTGAGCCCAAGGTCTTTTCAAAGATGTCCATGTCAATGGAACCGGGTATTGTTTGCAGCAAGATTAGGCAGGATTCCTTCACTGGAAAAAATTAACTGATATTAAAAAAAAAAATTAAAAAAAAAATTATTATACATACTGTAAGGAAAGCTGAGTGACACAAGAACGATGCAAGAGAATATGGATAAAATTGGATCGATAAATTTAGCAGTGTGCTCATCGTTCGACATATACACGACGAATGCGCATACAATGACAAATACCGTACTAGATACATCACGAAACATTTCGACTAAAGTTTGTTTATTCTGTTGTGTTCCAGCGGTGTCTGTGTCAGGACTTTCTACTACTTCAGATGTGGAAATATCATGAACAGATCTTCCAGGTTTGTTGGCATTTGTCGAAATTCCATTGTCAAGTACGACGTCGCCACTGTAGGTCATATGCAGGAAACTACTCTGGTGCCTTGTGTATCCTCCGATGAGTAGATAACATATTCCGTTAAGAATCAGACCCACAAAACCGAGAATCATAACCGAAATTGGTAAGTGCATCGAATCTTGGTGGCCGATGTGTACAAGTGTTTGAAGCGCTTCCACCAACAGTGAAAACGAAAGCGATGCAAGGATAATGCAAACTATTAGCATTGTTAGGACATCTATTCTCGCCCATCCGAAGGTATTTTTCAACTTTTCTTCGCGACATTCAATATTGCGCAGGGATTGCTCCTCAGCGCTGAGGTTTATGCAGGTAAATTTGTTGTCGTCATTGCTTAACCGCCTGCTGTAATTTATCGATAAGCCACAATCGATTTCGTCACTGTTTGTCCGTTTACTGTGCTGCAATTTCAGATAATTATTCAATAATTAATATAAGCACTAACAAAATTGCGCAAGAAAATTAAATTTTTAAGGGTTAATTTCACTTGACTATTGATTAATGGCCGCACTTAAAACGGTTACATACTGTAATATATAGCTGTATATAATTGTATAGGGCGGTATGTCGGACGAGTATGCGATCGGGTCCTTATATAATACGGGAAAGGGTTCCGGCTGAATTGCAGCTGCGCAGCATTAAAAAATTGTATTCTAGGACTTGAACTTATACTAAGTGCAGGAAGACCGCTAGCATTTAACCGATTCACAGAAAAGTAAGGAAAGCGTTGCCGCAACAGTTCTGCCTAAGCCCAAATGCAGGATCAACCCATCCATCGAGAATAAAATGGCATGACCACTTATCTAATTAACTTACTTACATGTATATTTGAAGTCAAGAGATACTTCAGCATGGAATATCTCATCTTGGGCCACTGTCCCTCTAGATATAGATACTCAAGGCAACCATTTTTAATACTGTAATAGTAACGTTATGATATACAGTCATTGAGTATGCCGACGACACGTTTAGTATCTTCGAGTGATCCTATATAAAAGATAAGTTGGAACTCCCAACAACAAAATTCAAAAAGAAAGGATTTCTGGGTCTGTCGACGCATGCATGGTAGAACCTGGGTGATCTCTCCAAAGATCATAAACTGGATCTACACAGTCATGGCCAGGCCCATCATAACATAGGCCCATCATAACATAGGGAGCTGGTATTCATGGCCCAAAACATGTCTCAATACCTATGAGGAAAAGTTCAGGTAGAACTCCATGCCATTAAAGAATGCGCAAACCTTATCTTTAATTCAGTTATTAAAGACGCTAACATCCATATATTCACGGACACTCTATATCAGCTATAAAAGCCCTTAGCTCACCCATTATTGACTTCAAATCCGTACTGCCTATATAATACCCTAAAAACATTTAGTACGAGGAACAAAACTAGATTACAATAGGTCCCTGGCTATAAGAGAATTGAAGGAAATCAAAAAGCTGATGAAACAGCCAGAAGAAGCTCGGAAACCGCTTTTATAGGACTTGAAACTTACTATGTAATCCCGAAATCAGCTAAAAACTCGGCTATACAAAGCTGGAAAGACAACAATTGTGTACTCCACATTGGGAGAAGATTCCAGATCTCAGACAGGCCAAAAAAAGCTATTGAGCCTTTCAAAAGCCAAAACAGATAATAAATATACGCAGGTACGAAAACAAAAATTTACATAACAGGTCACCAAGGTTTGAGATATCACCTTAAGTAATATGCATTTAGTCGACTCGCCGGAAGTACCGATTATGTCTTCAGGAAGACGAATCCGCTGAGCACATCATATGTGAATGACCGGTCCTTTGGCCCTGCCCTGGCCAATTTAAGAAATGCCTACTTAGGGAACTATTTTCTTAATGATCTAAGTGATCTAGATAATACCAGCACACCGCTAACAGCCTTAGCTTTATAAACGGCAGCAAATGGTTTGTATGAGCAGCCAGTAAAGGAATAACTCCCCGTATATTCCATCAGTGATATGCACAATGGGCCGATTAACTGCCTAAGTGCTTCTCTCACCATGAGCCACTTTAAACGCATGCGAAAGGAATTGAAAAACGCCTTAACCAAGATAGACCCTAGACTGCGTGCAGATATTTTAATTTAAAAATCAAAAGTTGCAATTTGCAACTTCTAGAAATAGAAATTGTGCAGTGCGTGCCAGTGGTCTTATTTTCATTTATTTATTTTATTAAATTATTATTATACCCTCCGCAGGAAGGTATATTCACTTTGTCCTTACATTTGTAACGCCAAGAAGGATTCACCGGAGACCCTATAAAGTATATATATTCTGAATCAGGATCACATTCTAAATCGATTTAGCCATGTCCGATTCAGAATGTGATCCTGATTCAGAATATATAACTTTATAGGGTCTCCGGTGAATCCTTCTTGGCGTTACAAATGTAAAGACAAAGTGAATATACCTTCCTGTGGAGGGTATAAAAAAAACCCTAAAGTAAGGTAGGAGTAGTTTCCTTCACTATAAGTTTACACAATATCGCATTGTGTGTAATTTTGCGAGTTTTTAATCTGAACTAATCGATATCTACTCATGTCCATATTGGAAAGGCATAACACTCGTCTTAACTGGACATTTTTCTTATCAACAAACATTTTGCTTTTCATCATCTACCGTGGCGCTGAAACGCTAAGTACAACACTATATCTATTACGAAAATCTAGATTGCTAAAAAAAATTACCTAAATTGATAAAAGTCTTCTTTTACACTGACAGGAGCTTTACATTTCAGTAACCTTTAATAATACCCCGACCACCAACGCGCACATCAAAGTGGAATTATGTTTCTGACTTGACAACAATTTTATGTGGGATCGGTATGTCAATATGTACATAATTTATTTTTTACTAAGAGGAACTAACATGCAACCAAACACAAATCATTAAGCTAGCTAATTACACGTGAAACGTCAGATAGCATATTATCGTTGAGACTATCATTGGAGATAAGAACAATAAATTTCGGAGGTACTATTAGGTATTACTGGAATAGATTTTTAAGGCACGTATTCACCAAGTTAAGAATCGAAATGTGGGCAGTTGTATGCCTATACATATAGCGGGGTACTTACTAAATCGTAATTATTATATTACGAACACACATGACATAGTAGCATTTTTTTTTCTCCATAAATTGTGATCTACAATAAACTTAAGGCGGCTTGAAATGTTTAAGTCAATCAAAACAAGGACATTTTTTGGGTGTGACATAGACAAATCAATCCTGGACAAGGTGCAAACGGTATTTTATGACATAACTGGTAGGTAATGTGAGAAGTATTCAACATGTTCATCAACTTCAGGTCAAGGGAATGTGTTTCGATGTGCACCCACCACCACAAGGCAGACTACCGATCAAGAACAACCCTTATGCCCAGTTGCACAGTCAGAGTTTAAACTGAAGTTTAACTAAACCTCACCGAGAGTTTAAACTTTTGGTTTAACTCGTTCAGTTTCACAGTTCAAAATAATCTGACAGTTAACTCAACGCAGTTGTGGAAGCGCAGAACAATTTCCCTTAAGGGGATATTTTTCTACCAGCGCACTTTTGATCAAATAAATGGTTATTGCTTTTCTCTACTTTATCTATTTTACCATTTGTAAATGAAAGAAAATGTGTGCAATATTATTACAGTGTGTATTTTGGTAGGTATTAAGAAAATGAATTGATTTATTGTTGACAGATGTTTGAACTGTCATCTGCTTTCACATAATTAATTTTTCTTTCAATAATAATGATATGCAGTGGTTGAAATGTAGTGGGCATTCGGACGGATGCGATCACAGGTACTGCTTCTTTTCACTCGATGGGCCTTACCAATAATCATTTTTAATCTTCAACTTAAATATTTTGACGGTCACAGTGGATAATTTTATATGGAAATTTTCGCCATTGTGACTTGGTAAAAGTTAGCCTGGACACTAAAAATGATTATTAGTACCGCGGGATGGGTTTTTACCACATCCGATCATAATGAATTTTGAAAGGATTTTATGAGCCTCTAATTAGGGTCATTGTCTGGTAATAGATAGGTACACGCAAAGTTTGTTTGCTGGTGTTTCTGTCAAAATCTGCGCTATCTTGTACCGGTTATACTTTTTTTTTAACAAAAAGTAATCTAGATCTGTATACAAAAATGGTATGAACTCCGAAACCTTTTAACTGAGCAAGCTCAAATCTACAGGCATTGTCCCGAGAAGTGTGTTCAAAATCGGACAAAAAAATTGCATTGTATAAAGCATAGAGGTAGTGTCTTGTTTCAGCCAAAAAAAATGTGAAAGATTTGAGTATGTTTAGATATATTTTGTTCGCCAAGAATCTAAAGAAATCACTGGTAGCATTACAAAAAAAAATAATCGTCGTTTCCACACCCTAAAATAATTAATTTGTATTGAAAAAACCTCAATACAATTTACAATTTGCCCACATTGTTTAGGCAAAAATCTACCTGATGTTCATTGTTCACTTGAAAAAAGGGTTTTTCCTTGAAAAGTATATTGGTTGGGAATCTATTGAAATATTCTGATGACATTTTTTAACAGTTACCGGAGTAATGCTGAAACTAATCATAACTCTGGTTTTCACTCATATAAATTCAAGAAGTGTAGCACCCAGACAATTTATCTATTTTATTCTCTCTCTCTCTCATATCTCTGTATGAAATAGCAGCTGTCAAAATAAACCTCAAAATGCGAAAGGAAAGTTTAAACGGCAGAATGCAGGCGTTTAACTTAAACCGAGAGTTGAACTCCACTTTGGGTTTAAACGAACACTGTGAAACGGAAAATTTGTTGAACGAAGGTTTAAACCAAAACGAGAGTTTAAACCCTGACTGTGCAACTGGGCATTAATTATATATTTTTTGTTGACTTCACTGCCTTAGATATCTCAAATAGAATGAGAATAGGCAGTGAAGCCAGGAAGAATAAATACATTTTGGACAAAAATGGTACTAAAGGACGTGGGTATGAAGTTGATAGCCTAAAACCATCTTGCAGTTTTAGGAAACATTTTAAGAAAGTTGCATTGAAATCTGTACAGTGGTTTTCGCGCTTTTAGGTAACACAAAAAATTCCTACAGATATATATAGTGGTGGAAAAAATAATAAAAACAAGCTGGTTCTTCGTCGCTTATCGCAAAAATAAAATGTTTTCGGAAAAAAAGATAAATTAAACCCATACTAATAGTTTTAATACAATGTAATGAAGAAATGTCGATTCTGGTTTTCCTTAATTTTGGCCTGGAAAAAATAATAGAAACAAATTAGTTTTTCTGTTTTTTTTCTGTTAGGAATTAATTTACAGTAAAGGTGTTTCATATCCTTTTAATACTTGGTCGTTGCGCCCTTATTTTTTATAACTGCTCCACATCTTCGTCGCATGGAATGAACCAACTTGGCACAGGTCTTGGGAGTTATAGAGTGCCATGCATTTTGAATAATTGACCACAGTTTTTCCTTATTTTGGCTCTGCAGCCTCCGATCCTGCGCATAAGGGTGTCCCATAGATGTTCTATCGGGTTAAGATCAGGAGATTGTGATGGCCACTCCATAACATTGATTTTATTTTTTATGGAACCATTCTTTGGCCAACTTTGAGGAGTGCTTGGGGTCATTATCCTGCATAAACTCCCATTTAATAGGCATGTCCTCTTCAGCAAATGGCAGGATAACATTGTTTAAGATTTCCACGTAGTCTACGGCACATGTTTTATCCTTTATCATGAAAAGTGGACCAACCCCAGATACTGAAAAACACCCCCAAATCATTAAATTTCCTCTGCCATGTTTAACTATCTTCTTTGTATATTTGGCATCGAATTCGCAATTCTTTGGTCGTCTGACGTACATTTTCCCATCGGAACCAAACAAATTGATCATAACAATTGATCTTTAGTATTTTTATTGCTCAAGTATGGAACTTTTCTAGTACTTCTCAGAGGAAGACCTGCTTCCTTTAATCTATTTCTTATTGTACTACTTGTAACGGGTGCGTTTAAATCATTTTTTTTTTAAATGGTTTCTTCTTGCATAGTCGTATTAACAGTTTGTCAAATCATGGAGTCTTTTTTCGTTTTCTGCATCTGGTTTCTACTTTGGGACTTGAATGGAAAGCTAAGAATACTTTTTAGACCTTTTTTTTAGAACACTTTACGACCTTAGCTATTTCATCCAATTGGTTTGCCGTCTTTTTTATCACCTCACGCTCAGAACTGGTGCAAAGGACTCCTAGACCCATTTTGACAAAATGTTAATTTCATAGTTTTAAGATTTTCTTCTAAAAAACACTAAATTACATGATAAACTAATTTACAACTATTTCAATTAAAACAATACCGAGCTTTACTGCAAAATCACTGATGCCGACTGTGGTAATCGTTTGTTTCTATTATTTTTTTCCAGGCAAAATAACATTTTTGCTCAGACTTTTTACTGTTAGACGAAAACTAAAAGCTGATAAGAGCGAATTGCTGCAGCATTTCAAAGTACTTTTACCTAGCATTTGAGTATAGAATTGATTTCGGAGAAATACCAAATTGTATGCAGTTAATGATGGTTCAGCATTATGTAAATACTTGTTTCTATTATTTTTTCCATCACTGTATATATGATGTTGCTAAAGGACGTGGCTATGAACGAGATAGCCTAAAACAACCTCACAGTCTTGGGAAACATTTAAAAAAAAGGTTCAATGAAATTTGTACAGTAGTTTTCGAGCTTTGAGGTAACAGAAAAAATGCCTATCACTATATTAATATATGACATTGACAGATCATTTATGGAGTTTTCGTTTTTTTTTCTGCAAACAATTTCTAAAATGAAACAGTCGCAGTTGTAATGTCAATAAAGTCATTTAGATTCTATAAATCTGTTCAGACCATTGAATTTGTGATTTTTTTTACAGATCATAAAATAAGTCATATACATACCTACAATAAAAAAAAGGAGCGGCTTGTTTTATTTATAAGCATGGTCACCGTCACATACAGTCTTTTACAACTCAGTAATGTAATAAAATCTCTTTTGTATTATATAGCCCACTGATCGAATCGAAGATTCAAATTTCACTTTCACTTGCTGATAGGTTCATTATTAAATCACCCGGTGACGATCTGTAATCGATCACATGAATTCATAAATTCTAAAATTACAATAGATGATGTCAGTGACGGCAGCTTTTATTTTTTATTTCAAACGTGAAATAAAGGAAAAAATATTCTCATCAGGACTTGGTAGAGGTGCAGTCACAACACGACACAAGCTTCAACGTATAGTTGCTGATGGGGTAGATGACTGTGGCCTGTCTTCTTTGAAATATGAGAGTCGTGCCCTGTTTAATCAATTTAATGCTTTTTAAATAAGAAGTAGAACTATCGAATTTGTAATAATTTTTGGTTTTGAAAATATTCAGTTTTTTTAATCGTGTAATTTTTTTTTTACGTTCGCCTTCGAAATGATGCATCTTCAAAAGTAACTATCCAGCCTAAGCATATATGAATGTAGTCAATCCTACTCAAGCGGTTTGCTGTTCCGATAGATTAGTGCAGGGGTTCTCAATCTTTTCTATACAGCGACTTTCTGTACAGATTATAATATTTTTGCGACGCCCCTCATAAAAGTACACAATGTCCATACACATTTATTTGCTGGAACCACATGTCATTTACCTCCATATCGTTTAATTTGGCTCCAAAAAATCGGTTAGCATCGTTCTGTAGCGCTCGCCGTCGTTGATCACCCCACCAACGTCATTTTCAAGAAAAAGTCCTGAAAAATGACGCCCCGGTGCCGGTCTAAAATCCGCACCAAACAGCTTTTTATGGATTAATTGCCACCTCGTATGGGTTGGCGTCGTCCCATATACGGCAATTTGGCTTGTTAACATAGCCATTCATCCAAAAATTATGCTTAAAGATGATTTTTTCGGCCAAAATTGGGGTATTCTTCCAAACGGTTCCAAACCCAGTCAGCGAACAAACGGTGTTGTTTATGATGATTATCATTAACTTTGAGCTCCTGTGTCAGTTGCATCTTGAACGGATATATGCCCAAGTCTCGACGCAAAATTCCCCAAATTGATGTTCGTTAAAACCTGACTTCTTGTACACGGCAAGGAATTGACTGCCTCGGGTTCTCCTGTACACTTTCACGGACTGCGGCAATGTTCTTGGCCGACATGGCGTGCCTTTGTAGTACGAGCAGCGCCAGCGGTGCCAGACCTAGCCCAATTGTGAAATTCTAGCACTGTTTCATTCGATCTAGCACTGTAAATTTCCCTTTTCGCACTGTGTTTAATTTATATTTTCAAGCAATACGCTTTTAATTATTGCTATAAAACTGTTTTTCTGTGAAAATTTAGTTAATTATTTGAAACTAAAATGTTGTTTCAGTATATTGTACGTCAAACACTAAATTCGTTTGGTCTGGCCTTGAACTAGCCCTGAAATCTCATTTCTAGCTCTAAATCACATTTTTGAGCATCGCTGAGTACGGGTTGATTGCTTACCGAACCGGTCGAATTTGGCCACCAAACGTTGGAGAGTCGACGTAAAAAGGGCGCAACTTTTGCACTGACCAACACTCATTTTAAATAACTTGCCAGTGGTTTAGCATCAGTGAAAGAACGAACTTACTTCGCGCTGCATGGTCAATACTCAGTAGTCTTCAGTTCATGAGTCAATTGATTTACGTCAGAATTCGCTGTAGAGAGCTTCATCGAACTGCTTCGATGTTTTCTGTTGAACGACTTCTGACAGGACACCCAGAGACAGAGTGTTTAATATCACTAATTAATCCAGTCTCCCTGAATTTGGAATTATTCTCTTCACAGTTGATGGTTTTAAATTACTATGACGGCCATATTTTGTTCGAAAATTGTATCTGACAAACCTTCATTATTTTTAAAATATTGCTCAACAATGAAAATGCATTGTTCTTTCTTATATAGCGCTCCATTTTTACTAACCCCGAACTGTCAGCTCTCACATTGTTATCTTTTCTTCCGTTGGTTGGTAGCACTTTACTATTAAATATTATGAGGTTTTAAATATCCGCATTCTTACCTTGGCTATACAACATAATAATGGTCCGAGGAAGCTCAATACGTTCGGACATCTAACTGTCAACCACAAACTTGATTAATTTGTCTAATGGCTTTTCGATCAGATGACATTTTTCTTTATGAATATTGAGGTGAGGTAACCATATGCTAGCTATGGGAACTTTACGTTCCTCAGAAAAGTCAATTAAGAGCCGATGTCAGATGCGGTGTCATTTAGGCTATCCACACTTCCCGATTGTACTACCAAAGATGTCCTCCTACCTGTTGTGGCCTTGAAATCACCGAGTACGACCTTCACATTAATCTCTGGACATTGTTCCTCATCATTTTCCTCTGTGGGGACGTGAGCGCACAGGAGACTGATGTTTACGAATTTAGCCTTGATAAGGATTATCATAATACGTTTACTAAGGTGTCGGCACGAGCAGGATAACTTGTAAGTTGCACTTATTTTTTAAAGGGGTTAAATACAAGCATTAATAACTATGAGAGCTGTCTATCTGCCCCTCCACCATCCCCACTGAGACTGGATGGAGAATTTAAAAATAAAAATTTAAAATACGGGGGCAAAACTTACAACCAATTGCTATACTAGTTTTTGAAAGCCAGAAATAAGGGGCGTGCTTATTGTAAACATTTATGTACCTATTGTGGAATATGTGGGGACATGCTGTTGCTGTCCCTTAAATACCCTCTTTCGGAGAACTATTTGATTGTGGGTAGTGTATTTATGCAGAATACAGAATTTTTTTTTATATTGTTGGTAGTAGCGCACTAAAAATTTCATACATAAAATGCTAATTGCATAAGGTGTGTTTTTTTGGCTAAGCTATATAGCTTTATAAAAATAAAATCATTATCGGGGCTTAGCTCTTTCTTTATAAAAGCTTGGCAGCACTAATATCACAGAAATTATAAAAATGTCACTCACAAAAAAAACATCATCAAAAGAAAAAATTCTGAAAATTCACAAGGAAAACCAAATCCACAAACACTATAATATACGCGAATCAAATTAATTTATAAACATGGAAAATTCAGGGAAAATAAAAATTCGGTAATTTATAACCATATTTTTTTGCAAAATGCTTTGATTTTTTTTTTTTATGAATTTTGTGATGTCAGGTGTCATTTATGACAGAATCGATAGCATTTTTCGATAACATTTAAAGCGATGATAGTTTGGTTGCACCGTTTTTATCGGGGTTAAGGAATAACCCCCGATAATTATCCGGGCTAACGAAATTGAATTTGTATGAAATTATTTTTCTACATAGAATAGTCAAAAAACACACCTATAGTTGTTTAGTACAAAAATGTTAAACTTACCTTTATCGTTAATATGCATCCAGTTAATGCGAATATATTGCAAAGCATGTGATATGAAGACATTAGTAAAGTCAGCCCATGTGTGATGTGACTTAGAATCATCTGAAGACTAAAGTAGCAAATTGACAAGGCTAAGACAATATAAAGTTGCGCTGGTCTGAATCGGTATAGAAAGTCCTTAATCGCCATTGTGAGGTGAGAATTTTTATTTTAACAAAAATTTTAAAGTATATCCGTTCACTTTATGTCCAATGTGTAAAGTATGCACTTCAAAGTGGCTATTTCATGTTCTGAAATTATAAATTTTAAATTTAATAATACTATATGAAAAAAATTGTTCTAAAATATAATATAGTAGATATATGGGAGAAAAAAAATTGCTCACATCTTCACAAATGAGGATATGATTCCTAATTGAAGTCTGCCACATATACTCGCACAAGATCAACTAATTTCAGCATTGTAATTTCAGTATCTGAAGTGATGTAAAAATTAAAAATACCTTCATTGCAACATTAGCAACTATGCAGACAACGATAATATTTACGTACTCGCGCTAGCTCACCATTTAAAATGCTACGCATTTTTAGATCGCATATTGATCTGCATACTAATGACTTGATTTACGAAAATTCCTGACATGTATTAATACCGTAGTGATTTTTGCAGATATACGAGTAGGTAAGGTATCGTCGACGCAAGGTCGATTGTTACGTTGCTACGTTGATTGCATATTTTATAAGACTTGGCAATGGATAAAATGCATAGACCCTGGGTTGTGTGTTTAGATTTTGTCTAGTAGATCGTAGTCCCTTCATTTAATAAAAAAGATTATTTTCGAAGTTTTAATGTTTGTTTTTTTTTTATAGCTTTTTGATGGTTTTTGTAAAGGGCATTTGATTTTCGTGGCCAAGGTCATGATGATTCGGGTTTCGGGTTTGTATACACAATAAGCATTTCAAGTGAAATTTTTGTACTGCGGGTAGGCAGTCAACAGAGTTGATAGATATAGGGCCACTATATAAGCTATATTGTGAACCTAAATCAGAAAATGTTACTCATAAGAAAAAAACCTTGAAAATATTTGGCTTTGAGAATTTTCTTATGCTATGTTTCCACCGGAGATTAACTCCGATATTAGGATTAATTTTCGTTAACCTCGTATAAATCTCGAGATTTATAATACAAAAATAAAAAATCGTTTTTTTTCGGTAGGTATACCTAAACCTAAGCGACTTCTTACCAATGCAACCGTTAAAACGTTCATACATATTACCTTTGAGACAAAATGATGCGGGAATAATATTTTCAGATTACTGCCACTCATATTATACTACTTTGTTTATACTTTTAATTTCGAAAGTAGAAATTGTTAAATTTTTTATCACATTGTCACACTTATCGATTTGACAGCTTATGACAACATTTGGTGAAACGTATTTTATTTTATTAATTCCTTTTTTTTTGGTGGAAACACTTTTGGATTCATTTTAAGTCTCTTGCACTTAATCTCGGGGTTAGAGTTCGGTGGAAACATACATTACCTATACTGAAGTATGATTTGAATGGCGATATTTTCAAGAGGTAGGCCATCTGTTAGTTCGTTTTCGAATCATTTGTTATTTTGACACTGACAGCTCTTATGCGTTAAAAGAATTTTACAAAAACTCAGTATTATAATTTTCGCGGTGCGAAATGGATCTACGTTTGAACAACGTTGGGAAATATTGAAAAGTTACTTTTCAAGGGGATGCAGTGTTGCCGCATCAGTGCGAATTTTGAACAGAAATTTCATTCGAAGTAATGCACCAAGTACATACACAAGTTTTTGAAGAAAGTTCGTGGAGACTGGTTTGATGAGGATCAAAGAATATAATCTCGTATTTCTGCTGTCCGCCTAATACCCAAAACTCATGTACAGAATTCAGTACGCGACACAGGATTAGAATACACGTGTCCTTATGTGGCGATACATTATGTAAATTCTGCACAAGATGTCCCTATTTACAAATTCACTGCACAGCAACGCAGTGAATTAAACTGAATAGACTTGGCAGCATCGAATTTTTTTAAATTCAAAATTGAGACGGGAGTTAATTGTTGGCTGAGTTCATCTCTCGTATTCGTCCCGTATTTGTAAATTGAATTCTGCACATATAAACTCAACCTCAACCTCAGTAAAAGCCACTTTTTGTCAGACAAAAATGGTAAAAAAGACTCGATATTTCTCTTTTTCTTTGATAGCAAGTACCCCAGAAGAAAAAATCCATCGGTTTTAGGTCAGATCTAGTCTTTTTTACCATTTTTGTCTGACAAAAAAATTAAGATTTATAAAGTCAAAATTTTGAGAAAAAGGCATTTTAAATAAAAAATTGTAATTTTCAAAATTTTGAGTTTAAGGAGCCAGAACTTTTTTGTAGATGTAGCCGAAGTGCTTAAGACTTGTATGCGCTACTAAATTGTCTTTTTAAAATGTATAAAACTATTTTTGTAGCTATAATAGTTTAGAAGTTATAGCGTTTTTAGTCGTAACACCTCCAAATTAGAGGTCACCTACTTTGATGGGCTATAACGGGAAATAGGATGAAAATAGACCCCCCCTGCAATACAATTTTTTGTTCGGCATAACTTCAGGAATCTTCCCTTAAAGGATTGTCCTTCTTAACTGGGACACCCTTATATAAATGTCTCGGATTATTCGCTCACATGGTCCAATTGACCGCCCACTTCCATTTCCTCGGGATCGTATACGTAAACAATCAAAATTGGAGCTCGACCAATCAGTGCGTAGGCAGAGAGAAGGTAGTGCGTCCAAAAAGTGTGACTGTTTGCTGTGGTTTTTGGAGTGGCGGCATTATTGGTCCATTTTTTGTTTACCAAAGGCGACAATAAAAGACACATTACATCCAATGGATAGAGTAGCCTATGGCCAGAAATTGAGATATTGGACCTGGGCCAACTATATGATTCCAACAATATCAACAATATCGGGCTACGTGCCTCACAAGCCGTCCAATAATCATTTTATTGCCACTCGTGCTATCAGTAGTTGTTTTGGTAATGTTGCTTTGCCGCCACGGACTTTGACGTCGCCGTTGGAGTTTTTTGTTATATGCAATTAAAGATCGATGCTATGCGAACATAACCCAGAGACGATTCAGGCAGAAGAATATTGGTCTATAATATTTGTTGCGCCTAAGGGTCGGCGCCCTGCGCTATGGATCATAGGTTTTCTGTAGTTTTGTGGACAATATACGAATATCTACTGTTATCATGGCGAAGGTACATAATATGGATCCCATCTGAAATGGACATGGACACTCTATCGGAAAAGCCTGACACATAAGAACTCTGTCTAAGATTTTATACGTTAAGTCCTAAGCCTAACCTTGTTGAACTATGTCACATACTTGGTACTCTCGTCCTTCATCATCGATATCGAGAAGTAGTTCTTGATCTCCTGTCACGAATTACTTCTTCTGATGTTGTTTTTATTCTTCGTATAGCATAAACTACTAGGTTTTCTTAATCCGCCTGCTGTTAGCTTGATTGTTCATAAATTGACACATCAAGTCGGTTGCATATAATACGTTCAATTCAAGAGTTGAATAACCTATTGGAGGTATCTACTAGAATCGGCGTCAATTCAAATTTTATGCTAGGAGAACATAGCCCATATTTCTTATCTAATCAAATTTTCGTCGTCTATCTAACTATATTTTGCTATCAAGAGTAGACTGGCGAAACGCAAAATGAATGTTGTAAATCTTAGATCGTATATTTATAGCTATTGGATAGAAGAATGGGTAACAATTTAACGTACCTATATATTTATCAGTGCGATGTTGTCATGAAATCTCAAATTTAATGAAGATAACATGTGATATCATATTTAGATTAACAAGCTCATAATATTTATTATATCGCTTCAGTGTCTTTCCATAAATAAGTTTACCAACCTAATGAAAATGTGTTGCTAATTTTAATAAATTTTACACTTCCGTTGCTATGTTTTAAAAATTGTGAGCACTAACATTCGTACCAAAAAATGAAAACCACAAATGAAAGGTTGGAAGAAGCTTGGCCTAGCTTGGTTAATTTTTCACTCGTTTTTATACCCTCCAACAGGAATGTATATTCACTTTGCCATTATAAACGCTAAGTAGGAGTCACTGGAGACCCCATAAAGTAAGTACCTACATATATATTATTATGAATCTGGATCAAATTCTGAATCGATTTAGCCATGTCCGTCAGTATGTCTGTCTGTTGAAAACACGACCAAACTAATCGACTTATAGGCGAATGAAATTTTGTGAGAGGTCATCAGCTTGGTATTAAAAATGATCCATGTCGGTCAAGTAGTTCTGGTGCCTCCCATACAAAACGAATATTAGAATCATGCGTGTACGTAGTGTAGACCGGGGCTAGTTGACTCAAAATTTACATTTTTTTATTTTTCTCTTGAACTAAGACTGATATCAAGACAGTTAAAATATCATTAAAAAAGGCATCAGTTTGTCTTTCTAAACAAAGTTATTCCTTTAAAAAAAAAAAACATGAGGAACATTTTTTCTTAATTTTACTAAAGCACCTCGATTGTGTCAACTAACCCCGGTACCGGGGCAAGTTGACTTACGTTATGGGGTAAGTTGACCCACGCCGTGCGAAACTGAATTCTTACTACAAATTTAAAGATTAAGATTAATTTATTTGTTTTGGTTTATTTTTTATTTGTTTGTAATAATATAAATGAATTTTGCACCTACTTAAAAAAAAAAGTATCACCAGATAGGAAAAATATTTTCAATTTTAGGCACTTATCTAGGTTATGTAAACAAAACCACATCTTGTGGTGGAAACAAAAGGGCATAATTAAACTAAAGAGGTACATACAGTTGCGTTCATGAAAATAGTAGTGCTGCTCTACAAAAAACTTTGACCAAATGAAACGGTACTTTTTCCGTTGAAAAATATAAGGATGCAAACATTTTGTTCAGAATGCAAAGAAGAGAATAAAAATTTGAAAATTCCGTTACTTTTGGTCAAAATGCATTTACTTTTGACTATTTTAGAGAGATCCACTACTATTTTCATGAACACAGCTGTACCTACTTCTAGTGCTTAAGAAAAATCTATGATTTTAAATCAAGCAAAATAAATAAATGAAAAGCCACTTCACGCGGTAAAACAAAAAACAAAAATATATCTTATATTCTTAGTCACTAATTAAGCAAAACAAAAATTATAGAGACACTTTCAGTGCATTGGAAAAGGTCAAAAATGCACTATACGACTTAAAATTAAACAAAATAAATAAAGTAGAACCCACTTCTTGTGGTAAAACAAATATTACTTTGTCACTATCTAAATCGTCATCAGATTTACAATTCTGACAGCTATAAAAACCCGAGTTTCCTCGTGAAGACTCATTTAAAGTTGGCTTCCTCCTCGGTTGCGGTGTTTATAAGTCCTCATTTCCTATTAATCCCTAAAAAATTATTGAGTCAACTAGCCCCGAAAAAAATGAGTCAACTAACCCCGCCCGATCATCTGGCAAATAACACGATTTTTCAGAAGCAAAAACAGAAAACAACAAAAAATAAAAGACATACATCGACAACTATTAATACATAAATAAACTATATTCAAAAAAAAAATAAAAACAGGAATGGGCATGTAATTCATCTCTTCTGTTTAAAATAAATGGCAGTGAGTCAACTTGCCCCTGAGGTCAACTAGCCCCGGCCTCCCCTACTAACTCACATGGCAAACATTTTGGATGAATTGTATGTAGTGGAGGGTATCAAAGCATCGGCTAGGCAGATAATAAAACGTTTACTTGTTTTTGTATAGGCTAGCTATTTAATGGTACCGGCCTAAGAAAATCAAGTGTCACTCATATTTTTAAGCTTTCATGCCCATCAAGGAAAAAATATTTGTTAGCATTTCAGAGGTTTAGTAAAAGGTTTGGATATCTGACAACAGTTTCTATTATTTGATGGTTTAAATACTTAGGTACACCACTTTTCAAGTATCTAAGTTGCAGTCTTAAAACATAGTAGGTAGTGATTTCCTATTGCTTTCAACATTCAGAACTACGAAAAGTGGATTTTGTGAATGCATTATGTAATCAAAGGGATGACGGAATTAAAAAAAAATGTTATCGGCTTTCCTGATAGCTGGTCAAATAATGACATTTGTTTAAAAAAAAAATCGTACCCTAGCAGTCTTTTTATTCACTCACTTTACTCCGTGTTAAAGTTTACACTCGGATTTATGTAAGTTTAACCCAACAAGCGAAGCCCATAATATTTATTCAGTCCTTGAACCTGAAAATAGACTCAGTTTTTTAACCTTGTTCAATCCGATTAATTTTGAACTGCACTCCGGAGATCAGTTTAAATTAAAGTATCGGGTAAACCCTCAATTTCATAATTATGTATTGGATGTTTGTTTATGTCACATTTTGACATTTCTTTCATTCGCAGGAGACAGACAATAAGTGAATTTTAAATAAAATATAAGAAGAAGCAAGAAGCTAAACAAAATTGATTTCACTCGCGAAATTGATCAAATGTTGATGTCTTTGTCGAATTTATTGAAGCAAATGGTGTATCAACGTCGTCCTCGTTTAAATTAATGTAATTTGAATTAATTAACTTTTAATTAATTTAATTTTTTATCAGGTAATTAAATGCATGTAAGAAAAGGAAAAATAAAAATCTCATTCTTCTGCTTCTGCTTCTGCTTCATCGTCGACGGGCGAGAGTGGATACCTATGGAGGCTTTTGTAATTTTTAACTAATCAAATAAATTTCCAATTTGTCACAAACAAAAATCAAATGTCTAAAGCGAAATTTGACGTTAAATCTGTTTAAAATGGATTGAAATGAAATCGGTTTAAATTGTTTTAAGTCCGTCTGTAACCCAGCGCGTTTAATTCATACCTTTGAGTGAATATTTTGGATTTAGTACTCGTAGTAGGTTTAAATTGTCGGGTTTAAAAAATGCGAATTAAATGGGCGGGTGTAAAATTCACTTAAACCTGATTTACACCCGAAGTTTATAATATGTCCGTAAATGAATTAAAAACAGGAATGAATAGCTTTCCGAAGGTGGATAGCTCACCCACCTTAACAAACGCGATTACAGAAAATTATTGGTGGTTTCCCAAGGCAAATATGAGATCTGTCGGTTGATGATTTATAGATAGCAGCACAATAAATCCCTCGATTTATACCAGACAAGGCACTACTTGCATCATGAAAGCGTAAGGGATATGGGAATAAAGCAGCCGTTGAGTCGATCAGGCAATAGAATTCTAGAGGTACCTACTCGTATATACTTCAATACTATAAATGGATATTTTTGTGGGAATCTTAAAAATATAGGGTTGAGTGAAGGAGGGTATTTTTTATCAGGAACAATGTCAGAAACAGATACAAATTCACAGGACATCCACCAGTCTACCCATCTGAATTCTGGAGCCCATCACGAAATCCATTGAAGAAGTAGATATATACTTTATAGGAAATCGACACGGTCTTCGAAAAGCATGCTCTGATGCAAGACTGATGAGTGATGACACTAAAGTAGTGAATCATTGGAAATAGTAGTAGTGTAGAATGAATAAGCCAGAGAAGGTTCAGGTTACCTATTGTTCCGTCATGTAATTAGGAAAGCTTTTGTTTGTGCGAGCTGAAAATATATACTGGACTGGACAGTTACAGGTTCATCCAGGACCATAGGCCTAGGTCGTCATGTACAAGAGGAAAATTGGAAAAATTCCTTTCACCAGACAGTGTTACTATATGACTAATCATAGGATTGGGCAAATAGTGGAGAGTCAAGGGAAAACATCTACGACCGATGCTATGCATCACTTTCTATGATGACATCATTCGTCATAGTATATCAAAAGAGACTGTATTCGTAGGGTTTGCTGAAAAAATTGTTCAATTTAGTACGCTGGTCGGTGACTACCGTCAATGTAGGTCCATTCCATTCGTTCCAAAACAAAAACTTACGAAAAAAAATGTGCTTGTGAGAAGCTATGCCTATGGGTTATGTTTCGCCATCTAAGTATTTATTTATTTATTTAAATAAACTCAATGAATTATTTTATGTTATGTTAATCATAAAACTTAATAAAGCAATATTTTGTTACAACCATTTGGGATACCTACGACTTTTATAATTGACTGCAAAACATTTGGTCCTTCGAGCCCAGATTCCGCCTCCTCCGCGGAGAATAGTTTTCATTAGATATATAATCAAATTACATTATTATATTTAAATTTCGCAAGAGTAGGTATAAATAAACATCTATAGCAACCGGAAGTAGATAAAGGTACTCAAAAAGAGCATAGGTGAAAAGGCTCTCACGGGAATTTCTAAATTTTCCTTGGGAATGGAATCAGAAACTGGCGAGGAGGAGTGTCAGTCACGCTCACAGTATTATCAGAGATATACTTCTTAATTTGATAATAGAAAAGGTTAATACAGAAGGTAGTACACAACCAAGGGGATTAGAAAAGCAATTAACTAAAATCAAAGTAGCTATCATAACGTTGTATGAATTATTAAGAAGCAAAGAACAAATTTAAATCTAATTTATCCACTTCAAATACAACAATTAGCTCGATACTACAAACTTCTATCGCAAGATACAATTGGCGCATTGCCAGTATTTTAGAAATTGGGCTTTCTTCAGAAATTTTTTGTCCAAAACCCGTGCTAAACTTCTCAAACATTATTGATGAAAAGTATTTAGAAGCGGGGGCGAAATGACAAATCAGGCAGTACGAGTATATGAGTAGCACGTGTAGTTAGGTGTAGAAATGTATAATATGGTGGTAAGAGCTCTGTTCGAAAGCCGCTCCTTCTCAACAAATTAGATGCACAAACGTGTCCATATTGGGCTAAATATCAAAAGAAAAACTAACTGACTTAGCTTTGCAATTTGGATGATTCCACTAATGTAGTAGGTATTTGAGGGTTCTTAAATACCAGTATTTTACTGTGATATCCTGATTCCTGAATACTCTGGGTGCAATTATTAGATATAAGTATATTTGGCTAGGTGATATGAGGACAAACTTCATTGGTTTATTTAATCGATCGACAAGACAGACAACGATCGCACATTAACCCATTACACTTAAAAACCACAAGGACATAAAAGGTTAGGCAAGGTGGTGAGCAAGTGGCATGGCAGTGGCGTGGTGACCAAATGGCAGGTGCCATAGAAGTGGTCAACATTTGGTGTGACGATGGAATGGCGGTGAATTGGTATGAAAGTGATAACGCACACTGAAGTGGCAAACAACGTATGGTGCCACCGATTCATCAGTTCTAAAATGTCGTCCAATGTTGAGTTATTGGTCGTCTAACAACAAAAAGACGCAGTTGCAATGCCAAAATCCACGTCGTTACTATACCATCTACAATAATGATATGTCTCTACAAATCCTCGTCGTCACCTACGTACCTACTCGACAACGATCAAAATTCGTTCACATTCGTAAATATTCGGCGTAAGAAATCATCCTACATTTTGCATTCACAAACCTCCTGCTTATCAATATCCATGCATACATGTAGGTACACAGTTGTGACTCCATTTTCCACGTGTAGGGTAGTTATTTTATTTTATCTTGTTAATAAAGATAACAAGTTAACAGACACCAAACAATAATCGCATGACACTCAACAACAATCAACAACGGGAATCTGTGTGAATATTGACCGTCTTCAAGGTCTTGGGTTCATTGGCATTATGATATCATTAACTAATTTTAATTAGTGTCATCAAACTGTATTCGATAAATACTCGTATGTACAATGTACATACATACAATAAATGCATGCTTGTCTTACTTTTGCGTTACCAGGCAGGTCTATTAAGATTTTGATTTTTTTTTTACCTGCAAGGTTAACAGATGATGAAGATTACCAAAATGGGGCCCAGGTTAAGTTGTAACGAGCTCACAATAGCAAAATTTGCCATATTAAATTATCTGTTGTGACCTACAATAAACAAAGTGACTCGATACATTGGGCCTTACTAGTAATAATTTGTAACCCTCACTTTAAATATCCACATTTATTGCATAGACCTATAATAAGAGGATCGATACCTACATTTTATTGTAGGTCTATGTGGTAAAAGTAGGTAGATTGACATTGTGAGCGAATAATATTTATTTAGCCAGGACACTAAAAATATGTTATAATGTATCTACAACACTTGAGACCAATTCAATTCTGTTATTCTGTGAAAATCTTTTTGGGACTGCGGATGTGTTCATGACACTGCGACTACATTAAGTGGTTTTCTAGTTACTGGTATAGGTAATGGTGGGAGAATCTGAGGTATAACGTCTAAAAATTGTCGACTGTCGAATCATCATACCATATATGCCAGTTTATACAACTTTATTAATGATTTGAATATATTCCGGGCAGGCACGTAGCCAGGGGGGGTTTGAGGGACTGACGAAATCCTTCGACTTCGTTTCTGCAATCGACCGCACAAAAGAAGTTCTGAATTCTCTTAAAAACATCAGAGAAAATGCCGTGGATATTTTCAGAGAGGCTTTTCAATCCGCATCCCAACTTGCTGAGGACTCATTTTAAGTTGAATTAAGAGCTCCAAGAAAAATCAATCAATTTTCTTTACAGAATGTTGTTTTCTGAGACCTATTTCCAGAGCCTAAAGAAAACTCGAAAGAGCATATTGGTGTGTCGTTCACTGTATGTAAATAATTTTGTATTAGATGTGTATATATATAAATGCAAACTTTTTTGGTAATAGCACAACCCAACTGACTATGAGAATAGACATTCCGAAGCGTGGTAACATAATAAGTTCAAATTAAATCCACTTGACCTTCGCGTACGTGCCATAAAAGCTGGGTGTATTTTTGACAGTTCAACGCGTAAAGCGTCTGGGTCAAATCAAACGTCAAGATGGAAGGGGTAACTTTAATGCGTTTTCGAAAACATGAAATGAAATGAATGGAAATCTATCTACCTTATCTGGTTTCGAAGAAAGTTTCAGTTTTTTTGGTCGGTGTGGACCTCTTTTACGACTAGATTTATGTATAATGTTACTCGTGACTTTAAAGTAAATTCCCACATTCCACTACCTAAAAGGTCTTATTTCAAAATGTGTAGATTAAATACGGAAATATACTCGTACTTTAGAACACTTATAAACATTTCCTACTTTTGGTACCTGTACCTACCAACGAAATGGAAACGTACCTACAGTAGAGGCCGCTTAAAGCGAACTTTCGGTTATAACGAACCATTTCCTCCAATTCCAATTAATTTCGCTTATTAACGAACCAGATTAAAGTGAACTTGAACCATTTTTTGCGTCTTTATTAAAGAAAATGTACGCTTATAACGAACTCAAAATGTAGCATCGTCATTTACATCGTGTTTTTTCTTCGGGACTTCCCCGAGAACGAACATTCTCAAACAACATGTTGTCCTACATCTAACAAGATTTTTTTCGGATTTCATCTGTGTTTCATATCTTTGAATCAGACACTCACACTCCACAAAAAAATGTTCAATGGATTACAGGCGTCGAGTAGTTTTTAAACGCATATTAAACTTTTGTTAAACACACTAAAATTCATGACTTTTTGAATTAGAAATAAAAAAATAAGTTGTATTGTGTTTGTCGCCAATGTTCTCTGTAATGCGTGAACCGATTTTGATTCTGGAAATTTCCCATGAAAGTTGGCGTTGATACCATGGTTTGTAAGTATATACGGTCTTTAAAGGTGTATTGCTTCATGAGTTATAGGGGCGTGGCACCTCCCATACAAAAAATGCATTCAAAGTCTTATATTTCGATGACCACCCAATCGATTAAGTTAAATTTTACATACAATTTTAGGTATCAACCCAGGAGTATTCCTGTAAGGATTGGTCAAAATTGGACAAAGGGGCGTGGCACCTCCCATACATAAAAACATTCGAAATTTTTTATCTCGAAAAACACCGAATCGATTGAGCTCAATCTTACAGATAATCTTAGGTATTGGCCCAGAAGTATTCCTGTGAAGATTGGTCAACATTGGACAAAGCGCCGTGGCACCGCCCATACAAAAAAAAAAACAAAATCTTATATTTAGAAAACCACTGAATCGATTGAGTTTAAATTTACATACAATCTTAGGTATTGGCCCAGGAGTATTCCTGTGGTCAAAATTGGATAAAGGGGCGTGGCACCACCCATACAACAAAATCATTAAAAAATCTTATATTTCGAAAACCACCAAATCGATTGAGTTTAAATTTACAGATAATCATATCATATAATCATAGGTATTGTCCTGGGAGTGTTCCTGTAAAGATTGGTCAATATTGGACAAAGGGGTGTGGCGCATCCCATACAAAAAAAAGCAAACGCTATTCTTCGACAGTCAAAGCCACAGTTTGTAAAATTGGTAACATTGATATGCATTGTCCTGATACAGAAGAATATTATCTAGGCAATACGATTCGTGGAAAAACGTAAAATGTTGTGTAACACAGAACATCCATTCACTCACAACAGAGCATTACAATTAAATTATTTCTGATTTAAATGAATTTGAAATTGTTTTTTTTTATACATATTTCTATTTTGCACTACGAAGTGTGCAGGGGGTCCGCTAGTCAAATATAAAATTTACTGTGTTTTATGAGTTCAAACGTGGTTGTCTTATTTTTTCTTGATTTTCTGAACAAATGGTTTTTTTTTGCATAGGTATCTTGTATCTATCACACTTAAGCGGACACTACTGTATATAAGATTTTCAACCTTTAAAACTTTTAAACTGTCATTTCGTAGATACCTGGACATTTTACTAAATAAAGGGTGAGCCATCAATTGGTTTCTTTTTAAATAATAGACTAATTTGTCACTGACAGGGGTTTCCCACTCGAAATCTTGACCGAAAGTCAGTATCATACCTCCGCGGAACGAACTGAATTTCTTTACGCTTGAACAACGTTGGTAAATATTGAAAATGTTTCCAAAGTGAGTAAGTACTGTGTAGACCAAACAGTGAATTTTTTGAAAATAAATTTTGGCCGTTAAATGAAGCACCCATCGCGTCTGCTGTGCGCAAGCTTCTACAAAAAGTTCATGAGACAGGTTTGAGGTTGACAGGTATGCTAGTGGACAAAACTCATGGTCTCCGTCGTCGTACGGTGCGCACAGACGATAATGTGGTTGCTGTAGGCTGTAGCTGAGAGTGTGAGACTCACATCAGGAACATCAATTCGCCATCGATCTTAACAGCTCAACATTTCACGCACTATCCTGAGGACAATTCTGCACAAAGATCTCGGATTATTCGCTTACAAGATCCAATTGACACAGCAATTAAAGAAACGCGACTATCCGCTTCATTATAGCTTCGCAGTTTGGGCCTTCGAGCAGCTTGTATTGGATAACGATTTTGGGCGAAAAATCAGCTTTTCTGACGAGGCGCATTTTCATCTCGGCGGCTATGTTAAATTGTTAACAAATAAAATTGCCACATCTGGGGCTCGGAAAACCCGCACGTTATTGTCGAGAAGGAGAAGGTAATGCTTCCTGTATCCACAGAGAGTGACAGTTTGGTCCGGATTGTGGAGTGGTGGCATCATTGGACCATTTTTCTTCGAAAATGAGGCTGGGAACAACCATTTGGTCAACGGTGGGCGCTACAGAGCCATGTTAACCAACTTTTTTTTTACTGAAATTGAAGACATGGATTTGGACCGCCTCTGGATCATGCAGGATGGCGCGCCATGCCACACAGCCCATGTCACAATCGTTCTTTTGTGCACCAAATTCGAAAATCGTGTTATCAGCCGTCTTGCCAAAGTTAATTGGCCGCCTCGGAGCTGCGATTTGACACCTTTGGACTTTTTTTTGTGGGAAACCGTGAAGGACCGATGTTATGCCAGAAATCCAAAAACGATTCAAGCACTTAATGCCAATATCATCCAAGCAATCCGTGAGCTACAGCCCGAAACCACAAACCAGAGAGAATAGACCACCAGCTTCGGGCAAAAAAGAGAATTCCATAGAGCCAGTTTTGAAATGAGTAGCGCCGCCTCTTTTTCTATCTGTGAATACGTGTTGTACCACAACAGAAATAACTGTAAATGTTATTAGGTGCCAGTGTATGTGTGAAAAATTCGCCCTCCATTTACTTTAGCATGGCACACATACTTAACCACATAATAACTTTTTGAAAGTGGCTCTATGGATCTCTCATTTTTGGGCGGAGCTGGTAGTCTATTCTCTCTGGTTTGTGCCCGAAACCATTAACAAGGTCTTGGAAAATTGGAGTCAGCCAGGAAAATTGGAGCCAGTCGAGGCAGTCACTTGAACGACGTTGTATTCCATAATTAATTCGAATAAAGCCATACTGCTAGGTTCCACATTTCACTTTCACTTGAAATGAAATCGGAAATGAATTTTTGTGTTCTACCACTGTATTCGATTTCGATTTAAAAATTTTCGGAATTGAGACAAAGTGAAATGGTGATTTCGAAAAAATGTCGAAGTTTCCGAATCGCTCGAAATGCAGAATGCTGAAAACGAATTCAGTCGATTTGCAATTTCGATTTCACTCGATTTCTGGAACCTAGTTGATAATACATGGAACAAATTTAATTTTATTCATTTCATTGCATTTTTAAAAAGAAACTTATATTTGGCCCACCCTTTATTTTTATCGACCACATAAACTTAGTTTCGTTCAGCGGTATAGTAATAAGTAGATATCTTCTACATCTTATTTATAATATTTCAAAATATAAAATTTTCAACTTTATTCGACAGTTTTGTTTGACAATCTCGCGCCACCTTTAGGTAGTTTGCGTATAGCTATATATATATAATATAGATATGAAAAATATGTCATCCACCGGCCGGTTTCTATAATCAGCATTTTTAAGGAATTTGTTGGCATCTCAAGAAGATCGTGTCGGCTACACGTTTTTAATTTGGCTAGTTGAATGTTTACAAATTTACGTCATAATAAACAAAATAACGAATGTTCCGCAAAGTTCAAATCACTTACATACAAATGAGAAAAATGTGTTCACTTAAGCATGTGCAAAAGATACATTATAAACTACATTTTTGTGTATTCATTTCTCTTTTCATGTCACCATTAGGAAGGTTGCCATAATTTATGAAATAAATTTTATTCAATTAATTTTTGTACCCTACACAAAGCCACTAAATTACTGAAGCTATTGTAGGTATCACAACCCCAGCTATACGAGTATTACACTTTTCAATCACAATCAGTTGATGTTCTTAGAATGCTCTAATTATTTGTCTAGTAATATCTAGATTCATTAGCATTAGTTAAGAAAAAATCATAATGTTTACCTATAGTATCTTATTTTTGAATTTCGTATTTATTTGTTTTTTTAGTTTAAACCGAGACACGACACGCACTACCTGGGACTGAATGTTAATCGGCCAGACTCCCTCCGTATAGCGAACTTCCAAACTGAAAACGAAAGCGATGCGACTTTCGATGTATTCGTAGTTAATGATAAGGCATATAATACATATACGAATCATGTGGGAGTGGGCATATACTATAATGAATCATGTGTAGCCACAACGATTGAATGTAAACAAACCGACCGACCGCTCGTGAAAATCTAAATTTTATTTATATTGTTTACATATTTTAATCAATGTCTGTGCCAATTAGGTATATTTTAGCGGGAATTGGTGGTATCTATGAAAGCGGCTTTGATTGAATAATCGCATTGTACCTACATGTATCTACTACATGTATTAGCAGTTGTATTTGGTATGGAGTTAAAAATGAAACGGATAAGATATATGTATCTATCTACCTATAATTCAATGAAAGAGAGAGATCCGTTGCGATCGTTATCGTCGATCGGAACGACATTGTCTAGTGATCAACAATAATATGGCCTTTGTCAATGGCAAAAGGCGTCGCGTCGGTTCATGCATTTACTCATCAATCAGCGCTCGGAGAAATTCAATGGGTTAATGGATAATATTGTGTTTTATTTTTAATTCAACAGAAAAAGCTTCGGTGATACCTATTGTGTATTATGGTTATTGGTTACGATTGAAGTTCCCACTTTACAGTAATTGTAGTAGATTTGATACACTCGCATTTTCGTTTTTTGCCTATTATACGCTATCGAAGTATAGTTGTAGGTAGATACAAGATACCCCGATAGATATTTCCCTACCTACCTATGTATTTAATACCATGCACCATGATTAAGCTAAACTGATTAATAAATCATGAAAGACAGTTCCACACGTGTGGATAAACTTGTTTTATTTTGACATTTTTGTCAATTCCTGAAAATTTTCTTTCCAAAGTTCCACGAGGAAGAACTCGCCTATTTCGGACGAAATTACCCTTTCTGCATGCTTCTGCCTTGATCCCATAGGGGAAATTTGGGAACATTTGAACATTTTTTTCTTTGAGGTCTCATAAAATCCTATGTGTTTAAATGCTTGTACTGTAAAGTATTCTCACGTTAAGAAATGCAAATAAATTTTGATTTGGACAAATAACTACGTACATTTAAAAAGGGGGTATAATTTATTTTTATTTAAAAACGAAATAGGTCCTTCTGTTCAAAGGTACCCCCATTTGGGACAATTTTGAAGTAGACATGGGGCACTTTTGAACGGCAGTGTTTGTAATTGCTTTTAGCAGCTAATAAGCTACTACAAGATTTGTATTTTTTTAATAAAAAAATTAACTTTATGTTTTCAATAAAAAAAAAAAGAAAAACGACTTAACAAAAGCAAGCTGAATTTTTAAATTACTGACATATTTTACAAATGACTGAAGAAACTTTATAAAAACAAAAATGAGTTATTTTATTAACCGAACAAAAATTTTGAAAAAATAAAGATAAAAATCATCATTGATGCAGCTGTCCTCGATGTTCCCGGAGCGTTAATTGGTGGTGGTAGCTTAGCTTTTAGTTCAATGCCACTTACATACCCCTTGTTCAAATGTGCCCCGAGAGTTTTGTTCAAACCTGCCCCAATAGGTAAAACGACAGAAATAGCTATGTGCGTAAATATTCATATTTTTCATATTTGTCAAAAAACGTACCTTTATACGGCTTCAAATGAAGTTGTGCCTTAAAAATATATTTTACACAAAAAGAAAAGCTTACCATAAAATTTGTACACTCTTACGAATAGAAAAATTAAGATAAATATGCAATTTAAGCATAAAAACCTTCTCATGCGGCTACTTTCAGGCGACGACTGAAAAGTTATCCGAAAGTTATTGACGACTAAAGAACACGGTATTACCAAGTTTAAAATACCAAGTAAAAACTCAATTACTCGCAACTTATAAATCATATCTGCACAAAACAGTTTTCTTAAGATAATATAACATTGTGGCAAGCTATTAAAAACACAAAAGTATTAAAACGTTTACCAGAATAGAAGTTAAAATGCATTCCATGTACAAACCTAACATTGTCCCATTCCTCCTGGTTCAAGGATGATTGGGACAGCTATATGTGGTGGAATGGGACGGCTATGTTAAAATCTTTTTTTCTATAACAAAAGACGATAAAATAACATAAGTTTTCGGTTTACTTATCAAAACAAAATATATATTATTCAGTTCTAACAAAAAAAGAGTTAAAAACATACAGCTTCACTTGTACAAAAAAATAAAAAAAAACAACAAAAAAGCGTATAAAGAAAAAAGGAACAATTCAGAAAAGTGGGTATTCATGACAGTGATACGAATTTGGATTTTAAATCCACACTAAAGGAATAAATATCCCGTGGATTCCTCTTATTTGGTGCAACATGCTGAGGTTGAGGTTGAGGACACTCTGTCCCATTCCTCCTGCATATGAGTGTCCCAATCATCCTGTAGGGCACCTTATCAAGATAAACCAAAATATCACTTTAAACATGCCACAGACTAAACAAAATTAGAAGTAAATCAATTCGTAATAAATGTTATTATATATTCGATTCACTTTTTTGTACAATAAGTTCACTCATTAATTTTTTTCTTTGACTCAAAGTTTGCCCAAGGATTTTACTTTTTATATACAAAATACTTTTTTTTGCTCTCCACTGCGTAATAACAACTGTGCACAAGACCTTCTTCGTTGACCGGTGGGTACACATTAAAGAACAAATTTGTGATCAGCACAAATGGAAAAAAGGGTATAGCGTTTAGGAAAATGCTCGTGTCCCATACCTCCTGTGTCCCATACATACCCACTCTCCCCTACTAACTAGCCTCTACAATATGATATTAATCGACAAGTGGTACCAAACTAGCGCCACTCCACATAAAAAATACCACGTAGGTATCGGTACCACTCCGCTTTGATACGCGCGTCTACATTAATTTACATAGGCTTTAGCGAAGCCACCTGCCACTTGGTCACCATACGCGCCTTGCTGAAGATCGCGACAAACGAACAATGAGTAGGGTAAGGCGAGGAGAAATTGAAAGAAATGATGATTCATATTCACTCACATGAGGTACACCGTACACATACGTATGTGTACGATATGAGGCACTCGTGACACATGCGCATATATGTGGCTTTTCGACATTCCGTGTACTACCCTAGCGCATACGATTTGTGACAATACGCTTCATAATGTCGAGTGGTTACCTGCACGCTTCGTATGTATTTTTCAATGTAATTTCAGCATTTCAGTTTGTGCTTTGTACAGCAGCATGGTAGCTATTTAGTTTTTTGTACATCATAAAAGTTGTAGTTAACGCGATATTGGATAGATAATCTATTAATTGTAATTCTTAGAATAAAAATTGTTTCAATTTAACTACATAATTGTATTTTGTAAAATTCGAATTTTTTTTCCAAGAAATAGATGTTGTAAAAATGAACGTAAAAAGGAAAATGTTGGAAAATAAAGTTGTTCCTTTGTTATTCCAGTGGCCTATTTCACCAATTACAAGTTACAACCACAAAGTTGTTATTGTATATTACAACTACAAATTTGTAATGCCAATTTTCGTTTGAGCAATTACAAGTAAGTGTCTTAAAAATTTGTGATCAAAGCTATAGAAATTGTTGAAAAACAACTTATCACAAGTCCTACAAATTACCATTTTACCAGAAATTCCGTTGACTTGTGACTTCCAGCTTTTTTCAACAAGATTTGTGGGCGTTCATCAAACTAAGTACTACATTGTTTAATTATGACCATAGCAAATAAATTGTTTGTAGCATCTATAATAAGACATAAAGAAGAAATTGTATCGGTAGGTTTTCTGATGTTCTCACAAACGACCAAAATATTAAGGAATGGACAACATCTTGCGTAAACTCAATTCTAAAGGAGTTTGCGGAAACAATGATTGAAAGTATTTACGGGATGTTGTCCTCCATTGCTAATTACAAGCAAGTCGGTAAAAAATTGCTGTCTTGGGAGTTGAATGTTGTCCAATAACAATAAAATTATTTCCTCTGGCTTGCAATGACTTAGTCGAAATTGTTCATAAAATTCCCAAAAAAAAACGTAATTTATACTTTGTCGGTAGACTTTTTTTCCGGAACTCAAAATGAATTATTCGTTTTCACTATTAATAAAATGCTATTATGTCTTTGTCGCGAATACATTTTCGAATGAAATGTGATTGCAAAACGACTTGTATCTAAGTGGAGCTACAGGCGATCTTTCTCTTGTAAAATTATCCCACATTTTGTACAGATTTTGTAATTTAATTTCTCTTTGTGAAACGCAAGTCCACAAAAATTGTGAAAGTTCAAAAACTTGTGACTTGTAAAATACAAGTAATTTACTGTAATGGTGAAATAAAAAGTAAAAAGCTTATACAAATTTAAATTTGTTAAAACAACGAAAAATGTTCTAATACCCAGAGTTTGGTGAAACAAAATAAATCAAAAACTCACAAATTTTGTTGAAAAAAAAATCTTTGAAAATACAAATTTGTAAGTTGGCGAAATAGGCCACTGGTGACGTCAGAGCTACATACGTATGTGGCGTGCTACCAGTGCCGTAGCCAGGATTTTGTTTCGGGGGGTGCCTGCTTCCAAATCTTCTTTAAACAAAAATCTATATACAGTATATATATACGTTAATTCGTAAACCCCGCTTATTCGAAATAAACTGCTGGTCCCTTGAAAAAATTCCGGTTATTCGTAAAAAACCAGTGCATTTCGGTCCCCTCGGTAATTCGCAATAATTTCCGTATGACTTTGCCATTAAACGTCTTATAATTCGTAAGTCTGTGTTGACAACCCCGTTTATTCGAAAAAAAAAACCTCCTTCCTCTCTTCAATACTCTAAAATACGTTTGTTAGGTACATGTTTATTTTTAATTGGAAAGACAGAATAAGAATTTGGTTTTTGGAAAAGCAAGAGAGAGCGAGATGGAAAACTCTCACACTTGAGAATGTGTGTAAAATGGGACCACTACTACAATTGGGTGCTGTTTCTGTTGAAATGTTAGTCATTTTCACACATGTATTCACTAAATGACTGTTAAAACTTATTATCCCGGTAAATCGAAATTTTATTTCTTAAGTCTTCAATAATTCGTAATCTCGCTATTTCGAAAACCTCTATAATTCGTAATAAACTCTAGGTCCCTTGGTATTACGATTTATCGGGATTGCACTGTACATATAATTCCAATTCATTGATTTTTATTTTTTACACACATTTTTTCAAAGCAGAAGACGTCCTGATTTTTATTTTTTTTTGACATGAGAACAATTACCTTATCTGGATCCACATTAATATCCGAATGAACAGATATCACAGCAAGTGAGCTTAATCTTGCATTCTCCATAATGCTTCGGGTCATTGTTTTCATCCTCTTCATAGTTGAAAAGGTTCTTTCAACACTTGCTGTGGTCACTGAAAGCGTGGCCAAAACCGTAAGCAAGAAGTTTATAGCTCTAAAGTAAAGCTAAGTACACACGGTTGTCAGTCAGTGAAAAATATGTCCCAAATGTCTTACAACCGTCTGAACACACAATTTTGTCTGACAATATTGTCAGAAACATCATTGTAAGCTTATTGTCAGCCCTGCATCTGACAATTAAATTGTCAAATTGCTGACCATCGTCTGAACAAGTCTGAACACACAATTTTTATTATTGTCAGACAATTAGGTCATTGTCAGACTCATTAAAAATTGTCAGATGTCGTTGTGGACAATTGCTTACAATTTCTTACTTGTCAGTCAATATAACAATGCATAGTATTAACTACCCAAAGAAACCCTGTGGTAAAAGGTAGAGGTATAGGTAATTAAGGAAAAAAGTTGAGTCAAGCTGCCAAAGAAACCGTTTCGATTTCCTAGAGATGATCGCCCGCATATTGGTATCTAGATGTGTGGAGTCACCAAAGCTGAAATTTCATCGGATTGTGTTGAGTGCATTCGCAAAAAATTGCGATAAAGTTCCGTCTCCTCAGCTTGCTATTAGGAGTAGAATCCTTCCTGCTGACAACAGGCCATCCAATACTTCTTCAAAATATTACCTCGCAGTCTTCCAACACGTATGCACTTATGCAGTTAAAATCTCGCAAGTGCAATATTTTGTTCCATTATCCGTACTACAAAAAACAACCCACAAGGCTTTGAATTTATCTGACAATGTCTGACAACAGATCGATAAATTTTTCATATCCAAATATCGGCCGACCGTGTGAACACACAATTTTCAATCTGACAAGGTTGTCCAAAAATTAATGTTTGACCATTGTAATTGTAAGACATCATCTGACAATGAAATTGTCAGACTTTGGGACAAAATCTTACAACCGTCTATCGTTAAAAACGTTCAAATCGAATTTTTCCCGAACGGGGAACTGTTCACTTTTGACGATACCAAAATATTCTTTTCCGTGAATAATTCCCCCCGGCGTATTCCACGATAGGGGTGAATATCAAGCAATTTCAAAACTGCGGTAGAAGGATCACTCGACGATTTTTTTCCATTTCGTTCACTCGCTCAACTGCAGCAAAACCTGGGAGAAGAGCTTCAAACGATGGTAGAATGTCTTCGTTGAATCTGTCCCTAAGATTTTTTATTAACGAATCTAAATAAAGTATGCTCAAGCTTGATTTTAGATTTTTTCATTCTTACGTGCTAAATCTTAATATGACACCAATTGTTCTTAAAATAAGCCGAAACAATCTTAAAAGAGGACATTGAAACACAAATGAGCTCGCAAAATCTTGTGTTACTTTTTTTGTTCTTGAAATAAGCCGAAACAATCTTATTTCAAGCTTGTTCATGATTGAAACAAGCGCAACAATACTTAAACTGCATGCGCATGTACTTTATTTTGATTTCTATTCATTCCTAAAATGCACACTCACTTACTGAGTGAATTCTCATAAGGCAACATTGAAAATTCAATATTATTACCTATGATATCTACTGATGTGAAATGTGAATGAATGATGTGATGATATATTATAAGATGGTAGGTAATTAAGATCTTAGGTTTAGATCTTGAATACCCAAAATACATTTTTTTCAGGCATCGCATAATGTAAGAACCACATTCTTAAATCAATCCCGAAACATCTTGAATACCCAAAATACATTTTTTTCAGACATCGCATAATGTAAGAAAAGAACCACATTCTTAATTCAATCCAGAAACAGGATTGAAGTAAGTTTTTTTGGTCTTGATTTAAGAATTTTCGAGCTTATATCAATCCCGAAACAGGATTGAAGTAAAATTTTTTGGTCTTGAAAAAACGAGGTCAAAATAAGATTTTCGTACTTGAAATAAGATTTTCCGAGATTACCATACTTTCGTCAACGAACGAGCTTGATCTGTCACTGATATTCTTGATTTTAGCTCGTTTTTCCTCTGAGTGTATAGACACTCTAAAATAGGCTTCAGGGGAAAAGGTTTCTGAATTGGAACGCGTCGGTCGTTTGTTAGTTATTTTACTTGAAAAATGGATAACAGTACATAATTATATAAGTAAACGTATCTACCTATCTCAATAGCATTATCTAAACGAGCTTCATGATATAAAGCGCAAAACGATATTTTAAAAGTGACAAATCCTCCCGCAGTAGCGCAGTGGTTGGACTACTGTGTGAGAGATCCCATGTTCGATCCGCGGAAAAACATAAATTACATCTTAAGGTTTTTTCTACTGCGCCACCTCTCGCGAACGTCTGACAAACATCCGAGAGAATGACTGTCGCGACAAAAATTTTCAATTCAGCCGTTCGGACTCGGCATAAAATTGAAGGTCCCTTCCATTCGTCCCAAAAATAGAAACTCACACACACGAATGGTTGCGAGAAGCCAGGCCTAGGGTGTCTGTCTACCGCCTGTTGCGCCACCTATTTATTTATTTATTTTTTTAAATCCTCCCACTTTGTAGGAGGATTTAATAGTGAGCAAGGAGGTTTTGACAATAGAGGGATTTTCTAAAATAAAATACATAACAAAAAATTTAAAATTGTATTTAAGAATATTTCACAAGCTAAATAGAATTGTCGTATTGTCGAACAATTCAGTTGTATAATAAAGTAAGGCGTGATACTACAATTACGTAGGTAGTGAAATAGAGAAGAAAATGGAACACCAACGTCGCGTCGGTCAAGTGGCTGCCTCGGCTGACTTCGCCAGTAACTCCAATTTCCCAAGACCTCGTTGATGGTTTCGGGCTGTAGCTCACGGATTGCTTGGACGATATTGGCCTTAAGTGTTGGAATCGTTTCCGGATTCTTGTCGGTCCTTCACGGTTCCCCAACAAAAAAAAAGTCAAATCGCAACTCCCAGACGGCCAATTAACATCGCCAAGACGGCTGGCAACACGATTTGGGAATTTCGTGCGTGTGGCATGGCGCGCCATCCTGCATGAACCAGAGGTCGTCCAAATCCATGTCTTCAATTTCAGTAAAAAAAAGTCGGTTAACATGGCTCTGTAGCGCCAACCGTTGACCGAAACATGGTCCAATGGTCCACCACACCACTCCACAATCCGCACCAAACTGTCGCTCTCTGTGGATGCAGGAAGCATTAGCTTCTCAACAATAACGTGCGGGTTTTCCGAGCACCAGCCCAGATGCTGCAATTTTGTTTGTTAATGTAGCCGCCGAAATGAAAATGAGACTAGTGAGAAACTAATTTCCAAAAAACGCACTGCTTGGGCTACACAGCACTCACTTTGGAAATAAGTTTCCAATATTTCCCAACGTTGTTCAAGCGTAATGCGACTCATTTCGTTCCGCGGAGGTATGATAGGTACTTACTTTCTGTCAAAATTTCGATCGGGAAACAGCTATGTCAAAATAACCAATGATTTAAGAAGAAACCACTAGATGGCCCACCCTTTATAAACTGAAGTTTAAACTCTACCGAGGAGAATGTAAACATTTGGTATAGCTCGCTTGCGGTTTTACAGTGTAAACTAATCTTTCAATTAACTAGTAAACTCAATTATGGAAGCGCGGATGAATTTCTCTTAAGGGGTATTTATCTTTTAGTACATTTTTGATCAAATGAAATGGTTAATGCCTTGTTGTACCTGCTTTATCCATTCTACCATTTTTTAAAATAAAAGAAAAATATTATTATGTAGATAGTAGTAATAAAGACGTGAATTGCCACATTTTTTATATATGTTTTAACTGTCATCTAGTTTTATCAATTAATTACTAATAATGTTTGATACAAGTAAGAAAATTTAACCAAAAGTTATTACACTTGTCTACATATATTTTTTTAAACTAAAATCTACCTGTTATTTACTTGAAATGAAAAAAAAAATGGGATTATCCATTAAGAGTACATGGGTTAGGAAATCTACTGAATTTTTACGACGACCCTATTTAATTTAAAAATTTAGTTTTCTCTCATAAATAGATATCTGAGAAGTGTAGCACCCAGCTAAATTCACATTTCTCAAAGGTGCGGGTAAATGTGTGTCCTTTCTTTGCATGTGTCATACCAACGACAACACTATGTGTGAGCATCGCAGTTTTAAAGTTGGGGTATATTTCCTGTTTCGTTTCACATTATTTTGTACATATAATTTTCAATCGAATTTGCTGCAAAAGAATGTAAGGGAGTATATATAATGCCTTGGACTCTATGAAATAGACAGCTGTCAAAATAGACCTTCAAATGATAAAAGAAAGTTTAAACGGGAGACTTCGGGCGTTTAAATTAAATGAAGCGTTAAACTCCACTTTTGGTTTAAGCGAGCACTTTGAACCAAAATGATGCTTACTGGTGAAACTGGGCATAGGTCAGTCATTTTTGAGAAAATTTAAGTTTTAAAGTTATGTGGGAAGTATGACACTAAAACCTTATTATATTTCTTCCACTACGCAGAGTTAATAGCAAAAAAAATGTTCAATTCGGTTAACGATTCCCGAGTTGTTGTGGCTCGTAATCGTAACATGCATCAATCCGGTCGGAGGACCAAACGATTTTTTTTGTATTTTCGTATAGCATATTATAGAATAGTAAATACAGTGATGGACAAAATAATAGAAACAAGTATTTACATAATGCTGAACCATCATTAACTGCATACAATTTGGTCTTTCTCCGAAATCAATTCTATACTCAAATGCTAGGTAAAAGTACTTTGAAATGCTGCAGCAATTCGCTCTTATCAGCTTTTAGTTTTCGTCTAACAGTAAAAAGTCTGAGCAAAAATGTTATTTTGCCTGGAAAAAAATAATAGAAACAAACGATTACCACAGTCGGCATCAGTGATTTTGCAGTAAAGCTCGGTATTGTTTTAATTGAAATAGTTGTAAATTAGTTTATCATGTAATTTAGTGTTTTTTAGAAGAAAATCTTAAAACTATGAAATTAACATTTTGTCAAAATGGGTCTAGGAGTCCTTTGCACCAGTTCTGAGCGTGAGGTGATAAAAAAGACGGCAAACCAATTGGATGAAATAGCTAAAGTCGTAAAGTGTTCTAAAAAAAAGGTCTAAAAAGTATTCTTAGCTTTCCATTCAAGTCCCAAAGTAGAAACCAGATGCAGAAAACGAAAAAAGACTCCATGATTTGACAAACTGTTAATACGACTATGCAAGAAGAAACCATTTAAAAAAAAAAATGATTTAAACGCACCCGTTACAAGTAGTACAATAAGAAATCGATTAAAGGAAGCAGGTCTTCCTCTGAGAAGTCCTAGAAAAGTTCCATACTTGAGCAATAAAAATACTAAAGATCAATTGTTATGATCAATTTGTTTGGTTCCGATGGGAAAATGTACGTCAGACGACCAAAGAATTGCGAATTCGATGCCAAATATACAAAGAAGATAGTTAAACATGGCAGAGGAAATTTAATGATTTGGGGGTGTTTTTCAGTATCTGGGGTTGGTCCACTTTTCATGATAAAGGATAAAACATGTGCCGTAGACTACGTGGAAATCTTAAACAATGTTATCCTGCCATTTGCTGAAGAGGACATGCCTATTAAATGGGAGTTTATGCAGGATAATGACCCCAAGCACTCCTCAAAGTTGGCCAAAGAATGGTTTCATAAAAAACAAAATCAACGTTATGGAGTGGCCATCACAATCTCCTGATCTTAACCCGATAGAACATCTATGGGACACCCTTATGCGCAGGATCGGAGGCTGCAGAGCCAAAATAAGGAAAAACGGTGGTCAATTATTCAAAATGCATGGCACTCTATAACTCCCAAGACTTGTGCCAAGTTGGTTCATTCCATGGGACGAAGATGTCGAGCAGTTATAAAAAATAAGGGCGCAACGACCAAGTATTAAAAGGATATGAAACACCTTTACTGTAAATTAATTCCTAACAGAAAAAAAACAGAAAAACTAATTTGTTTCTATTATTTTTTCCAGGCCAAAATTAAGGAAAACCAGAATCGACATTTATTCACTATTTCTCTTCTTTTTTTATTAAACATTTTAATGTTACATTTCTTCATTACTTTGTATTAAAACTATTAGGTAGTATGGGTTTAATTTATCTTTTTTCCCGAAAACATTTTATTTTTGCGATAAGCGACGAAGAACCAGCTTGTTTCTATTATTTTTTCCACCACTATATATCTAGAGGACTTTCTAATAGTTTGAGAAATATCAAACTACTTTCAAATCATAAACATATTTATGAAGTGAATAAATTGTTGGAGTGTACGATTGTCATCACAAATTTTTCAAACTGAGTTGGCCTCGACTCCGTCCAGAAATGCGTTTCGCCCCGATGGGGTGGCGGTGGGTCGTGGCACGTGGGTTTGAGAAATTATTATTTAAAAAAAGTATAGGTAGCTAATTCATTTTTGTTCATTGTTCTGTTCGTGATTTTAATTCGGTGTCTCACAAAGTACAAAGAAATATTCAAAATCAAGAGATTCGTCTGCCCGATTTAGTCGAGTCAAGTTATGTCGGACAGCTCATTTTAGAATACATAAATTGCTAATATTTAGGTTTATTAGCGAGCTATAGCTTCTATAGAACAACAGGAATTATTGTAGTACCATTGAGTTTATACACATAGAGGAATCATCATTGCGATATCGAAGTTTTCCATTTTTGCCGATGAGCCGATGATGTCGCTTCAATCGACGACGTTCTCCTGGTGGATGAGTACACTCTTTAAGTTGAGTTATTTTCTCAAAAGAACCAAAGAAGAAAGAAAGGGATGAACAACACCAGCCAAGCCAATATGTATCTGTTCTGTTGTTATTCTTTCTTCTTGCTAACACTTTGAGCGAAATGCAGGAAAAAGTGAGTTTTATGATCATTATTTTTATTTTATTTAGTCATATTCTGCGTCTTGCTGGTGGAGGTTGTGCTGGATTCGGCGCGTAGTTTTAAGGGTTGAAAAAATGCCGTTGCCACAGCACAGCCCAGTGTTGTTAGGTCTCTCTCTTCATTTTTCCCACGAAACGTGGTCAGTTTTCCCTTTTTTCCCTTTTCACCGAACTCAAATTCCCACGAAATTCCCACGATGAATTAAAATGAAAAAAAAAAAAAAATAATCATAATAAATTTTAACTCATTTTTATTATATTGAAAGAAAATCACAATGGCCGCGTTCCATTGACCGCTAGATGACTAGCGGTATGCCAAACTCCATTATAAAAAAACTGACATTTCAGCTGTATCACATATTGTGAAATATCCTTTTCTGGGAAATGTTTCAATCTAGCGCAAAATTAACTAAATAAATAAATAAATAGTTCATGCAACAAGTCCGTATAGGCACCCTATAGGTCTAGCTTTTCTAGTTTGTGTGAGTTTTTATTTTTGGGGCTAATGGAAAGGACCTACCATTATATGCCGACTCCGAACGGCTGAATTGAGAAGCTTTTTCAGTACAGTTATACTCTCCTATGTTTGTCAAACGTTCGCGAGAGGTGGTGCTTTTCCGGGGGTCGAACCTGTTGTGAATTTTTGAATTAGTTTTGATGAAATTTCACAAAAATTTGGTTTTAAAATTTTTTTTGTCAGATTCCTGAAATTCCCACGATTGTGGTGCTTTTTCCCTTTATCCCACGGAAGGCTTTTCGGACATCGAAATTCCCACAAAAAGGGATAAATCCCACGATATAGCAACACTGGCACAGCCCCAGTCGACTTCGCATTTGGTTGGATTGTCCTTTATTTTATGATATGATTATTGATTATAGGCTTAAGCATTCCGAGTGTGGATGGGGTAGGTCAGGTCCAGGTGCAGGTTTTGTAAATATTTCTTTCTGTTGGATGAGTTGAGTAGGCAGCTAGGTACATTTTACATTCTTTAAGTTGAGTTATTTTCTCAAAGAACTCGATCAAGGTGTGTGATTGGGATTGGGGTTGGGGTTGGGGTTGGGGAGAATTATGAGTGGCTTTGTTTCTTCATCGTTAATTGGGTTTTCTGGAGTGAATAATGTGCAGATGCGATTAATTGCTCTTGCAGTCTGGACGTGTGGAGAAGAAAATAAGAAAATAATTATGAGTTCGTGCATATGCTCTTACAAAAATTGTTACAGTGTGTATGCCTTTGGATCCACCCTATCTTTTTTCACTTTACCAAGTGATGGAAGAAGGATGATTTGGATTAAACACTCAGGCAATATTTTGCTGGAAAAATTAGGAAATGTAAAAACGCAGATTAAATTCTGCGAAAAACATTTTTACATTTCTAATATTAGAGTAAGGGGTACATCAAAAATACTAAGCCCCAATTCATATCCCATTCCATTTGAGGCTGTTTGCATTTGCAATGAGACCGATATGGATAGCAAGTGCAAACAACTTTTAAATATTATTCCTAATATCCCCAAAAAGTCGTATCACAGGTCAGAAACAAATAAAATAGCAACACGAGATATGAGTGCGAATAGTCCCCCCAATAGTTCCCCATTTCTAGACGATGACCATCTATCATTAGAAGGAAATCGTTCGCCCCCAGGCCCCAGTTTAAGGGTCTATTCCAATCCACTTCGTAATACTTCCTTCTCAAATTTTACCGAAGTTGCTGAAATTAATGAAGAACATTTTCCTGATCCTCACAATTTAAATAAACCTAAAATATCAAAAAAAAAATCCAGCGTTCCTCAATTTATTTTAATGTCTCCAAAAAAACGCAAGCCGAATACTATTGATAGTTTAGTTACAAAAAAAATTAATGACATGTTTTCTAATAAGAGTGATCCTGTGAGAACTTTTATTCTAGCTCAATTAAATCATAGACCCAACTCTAAATGGAGTAATGAAGAAAGGGATTTGTTTTTAAAATTTTATTATAAGTCTCCTGTAGCATATAAATTTCTACTTGAGCTAGAATTTGCGTTGCCTTCTGTATCAACTATTCAAAGATGGCACATGAATATACGATTTTCTCCAGGAATAGTGAAAAGCGTTTTAGACCTTCTTAAAACGAAGAGCGATTCTCTTTCAAAATTGGATAGAAAGTGCGTTCTATTGTTAGATGAAATGGCTATAAAACCAGAGCTTGAATATAACAGCTCTGAAGATATTGTTTACGGTTTTATTGATCACGGTCATCTTGGAAGGGAGAATATAATCGCTACACATGCCTTGATTATAATGTTGCGGGGTGTAAATACCAACTGGAAACAAGCTATTGGGATCTACATTGGCAACGTTAGTGGCTTTAAGCTAAGCAATATCATCAGATATTGTGTATCTGAGGTTACTGCACTCGGATTTGATATTTGCGCTGTAAACACAGATCAGGGGAGCAATAATAGGAACGCTTATAAGGTGCTTGGGGCAACAATCGAGAAGCCGTATTTCATGTTCGAAGATAGAAAGATCTTTCTCTTACATGATGTCCCACATCTTATTAAAAGCGTTAGAAATTGTTTACTAAAGGCTGATCTATTAGTTCCAGAAAGAGTTTCTTGGAAAATTTTAGAAAAAATATTTGACTTTGATAGTGGAACTGTGAAAATATTTTATAAGCTGACAAGAGAACATATCCGGCCAAATCCTTTTGATAAGCTGTCAGTCAAACTAGCTACGCAAGTATTTAGCAACAAAGTTGCAATGGGCATTCTTGCGGCTGTGGCAAATAATTTTTTCACAGATGCAGAAAAAAGTTCCGCCATATCAACAGCAAACTTTTTATCGTCAGTTAACAAGTTGTTTGATAACTTGAATAGTGTCAGTAGGTATTCTGAAAATCCGGATAAAAATGCAATTGCTGATGACCAGACTGACATACTAAACAATTTGCGAGAGGCTTCAAGAACTGTTGCTATATGGAGATCTGAGGGCAAAATGAAGGTACCATACTGTTTTTTGGGGCTCCAGCAAACATTAAATGGGATTTTACAGCTATGGGATCGCATATCAGTCGACTCGGATCAAACATTTTTAATAACATCCCACCTTAATCAAGATCCACTTGAAAATACGATTTCCATGATCAGAACTAACCGAGGTTCGTACGAAAGGAATCCATCTGCTGCTCGTGTTTGTCGTAATCTGAAGTGGATCTGTTTCCAAAATTTAAAATCGTCTTCATTAAGTGGCTATGAATATTCAAATTCAATAAATTTACTCGAACATTCGTCATTCAGTCATTCAGAGAACGATAATATAAGAATTAGCCAACTTGAAGAAGATATTGATGTGAAAACTTTGGAGGAAAAAATCCAGCAGGATGAACAAAATGGTTTTGAAGATATTTTTGAAATAATAAATCATGGTAAAACTATAAAACACGCCGATTTGCAAAATTGTGCAAACGCATACGTAGCTGGTTGGATAGCCCTTAAAATAATTTCAAAATATAAGTGCAATTCTTGTAGTCACTATTTTAAAGAACATGAACATTATGATAAAAAAACGGCAACACTTATAAATCTAAGATCCTATAAACGTCTATGCCTAACTACACCTTCTGATAATTTTGAAAATGATTTAAAATTTCTAATTACCATTTTTGATAAATATTTTAAATACTTTAAATACAAACCAAATATTAGTATATCGATGATTCGAATTATTTTAAATAAAAATAGTACTTTATTTGGGCATTGTAAAGACCATAAGAATGATATATTACAATTTATTGTAAAAGTACTCATAAGATTTAATACAAAAAATTTCAATAATGCTGTGAAAGATTTAAGTATTAAGAATAAAGTATTAAATCCAAAAAAAAGGGGGAAAAAACAAAACAGCTAACACGAAAAAAATCCTTTTCTAGTAAGGTGAAAACTTCTGCAATAAGGAAATATTTGTAGAGTGAGAGGCACGGGGAACTCACTTTAAAAAAGCACCCCAAGAGTGAGAGGCACAGGGAACTCACTTTAAAAAAGCACCCCAAGAGTGAGAGGCACGGGGAACTCACTTTAAAAAAGCACCCCAAGAGTGAGAGGCACGGGGAACTCACTTTAAAAAAGCACCCCAAGAGTGAGAGGCACAGGGAACTCACTTTAAAAAAGCACCCCAAGAGTGAGAGGCACAGGGAACTCACTTTAAAAAAGCACCCCAAGAGTGAGAGGCACGGGGAACTCACTTTAAAAAAGCACCCCAAGAGTGAGAGGCACGGGGAACTCACTTTAAAAAAGCACCCCAAGAGTGAGAGGCACGGGGAACTCACTTTAAAAAAGCACCCCAAGAGTGAGAGGCACGGGGAACTCACTTTAAAAAAGCACCCCAAGAGTGAGAGGCACGGGGAACTCACTTTAAAAAAGCACCCCAAGAGTGAGAGGCACAGGGAACTCACTTTAAAAAAGCACCCCAAGAGTGAGAGGCACAGGGAACTCACTTTAAAAAAGCACCCCAAGAGTGAGAGGCACAGGGAACTCACTTTAAAAAAGCACCCCAAGAGTGAGAGGCACGGGGAACTCACTTTAAAAAAGCACCCCAAGAGTGAGAGGCACAGGGAACTCACTTTAAAAAAGCACCCCAAGAGTGAGAGGCACGGGGAACTCACTTTAAAAAAGCACCCCAAGAGTGAGAGGCACAGGGAACTCACTTTAAAAAAGCACCCCAAGAGTGAGAGGCACGGGGAACTCACTTTAAAAAAGCACCCCAAGAGTGAGAGGCACGGGGAACTCACTTTAAAAAAGCACCCCAAGAGTGAGAGGCACGGGGAACTCACTTTAAAAAAGCACCCCTAAGTAGGTAATCCGAAAATCGGGATAAAAATTCAATTGCTGAAAACCAATCCCATGTATGTATGATCAACGCCCAACAAGGGTAGAGCTATGAAACTGAGAATTTGAAAAGAAATTTCCTTTTATGGCCGAAGTGAGCACTAAGAAGCGAATTGGCGAAATTCGAACTCCAAAAGGAGAAAAAAAAGAGGGCGGTCAAATTGTGTACTGGAAAATTCTTATTTCTCACCCGATCGGCTTCAAACTCGGTTTGTGTAGCTACTCTATAAAAGAAATAAATAAAATTGTCTTCAAAGCAAAGCACACTAGATACTTTTGTAACGTGAGCGAAGCCGTGGATAATGCTAGTCTTCCAACTAAACAACTAATGGTTACAGTGACTATAAGTTATATACATAATGATATATGAACTATATTGTTAAATTCAATTAAATGTTAAAACACATACATTTATTAATTAAGAAGAAATAAAATATGAAATATAAAATTTGCAACACCATGTTAAACACTATTGCTCTATGGATTCAAGATCCACTTGAAAAAACATAATCAGAATTCCATGATCAGAACTAACCGCGGATAATAATAATGAAATAAATCCATAGGCATGTGAAATCTAATAATTTTATAGTCATCATCATGTTCTTGTAAGGAAATCATATGTATGGATAGGGATATATCCACATATTCATACTACAATTATGTAATCATACCAACGTATGCTAAACCTTTTATAAAATCATTCCTATCGAAAGATAAAACAATCAAGCACATGATTTCAGTTTATAATTTCTATGAAGAAGGAAGAATCATGCATCCACACCGAATTCGATAAAAAAGAGGAAAAAACACAAGAAATGTATAACTACCTACCTACATTAATTTACTTCGACTCAAATCGAGTAAAATTTGATTGAGTGGGGTGGATTTCTTAAGTTTGCTTTGAGTGTTTCTCTTAGTTCTCTCTCTCTTTCGATTATATTAAATTTTTCCCGATGTGGTAATGGTAGCGACATCTATTATGAGTATTGGATAATCAACATGATTCCTCTATGTGTATAAACTCAATGGTAGTACCATTGAGTATTTATACATAGAGGAATCATCATTTTGAAAAGTAAGTTTCAAATTTACCTCGCGTGGAGCGTTGCAATCGTTTATGCTTCTTTTTTTACGGACTTGAGTGAAGAACTATGAAAGCAAAAATACAACTCAACACAGAAGAAGAAGAACAAAGAAGGACTGTGCACTGTGGGACAGATACAGTCATCTGTCGATTGAGTAGGTAGCACTTTTTTATCGTTTATGTTTTATAACCAGACTCAAATCCTCGCGATCTCGCCAACCGATTCATTTTTTTAGTACGCGGTGATGATGGGGGTGGGGGATGAATAGGTATGCGTTGGATCTGGAACTGGTTTTGCATATGGATGTGCAAGTGGATATCTTTTCTTTCATGGAGTGAAATTTTTTCCTGTATTTCTATTTTGATGTTTGCTTTGGTCATTCACTCATTCAGTTTTCAGTACGCAAATTGGCCTTGGAGCGTTAAGACGTATGTGCAATGCATGTAGATTTTTTTCTTTTTAATAGGAATAGGAATAAAAATTGGGGAATTTAATTAATTTAAAAATGAGTTCCATCCCCTGTTCTTACTGGAACTGTTTTAATATATACCTATACGCCAGGGTGCTCTAAATCTTTTTTTGGATTGCCCTTTAGTAGTGCCAGGTTTGTTTGGATAAAGCATTCTGGAAATGTTTCACTGCACAATGGTAAAGGTGTAGTAGCGAAAAACATTTTCCAGCATCAAACATTTCTGTAAAAGGCACAAAAAAATGTTTGCTACCAAATTCCTATCCCCTTCCCCTTCCTGGATCTTGTTCCTGCAATGGCTATCGTATGGACGATATTTGTAAAGAACTTTTAAAAAATCTATAAATGTGACAAGACAAACATGAAAGGAAAAAAAGTGTAAAACCAAATTAGAAGATTCTTATCTTCCTGACTGTCTCCAGAGTCAAAAGATGGCTCTAGGACCCCACCAGGGAAGGCACAATAGGCTCCTCTAGAGAGGCGCAGTAACAGGGCCGATAAAGTCTCTCGCGATTTTTTTAATCTAATCTAATCAATGTATATTTCCTAAACCACAGCACACCAAATCAAAATAAAATTATTACAACGACCCCAACGGAAATATCATTGCAAATACCAAAGTAGGTATATTAAAGAACTTACGATTCTTTTTCAATACAAATGTAAAATTGCATAATATTGTGTATTTGATGTGAGGCTACTTCTTGTCAGTTGTCACACTTCTTCATATTAAATAAAAAGGATAAAAAGACAAAAAGAATTGAGTACATTTAAAATTTTCCCTTTCCTATATTCCCTTTTTCCACTTGAGCGTATTGTTCACTTTGAGTGTTTTTTCGCAATTGGACATGCAGGCGACATCTTGTGAGGTAAAATTTAAACATTCTTGATTCCTCTATGTATATAAACTCAATGGTAGTACTTACCATTGACTCAGTTTGTAGTTTGTGTGCTCACTTTTCAATTGCATACTTTTGGGAGTAGACGATATTTTCTCTACAGTAACGGCCGTGTGAAACAAACTGTAAAGCTTGTATAAAATAATTCTCTTTTAAATTATTGTCTTAATTATTTGGAGTAAACGGGTAAACATTTTAAATGACATTTGGGAGTAGGGTAGACGGGGGTGCATTTGCCGGGATTTAGGAATTTTGCCCTTACGCATAACCTTTACCGTGTTTTAGTTGTTTTTGATATCTAGTATGATGTTGTATGTACCTACCTTGCTTTATTACCTTCACTTTAAAGTACATTTCGACATGATCAGACAATAATTTAAAATTTTTATTATTAATTAAAAAAAAAATGTTCCATCCCTAGGTGGGATGGTTTTCCATGGGGATGGGGAGGGTATACCAGGTACCTAAGAATCAGACTATTCAACATATTTTGCTACAGAAATCATTTCCTGACATTCATTGACATTCACTTATAACCGTATATATTAGCAACTAAGCAACTAGCAACTGTCAACAAGAAATATGCGACTTTATGTTAACCTATTTTCACATCGAAGAAACAGTATTTCCTGAAATTTTTAGCTATCACGGATAATTTTCCACAACTTCTACGAATTTTGTGTTGAAAACAGGATCGTCGAACATATTATTTTCGAAAACTTTATAGAACGTAGTATGCGCAAATGTGTCAATAATCACAAATATTACTACTAGGCAGCAATATTCGTTGCTTTCAGGAAATAATGTTGCTTCAATGTATGAGAATAGGTTAAAATAAAGTTGCGTATTGCTTATTGAGAGTTGCTAGCTACTTAGTAGCTTATTGCTTGTTGCCTCAATCTGGGAGCCACCTTACAACGTCTCTACGATGTTGTTTAGCTTTCCGTAGCTTTCCCGAAAATGTTATTTAAAAACGTTATTTTATGGTTAATTTACTAAATCGGCTTGGTGTCTAAATTGGAACGAAAAAATATGACAAAAAGGCGATAGACGTCGTAATTTGTGTGTTACTATGCAAACGAACCTTTTTCGACAAAATGTCCCTGTTTTGTGTACTATGGAAATTTGTATCTGTTTTTTTTACCTCTCCGTAAAACTTTTCCCCTTTTGGAGTTCGAATTTCTCCAAATCCAAATTTGTTTCAAAATATTTGCTTCCTAGCTCTTACCGCTTGGGCTGGGTGTTGATCACCAATAAGTCAGGACAGTATATGATATTTAAAAATAAGTCGTTTTTTTTCTGAGAAATAAATGGTAGGCTTTTCTCAATACTTGGCCAATCCGGTGTTTCACAAAAAAGACCCTCTCAAGGACTTCTACGTCCAACAATGTAGAATTCTATTGACAAATGTATTGTTGGCATGAGTTTCATAACATTACAGTTTATGTTTCGATACTTCGTAGAGTTCAATTGCTCAAAAATTAATTTTTTATGCTATGCATACAATTCTTTTTGTCAGTATTTTAAAGGACAGTTTCAAAAATAAAGGACAAAATCCGTCCTTTATTAAAAATAAAAAAATACAGGACAGAGGTAAAAACTAAAGGACTGTCCTTTTAAATAAAGGACGGATGGTCAGAGTACCTATCGGGTGGCTTTGCCATCAGGCAAAGCCCCCCACATCCAATTTTTTGGATAAACTGCAGCAAACATATTTACAACAGATATATTAATAATGTTAATGTTATTCTCTCAAACAATAAATCATAGACTGAAATTCGACAAAATTTGCTAACAAAAATTGTCAGGGTCAATCCCAATTCCCAACTAGCGAGAATAGTTCCCCCCCTCAATAATCTTCATTATTATCGGGCTATTTTGGTTGGCAATCGTACATTGAGTATAGCTGACTCTCAGCCCTCTCCCCCTCGTAGAATAGCAAATGGATTATCGTTTTCCTATTGTTTGGATTTTGGAATAGATCTGTTAATAACCAGATCTTTGCACCAACTTCTGAGGTTTTTTATAGATTTGTAGGGGTTTTAGGTTTCATTCATAATTCAGACCGAATTTTCCAAAACTCAATTGTTGAAAGTAAATTATGTTTAAAAGTTAATTTGTCAGGATACTGCAACTTTCGTTAATGGGTTCGCAAAAGGCATAAGAATGGAGATTTCCATTTAAATATGGCCTACCTCCAAAATTAGGCAAACAAACCTTAAGTTCCGAAAACAAACGACTACAAGCCCGGCGGTGATGAAACTGATAACTTTAGCCAAGTACCTATAACTGTTTCCAACACAGCAAATGAGCAAAGTCAATGAATGAACGATTTTTGAGGTTCACTGAACTTCTTCAAACAACATGCCAATGACCAATCATTGCATAAAATGGTAATTTTTCTTCCATTTTTAACTTTCTAGTATTTTCATCCTGTCTTCGACCACATAAGTATTATATCCTTAAACTTACATAAGATTATAAAATACATAACCTATGTTATGTTGTTATGTATAAACATATAAATTGAGGAATGATTGAGGTGATAAATGAATAAAAATAATTTGTAAACATGTTGCATAATTTGAAGATCACGAAGTTGTTATTGTATGTACATACTTATAAAAGGTTGGCACGAGTACGATAACTTAGGCGCCAAAAATTGATAACGGTCTTTTGTAGAGGAGTTAAATATAAGCGTTTTACTATGGGAGGGGGGGGGTCTATCTGGCTTCGTTTAGCCGGGAGGGGTAATTTAAGAAAAAATTAAACATAAAATGATAATAAAATATTAAAAAACAATGGCAACACCTACAATTAAGAATTTTAGGGTTTTTGAAAGCCAAGAGTCCGTTCTATCAAATTATTTTTAAATCCAGTTATTTTTATTAACAGTTTTTGAAAAAAATGCTTTCAAACTTGAAATTTAAGGAAAAAAATTAAAAAAAAAATGTTGTATGTTGATTTTATCAATATTGAGAATATAGATACTTAATTTGTTTGTAGTTTTTACTGCCTAAATCAATTCTTAATCTAACACTGAAAAATAGATTGAATTATGTCTTCTAATTTTTCAGAAAATGGAAAATTACTTTTATATGTCGCACGCTTAGAGTACAAATTGTTACCTTTGCACCTTGAAATGAGTATGGTGGGGCATGCTGCCCCCCTGCTTGGAGTCACTGTTGGATTTTGGGATGGGTGCAAGGCTGAGTATATGCAAACTTTCTTTAAATTATATTAGTTTACCCAATGTCAACAAGATTCTTCAGTAACAGTATCTGGCCTAAAAGTTCACATTATAGACAAAATTTTGCTGATTTGCACTACAGACAATTTAGAAGAGATTCCTAGCTATGAAAAATGCTATAATACTTTGTTGTTAGTGTTGCCATTGATTTTTAATATTTTATTTTAATTTAAAGTTTTATTTTTTTTAATTACCCCTCCCTCCTAAACGGAGCGAGATAGACCCCCCTCCCATAGCAAAAAATGCTTGTATTTAACCCCTCTACATATGTCCATCATTAGTTTTCATCGCCAAAATTATTGTACTCACCCCAATTTTTGTCCTTAAATTTCAAGTTTGAAATTGTTTTTTTTTCAAAAACTATTAACAGAAATAACTTGATTTAAAAATAATATTCAAGAACAGATTCCAGGCTTTCAAAAATGATACAGTCTTTTATTATAAGTGTTGCCATTGTTTTTTAATAATTTTTTTTTTTTTTCATTTAAAGTGTTATTTTTGTTTTAATTTCCCCTCCCGCCTAAACGAAGCGTGATAGACCCACCCCCTCCCATAGTAAAAAATGCTTATATTTAACTCCTTTACAAAAAACCGTTATCAATTTTTGGCGCCTAAGTTATCGTACTCTCCCCAAAAGGTTTGTTTTGCAGTATTTTATCATTCATTTAATTTTCAAAATGGTTTGTGATTATGAACGATGAACGACCCCTAATTTTAGCGAAAAAGAAATTATTTTGTTTAGTTGAACTCGTAAAATGAAACAAAAATTAAATAAACTTGTCGAATCGTTGATGGCTCAGTAGCTTGCCACCGTGTGAAAGATACGAGTATGGACACTCCGCACCACTTGAATAACACACCCCTTAGGTCGGTTTTCTACCGCCCACTGATCCCAAACCAAGCAGAGACTTAATTTTTTTTTTTTTAATTAATGTTCTTTTAATTGTTGTGATTTGACCAGAATGAAGATTTAAAACCAAAGCTTTTTTAACAAAAAATTATTATAAATACTATAAACCGGCAAAATGTGGGGTCCTAGTTTTGCGCCACTGGAATAGAACACAAACGAAAAAAAACATTTTAGAGAATTTTGGTTCTTTTTAACTCAAACATTACATAAATTTGAGGTAATTGGAGTATTTTAGATTAAAAAAAGAAATTTTACAATTGTGTTTTGAGCCACCTTTCTACCCCAAAACTCACACATCCGATTTGGAAGGGATGCATTATACAAATTGGACAAATAATTTAGTGAAATCGAGCTCCAAGCTAATTTGATAGTTTACCTATAGATATACCTAGTCGAATATTTTTGTCCCGATCCATAAACTTGACGTGCGTCCTTTAAGCTTTGATTTGTCGTTTTTCACTTCGGTTAAGGCTTTTTTCTCAAACATTTTATTTTTTAAATTAAATAGTCGAAATTAACAAAAACCAGTAAGACAATTATCTTCGACTATGCCGAAGCTCAAATACCCGGTACTATATTATTGTAAAATAAAAAAAAATATTTTAGTATTAAAAAATTATATATTTGTATGGGAGGTGTGGGTACTTTTTATTCGACCAAGCTCATTTTTTGTCAAAAATTTTTAAATATTATTAAAACAATATGTGCAAAGTTTAAACTTGCTATCTTTACTGTAGCTATTTAAATTTAATTTTTAACATAAAAAGCTATATAAATCTGATATTTTTGTATGGGAGGTAGTAGTAGTTTTCATCCGATCTTGCTCATCTTCGAACTTAGCCTCAGTTTGGTGGATAAAAGATACCATACCAAATTTCAAGTCGATAGCTCTTAAATTACGGCCGTAATCGTGCGGACAGACGGACAGACGGACAGACGGACAGACGGACAGACGGACAGACGGACAGACAGACGGACAGACGGACAGACAGACGGACATCGCTAGATCGACTAAGAAAGTGATGCTGATCAATAATATATATAGTTTGTCATACCTACAACGCCTCCTTATGGGCGTTACAAATGGAATGACAAAGTGAATATACCCTCACCACAGTGTGGTACCGGGTATAAAAACACATAAAAGAAAAATATGAGTTCACGTGCCAAAGATAACGGTCAAAGTAAACGCGTGTTCTATTCAAAAGGCTCAAAGATGTTACCCAAATTTCAGCGAATGCTGAAAGTACGAAAAAGCATATAACGGCTCTTTTCCAGAACTTGCAATTTGTTACAGAAAAAGAAGAAGAAGAAGAGTTACCCAAAAATAACGTTGAAAAATACCATTATTTTATCATTCCGCTTTGGAGATATGAGCATATGAGCAATTGTGAGAAGAGTGTACAGGGTGTTCTATTCAAGTGGCGAGGAGTGTAGGTAAGACTTAAGTGTCTAATAATGGGCGCTTATGTCTTATAATCAAATTATGGTACATACAATGAAACAGAAATAGAGGCTTGAGTGGAATGTTAGGGAGAATCGGTAATTAACCGTGAAACCGGGCATAAGTATAATCAAAATAAATCTGGAGTAGAAAACCGCTTTCGTTTTCACTAAACCTGTCTCTATCATGGGTTGGTTATGATATCTCCTTTTCCAAAATCCCTTTTCCAAAATCCCCTTTCCAAAATCTTCTATTCCATAATCCCCTGTGCTGGAATCCCTCACTCTAAAAGACCCTGAGAGAAAGTCCCCACGGGACAAAATCTCCCAGTTTTTAATTTGGTGCTATAAATTCTGTCGCGCGACAGAGTGAGATACGTATGAATATCTATTTAATTAAAAATATTTTTATTTTTCAATAATATCCCCTCTTACATTAATGCATTTAGATATTACATCTTGAGATTAACTTTTCTATACCCTCAAAAAAATAGTTTTCAACCTTCTCTTCAAAATGTTCATTTATTGCGGCCTTGAGCTCTTCATCATCGGTAAATTGCTTCCCTCGAACATTTTTTTTTTAATCTGGGATCTGGGAACAAAAAATAATCACTAGGGGCAAGGTCCGGACTATAGGAAGGGTGTTCAATCTCTTCGAAATCACAATCTCGCAATGCAGCCTTAGAAACATGAGCCGTATGCACCGGAGCGTTGTCGTGAAGAAGCAAGACTCCAGCAGCCGGTTAACCCCCGTCTTTTTTTCTTTATTTCTTCCCGTAAATGATGCAAAGTTGATGCGTAGGATGTGGCGTTTATGGTTTCACCTTATTTTTTGTACTCTATTAGCAAAATACCCTTTGAGTTCCAAAACACTGTGGCCATCATATTCCCAGCAGACTGAGGGACCTTGAACTTCTTCGGGGGACCTGTGCCCTTTTTGTGCCACTGCATAGACTCCTGTTTGCTTCCAGGGTCATAATGATGAACCCACGTTTCGCCCCCAGTAACAGTTCTATTAAAAATTCTTACCGGATCTTCCCTACACAGCCCCAAAAATTTCTTACAATACAGCTCGGTGCTCAATTTTCATTATCTTGGCCACGCCAGCCATTGCGATTAGGTTCAACACAAGACAAAAAGCAAACTAATAATATCTAACAGCCAAATGAAATTTTACACTGAAACACTTGAATAATGGAATTACTAAAATCCAAAAATTATTTAGTCATATTCTTGGAGCATCCCCCCCATACCGAGAATATATTGAACTCCCCTCGTAAATGGGAGATTTTGGCATAGGGGATTTCGTCAAGATTTTGGAAAAAAAGATAAAAAAATAAGATATTATGTCCAATAAGGGATTTTGGAAAAGGCGATAACGTAGGGATCCCCCCTATCATAATATGACAGAGGCTGTTATTTTCGAAATGATACCTATCATTCGATCGTTTTCATTCTTCATTAGATCTTCTAAATTTTTTTTTTTTTAGGTCTAGAAACCTGATGGTAATCTTAAACAGCTTTCGAAGGGGTGAACTGTATAGTGGAATACCTACTAGTAACTAAATAAGCCAATAAGTATCTAGGTAGTATAGTCATCCAATACTCCTATTATCGAGAGTTGTTCCAAAAAAAAAAAAATAAAAAATACATAAATAGAAAAAAATTAACTCATCAGATTCAATGTCAGTATCTATCAGTTTCAAGTGGTTGGGTATTTTTATATAGATAGCGAACACCAGCGATTTTAAATTGATGTTTGTATCTATTTGACAATAGTAAAGACTAATTGAAAGCTATTCACATTGAAATACATAGCTAATACTGAATTACGTAGGTACCTTCACTTCCTTTTTCATTAATGCTATTTTTTAATCCATCATCCGTGTAGGACTGACATATTTATCTTTGGCTCTATTCAACTCCCAAGAGTGTTTCATTTATAACATAAACCATAAAATGTCTTCAGATAAAAAAGTCTTCATGATGAAAGAAAAGAAAGAAGAACCCTCATACATATTATTCACATTAACAACTCTCGACCAATTTTGACAATCACTTGTTTTGCCAACCCACTAAATTCGATTACCAAATCCCACCTCCTTTACCCAACGCTTATAGTTCCCTTTATTCCCTTTAGGATGCCCTTACACCATACATACACCTTCATTGTATTCGGATCCCAACAAATTTCACTTTTAAATTTTATCCTGCACCATACATAGGGTGCCTCATTGTAAGGCATTTCGTTTCCAACAAACCCCCCTTTGGCCACGACTGATAGCTTGGCGTAACCGCTTTTCACCATTTCATTCACTCAGGTGAAATGGTGGCGCAGCGATTTATGCGATTGAAAATAGGCAGATAAAAGGGATGCCCAATCAGCATGAATTATGCAAAAAGCACCAACACGATTGATGTGGTTCAATTTTGGGTTTTGAACTTTCACCTCCAACCGATGGAGCCTGATATGATTTTTTTCCCTTTTTTTCTTTTTTTTTTTCTTTTTGCTTTGCAAATTCAAGTATACAAAAATGAAATATAGCACAAAGCCTGCTGATAGACGGGAAGCGAAATCATCATCAACAAAAAAAAAAAAAGAAAAGGGGTCTGCTGAACTTAGCCGCTACCAATCTATGAATTTTGTTGCTATTGAACCGTTGGAATTTGTTCATTTGCATAAAGGAGGTAGGGTTGGCAGTCGTAGTGGTAGTGGTGAGGTGCTGTGCCAATCGCAATTAAGAGCGCTTTTCATCGGAGATGCAAAATGGATTTTATTTTGTTTATCTAGTTGACGAAGAAGAAGAAGAGGCAAATCGATTTAATTTGAAACTTGGCAGGGTTCAAAAATGTGTACCTACATAATTATTTACAATCATCCCACCCCGACGTGATAAGGCTACGCAATCTACTTGGATTGGAATCAATAAAATGCGTGAATAACAAATCAGAGATACACATAGATGTGGGTGGGGGTGTTATTAATTAACGTCCAGTAAAGAAAGAAACAAAAAATCAAGTTCCAATTATGTTTCGTCGACAACGGAAGGAGTTCAAAGGGCATTCGCTCTTGGTTTGAGGTTGTTTTGATTATCCTGCCGAAAATGGGATATACATTTTCAGCGCAATGGGAAAGGCTTTCTAATTTTCCATTTCAATGAGGTAACAGTGGGAACGGCGTTCGCATCTAATTAGCCTCAATTGTATTGCTGAATATGTATCAATACATTGATTAGGTTTTGAGGAATTTTTGGTAAACAAGCGACTAATGGAGTTTTATGTTTAGAAATATTAAATCAGTTAAACAATAGTTGAATGGAAATTAATCTTTTGAATGGTCAAACTTTAATTTTACATATACAAATAACATTTCAACTTTGTAGTAGGTACCTATATCGATTTAGATGGTAGATAAGTATCTAAGTGAAAAAAAAAAAAAATAAAAATTTAAATGAAGATTAAATACACGCACATTATTGAAATTATTAATTCGATGGATTTGTAATTTTGTATTACCTATTATGGTAGGTAAGCTGTTGTATGGCTTTAATCTGTATTTTATACATTTTTATCCAATGCAGAGGGTATCGTTGTATATGGCCGCTACTATACTTACGAATACAACACGTTGCATACTCTTGGGAGAAGTGGTAATAATATTGGCCGCCTGCACAAACCACTAGGTCTTTGTATAGTTCCATTCCATGTTCCATGTGATTTCGGAACGAAATGCGATATAAGGCCCTAGTTATAGCTATCATTGAAATGCATCATTGGAACAAATCAGTGGAATGGTGGTTTCATATTTTTGACAAGTCGGTTATAGCAATCATTGAAAAATTCCTGTCAGTGGAAGTACCTGTCAGTGACTTTTCAACAAACAAGTCTAGGCTTTGAGGTTGGAGTTGATCATTGAAAGCAAAACTGACAGCTGAGAATAGAATGAAAATCGAATACATCAGTGAAACTATTGGGTTCCAAATTCGAGAAACGACAATCAGCTGATCATTGAAATCGATTTCGATCAGTGAAATAATAAAATTGGATTTAAAGAAAAGTTTTAATATGAATTAAGTAATTTCTTTCGTAAAAAAATTCCACAATTGATTAGCTTTATCTTGATACCAACTAAAGCCAATATTGTTTGATTATTCGTCTTAAAATCGGAAAACTAAATTTTCAATGATGCATTTCAATGATAGCTATAACTAGGGCCATAGCTATCATTGAAATGCATCATTGGAACAAATCAGTGGAATGGTAGTTTCATATTTTTGACAAGTCGGTTATAGCAATCATTGAAAAATTCCTGTCAGTGGAGGTACCTGTCGTTGACACATTTTATTATTCCAAGATATTGTTCTGTTGGAATAAGGTTGAGTTCGAACGAATTTTGTATTCGCTACTTTGTTGAACGCGATTTAAATGATGTGGATTGGGAATGGACTGACAATTCGCGCCAGGATGTTTTAGTTCGTGGCAAAAAGTTTGTAATTCGAAATTTTGTTATTTAAACTATTTATAAACTTGTTTTTTTAATACATTTTGATGGAATAATTAATTATTCTTCTCTTGGCATAATAAAATGTGCAATTTCCTATTTATAGTGATTTGTTCGCATTTCATCAATTCGTTCGTTCGTTCCCATGTGAATGGTCCTTAAGGGGCCAGTTACAGGTCAGTTAGGCTTCAATTATAGCTATCAGTAAAATGCATCCGTAAAAATACGAAACAGAACAAAATTGACACATTATAACCATAGCATATCATAGGAATTCAGTGGAACACTTCGTGAAACTGAATGAGAAGTTGAACAGAAAAAGTTTTTCATACGGAAAAATTAAAAAATTCGTTTTCAAGAAAAGTTGTAGATTAATTGCTTATTTTTTTTAGATGAACTGACTTTATAATTCAAAAGCAACATTTTAAGACCAAGATTGAGTTCAAGCTGAGTTAAGCTTAAGTGCTTCGAAAAAGCAACAAAATATTTTTTCGGTTGCATTTTTCTATAGCTATAATTGCTATTGCGAGAAGCTAGGCCTTGGGTGTCTACCGCCTGTTGCGCCGCCTATTTATTTTTTCTTTTATTTTTTCATAATTGCTATCAGCTATAATTGAAGCCTAATTGAAGCCTTACTTAACGGCCCCCCATCCCAGTGACCACTGAACCACCTACTCTACCTGAAATCCATCGTCTACGATTCTGGGTACGTTGCTTTAGCTAGCTAACCAGCGCGCTCTGGAGCCAGCGATGGCTTGCTCCTTGAAATGAGAGTTTCGGTCTTTCTTGTCGTCTGCGTCTCGAACAAGAATACATCTCAGCTCATAAAATTCGATATATTTTCACACAAATGAGTACCTACAGTATATCGACAGGAAGTACTTCTTTTATCGCAATAATTTCCCGCTGTAAAGTGTTTTTCAATAAGGACCGGTCGATGTTGAAATGGAATTTGAACAACCCATGTATGCCATTATGACGTACATGGAATCCGAGTTGTCGCATATAGATTCAGCTGAATTTGAATGATAGCATTGGCTAAATATCGGTAAATTGCTGCTTATTGACATATACCTCATATAGACTTCAGGCAAACTTGGCTTGTTGCCAACTCATGTCACCATGATAACCACACCCTCAAAAATGTCCATGTTGATGTCATCTGCTGTGTGGCAGCGCGTAGCCTCTTCGTGCTGCTCAATCCTGTAACTTGTAAAGGTGATTTGGCATCAGCCACTGAACAATAACCACCAGATTCGATAACATGGCCGCCAGGCTGCCAAAATCGGTTCGTCGCAATTCAAAAACCCTTTATTTCAATCAGTCAGGAGAGTTTATGATTAGAAAGACGAAAGATTACCGCATCTAAGATCTTTCGGACTTACTACTTAAGCTAGTATTAGACGATATGTTGAATCAGCATACGTATGCTGAAAATTGTGTTCCAATCACAACATATCGTGTAAAAAATAAATTTCTGTCATCAAGTTTGCACGATATGTTGTGATTGGAACACAATTTTCAGCATACGTATGCTGATTCAACATATCGTCTAATACTGGCTTTACTTGCTTAAGTGTCACTACACTTCGGTGTACCTGAGCCAGAACCAATACGCCTTTTCAATTAGCTCGCGTTGGCTAATTGACTCCACAGTTGTGCACTATTTGTTGGTTGAGTTCCCCTTCCAATTGTGTGCACCACCTATAGGGCTAGCTCAATCTCTACTGCGTTGTCCCTCCGGACTAGAATCGAAGACTGTTCGGTCCTAGTCATCTTAGCTGATTCGTAATTTTCTGACAATGTCACAGTACAGTGTATAGCTCGTAAAGTTCATTTTCCAGCAAATGAGAACGAACAAAACTCGAAGTTGTTTGCCTTCAAAATCTTATCTCCATGCTTCTGATTCTGCGCCATATGAGTATAAACACTTTGTCGTGACTGATTGGTGATCAACGCCCAGGCCCAGCCCGAATGGTAAGAGCTAGGGAGCTTGAAGCAAACTTATCTTGAAGCCCAGTCGAGCACTTAGAAGATATTTGGAAAAATTAGAACGCCAAAAGGAGGAAAACGAGGGTCAAAGACTCAAAGTTTGTATGGAAAAATTCTTATTTTTCATCTGATCGATTTTATGTGAACTCGACCCGAGTTATTACCAACGGGAAATGAGAACATTTTGTTTAATCCTATCGAGTGCGAAGCCGCCAGTCCATCATATTCGCCATAACAATTAATTTGGTTAAAAAATTCTTAAGGAAATACAAATTTTTAAAAGAGATTCTCGAAAGCAAGGTAGCAATTTGCATCACTACTTAATGAGTCCATTCGAGTGTAAACATGAAATTACAAATATCGCCAACAACAAGTTGTACAAGATTCCCTAATTGCGGTGTTCCTTAAATTCAATTTTATACACGCACATGTACATTAAACTACACATTATACATGTACACCGATTCCATAAGGGAATGGGTCCTTTTGTCCCATGAACGTTTTACCATACCATCTCAGAGCCATTAAACATATTTATTTACATTTAAATTTGCTTTCCTTCTACACTTTCGTCATGACATTCCCGCAACACAAGGATCCGACGAAAAAACCACAAAACCCAGTGCCAACAACGCTGAAGTCCCGAACCATCAATAAATATCGACTAATGGATTTTTAATGTTTTTCTCATTATTTCCAATGAAATCGGATGGTCCTGGTATTTCATTATGGCTTGCACGAAGTTTCCCTATCCGGCCAAAATGAAACCCTTTATGATACTAAAGATTGGTATACGCGCACGAGGCGTGCATGCGTGTCTGAATTGATATTTTATGCAGACGATTGCAGTTCATCAACCTTGGCGACCAGCGAACTTATATTCAGTTTTACGGCAACATATGTGTGCAATAATATTATTCATTAAAAATATTAATAAATAAGCTCAAACTTGAGTATAAGAATTGCAATGAAAAATATTATTACTCATAATTAATTGCTTTCTTTTACAAACTTAATTAATATTCGAGTGTGTCATCCTTTCCATACAGTTGCTGAGGAGTCCTGACTCCTGACACTTGGGCAAGAGTTGGATAGACCTGAGGAATATTATGTACCTATTTGCATCCATTATTTAAAAGGTATGTACCTAGTGTAAATTCATCAGTATAGCGTAACGGGTACAGTAGTTGGCACCTATAAGGAAATTTTGACTTTAAGCAAGCGTAGATTTGTTATTTTAAACGCGATTTTAAAATGTTATACATTTATATATTCCTTAAGGAATTCTCATTTTACTAAAAATTAAAAATTTCGAGTTTAGTAGTTTCAATTTGGAATTAAATGAATTATAAAAAATGTCTCTCAAAACCTACAGTAGTTGGCACCCCGGTACAGTAGTTGGCATCCTACGGAACTACAGTAGTTGGCACCCAAAAATTATGATAAAATAGTACCGATATATTGAAATGCATTTGACGCTCCTTTATTTGAAATTAATGAAACAAAATATAAATCCATTTGTTTTAAATACAGAAAGAAAATAAATTAAAATTTATTTTGTTTAAAAAATTACAAGAATGCGACGCTTTTATAAGTTTTTATTTAAAGAAGGAAGAAAGAAAGTATATAATTATAAATCCATTAATGTTAAATATAGAGAAAATAAGTAAATAAAATTAATTGTATTTTACAAATAAGTTATTATTTAAGGATGGATGTTCCCTATCATTTTGGTCTATAAATTCTTTCACGACACTTAAAACATCTTCCTTTCCCTTTGGAAAACCTTTAAGTTGACAAAGCTTTATCCACTCAACAATAGATACCTCCTCCTCTTTCGTTAAAATTGGAGACGGGCCATGACCGGGTTTCTTAAATATGGTACCAAGGCGAAAATGAAGCGTTGACCTTGGTATATCGTAAATTTGCGAAGCTCTTTTCCTCGAAATCTGTCTGCCTTTTATTTCCGAAAGAGCAAGTTGAAACCGATTTTCATCATACGTAATTTCTTTCTTATTAGGCATTTTCAAAAATCTGAAACAAATAACGTTCGTATACTACAGTTGTTGGCACCATCAAAAGTACAGATATTGGCAGTGCCAACTACTGTAGTCTCATATGCGACAGTTATTGGCACCCCCTGCCAATAATTGAAACAATGGCTTTTTTTTGATACATTTATTGGCACCCCTCTTATTTAATATATTAGCAAATAATTTGAATATTTAAACTTAAATTAATAAAATTTAACATATCGCCAATTAATATAGCTAAAGTTTTTGTACTTATTTTGAGGATTTCAGAAAAAGTCTGTACTTACCAAATTGGAAGTCCTTATAAAAATTAACAATATTTCGCACTAAAAAAAATTTCACTGACAGGTGTTTACACTTTGATTTATGTATATCGACTGAAAAGTGCCTTTAATATAAGAACTGCTGGAAAATATTACAAATTTATTATATGTATTATTGGAAAAAACAAAATCTTTATCGAAAAAAGTAACTGGAACAGAGCAAATCGCTATTGAACAGAGGGATGCCAACTACTGTATCAAAAAAAAGGGGTGCCAACCAGTGATGCCATTCTGACCGGATTCCGGTCATATCTGACCGGAATCTGTTTACTCTGACCGGAGAAAATTTTGAAATCCGGCCTAACCGTTTTTTGACCGGAACGAAAAATGTTTTTAACCGGAAACCCCTTTTTTGACCGGAAAAATAAAATTTCCCTACTGACTATAAATAAATATAGATTTCTATAATTTGAATATAACTTTGCCATACATTACGAACATTCTCCCAAGTTCAAACAAATTCTGCTCAGGGAGCAGGATAATAAATTACATATCTTATAGGCTAATTTTTTTACTTTTTCTTTTGCTAGAATTTTTAAGAGGAAATTAAATATTGAATCAATTAATCAATTAATTAAAGATTGGTGAACTACTCTTTTCAAGTGTCAGAAAATTATTCGAGAATAATTACTTTGCCCAATTGACACACGGCCTTAGTACATGGTCTGGCCATACACGTCCTCCCATGACTTTTATTTCCATTAACAATTTGGCTATACACACAAAAACCAGGCGTCATTGCAATGAAATAAAATTTGGCTGGTAAAAGAATAGTGAAATTGAAAACAAACAATTTCTATGGTTAAGCCGAAGCGGACGCCCGTTTTTGACGTCCTCACTCTATCAAATAAAGATTTGTATCGAAAGCACAATGGTGCGAAAAAGACCGTGCCAGAATTATTTCTGAAAGTTGATTTTCTATGCTATATACGTTTCTCCTTTACTCACTCAAAATCTACCTGTGTAGCTGGACTGGACACCTCGTTCATTGGAACTGGAAGACGTGTATGGCCATGCACTAAAAGTGTATTTCAGAATTCAGAACTTAAAACATGTCATATGTTAAATTAAATCCAAAATTTTGAGCCTTCTTTATTTAATAAATTCAGATATCGGTGATATAAGGCTAAAATTTCCTATAAATACACATTTACAATTAAGAGTACTTCAAGTTATATAGAAAATGCTTACAAATGTATGGCTTAATTTAATAGATACTTCAAGTTGCTATATATGTATATTATATATAGGTTACCAAACTTTATTCAATTAAAGATTTACGATGAAATAAATGTTATATCGTGGATGAAGACAGCAAAAAAGAGCTATAAACCAGGAAACCATTTTGTATTCGAACCATCGATCGTCGGCGTATTGTTTGAAGTCCAGTGTACCTCAAACCATCTTTCGTTCAGTCCTTAATTTGCTAGGTTGGAGACTATTAGCTGGAGTTGCCAGGTTCGTCAACAGTCCCCCCCGGTAAGTCAGAGAGACTATCTGGCTTAGCGAATACAGAAGAACCAGCAACATCTAAAACAGCCAACTTTGACGTGGGTCTCAAGTAGACACCTGTTGCCGTCTGAACCATAGCGCTTCTTATCACGCCATCACCTCCTTTGATCGTCTTAATGACCCTTCCCTTAGGCCAAATATTTCTAGGACTGTTCTCGTCGATAACAATCACAATATCGTCAATGGAAACCGCCTTCGTTGTCTGGAACCATTTCGTCCTTCTGGTTAAGTCGGGCAGGTACTCTCTTATCCACCTGCGCCAAAAAGAATTTCCAAACTGTTCAATTATCATCCAATTTCTCTTTAATATGCAACCTTCATCGGTGAATTCCCCAAGGGGTTTAGTTCCGCTAGACGAACCCAGTAAAAAATGATTAGGAGTAATCGCTTCATCTTCATCACCATTCAGTGGCACGTATGTAAGTGGACGAGTGTTTATCACACCCTCGACCTCAGCCATCATAGTAAGTAATAGCTCATCCCTTGGGTTTCTCGTTGGCATGATCGCACCCAACGTTTGCTTCACAGAACGAATTAAACGTTCCCAGCTACCCCCCATATGAGGCGATGCTGGGGGAATAAATGTCCACTTAATTCTTCCTTCTCCCACACTTTCCACCACCTTTTCTCTATCAATTCGCTCAACCGCTGCTTTAAGCTCCTGACTAGCACCCCGAAAATTAGTGCCATTATCGGAATATATATGTATCGGCATTCCTCTTCTCGCGATAAATCTCTGCAATGCAAGAATACACGAGTCCGCTGATAGTGAGTGGGCGATTTCGATGTGTATAGCCCGAACTGTCAAACAAGTTATCAGCACTCCCCAACGCTTCTCTCTTCGCCTACCTACTGCTACTGACATCGGTCCAAAATAATCGATTCCAATAAATGAAAACGGCCTAGTAAATGTCCTTAACCTTGCTGGTGGAAGCTCTCCCATTATTGGAACATAAGGTTTGGCCTTCATATTAGAACATACTTGGCATTTCCTTCGAACGCTTTTGATGAAGACTCGTAGATGGGGAATATAAAATCGTTGACGGACTTCATTTACTATTATCTCATTGTATTGATGATGGTACTTGCGATGATAATAATCTACAATTAAGAATGTGATGTAATGATTTCTTGCTAAAACAATTGGTCTTTTGGTATCCAAGTGAACGTCGAGGGATGCGTCGATGCGTCCTTGAATACGCATTACACCTTCTGTATCTAAGTACGGCGTTAATTTATGCAACGTACTAGTTTTGGGAATACTCTTTGATTTTTTAAGAATACCGAGTTCATCAGGAAAACACTCGAGTTGAGCTTGTCGAAACAAATAACATTCAGCTCTTTGAACTGAAGTGCCTCTAGCAATGTCACTTCGGGTTTTAAGTGATTTTCGAACGAAATCGTATAATTTTGTGATTACATTTAATAATCTCCTCCAACATGAGTACTTGGTCACGTCAATTACAAATTGTGATTCAACAATTGAGTGGTGTAAATGCTCTGCGATCTCGTTTTTAGTTGAGTTATCCTTAAATTCACATTGTGGCCAGTGCTCTTCTGATTGCCTTAAGAACTCCGGGCCACTGTACCATCGACTTTCGAGAAAACTTTGAAGTTTTGACCGAGACCTTGTAGCTTCATCAGCCGAATTTACCTTAGATGGCACCCATCTCCAATCATTCGCCTCTGTTCTTTCGAGAATTTCTCCGATTCTGATCGCGATGACCTGCTTGCATTTCGAGTTCCCAGACTTTATCCAATAGAACACTGTTTTTGAGTCAGTCCAGTACACCTTTCTTTTGAAAACAATGTTATGAGATTCAATGATCGATGACGCTAATCGTGTACCTAATAGTGCAGCTTCCAACTCCATTCGTGGGATTGACAGTGGGCGTAAAGGGGCGACCTTAGTTTTCGATGATATAAGACGGCAATGCCATTTCCCTTGAATTTTGATTCGAAGGTACGCAACGGCTGCATATGCCTCCTCACTTGCATCGCAAAATACATGAAGCTCAACTTCATCACTATCTGAGAACCCTACATTGTTTATGTATGTGCGTGGGATCCTGATTTCATTAATCAATGGTAGCAAGCGAATCCAATGGCACCAAATAACATAATGATCTGGTTTAATTTCTTCATCCCAGTCTATTCCAGATCTCCAGATATTTTGTAGCAGTATTTTAAGGCTTATCAATACATTGGAAATTAAACCCAGTGGATCGTAAATTTTCATTAACATCCGCAAAACCTCTCTTTTAGTTGGTCTTTTTAAGCCGTTATGTAAATCGTCCGGTACTTTGTTCTTATCAAAGACGAAGAAGAACTCATCAGTTTTAGGAGACCACCAAAGGCCAAGCACCTTTTCAGCATCGGACATAGCTACATCTTGTTGACCATTGCATGCGAATGATTCAAGTTCCTTTATAACAGCCGTGGAATTCGAACGAAAGTTGCGGATTTGAAATCCACCGAGACTATGAACATATATCACATCTTTTGTTACTTTTACTGCTTCGTCCTCATTGCTAAAGCTATCAATGTAATCATCTACATAGTGATTAAGAATAATAGAATTCGCCGCATCTGGATATTTATGTATTTGTTCCCTTGCATTTTTATTTTTTATGTATTGGGCACAATACGGTGAGCAAGTGGCTCCGAAGGTCATTACAACCAGCTTATATGTTTCTATTTTTCCATTTTCCTTATTTCGCCACAAGAAACGTTGGGCATCTTGGTCCTCTTTCGCTATACGAATTTGGTGAAACATTTCCCTAATATCGCCACATATGCCGACTTTTCTTTCCCTGAATCTAAAGAGAATACCTAGCAGTGGTGACGTTATATCTGGTCCAGATAAAAGCAACGAATTAAGTGATATACCATTTACTTTGGATGCTGCGTCCCAAACAATTCTTACTTTGTTGGGTTTGTTCGGGTTAAAGACGGGAAAAATTGGTAAATACCACACATTCTTGTTTGGCGAGACTATATCATCTTCAACTTTCAGTGCGTAACCTTTTTCCAAATATTGCTGTAACAACTCAGATATAAGTTTACGAAGATTTGGTTCCTTTGCCATTTTTCTCTCGAGGCATATCAAACGGCGCTCTGCATTTGCTTTGCTAGACGGCATCTCAACTTTATTATACCGCCACAGAAGCGGTACCTCGAACCTTTGATCAATTCGTCGGCTCTTCATTTCAAGAATCTTCTCCGCCTGTTCTTCTTCTGACGACAGTAAACGTATTTTTTTTGTTCCTACACTCTCAACGGAAAAGTACTGCTTAACAGTTTCGTTAACTAGCTGATCTTCTCTTTGACACTCACAAATGTGAACGTTGCAAGTATCATGATCATGTCGATTCATGCATGGTCCAAAAACTACCCAACCCAATCTTGTTTTTGTTGCTACTGGCTCATTCAACTTTCCTTCTTTGGTTTTCAGTGGTAGCCCCAGCTTCCAGTGCTGTAATCCTATCAAAATTCTCGGGCGTGCTTGGACATACGATGGAATTGGTAATCCTTGAAGATGTTTATACGTCTTTGAGAAGTATTCGCTATCAACAGATTGTGACGGCAAAGCTAAGGAAGCTACTGTACGCGCACCAGAAATTGTGTATTTCTTTTTATTCATACCGGCAATTTCAATGTCGATATTCCGAGAATTTTCTTCCGTACGAACTGTGTTGGCTGTCCACTTTAAATGAAGAGGTGAACTTTCTCCACTCACATTTAGTTCGTTTGCCAACTGCTCTTCAATTAAAGTTACAGATGATCCATCATCCAAAAATGCATATGTTTCTATGGATTTCGAATCCCCATAAACATTTACTGGAATAACCTTGAATAACACGCTACTATGTATTCCAGCTGTGTGATTCACTGGAGATGGAGACGGGTCCAGGGGTTGAGGCGTCAAATTGGTTTGTTCTATAACTTTATGTAAGAGTCTGTGGTGGCGATATGTACAGCCTTGCTCTCCACATAATTTTGAAGAGAAACATCGTTTCCTATGACTTCGCAGACATGTACGACACAAGTGTTTTTGCTTCACCATCTCCCATCTCTCTCCTATGGTAAAATTAGTAAATACTGCACATTTTTCTACTGATTGACAGTTCTTATCGCAGACCAAACAGTTTCTTTTCGACACTTCATGTAAATTCAAGTGCGAGTAATCATTACGTTTGCGATCTGTTTTATTGACATCAAATGGTGAAAAACTGAATGGTGTTACTTCGGTGGCAGCTTGCCCTACGTTGAAGAGCCATGAACTAAACGACATAAGATCGGTTGTTACAAGTGTTTGCTTATAAATTCCCCAATTAAGTCTTATCTGAGGTGGCAATTTATCAACTAATTCCTGAAGCAAAAGTGGATTATTAAGGTGTGACTTCAGCTCTGACATTTCCATCGTTGCACATATATTTTCAACAGCTAGTGCATATTTGACTATAGATTCTAATTTGTCTGCTCTAGGTGGAGGATCTTGACGTATTTTCAAAAGCAGTGAATTTATTATCATTTCGGGCTTACCGAATAACATCCGAAGGGTTGCAATAACATGAGAGACTTGACGAGGATGTAATAATCGACAACGTACAGCATCTAGGGCTTTCCCTTTGAGACACCTTTGGAGGCGGACTAAATTCTCATCATCCGAAAAACCACAAGTTTTCGTAGTACTTTCAAAAGAACTTATAAAAAGTGGCCATTCTTCAGCATATCCATTGAAAACTGGTAGTTCCTTAGGAAGTGCTTGTCGTGCAGCCAGTTGATTTTTTGTCAATTCCGGGCATTCAACACCTGACGATATCAACGCATGGCTGTTCTCAATTGGAGCTTCGAGCATTCCATTTTGCACTGCACTATTAGCTGGATTTGGCATGGACTTATGAATATTAGCACTATCACATGTATTTTGGTTAAATGTTAACCCGGTACCCATCCAAGTTCTGTTGAGGTTATGTGGCATTGCATCAGTGTTTGATTTTTCTGTGGTTATGTTAAATGTGCTGCATTTCTTAATATAATGAGATTGTGGGTCCTGGTGTTTTTCATTTTCTGGGATCTGTTGCTGTTGTACTGTCCTAACCCACGTATCAACGCGCTGGGTAGTTTTTACAGGAACTTCATCCATGTGCACACTTTCGTCATCATCTGTGGACAGATCTTCTAGAAGCTGATATTTCTTTGATAAATAGTCCTTGTCCCTTTTTTCCTGAAGCATTTTTTCTTCCTCTAATCGCTGAAGTTGAAGGGCAATTTTTCTCCGGGTGGTGGAACTTTTAGATGAAATAGATGGGGCATGAACATTTGCTGCAGATGTCGATGGTCTGGTAGGATTCTTAGCATTTGCTGTGGAGTAGGGCTGACAATGGCTACAGATCCAATTTTGTTGATCTATATTATCAACATTTTCGACACATCGATAGTGGAAGACATCGCGGCACATTCGGCAATTAATATAATTCGTAGTTGCGTCGCGGAGACATGAGACACACGATCGTGGGGGTGTGCGGGAAACTAATTGCGGAGCTGGGGGGTTCGGAGCGCTTGATGATGGAGCAGCGTGAGTATCGATCTGTAGGGAGTTTTGAGCTTGCGATGGTGGTGGTGTGCGGGACACCAATTGCGGAGGGTTCGGAGCATTTGATGGCGGAGGGGTACGTTGCATATTAAATGGTAATGGATGTACTCACCAGAATTTGGATAACAGTGGAAATTCAGCGCAGGTGGTTGATGTAAATTTGAAATTTTAGTTTGTTAAATTAAATCCAAAATTTTGAGCCTTCTTTATTTAATAAATTCAGATATCGGTGATATAAGGCTAAAATTTCCTATAAATACACATTTACAATTAAGAGTACTTCAAGTTATATAGAAAATGCTTACAAATGTATGGCTTAATTTAATAGATACTTCAAGTTGCTATATATGTATATTATATATAGGTTACCAAACTTTATTCAATTAAAGATTTACGATGAAATAAATGTTATATCGTGGATGAAGACAGCAAAAAAGAGCTATAAACCAGGAAACCATTTTGTATTCGAACCATCGATCGTCGGCGTATTGTTTGAAGTCCAGTGTACCTCAAACCATCTTTCGTTCAGTCCTTAATTTGCTAGGTTGGAGACTATTAGCTGGAGTTGCCAGGTTCGTCAAAAATGAAAAATTAGTTTCAGTAAATTTTAAACAAACGAAATAAAAATCAAGTTCACAAACTCAAGATGCACATATTATAAAAACGATTTCTAAACATAAAATAACATAAAAATTCGTAAATTGTATAGGTAGGTATAGGTATTTTCTCTTTTTGACCGGGTTTCAGGTCAAAAATTCTCATTTTAACTTTTGACCGGAATTTTTGACCGGATTTAGAATATAAAAATCCGGTCATTCGGTCAGATTTGACCGGATTCACTTTTTTTTAGTGGCAACACTGGTGCCAACTACCGAGCCAACTACTGTACCCGTTACGCTATGCTGGTTGAGTGTTGTGTATGAATATTGAAAAGTCTTATTGGCATAATGCACCCAGCAGCTGTTATATAATTATATCTTTCTTTTGAAACATTATACATTAGGCTATCTTTAAGAACTGTATTGAACAAAAAAAATATTAATTGATTCTGAAGGAAAATACGAAAAAAACCTTCTATTGAAATAGAAAAAAATAAATAATAATAATAATAATATACCTATGAATAATAAAAAAAATAATTACTAGACATTAAAAAAAATAATTTGACAATTAAATCAACTCAATAAGACAAGTAAATAAATTGGTCAACTATGTATAGGTGTACGTGTACGGGGCAAAGCGTTCAACACAGAAAATGGTAAAATTCAATTGGAATTACTTTGTCCAACATGAACAACGTGAGTTTGTGCACTAGTGTATGAGCTTAATAATTTGTTTGAAGAGTTGAATAAACTGTTGAACAAAATTGGTTGATGAGTTGCGCACTAAGTGGACACGCGCCATTAGTTTAGTTAGTTTTAGTTAGATTAAAGTGGCTCTCGATGAGAGAAACACTTAGGCCGTTATTCGGCCCATTGTGCGTACCACTGGGATTTGGGGAGCTGTTTCTTTACTGGCTACTCATGTAAACCATTTGCTGCCGGTTATAAAGCTAAGAATGTTAGCGGCGCTGGTGTTGCCTAGATCACTGAGATCATTGAGAAAATAGTTTCCTAAGTGGGCCTTTCTTAGGTTGGCCAGGGCAGGGCAACTGCAAAGATAGTGAGTGACGGACTCGTACTCCTCTTCGTCTCTACAGCTTCTGCAGAAGTCATTAAAAGGCAGGCCGAGCCTTTGGGCGTGTCTGCCTAATATACATAGTGTCCGGAGATCACATTAACGACTTTCGAGATGCTGGATCTTTTAAGTCGAAGAAGCTCCTTTGATCGCTTTGCGTCCAGAGCTGGCCAGGTGAGTTTGGCAGTATCGCAGTATCCTAAATGTTTCCATCTGAACACTGCTCTGCTAACTGCGTCCGCGTGAATTATTTGTTTAGCGTGGGAAAGTGGTGCATACACGTTGTGCAGACTTATACTGTCCACGCCAGAGGAGCCTCGCCTTGCTAGTTCGTCCGCTGCATAGTTCCCTGGGATGTCACAGTGACCAGGAACCCAGCAGAGGGCGAGGTTGTACTGTCCAGCTATCTCATTGAGAGATACGCGGCAATCTTCCACCGCCTTAGATCTTATCTCGCTGGATATTAGGGATTTGATTGCAGCCTGGCTATCAATGTATATGACGATATCCCTTTGTGATACCGTATTAATCGACAGCCACGCTGTGGCTTGACGAATAGCTGTAATTTCGGCTTGGAAGACACTGCAGTGTTCCGGAAGACAGAAGGAGAGGCCCAGGTTCAATTCTTCTGAGAAGACTCCGGCGCCCACTCCCTCTGGTGTCTTAGAACCGTCTGTGAATATTGACAGTGATTTATGTAGGACATTTTGTGAGGCCCATTGGCTCCTGTCCGGTATTTCATGGGTGAAGCCTTTATCGAAGCTGATTTTCGTAGGGAGATAATCGGTTGTAGTGGGCAGGGGGATCGTCTGTAGGAGGATGCTGGAGTGCCCATACGGTTGCCCTCTCCAGTGTTTCCTTTCCCTTAGTCTATTAGCCACGTTTGTGGCATATTCTTTACTGACGATGTCTAGTGGAAGTAAGTTGAGCATGGTTTGAAGAGCGGCGGTTGGAGATGTCCTCAGTGCGCCCGTGATGCACATACATGCCAAGCGCTGAGTCTTCTCTAAGACCTTTAGATTGGAACTTTTGTTCAAGGCCGGCCACCACACAACGATGCCATATAGAATTATCGGTCTTATGACCGCAGTATAAAGCCAATGCATGATATTGGGCTGAAGGCCCCATCTGGAGCCGACGGCCCTTTAGTTAGAAAAAATATTCAGTTTAATGCTGCCCTTATTAGTTTTCCTACAAATTCTTAGATTTCGTTTCTGCAATCGACCGGACCGCACAGAAGAAGTTCTGAATTCTCATAAGAACATCAGAGCCAATGCCGAAGATTTTTTCAGAGAGGCTTTTCAATCCGCATCCCAACTTGCCGAGGACTTATCTGAAGTTGAATTAAGAGCTCCAAGAACTTCATTGGAACAAACAACGCGTTCCAATCCAGAGACCTCTTCTACTGAAGCCTATTTTAGAGTGTCTATACTGATTTCTTGCATAGATTCGTTAAATATGTGTAAACAAATTATTTCAGTATATGTCCGTTTAAGTACCTACATACGATTTAAAAACTAATAAAAATCAATGAATTGAAATATAATTATAGTTTTCTGTTTAAAGAATTCCTCGTCAGATTTGGAAGCAAGCCCCCCCGGAAACATAATCTTGGCTACGGCACTGAGTCAATCGCGCTAAATAATTATCGTCGGTTAATAATTTTATATATACTATACATATATCTAATTTTAATAGATAGTCAAACGCGTTGTTTCCACAGAATTGAGAGCTGAATGTGTTTATTAACCTACTTACTAGATCAGTATGTATTTGTTCCAATTTTTACCTATGGTTATGATGAGGTTTGGGTAATGACCGAAAGAATAAGATCGCGAATACAAGCTGCCGAAATGAGATTCCTCTGTTGCTGGTGTGACCCGTAGAGATCGCATTAGAAATACCAGAATACGTGAGGAACTCAATGTCGAACAGCTACTTCTCCCGACGGAGCGGTCCATGCTTCGGTGGTTTGGTCATGTTACACGCATATCCCCAACCAGTGGCGTAACTAGGCTTTCATGCGCCCGGTGCGAGCTTCTATATTTGCGCCCTCGAAAAATATACTGATTTTGCGAGGTTCGGATACCAAATTTTTTTGTTTAGTTACTTGTTAGAATTAAAAATATGTATACATACAGGTAGTAATAATAAATATAAAACACCAGTAAACGTAAACAAAATAAGACAACTATTTACTTAAAGATTTACTCTACGTCTACGGGCTTTCCTCATAGCGAAGTCGTGCTATGTCAGCTTCAATTGATAATGCAGCCGCTTCAATTTGATTATTTCGGCCCAAAATTCTGTAGCATTTATGTCACATCAACTTCTACTATACTCAACAATCTCTGATTTGAGTTTAAGGCCCCTAATGTGAGTGTCGATAAATTGATCGTTGAGCGACAACTGTCGATTGCGATTGATATTTGTCGATTTGACAGTCGATTACGGCGATGTCTGGTCGCCGCTTTCTCTTGGAAGTTAAAAAATGTGAGTATACGAATAGCTAAAATCAATCGACGCATTCGACAATTGTCGTGACGATCACTGATCGACAAACACAATAAGGCCCTAAGTTCCAAGGATTTTTTTATGAGATAGATAGAATAAACTTGTGACTATTCGCACCAAGGGTGTTTTCCTTCGAGGCTACAATTTTTAGTTCTAATTTCGAAATTTCGTTGTGTAAACTCTTTTCAAACTTGATTTTCCCATATTTTGGTGGATTATTTTTTATTCTAGGTACTCTTGCAATAGTAAAATGAGCAATTTTTTGTTTATATAAATGCATCAAAATTGGTTTGTTCGCATAGATATTATCAATTCGTTCGTTCATTCTTATGTGAATATTCCTTTACATCGCCAATTTTAATTGAACAATTTAATATTCCCTAAAACTAAACTGTGGTGTGAACGAAGTGTAACTGAAAGAGAAAAAGCCTAAACACAGTCACACACTTGACATCCCACAATGGGCCTACGATCATTCAAGTAGATATGCGTGCGTTAATGGCGCTCCTTTGATTTTATACAGCTCCAATACATGGAAAATCTGGGGCCTGCAGGCTTGTAGGCAAAGTCCGTTATGTGGGAGGAGTCGACGATCTACTACGATTCTACTATACTCAACAATCTCTGATTTGAGTTTAAGGCCCCTAATGTGAGTGTCGATAAATTGATCGTTGAGCGACAACTGTCGATTGCGATTGATATTTGTCGATTTGACAGTCGATTACGGCGATGTCTGGTCACCGCTTTCTCTTGGAAGTTAAAAAATGTGAGTATACGAATAGCTAAAATCAATCGACGCATTCGACAATTGTCGTGACGATCACTGATCGACAAACACAATAAGGCGCTAAGTTCCAAGGATTTTTTTATGAGATAGATAGAATAAACTTGTGACTATTCGCACCAAGGGTGTTTTCCTTCGAGGCTACAATTTTTAGTTCTAATTTCGAAATTTCGTTGTGTAAACTCTTTTCAAACTTGATTTTCCCATATTTTGGTGGATTATTTTTTATTCTAGGTACTCTTGCAATAGTAAAATGAGCAATTTTTTGTTTATATAAATGCATCAAAATTGGTTTGTTCGCATAGATATTATCAATTCGTTCGTTCATTCTTATGTGAATATTCCTTTACATCGCCAATTTTAATTGAACAATTTAATATTCCCTAAAACTAAACTGTGGTGTGAACGAAGTGTAACTGAAAGAGAAAAAGCCTAAACACAGTCACACACTTGACATCCCACAATGGGCCTACGATCATTCAAGTAGATATGCGTGCGTTAATGGCGCTCCTTTGATTTTATACAGCTCCAATACATGGAAAATCTGGGGCCTGCAGGCTTGTAGGCAAAGTCCGTTATGTGGGAGGAGTCGACGATCTATTCTGTGTGGTTTGTGATGGTGGCTATGAATGAATATGTACTGATTATTTTGTCTAATGTGGTTTTCCATTGGGACAAAAAATCAATCTTTTTTTTTATCTAGATCACTTTTCATAATCCATTGTGCAAAAAAATTAATTTTTTTTTTCGTTCCGGATCACTTTTTACAGAACTCGATATTTTTCGATATTTACACATTTTATCACTAGCTAATACCAATCTACTTTGCACATCTATTTCACGCCATTCAGAATTTGTTTCCAAAGCAAATTTACGAAAAGCCTTCTGAAAAGCAATTATTCAGAGCAAAAACGTAAATAATGGACATGGACTTAATTTTGGAGCAATTCCATACCCAAAATAAATTTGTTGAAACAAGATTGAAGTAAGATTTTTAAGCTAAAAAGAAGATTTTTTGGTCTTGAAAAAACAAGCTCAAAATAAGAATTTTGTACTTGGAATACAATTTTCCGAGTTTACCATACTTTCGTCAACGAATATGCTTTTAATGACACTGTCACACTGATATTCTTGATTTTAGCTCGGTTTTTTTCTGAGTGTACATGTACAATTGTACATTTACAAAATCAGATCATATTCCATTTGCCACGAAAAATCTAAGATCTGAAATAAAAATTTGATGTGCCCAATGGAAAATCACATAAGAAATGGGATATTGAAAATTATGAAATATAAGTAAGCAGGAAAATGCAATAACATCAAAAATATTCAGATTTTTTACCTTTTCTGTAAAAAACATTTTTCCATTAGGTTCTTGTACGTTGTACGTATCTACCTATAAGAGGTTGCTGGTGCATTGGGTGTTGTGTGTGTGATTGTGATTATGTAGTGCGTACCTCCATAGATTCATGAGAGGTAGGAAAATACTTTTTTCTATGTAATTTCGGTTTCTCGACTGACGCTAAATGGACTGCATTTTAAATAAAAGTTCATATTCATGACACCTGCAACCTTTTTATAGGTCATATTTTTATTAGTAAACTTATCTTGTTTGTGTTTGTAATGTTGCGAGACTTACGAGTGTCACAGTTTAAAAATCTTTCAACCCGAATTACCTAAAATTTGGTCCTGGGCGTTTTTGCGCCCTCCTGGGCCTACGCCCTGTGCCTGGGCACCGCTGGCACCGCCCTGTTTACGGCACTGTCCCCAACTAGGATCCCACGACGTGCTATAGAATCCGTACCATCAGGCAGGTGTCCTTTAGGTAAACCCAGGATGAGATGGTTAGAGCAAGTCCGTAATCCCTCCTCTACCCGTATGGGGATAGCCCTTGATGATTTGGAGTCGATGGCGGAGGATCGAGAGCTATGATGGAGGGTCCACATGAGCAACCTACACCCGCGACCCACTTAATGGGCATGCGGACAGCGGCCCATTGAAAATTAATGAATGAACCAGATCAGTATAGATAGGTTACTTCAGGATATTATTACACGCAAGCGGAAGGACGACCATAGTCCATACTACAACATCAAATCGTTTTCTTTGTTTTTTCCATAATTCCAGAAATATTTATTATTTATTTTATTTAGAGCGCCCATGAATTGTTCGGTACATTTTCTCAAGTTAAATTTTGACAGTTCTGTTGATTTTGTTTCTGTTTTGTTTTTGTGTTGTGGAAAAGTAAATAAGGATGAGTTTCTTCAACGGATTTAGCTAAAGTTTGGAGAAAAAAAATTGGAGAGTATGTAGCTAAAATTTAGTAAAGTTTCGCTCGAGCTGAGTACTTAACTTGAATCTTGAGTTTGTGAATGTTTCTTTTTATTATTTCGTTTGTTTACTGAAACTAATTTTATATGACATGTCTTAAGTCAGTAAAGGATAATGTTTTCAGATGATTGTAGATATTATGCTTTTCGCTGGAACTTGTGTTTATTTCCGATTATATATATCCAAAATATAGTGTTGTTCGTCCATTGCACATTAAGATAATGATTTGCGTTGCGATCTCACTCTTGCGTCTTCTCTCTCTGTTCTCAAGAAAGGAATTGCATGTTTGATGTTGTAAACTATTCGACTATTCTCAATAAATTGGTTTATGTTTGAACTTTTGAGCGAAGTTATGGCAAAGGTTCAGTTAAATTAGAGAAATCTCTAGTTATGTCTAGTCTATAGAACAATATTATTTTTCCGGTCAAAAACGGATTTTCCGGTTAAAAAATTTTTTCGTTCGGGCCAAAAATTGGTTAGGCCGGATTCTAAAATTTTTTCCTGTCAGAGTAAAATGAGGTACTAAATACCAGCAGCTGAAGTAATATATTTTATGCAATGAATAATTCCACTCACATTGTCTGAATATGTTGGTCTATAGGTATAATTTTTGAGACCTCTTTCAATTTTGTTTAAGTATTACCTAGTTTTCCTAAAAACAGTTTCAAATATCAAACCCGTATCGAAAGTTATCTCTAAGACTCTATTAGTTCCACTTACGAGTAAAATCATTACTCCTTCCTCTGAAATTCATCCAAAAATTATAAGCTTAGTTCTTCCATTATGATGCCAGTTACTTAATCAGGTATCTAAAAATAAGCAAAACATAATACCCTTCTATATTGTAGAGTATTTTCGCTCCTTATATACCTACCTAACCTACTTAAACCTCGAAGTATAAGTATACAATTTCGTAACAACTCACGCGTATCCTTTTATCTGTTTCATTATCAAGTCAATACGACGTATACCTATGTATATAGTATATACATCTGCCAATTATCATAGCAATTAATAGAGAACCATACATAATCACAACCTATATAACACTAGAAAAGATAAGATGAAAACGATCAACATAATGTGCCAATAAAAGACGGGGAAAGAAATGTAATAATCAATCAATGAAATTACAGTTCACATTATTAGAGAAAACATGATGAAGGACACGTTTTGTATTTTATACAAGTAGCTAGAGCTATACATAGATGTGTTTGTGTATAGTTTTTTGTTTGCTCGACAGCCCATTAGATATTATGCTGGTCGATAGAAGCTTACAATACTATTATGAATCATAATCCCTATTCCCTATTATTGGGTTGGCATACGAGCCTTGACAAGGGGTAGGGATATAAGTTGTTGTTTTATTAAGAGTCTTGGGATATGTTTTTGTGGATATTCAATTAATTTTCGAAAGACAATTAAATGGGCCGTGATGATATACATAGGTCGTAGATTAGGAATTATCGCACAGGTAAGAAACAGAAGATAAAGATAAATATCTTATAAATACAGGATAACCTTGCGGGACATCATACTGTTACGGTTAAGACTGAAGGGTATATAACGGCAAGCATTTCAAGCATTTCTTTTCTTAATGCGGTATTCAGTTTTGCACTATTGATTGACTTGCAGAAAATGTGTGTTCAAGTTATGATGGAACATCTGATGGTAGGCGACTGGTAGGTAAATTATTAACCTCTTCAAGGAAGTTTAAAACGTCTGTCATCCATAGTAACTAATAGCTATAGTTTGTTCCTCTAACTAACCACTAACCTAACCTAACCTGTGCTGACGATATTGACATTATCGGAAGATTATCGGAAGTATTGAATCGGAGGCCGCCATGGTGGGTCTGGCTGTATGAGGACAAAACGAAGTATATATGCTGTCAACGGGAAAGAAGTCTCAGCATCGACGACTCGGACGAAACGTCACGATGGACAGATATAACTTCGAAGTAGATAGAGACTTTGTCTACCTGGGCTTCACTATAACCTCGCAAAAAAAAAGTAGTCACTCTTTCCAATCACTGTTTCTTTGGGCTAAGAAGGCATCGAAAAAGTAGAGTCCTCTCTCATAGAACCAAAGAAATATTATATAAGACCCTATAATCATGCCGGTCCTGCTGTAAGGTGCAGAAAGAAGTAATGTACTCTGCCAAAATCAGATGCATACCTCCTGGGATGTTTTGAGAGAAAGATTCTTCGGATGATTTTCGATTCAGTTTGTATCAATGGAATGTAGAGGAGCACATTTAATGGCAAGCTTTATGGGCTATACAGCTACGTTGACCTGATCAAAAAGCTGAAGACACAACGGCTGAGATGGCTAAGTCAAGTGGAGCGTATATGAATAGTAACGCACCAGCCCGACGAGTCTTTGAGTCCACCCCTGAGGGACAACGTAGCAGAGGAAGTGCCGGCGACCTGAATCAACTTTGTGCCCTTAACTAGAGTCATCTAGCTAGGGATCGAGCTGGCTGGAGGGGCTTGTTGGTTGAGGCCGTGGTCCACCCGGACTACTCTAATTGTACCGGTCGATGTTTAAGTCTCTGAATAATTTCACATTCTTTATAACCATAATTATTTCTATTTTCTTGCTAACGACTAAAGTCCTAAGTCTATTATGTTTCTAAGAAAATGATGTGCTACGTACTTCATCACTATAGCATTGCATAATACGTATATACCTTTAGTACCCACCTGCTATCAAGTAAATCCGAACCAAAAAATTGGGGTATTATGGCCCAAAAAAAGGGGGAATTGGCTTAGAATCAACGTCTAGACACGTTTCTAATTCTTTTCTATTTTCTATTTTCTATCAAAAATTGCACGAAACCAATCCTACTCACACTGTGGGTGCGAGGTTTTTTGTGTGTGAAGTTCGATAAATTTCAAATAAATATAATTTTCTGACCTTTTTTTCAAAAGTAGTTTGGAAATTAGGCCAGAATAGGAGTTGTCTATGTTTATTATCTGGCTTAATTTCCATATTACTTTCTGATGCTATTTCCACATCTATTTTTTTTTTTTTTTTTTTTTAAATACTTCTCTCGGGAAAGGCGTACCTATAACGCTTCAACAGCGCCCCGAGATGCTTGCAGATGTATGTTAGTTCTGCATTTAAATTGCTCCAAATTGTAGTCTTCTGAAAATATATCCCCAGGAAGCGAGTTCCAAAGTTTGCTTGTCCTGTAACAGAAGGAGTTTTGGAAAGTTGATGTCCTCGCGGTTGTCAAGTGAACTGTATGGTCATGAGAATTCGCAGCCTGTCTTGTGGGGCGCCCAAAAGTTGCATTTCGAGGGATAATGTCTTTGAGTTCCTCGGAACATATAGCATGGAAGTACTTATAGAACAAGCATAGGTCAGCGACTTGTCTTCTGTGCACCAACGCGGTTAAAGATTCGATGTGGGTGTAGGGTCTCCAATAAGTCGAACTGCTCGTCTCTGTATGCTGTCAAGTAGGTTAAGTGAATGTTTTGGGGCTGAGCTCCATATATGGGAACAATATTCCAGGCCTGGTCTAACCTGAGCTTTGTAGAGAAGGAGAAGTTACTTGGGGCTAAAGTACCTCTTTGCTCTAAATAGGTAGCTCAACTTAGCGGACGCCAATCTTGCGATATAGGAAATGTGGTCCTGCCATGTGATTCCTGAATTGACTGTGACTCCTAGAAGGTGCATTGAGTCCTTGGGATGGATTGGATGGTCATCCATTTGGACCTGAGGAACTGTTGATGAATTTTTCCTAGAAAATGTTGTGAGCTGTGTCTTGTTTGCATTAAATACAACCAAGTTGTCTTTTCCCCACTGCAAGATTTTGTCCAGATCATCATTTAGAGAACTAATTTGTTCACATCTGTGACTGTGTGATGCAGCCGCATTCACAAGAGTGCTGTCATCTGCAAAGCTGTAGATATTATTATTTGTCGATCCAAGCAAATCGTTTATGTGGAGAAGAAATAGAGTTGGAGAAAGAATAGATCCTTGAGGCACTCCTGCATTGATAGCAAACGAATTAGATGATACACCATCTACAACAACTTGGATCGATCTTCCCAGAAGAAAATTTTGCATCCATCCGCAGAGTTGTTGTGGTAATCCATAAGACGCTAACTTGCCTAATAGGGCTCTATGCCATACTCGGTCAAATGCCTTTGATATGTCCAAGGCTACGGCTCTGGATTCGCCGTGTTGCTCAATTGCTTTCGTCCATAAGTGCGTTACGTAGCTTAACAGGTCTCCAGTGGAACGACGGCTCCGAAATCCGTATTGCCTGTCGCTTATTAACCGGTGACCTTCTAGATATTTGATTATTTCGACATTTATTGCCTTTTCCATATAGTTTTGTGGCAGACATTTCCTCCCTTTCTTTGGAATAGGTTGAATGCGAGCGGTTTTCCAGCAAGAAGGAAACGTCTTCTGTGAGTACGACATGCTAAACAGCATACAAAGTCCAGGTGCAAGTTCTGGTGCACAGCTCTTCAGTACTATAGCCGGGATTCCGTCGGGTCCTGTTGCCTTATTGCATAATTTCCTAATTTGTGGCATATTTTTCAAACAAAACCCTGATATTTTTTTCCAAATTTGAAAACAAAAACTTTTTCTGGCATTTTTGCAAAAAAAAATTTGGCGTAATTTCCAGGAGCCATCGAATCTCTCTTAGTCGAATTATCTTCTGACTCGCGTATTTTTCTATCCTTTTTTTGTATCCCCTTCAGTTTTTCATAAAAAAATAATCCGTTAAGTACCTAGAGCATGGCCACATATTCCTTCCCATGAAAGTCATATCCAGCCAAGTGGACTTTGAGTGACTATTAGCGAGAAGGGTAAAATGCAAAGAGAATGCACCGAAAGTCCAATTTCAAAAATAATACTCGTTTGGGCATGGGCAATGGGCATGACATGATGCATGATGCCCCACCATTGAGCTCTCTATACAGATCTTCATTTGGTATTTGCGTTGAGAGAGTGAGGACGAAAAAAATAAATTGAAGGGACCTACAATATTATGCCAAGTCCGAATGTCTGAATTGAGAAGCTTTCTGGGGACAGTTATACTGTCGACCTTTTCCACCCACAGCTATAGTAATCCCCTTTGGAGGTTTGAAAATCATCTTTAAATGTCAAGGACGAACGTTTATATCAAACAAAAGCTAACAGAGTTCTTTCAAGTTAAGTTAAATGTACACAAGTCCGCATGTGATGCTGGGTAGAGACCATGAGTCCATGATAGATGCACACACACACACCACTTTCAGTTATCTAGACTCCCATTCCGAATGAAATAAACAGAGAAACCAACGCGCATTCCTGATTGTTTAGTTTTGAGTTTCCATTAAGCTATGGGTATCCACCAGAGGACACACAGTTGACATATTGGCTATGTTTTATAATTATTTCCCTCCTAATTAGCCGAAGACCAATGTACAGTACAGACACAGGGCAAACATAACCGTACATTCGCATGTGGGAACTATAGCACTATATGTGTTTGTTATACATACTTACCTACTTATTCCTCAGGGCAACATACACCGCCAATTACGTATTCCTTTGGTGCATTGCAAAGCAGGATGAAAGGATGACAAGAACGATGATGATGGCAATAACGGTGATCACAACTGCACACAGACGCAGACCGTGTGGGTTAGTGGAGCCGCAACCGGCAACGTTCGTGCTTGCAGTAAGTTTTTGGAATTGAAGTTAGCTTTGTCCTTCCTTCTCTACTCGGACACTATCCCTCTCTGCGTGTATGATGAGTGTGCATCCAGATAGTTGATACATAATTATTATTTGGTTGTCCTAGCTTGTAATTGCTAGATAATTACCGTAATAATTATATTTACTTAGCTAGGTATAGGAATGTACTTAAAATTCTTTGTATACGTTTGCTTTCGTGTGTCATGTGAAGAAATTTGGTGGTGATAGGTAGATACTCTTTGTTTGCGACTTTGTTTTGCGTATATTTAAATAAGCTAGCTAACACTGATCGCATGTGGAAAACTTAAAAATTTACAGTTGCACTTGCAACCGTAGTAAAAGTGGCCAGTGTCGTAGAGGTTCCAAAACTGAATGGAAATCCGAAGAGTCACATATGCTCACACTAGTCATGCCCGCGGCTCCGCCCGCGCGCCGGTTTCTTTTATTTTAAATTAAATTTAAATTTATTTGAGTTATCATATTAATGTACGTTTGTTATGTTATTTATTATAAGATAAACCAATTACGCCTACAGCTCACACGCGAACATGCAACATATGGCTGTCAATATGTGAAAAACGTGGCTATCGGAGGTCAACTCCGGCAATGGCCGAGTAGTTCCGAAGATAGCCGCTATACCCCCGTTTACCATATACTGATCCGAAGGATGTAGCCGCTACAATATTCAAAGAATTTTTAAAATCGGCCAAATGGTCCCAGAGTTAAAGTTGAGCGTAGTGAGGTCGAAATAGAAAAGTTTGCACCTCAACTCTTACCTATAGGACGAATTTTGAAAAATGGTGAATGAGGCATGTAATAAGTTTGACTTTTCTATCAACATACAAACTTTCAAGCTCATACGGCTAACGGTTCGTGAGATCCCCATTACTCTCCGCGACTCCTTTACTCCTGAGTAATTCTCACCTACCCTACGGCCTAAGTTGGCCACACATCTATAAAACAGAAAAAAAAATCATGAAAATCGGACGAACGAACGAGGGATTTTGAGCTTTCCGTGTAGATTGAAATTGTCTATCGTGAAGGATCTATTGTACCCAATATCATCAAATTGGTCAGATGATCAAAGTTTTATAAGACTAGTGTTAGAGGATCGCTTGTTGGACTACCTATATAGAGCGTTTCTGAAAACTCAATAAAACTGAGACAGAGAGACAAATGCAATGGCCACGTTGTGCGCACATGAATTTATATTTATCAGTATCACACGTATCTGATGCCACTTATATTAGAAATGGAATTGGAAAGCTACATATTTTTTCATCACTATTGTCGCTTCTGCCGGTAACTGCCGGCACTATCAGTGATAACAGAGAAAGGTTTATAGTGCATTCAGCATGTCACTCCACTTGGCTGAATTGAAAGCATTTCTTTCATAACTTGATAGCTTTTCTAAGATGAAGGCTTCTAATGCACTGGGCCTTCTGGAAAGTCTCATAACTACTTGCTCTTCTGTATCTATTTTTGAGTGCCATTTTCTTACCTTCATGTATAGTAGAAATAAGGTTGAGCATCTGGGCTATATCACTTTACATAAACGTTCGGGTGCATTAGGCCTAAGTGTAAGTACATACAAATACCATGAATTGCATACACACAGTTCTGCAGTATCCATACTGGTAGGTAGCCCTATCATATTCACCTTCCTAACAACAAGAAAGAGTCGACATTAAATACAGTTAGGCCTCTGCCTCTTTGCGATACTAAATTCAATCCCACCCTTTGTACACAAAAGATACTCAATTGCAAGGAAAACCCTCCGCCTAGGTCTCAAATATTTCCCTCAAACAAACAAAGGAATATGGATCCCATTCCCACAGAACGTATAACTGATGATAAGGTACTAACAGACGTCGTTAGTAAAAACCGTACCTACACCCCCACAATTATAAAGATTATAAAAGAAGAACAGCCACAGTTGTTGAAGACACGTTTCCGATGCAACCCGAAACGATAACAACAGCCTTGGGTCTAAAACTTATAATCATCATAACAACTATAAAGTATCTGGTCCTTTAATATTCTCCAAATGCCAAAGGAAAATACGGTCACATCCTGTTTTAACGGAAGCGGTCCCGAGTTGGCATTTTCATTCCATACCACTGAGTTGTTTCAGTATGCCACATATAATTTTCCAAAATGCTGCCCTCAAAAACAAATGGACACCACCCCGAATTCTGTTCGAATTTTGGGGAATATATACAGTGCACGCAATCCGACTGCAACAAGGATAATGGTCACAGTCACAGGGAAGAAAATTCTGTATATGTAGGACCACGGTATACTATACACAGCTTGGTTGGAAGTTTTCGTATTTATGTGCGGTCGAGTGTTTCACAATAATTCCATGTCCACCGGAACTCCGTTTGTTAACGTGTGTGTCATAGAATCTATGTGTATGTAGTATGGTATATGGGACTGCGTGTGCTGTATATGTCCATATCCTGTCCAGTGTGTGTCTGTCCCTTTTGGGCGATTGTGCATTTTCTAGAAAATTTAACAATAGACCACAATAAGCTGATTTCAACGCAAAAATGGGGTGAGGATCAAAGATGTCGGATCTGGTGTGTTGTGTCTACTATACCGAATTTCGAAGAGCGATAGTTGCAAAAATGGTCAAGTTGGTTTGTAAGTAGATTTGCGCTCATCTACGAGTATGTGTCTGACTATGTTCTCTATTTTTATCTTGGTCCCTCTGTTATCGGAGCAGGGTTTATTTTCATGGTCCTGGGACTATGGGATTTTGTGTCTTTAAACATATTGTCAGGATTAAAATAGAACGTGCTTGTGAACATGTCTGAGACTGTAGATAGAATGATATCAGCTGAGATTTGTTCGATTTCAACTGGGGGCTTAATCGTATCTAAAATGTTGCAATATTTATGTGCATAGATACTGCCGATGTGGCATATGAGATGAACGGAGTCTGTTTGTTGATGGTGGAAAGATTGCGGGGAGTAGCGATGAAATACATTATTATTATCAAGAAGCAGGTCATATCTCACATATAAGTACCGACGAAAGGTCAGTCTTCGTTAGGCAGACGAACTATTCGATGTTATGGTCATTACTAAGAATTTGCGCTAGATTTCATGTTAGATGTCACACGAAAGTAGGTGTATTCGTTAAGTATGCTCCACAAAATAATTACACACCACACTGTGTTTGACATCCTGCACCCTTACACAAGAACTAAAGATGAATGAATGGTGGTACTCCGCAGAAGCTCTGAAAGACTTGAACGAAAATCCTTTGAGACCTAAACGTTTATTACAAGACTGAGTGCGATTCTGATTCGAATATGCGTACCTCTTTAAAAATGACCTCATTTCGCTTGGAAACCCTGCAATAAAGAGCGAATCCACTTTGATTCCTTACCTCTGATGCTCTGCAGCTTTCATATGGAAATAGGTCATGTGCCTTGTTTTCAGCGAAATATAAGAGGCGTCTATCCGAATCTCTACAATGCATGCAACAGAACCGAACAGATTTTAAAAATTGATTACTACCCTCAACCTCTGGGCCTACCACTACTATGTGCTGTATAGGCAACTCTCCTCGAAATCCTTGTACACTACAATAGATTACCTTTGAAAATTAACTTCCATCGGAAACGGCACGAAACAATCATAAGTGCATAGAAGCCAGAGCAGTTTTGCGTTCCGGGTCTGGTGTTAGCCGTATTGTAATCACTCGACCGAAATGCCAATAGGCTTGTGCATTTATCCCATCGATGTGTGTGGCATGGCAGCGAATATCTGTGTACAGAGTTCCACTATGCTGCAAATGTTGTTTCCGACGACCGCATGCCGATGACATTGGATACAATTTGCGTTCCAACACTAAGTGGACACATACGGATTGAATGAGAGAATGCTGTGCATCGTGTCGGTTAAAACGGGTGAGGACCGGACCACGAACTATCGTGCGTGCATTCGACAAATCATTATCCCGACGAACAAAGTGCTTTATTTAATTGAAGCCCTAGATCAGAGTTCATTTGTGGGTATAGGCCTTTTCAAGGATTAATTTCGAAATACCGAAAGAGTGCATTTGCTGAGAAGCGCGTGTTCGAATATATGGTGGCCGGTCCGGTCGGCATGGCTGGCGTAGTGGCGTATCGTTGTGTTAGCGTATATGGGTCGCAATTATGTCAGATGGCATTAAATTAATTTTCAACATTAAAACTTATCAAACTTAACTACTGTTGTGTGGTGTTGGTGTTACGTGCATGGCTATTGTGATGACGTTGGACACATAATTACGGAATATAAATTGAGTTTTAAGCAATACGATTGCATTGGGATTCTTGGCTGTGTTTCATTAGTGGTTTTAAATATATTTTACAAGGACTTTTAATTAATTAATTTATTTATTGTGTTATTTAATTGAATCAAGTTAACTGAATTTATGTGTTGATAAGGGTAATGGAAGCAGGTGGGCGAGTTTGGAATTAATTTACAGACTTCCCAAATAATGACCGCATAAAATCATCATTATCTATGAGATAAGCTGTAGAATGGAAGAGCCAAAAACGTTTGGTTAAGATAGTTACACTTACAATCTACAGGTTTGAAGTTACTTGGGTGATTGAAGCTGGGACTTCTCAATTAGCAGCCCGATACTCTAACAACTTAGCCAGCTTCTGGTTGCAATGACCCAAAATACATAAAAACAACTCGCTGCTGTATGTACTAGGTACTTCCACGAATATTAGGAGAAAAGCTACTACCTAATGAAAAATCGACACACGGAAAGAGTGTCAGTCGTTGTAGTAAAATAAAAAAATAAACAAATACCTTGTCCCTATTCCCTATAGGCTTAGCTTGTCTCAACCATTTGTTTATGTGATTTTTTATTTTTTTTTTGGGGATGAATTGGAGGGACCTACAATGTGGCACTGTGGAATAGACCGTAACAGGTCTAATTTCGGGAAATTCTAAAACTAGACAGATATTCAGAACTTGTTGGTTTATTAAATAGAACTTGAGTGATTATTTGAACGGAAAAGACGTCTCGAATGTTACTCCTCGAATATTTTTCTTTTTTTCTTTAGAAATTGTGTTTATCGCTTCTAAACTAAAGTAATTGTGAACTATTGCAATTGTTTAGTAAGGTGGCACAACTGTGCTAAGTAAACATAATTATATTATAAGAAAAACTTAAGTTTAAATTTAATAAATTTGCGAAAAGACGCTATATATTATTGAAATTGAGTGAAAATGGAAGTTCTTTGTAGTGATCGCGATTGTACAAGAAAAAAAATATTGCGGAATGAAGAATGTGTTACGTGTAGTGGTATGTGTGGAAAAAAATACCACTGGAAGTGCGCTGGTCTAGGAAAATATGATTTCGATCTAATTAATACCAACCCGCGACTATTCTTTATGTGTTCGGATTGTCCTAATCTATTAAAAATATTCAGGGAAAAAATAACAAAATTATCTGAAGTGAGTGACAATATAACAAAATCACTAGACAATTTAAAAAGATCTATGTCAAATGTAAATTCAAAGATTACAACAACAAAGGAAGCAGTGCGAGTGCCAACATTATGCGGAAAAGGCAAAAGAGAAGGATAATATTATTGTTATTAAACCCAGGGAAAACCAAAACAATTCAAAAACTAGAGAGGACATACAAAATATGATTAATCCTTCTGATTTATCATTAAAAATAAATGAAGTGAAAAATATACAGAATGGTGCAATAATAATAAAAGGTGATGAAAAATCGGTAAAAAAGATTGAATCAGAAATAAAAACAAAACTAAGTTCCAACTATGATGTGAATATACCACCACATAGAAAACCCAGAGTGCTTATTGTAGGAATGAAAGAGAAAATATGTGAAACAGAGTTAATAAACTCACTCAAATGTCAAAACCAATTGAGTGAATTCAATATCAAATGCCTACATACATACCAATCACCAAAAAATAAGTGTTATAATGCAATTATTGAACTAGATAAGGTTGCCAATGCAAAAATTATTGAATTCGGAAGAGTTAATATTTGATGGGATGGTGTAAAGTGTATCAACATGTTAGTGTTACAAGATGTTTTAAATGTTGTGGTTTTAACCATATAGCAGCTCATTGCACAAAGGTAAAAACATGTATGAAGTGCGGTGAACAACATGACATAAAAGATTGTAAAAGTAGTGAAGAAAAGTGTGTAAACTGTTGTAATGCAAAACATAGCTTAAATATAGATATAAATGTAAACCACTGTGCAAATGACCCAAATTGTCCAGTTTTTAAAAGAAAACTTAAAATCGCTGATGAGCGCACAGATTATTAGCAATTAAATAATATAAAATGTGGTTATTTAAATATACAAGGTCTATCAAATAACTTTAATCAGTGAACAACCCTATAACTTTAACAATTTATGTGATCAATTTGTGTTTGAATTTAAAAGAGCAGTGGAGCCTATGATTAAAAAAAAGCTAGTGCCATACAAAAATGCTGAATGGTTCAATAGTGAACTCCAGCAAATCAAGTTGACAAAAATTAACTTATATAAAAAGGCTATACTATATAATAATGCTAACGACTGGAGTGCATACTTCCAATGTAGAAATAGATATAAGCGACGTATATGTACAGCAAAATCTTTATTTATAAAAAGGCAGATAGATAATGCTAACAGTCCAAAAGACATGTGGTTTAAATTAAAGAAATATGTGTTGCGAAAAGAAAAAGACACTGTAAATTATATCCAATCAGATGATGGTGAAGTTATAAATGATAATGAAATTCTCTGTGAAGTTTAACAAATTTTTTGTTCAAAGTATAACCAACATTACACAATCAATTATATCCTATGAATATGTGAATATTATAAATGAGTGCAATGTAGATTTTAAGTTCAATGTCGTTAGTGTAGAAACAATTATTCGTGCAATAGAAATGTTAAACAAAAAGAAAGACTTTAATTTTATGAACTCCAAAATGATTAAGGACTCTTTAAATATAACTGGACCAGTCCTACAAAGGATAATAAATACGTCATTAGCTTTAGGTATTTATCCAGAATCCTGGAAAGAGTCACTAATAGTACCTGTTAAAAAAATCCCAAGTGCAAAAAAATTCTGTGATTATCGACCAATAAATATGATGCCTATCTACGAAAAAATATTAGAAAAAACTGTAATGATGCAGCTTCAAGATCATCTAGACCAACAAGGTATTCTAGATTGCTATCAATCTGGGTTTCGAGCAAACCACTCATGTGAAACATGCATCAGTTTTGTAACAAGTGAATGGAAACGCGAAATAGATGAAAAAAATGTGATTGTTGCAGTATTTATAGACCTAAAACGCGCATTTGAAACTGTGAACCATGAAATATTAATTAAAAAACTTAAATGTTATGGTATTAAATCTACGGAGTTAAATTGGTTTAGATCTTTCATAACTGGTAGAACGCAAAGAACTAGTGTCAATCAAAAAATATCAATGCCAGTCTGTGTTAATGTGGGAATACCACAAGGTACTATATTAGGAGTTGTGCTGTTTCTATTATTCATCAACGATATGACAAAAGTAGTGCAAACATCGAAACTTGTGCTATTCGCTGATGACGGACTTCTTTACACTTCCGGTAAGGATGTTCAAACTTGTATAAGCAATATTAACGCCGACCTCTATAATGTGAATAAATGGTTAAAAATGAACAAACTTGTGTTAAATGTAAGCAAAACTAAATCTCGGCGTCATACTGGACGACTCCCTTAGTTTTAAAGAACATATAAATTATATTTGTAAGAAAGTATCAACAAAAATTGGTGTTTTGAGAAAAATTAGGTGCAATATATCCATAAACTCAGCTATTAATGTGTATAATGTTTTGATTAAACCCCATTTTGATTATTGTGCTAGTGTATTATATGTATGTCCAGAAAGTTATAAAAACCGATTACAGATATTGCAGAATAAAGCTATGAGAGTTATAATAAAATGTAATAGATACACACCAACTAGAAATATGCTTGACGCTCTGAGATGGTTAAATGTAAATCAGAGATTATAGTAATGACTATGTTATTTGTATATAAAATAAAAAACAATATGTTCCCTAGTTATTTATGTAATAATGCACAAACCATCATTGGTGACTCATATGAACTAAGGAGTACAGGAAATCTGCAAATCCAGAGGATGCGAACGACTAGAGGTCAACGTAATATTTTTTATTCTGGTTTTCAAGGATATAATAACCTACCAAATAGCATAAAAAATATAAGCAACTTTAATGCATTTAAGAGATGTCTAATTGAATACGCTAGATCTAACTATTAATAATTAATAAGAAATAAGAAATAAATTATTGTAATATTCGTAAGTCGTATATCATTATGTACAATAGTAAACTATGTAAACTATGTAAAAAAATGGCTTTAATAATCTAAATAAACCACAAACTAAAGAAAACACTTCTAGAAATGTAGATGGTTTTTAGTACATAGCGTAGCACCTTCATCGAGCGAGAACCGTTAAATCAAAATAGCAATAGATTCTGACGTTTTATCTTGGAAAGTTATAAATATTGCAATAAAGCGGGAAAACTTGGTGCACTGTTGTCCTAAAACTCCTATTAAACCTTGCAGCTTCCGATGCTTCCGTCTACGGAGAGAGCTCTAGCTAGCTCTTAATCCGTTCAAAAAATATGACTGACCAACAGTCTTGACAAATCGTCTGCTGAGAGCAATTTCCTCTGCAGGAAACATTTGTTCGAAAACTGTTACAAATATTTTTCAATCTTTAAGTTAGCTTGGTTATATGGATGGTGAGAGTAAACTTTCGCTCTTCACTAAGGTCTTCCAAAGGCTTTGACATAAAGAACTTGACACCGTAATATGTATACAAAAAGAAGGTAGCTAACTATTTATAAGAACTGCCAGGAATCCTCACACAACCCAATGTGGAAGTTGGCTTCAACTCGGCTTTGTAATGGAGCCACAAATTAATTCCATGTTCCAAGTGGCATTTAAGTAGCTATACTACCCGAAGGAAAAACTTAATAGATAAAAGGTGAGAGAGTGGATTTCGATGCGACTTATGCACATTATGCATTTTCTTTACCTTAATCTAGCCCTAGCTCATATAAAATTTGTTACCGATACCGATATAGGTTTATATACCATAAAAGCGAAAACTAATTAAATGTCATGACCTGGGTATAGTTTCCAGGTTTGTCAGTCTCCTCGGACTGATATTAATTTATAAACGGATTTCTGGCGAAAACCATATAGAAACCCCATGAGCGGATTTTTGTTTTCCTAAGTCCGAACTTGACAACTAAAGCTGCATTCTCTCAAAACTACCCACAGAATATCCATTAACATTTGGGTACATCCCCATAGAATTGAAAACTTTTCCGGACACAAGGCTCCAGTGTTCTCGTTTCCATTGTTCATATAAATAATCGTTTCCATGTAGATCCGCACGATATTGTATATATTGTACATTCATCGATGTGTTTACACAGGATTCTTAAGGTCGCGCTGAAAAGAAAAATGAATGGTGTTGGCCAGGATAGTCAAGCTATGTAAACACACATGCCATTACAAACAAATGAAACGCCCCGACATATAGCTTCCTTGCCAATGGGTTTAACATTGGTTTCCGTGTACAACCAGGGAAAATATCATTCCCTTATTATATCCTTTGGTATTATTATATTCCTCTGATTCCTGATGCTTCTTTTGTTATGACCGAACCGACAACACCATGATGCAATCCTTTTGCGTTGTGTTCTTGTGTGTGTTAACCGGGGTTCCTTTCCTTAGGGAGCCTGTGTGGTTGACTATAGTTCTTATTATTATTATTAGTTTCTTTTTAGGGGTTTATATGTTTGTTCCTTTTATTTTTGTTCTTTGAGTTGGCTCTATTCATAGGTTACACGTCATTCTCATTTTCTATAGAAGAAGCCCTTGCAGAACCGGATGAAAATTCAAAGTGGAACGTATTTAGTCTCGGGAGACTAATGTGCCTCTACATTTCAATGTTGGACAGTTTGTATCCTTTTGTGCGCGTGTACATCCTTCTTGGCTATGGGATAAGATTTATGTAAAATGGATTTATATCAGCTGCAGGATGTTCGGTGAATGGGACTGCGATTGAGTTTTATGTGTCAATACCGGAAGTGGAATTGGCTGTGAAAATGGGAAACCATCGAGGTGAAGAGGGACAAGAAAGTTTTCTATTTGCCCAGAAATTGAACTCGAAATCAGCTGAGATTCGAATTTAACTCGAAGATAGGTATACCTACCAATACTGCGAATTTGAAGTGGGCTTTCAATTTAAACCTTGTTTGTATAGTAAAATATATTTCAGGAGTAGGTATAACCACTCTAATTAAATTAAAAACAAAAAAAAAGTTGCGCCAAATAACAAATTGATACCTTGCTTTATATACGCTACGTGTAGAAGGTATTCAAAATTTTGTTAGTGTTATAAGCCAAATAACTTATGCACATCATGGATGAAAAATAGCCTCACGGTTGTGGAAGTCGGCTCCATGAAATTAGACCCCAATGAAAAAAGGCCCCAAAAATTGTGTCATTGAATTGAAAAATGGCCCAATTCCATTTATGAAAAATTGCCCCAAAATAATAATTGGCAAACAACAACAAAAATTATTTATGAAATTTTCATTCATATTGTTTTGGTATCAAAACAAAAATCTACTAGAAGAAACACGAATTATACCATTGTTACAAGGGCAGGACGTTACAGGTTTCAAGGGGTAAATAACTTACTGACGATTGAATTTGTGAGTAGACATCGATCAGTTTATTGATCTGTTATAGTCAGTGATGCCATTCTGACCTGAATCTGTTTAATCTGACCGGAGAAAATTTTGAAATCCGGCCTAACCGTTTTTTGACCGGAACGAAAAATGTTTTTAACCGGAAACCCTTTTTTGACTGGAAAAATAAAATTGCCCTACTGACTATAGATAAAGATAGATTTCTATAATTTGAATATAACTTTGCCATACATTACGAACATGCTTCCAAGTTCAAACAGAAACCAATTTAATGCGATTAATGGGACTACAACATCACCCATGGAATTCTGCTCAGGGAGCAGGATAATAAATTATCTTATAGGCTAATTTTTTGACGCTTTATTTTGCTAGAATTTTGAAGAGGAAATTAAAAAATGAATTTCAATTAAGTGTGAAATTCCATAAATCTCAGATTGGAGTTTGGTGGTGTCATAAATTATTCGAGAATAATTACGTAGCCCAATTGACACACGGCCTTAGTACATGGACTGGTCATACACGTCCTCCCATGACTTTCATTTCCATTAACGATTTGGCTACACACAAAAACCAGGCGTCATTGCAATGAAATAAAATTTGGCAGATAAAAGAATAGTGAAATTGAAAACACAAACAATTTCTATGGTTAAGCTAAAGCGGACGCCCGTTTTTGACGTCCTCACTCTATCAACGCAAATATCAAATGAAGATTTGTAACGAAAGCACAATGGTGCGAAAAAGAACGTGCCAGAATTATTTCTGAAAGTATATTTACTATGCTATTTACCTTTCTCCTTTACTCACTCAAAGTCTACCTGTGTCACACGACGTGTAGATATGGCCTTGCACTAAAAGTGTATTTCAGAACTTAAAACATGTCATATAAAATGAAAAATTAGTTTCAGTAAATTTTAAACAAACGAAATAAAAAACAAGTTCACAAACTCAAGATTCACATTATAAAAACGTTTTCTAAACATAACATAACATAAAAATTCGTAAATTGTATAGGTAGGTATAGGTATTTTCTCTTTTTGACCGGGTTTCAGGTCAAAAATTCTCATTTTAACTTTTGACCGGAATTTTTTACCGGATTTAGAAAATAAGAATCCGGTCATTCGGTCAGATTTGACCGGGTTCACTTTTTTTAGTGGCAACACTGGTTATATTTTCATAAATTTGTTAAAGCTTAAAACTTGTTCAGATTTGGCAGTAGCTTTTAATTTAAGAAATAGAAAAGCCAGCCAGGTTTTTGAAATAACTTTTAGCTTAAAGCCAGCTCAGTTTTTAAAATAACTTTTAATTGTAGATTTAGCAAATTTGAGAAAATAAAAGTAAAAAATGCGAGCGGTTTTTTAACTTTTAATTTCTCAAATTTCCTAATGCTTAAAGTCAGCTTTTCCTTACTTACTTACTTAAATGCGCTACAGTCCGGGGTGGAACTGAGCTTCAACCACCACGCCTCTCCAGTTAACGCGATCTTTGGCTAACCGCCTCAAGTTGCGCACTCCAAGTTGGTTGAGGTCCCCTTCCACTTCTGCCCGTAACCTAAGACGAGGTCTTGCTCTACTGCATTGTCCCTCCGAGTTGGAATCGAAGACTCTTCATGCCGGAGCGTTGGTGTCCATTCGCTCTAAATCTTAGACGACTGATTTAATAATTTAATATTCGCGCGAATTTTCAACTTTTATTTTCTCAAATTTTCTAAAGTTAAGCTTTACAAACACCCAATTATAAACAGTTTTTTACTTTTTCTTGAATATTTGTTGTAATTCGTGGTTCATTATGTTTGGGGTGATTTTTAAGAAGATCCCAATATATTTAGAATCGATTTTAACATATTTTTCGCGTTTTTCATTGAGTTTGGGGCGGTTTTTCATTCTTTTGGGGAAATCGATCGATAATTGGGGCATAATTACACAAAAAAAAAATGAAATTTTGCCCCAAAAATATGAAAAATCACCCCAATCCTACTACAAAACGTTGTTTTTGCTTAATATATAATTTTTTGGGGCCTTTTTTTCATTTTTTTTGTCTTTTTTCATTCGGGCCTAATTTCATGGAGCCGTAGAAGTCATATGTGCGATCAAAGTGGTAAAAGTTAGTGCTGGAGTTGATGGATTTTGGCCAGATATATTTAACGCTCTAGGTTTGTTTCAATTCTTATTTGTGGCCATTATGAGATTTGGGCAATGACCAAAAGAATAAGATCGCGGATACAAGTAGAGCACCTATACCTACTTTTCCGACCGGAGAGATCCATATCATATTATACCTACCATTATTATTCGGTGGTTTCGGTCACCAACACGCCATCCCACCTATCAACCTGTCTCCTTAACCTCTCTATACCAAAACATCGAGAGAATATAAAAATATTTAAAATATGAATAGGAATAGTGCCTGTTTTCAAATAAAATCCAAAAATATATTTTTTATTTTAAAACGTAGAGCGGGTGCAAAATCTCTCAAGAAAATGCGAAGAATCTGAATTATCAAAGGGCACGGTAGTGCCCCAGCCAAGTTCTCTAGTAAAGGCACTTACCCTTTTTACAGGAACAAACTCAGGCGGTTTTCGACCCCCCTCTAACTTTGGAACCAATTAAGCCAAAAACTTCAAACTTGAAACATTTACTGTGCTCTTTGAAAAGGTTCACCTCACCAAATTTCATTTCTATAGCATTAGTGGTTCTCAACATACAGGACTTCAAAAATCGCAAAAACCGTAACTGACTGACTCACTCACTCACTTAGATGATGATCATCAAAATCGGTTGGAAAATCGGTTATTATTTATTTGGGCCACTTCCCATTGCCGTAGAATGTTGAAATTTGGTAGAGCAGTGAGACTTGCAGTGTGCAGAAAGAAAAAAATTTAAATTGTATTATTCTCCATTTAGGAGGCGTGGTATCCATCCACTTTTGAAAATCGGTCATTATTTATTTGGGCCACTTACCAGTGCCGTAGAATGTTGAAATTTGGTGGAGCGGTAGGACTTGCAGTGTACAGAAAGAAAAAAATCTAAAATTTTATATTCTCTATTCAAGAGGCATGGTATCCTCCCACTTTTGAAAATCGGTCATTATTTATTTGGGTCAGTTCCCATTGCCGTAGAATGTTTAAATTTGGTAGAGCGACAGGTCTTGCATTGTACGAAAGGAGAAATATCAAAAATTAAAAATTTTCCATTTAAGGGGCGTGGAATCTGCCCATATGAATAGATATTAATCTACCTGCTGATTGAAATTTTAATGAATAGTTTATTAGAAAAAAAACCAAAGTGACGGTAGTGGTAGCCAGTGTCTGTTGGCATATTAAAAAATATAGACGTTCAACGTTGTTTGTGAAATCAAATAAGGAAAATCTTCGCAAAAAGTAGTGAAATCACACCAAAAACATAAATGTAAAAGAAGAGCCAAGTTCTTTTATATATAAAAAAAGTGTGTAATTCGTCAGCCACGAAAAGTAATGAGATCTAAATGTACGCCAAGTTCTTAGTTTAAGAAGGTTAAATGTTAAGCAATTGGTAGGTTTACTTGGCAAGTTTTTCGTTTATAACTTTATTATATCGTACAATATTTATAAGAGTTTGAAAACTTGACCAGTGACCTACCAATTGCTTAACATTTAACCTTCTTAAACTAAGAACTTGGCGTACATTTAGATCTCATTACTTTTCGTGGCTGACGAATTACACACTTTTTGTTCTATATAACAGAACTTGGTTCTTCTTTTACATTTATGTTTTTGGTGTGATTAAATTAACGAAGAAGAGACTGAAGCCTTAGATTTAAAGCTCTCAGTTAGACGCATTAAAAATTAGTGAGGCTTGTTACTATCTGCAAATTGGAATCTCGAAAAGGAAAGAAATTTTCTTTTGCACCAAAGAAAAAAAAAGAAATCAATTTCATTGAAGTTTTCGTCTTTTTTTTCCAAAAACAAAATTCATTTTTGTTGCGAAGTAAAGGAAAACAATAACAGCTTTTCATAAATATTTATCCTCAAAGTTATAGGTGCAAGTGATTAAGTTTATTTCGATTCGTAGACAGTGTGGATTCCTTCTTGTTGGCATATATATCTATATGCCTTCTATATGGCAGCATATATTTGATGTTGCCCTCATTAATGACTAAACACATTTCGGTTGCCAATATTTCTGGCAATGATGTCAGTGTCATTCACGTGTGTAAATAATTGCTGAAAATTGTGAAATATTGTGCCCTTGATGTTGGCTTGTGAATTTCGCACAATCTTCTAAAATATGATGTTGAAGAAGTTATACATACATATACACCAGCGCATCATCTTGCCTAAGTACTTTTTTTAACATCAAAGATCTCTCTTTGACATTGTTTGCAACACCTTAATGGTGCAGCGGCAGCCAGTGTTCTCCATCCTCATTCTGCATAACCTCAAGAGTTTGGAAGGGATGCCAAAACTAAACATGTCTTTATATAGCCCGTCTCAATAAATGCTGCCGTAAAATCAATAAAAAGATGATGGGTATTTATTGATCTTGGACTTCTTGAGTTTTCTCCGGGATATTTCGTATACAATGTTAAGAAGATTGCTGCCTCTATAACTCTATATAGCTGGCATACAGTTTAAGTTAGGTTAGGGTGGCAGGCCGCAGCAAGTGCAGCCGCACTTAGGCCAGAGGAGGCCCTTTGTGATACCACAGGATCAAATGATCTCACAACTACTCCAGCAGGAGCTGAGAATGGCACAGTTTAGAGGAACTCCTTTCTTGCGGATCGGGCAAACAATGCTGAGATTGTATTCATCAGGCATAGCTTTTCCCACTAAATCTTGAAGTTGAGTTGATGTAATACTCTCCACAAAGTCGTCAGCGCGTACATTTAAAATTTCGGCCGGCTGGGCGTGGTTCATCGGCTATGTTGCATTGAAGTTAATATGCGACTATTCTCACTTCATTTCTTCTACCTAAAAGCGGGATTTCGACTCTCTCCGCAGTTTAACAATCTGCAGAAGTGGTATTTCCATATCCTAGGTTAATTTCCAAATTCTTGATTTCTTTTAATGGCAGTTATGGCCTTGTATGGCTGCAACCGCAAATAATGTTTTCTCTCATAACATCAATAGCGGTTGGCGCAGTGGCTCAATGGTAAGTGTGCTTGACTATTGTGCGACGGGTTCCAGGATCGATCCCCAACCTCTTGCGAACATATGACAAACATCCGAGAGCTATTCTCCTGAAAAAGCTTCTCAACTCAGCCGTTGGGCTTGGGTTGGGACTCGGCATAAAATTGTAGGTCTCTTCCATTCATCCCAAAATTAATACTCAAACAACTGAGTGGTTGTGAAAAGGTAGGGCGATGGCGACCTGTTGAGCCAACTACTTTTTTTTTTATTACCAATAGCGTTTTCAACTAGGTAAATATACTTTGTATACTTTGTTGTAGATAACCGGCCCGTTGCAAGCTTTTTACCTAATATTTGAAAGTGACATAAGTATAGCCATTCTTTCGATGGATAATAATGTAGTCATAACGTGTCGAAAAACTACTATTAATAACCTTCAAACTTGGCAAAAAGGGAGCTTCGCAGTATACCCTTTGGGCAATTTATAAAATATATAAACCTACAATTTACAGACTGATTGGCATGTTGGCAATTGACAATATGTTCCAAATGAGGAATCCAAATGGGTGCTGGTACTGGCTGACATTAATTTGGCGTATCAATATTTTTGAGACTGTATGTGAATCAATATATATATATATAGCTTCAAATTGTAGTAATCCGTGTTTACTTTTCCCATCGAAGTTGGATAAAGACAGACAGCAAAATTTCATAATAATCTTATGTCAGTTGTCTTGTCAGTCATAGATCCCGTTGTTTTTATTCTGGTGTAGCACCCCCAACAGTTTTATTGTTTTCCGATAGTCCTACGTTAGCCTTTGTACATTTAGCTGTATTTTATATACCTACACATTTAACAAAAACAAATACATAGCTAGGTATAGGTATATGTACTTTAAGGCGTAGTGCAAATGAATATTGTTCAGCATTGCGTATAATATAGCAGACCCAATTTTGTCCAACAAATGTTCAACCCACCATTAATATGCAAATTTTCCAAGTTACTCACACAGTATAAAAGTTTATTTACATTCACCAACAAGGATAACAACAGGAAACAAAAAAAAAATGAAAAAATACAACAAATTCTAAACAATCAATGAAAAACTTTTCCTGTATATAAATTATACAATTAATTCAAAACGGAAACAGATTCAAAAGAAGACAAGATGGTTAAGTACACACAAAACAAATTCAATAACAGAAAACTCAACACAATGTACAAAACGTTTTATCTTTCAGGATATAGTATATAGCTCGCTTCCATCTGTTTCTTGCGCCTCCCTTCAAGTATAGTCAAGTCCTCGTTGGCGCATTTGTAGAAAAACTTCATCCGTGTTGTGTCGTTTCGTTTGCCTTCAATAAAACTGTATACCACTATCATTTTGCTTGTCTCCTCTTCCGTAAGTACTTAATTAGGCATCATGGCATCTGACAAATTTCTATACTTATGTCGCGCGTTGATTACATCATCGACGACATTATCTACTACTGTTGCCGTGGTCGAATCCATTGTTAGTGTGAGTTGAATCCATCACAATTCTATTATCTTCAACAGTGATGATGGCTATGTTATCCTGTGATTCTTCGGGTGTTCGGATTTCAGTTCGCGTCTCGGCGGAATCGTCGCCGTGCTTCAACCAGTGCGGAGCTAATCGTATCATTAAGATAGCGCCTAGTGGTGCCGTGCATATAATAGCAATTACGGAAATGACAAGGACATTGCTAGCCAGCGAAAGGATATCTTGGCCTGAATTTGATTTTCTGGCCAAATCCAGAGCGATAGGTCCCAGTGCTGCCTGTAAAAGAGAAAAGGATAATGAGTGAGTTCGATGAGCGCGAACAATAATATAAACAGAATGAATTGATAATAAAAACAGTCGTCGGAATAAATTAAATGAATCTAGTGCTTCTTTGTGGATTTAAATTAAAGTTATGTCCTTGTGGAGTCGCACAATTTCCAGTAATATAAGTATGTAGTTCGAAGTTACGCTAAGGATAGACTGCTAGTGTATTGTGTATATTATATGACTATTGGAATACCATTGTCCTATGAATACCACATTACCACTACCAATGACAGACAAGAGCTTGTAATTTATTTTGATATGTATCTTTCCTATATAGCTCCTTAAATATATTTTCACTGTCACTTTCACTGTAATTTTAACTGTCTGTGATCATTTTTCGATGATAATCGATATATTGTTGCAATGGGAATTACCTACATGTTTGCCATTTTCAAAAAATCTGACTGCGACAAATATCCCTGTTACAACCACAGCGTTGTCTATCGGATTTCATTCAAACCAATCTCAAAACACTGCTGCCACTACTTAGTCGTGATTTTAAAACAAATTCACTGATAAAGAATTTTGTTTAATTTATTGTTAAGCACACAATGAAATTCAATGAAGTATGCTCAAGTTACTGTCATAGCCACACCACACACCTATGGCGATGCGTGTGCACTGATGCATGATTTCTGGCTACTGACAAGACAACTGAAGGGAAATTTGTGGCGATGATTTGTTTCGAACATTGCTCAGCTTGAGGACAATGAATTAGGGACGAGTTAAAGCAAATTAAAAAAGATTTTGATTGTCGATTGCGATTGATATTTGTTGATTTGACAGTCGCTTGTAGTCGATTACAAATGTCTGGTCGATGCTTTCTCTTGGAAGTGGAAACATTTTGTGCGTACGAATAGCTAAAATCAATCGACGCAATCGACAATTCTGTGGCCGCAAGCGAAAACCGCTTAAGTCGACTTAAGACAAAAATGTTTTTTTTTGCTCCATCATAATCTGTATGCTCTGTTCTGTTATAGAAAAAATCCTGGCATTTTAATTTCAATATTTTCGTTGAAATAAGCCAAAAAGAAAAAACCGCTTAACTCGTTCTTATTACTTAGAGCATTTACAATAACCGCTTAACTCACAAAAGAATTTTGGAACTATAATATCTCGGTACCAAAAAACGACTTATGTCGATTTAAGATACTTTTCCAAATTAAAAACATATTCAAAAATCAATCGAGCAACTTCTACTGAAAACGGCTTAAATCCACTTAAGCGTTTATTGCAAACCTCACAAAATTCTTTGGCTGTAGCTAAATAGACATAAGTCGTTATTGCAAATTTCCGTTGGATACTCCGAAGGAGACTATGTAGGATAAGCGGTTTTTAAAAAATTAAAATTCTAGGAACTGCAGAATTAAGTTGAGTTAAGGCGTTATTTCAAATGCAGGGAGGAAATTTCAGTTGACTTAAGATCTTTGGGAAGTGAAGTGCTTAAAAAAATTTAATTGGGTTAAAAGTGTTGTGAAGGTAATTAAGGTGAAAACAATAAAAAAGTGCAACAATATGAGTTCCCGAGCTTTGCAAATTTTAAACTTGGCTAGAAAAGGTGTGTTTGGTAAACGTGATGAAAAAAAAAATTGAACAACTGCAGAAAACAAATGATCTCTGTGAAAGAGCAAGTGATTTAGGTAAATTGTTTTTATTAATGTCTATTTATGAATGTGTGTTATTAGTTTGTCCTTTGTGTCCAATTAGCATCTGACGGCAAGTTGTTTTCTGAACCCGTAATCAACGAAACAAAGTCATCTGCAGATGGAGTTGATTATGACAATCTGGATCTACTTTTCGGAGAATTCGGTGGCAATATAAATACAGAATTCGACAACGATTTCAGTTCAGATGACTCTGTACGTGATCCTAATTTTGAACTTTCAGAAAGGGACATTTCCTCAGATTCTCATGACGATGAACTATTGGAGATGGGAAAGCAACTTGAAGCAAATTTGGTTGATTCTCCTCTACAGATTACAGCGGGAAACCAATCGGAATATGATTCGAGTAAAGTAATTGCTATAAAAAGAAACAGGGGAGAATCCTACACTCGAAAAACTGGAGTGGTTGAAGCCAGAAAATGTAAGCCTCTTAATAGTTGTCGACAAAACTGCAAAGAGAAAATCGCTTTTCAAAAACAGAAAGAAATCTTCAAATCCTATTGGGCTTTGAGGACTTTCAACCAAAGAATCCTTTTTATTGGTGCTTTGATAGAGATAGAAGACAAAAAATCACAGACGTTGAAAAAAAGCGAGATTCGACCCCGAAACCGACAGCATCATATAAAGTACTTCATTAACTATGAAAAGGATAAGATTCGTGTCTGTCAGAAGTGCTTCAAGCAATGCTTCAACGAAACTGAAAGTTTTCTGAAATCAGTAGTAAAAAAAAAATTGGAGCAACCGAATATGCCTTTTAAAGATCATCGTGGTTCGGCTGGAGGAATTAATAAAATGTCTGAAGAAACGGTTGAAATTGTTAAGGCCCATATAAACAGCTTTCCTGCATACGAAAGTCACTACACAAGGCGTGACACATCTTTTAAATATTTTCATGCGGATTTGACATTGGCTACAATGTACAAGCTGTTCTGTGAAAAACATCCGACAGTCTCCGTTAGCTTGAGCAAATTTTCACAAATATTTAAAGGTATGTATACTTAATTATAATCATATAGTGAACATTTTATTTATTTTGTATTCCTTTGGTAGGCATGAATATAAAATTTAAGAAGCCCAGCATCGACACATGTAATAGGTGTGACACTTTGAAAACAAAAATAGAAATAGCAAAACGTGATGGAGCTGAGGAACTTGCAAGCTTTCAAAGTGAATTAGACCAACACCATATCATGACGGACTTGGCATACGACTCTAAAAGGGAAGACAAAATTCTGGCCAAGGAAAATAATGGAATCAAGGTTTTTGCATTTGACCTTCAACAGTGCCTTCCGACTCCATACCTCCGAAATTCAGTAAGTTTTTACAAGCGGCAGTTATGGACGTATAATCTTACCGTACATGACTTCTACTCAAACACCCCGTATTGTTTTATGTGGCACGAGGCAATGGCTAAGCGAGGTGGCAATGAAATTGCATCATGTTTGCTGAAGCATTTGCAAAATGTAAGCGCCGACAAGCTAGTAAAACATTTGATTTTCTATAGTGATTCGTGTGGTGGTCAAAATAAGAATTCATTTGTGAGCACAATGTTTTTAACATTTTTGCAAGCCAACACTAGTATTGAAGTTATAGATCACAAATTCTTAGAGCCAGGTCACACTCATATGGAGTGTGATGTAGATCATGCACTGATAGAAAAAAAAAAGAAACGAACAGAGGTACGGATTCATCATCCTCATGATTGGTTTAATTTTGTCCGAACTGTGGGTTTAAAAAACCCATTCAGTGTAATCGAAATGAACAGCCAAGACTTCTTCGACTTTGGTTCTGTTTCAAAAACAAAACTGTTGTGGAGAAGCCGGGACGAAGATTGTAACAAATTTGTATGGAATAGGGTGAGATGGTTGAGGTACAACAAAGCTATGTTCGGCAAAATTGAATACAAAACAACCCTTGATAAAAATCAGCCATTTTTAACACTAAATATTACAAAACGTGGTGTTAATTCAATTAAATTGAATGAAATTCCCAAGGCACCAGCCAAAAATTTAATAAGTTAAAAAAAAAAAGATGATCTTAAAAGCTTATTTTCGTTTATTGATCCTGCGTTTCATGAATTTTATAACAACTTAGATACGGAAATGCAATCTGTAGCTGATATACATCCTGACCTAATAGATGGAGACGAAATTGATGAGATTTAAGTGTTTTTATTTTTTATTTTTTAATGTACCTAACTATCTATCAATGAAATTATCTGGTTTTGTTACTTTTTTGTTATCGTGAATTTTCCATTAAACTATTATTTAATTTTATGTTTCAATAAAAAATATCGCTTAAATTAATAAAACTAAAAAAAATGATAATGAAAAACGGCTTATCTTATTTAAGAAGACACGAAAGAAAATTTTCAGTTTTAAATAACAACTTAAGTGACATAGGTAAGCAAGAAGGGGAGGAATTAGTTTTGGAAAAACAACTTTAATAACGTTTTTTTGGCTAAAATTGCAAATAAACGTATTTTAAAAAACAAAAATTATTTAAACTATTGCTGTTGAAGACTTCTATCAGAATCTGTAAAGTTTTTGTTTCTTAATTATGTCAGTTTTATCCATACTTAAAATAAAGTTTCAAAGTTCGTTTCCCGATAATTACATTTTCTGACTTAAGCGGTTTTCGCTTGTGGCCACAGAATTGTCGTGACGATCGCTGATCGACAATCACAATAAGGGCCTATGTCTAAGTGCAAACAACAGTGAAACACTTGCCACGTAAGCGTAATCTAGGAGATGACTGACCTACTTACAAACAAACGGGCCAACATCAGCTGCAGTGTCAACAGCAACATGCTATATGTAACTGCTAACAGACGATCATCAGCAGCATCAACAATATGCCTAAGTGCATATAACAGTCGGAGATGACCTACTTACCAATGACCAGCGACGGCTTGGTATCAACACGATATGCTAAGCAACGGCTCTTGCTGCAGCATACATTTTGTTTATCGTCGCATATAAATAGACGAGTAGAAGCGGAAGAAGTTTAAGTTTTAAGTGATATTTCAAATAAACCACATCAGTGGAATTAAATTCTTAAAAGTGTTTTTTTATTTTAAGTAATATTCTTTAACTCACGCACAGGGGATTATGGATTAGGGCATTTTGGAAAAGGGATTTTGGAAAAGGAGATATCATCAACAACCCCCTAGCTGCAAGGCCTTGGTATTCCATGGCCGTTTTGCCCATATTCAAGCTTCTTGTTCGTGTATATTCTTTTGGTAATTTCCTGGAAGGTAGTAAAAGATGGTTATACGCCAACTTGTTGATTTCTCGTCATTTCCCTTCCTTTTACTGCCAATTCGTCAGCGAATTCAATTCCTTTTATATGTTGCAGGTTGCAGTAACCTGGGACCTAGTAAGCTGTAGCTGGCTCTGTTCTGAGCGACAATCACTGACCTGCACGCAAATTAACCTGCAACTGGATTTGACTTCGTATAGAATATATAACTCTTTTCCAAGCCTCTTTCTGCTAGAGGACAAATAAACTTTAGAACTCGATTCCTAGGACACTTTTCCAAAAGATTAAAAAAAAAAAAAAACAAGAACTTAAGTCCAGTGTACACTCACAGAAAAAATTGTAATATTTACAATTTTCTGCGTAAAATTTACAAATTTTAATTGCAACTATAGTCATTACAATTTAATAATAAATTTCGTTTTTTTTTTACTATTTTCAATTGAAAAATCTTAAATTTTATGGATAGGTCTCTCAACGCCAACTTGGTTGTATCCATTTTGTGAAGAATTTCAATATTTTAAGCTGTATCCCGAATTCTTTTGTCTGGAAAGCTTCGATTCTGATGTCACAATGGAGGAAAAGCGGTTCCCCCACACACAGAAAAAAATTTTAAATTTGTCAGCGAATCCGAATTGTAAAACCATCTATTTACAATTTAAATAGCGAATTTGGTTAATTTACTATTTTAATTGCAATTTTTTTTTTTTGTTTTACTATTTTAGTTTTTTTGAAAATTTGTGTTTTTAAGTAAAAAAAATTGCAATTAAAATAGTAAATTAACCAAATTTGCTATTTAAATTGTAAATAGATGGTTTTACAATTCGCATAGTAAGGCATTTACATTTTTTTTCTGTGAGTGTACAGGCTTCTCGGAACTCGGGGCACTGTTGAAGCGTTAGCTTATAGGTTCGCTTTCCCGAGATTTTGCTCAGCAGAAAGGTGCATGATAGCTCAAAATTCCCTAAAAATAAATGTCAAGCTTTTTTGGTACCTATTAATTTAGATCTAAGAATTTAATGGAAAGTTAAATGAAGTTGGGTGTTGTTCAGCAAAACACCAGGAATGAAATGTCAAGATTTCTCTCATTAGCTGAGTGGTTAGCCAAGTGCCAACACCGCCCAGGCCCACAAACGCGACTTTGCCTACAACCTGCCTTATGCGCCCAAAATTTGTTCTTATATTGGGCCTGTTTCCATTAGGCCATTAGTCAACGCATACTTAAATAAATCCTAGGGTCATGTAGGTATTCATATAGACAGTGGAATTAAGATGGGATTTTTCCAGGTAGAATCGGGTAGTTTTTATATGCAGTTTTTTTTTTCATTTTCACTGAATCACCTCTCGTGAGTCGTAAATCTCTTACAAATATCCGAAAATATAACTGTCCTGAGAAACATTATCAATTCAGTCATTCGGAGACTCGGGATACAATAGTAGGTCTCCATTTTTTGTGAATTGTTGCGCAACGCCAGCTAATTATTTGTTTTTAAGAGCAGCTCATTAAAATATTGGAAAAGCGACGAAGGGATTTAGATTTAGTTTGAGTATGTGTAGGTAGGTAGATATGTACAATTAATGATGATTCTCAAAAATAAAACTGACACTTTGAAAAAACCAAAAAATCAAAGGTAGGTCATAATATGGTCACTATTTTTGAAGTAAATTACCGCAGTGAAATGTATGACATAAACAAGAAACAATGTCAGTGTGTAAAAAGTTTAAAATCGAACATTGCTGGAAATAAATACATAATTTAAATACAAATTTTTTCCCATGACTGTCGAAGAATAGGACGTTTGAAATGTATTTTTTTGTTATGAGAGGTGCCACGCCCTTCTGTCCAGTCCCGCCAGGTTTTGTAAAATACTTCAATCAGGCAATATTTTTTTATACGGTAGGTACCACGCTCCTTTGTCTAATTTTGATCAAACTTTCACAAAAACACCTTTGGACCAATAACAAATATTTTCTTAAAATTTCATTTCAATCAGTTCGGTAGTTATATAAGTTTTTTTGGTTTTTTTTCGTATGGAAGGTGCCATTCCCTTTTGTCCAATTTTCACAAAATGGATGGTTTAGATACATCCTTGGACCTACTCAAACAAACACACAAATTTCATTAAAATTGGCCCAGCCGTTTAGGAGGAGTTCGATTACAACACACGTACAGAAAAATTAAACAAGATAGCTGTCATCACCCGCCCGTCATCGAGTATAACCGTATAACATCATCGAGTTTCACCCCATAGAAGATGTTTTTTGTATGGGTGGTGCCACGCCATTTTGTCCAATTTTGATCAATCTTCACAGGAATACTCCTGGGGCGATACCTAAGGTTGTATGTAAATTTGAACTCTTAAAAATAGCTACAATTATATTTATTAATTTATTAATTATAATTATAATTTCATTTTTTATAGAATCGATTCAGTGGTTTTCGAGATATAAGATTTAAAATGTTTTTTTTTTTGTATGGGAGGTGCCACGCCCCTTTGTCCAATTTTGACCAATCTTCACAGGAATACTCCTGGGCCGCTACCTACGATTGTATGTAAATTTGAACTCCATCGATATAGTGGTTTTCGAGATATAAGATTTTGAATGTTTTTTGTATGGGAGGTGTCACGCCCCTTTGCCCAATTTTGCACCTTTTAAACCTTCTCTGGACTTCCACAAATAATTCAAGACCAAAATTAGCCAAATCGGTCCAGCCGTTCTCGAGTTTTAGCGAGACTAACGAACAGCAATTCATTTTTATATACCTATATAGATATAGATATAGATAGTAAAATGTCAAAATTCCTTCAGATACAAAAAGTTACGAGGAAATTCGAAATGACACCTTTTCAAAACGTTCACAATAGAAGAAGTAAACTTGTATAATTTGGTCAGATTGTGGTCATTTCTGTATCCTTAATTATTTAAAAATGACAAATTTCGACTAATGTCAATTTGCGGTGAAAGTGACAACAGAATTTTGTTTGTTACCTAATAACTTCAAAACTATTGGATAAATTATTATCAATGAGACTTGTTATTAAATGTTGCCTAAGAGTGGAAAAAGGCTTTAGACTATGTCGCCCACTCTTTTTGGGAGCGTTTTTGAAAATAATTTTTTTTTTCTGACTTTTTTGCCCTTAACTTGCTATTCAAATCATTATTAATCAATACAAAAAAACTAGAACACATAAGAAAGCATGTCGTCCCGGATGCATCACCAAAGGGTAGGTTGGAGAAATATTCAATATCTCACTTATAATGGGATAGGTTTAGGTTCTACGATCTCGGGACTCCAGCAGTATACAACAAAGGAAGCCAATTTCATCTTGTATCCGCATTACCTATTATTCTTTCAGTCATGAAGTATTCAACCGACACCGACCAGCGCACAATAATGTTTAACAAGGGATTAAGCATTAAGGAGAGTTGTCAAGTACATACTTTAATTTAATTTTTGCTTGTGGCACATTGTGCAAACTATGAAGTTTCATTAAGGCTAAGCGACATTTTCAATTAGCCATTATTTATATAGTTTGTTCAATTGAGTAAGTGCCGCAGGCTAGATTTAAATGTCGTGGAAAAACTTTTCGTTATCTACTCTATACATTGGCTTGGGGGGTTGGTGTTTTGGAATACTGAGTGAGAAGTTCCAGGTTGAATACCAGGATCAAAAAAGCAAACACTAATTATTTTTGTCCCACCGCTTTTTCTGTTGTGGACTTTTTGACAAGCGGAAATTATTTAAATCTCTTCGTTCATTCTTCACAATAAAACTATATAGATACTTACGAACATGCATAGTTATGTGTACAATATTTTTATACTGTTAATTTAAATGAACAGAGTAACCTTAGAAATGCAAAACTTACTTGTACTGTTGCCTTTGGGAAGCCAGATATTGTTATATATCCTCGCTCTGTAGGTGTTAGTTGAGCTCCAGCAGTTGACAAGTATGCCATTCCCAGACGGAACTACAAAAATGAAAATAGAAAGTAATTAAAACACTTTGCTAGCACAAAGAAACAATTTCCGAATTGTTAAACATACCAAACATCCTGCGGCAATTATTATGAGACCATATCCAACGATTTTACCGTCCAAAACAGAGAAATGAATTTCCTTGCCAATGAGTGCAAAGGACACTGGTTTCAAAAATGTCCACATTAAATCCAGACGTTCGGTAACACTGAGCTGAAAATATAGGAAGTTTGTTTAGTACACTATGTTACCATTCAGTGGAATACAAAGAAAAGTCTTGGCAAAACCTTGTATTCGCTTTTTATACGGTGACACAAAAGTAGGTATAGAGGACTGTGACTTTCATATTGCAAACGTTTGTACTTGGAACAGATTATTTGAGAGGAAATTATTTATTTTGACAAAATGTTGCTGTTTTCCTACAGTGGAAACAATTGAGAAAAGCAAATATGTACATATTTTACGTTCACATGCTGTAGCTATTGACGAAATCCTCACATTGAGAAGACTATAAGTATAAATGTGGAGATTAAAGTTAGGGCGACCGACGAAAGGAACTTACCAGTTAGGGGTGAGATACAACTCCAAGACCCCCCATAGAAAACAGGAAAATGCCCCCAAAGATAGTTATGAGCTCCTCAAAGAGGCTTGCGGCAAAGTCCTAAATATAATGACGACTTTAGGGTCATTTGTAGTTTCCTTGATTCTACAGTTTTTAGATACTGGTTTGGTTAGGAATATGCAAATAAAGCTCATTGAGGCATAGACGAATTTCGGATCTGCACTTGGAATGTTAGGTCCCTTAACAGACCACGTGCAGCCGAATAACTAGCGGAGGCCCTGAACTGCTATAAAGCAGACCTAACCGCCATCCAAGAAGTGCAATGGGAGTGACCGGTCAAGAAGAGGATGAAAAACTGCGACATCTATTATGGCGACTGCTATCGGCAGTCCAAGCGCTTATTTGGATGTGGTTTCCTCGTTGGAGGCAGACTTAGGCAAAAAGTCTTAAGTTTCAGCTGTGTGAACGAGCGCCTCGCGACAATCCGCATCAAGGCTAAATTCGTCAACATTAGCCTAATATGCGCCCATGCCCCCACGGAGGAGAAAGACGACGACACCAAAGAAAGATTCTACGAGCTCTTAGACAAGACGTACGAGCAATGCCCTAACTATGACATTAAAATCGTCCTAGGTGATTTTAATGCAAAGATAGGAAGAGAGGGCATCTTTGGTAGTACTGTCGGAAGGTACAGCCTACACGACACCACCTCCGATAACGGATTTAGGCTGATCGACTTCGCGACGGGGCGAAATGGTGTCATATCAAGTACGCGGTTCCCGCATCTCGATATTCACAAAGGCACATGGAGATCTCCCGATCAATCAACCGTCAACCAGATTGACCACATTGCGATCGACGCAAGACACTCCTCCAGTATTATGGATGTCCGAACGTTTCGAGGGGCGAACATTGACTCGGACCACTACCTTGTCGTAGCCAAGGTACGCCTTCGGATATCCCGAATACCGCCAAGACAAGTAAATACTGTGAGGAAGTTTGACGTCGGTCGGCTAAAATCGCAAGAGATCACCAGATCCTTCTCCGATCGAGTCTCTCTAAATCTCTCAAGAGGTTCTATGCAGCCAGCATCAAGCATTGAAGACCAGTGGCAACATTGCCAAAAAGCCATCAGAGACGCCGCCCCTGATGTGCTTGGTTTCACACGACCACCACAACGAAACCCCTGGTTCGACGACGAGTGCCGGCAAGCACATGCAGCGAAACAAGAGGCATACAAAGCGGCGCTCCAAAGAAGGACCAGAGCTGCTCGTGAGCTCTACGCGCAGAAAAGAAGAGACGAACACCGGCTTCTCAGGAGAAAAAAGAAAGAGCACGAGAAGCGCGCGATCGAGGAAATAGAGAGATGCTACAACAGGAATGAGGTTCGGAAGTTTTACCAAAGGGTAAAAAGAACCTGCCAAGGCTACAGAGCCCGAACCGAAGCCTGCAAGGACGAACAAGGGAACATCATAGTAGAATCGCAGTCGATGCTGAGGATATGGAAGAACTACTTCTGCAGACTGTTTAACGGCGATGACGAACTAAATACCGCTGTCAGGCAGAATGAGCCATTCAACCTGGACGATGAAGACCAACAATTCCGCCCGCTCGACCTGGACGAAGTGAAGATAGCTATATCTAAGCTTAAGTCCAACAAAGCCGCTGGAGCAGATGGCCTAACCGCCGAGCTATTCAAAGCCGCAGGCGATGACTTGGTTAGGAGTATGCACCAACTCATCTGTAAAATATGGTCGGAGGAAAGTATGCCCGATGAATGGAACCTCAGCATTGTTTGCCCGATCCTCAAGAAAGGAGACCCTCTGAACTGCGCCAACTACAGAGGGATTAGTCTTCTTAACATCGCCTACAAGATCCTATCTGCCGTGTTGTGTGAACGCCTGAAGCCTTTCGTCAACAACCTGATTGGTCCCTATCAGTGTGGTTTCAGGCCAGGAAAGTCTACCATCGACCAAATATTCACAAGGCGATGCGCTGTCATGTGACTTCTTCAACATCGTTCTTGAAAGAATAGTGCAAAACTCAAACGCTAACACCAGAGGCACTATCTTTCAAAAGTCCGTCCACCTACTCGCCTACGCCGACGACATCGACATAATCGGCAGAACGCGTGATGTCACTGGCGCGTTCGTGAGCATTGAGACGGAGGCGGCGAAGATGGGTTTGGCGGTCAATGAGGGCAAGACAAAGTATATGCTGTCATCAAGAAAGGACACCCAACACCGACGTCTTGGACAGAATGTCACTATAGACAGATATAACTTTGAGGTGGTAAAGGACTTTGTCTACCTAGGCTCCGCTATGAACTCAGACAATGACATCAGCGCTGAGATTAAGCGAAGAATAACTCTTGCCAATCGCTGTTTCTTTGGGCTAAGAAAGCAATTGAGTAGCAAAGCCCTCTCTCGAACTCCTAAGATGACCCTTTCTAAGACCTTAATCATCCCAGTCCTACTTTATGGTGCAGAGGCATGGACTCTATCAAAAGCGGATGAGCTTACTCTTGGCTGCTTTGAGAGGAAAATTCTTCGAGTAATTTTCGGTCCCGTCTGCATAGACGGTGAATGGAGGAGGAGATACAACGACGAACTGTACGGGCTGTACAGCGACATCGACCTAGCCAGAAGAGTGAAGGTCCAACGACTGCGGTGGCTGGGTCATGTAGAGTGAATGGAAGTGAATGCTCCGGCCCGGAAGATCTTCGAATCCACACCCGAGGGACGGCGCAGTAGAGGAAGACCGCGACTCAGGTGGCGCACGCAAGTGGAAGGGGACCTCAACCAACTTAGCGTGCGAAACTGGAGACAGCTAGCCAAAGATCGTGCTGGCTGGAGACGCTTGTTGGTTGAGGCCCAGGTCCACCCCGGACTGTAGCGCCACCTTAAGTAAGTAAGTAAGAGTCATAGCCTAGTTAGATGTGTCATAGTGACACCTAAAAATGTGCTTAAAAGTCATAGCTTTCTTAATTTGTGTTTTTACGTGAATCGAACCTGAGACCCCTCGTTCAGTAGTCCAGTACACTAATCACTGAGGTACTGCGCCCAAGATGGTTCTAATAGAATTATTTTTCAAGCGCCATACGTTAACGTATCTAACTATAGGCCTGATAAATAAAGAGACTGAATGTGGAATTTCTTAACACGCGCAAAGATGCTTTCCATCTTAATTTTATGTCTAGAATGAGGCTTGGCTGTGATCATAAATATGTTGACATTTAGTTTTAGGAGAATTTTTGTATTAACTTGCGAAGAGAGACAGTTCGGTTCGGACGCCAGGCATTCTGCAGAAGATTTGTGAGTAGGTAAATTGAGTAGAGTTGGGCAATTTAGTTCATTTGAGTGATCGATCAATTTAGTTCAAATCACGCTACTGAACTAGTTCGCTCATTTTAGTTCAATTGAAATTCACAGAAAATACTATTGTAACCGTCAAAATATAATTTAATACAACGATTTGAAGGTTATAATAATGATTATTGGTAAGGCCTATTGAAAATAATAACCGTGAACTAAATGAACTAGTGAACTAAGTGTGAGAACTTAGTGAACTAGTTCAATGAACGAACTAGTTCGTTCGCGAACTACACAAGCCTAATATTGAATAATCTTCTCAAGACAACAATAGCAAAGTGCCGTCCACATAAGAAATTACCTTACACCATTCCTCTTCCAGTATTAGAAGTATATGTAGTTTATTCAAAACTAGGTTCCAATGAAGAAAAGAAGAACCCCAAAACCGAGCCTTTGCTGCGCTTTGATTTGATGAGCCTACTTTGGACCTACTAGTCCATTACTACGCCAATTGACGTCTTCATTCCAAGGCTTCGACGTTGTTAAATGCTCCCTCAATATCCAGGAAAGCTACCTATTCTTTGGAATCTAGAGATTTTTCAGTTAGTAATGAATGAACGATAGTTTTTGACTTGGAAATGTGAGCAAAATACAAGCAACTTTTGAAGACAATACAGTCCACGAAGAAAGTTTTAGGTCAATATAGGATGTGTTTGGTTTATTTCCCAAAAAATGTTGGGATGTTGTGTTAAGATGATTATGAAAAGCTGCTTCATACCGACCTTATCGAGATATCCATAGTTTGTTCGTTTACGGGCTGTATCAAAAGGTCATTCGCTGCTCCGCGAATTTGATTGAGGTTCAGTTGTTTTACCTTCATCCATCTCTCGCTATGCTTTATGAAACGTTAAATTTCGTTCCCGCTTGCGAAAGTGCTATCAGTCGTTTGAGATCCGAATAATCGCCCCGAAAAATTAAAAATTCCCAAAAAGTGACCCCAATCAGGGGAGTTGCTTGGGGGCTGATTTCAACCCGAACAACTTTAACTTCGGTGGCTTGAAAGCAGACCCCAACCTATTTAGATTGCGCTATTGAAGGCAGTTTGAAAAATACCGCACTAACTGAAGAAATGTTATAGGACCAAGTCCACCCCAAACTGGAGTGCCAACTTAGTAAGTTGTCACTTTCTGTATTTGTTTTACAGCCAGAAACTGATTCATCTTCTATAAATTAATGCGAATACGTTCTGAATAAATTTATTTTCACTTCACTTATCACTTACATTTATATCATGCGTGTCATTCTTTTGTTTTCGCCAAAGAGTTCCGGCAGTAAATGCGACCGTCACACAGCCTAAAGCTCCAGCCGAAGGATATCCCATTGCTCTGCTTCCCATAACCGAAACACAACCGCCCAACACAGTCAGTGTGAATCGCAGACCCATTGAAAATTTCTGAAATAAAGAAGGCACAGGGTTATTGGTATCCTGAAATATATATCGAAAAAAAAAACAGTAAGACAATTATCTTCGACTATGCCGAAGCTCAAATACCCGGTACTATATTATTGTAAAATAAAAGAAATATTTTAGTATTAAAAAAATTATATATTTGTATGGGAGGTATGGGTACTTTTTATTCGACCAAGCTCATTTTTTGTCGAAAATTTTTAAATATTATTAAAACAATATGTGCAAAGTTTAAACTTGCTATCTTTACTGTAGCTATTTAAATTTAATTTTTAACACAAAAAGCTATATAAATCTGATATTTTTGTATGGGAGGTAGTAGTAGTTTTCATCCGATCTTGCTCATCTTCGAACTTAGCCTCAGTTTGGTGGATAAAAGCTTACGTACCAAATTTCAAGTCAATAGCTCTTAAATTACGGCCGTAATCGTGCGGACAGACAGACGGACAGACAGACGGACATCGCTAGATCGACTAGGAAAGTGATGCTGATCAATAATATATATAGTTTGTCATACCTACAACGCCTCCTTATGGGCGTTACAAATGGAATGACAAAGTGAATATACCCTCACCACAGTGTGGTACCGGGTATAAAAATATAAAAAAACACTTTACAGACGCACAATAAAATTCCAAACAAATGAATGCCATCTCCTTTTGCATTCTCTTCGAATTTGACTAGGTACTATTTTGACAAAAAATAATGTGTACATAATTATATCTAGGTACCTACATTCCTAGCTATCTCAGATAACAGATACAAACAACTCGGTATCAAAAAGTTATCCCACTCACGCACAAAGAATTCTGGAAAAGGTCACAGTTCACCTTCACACCCCTCAAAAAGAATTCACTAAAGGTATTCCGCTTGATGCCGTTGCCGTTCCACAAAAGAATCACGATTCACTCAATCGACTGTCACCGGTTCTAAGGTATTTTCAGTTAAATTGCTTTTAACCTCAGAATCAGAACAACTTCAGCGACGAAGGATAAAATCAACATCTCCGCTGCTGCTGTTTATTACAATCTGTGCAACTTGCACTACAATAGAATTTGCCATCCACTCCATCCTGCTGATCTTTCCAGTAGCCTTTTGTTCGCATATTTTATGGATTTTATTTATTACACCGAAATATCTCACCAGGACAATATGTGCCAAGATTATGAGAAGGACAGACATTGCTGTTGTTTGGGTGGCACTCTACCAGTTAACCAGTGCATAACAAATAATTTTTAATAAGAGGCTCCCGTTCCCTAAGAAGACCAAAAGCACCCCCTTTGGGGATATGTTCACAATGCCAGTGCTAGCTACCTCGCTCTGTGAACTGAAACTGACTAATAAATACTGGTGCGCTCTATCAAGCGAATCTCTATGGCAAACATCCATTCGTCCACGTCGACATCGTTGCTGTCTTCTGCTGCATAAATGAGGACTAAAGGGGTGATTGCAGATGATGCACTGCTCTGCAAGGTGCGAGCTCCTTCACTTCACACTGTGTATAGTATATCCATAGTGTAGAGTCAAGTGAAGGTGTTTCACCAGGAGGTCCCTGGGTTTACTATACTTATACAGTTAAATAGGCGAAATGTGGAAGAGGTGTATTTTACATAAATTATGCAGTCGACAGAGCAAAATCCATTTGCATATTTTTGTGCAAGCATAAAGGGATGTAAGCATGGAGCAAAATAAGGGATTTATTCCGCTTTTGAGGATGATATCAAAGGGATTCTCCCTCTAAAATGCTTGATGAATCGACACTTGTTACCGATGGAATTGAGTGCTAAGTGTAAATTTCCCATTTTAGTGGTTTAAAAGGATTGAAAGGTTAGAATGGACTTCAACAACAATAACCAAACTAAAAGTCCAGAGATAAAGTACAGGTGTACAGTTGAGAGTTTGACCTCTAGCTTGTTTTTTTTTTTCTTTTGCAAGGGTCCATGCTGAAAGCTTATCTATAGGTAATAAAATCTATACTTCTATATCTATACTGTTATATAAAGACGTAACTGCTAAAATTATGTTCGCAGTGTTCTCAGAAACTATTGAGCGGATTTTGATGAAACCTTCACTAAAATATTCCTTAAGCACCTCTGCGTGCAGTAGGCTATATTTAATTGTGTTTTATTCCTTTAATAATTATGCAGAAAAAAACAAAACAAATTCCATTTTGTTCGCTATAGGTTAGGTACATATCCCATAATATTATTATACCCTCCACAGGAAGGTATATTCACTTTGTCATTACATTTGTAACGCCAAGAAGGATTCACCGGAGACCCTATAAAGTATATATATTCTGAATCAGGATCACATTCTAAATCAATTTAGCCATGTCCGTCTGTCTGTCTGTCCGTCTGTATGTCTGTCTGTCTGTCTGTCCGTCTGTTGAAAGCACGATAGCGTCCAAACGAATTGACCTAGGGGAATGACATTTTGTGAGAGGACTTATTTTTACCGTCGTCAGGTTGGTATTGAAAATGGGCTATGTCGGTCAAGTAGTTCTGGTACCTCCCATACAAAACCACTATTAGACCCATGTGTATCTACGTCTGTTGAAATCACGATATCGTCCAAACGAATCGACTTAGTCAACTGAAATTTTGTGAGAGATCTTATTTTTACGGTCCTCAGGTTGGTATTGAAAATGGGATATGTCGGTCAGGTAGTTCTGGTACCTCCCATACAAAACCACTATTAGACCCATGTGTATCTACGTCTGTTGAAATCACGATAGCGTCCAAACGAATCGATATAGGCGAATGAAATTTTGTGAGAGGACTTCTTTTTACCGTCGTCAGGTTGGTATTGAAAATGGGCTATGTCAGTCAAGTAGTTCTGGTACCTCCTATACCAAACCAATATGGCATGGCGAACATTTTGCATGACTTTTATGCAGTGGAGGGTATCTAAGCATCGGCCAGGCCGATGATAACACTTTTACTTGTTTTTTATTTTGACGTTGCTTCATTCAACTTGCCATTATACGCTTAAATCTCAATCAATATATACAAAAAAGCGGTTAACCTTTTATAGACAATTCTTCCCCGAGTTTTTTGAGCTATCAAACAATTTATGTTAAATGTCAGACCTTAGTTGATCAAATACAAATTCAATGCTAAACCAATAATTTTTTTTTGTTACTCTGCTTTGGGCTGGTGGGCGTAAATTGCAAGAATGATGTGATGTGGCCTATGTGCGAGTAGGCCGTACGGTGCATAGCACTTGGTAAAAAGAATGAGAGGTACATTGCGTTTGTTATTCGTGCCATATTTTTTACAACAGTTATTTATTGTATTGAAACTTTTAAAGCAATATTGTTAATGTTCATTTCGCACATAATCTAAAATGAAGTGAAAAATAAAAATGATCCAAACGCTTGATTAATTTTTCCGGTAAGTCTGTTTATTTAGTGGACTTAATTCTTCTTTTTTCAACAGCAAAGTGCTTCAGTTTGCTAAAGGCGAGCGACGCAATGCGAGCACGGGTCAGAGAGTGTTATATAAAAAAAATACTTTCTAAAAAAAGCTTATATTTATTTATCTTACTACTAGCTGACCCGGCAAACGTTGTTCTGCCTAAAATAGTTATTTTAAATATTTCAAGATTTATTTTGATACTTTTGTGCAATTATTTCTTTTAATAGGAATGAAGGCGGATAGCTTCAGTGGTTCAGCGGCCATTATCGATCATGAGAATCGCCCCAGCGGTTATCGAGTTACAACGTCATCGATTTACACCACATAGATCTTTTTTGTATGGGAGGTGCCACGCCCCTTTGTCTAATGTTGACCAATCTTCAGAGAAGCACTCCTGGGCCAATACCTAAGATTGTCTGTAAATTTGAGTTCAATCGGTTCTGCGGTTTTGTAGATACATATAAGATTTTGAATGTTTTTTTTTTATGGGCTGTGCCACTCCCCTTTGTCCAATTTTGACCAATCTTCACAGGTGCACTTCTGAAACAATACCTAAGATTATCTGTAAATTTGAGCTCAATCGATTTGGCAGTTTTCGAGATGTAAGATTTTGAATGTTTTTTTTTGTATGGGTGGTGCCACGCCCCTTTGTCCAATTATGACCAATCTTCACAGCAACACTCCTTGGCCAATACCTAGGATTGTCTGTAAGTTTCAACTCAATTGATTGCGCGGTTTTCGAGATATGTACTATAAGATTTTGAATGTTTTTTTTTGGATGGGAGCTGCCACGCCCCTTTGTCCAATTTTGGCCAATCTTTACTGGAATACTCCTGGGCCGATACCTAAGATCGTATGTAAATTTGAACTCAAGCGATTCAGTGGTTTTCGAGATATAAGATTTGGAATGTTTTTTTTGTATGGGAGCTGCGACGCCCCTTTGTCCAATTTTGGCCAATCTTTACAGGAATACTCCTGGGCCGATACCTAAGATCGTATGTAAATTTGAACTCAATCGATTCAGTGGTTTTCGAGATATAAGATTTTTTTGTTTGGGAGGTAACACGCCCCTTTGTCAAATTTTTCTTTTTTTTAAAACCCGTACTGAGAAAATACGTTTTCAACAAAGTATAAATCATCAAAATCGGTTCGGCCAATCTCGAGTTATGGGATTACATCGCTTCGGACACTTTCTTTTATATACTATATAGATGTACTAGCTCAGCTTTTGCCCGCGGATTTGATACAGAGAGATTCCTCCGCAGTAAATTAGTTTCCTCTTCTCTTTTATAAGCGCGCAGGATGCCTACCTAAGAAAGTAGGTACCCTAAGGAGCAGTTAGTATCTCCGAAAAATATGGCTATTAGAGAAAACAGGTCAACAATTATATGAGTCATTTGTAAGTGGAGCGCTGGCATATAGCCAGTATTTTGTATTGATTTAGATTTATGACTATTATGGGAAATTAAATGAAGTGAAAGGTCATGAAAAAGACCCCCTTAAAAGGGGCATCGCCAATAACTCGGGCAAATCTTTTAGAAAATGTGATTTCCAAAACAAAAAATCAACCGATAGTAATTTTTGGAGTATGGCGTATGGCCCACTTGGGAGCGTAATAAAACCACTTTTGTTAATTCACTGAGCTAATACTCCATACATTTTATTCTTAGGCTTAACAATAATAAGAACAATAAATTAGGGTTATGCCACTAAGCCGCGCGTATCACGGGTCGTGTCGTTATCGATAGAGTTCAGTAAGGTAAGTTCGTTGAGTGCAGTAAGGTAAGTTCGTTTGGGTGGACCTACATCGGCCTGATTCGATCGATGGTAAAATTTAAGACCCAATGAATTGACAGATTCATCCCCGTTTTCACAGTGCAGATTTAAGTGCACCGTAAGTTTGAGTAACGATGAAAAGGTAAGTGTTACGCATATATTTTGCATTCCACAGTTGATTCGCAATTACTCACCTCTCACTCCAAACTTGGCCGCACTTAGAAAAAAGTTTGTTTTAAAGTATTCAATCATTTATTTAATTTTCAAAATGGGTTGTTAACGATAGGTTAGGTTAGGTAATAGATATAGGGTGTGAGTTCATCACAGTGGACTATGCACCGTCTTCAACTTTTACTTTTTTCTCATATTTGGCTGCTTTTATACACGTATCCATACAGCTGATAAGCAGGCAAACAGATTTGAAAGATCCACATTATGAATGGTCCTCCATCTAATTACCTCCAAACCATTCTCGGAAAAGAATTTAAGAATTTAATTTGACTTACCGATTTCCGGGATGGCAAATACACCAACAATAGTCCAAAGATATAACCATACACAACACCAACGACAATACCAACAGGTCCCTGCAGTACCTGATCCGAAAATTTACCTGTGCAACATAAATACCAATTGTAGATAAACAGTAAGTTATTTTGAATGAATATACCTACCCGGATTGAAGATGACTCCTTGAATGACGCCATAAGTAAATATCGAAACCACATCGTTGGAGGTAGTCATGCCGTAGATTAAAGTGTGAATGCCATTGTTAAGGCCAAGTTTCTCTTCCTTTAGCTTGAGCATTACGGTGACAACTACATTGGGTGAGACGGCTGTAATCACGAGGCTGAAAGTTTAAGAACAACACAAGAACTCGTCAGCTCTAAATAATTTACCTATACGCCTGGTGGTTCAACACTCAGGACACGGAGCAAAATACAATTTTAGGGGTTTTGTTGCTTAATGAGTTTATCTTTTATGGAAAAGTTATACATACGTTACTGGGTGGGCTGCTACTAAAGCAACGTCAGTATGGTAAGAAAGTTCAAACAGGAGGAGCGCCAAAGTTGTTCGCAATTTCTTGCAGTTTTTTTATTTTTTCATTCGTCCCTATATCAAAAAGTCAAGCACAAGTAGTTCTAGTTAGATGGCGCTGATGAGAAACTGCTGTTATCCGCACGCAAGCAATTACATACACAGGACGTAGTCTCAGTTGATTGTTGAGTTGAAAGTTAAGTTGTTTTTCAGTTTGTTGCTGGGAATTTAAATGGGAATGTCAGTCGAAAATTGTGTGACTGGCGGATAATACATCCTTTTGAAGGGCACACTGCATTTTGTTGACGTGCGAAATTTCGCAGGGAAATTAAATTCAGTTCAGCTTATTATCATGGGTTCTACTGCGATGATGTCGTATGGAATAATTACATTACTTCTGTGTAGTAGAAGTTCATGCTACTCGCATCTTATTATAGACACATAGACAAAGCTTCCATATGCACATTTAAAATTAGCAACGATATTTACTATGTGCTATTGTCTTGACCAATGTAAGGATTAAATTGGGTCCAATTAATCGCAATCTGGAACTCCGATGTTAGACCATTTTGTCGAACAACTGGAACCGTATATCGGAAATAACGCAGCTAAATTTGACTTCTGGTGTTAGCTATGGCGGAACATTCATAAATCATAAGTCAGCTGACAAATGTACCTACAGCTGTCAAATGTACAGCCATTAGAACCTCTAGTGTTAGTAATGGCTGGACATTCATAAATCATAAGTCAGCTGACAAATGTACAGCCATTAATGTCGTCAAATTCAAAATCAAGCTCCTAAAAAAAACACCCTTAAAGTCAAAATATAAGTTCCAATCATCTGTCAGCTGTATAATTGATTGTCACTGGAAATAGTGTTGTAAATTTAAAAATCAAGCCTCTAAGAAAAACAAAAAAAACCTTTAGCCTTATAGGTAAAAAGTTGCAGCGGTTTTAATCGCACCATTTTTAAACAAGAAAAAAAGGAAAGACATACTGGGTTAAACTGTGGGTAATCATCAATTCATTTATCATATATCATATCAGTAGTTTTCTACAAAGTTGCTGCAATGTCCACCCCAGGTGGGTATGGGTACATCGTGAGTTAGCTCTAAGAATTCCAATACAATTCGTCAAAGAATCAGCTTGCGAGTTTCAGAATGGTGCTTTGCCGCACTATATAGGACATCATCGGGTATACCAACCGAACTTGGCTTGCTAAATTTACATTATTTAGGTTCCCCCGTTAATTATACATATAAAAAAAATTATTTAGATGAGGAAGTATTCTCCATTGAACCGACCTCGTGCAGTCGAACAATTGGCCGATACTTTAGACTGATAATACTAACAAAGCCAAACAGAAAGTAGGGTGGGATGGACGGGTCATATTATGCTACAGAAAATAGAGGCTGGTTGGCGATCTGTTATAAGCCAAAGGACTATCTAAAAAATCGCATCAGTCCGGGGTGGACCTGGTCCTCAACCAAGACCCCTCTCCAGTTAGCCTGATCTTTGGCTAACCGCCTCCAGTTGCGCAGTCCAAGCTGGTTGAGATCTCCTTCGACTTGTGAGCGCCACCTAAGGCGAGGTCTTCCTCTACCGCGTTGTCCCTCCGAGTTGGAATCGAAGACTATTCGGCCGGAGCGTTGATGTCCATTCGCTCTACATGTCCTAGCCATCTTTGCCGAGTGGTACGTACTTTTCTGACCAGGTCGATGTCGCTGTACAGCTCGTAGAGTTCGCTGTTAAATCTCCTCCTCCAAAGCCCGTCAACGCAAACGGGACAGAAAATCACTCGAAGAATTTTGCGTTAGAAACGACCAAGAAGATCTTCATCCGTCTTTGTTAACGTCCATGCTTCTGCGCCATAGAGTAGGACTGGGATACTGAGGGTCTTTTATAGAATTTCCTTAGTGTTTCTTGACAAGGCCTTACTAATCAATTGCCTCCTTAGAACGAGGTAACAGCGGTTGGCAAGTGCAATTATTCGCTTTATTTCTAAATAGCGGACCCCAGGTAGACAAAGACCCGAACTACCTCAATGTTATAGCTGTCTATCGTGACGTTCTGTCCGATTCGTCGATGTTGTGTGTCCCTTCTTGTTGACAGTATAGATTTTGTTTCGAGCGAGCGTTCTCCATCGTCGTTCTGCACAATCTGACAAGTTTGGCAGGGATGCCAAAACTAGACATGGCTCTGTCTGTAGGTATAGCTCGTCTCTACAAACGCTGTCATATGCGGTCTTAAAATCGATGAATAGATAGTGAGTATCGATTTGTACCTCTTGGGTTTTCTCCAGGATCTGCCATAGTGTGAATATTTACTCGGTTGTGGACTTACCGGGCCTAAAACCGCACTGATAGGGTCCAATCTGTTCGTTGACAAATGGTTTCAGGCGTTTACACAGTACGGCATACAGGATCTTGTACTTTCCTTTGACCAAATCTTGGAGACGAGTTGGTGTATGCTCTCTACCAAGCCATCTGCCCCTGACTTAAAAAGCTCCGCAGTTAAGCCGTCCGGTCCAGCACCCTTGTTGGATTTCAGTTTGCATATTGCTATCCTCACTTCAGTTTGGTCAGGTGGACGAAAGTCTTGGCTTTCATTACCCAGGTGGAATAATTCATTCTGCCTGACAGCGGAATTTGTGTCGTCTTCGCCGTTTGACAGTCTGTAGAAATGGTTTTTCCATGTCCTAAAAGGACTCCACTACAAAGTTTCCTAGTTCGTCTCTACAAGTCTCTGCTCGGGTCCTGTTGCCATAACACGTTCTTTTTACCTTTTGGTAAAACTTCCAAACATTGTTCCTGGAGTAACACCTCTCTATTTCCTCGATCGCGCGCTTCTCATGCTCTTTCATTTTCTTCCGGAGAATCCGGTGTTCTTCCCTCCTCTTTTTCTCATAGAGTTCGCGAGTTGCTCGTCCTCTCTCGTCCAAAGCGCCGCTTTGTAGGCGAGCTGCTTTGCTGCACAAACCAAGGGTGGTTTCGTGGTTGTGGTCGGGTGAAACCTAGCACATCAGTTGCGGCATTTCTGACGGCGGTATTATGGGACGTAACGTTACTATAGCTAACACGCGTTTTCTCACCTTAAAATTCACAAAGGAACACGGCGGTCCCCTGATCAACAAACCGTCAATCAAATTGACCATTTTTCGATCGACGCAAGGCACTCCTCCATTATTCTAGATGTCCGAACTTTCCGAGCGGCCAACATAGACTTGAACCATTACCTTATTGTTGCCAACGTACGGATGCGGAGATCCCAGCCTCTACAACAACAAGGAATTACTGTGGGGAGATTCAACGTTGAAGGGCTACAAACGCAACAACCGCCAAAACTTTTGCCGATCGCATATCCCTCAACCTCCACCTTTTGTGAAACAAATTATATACAGGCCTTGGACTGCATTATGAATATGTAGGTACAAACAAAGCGGGTGCAATTTAATGCTAAAAAATCAGAATGCTGCATTCTATCTTTACATCAGTGAGACCTGAACCCCTTAGCATTTATCCACGTATTGCACTTGCGTCGACAAAACTAAAAGACTTTCCTTAATCAATAATTAAGGCCCCCAAACTGCAGCGAAATAGCTAGGTTTCCTAAATCCACTTCAAAGCTTTTGATTTAACTTTATATTTACAATAAGTTTAATGCGTGTCGAGGTCTACAAATCGTATGTATCTGGTCATTAGGTGCTGGAAAAACATTATGATTACCAAATATGTAGAATGCAAAAGCTTGCGTCAAAAATTATAGGCATATGTGGCGGATTTTATTTACCCGCAAAAACACCGTACGTTTTTTAGCCTTTCCCACTAATCATCGAAAACCTGTCCTCTGACATGTTGTAAAATATTTTTAATCAGCCGCACAATGCATTGCTTCTATCGGAGTTCCATTCTCATTACAACCCTTAATTTTTTTTAATTGGCCTGCATACTAGCTACTTATATAAATATAATCATTTAACTCATGCTGTGCGTTAACATCATCATTAGGGGACAAGCTCTAGTGCGTAAAAAAGAAAACTAGAAAACCACGCCTGCATGCCTTCACACCTCCACACCATATAGTGCAGTTTAATAATTATTTCCATGAATTAAATTAATTTTATACTGCCATTCACATGCACTGCACAGGCTATTAACAAAAACTCTCATTTGGTAGGTGAAATGTTACAAGGTTCATCGGATCGGCCCTCCTTAAATATTTAGCTCAACAACGTAATTTTTTCTGAGAATTAATGATAGCCTCTCAAGCGACTCACTGCTTAATGTTATGCGTCCGTATAACAATGAAAACAAAACAAAAAAAAAGTCCTTCAGCCTTTTATACCAGAAAACAATATAATACTAGAGAACAAAGCTCTAAAGGAAACTATAAAATAAAACCTTCCGGAAAGCACTCATGATAAACCACAATTAAGTAGATCCTTGCAGACTTGAGCTTACATTTTAATTGAATAATTTACAAAACTATTCGCACACATGGTGCCGCTCGCCATTCCCTTGCCATCTACTTATCCGCTGCAACAACACTATGCGCAAGAATTAAAGCTCTCCTTGGAGCAGGCATTAAGTATTGTAACAGCTCTCATCGTGCCATATGCCCACTCCTAAGACCGACCGAATACCATAGTACTGCCCCTGTCGTTTTTGTGTTCGCCTCCCACTTTAATAGGACAAAAAAAAAAAAAAAAACAAGGAGAAAAGAAACGAAAGTTCTTCAGAGATGAAGAATCGTCCTCGCTACAAAGGAGTGAGCAAAACGAATGGAAAACAAAATATGCAATACTAGTGCGAAATTGCTATACCAACGATTTAACCGCAACGCAGACAGCAGAAAGTTTGCAAGAACCAAAATGAAAGAAAACCGACAAAAAAAAAACTATTTAAGCTCGACCCCCGGTCGACTGCCATCAGGACTCTTCTCAGTGAAGTGTTATAGTATGGAGCTGCTGGCGCTGGCATATCCTCGTACCCATAGAAATTTTCATTTGGCATCGTGCATTTAATTACACGCTTGGTGCAAGCTACCTGCAGCGCCAACTAATGAATCTGTTTAAAGTGTTGCATATGTGTGCATTAATAATAGTGCGGTGCAAATCCGCACCACCACACTGCTGGCCCAGTTTAGGATTTGTGAACAATATACAAGTGTATATCCTGTCCACCAGGGGGCTACAATAATGGCTTAATTTAAGCAGAGCAAAAAATCCACAAAGTTCCGCAAAAGGAAACGCAAGGACGAACGCAAAATCAGTGGCGCTCACCACCTGCACACGGTTTTGCTTGTCGCTTTTATTCCTCGGACGCTGACTGTAAAATATCCCTTTTCCTTATAACGAGTTCGTTTGAGGTTTTGCAGATTCAAACCAACCCCGCCTAGTGGGGTAAATTGCTGTTTCCCTTTATAATTTAAAATCAAAGTGTATGCTCAAGCATCGCGTTCAGGTACAATGCATAACTATCCAAAGGGTACACATTTGTGTTGTGCAATACACACACACTTGGAAAAAAAGTAAAGGACCAAATGACATCGTTATGCATTTCCAAGCGTGGATGTGTGATACCCATTTTGAATAGAATTTTCAAGTTTGAAATTTTATGCTGATTTATGCACCTTCCTGCATCATGCTCATGCACACACATACAAATCGTTGAAGTTTTTGAGTTCTTCATCGGCGTAAGTTGGGCTTCCCATTTTGCCTGGCATCCTTTTTTCGGCGTTGCACAGCAAGAACCGAACTGAAAACGAAGTGTATTAGCTGATGTCCTCCGTGTTCCATGGAAAACTATATTACACTTAACGAAGCGAACAGTTCTGATTGTGCTCCAGCTCCATATTCAATTGTACATAATTTCCTTGCAATACTATGCAAATTGATTCGAGAGTGATGCACTGAGACAAAAGTTTCGAGAATTTTTCGAGATGGGAGCTCTTGTTTGGTATGCAAACTGTTGAGTCATCAGGTGGTCACTGTACATATGTCCATGGAAATAAACCATCAATGACATTATGTAACGAATCTATACTATTGTTGATTCAGTATTGAAAATCAGAGCCAAACAAACGGAACTTCATTCCGAGAGTGGTGGGATATGAATAATGGAATTCTTAGTAGAACAGAAGCATTTTAAAATATTGGTAATCAGTGTTGTTATATCGTGGGATTTATCCCTTTTTGTGGGAATTTCGATGTCCGAAAAGCCTTCCGTGGGATAAAGGGAAAAAGCACCACAATCGTGGGAATTTCAGGACTCTGACAAAAAAAAATTTAAAACCAAAATTTTGTGAAATTTCACCAAAACTAATTCAAAAATTCACAACAATTATCAGCAGAAATAAAAAGAGCTCATGTAAATAGCCTCTTAACTAAAAAATTCTAGTACAAAAACAATCTGACGGCGCAGCGCAGCGACAGCGTATGTAACTAGAGCTCTAGCGCCAGCGGCAAAGTGACATTGGAATGGAACCAGTTTACATTTTTATTACTTTATATGAGCAGCAAAAATGTATTTTGTGCAACTTCTACACTTCCACTTTTCCTTATTTTTTATTAAATTAATTTAGACTTGATAGATTTGTTTTGGCAGTTCGCTATTTTCCTCCAATTTACCAGTTAATTTTGTGGGCGCATTGGCTCAGCGGTTAAGAGGTCCCAGGTTCGATCCCCGGAAAAGCACCACCTCTCGCGAACGGCTGACAAACATACGAGAATATAACTGTACTGAAAAAGCTTCTCAATTCAGCCGTTCGGAGTCGGCATAAAATGGTAGGTTCCTTCCATTACCCCCAAAAATAACTCACACAAACTAGAGAAGCTAGACCTATAGGGTGCCTATACGGACTTGTTGCATGAAGTATTTATTTATTTATTTAGTTAATTTTGCGCTAGATTGAAACATTTCCCAGAAAAGGATATTCCACAATATGTGCTACAGTACAGCTCTAGCGCAAATGCTGAAATGTCAGTTTTTTTATATGGAGTTTGGCATACCGCTAGATGACTATAGCGGTCAATGCAACGCGGCAATTGTGATTTTCTTACAATATAATAAAAATGAGTTAACATTTTTCTTTTTTTTTTTCATTTTAATGCATCGTGGGAATTTCGTGCGGGAATTTGAGTTCGGTGAAAAGGGAAAAAAGGGAAAAATGACCACGTTTCGTGGCAAAAATTAAGAGAGACCTAACAACACTAGTTATATAGGTTTCAGTTTTTCCAACTTTTTTCAATGTCGAAATTGGTTTAATATCCCAGCTATTGATTTCTGTGTCCATGTCTACAATGAAGGGGCACATAAACAACATCGACGAATCGGAGAGAACGTTACGATAAACAGCTACAACTTTGAGGGGTTTAGGGACTTTCCGCGGTACTAATAATCATTTTTAGTGTCCAGGCTAATTTTTACGAAGTTACAATGGCGAAAATTTCCATATAAAATTATCCATTGTGACCGTCAAAATATTTATGTTGAAGACTAAAAATGATTAGTCTATATCGGCTGCGCTTTAAACTCTGTCCTTACCAATAATAATTTTTAGTCCTCAACTTAAATATTTTGTCGGTCACAATGGATAATTTTATATGGAAATGTTCGCCATTGTGACTTTGAAAAAGTTAGCCGGGACACTAAAAATAATTATGAAGATCTACTTGGAATATACGAATCCGGCTTCTAGTTAGGCCAAGGAGTGGTTTCGTTCTTATACATGGGTAATTAACATTTTATCGTTTGGCCATAAAAGAAAAAATGTTTCAAAATATCAGCTTTAAAGCTCTTACCGTTTGGGCTCTAATCACCAATCGCAAATCAGCCAGGACAAACTGTTTTATATATGAATTATTTGGGATGATAATTTTGGCTTGTGTGGATTTCCTGGCAAGCTTTGGTTTTCATACAGTTGTTTTTTATAGGTAGCAGCATATTCTGCAGAATGTTCTTGGCATCACAAAGGTCGATGTCGATTCTTCTCTGGCTAGTAAGAGTATCTGCCGTTTCATTGCCTATACGTCTGCTGAGTTCTGACTTCTGACTCCTGGTACCTTATTAATAAGATGAACTCTAGCTCATTGGGTGAGTATTTGAAGGCTGTTTTAATGTGATTTCATAGTTTTTAATGGCTCGAAGCTCAGCTTTACTGTCAGAGTTATTATTCGTTTACACTTCTCCGTGCTTGTGTAGATATTTTTGAATTAACCCTTTAATGCTCCTGCCCGACTAGTTCGCATGAGAATCGGTAGAAAATTTGGGTTTGTTCTGTTCACGGTTTGGCGATCTGGGGATGTATTCTTGAAGTTTTGGTTAGAGTTTAAACTAATGTCTATTATGTGATAATTCAAGTATGTATCTACATATTTCATCTTTGCTCGACTGAAATTATAGTCACTTTCAGATATACGTGTACAAAAGTGCTTATCATGCCTTTTTATTGTAGGTATATAAGGTCTCAGTTATAGCTAACATACAAAAGTGAACTATTTAACCCAAGCATTTCATAGGTATTCAGTGGAACATTTTCTGGAATTGACCGAGAAGTTGAATAAAAAAACTTTTTCGTACCGAAAAATGAATAAATTCTATTACTAGAAAATTTAAAGTATTTTTTTTTTTAATTAATTGTCTAACTTTATAACTCATGGGCAACATTAGCAGAACAAGATTGAGTTCAACCAATAAGTTTCAGTGCTACAAAAAAAGCAAAATAATCTTTTTTTCGGTTGTATTTTACGTATTGCTATAACTGGGGTCTAAGGTGAGAGGTGAGAGCTCGAGTTTTTCGTCTAGAGTTAGGCCCATATATTCGATATATCTATTTCTGCACCAAGCTGATTCTTTTTTTTTTTCGATTTTTCCTTTTTGTTCTTTTTGGGGCCGCTTATTTGCTGAGTACTTTTAGCAATTCATTTACTACGATAGGCAATATAGCAGGGCGTTAAGAACTCCATCTTGGGGGCAACCTTTTACAGCCAAAATGAGGCTGATTCTGTCTGCCCCCACCATGTTCATAGCATTGATATTATACATCAAAATAGACGCGAAATTTTACAAAGTATTAAACGCCACAACATACCATAAAATATAAAGGTCCTTCACGTTCAGTTCATTCATCGACCTGCAAGTTTATGAAGGGAAATGTCGGTTTCGCCGGCCATTTTTTTCATATGTCGAAAAACACTTGAAGATAAGGTCAAGTAACTGCAGTGGAAAACGTAATGTCTTTTCACTAATTGTAGTGAATACGAATCGTGGCCCTTAAATGATTTTACAAGCCTTAGACTTAGATCAAGTCAATGTGCATGATCCGTGCGAGAAGATACATATTACATAACTCGTTCTAAGTAATGATGCGTCATCTGTCCGTCGTGGAGGCGATTTAGTTCCTGAACCATTGCCTCAAGATCATTAAGAGGTTGAACGTTTAGTTTCTTTGTGGAGATATTATCACTGAAGATTTTATTAGGCTAAAAAAACTGCCTCAATCCCATAGTGGGCACTAAGTAGAATTACAGTTTACGCTTAAGGATTCTTGAAGCAGCAAATGGTCAATCTGATGAATTGGGGCTGCAGATTGTATAAAAGCCTTGACTCTGTAACTGATTTATGCTAATGCCAACATCTCTTACACCGAAAAAAAAAACATTCAGAGCGGAGGAATTATGGAGTGCATGAAATGTCAATTTCCATTGAATGAACTCAAAAATCAAAGAGAAATAAAATTTGCCCCCGGGCTTAAACCTTTTTTCACGTACCTATTTAGCAAATGCGAAACCATTCCTTCTTTACCTATAGCGGACGCATCCATCAACACTCTAAGCGACCGCTTGTTCATAAAGTCAGTAGACAATGTGAAGTTGAATAAGGCAAGTTTGCCTTAAAACCAACACAGGCGTTTCATTCGGATCATATCAAAAAATCATACCTTGTGATTTAAATGTCTAATTCTATTCGCATTCCTATAAGTTGACATTTCGGCTGTGTAACTGATGTACCTACTCGTACATAGTAACAATTATGATTCCGACCAATTTAGTTTATCCATTCCAGGAAAAATCGACTGCACACAAATCTAGTCGACTTAACACTACGAAAGAGCTGACGTTCTGGCCAAAAACGGAGCCGAGCTTCCACAAGTTAAAACTATTGAGGGCATAAGACCACAAATAGCCGTGGTCAAGGCAATTATTCTGGAGAAAACTAGAAATATAGCAGACCTAAGATAGTCTGATATAGTAGGTCACAGGGTCTCAAAGGGTCTGTGGCCTAAGTGATATCGGAAAACATCTGTAGACTGTGTACAAGTTGTTTTTAATATTATTCTCTCAAACAGTAATTCATAGACTGGAATTCGACAAAATTTCCCAAAATAATTGTCAGTTAGGGTAAGTCTCAACTAGCGAGAATCGTTGTTACTCCTCGCTTCCCCACCCAGTCTTCTGTTAAAACTCAGCAGATCAACGTTACGAATGGCCATAGAGATACTCTCTGGGCACTACCTTCTTAGGAAGCACGCTAGGAGATTAGGTTTAAATACGGACACGTGCAGGTATTGTGAGGAAATACCCTACATGTCGCAGAGGATATTACTCATCTTCTGTGTGAATATTAAGCTATTGCTCGGAATAGAAGGAAACACCTTTGAATTTTGGAGGACATTGGCCTCTCAAACAAAATTGAAGCAATTTTTAGGTTCTGTAACCTTTCTGAAATTAAGTGTTTCGGCGAATTGGTTTAGGTTTTGACCGTGAAAAGTTCCCCAGGGATGTCTATGGGCCCTATATTTGTGCCTAGTCTTCTCTGATGAACTCACACCCTATTCAATCTAACCTAATCGAACCTAAGATTGATTATATCTACTCGATTCCACATCGCATTGTTCTCTTTCGTTACGCTCTAATGGAGGAAACGACAGATAGTGCTTTCGGTGTACTCCCACCACCCCAAAGAAGAATCACGCTCGTTGCTGATATTTTTCGATTTGATAAAATAAATTTAATTTGATTGCAGAAAACTGATTGAGAGCTTAAAATATTTGAGGAAGTGTTCGTTCTTTTTTTTTTCAATTGTGGCAATGAACGTCATACAATAGGAATAGGTTGAATTCTTACACCTTACAAGATTTCTGAGTAGAATAATTGTAATAGAGGTATTGATATTTGATAATAAATTTTTGCATATTATTTATAGCCTGGATATAATGAGATTAGTTGGCAATGGTAGGTATTAGAATTAGTCCTCGTGATATTTCAACTTATGTATGTAAATATTTACACAATGAGGCTTGGAATAATTGAATCAAATTTGCAACTCTTAGTAAACTTCCGAAAATGATTTCTTAGAAATATGTCTTAAGTACATGCTTTGCCTACTTCTTTGAAATATAATAAGTTAATGAGATAATTTAGTAATAATAAATATATATGTTTATGTGTGTATATATAAACAGATTTACACTCTACATAATTGAGGGGTTTCTCATAATTTCGGCCTTAGGGTGCATTTATACTCGTAGATTCGATTTTTGACATAAGCTTTAGCGAGAAATATTGGAATGAAAGTGCGTATGAGACCGAAATTAATTATACGTTTAGTGTAGGTTCTACATAAGCATATAACAGCTCTTGGTCTCACGGAATCTGTACCCAAAATCCAATAGAAATTGCTATAGCATAATTGCCCGGTACTAATATTAATAATAATTTTTAAGGTCCAGGCTAATTATTTCGAACTCACAAAAGCGAAATTTTCCATACAAAATTATCTATTGTGATCTAATAAAGGGTGAGCCATTTATACACCCTTTATTAGAAAAAAGAGCAATAAAATGAACAAAATTAAGTTTGTTGCATATATTATAGCTTTATTAGTAAGAACAAACATTCCCATTAATTATGAAACACAACGTCGTTCAAGTGACTGCCTCGGATGGCTTTGCAGTAGCGCATTCTGTCACTCCGATTTTCCAAGACCTTGTTGATGGTTTCGGGCTGTAGCTCACGGAATGCTTCGACGATATTGGCCTTAAGTGTTGGAATCGTTTCCGGATTGTTGACATAACATCGGTCCTTCACGGTCCAAGGGGGTCAAATCACGACTGATAACACGATTTGGGAATTTGGTGCGCAAAAGATCGATTGTGGCATGGGTTGTGTGGCATGGCGGGCCATCCTGCATGAACCAGAGGTCGTCCAAATCCATGTCTTCAATTTCAGTAAAAAAAAAGTCGGTTATCATGGCTCTGTTTCCAGCCTCATTTTCGAAGGAAAAATGTCCAATGATGCCATCACTCCACAATCCGCACCAAACTGTCACACTCTGTGGATGCATTGGCTTCTCGACAATAACGTGCGGGTTTTCCGAGCCCCATATGCGGAAATTTTGTTTGTATGTTCTGTTCAGCTGCTGAGATCGATGGCGAGTTGATGTTCGTGAATTGAGTCTCACACTCTCGGTTACAGCATCCAAATTCATTTCGGCCAAAACTTATTTTCCAAAAACGCACTATTTGGGCTACACAGCACTCACTTTGGAAATAAGTTTTCAATATTTCCCAACGTTGTTCAAGCGTAAAGCGATTCACTTCGTCCCTATCGGAGATATGATACAGACTTTATGTCGCGATTTCGAGCGGGAAAAAGCTGTCAGTGTCAAAATAACTTTTGATTTAAAAAGAAACCACTAGATGGCCCACCTTGTACAATCAATCTCTTTACAAAAACTATACAAGTGGTGTTCGGGTATGCTGCGTTAAATCAATACCTCTCACCGAGGGTGTTGGACTTTACCATGGATGCGTTTTGTCTTCCTATATATGCACTGAATGATACAGCACAGACTTGGCGAAGAACGTATCGAATTGGGAGATCTGAGGATAAGTCATTTGCTCTTCTCTGATGACTTGGTCATCTTTGGGTCCTCTCAGACTGAACCTTAAGGCGCACTCGATCGGTTTGTAGCCGTTTGTGTTGAAGCTGAGATGAAGTGATGGTCAGATCAACAGGTATGATTCTACTCGACATCGAAAAAGCTTTTGATTCAGTGTGGCATAATGGGCTTACGTATAAAATGACAAATCTTAACTTTCCTCCATTTCTTTGTAAAATTGTCCAAAGTTTTGTTTCGAATCGTTGTTTTAAAGTACATGTTAATAGTAGTGTGTCCGACATCGTATATTTTCATGCTGGCGTACCCCAAGGCTCGGTCCTTGGACCAGTTTTATATAAATTATATACGTCCGATTTCCCGACTCTCCCAGAATGTGAAGCAGCCATATATGCTGATGACACGGCAATACTCTCAAAGCATGAATTCGGTCTCAATATTGAGACGAATTTAAAAAATGCGACTAAAATATTGCAAGAATACTATACTCAAAGTGGAGAATAAAGCTTAATGCCGAAAAGATCCAAGCAATCTTTTTTACACGAAAAAGAAAACCTTGCTTCATTCCGGCTAACCAGCTAATTATTAACGGACACCCTATTAGATGGGAGCCTTCTGTTAAATATCTCGGAATACATCTTGACACAAAACTGACTTTTAAAGAACACAATATGCGGACCCTTAAAAAACGAATTTTGCTATCAAAATGTTATATCCATTTATAAATAGAAATTCATTGCTTTCAAAGGAAAATAAGATTATAATTTACAAAACCATCTTTCAATCAATTCTCTTGTATGGTTGCCAGGTGTGGGGTAAATGTGCTGAATGCCATTTAAAAAAACTACAAATAACTCAAAACAAACTACTAAAGATGATGCTTAATCTGCCCTGGCATCATTCTACTTCAGATCTACATATTAGAACAAATATTGAGTTGATCTCCAATAGAATATTAAAGCTCAATGACTCCTTTAGGATCAGATGCGACATCCCTAATAATCCTCTTATTAATCAATTAAATATAGAATAGCTTAGTTAAACATGGCAATGTCAAATATATTTACCCACTGTTATCTGTTAATTGTTAATCTTATATGTTTTTCTTGTCTAATTATTAATGTTAAATTATATATCTGTTATCTGTTAATTTATTTTTTTTGTTAATTTATTTACACTGTCATAATTATTAAATTATTTATTTATTTATTTACTCTTTTATTTCTTTATTTATTTATTTATTTATTTATTTATTTATTTATTTATTTACTTATGTATTTATTATTTTTTTCTTATTTATTTAGTCATTTTATCTTATTTATTTAATTTTATTTGCTTTGTTTAATACACTTATTCTAGTCATATCTATAGAGTGGCTTATTCTTGTTATAATCGTATATAATACAAAACTATATACATACTTATTTATTCCTTATATAATATTATTTTTTTTTTCTTTTTTTATACCCTCCACAGGAAGGTATATTCACTTTGTCATTACATTTGTAACGCCAAGAAGGATTCACCGGAGACCCTATAAAGTATATATATTCTGAATCAGGATCACATTCTAAATCGATTTAGCCATGTCCGTCTGTCTGTCTGTCCGTCTGTCTGTCTGTCCGTCTGTTGAAAGCACGATAGCGTCCAAACGAATTGACCTAGGGGAATGAAATTTTGTGAGAGGACTTATTTTTACCGTCGTCAGGTTGGTATTGAAAATGGGCTATGTCGGTCAAGTAGTTCTGGTACCTCCCATACAAAACCACTATTAGACCCATGTGTATCTACGTCTGTTGAAATCACGATAGCGTCCAAACGAATCGACTTAGTCAACTGAAATTTTGTGAGAGATCTTATTTTTACGGTCCTCAGGTTGGTATTGAAAATGGGCTATGTCGGTCAGGTAGTTCTGGTACTTTCCATACAAAGTCAATATTCGACCAATTTATCTCTCTAGCTGTTGGAAACACCATAGCGTCCAAACGAACCGACTTAAATGAATAACATTTTGTGGGAGGACTTCTTTTTACCGTTGTCAGGTTGGTATTAAAAATTGTCTATGTCAGTCAAGTAGTTCTCGTACCTCCCATACAAAAACAATATTAGACACAGGCGTGTACCTGTACAGTACATACAGTGGAGGGTATCAAAGCATCGGCCAGGCCGATGATAACACTTTTACTTGTTTTTCTTTTCTGTTCTTTCAAATTGAGGTTTTTTTCGTTGTTTCCTCAGGTTATATTTTGTAATTTTATAGCATCACTCAAAAATATATAAATAATTTTTCAGTAGAAAGATATACATTTGTAAATCATATCTCTGTGCGAATAATGTAAATTGTGCGATAGCAAACTGTATTTTATTAACGAAATAAATATATATCTATCTATCTATCTCCAGAACGCCTATTCAATGCACCCTGCATATTAGTGGAGTCTTGCATTAAAACACGTGGAGAAGTTTCAGTATCTCCAAAAGACCCTAAGAGGAAATCCCCAGGGACAAAATCCCACATTTTTAGATTTGGTGGGTGTTATTAATTCTGTCGCCGCTACACCTAAAATTGGTGTTAAAAAGTGAGATACGTGACCTGATTGAGGTTGGGATGATACTAGACCTGATACACCGAATCGTGAATACCCCTATTATTTTATATGAAAAGTTTTTTCATTGTGAGTGCGTTAAATAATTATAATAATACGCAAACACTAGTCAGATATTCACAATGTTTGTTATCGAACGAAAGGTTTTGAGAATCCCTTGCCTTGATCGCTCGAATACAAAATATTTCTCGCAGTGTAATATTCGATTTTACTTTTTATACTTTTTGTGTGTGATTTAGAGCAGTTACAACATTTCAACTCAATGGTATGCCTGCACCTACTCCACTTCAAACTCTTCGTATAGGTAACTTACCATCATTGCAAAACTAAGTTGACCAAAAAATATTGCTAAACTTTTTGCTTACATTACGAAAGTTAGGTAGGTAGGTACTTGTAGTTTTCTACATTATTTTTTTTTTTTTCTATAAGTTGTGTGTTTCTCAGTAATAGTACCAACCAGCATTTATAATTTCATTTAATTAATTTGAAATTAAATATCCATCCATTTATTATTTTAGTTTTCTCTTCAAGTGATTTTTTTAGCAATTACAATTGGAAAGTTTTACCATTAGCTTTCGAACCGAATTTTTAATCATAGAGTTTGCAATAAGAAAAAATACAGAACAATGCAGATATTGATATAAGGAAATTAATTGTGATTTGAAATAATGGGTGCAGCCATGGAGAACACCTGTATTTTTTGGAGTGAGTTTCAAACTTAATTCCTTATATATTATATACTAGCGGACCCGGCGAACTTCGTCTCGGCCTTCAGATAAACTGCAGAGTGATAATAAAACACAGGTAGTCCAAATTTCAATGTGATTTATTTGAATGGAGTAGAAATCAGTAGAGAGCGATGTAATGTGCTTTCCGGCACAAAAACAAACAACGAAGACAGTTTGCCAACATGCGAATATCAGGGAACGTACACTGTTGTGAAGGGATCACATTAGCGACCACTTATCGTATCAAACAATTAAAAATTATTTAATTGTTCTCTTCGTAACTTGAACCCTAATGGCACACGCCATGTCCCATAGCATACAAATTATGAGTCAAACGACCAAGCATACAACAGTATGTATTAATGAAATCAGACTCCTGGAATGAAACCTCTTGCCCACGCTGAAAGATAGCACAGTGCATACAGTAGATATGTATATGAGCATGAGTATTTCATATCAGAACAATGTAATCAAAATAACGTATGAAGTGACGACAGTCATCCACACGCGGATATGTCGAATAGGCGATATCCGATCAATACATTTTCGGGTTCAAGAACAAGATACAAAGCGAATTCTTTTGCTTAGGCAGCATTTGTAAAATTATAGTATATAACACCAACTTATTTGAAATAAAGATCACTCCATATTTTGACGCCAAACTAACCACTGTGTTTCCATTTAGCAACTCGCTGAAAGCACTAGGAAGGTCTGCCTTCGAAACTGAAACCCATAAGAGGCATTTTTGACAGATGCGCAGAACGAAACGAAAATGAGTGCTCGGAATATATTACCTTGAATATGTGTACTGTGGAGAAGTAGAAATTATGGACTTGATCGAACTCTCTCATCCTGGGTCTACCTAGAGGACGCCTGCCTAATGGTACGCATTTTTTATTTTTATTTTTTTTCTACTACGCAACTACGGTTCTGGATCTGGACTTCCATATTAAGTACAATACCCGTATCCCCGACCGATAGCAATGGGAAGATAATGCGGTAATAATTGACGAAAACATGTTGGAAATATACTTAGTATTTTCTAAATTGTATTCTCCCGAAAATAGTTTTTAGACTACCGAATAGCTGTAGTGTCTTTCAAGTAGAAGTTATGGCTATTCGCAAAGCCGCTGAACTGCTGAAGATGAGGTCGATATCGAATTCAGACATCGTTATCTACACCGACAGTTAAGCAGCCAATAAAGCACTCGAATCAACAATGTAAAGATCCAAATTGGTCATGCACAGTCGTAAATCTTTAAATAAAATCTGAGGTTGGTGCACGGAACGCTGTGTTTTATTCCTAGTCATAGAGACATACCATGTAACTGTAAAGCAGACGAACTAGCAAAGAACGACATGAAAATGGAACTCTCTACTGACTCCTGATTAGCGTTGCAACCATAAACCACATAGAATAGACCGTCGATTCCTCCCACATAACGGACTTTGCCTACAAGCTGCCTGTGGGCCCAGGATTTTTCATGTATTGCCGTATTGGTGCTGTACAAAATCAAAGGAGCGCCATTAACGCACACATACTTGAAAAATCCTAGACCCATGCTATAGCATGGAAAATCATTGCCGCCATTAATTTTGACATTTACACGTATTTACAGTCAGGGTAATTTTTTTCGGGAAGAATCGGGTAGGTGCAGGGATATCGACGGTCTAGTTCTCTGTGGTTCTTGACACCTGTAACTATGTTTCGGCGGATATTGCAGAAATAATCGACTCTGTAAATTACTCCGTACCTAACCTAACCAAACCTACCTACTTCGCACTGTTCAGAGAATGAATTCTCCGAATGATGTAGGTAAATATTTGTTGACGTAGGTATATTCGTTGTCTAAAACATCCACAATTTAATTTGAAGCTGTATCTAAAGCAAGGAACTATTTTTACACCGTGTGTATTCCGGATCTCTATAAACGGCAACTTACTGAAATAGAAATTGATTGTCCCGGCTACTTGGCCAAATTAAAAATCTTCCAGATTTCTTTCTATCGAGTTATTTGAAAGGAAAGGTACCCAGTTTAATACATATTTACTTTCAAAATGAAACCCCCCTTTTGGGGTAGTCCTGAAAGGCTCTCAATACCAATAAAAATTTAGGACTTATGGCCAAGTTTTACATTAAAATAAAAACTGTACTACGACTTACCCCAATAATAGTCCCCAGAACCATGGCATTGCTAAGAGAAAATGTGCCAGTGTGCAGATAATCGCAACTTCAGCAATTGTTGGCACTAATGCCAGCCGCATAATCATAAACCAAAGTTTCTTGAACGATCCTCCATCCAGGCCAAAACCAGCCAGCAGCATAATATTTATTAGTGCCAATTCTCTGCGAAAAAAATCATTGTCATTCAATTTACACGTCGCGTCATCGTCCACATGATAATGACACAAAAATATGTTAGATTGGTAATCTCCGTCTCACCTCAAAACAGCCTCCAAGCCTTCATATCCACTAAAATCTGCTAGTCCCAAATTCGTGTATAGCACACCAAAGAACAGCATTCCAAGCATATCGGGCAAATGGATAAAAGTCACTAAAATCCCAGAGATCTCTGCACCGACAAACAGGAATGCAATCCTCATAACTGTCGTCTCGGGCACAGCATACTCGGGTGCATGGGAGTAGCCCATCATCCAAAGCAGCAGAAATATAACCAGTATTGCCAAGGGCTGTGAAATAATTGGCCAATTCCTAACGAAATTCCTCCATCTGTTGCGATTCACGCGCGTAGGAAGAAGGATAAAGAAAAGGGATAAGTTAGTGATAATACAATGAAATTGAATGGAGCCAAGCCACGGCTGCATGTTGTTCTATGAATCCTGTACAAAGCAAAGAAAGCGTACAGTGTACACCCTGTGGCAGTGCTTTTAATGCATTTTTTTTTTCTCTCACAGCAATGCAAGGGCAGGGATACAGGGATACCTACACATCGAGATGTGTATACATTTAGTGGTGGTTTGGTTATACCCACCAAAGGATTACCAAAGAAACGACCAGTTTATAGCATCTCGTTTCACACTATTCGGTATCCATGGCATCCACACTCAGCTTCTCTGTTATTTTCTTCTAGTATCTACATATATAGATATACTTACATCTTTGGTCCTTTATATTGCTCGTACTGGTGTGATGTTGGATTTAATGAAGGCGACGTCAGAGTGATTGTAGTCTTGCCATTTGGATCAGTGAACGTCTTGTGCTCCTCTTTGACTCCATCGACGCCGGTTGTTTGTTCGCCACTGACGCTATTCGACGTGGTTGTATTCTTCATTTGGTCGGGAGACCTTAGCGCACCTAATTGGAAGCTCGACTTTTCATCGTTCAGCTGGGTCTTGTGAGGGCTGTATGTCGTCATTTCACTGTCACTATTATCTGGAAAGAAACGAAATTGACACACTCGACGAGATGGTAATTGTTGTCGGGAATAGCGCAAAATTTCGAATGACTCCTGCTTGACGGAATAAATTGAAATGAAAACTCAAAGTGGCTTAACGAATTTCGCTGGCGGGGTGGAGGTAGCTAGGTAGACGACGACGTCTATAGAACGTTTCCTTGCAACGGAAATAAGGTGTTAAATGTACCTTAACTCGTTAGCCGAGAACGAGCTAGTGTTAAGCGAGGGGCCCGGAATTGGGGATATTATTTTCTGTTATTGGATCACTGCGACTGGGGTAGGAAACGAACTATATGTCGAACTGTGGCGTGGTCGCTTGCTATCAATTATCTAGGTGATAACTGATGGATGACATTCAAATGAAATTTAATTATCGAACTCATGGGCAAATGTTTACTGAAACAATTGTTATGTTTCACATCGTTCGAGCGAATTTATTTTCGACGGAAAATTGTTGTTAATCAATATTATTGATATATGTTGACGGAAAATGTGGTCAAGTCATGTGGGCAATAATTGGAATAAACAACTTCCATACGATGACGACATTGACATCATTGGCAGAACACAGCGAGCTGTCACTGGTGCGTTTGCAAGTATCAGTACAGAGGTGGCTAAAATGTGTTTAGTGGTGAATGAGGGCAAAACAAAATACTATGCTCAACTATGTCAACAAGAAGGGAGACACAACATCGACGAATTGGACAGAACGTCACGATAGACAGATATAACTCTCAGATAGTTCGGAACTTTGTCTACCTCGGATCCGCTATTAACTCTGAAAATTACATCACATCAGAAATCAAGCGAGAATTACACTTGCCAACCGCTGTTACTCAGTCCTTCTTTATGGCGCAGAATCATGCACGTTATCACAGGCGGATGAAGATCTCCTTGGTCGCTTCGAACGCAAAATTCTTGGAGTGATTTTCGGTCCCGTTTGCGTTGACGGGCTTTGGAGGAGAAAATTTAACAGCGAACTTTAAGAGCTGTTCAGCGACATTGACCTGCTCAGAAAAGTACGTATCAGTCGACCAAGATGGCTAGGACATGTAGAGCGAATGGACACAAACGCTCCGGCCCGAAGAGTCATCGATTCCAGCCCGGACGGACAACGCAGTGGAAGAAGACGTCGCCTAAAGTGGCACGTTGGTTGGATCTCAACCAACTTGGAGTGCGCAACTGGAGGCGGTTAGCCAAAAGATCGTGCTAACTGGAGAGGCGTGTTGGTTGAGGCCTCATTATCGAGCAACTGGGGCCGTATATCAGCAATAACAAGGCGAATGTTGACTTCCAAATCGTCCAATGTATCTGCCTTATCGGCATAGACTATAGTGGCTTCACATACCCCCAAAGAAAGTAATCTAAACGTGTAAGATCACAGGATCGTGGAGGCCAGTTCACAGGTCCAATACGCGAAATTATGCCCTCAGAAAATGTTTCCCACACTAAATTGATGGTGTCGCGCGCCGTGTGGTATGTTGCTCCATCTTTTTGAAACCAAAACTCTGTCACGTCAATTCCATTCAACTGAGGAAGCTCTTAAATCAAGATATTTCCATAAAATCTTCCACAAAGAGGATATGCATAGCTCCAATTGCTGTGCACGATGGCGAATCGACTCATTCGGATTCTCCTGAACAATGCGCTGCGCAATTATCCACTAGAGACTAGAGTGTACGTGGTGCGAAAACGATTCATCGTGTTCCGAATAATTTGCTCAGATGGACGCTTATGTCGCACGACAAGTTTAGCGAACCGAACCTTTATTTTCAAAATAAGTTTGCACAATTTGCACGCGTTGTTCTGGCGCAAATCTATTCATCGTAACCACAAATCAGCTTTCTAATATCAAATTGACAATCCTCTGAATCAATTTAGCCATGCCCGTTTGTCTGTCTATCAGTCTGTTGAAAACACGATAGCGTCCAAACGAATTCACCTATAGTTATATGCGAATGAAATTTAGTGACAACACTTTTTTTTGTATCGCTGTATCGTATCGAAAATGGTCTACGAGGTATATCGGTCAAGTAGTTCTGGTACCTCCAAATATTAGACCTATGTACCTACTGATGATCCGTACATATACTAACGTAACATACCTATAGCATTTTGCATGCATGACTTGTATGCAGTGCCGAGGGTATCAAAGTAACAAAGTGTAGGCCGATGATAATACTTTTACCTGTTTTTCATACAAATTAAATAAAAAAAAATAAGTTTGCACCACTGTGTCGACCCTTATAAAACGAATTTTGTTAAAATTCCTTCTTATCGTGCACCTTGAAACAATAAGGACCCTATAAATTTTAGGTTTCCAGGTCAGAGGATGTACTCTGCTTCTCTCTAACTACATGAAAATAATCAGCAGAATATTTGCTTTTAACAAGATGGTTCCGCATGCCTTATTTTGGAAAAAAAAACGAGTTATTGGAGGAAGTGTTTGATGAGATCATAATCCTGGAAAAGATGGACCTTTTCTTGGCCTTCAAGATCATGTGACCTTACACCGCTGGACTATGGGGTACCTACTTGAAGTCCGTGGTGTATGAAAGCAAGTCAACAATGATTCCAGCCTTGAAAATCCAACATCGAACGCACAAAAAATTGGACCTCCAGGAAACTGACTCCGGGGCGCTTTCGTAGTAGCGAGCGTATAGTATGCCCGAAATAACTTTTAATGAATGCATTGAAATCCTCCAAACAATTCCCAAGAAAACATTGAAAAACTTGGGCTTCCATATCCAAAGGGATTGAGAACATTTTTATTTTCATTTTTGAAAGCGGACATTTCTCTGGTCACCAACCCCGAGAAAAAGTGTAATTGGGTTTCGGTTAAAGACAAAACGGGAGAGATAGGTATTAACGCTAAAGAAGTCCTTTTAACGTACTTCCTAAAATGTCTATCAAAATCCAGAACAGCATTCCAAATTTTTCCGAAATTCCTTTTTCTATCACAATTTTACCACTTACACGCATAAATTTCAATTAAACTCTTAAAATTAAAAACTTTTCGCCACACTACACTTGAAAGTAAGCACAACGCAAACCGTTCATTTCAATATAAAAAAAAATTAAAAACTAAACTAAACCAACATACAATTTAATGCAAACAAAAATTCATAATACGTTCGCGATTCACTCCTATTTGCAACTGCAAACGGATAACAATAAAATTTTCCAGAACTTCGAGCTCATTTTTTCGCACAATATAGCCATCGAATGGAAGAATACAATTAGCGGTGCTAATAAACACAAAATAATACACTATACACACAATGAATTAAGCAAACTCTTCCCAAATTCAATGGATAAATACAGAATATTCAGATGTTGGTAGATGTTAGCACCTCTGGTGTAGCGTTAACCAAAATTGTATCTGATTCTCTTACGTGTGTATCTGGATCTGGTTTCTTTGCTGTATTGGTTTTGATTTGTCAACCTGTAGCTAAAACAAACAATCCGATCCGACACCGACATCAAGTTAATTAAATACGACATGTGCTCCTATATGGCGCAGCCATCTCACGTGCGGAGGTTCCCTTAAAAGCCAGCGTAAACAATTTATTATCGACATTATTTCTAATTAAGATGAAACAGAAATAAAACATTTAAAACAAATATTCGTGCGATGTGGTCGAGACTCGAGAACAAACGCTTGGCGCACGCTACAGTCTACTAATCTAATATTAATTAGTGTTCCGCACACATGTTGGCAAACACTAGACCATCTACCCTATGCGATAAGAAGAATCTGTGAGAAACCGCCTTATCGGTAATGTTTACACTTGCTATTCACTGTTCGTTGAATGTATTGTCAACATGTTGTACAAAAGACAAACATGAAGTATCGCCGCTCCGTTGCTCGTACACCAGTATGACGTCATGGTATATAGACTATCACGGTTTTGCTTACTCACAAGTCACGACTCACATTCACCTTCCCCACTTTTTGATATCTTTATTTGGCTCTGTTATCGCTGTCTAGATCCACATGGGTGGGTTATTCTTGATTCTTGAATGCACTTTAACTGATTACTCGTATGTGTACAAATAAACTGTACCTACCAGTTTACCAATAATCAAACAACTCAAATGATTTTACTTGACATTTCTGACCGCCTATTTGTTGGAGCATGCGCTTCTATACGAAGGCTGCTATAGATTTTGTGGATTTGAGAGTCGGCAGGCTATTCTCAACCGCGCGTGAATCTATTTTAGACCGACGGAACTATCTCTCAGCTGATTCATATATCTATACCTGATTGTTCATATTTTACGTTGGAATCTATTATAATATTAAAAGCCGACCCGATTTCTTGTGATAGTCATTTACCCTACTTAAAGAATACAAAATCCATTTTTCTTTTTACCAAATTGAAGCTTACCACTCATAGATATGTTATGAAGAACAATAATTTGAAAAAAACATTTGTAAAATAGGTAAATTAATATTTTTAAATTGCATTGGTTACAACAACAACAAATAAAGAAAATTAATATTTCCCCTTCGCTCAGTCGAAATTCTACTTTTTGCGATCGTGCGACAGGACAAACAAAAACAAAACCACATCGTCATACGTATACGTGGGGTGGTGGGTCTGTGTACCTCATTCGAAAGGGGTTGATTTGTTTTCTCAGTGAGTGCTATGGTCAGCAGGAGCAGCTGTATGTACAATTGTACATAGTGATCGTATGTCCAATGCGGGATGGGGTGCGTGCTGCAGTATAGCATGGGGTAGGTATAATATTAATAATCTTCATAAGAGAAGAGACGTACAAACCAGGTAACAGTGTAAAGTTGGGTTGGGGTAGTTGTTTGGATTTCATATGAAGAGGGAAACAATTGAAATGAGAAGCAGTATTGTATGAACAAGTACCATGGTCATGGAAAGGGAGGGCGGTGCAGAGGGTGCACATTATATTTGTTGTCTTCCATTCTCCATTGGCGTAGGTATATGGCGATCCGATACTTTTTAAGAAGTTTCACTTCTTTCACGCGTACGGACTTGCACGGTCCCTGGATGGTTGAACTTTAGATTCACAATTGGACCCGGTAGGTGGCGCTGCAATCGAGTTCCAGGAATTTTATTTATTTCCTTCTAAACGCCTGGACCGATTTTGCTGAAATTTGGTGTGTGTGTGTTTGGGGGGATCCCTGGATGGTTAAGGATCCGGTAGGTGGCGCTGCAATCGAGTTCCAGGAATATTATTTATTTCCTTCTAAACGCCTGGACCGATTTTGCTGAAATTTGGTGTGTGTGTTTGAGGGGATCCCTGGATGGTTAAGGACTTGGTAGATGGCGCATCAATCGAGTTCCAGGAATTTTATTTATTTCCTCTTTAAATGGATGTTTATAGTGGGTCAAAACAATACAAACCAAAACAAAACAAAACACAGTTGTTGTAAAGTTTCACCTCAGTAGAGTGCTTATACTAATGAAGGTGAAGCACATACTCATTTTTTTTTGTCGTTCTGCATGCATGTTGCGTTGCTTTGTGTTTAAATGTATGGTGGTCGAATTTCGACCACTGGGTGAGCCTAGTTGGAATTAATTGAGTAGATTGGTCAAGGGAAATTATGAAGTTCTGAATTGAACTATAGAACATTTAGAGGTTGCTGAGTGTTATTAGCAAAGGTGGCTGTTTCAGTAAATGAATATTATTTGGCAGTATAGGGAATACGTTGCAACGGTCTCTTGTCGTAACTTTTTCTACAAAATTATTCTGAATGGTGAGACTCATTTCCATTTGTATGGATTGGGTGTGTAAACAAATGGAACTGACGCATCTTACTTATTTACTTTTGATTGCGCTACAGTCCGGGGGCGGACCTGGACCAACATGCTTCTCCAGCCAGCTTGATCAAACGCTAGCTGGCTCCAGTTGCGAACGCCATGTTGATTGAGGTCCCCTTTTCCAACTGCGCGCGCCACCTTAAGGTCGTCCTCTCTACCTCGTTGTCCCTCTGAAGTAGAGTTGAAGATTCTTCGGGCCGAAGAATTGATGTCCATATGCTCTATATGTCCCAGCCATCATTGTCGATTAATTCTAAATCCTTTTGACTATACTCTGTCCAACAAAAATTGTCAGTACAGGGAAGATAGGGCGTTTGTCTCTCAGTCTGGTTGCAATCACTTACATAAATCGGTCCCTCTTTAAAGCTCTTACAGGGTTCCCATTGTTTGTATGATAATTCGCCATAACTCAGAGAGCAAAACTATTAGGGTTACCATCTTCCAATATTAAATAAAAATATTGCTGAACAAAATAAATTTCGTTTATCTTTTTAATTTTCCGCTTTAGTTTGTTTTCCAACAAAAAATAAACACAAAAAAACATTAGCTGCATTTCCAACGGCTTCCGATTTACTTTTAAAAAGGCCATAGAATTTTTCAGTTGCATCAACAATTTGTTGTTTCTTTTCTACACTTAGATCCTTTGAAGACTTTGCAGCCATGTTTCTCTTTATTCATATGCACAATAAAGTAAACCATTTGCTTAGATGCACTATGCGCGATTGAGATAACAACCATTGTTTCCGCCTTATACAAACAGGCAATTAGAATACAAAATTATATAACCACGACGCAATGTCATATACCTAAACAGATGGTAAAAGGACTGCACTTGTGAAGCTGTACATACATTTTTGAATATAGACATGATACCTAGATTACAATATTTGTTAAAAAAAAAAGAATTACCCTGTAGTGCAGATCTTCGCGGAAACAGTAGTAAAAAAGGATCATAAAATCCTTTCAAGGCATTATCTTTACTGGGGACGGTTGACTGAATGTGGTAAAACCCAACGACCGACAATAAGCAGTATAGGTTTACCTGCATCGTCATTTTGATATTTCAGTGAAAAAAACTATTTGATGAAAAAATAGACAAATATGCCAATAGAAAAATATGATCTACAAAGTGAAATATGTATTTATACCCAAATACGCAGAAATATGCCCTAACGAATAGGGCTGAAAATTATGTACTTAGTTTTGTATATTAAAATATTTAACACGATATCCCAAAAAAAAACATGCTTTTGTATGAATCCGATTGCCCTATTAATTTATCGCAATATCACTACAACCCACTTATGATCACTTTTTGCGTTAATGAAATGAATGCATTTAAACACCTCACGAATAAACCTTCTAAAAGACAACATAAAAAAAAAAATGGTTTAACTGAATATTATGGATCCTTCAGAAATACAAACAAACTAAAACCGAATGGCAACACCCCACATAATAATTCGTTCTCAAAAGCACCAAAACCGAAAGTTCTTTGACAAAATCCATAGAAACACCCTTAATGATATGTTTTCATTGTATGCATGGTAACACTCTTCTGATGTGCTTTCCTCACATACACTGCTTATTTTCGTGGATGATAAATCAGCGTTGCCACTAAAATCTATAGCAAATGTAGTACGTCAGCCAACAAAATGTAGCATTTTTAAACAAAATGTAGTACCAAATGTTTTTTTTAACTTTTTTAATGGCGATAGTTTGCATGCAGCCGATGAACATAAAAGTAGGTGTTGCTACTGCATCCTTTTTTAAATAGATTTGGGCAGATATTAACCCCGCTAAGAGGTCACCGCATAGCCCTGGAGTGCTCCTGTGAAATAAGGCATTATCAGAGCAAAATTTCATCGGAATTGCCTTCCTTGAGCTGCTGAAATCCAATACATCCACCTTTTACAGCACACTCATCAAAGTATCTAGCTATTATCACTTGGTAGGTTTCGGTTGACCCATTGGTTTACTACTAGTTGTTTGGCAATATGTAATTTGGCAAAAGCGCCAATTCAAGTTTTGACAAGGGAAGTTGGTTTTGTCCGACAACATTTCAGACTTCGACCGATCTCACTGTCAAGTGTCATTGCACACATTCTTTAGTAATTCCGGATTGAATTCATTTGCCCTAATACGGCAGAGTTGAATGCAGTACTACATTATGCAAACAATTTCAGAACGGTATGATGCTGAAGTCGGAGTCCGAAACCACGTTCAAAAACCGATCCATATTTGAAGTTTCTTGCAGGTGCAGGTGCAGGTGAATTCTGCTGATAGACAGAGACAAACACTTGGTGCCGTACGTAAATGGAAGCATTCAGATGAAGAATTCCATTTACTTTAGAATGATGCAAAGTTTCTATATCTATTTATTTAGTTATAAAAGCAAAAGTGAGAAAATTTACAAAAGAAACGTTTTTCGTAAAAAAGTAAAATGGTTAGGTGGAGCTTAAGAAATGTAGTACTTTAGGGTAACGATGTAGTATGTAGTACATAGTTGAAAAATTAAGCAAATATGTAGCACAGTACTACATAAGTAGTACAAGTGGTAACGCTGATGATAATAGCAAGCGAACACAAAACGATCATGCTCATTCTGCTCGCGGTTGTGTGGCAGACTGGTTGTGGTGGTCTGTATGCGAATTTTGGGAAAATTATGACTATAATTCCTTGGTAAGTCAGTGGTTTGGTTTTTATTTCAGTGGCAATTCTTGTGTTTGAGTGCCGTGAGAGTACCTACAGGCACCATTGGTAGAAAAAAAGCTCCCCCATAAGGCCTGTACTGACAATTTTTGTTGGACAGAGTATAGATCTATATCGCTGGACAGCCCGTAGCTTCTCGGCCAGACTTCTGAGATACAAACTGGGCCAAAGATCACACGGATAACTTTTCGCTCAAAGCAACTGAGTGTGTTTTCATCCGCCCATGCTTCTGCGCCATATAACAGGGCGGGGATGATAAGGGAGAGGGCTTTGCTACTCAATTGCCTTCTAACCCCGTAGAAACAGCGATTGGCAAGAATAATTCTTCACTTGATCTCAGCGCTGATGTCAATGCTTGAGTTGACCGCAGAGCCGAAGTCGACAAAGTCTTTCATTACTTCATTAGATGTCCATTGTTACGTCAATGTCATAGGCACCGATGTTGAATGTCCTTTCTTGTGAACAGCATAATATTTCGTTTTGATTTCATTCACCGCTAGTCCCATTTTTGCCGCTTCTGACTCATTACTCACAAATGCACCACTGACAGCTCGCCAAATTCTACCGATTATGTCCATGTCATCGGTGTATGCGAGTAATTGCACAGACTTTTGAAAGATTGTACCTCCGGGGTTGGCTTGTGAGTTTTGGGCAATTCATTCAAGTATACTGTTCAAGAAATCACATGACAGCGCGTCACCTGGTCTAAGACCTTTCTGACGTCACCTCAAACGGTTCGGTGGTGTTTTTACCGACTTTAACGGAGCAGCGAGAGTTCTCCAGCGTCACCCTGCACAAACGGACAAGTTTAGAGGGGATGCGAAAACTAGACATGTCTGTATAATTCATCTCTATATACAGATACACGCAACCTTAGAATCGATGAATAGGTGGTGGGTGTCGATTTGAAATTACTTGGTTTTTTCTAAGATCTGCCGTAGTGTGTAAATTTGGTCAATGGTGGACTTTCCAGGCCTAAAACCTAGCCTATCAGGTTGCTGACCATTATGTTCAATGCACATTTCTTCGCCTTGCTTCGATAAAAAGTCATATAATATATGTGATGTATATGAATACTTTTTGGCCTTACTGTGGGATTACGGTAGATTAAGCTCTCTTAGTTTTAAGCCACTTGGTTATTTAGTTTTTAACAATAAAGAAGTTAGTTGTAAGCTGGACATAGCGCGTTTCATTTCGATCGGTCTAAACCTCTCTCCTAACAGACACAAAACTGGCGACGAGGAAAAAAAAAAAAGTTAGAAACCACGCGGCTAACACATTAATTGAACGATTTTGTATAAATACTTGCATTTACTTGCGATAAAATAGTGCTTTACGTCGGCAAAGAAAAAAAAAATCAAAGAAACGACAAATAAATAGTGCAATTGGTGTCATTTCATGAAGTGTATAATGTACGGTACATACGAGTACATATGAGTAAAATAAAAAAAATAATAATACCTATATGTACATAATTGTGTAACGGTGTCATCAAGATCGTACCATCTTTAAATTAAGTACAAAGTGTAGCTTTGCGCATTATATACAATATACATGTACTACATGCATACGCTAAATATAAATGGAAACGGTTGAAATAAAAAGTGAAGAAGAAAAAGTCACAGAAGAAGAAGAAGAAGGAAAAGAAATCGCAAGTACAAGTAACGTTATTAATTCTGAAAGTGGTAACTGTGAAAAACCGACAGAAACAGATCGATTAAAAATGTCAAATTTCATAGGAAGAATTGAATTTTTTAATATTGGTGACGACTTTAGTTCCTATGTAGAAAGGATGCAGCACTTACTGAAGCTAAATAAAGTGTCTGCAGATGAAGATAAGGTATCGTTTTTGATTGGGGTCGGGGGAGCTGAATTATATAAAATAGCTAAGACATTGGTGGCACCGCAAAAACCCGAACATCTAAAATTTGAGGAGTTAATTTCAAAGCTGAAAACTCACTTTAGTCCAAAAAAAAAACATTACGGCCGAGAGATTTAAGTTTTTGAACAGAAGTCAGGGAGTTGAGGAAACCATATCAGACTTCATAGTTGCAATTAAAAGTTTATCTGATACCTGCAATTACGGCTCATTTTTATCAGAAGCATTAAAGGATAGACTGTTGATGGGCCTGAAAGATAAAAAAATTCAAAGCAAATTAATTGATGTAGGAGATTTGACATTCGAGAAGGCTTGCGAGGTAGCACTCAATATGGAGATGATACAAGCGGAGATGATTATGATGGGTGGTACAGCGGAATCATCTATTAATACCATTAATCGAAGAGACAACGACAAAGTGCAGCATCAATTCAGGCCACACCCAAATCGTAAAGAGGAGACTACAGGGCACCAGCATCAGCGTGGTCGAAGTTCATCCAGAAGTAGGCAATCTCCCAATATTCAGTGTAATTTCTGCAAGAAGTGGGGACATATCCAGAAATATTGTTTTGAGGCTAGGGCTATGTATAAGAATAAGTATAATAAAAACAAATACCAAGGAGGTAAAATGAACAAAACTAAAAATATTAATAAATGTGAAACTGATGAAATAAGTGAGAATATGTCTAAATTAGATATCGGATATTTAAATTGTGTGAAAGCCGGCAATAACCCTTTATATATATTTGTAGATTGTAATGGTAAGCAGTTGAAAATGGAGGTCGATACAGGTGCTTGCACGTCAATAATGCATGTTGATACGTATAATTGCATGTTTAAGGAACTCGAAATAATGAAATCGGGAAAGAAATTGCATGTGATTTCAGGAGAAACAGTTAATGTGGTAGGGTTTATTGAGGTGAAAATGAAAACATCTGAACATGAAAAGGTGTTTGCAGTGGAATTGGTTGTAGTGGAGAGTCCGAAGGCTTTTATTCCCTTGCTAGGCAGGTCAGCATTAGATAAGTTATTCCCGAGCTGGAAACAAATATTTTTTTTAGATGGAAATATGAAGGTTAATTCGATTTGTGCGGGGAGTCTTGCTTTTAATATTGTAGAAAAGTATCCGGACGTTTTTAAAGGTAATAAAACCACTTCAATTGACAAATTCAAAGCAAGTATTGTTTGTGAAAAGATAAGTGCACCAATATTTTGTAAACCTTATAATGTAGATACCATTTGGAAAAAGGAAACAGGTAGAGGAAGAGTTAGAAAGATTGATGGCAGATGACGTTATTTATCCAGTGAGGTATAGCGCTTGGGCATCACCCATAGTTGTGGTTGAAAAGCCCAATGGTCAAATTAGACTTTGTGTTGATTGCAAAGCGACCATCAATAAATATATTCGTACGGATCATTATCCATTACCTCGAGCGGACGATATTTTTGCCAGCTTAGCCAACTGCAGTTATTTTTGTGTTTTAGATTTAGAAGGCGCGTACCAACAATTGGAGGTTAGTGAAGAATGCCAGGAACTCCTGACTATAAATACCCATAAGGGACTGTTTCGGTTCCGAAGATTAGTTTTTGGGGTTAAATGCGCACCGGCCATATTTCAATCCATAATGGATGAAATTCTAAAAGGCATCCCAATGGTGCAATGTTATTTGGACGACATCCTTATAGGCGGAGTTAATATGGAAGATTGTAGGAAGAGTTTAATCCAGGTATTAGAAAGATTAAGCAAGTTCAGGGTTCGGGCAAGATTGGATAAATGCCAATTCTTCAAAACCGAAATTGAGTATTTGGGTCACACAATTTGCGCGAAAGGCATAAAGCCTAACCAGAAAAATTTAGAAGCTATTCAAAGAGCACCGTCACCCAAAGACCTGACTCAATTGAAAGCTTATTTAGGTCTTCTTAACTATTATTCGAGGTTCATACCGAATTTATCCGCCGAACTACACGAGTTGTATAGATTAACAAGAAAAAATGTGAAGTTTTTGTGGACAGACGAATGTGAAAAAGTTTTTAAAAAAAGTAAGGAATTAATTTTTTCTAATAATATATTGGCACATTTTGACCCAAAGAAGGAGATAGTTTTGCATTGCGATGCAAGCCCTTATGGTGTGGCTGGGGTTCTGTCCCATGTCATTAATGGAATAGAGCGTCCAGTACTCTTTGCGTCTAGTTCCCTTAGTCCGGCAGAGAAAAATTATTCTCAATTACATCGGGAAGCGCTAGCCATTATATATTCAATCAGCCCCTGCCATAGCTGCGGGAAGGATACACCGCTGGGCAGTTTTCCTCAGCATGTATCAGTACAATATTGTTTATAGAAAAGCGTCCCAAATGACAAATGCCGATGCCCTTTCTCGGGTACCTTTGCCAGAACCAACAGGACTGGAAAGAGATACTATAAAGTCTTTGAAGGAGAACGATTTTCCAGAAATCGATATAGAGGATGTGGAGAAAGAAACCAATAAGGATTGGATTCTCAAAAATGTCTTAAATATGATAACGGTGGGTTGGCCATGTTCGGTAAATCAGCAATTTACCAAATTTTTCCATAAAAGAGCTTCGTTAGCCAAGGAAGACAACTGCATATTTTATGGAAATCGGCTGGTTATTCCAGAAGTATTGAAGGGTCGAGTTTTGAAAATATTGCATGACGGGCATATAGGTATAGTCCGCATGAAAATCCTTGCGCGCTCATATTTTTGGTGGCCAGGAATCGATACGGATGTGGAAAATTATGTCCTCGAGTGCGAAGTTTGTAATGCCTCAAATAACCGACCAATTTCTAATATCCACAAATCATGGCCCGAGGCAAATGAATTCTTTGAAAGAATTCATATTGATTTCTTCCACTTTAAAGGTGCAACATTTTTGATATTGGTGGATTCATTCAGCAAATGGTTGAATGTCAAAATAATGAAAAGTACTAGTGTTGAATTTGTTGTCACTGCACTTAGATCTATTTTTTCATATTTTGGACTTCCAAAGGTTTTAGTGTCCGATAATGGCCCTCCTTTCAATTCACAGGACTTCATAAAGTTTTGCAACTCCAATCATATCAAATGCATGAAAAGTCCACCATATCACCCCCAATCTAATGGGGCAGCGGAAAGAGCTGTTCAAACCGCTAAATCGAGCTTCAAGAAAATTATTTTAGAAATGGGCGATAAAACTATTCCTCTGCAAACACTTTTAGATAAGTTTTTACTGAAATATCGTGCAACACCTACCTCAGGATCAAAAAAATCTCCTAACGAAATCATATTCAAGTGTAGACCAAAAACGTTACTGGATCATATAAATCCGGATCGCGATGGCAAGAAGGTAGTTCGAATAGCTCATGACCAGATTCAGTGTCACAACAAAAACGAGCAAGACCCAAAACGTTCATTTACAACTGCAAACCAGTTCGATTTAAAAGAGGGGGATAGGATACTATATAAGTTAAAATACAAATTTGAATTTAAATGGATTCCCGGTATTGTTAAGCGTAGAATCGGTAAAGTTATGTATCTCATAAACATTGATGGAATGCATCGCACAGCTCATGTATCACAACTAAAAAAAAGTAATTTGAAATCGGTTTATTTTGCTTCCACCAATGTTTTAGGGAATCATAACAAAACGAATATTATTACAAATAATCGTAAACGATCTCACTCAGTTGCTTTTGAAAGTTGTTTAAGAAGATCAAAAAGATTAAAAAATGTTAAGATTAACTACAAACTTTAAATCTAATTATTAACCGAGATTTTTTTGATTTTAATGAATTGAACATATTGACATATAAAATTAATGAATTAAATATATTGAAATACAAATTTAATGGATTGAATATATATATTGAAATGCAAATATTACATTTAGTTATTTTATATTGAATTCTTCATATTGGTGTTAAGTTTATCTAAGTTGAGAGGAATGATGTATATGAATACTTTTTGGCCTTACTGTGGGATTACGGTAGATTAAGCTCTCTTAGTTTTAAGCCACTTGGTTATTTAGTTTTTAACAATAAAGAAGTTAGTTGTAAGCTGGACATAGCGCGTTTCATTTCGATCGGTCTAAACCTCTCTCCTAACAGACACAAAAATATGAAGGCGTATGAAGGCGTTTTATAATAATACAAATATAAACAACTACCGTAGCCCGTGCACACTTCGTGGTGCAAAATAATTAAATAGATACCTAAACCGTTTTTAATGTACCACCGTCTGTGGTACACAACATTTTTTGTTTCTCCAGAAATCGTATTGCCTAGATAATATTCTTGACTTCCAGGATAATGCATTATTCATAATCATAATCGATGTTACAAATTTTAAAAACGTTGGATTCCAATTCAAAGACTGCCGCCCGACTTTGCCCGTGCACAGGAATTATATTGTTTAGTTCTTAGTATGGTCTTAGGTAATAAATGCGAGAAAAGAGAATAAATCGATTTGCTAGCATTTTCTTTCCGCCTTAACCTGAAATAACTCAATACGAACAAAACAAAAAAAGAATAATGAAAATCGGTCCAGCGGTTATCGAGATATAAGAAGCCATCGAGTTTCTCACCACACAAGAAGTTTTTTGTACAGGATGTATACGATTTTGAATGTTTTTTTTTTGTATGGGCGGTGCCACGCCTCTTTGCCCAAGTTTTACGAAACTTCACAGAAATCATATATATGGACTAATACCAAAGATGTGTGGAAGTTTGGTTAAAATCGGTAAATGCGTTAAGGCGTGAATTGACGAGCTCAATTTTTATAGGTATACAGTTATACACTCCGCGCCACTTGAATAGCACACCCCCAAAGGTCGGTTTTCTATCGCCCACTGGTCCCAAACCAAGCATGCTAGAAACCTAATTTTTTTTTTTAAATTAAAGTTCATTTAATTGTTGTGATTTGACCTGAAGGAAGATTTAAAAATAAAGCTTTACCTAAGTATTAACAAAAATTTGTCAACTAAAAACATGAAAAAAGTGGGTCTCTAATTTTGCGCCCCTTGAATAGAACACGAAAATAAATATAGAATATAGAAATGGCATGAACGAAAAAATCATTTTAGAGAATTCTGCTTCTTTTTAACACAAACTTTACTTAAATTTAAGGTAATTGGATTATTTTAGATTTAAAAAAAATTGTTCAATTGTGTTTTGAGCCATCTTTCTGCTCCATAATTCACACATCTGGTTTGGAAGGGGTGCATATACAAATTGACCAAATAATTTAGCGAAATTGAGCCCCAAGCTAATTTGATGGCTTCGGCTAGTTTATATACAGTCGAACATTGTTGTCCCGATCCATAAACTTGACGTGTCACCCATTGCCAAACATTTTCGATGATATTCTAATCCGGTGAGTAGTCCGCTCAGCTTAATAGCTCCACAATTTGGGTCTATAAATACGTTTTAACAACCCGGGCTGTATGTATTGGCGTTTTATCATGTTGTTAGATCCACGGCAGATGTCCAAAGAGGTTACGAAAATATGTTAAAGCCTTATCAGTAAGACAACGCATTCATTGAGGTTAACAAAAATTGTAGTTTTCGGGTGCCATAATACGAAACGGCCCCCACACCATCACACCTTCAACTCTGCTATGCAGTCGGTCCAAATGATGAGTTTCTTTGCGAAGGTTATGGAAATAGTAGCTATATAGCCATCGGGGCCTTCCAAAATAATTTTTTTTCGTCGGAAAAGACCACACGGTGCCACTACGAAGTCCAGGCCACAAAAACGAAGGCTTGCTCTTTTCGAACCAGGTTAAGAGGTGTCTTCTTCTTGATTTTTAGTCTTTTTATAACCATGGCATTCGAAATAATACGACGAATAGTGGTGAGCCTTGCTTTGATACCACATTTTTTCCTGGTGTTTGGAAGAGTCGTGAGAATTTTACGCTTTTCCTAATATAAGTCGCCTCTCCGCAGTCGTAAGCACACTATGTATGCGGCCTTTCACGTTTTTATCCATAGTTAAACCCATTACTTAAAAATATGGATATAACGTGTCGGCTCATCTAGATTAAATTACCCAATTTGACAATAGATAGGCTAGTGTCTTTTAATCTTTGATTTGTCCTTTTTCCGCATCGGTTAAGGCTTTTTCTCCACCCATTTTATTTCTTTTGTTAACTAAATATTCTAAATTAACAAAAAATTCAATCAAAGAAAAATATGAGCTCACGTGCCAAACATAGGTAGCGGTCAAACTAAATGCATGTTCTATTCAAGTGGCGTAAAATTAGGGGCCCCCTTTTTTCCTGTCTTTAGTTAACAAATTTTTGTTAATACTTAAAGCTTTATTTCCTTCTGGTCAGATTATAACAATTAAATGGACTTTAATTTAAAAAATTAGGTCTCTAGCATGCTTGGTTTGGGATCGGTTGGCAATAGAAAACCCACTTTAGGGGGTGTGCTATTCAAGTGGCGCGGAGTGTATATAGATTGACAAAATTAATATATAATGTAACAATAAAAAATTATGCTTGCTTTGATATTCACAATTCTTAAAAATGAGTGCAAAAGACGAAAATTTAATCACCACCGTGAGTAATATTGAATTAACAACAGCAGTTTCACTTACCACATTACCGAATGATGCTGAAGCTGAGTGACTTTTTTTTTACATGACGTGGGCGACGTTTTACATTCAGATTGCCGGTTCCGCATTCCACACAGCTGGTAAAAAAATCGCTATTTCGTGATAAATTTAGCCGCCAAAATAGTGCTTTTTAACACCATTAGACCATTTTCCTTTGAGGCTAAAGAAAGCATCCACTCTCGCCCGGTACTGTGCTGTGGTCTGGATCTCAACTCTCAGAAACACATAGGTACCTGAATAAAACAGGAATACTGCCATTTAACTCATACAACTACTGGCCACCACAATCAATGTCCACTTGATATGGGTGCCAGGGATATGAAGGCAATGAAACATAGATGTCGCGATTTGTCTTCGGTGGAAGGCGGGGGGTGACCGTAGCAGTCCAACCCCCCGTCTGTTGCCTCTGACATGACGGGGTCCTCGAATTATCGAGATGAGGTTGATTGGTGTAGTCAGCTCCTCCAGTTGGCACAATCAAAAGTAGTGTGAAAATCTGGCTAGAGGAAAATACATATGTTCCATTTCTGTAGGGATACCGAAACAGGCAAGCCGAAAACTTTATACCAAACAGTTCCCACAAAAATACGAAATAACTACAACAATTAAGTAGAAGTCAGCTTCGACTGGTCACAGGGCTCACAGGTTTGCTAACAGGACACTGCCGTGTCAAAAAAAAATGCACTTGATGACCATGGTTTAGCACAAGACAACACACGCAGATTCTGCAACGAGGACGTAGAAACGGCAAAAAAAAGCATATTAGATATATGTCCCTGCAACTGTTTAATCAAAACATGCCAGAGTTATCTAGACCTAGCCGCTTTTATAACAAATAGCGGCATCATGGATGAGCTATAAATGGAGGATATCACAATAGGCCCACTTGTGGCGGCAGTGATCTGGGATTCAGTATACCACCTCCCCCCTACAATCTAATCTAATCTTAGGGGCATGAAAGTTAATTTGGCCAATAGTGAAATATTGGTCTTCCGAAGAGTTGGAAGACTACCAAGGCATGGAAATTGTTGCAAAGTACTGATTGAAATGGACTGATTTATTGCTGCTTGCAGAACAGTACAATCGTATACACCACAGCTAATGAATATTCTTGGTTAAAGGAGATAGATAAACTGCAACGAAACTTCACAAAAAGGATATTAAAGCTGCCTGACCTTAACTAAACTATACTTGATGGCGATTAAAAGTGAAGTGAAAGAAGGCCAGAAGGTCAAGACACACAATATGCGCTATATTGCAAAGGCATTGTATGAACACGACGCAGAAAGGTTGCCATATAAACTGTCGTATCTGATAATAATTAAAGAGATTTCTTGGTTTATAGAATGTCCTATCAGTCAAAACGGGTGACAGAGATTAACAATAATCAAACATCGGAAGCAGCGCATATCATGAACATTTTGTAGATATTATCAAAAGCCACAAAAAAAGGCAAGTGCAAATCTACAGAAAAAAAATAACTTTTAAACTCAGCGGATGTTACAATAACAACTACTTCACAAGCTAGATTACTTGGACTAGTCAAAGCACGAGCGTATACCTTATCCATTGAAATGGAAAAAAGCTTTAAATAAAAAGGTACGAGATTATGCACAGTATGGAATTTGAAGCGAGAGGAAATAATTTACCATTTTATAGGGAGATGCGAGATGCCCTGTGCTTAGGAAGATTAAATGAAAATACTTCGATAATAATATAATCTCCGATGAAGCAATAATCAATATTTTAAATGGAAGCTTACGTGTGCTGTGCAAACCTGATAATAGAGGAATTTAATTAAATTGCATATAAATAAATTGAAAAAATTAATAAACCGCTCTACCGACAGTCTGTCTAGTAAATGGGGGGATGCTCTTACTTTAGGGTTGAAGTACAAAGGTAAATCCTCCACTAACGATTCATAAAATAAAAGAAAATATCAGAGCTGTACAAGTATTCGTGAATTTAAGCCGCAATTTTGGGCGGCAAAGGGTATTGAAAAATTGCATCAAAGATTAACTAATAGGCAGACCCAATATTGTATTCGAGAACTAACCCCAGAGTGGATTAAAATAAAATCATCGTAAATTTTAATAAAAATGGTTCGTATTTTTATTATGCGTTAATGACACCTCTTGTTGTCGCAACCATCATTTGTCCCACAAATGATTTTATCTACCAACCATCAGCCAAGTTGACTACATTCCGATTGGCGTAATGCATACGCTTCTATAGTATTTGGGATGTGCGGAAACCTCCTAAGCTGCCAAAATTGACTTGGATCACTACCTTGTAAGAATTCCGATATCCACCCACCCGAACAAAGGAATACTCCGAGAAATTTCAGCGTGTAGTTGCCCAATCGCAACACACTGCCTTGAGATTGGTCCTACAACAGCAAAAGCTAGCGCAGAAGACCAGTCTGGGCAACTGTGTCAAAAAACTAACTACCACCACGAAACATTGTTTGATGAACAATGTCGACCAGCACTCGCCCCAAAGTCGAGATATGAACGTGGATCAGCTGCAGAGAGTATCTACTATTTTCCAATGCATAATTGAGATCTTAGCATCGTTTGCCCGATTCACAAAAACAGCAGACCTCTTCAGCTGTACCAACAACAAGATCCTATACATATTTGCCTTATTATACTGATGCCTAAAACTCTTCGTAAATAAGCTGATTGGCCCCTATCAGTGTGGTTTTAGGACAGGAAAATCCACCGCCGATCAAATGTTCATACATCGAGACATTTTGACAAGACATGTTATATAAATGGACTGCTAGTGAAATGTCAGTTCTGCATGGAGCCGCTATTGGTACAGATCTTGGGTGGTAGTAGCAAATAATCGAATAAGACCTTGGAGGACTGAAGTGGAGAAGGGTTTCGTATGAACAGTGGTTGATCACGAGTTAGTCGGTCTCACCACTAGCGCTCGTGGTTCGGAGCGAAAAACAAGTTAAACAAAATGACAATCATGTTGGATTTCCACAGTGAAGTGAATTTACCAAATAAAATGGTTGAATTTCAAATTGTTGCGTCACTGTTTGATGGCATTGCAAAACGGAGCCAGTGCGACAACCACCTTTGATTTCTGCATGTAATGCTAGAGAGTTGGGCGTAAGTGATTTTGCCAAGTTAAACGGTTGAAATTCAAATTGTTCCGACATTGTTTACAATAGATGTCACCTCAAAAAAGTGCGAGTTTCCAATTTATTCCGCTCCGAACCACGAGATCTAGCGGTTTTGTTAGAACCCACGCAAAGCTATCTACTAGTAGACATATTAGCTATGACAATGCCTCGAGAGATCCTCAAAACAAACCCAAGAATAAGTCTAAATATATAACCTCACCATTATTTTAACTGATTTCAAAACCGCCTAGACACCGATCCATGTCTAGTTTTGGGCTCTTTAACCAAACTTCTTCCTCTATGTAGGATGACGACAAAGAAAGCTCGCTTCTGCATAAACTTTTGATGTCAAAAGAGGATTTAGCAAAGGTGACGCCCTATCATGCGACTTCTTTAATATCATACTTAAAATAATTGTCCGAAATCTGCGGTCTAAAACTCAAGGTCTTACAATCTCCTCAGAAGGTCCATTCAATTACTTTATATTCCAGCGCTGAAGATATTGACATAATTGGTAGAATATAGCGAGTTACCACTTTTGCATTTACTAGTATAGAAACGAGCGACTAAAATGAGTTTTGCGATCAGCAAAGGTAAATCCAAGTATAACCTGTCAACAAGAAGGGACACTCAAAATTAACGAATCCGACAAAACTACAGTTTCTTTGACGTAGCACACAAACCACAGCCGTATTTACAGACGGATCTAAAATGGACACTGGAGTAGGGTCAGGTGTCTTCTCTGAATCACTTGGTATATCAAAATCGATACGCCTCCCCGACCATAGCAGCGTCTTCAAAGCAGAGGACATGGCAGTGACAAAGCGGCCCGTGTGTCTGTGGTAAAGGCAATGCCACCTGGAGGTATATTACTCTGTTTATCGACAGCCAGGAGGCAATAAAAGCCATAACAGCACCAGAAATAAAATCAAAGCTTGTGAAGTGCTATCGAGAAGAACTCAAGGCTCTTGGTACACAGCACAAGGTATCGATCTGCTGGGTTCCGGGACATGAAGGCATTCCTGGGCAATGAGAAAGCAGACGAATTGGCAAGACAAGGTTCGGCAGCTGTATCAGAACAAGCTGATCCGTCTGTGAACATCCCGTCTTGCACACTCAAGTTCGAAGCAGGGAGAAAAGTCACAAGAGAGGCGAAAGCAAGATGGGCCACCTTAAATACTTATAATATAACAAGAATGTTATGGCCATCATTCAACGAAACCAAAACCGAGAATATAATACGGAAGGATAGGAAATCCCTGTCCACCTTCGTAGGCGTCATAACGGTGCACAATACTCTGCGGTACCATATGAAGAAAATGGGCCTAACGGAAGAAGGGCTCTGTAGAGGCTGTGGTGACGAGGGAGTTCTTGTGAAGACAGCCCACTTCCTATGTTACTGCCCAGGTCTCCAACACACCAGGTATAAATTCCTATAAGGAGTCACTTCTTCAACGACCTAGACGAACTCTCCAGCACATCAACAGACAAGATAATGAACTTCGTCAAATCAACAAAATGGTTTGTATGTAGCAGCACAATAAGTAATTTGAATACAGGGTTATAATGGGTAAGGGACAACCTCTTTCCCCTAACCCAGAGGGACAATGCAGTAGAGGAAAATGTTGCCTTAAATTAAGCACATAAGTTGAAAAGGTAACCGCCTTAGAGTATATGTAACTGGAAGCAGTTCGGCTCGGTTTACCCCGACCTGTAGAGGCACTCAAGTAAGTAAGTATATGAAGACATTCCGTCTTTTTCGTGTATAGAACTCTCTTTATTTCGTCACTGACATAGTGGAAAACAATTTTCCTGTCGCAAGTGCTAGCCCATCCGCGTAGGCAACTGCATTGAGTCCACTAAATTCAATTTTGATCAGGTTCTCTCTTACCACATGGATCCAGAAAAGTGACAAAAACGCCGTCCATTGAGAAGTGGCTCTAGATGCTGATAGCTTTGTTTGTATACATCTAGTTCAAATCTAATTAGTCCATTTTTTGGCATGCAGTTGATAATAGTGTTGTTCTCCTTAAGATCTGCTATAGAACCCCTTGTCTATTGTCATCTGTTTTGACTCCTTCAATGTCCAGAATCGCTGCAAGCTTAATTATAAAAAAAAGACAAATAAATTGCAAAGGTCATTGTTCCCAAAATTCCAATTTTCACAGAATAATCAACCAATTTCAGCGCCAAATTTAATCAGAACAAATCATTGCTTGTGTTTTTGCAATCCCGCATATCTCATTTAAAATCTGCAATAAAAGCTACCAACAAATGTGGTTGACTGCATTATAAATAACCCCAGCAACATAGGTCACTACCCTGTACCTGTAGGTACCTCTTAACCCTGCAAAGAGGTAACTCTGAATTTTCCCAAACTCATTCTTGACTTAACAGATAATTTGTTGATATATCAAAAACTCCACACTCAAGCGGAATCCTTTTCCCACCTTCGAACGGAAGAGATGGTGCGCCCAATCTAAGGGCGTGCAATGGATGACCTGCATTGATAGTAAAATATACAACACACTAAATTGAAATACTATCCAAGTTTCAGGTGATATAAATTATTAACAAAAATATTTCAAGTTGTGGGTACAGAATGCCCTAAAATTTATAGTACATGCGATGGAACCGGGATACTAAGGAAACGGAAGTTCATCATACATAATAGTGGAGGAGGGCAAACTGCAAGACCGACGAGCAAAACTTTTCAAAGGTATAAGAAACGAGATAAGATTCTCCCTTTGGTTGTGTGTGGTGGTAATATTTCAAAATTGTTTAGACATGTTTTTTTTTTATAACTTTTAACGCCGGATGTAAGATGTGCAATGAGCTATGCTGGTGAAGTGAAAAACGAGGCCAATATTTTTGATGAAGTTAATTTGCGAGACGCAGCAAAAAGTTATCGTCTTGATGCGATGTATACCTGCCTACAGTGGGCGCCAAAAGTAAGTGAACACCAATGATGTGTTTGTCCTTTGAAGTTTGGAAACTATTTCTTTTAAATATCTATCTTATGCTGTCGAAATGTTAGACCTGTTTCAAAATCAAACCCTAAACAAAACTTAAAAGAGCATTGTTCGTGTTCATTGAGGGAGCACGAGTAAAGCCGGTTTTTAAATGAGATTTAATTAAATATGGATTCAATAATAACTTTCAAGGTGTAAAATAATTAAATTAATTTTTATATTAGCATACAATCGATAAACTCTCAAGGTTGACACACATATTTTGAGAATGACTCGATTTTACAATACCTATCGGAATGAAATGTAAATAAAACCTATTGAATGACCAGCGTTTTTTGACAATTTAATGTGTCAATATAAAAGTGTTCTACTTGAAGTTGCGCTCATATTTTTTAGGAAACTAGACAATCAGTTAAAATGAAACGCTGCATTAGGGAAAGGGATGAGTAACAAAGATTTCGACATATCATTCCGTGATAGCTAAAAAAAAATAAATAGGTGGCGCAACAGGCGGGTAGACACCCTAGGCCTAGCTTCTGGCAACCGGCTACATGAAATTTGACCCCAATGAAAAATGGCCCCAAACTGAAAATGAAAAATCACCCCAAAAATGTACATGAAAGGCAACAGCAACAGAAAATTGCGTAAAATTCTGCGAATTGGGGTGACACTGACAATTCATATTTTGGGGCCGTTTTTCATTTTTCAGAACCGGAGCTGGAGTTTTCCTATAAATATGTCGCAAAGTCTTGAAAAAACCTTAATATGTAATTTGTGAATGTGAATTTTAGTCAGGCCAAATATTATGATGAGCTCGATGAATCTATTTTCTATTCTATATCTATTTTGAAACTTTCGAAGAGCGAAGGAGGTAACTGCCAACATAACTCTTGTCGAATTGCGTGCTGTGATCCTACATATATCGAGTTAAAGTCAATTATGCATTACCCCACTGCAATAAGTTGATATGATAGTAACCGGACCAACAATTGCATATGATAGGCACATGAATATATCTAGATTCTCCCATATTTTCTTCATGAACTTATATCTCTGCGGCTAACCCACCCCACAGAAAGTTATGTACCCTTGCAAATTGCACATATTTCCGAAGCCAATGGATAGGTACCATCTAGACAGTTAAAGTTTTATAATCGCTTAACCAACAAACGGTTTTATTTAGCAACCTCTAAATTGGCCAAGAAACGTCCCCAAGTAAACTCACCAAGATTTCGTTTCCTGTGCTCATACGAGTTTAGCTGTGGATATTGTTAATTACTGGAAAGAGAGTTTCTCTTCGAACGTTAAGACTACAACCCCTACCACTCGAAACTCAAATTTATTCAAAATTTATGGTTGTAAAGTTATAAGTAAACATAATTTAAAATTTGTACATGCGGGGAAACATAAGTTAAATTAATGCAACAACACCTTCAAGATCCCGCCCATCGCTTAGCCCAGATACAAACGCACAGTCAACCGTTTATCGTTTTGGATTAACTCAATTTGTTGGGCTCCTACGAGTATATGCCCATAGTACGAGACTGTGGCAATTTTAATTAGGCGGCTTCATTAAATAGGCAGCCTCTTACACACACCACCTGCACTGATGCTCCTCAGCCCTCATCCAACTAATTGCAAAGTGGGTAATTGAATTTTCCAAACACAAACACCGTAAAATATTTACAAAGATAAATATGCTTATGCCTTGGAAAACTGGCTGTCGTCGACGCCGCGGCTGGGTTGCGTGCGCGTAACGTGCTTCTTCTGCTACACTCGGTGGGCAACATTCATTGCCAGCCTTGGGCGCACTGACTTATTAAAGGGCTTCTATAAAGGACGCTGTGTATCTGTTCCTATTCATAATACTAATTGGGCATAATTAGCGGATTTCATTAAATGTGTTTATAAGCTTTACTTATATGTGAGGATAAAGAAAACATTGATGGATAAGGAAAAGTTGCTGCTTAACATTATAGATGGTTGGTTTGGTTTTAAGGCGATGAGTTTTTCAGTTTGACCCCTGTAATTACTCAAAGGAAGTGGCCTGGGGTTAAAGGTCTAATATCATTGGGATCTTCGGAGAGAGGAGAAAGGGGACGGGAATTTAGGATACACTCTATCTGGACTATAAGCGTGTTGAATTCCTCATACGTAAGTGCTGCGAGGTGTAAAAGCCGTTTCATATGATGCTTCGCAGATTTCACAGCTGCCTCCCAGATTCCGCCAAAGTGAGGAGATCTCGGAGGTATGTTCTTCCACTCGATGCCGTCATCCAGACAAGCCTTCATAATTTCAGACGCGGACTGCTGATTGTGAAACATGTCGTATAATACCCTTAGCTCATTTCGTGCCCCAACATAATTCGTAGCATTGTCGCTGTATATTGTGCGGCAAAGTCCCCTTCGACCAATAAAACGACGAAGAGCGCCCAAGAATGCAGATGTCGTTAGATCTCCTACCAGCTCAAGGTGGACTGCTTTCGTACTCAGGCATATAAATACTGCTACATACGCTTTCGTAGCAGCTGTCCCACGACGTCGAGAATGTACCATAAAAGGGCCGCAGAAGTCAGTTCCAACGTTCGTAAACGGGCGAGATGGCATTACTCGATATTCCGGAAGATTTCCCATACCGGGATATTGAAAATGGGGACGCGTTCTGGTACACAAGATACACTGGCTAATAGTTCGTCGAATGAGTGGCTTAGCATGTACGGGCCAAAACTGTTCGCGAATAATTGAAAGCAATCCTTGAACTCCCACATGATGATGTTTTTCATGCTTATGCTTTATTAAAGCAGTTGTGAATACATGATTATTGGGAAGAAGTGCTGGATGTTTGTATTCATATGCGATATTTGCGTTACGTATACGCCCACCAACCCTAAGTATTCCTTTATCATCGAGAAACGGACTCAATGAGGATATGTGTGATTTCGGAGATATAGCCATTTTTTGTGCTAGACGTGCAATATCTGTAGCATATTGAAGCCGTTGAACCATTTTGATAATGCAGAAGAGAGCTCTTTCAATTTCTATCGCTGTAAGTGATCCAGTTAATCTCGAAGTATGCCTGTGCTTGGATAGCGTATTATTGCAAAATCGCAACATGTAAGCTGTTATTCTCAGAGTTTTTTGGTAGTCTTTATTGTATTTCATGTTTTCCAAAAAATCATTATCCTTTTGTATCGAAAATGTATGTTTTGTTTGCTTGCGCTCCAAATACTGTTCATCAACTTTATCGGAGAATTTTGACTGTGGCCACTCGTCGGGAGAAAGCAGTAAAAAATTAGGTCCGAAAAACCATAATTGTGAGCTGTGAAGTTCATCAGGTGATGCGCCTCTAGAAATAATATCTGCAGGATTAATTTTTGTAGGAACATGATGCCATTGATCTATAGATGACAAGTTTTGTATTGTTGCAACTCGATTGGCAATGAATGTTTGCCAATGATGCGACTCTGAGGATAACCATGCAATAACGATACTGGAATCCGTCCAGTAGTACACATTTTCAAATTTGTCTCCAAAAATATCTCTAACTCGTTTTACCAATTGAACCATCATTTGCGCTGCGCACAGTTCCAATCGAGGTAGACAAACTTTCTTGACCGGAGCCACCTTGGACTTAGCACACAACAGTCTTACAACTACATTCCCATTACGTGTGATAGAACGCAGGTAAATACATGTTCCGTACGCGTTCTCGGAACTGTCAGAGAACGCGTGTAACTGCACCGTTTTTATGTCGCCCCACATAACTTGTCTCTCAATTGAGAATTTGTCCAAATCCGTTAATCCCTTTCGGAATTTAATCCACGTTTGAAAATAAGATTGGGGAAGTGCTTCATCCCAATCAAAATCCTCTTTCCACAGCTTTTGCAAGAATATTTTCGCCGATACGATGATTGGATTTATCAATCCTAGTGGGTCATAGAGTCGCGCAATATCTGCTAAGACACTTCTCTTAGAAACCTTCTCATTTGTAATGACACCGCCTTTGTAAAAAAATGTATCGACATTTGGGTCCCACAACACACCAAGTGTTTTTATAACATCATTGTTTTTTACTTGAAAAAATGGTTCCCTATCCTCAACGGGGATTCCATCTAATATTCTAGTGTTATTGGAACACCACTTTTTAAGTTCTAAACCTCCACTGCCTAATACTTGTACCAGTTCTCTTCTAATGTGCTCAAGCTCCTCGATAGTACTAGCACCAGTGAGAACATCATCGACGTAAAAGTCCGTTTTTAATCTTGCTGCTCCTATGGGATATTTATCGAGCTCTTTATCAGCTAAGTATATGAGTGCTCTGGTAGCTAGGTATGATGCTGAGGCTGTACCGTAAGTTACTGTGCAGAGACGATAAACCTTTATCTCTTCGTTTGGATTATCTCTCCATAAAATTTGATGAAATGCTTGATCGTTTCTATGTAATGAGATTTGGCGGTACATTTTGGTAATGTCCGCAGTAAACACATAATTGTGTGATCTAAACTTAATGAGCAATGAAAACAAATCTGGTTGCACCACTGGACCCACATATAAAATGTCATTCAAACTCAAACCATTATCACATTTCGCACTAGCATCAAACACCACACGTAATTTGGTAGTTGAGCTGTCTGGTTTTGTTATGCAGTGATGTGGAATAAAATAATTCGGTTCATCACGATGCTGACTTTGAACTACTTCCATGTGTGAGAGTTGTTCATACTCCCTCATAAATGAGGCATACTGCAGAGAGAGCTCAGGGTTCCTATTTAATTTGCGTTCTAGAGCATAGAACCTCCTAAGAGCGGTTGCATATGAGTTGCCCAATAATTGAGGATCTTGTTTGAATGGCAGTCTGACCTCGATCCGGCCATTGGTAAGACGATTGACGTGTTTAATAAAATGTTCTTCACACAGCTGTTCACTTTTTGTTAATGGATATTCTACCGACTCGTGATTTTCGATTTCCCAAAAAGACTTCAGTATGACTGCAATGTCACTGTTATCATTGGCTTCCGAACATATATGTGCACATAAAATGTTATCATTGCGTTCTCTCTGAGTTACACTTCCAGAGACTACCCATCCAAAAACGGTATTTTGTAGAGTAGGAAGTTGATGCCCCAACTTTATTTGACCGATTGATAACAGCCCGAAGAAATGCTCTGCTCCTATTAACAGATCAACGCGGTTTGGTGTTGCAAATAGTGGATCTGCGAGGTTGATATTGGAAGGTATTGACCAATTACTGGTATTAATAAGAGAGCCGGGAAGAAATTCCGATATTTTGCTAACAATTAATGCGTCAATACTTTCCACGAAGTTATTAATGCGTGATTTAATAGTAAGACTAGCCTGATGTTTACAAGTTAATGGATTTTGTCCTATACCATTGATTGATACCAATGTATTTTGCCTTTTGGTACCGAGCAAATTCGCAAATCGCTCTGTTAATAAGCTGACATGTGAAGCAGAATCAAGTAGAGCTCGACATGGAACTGGAGAATTATGCTTATTGAGTATGAAGACTATGGCAGTGGCTAGGATTCCTTGTTTTGAGAAGCTTGGTGTGTCAGATGCAGAAGAATGATGAATATGGTAATTTTGGGAAGATTGCTCGAAAATTTGTGGACGTAAGCCATTAGATGTAGATGCGATGTTATTTGTGGGTATAGCTTGACTATTGGGTGTGTTTGCGGTATAAGTTGGAGAAGATTGTGCAGTATATGGAGAATCACATATAACGTTATCGTCATGAAGCAATGTATGATGCAAATTGTTGCATTTACGACATTTGGACGATTGACAATTATTAGCGTCATGATTAGGTTTAAGACAATTGAAGCATAAATGATTACTGCTTACGAAAATTTGTTTTTGTGACAAGGGCAGGTTGAGGAATTGATAGCATTTGAAAATGTAATGGCCGTGTTTTTTGCAAAATAAACAATTCAATTTGACGTTGTTTTTGTTATTTTGGTTAGTTTGTACAATTGCGAATGTTTTAGAGCGATTATTTTGATTGTGTTTAACATGCATTTGTGTACTTGCCTGTGAACTATCATCGTTGATTATTTGGCTGCGTTTGGTGAGGAATTTCGACAGTTCCTGATAGCTGGGCATTCTTTCCGTGGGTCCCTCCTCACTCCATTTAGCAAGTGTTGCAGGATCGAGCTTGGGTATGAGTATTTGAATGAGTAGATCATCCCATTGGCTGACGGGACGTCCAAGAGTAGTGAGGGCACGAAGATTGCTATTGATTTCATCGCAGAACTGGCGAAGACTATTTGATGAAGGTTTTCGAATTGGTGGGTAATTCATTATTTTTTTGATGTGTTCCGTGGCGATTAGTTTTTTGTTGTCGTAATTATCGATTAGAAGTTTTAGAGCTACTTCGTAGTTGCCTTCGCTGATCTCGAGAGATTGTACGGTGCGAGCAGCTTGGCCAGATAGAGAGGAAATAAGGTAATGTAGTTTGGAGACATTGCTTAGAGTTGGATTGTTGTGTATGAGGGAGTTGAAGATTTCGTAAAAGGATAGCCACTGGGTAACTTCACCTGAAAAGATGGGGATGTTAAGTTTTGGAAGTTTTAATTGATTCGATGGTTTTGATTCGATTGATACAACATTTTTTGTGCGCAAGGCGGCGTTTCGACTTTGGATTTCATGCAGGATTTTTGAGCGTGATTTGTAGTACATCTCCTCGTAGGTGGCACGAACATCGCTCTTGGCCGATGCCTCTTTATTATCGATTTCTTCCACTTTTGTCTGGAGTTGCTGGAATGCTTTAAAACTGCATTCCAAAGCTTCAAGGCGTACTTCAAATTCTGGAACAAGTGTTTCTGCAGCGATATCCGAAAGAAACTCGTTTATGCGATCAATCTGCTTCGTACAGACTAGTCGTCGAGTTTTGAGTCCTTCCAACTTCTTTAATTCTTTGGACGAAGCTGTGCTTGGTGCAGCTGGTTCGTTATCCCTTCCTTCGAGTTCCATAATAGTGATTATTAATGACAATGAATCACGTCGGGGTCACCATGTAATTACTCTAATCAAGCTTTTTTGATTAGATTTGTGTTAAAGAAAACGAGTACTTCAAATCTTTTAATTTTATTTTGTAAATTTCTGAAGTTACTCTAACCTCTTTGGAGTACAATGAGAAGAAGAAAAAAAAAATTCAGCAAATTACTTTTCCGAGAACAATGTGCTTTTTATACAATGACAAGTGCAAAATTTGACATTTATGAGTAAATCGATAAATTCGATAACTAGCGGACATCCTTGTGTAGACATTTTATAATAATTCATAATGTAGACAGTTTAATTTTAAATAAAGAAAATACTATAATAAATTTATAATTCTTGATAGTTGATGTGCTTAAACAACCCCTTTTACACGCAGAGTTTTTTCACTCATGACTCCTCTTAATTCTCTTTTGGGCACTTATGGTGCATTTATACGTTCACTTTAGTGCCTTGATTGTCAAATTGTCTTTGTATCCTTTTTTTCTCATTCGTCGCTCGCGGTGGTAGCTGCATTTTCGAAGCGCAGACCGCATACAGTTCGAAAATAGAGCAAATGCAGACGTCTATCGCGACTGAGTACGGTTTGAGAATAAAGCAACGCTGAAAATAACGAAAGAGAGCGAAAGAGAATACAAGAATCGGATGGGAATTCGCGGCCCATCAGTGTTCGGCTATCCCCTGCACTTTTCATCCCCTTTACCTACACATTCTCGACACTAAAGTGAAAAAACTCTGCGTGTAAAAGGGGTCTTTGTTTCAAGGCGGCTAGGCTGTTGAATGATTTGTTAAAACATTTGTACCTGGCAGATCTTTTTGTTCTTTTCGATATACTTTTTATTACTACTTATGTAACTTTTTATCTAAATGTCCAATTGTATTATTTTGTCAATCAATTTTCTAAATTTTATTAATTACATGTGAGGCATGTACCTACTAAATATTAGACTGATGACAGCCATCATCGCCGAGACGTCCAATTTTGCACAATTTATACATAAACGTTGGCCTCAATCTTGCAAGTGGCCAATAACGTTGGCTTCTATCTTGCAGAGAAAAACTGAGTTTGCTATCAAGTTAAGAATGACAATAGTACCTTAAAAATAAGTTAGTTCTTTTTTAAAGTTTTCGAGAAAAAACCAATTTTCAAAACTGCCGTTGCTATACTTTTTAGCGAATAACTGGGTATGCAGTCATGTTAAGCATGCCTACATTTACTCAACTATCAATTTTGGTTCAAATCGTTAGAGTTGTTTTTGAAAAAATCTAAATTGTTTAATATTTCGTAAAATTTGTATATGGGAAGTACCTACCGTTAATATTAGGGCTAAAATAATAAAAAAAACGCCTCCTAGCGGGAAGCCCACAAACTCCAAATACGAAGTTTGAAACAATTCCGCCCAAGCGTTTAGATTTCCCAGCTATGGGACAGACAGACATACGGGCAGAATTACGAGACCCACTTTTTTGAGTTCCCCTATGATCGCAATATCAGAATTGAACACAATCTCGAGTTCGAAATTTTGTACGAAAACAATATTTTTCTCTTACTAGGTATACGAGAAAGTTATAAAAGCACTTTATACAGACTTATTTACTACCTCTACTGTATAATGCCTCAAAATGTGTAAGGTTTTTTTTTCTCCTGCTTCCGTTTTAAAATAATTGATCGAGAGGATTGTCTTTGAACAAAGTTATAATAAACGGAATGAGCGTTTGATTAACTCACGTTCAGAATTTCACTTGCTGCCAAAATTTGCATTGCCGAAAGTGTCCTCTATGTCAGCAAAGACTCATATGGCGTATTCTTTTCTACTATTCTTGCCAAGTCCCTATCTATCATACAGTTTACGCAGGATTTACCACACTGGTAGGCATGTTAAATTAATCTGATGGAGAGAGTGGAATCTCGAAGGATAATTTGGCACACATTTGAACCAACCAATCTCTCCGTGTGCCTTTAGCAGGAAGGAGATGCGACTGATTGGCAGGAATTTATTGGAAAGGGAGTAGTCATTTTTACCAGTCTTTATTATGAAAGAAACTTCCATTAATCTCGCTGCTTCGTCGAAGTGGGAAATAACTCTATACCCAACGTTTTGATCTTAATGTTGAAAAAGGTTTAAAACAAGGTGACGCGGTATAATGTAACTTCTTTAACAACATTTTTGAAGTTATTCTACGGAACTTGCAAGCCATCATCAGAGGTATCATTATTCAAAAGTCCATTAAATTACTTGCATACGCAGATGATTTTGACATTATCGGGCGCCACTCAGTGGCCTGTCAGTGGCGCGTTTGCAAGTACTGAAAAGTAGGCGGCGAAGTTGGGTCTGGCTATTAATGAGGATAAAACGGAGTATATGATGCTCTCATCGGGAAAGGACTCTCAACATCGGCGACTTGGGAAAAACTTTACAATTGGCAGATATAATTTCGAAATACATATATACATTATTATATATATAAGTTATAGACTTTGCCTACCTAGACTTTACAATTACCTCGCAAAACGACATCGATGTCTAGGAAATAAAGCCCTCTCTCATAGAACCAAGGAAATACTGTACAAAACCTTAGTCATCCCGGGCGGCTGTATGGTATTTTGAGAGCAATATTCTTCGAGTGATTTTCGGTCCACTCCATCGGTACCGATGTAGTGCGAAGGAGGAAATTCAATGACGACATTGACCTTATCGGAAAGATCAAAATTCAGCGACAGATGTAACAAGGTCACTTCAAGTCCGTAGCGGTTAGGAAAAAATAATTAGGAATTACTCCAAAACCAGCCAATGTATTATTACCATAGATATTTGTTGTTTAACTAGAGGTTATACCGGAGGTTGTGTGGAAATTTCAGCCTTCTACGTCAATTAGTTCTTGGGATAGACCTAGGTACAAACCTGGCTTAGTGGGTTCGGACAGATGGACAGACATCGTAGCGAAAACATAATAAGGTTCCGTTTTGTTCCTATGTGAACGGAACCTTAAAAAAAGATCTACCAATCTCTTAGGGAGCTAACTGTGGTATGAGTTCTGAAGTCGACTGTAATTATATACGTACTGGACAGGTAACGACGATTTAAGCTTTATCATATATACCTACTATCCTATTGATACTCCACTCAATTAGACCCGTTAGTAAGCAAAGCCATTCATTAGAATGAAAGGACCTATACTATCACTGCGAAGTAGATATCTTGTTAAATGCCATCAAAAAATTATAAACATGATAACCTCATGTGCAACTGCATTTCATTCATTTTATATACCCTTCAGTCAGTGTACGAGAGAGCTATAAAATCAAATACAACCTAACCCAACACAGTGCTCCAGACACTCTGAATTAGAAAGCAGCCCAAGGACAGTACAATTCTACAACAAATGTCGCAGAAAAGCACTTTTTTTGCTGTTGCCATAACTGAATTTCTTCATAATTTAAGTAAGTGCGTGCATTTGCATAATATCTTCTATTTCCGCAGACACATCCTGCGGAGGCTCCTTGCCGATATTTGTCTTCAGCTCTTAGTTTATTTGTTGAGCCTTAAATAAATCTGCGGTAGAGAGTGTGCACATGCACATATTCCTAGACGGAATCACCTTCTAACAAGTCCTTCACTTGCTCATCCATCAGATACACTGCTCTCTGTCTATAGGGGTATTCATTCAGTAGAATGTCTTTCTTTATCAAATCTATTCTTAGTCAAGGCATAGAGGGTAGATAGAAGTCAAATTAATGATGTCGACAAAGGCTCTCTGCTCCTGATGACGATGATGTTCACCATGATGATGATGATGACGACTTCTCCCACACATGTGGGTAGTAAGCAAACTGTGGCCTAGGAAAAAGATTTCCATCCAAATGCAGATTCTCTTCTCTCGTTGTTGTAGACAGACTGAGCTGTAACCTATGGGGATTGCTCTAAGTTCATTTCAATTAAGCAACTTTGAGTGCACGAACCCAGTGTAGTCCTCGGATGATGTACATTTGTTTTAATGGCAAGGCTTCGTATATCTTTGTGTGTGTGTATAGCAAACGAGAATAAATAAAATAAAATTCACGAAAAGTTGCCGCAACTTGGTCTTGGCTATATAGTTCTTTGGCCTTCGGGCCCGTTCATCACCCGCCCGCCGCCGCCGCCCGATGTTTGCAAAGTTAAATTGCCGGTTTCATTAAAACAAATTCCGACAACCAAAATTTCGTTTTGTTGCGGCTGCCGTAGTTGTTTGTGTTGCAGACATAGAGGGATAGTCGGCTGGTACAATATGTACATTGAATGCAACGAGTAGACCATGCGGTTTGGTACCTCAAAGACAACAACCAATATATAGATACACAACACCGTATCTGGAATGCCCTCGTTGGGCGCAATATTGTTATGACAGTTGAAACTTTTGCAATAAATTTCAAATAAAGTGGCAATTTTCAAAATATTTTTAATAATTTAATTAATGATAGTGTGTGGGCGGGTGCTAGATTTTGTAGTATTCGTTGCATTGGTTTTGGTACGAGGTGATATTGCGTTAATAGCTGAAGGAGTTTCAGTTTAGTTTGCTTGGGAAGGGATTTGCAGTGAATTTGTACTCATTATGGAGTAGATGAGACAAAATGGTAATTGAAAAGGTAGGTATATCCATGACGATGGGATTAAGGGACAAAAGTTCTGATTGTCAAATATTCTCTTGACATGTCATTGGACTTTTGTTCTTTTCATTTCAGTTCAGTTTTGTTTGAATAAATGGGTCTGTGCGAAATGTGCGAAATAAATAAATACTCGACGAAAGTGATTGATTACAATACCAGTAAAAGCTTTTTTAATGTACTGTTTTTTTTTTCAGTATAAACCAAAAGGAGCTATGGTGGTTGGGCTTGCGCTGGGGCCCTATGACCGGCAACCGTCTAATAAGCTGGTGGTACCGCAGTCTTCTCCATGAACTCCTCAAAAGGGATAGATACACATGGTGAATGAATTTACTAAAAGGCTACAATTTTTCGTCTACAAATAAATAGTAGGTATTTGTCAGAAAAAAATTGGAAACGTCGTCAAAAATCGAAAAAACCTCTGAAATTTAATAAAAATCGTCTGAAAATAAATAGAAATAGATTTTTATATTTTTAAGACGATTACTATTTGTTTTCAGACGAAAATGTTTTAACCTTTACTGAAATACACTGACTAACATATTTTGAGCTGAATATTTTCCACGACTAGTCATGGTGCTCAAGTGGAGCTCTTGGTGGATGTAACCTTTACAGGCCAATAGGAGACAGAGAGGAGACTGACAGAGGAATATGCAGCCTACTATTATGTGGTCTAACCAAGGGCCTGTCCCTCCAACTTAGGGGTTGTTTATGAGGTAGGCGTCCAAATATGTTAAAAAAATTGGTTATGAAGTAGTATCCAATAGTTGCGCGAAACAGTTCCAATTGTGAAACGAATATGGAACGATTCTTTTTTTGATCGGAATCGGAACTAGTTCCTGGAAACATGTCCGAGGAAGTATGTAGTTCCATAGATATTTTCCGAACGAACTTTAACTGCGAACGAAAGTGATACCTATTATGGAACTAGAAGAAAGAGAGAACTGTGAAAAGTTGATGGTAGTGGTACGTATAGATATGTGTCGGACTCGGAAGTCGGAACTATCTATATATATAAAAATCATGGTCAATTGTGTTTGTCGATAATGTTCTCGGTAATGCGTGAACCGATTTTGATTCTGGAAATTTCCCATGAAAGGTAACGTTAATACCATGGTTTATAAGTTCATACGGTCTTTGTAGGTGTATTGGTTCATGAGTTATAGGGGCGTGGCAGCTCCCATACAAAAAATGCATTCAAAATCTTATTCCTCGAAAACCACTGAATCGATTGAATTCAAATTTACATACAATCTTAGGTATCGGCCCAGGAGTATTCCTGTGAAGATTGGTCAACATTGGACAAAGGGGCGTGGCACCTCCCATACAAAATCTTATATTTAGAAAACCACCGAATCGATTGAGTTCAAATTTACATACAATCTTAGGTATTAGCCCAGGAGTATTCCTGTGAAGATTGGTCAAAATTGGACGAAGGAGCGTGGCACCTCCCATACAAAAAATACATTCAAAATCTTATACCTCGAAAACCATAGAATCGATAGAGCTCAGATTTACATATGATCTTAGGTATTGTCCCAGGAGTATTCCTGTGAAGATTGGTCAAAATTGGACAAAGGGGAGTGGCACCACCCATACAACAAAATCATTAAAAAATCTTATATTTCGAAAACCACCAAATCGATTGAGTTTAAATTTACAGATAATCATATCATATAATCATAGGTATTGTCCTGGGAGTATTCCTGTGAAGATTGGTCAACATTGGACAAAGGGGCGTGGCACCTCCCATACAAAATCTTATATTTAGAAAACCACCGAATCGATTGAGTTCAAATTTACATACAATCTTAGGTATTAGCCCAGGAGTATTCCTGTGAAGATTGGTCAAAATTGGACGAAGGAGCGTGGCACCTCCCATACAAAAAATACATTCAAAATCTTATACCTCGAAAACCATAGAATCGATAGAGCTCAGATTTACATATGATCTTAGGTATTGTCCCAGGAGTATTCCTGTGAAGATTGGTCAAAATTGGACAAAGGGGAGTGGCACCACCCATACAACAAAATCATTAAAAAATCTTATATTTCGAAAACCACCAAATCGATTGAGTTTAAATTTACAGATAATCATATCATATAATCATAGGTATTGTCCTGGGAGTGTTCCTGTAAAGATTGGTCAATATTGGACAAAGGGGTGTGGCGTATCCCATACAAAAAAAAGCAAACGCTATTCTTCGACAGTCAAAGCCACAGTTTGTAAAATTGGTAACATTGATATGCATTGTCCTGATACACAAGACTATTGAATTGAACATGGCTATACAATCCAAGATTCCTGGCGACAAACCAAAAATATTGTGTACCACAAAGCATTGCAATAAAAACTATTTATCACTAATTTAAATGAATTTTGCACTACGAAGTGTGCAGGGGGTCCGCTAGTATGGTATATAGGGGACATGTTTATATGCAGTTTACTGTGTTAAAGAGCACCGAGAGTACTCAAACTTAATCCTCTACAAACAGATGAGTTTTTCAGAAATGCCACGACTAGACTCTGTAAGGCTACCCTAAATTACTTTATTTTATTTGCAAAATGTTGTATTCTTATTTTCTCTCTGCCGAAATGCATCACAACCAGATTTTGTGGATTCGATGTGATTTTTGCATAGCGAATATAATTGATCAGTAAAGAGGTTAAAAGATGGTCCATTAAAAGAAAAGAACTGTCCAAAAACTGAAGCAGCTGGATTCTATGAACGGCATGAAACAGAATCATTTGAAATTTTTCATCGAAAAAAATCTATAGAAATAGTAAGTATACGCCCCAGGGGCCTATAACACATAACTACAAATATACAGCTCTAAGTTACAGAAACAGGATAATCTGTAAATGTATCATATAAATGCACGCCTTTAGAAAACAAACAAACTTATATTTGGTCCATTTAAGATTACACTTTGACTGTTTCATTGAAATCTGTCCAGTAGGTTTCGCGATTTTAGGAGATAAAGGAAATTCCCACAGTTTTATTAGATATAAGTATAGATATCGATTTAATGTGCACCCTCTGCATCGCCCTCCGTTTCCATGGTCTTGCTACTCTTGTTTATAATACTGCATTTCCTTTTCTTTGTTCCCCCTTCCAACGGAATTCAAACAACTACCTACCCCAACCCCACACTGTTACCATACCACATATGGTCGTCTGTACGTACTGTACTGTCTCTTCTGAAGATTATTAATACACCCCATGCCATAATATACATACCTACATATACAACTGACCATACAACCCTTTTCGAATGCGAGGTATATACGTATGCTAGTGTTGTTTTGTTTTTGTTTGCCCTGTCGCACGATCGCAAAAGTATAAACATCCATTTGTAGCAAGGTATATGTGTAGGTATGTATATATTTTCACTTCATAAAATACATTTTGGCTAAAAACTTTTCCTAAGGACGTGGCTATAAACGACATAGCCTATAGCAGACTCACAGTCTTAAGGAATATTTTAAAAAAAGTTTCAGCGAAATCTGTGCAGTAGTTTTTGAGTTTTTAGCTGACAAAGAAATTCCTACAGTTTTATTATACGTGAAAAAAAAAGACACCAATGCAACACATCCAATGAAGCAGGGAATATTTGGGATACAATGAAACTTTATGAGGATAATCTCACTCCATATATGGCACTTTTTTTTGTTGTTGTTCGATACTGGTAAATTAATAACGGACAGTTCATATCCTGACATGCATTATGTACTGTTTGGATCATAGAGTGACGAAATTTTGTATATGAACTTATCGATTGTAAGGATATTGATATCGAACAAGTGTTTTCTTCCTGGGCAGTTGGAAATTTTCAAAAAGACACTATGATGATCGACCGTCCAGGCGTGCTCATAGTAGTGTGAGATTTCTACTCATTAAAATCACCTCCCACTAATACATAATCTGTTTCTTACTGCAACTAAGTAATGTAAAGTAAAGTACAAGAGTGGCCACAAAGACACTTCCTTAAGCCGCACTCGCCCTTATTTCTTGTAATTTTAAATATTTATTTCTGATTTTGACACGGAAGACCTATTCTCTTGAAAGGACTTTATAGGATATTTTATATCCGCTCTAAGCCCAAACTAAACTGGTGCTCCATTTGACATCTTTGCCATTTGTTAAACTATACTGAGGAGAGTTCAACGTTGTCCCCGTTGTTAGTTGAATGAACTAAAATTGTTAAGATTTGACAGACAAAGGAAGGGACATTTCAAGAAGTAACCCCTCTTTCGAGTTGTGTTACTTCTCGTTGCTAACACATACGTACAGCTGATATAGTGCCCTGATAAATTGGTTCCCCTGGTGCACCGACGCAGACAAATTCGCATAACCGTAAAAAACGCGGAGGTACATAAATGTATCATTGCATAAATTGCAAAGATTTAATTTTTGTTTTGAATGAAAGGAACGTGAAATGTTGTATTTTTATAAAACATTTTTTTTGTCAAACCTTTCTCTGGCGACTTTGTTTATTCTGTAACGAAGCCTTAACAAAACAATTTCTTGAAAAATAAACCAGCACATTTAGCCATTCTGTAGTATGTTTCAATATTGGTAATGTATGTTTGGCATGCCTTTGAAAGGAGCATTCGCATTTACACATAACACCAATCCAACTGCCATTCAACTTTAAACCCTGCTCCCATTTAGCGAGCAAAATTTCCTTTGGCACTCTTGTCTTATGCACCTATGTAAGACTTCAAGTTTTATTGTGAAGTCTTTGCTCAAAAACCTGCATAAACACTCACCTTAAGGAAAAACCTCAGTAAGTCATTATATTCTAAGGAATTTCCATTCGAAACGATGTCATGCCCTTAAATGATCACTTTGCTCAGATGCTTTTGAGAGTTCACGCTGAATAGTTGCAGAGAAAAGCAAATACGGGTATTCTGTGTAAATAAAATGTTTACAGTATCTAGATAGCTTCCATTCGTTTACGTGCCTCACCTCTGGTTGCCACACTCTATTCATAGATTTTGCGGAAACTTCTATAGAAGCCCTCCCCCATGGTAGAGACAAAATTCAAGCATCTAAACTCGGTAGACGGTCCAATGAATTATAAAACGACAACACACTATTCAAGATACGAACGAGCCTCTTCACCTCAATGCTCAATGCTATAGGGTACGGTTACGGTTACGGTAGGGTATCTAAAGAGCCGTTTCGGTATTAGCCTCGAAACGTGTAAACACATTTTCCATTCTACATATTTCAATGGGTTGTGTCAATTGAGTAGATATGCTCGAATTGCGAGGCTTAACAGTTATGCCATACATCGCATCCCTTCTGTGAATCCAATTCCTATTTGCATAGGCAAACCGCACAGCGTACAGCGCACACATCAGCACAGTGAGGAAGGGTGAATAAAAAAGTCACATGAAATGAGTTCACGAGATTACGAATATTAAAACGGATATAAATGAGTGCTTTGGAGAATGCATACTCTATGGACAGAGTCATCGTTCAGGATGCACTCAGCGTGTGTGTGTGTGGTAACCTCTATTTGATGCTGTTAAAACTTTTCCATTTCCTTTTCATTTCATCCTGAGAGTAGGTTTTGTTTTTTATTTCATTCTAGGCTCCCACTCCCTTTTCTGTGAATTGAAATGGAAACATTCCCTCTGTGGTATTAAATGTTCCCATTTTTAAGTTATACAATATCTATATACACACATCTTTATATTTATAAAACGCAACGTCTGTCAGTTTGTCCTTCCATAACTCGAAGACCATTTATCCGATTTTCATGCTTTTTTTCTGATTTATAAATATGCTGTCCATTTAGGTTTTAGAGTGGTTGACGGAAGGTGAGGGGGTGGGGGGGTTAAAGGGCGAATGGGCTATTTTCGAAACTACTCTGACAATTTTAAAAATTCTTTCAACGGTAAATAGCGACAGCCTCCGAATCAGTACATGCTATACGTTGGCCAGGGGATGAGTAAAAGAAGGGGTAGGGGCTATTTCTGGAACTGCATGATGGTCGATTTTAAAAATTATTTTAGTCATTGCAATGGTGACACCTACCGGACAAGTATAGGTTCCTTTAGGGTATTATTATAAGCGAGTGGAGCTGCAAGTATAGTCCTTATTTCATATATAAAACAGTCTGTCCTGACTCATTACCGATTTGTGATCAGCGACCAGCCCAAACGGTAAGAGCTATAGGAAGTTGACAATTTGAAATAAATTTACTTTTATGACCAAAGTGAGCACTAAAAGCGATTTAGGGAAACTCGAATTCCAAGGGGGTGAAATTTTGTATGGGCTCCTCCGTCAATCGAAAAAGCCGATGAAAACCAAGACTTCCGTCCACCTGATCAAAATGAAATGAGGATAGCAATATCCAAGCTGAAGTCCAACAAGGCTGCTGGACCGGACGGCTTAACTGCCGAGCTGTTCAAGGCAGGGGGATATGGCTTGGTAGATTGCATACACCAACTCGTCTCCAAGACTTGATCAAGTATGCCTTATGAATGCAGCCTCAACATTGTTTGCCCGATCCATAAGAAAGGAGTCCGTCTAAACTGCGTCAACTATAAAGGTATTAGTCTCCTTAGCATCGCCTGCAAGATCCTGTCTGCCGTACTGTGCCATTTGTCAACGAACTGATTGGACCCTATCAGTGCGGTTTTAGGCCCGGTAAGTCCACGACCGACCAAATATTCACACAACGGCAGATCCTGGAGAAAACTAAAGAGCTCCAAGTCGATGCCCATTACTTGTTTATCGACTTTAAGGCCGCATTGTTATATAGAACCATGTCTAGTTTTGGCATCCCTCCCAAACTCGTCAGATTGTGCAGAATGACGGTGGGGAAAGCTCGCTGCTCCGTAAAGGTCGGTAACAATCTCAACGAAACCTTTGTTGACAAAAAAAGTATTTAGTCAATGTAATGCGCTGTCATGTGAATTTTTTTAACATCATTCTTGAGAAAATTGTGGTCAGCAAGAACGGACATACAACATCGACGAATCGGACAGAACGTCACGATATTGACAGCTATAACTTTGAGGTAGTTCGGTCAACCTCGGCTCCGCTATTAACTCTGAAAATGACATCACATTATAAATCAATCGAAGAATTACACTTGCTAACCGCTGTTACTTCGCCCTAAGAAGGCAATTTATTAGTAAGGTCTTGTCGAGAAACACCAAGGAGACTCTATATAAGACCCTCATCATCCAAGTCCTGCTTTATGGCGCAGAATTATGAACATTATCAAAGGTGGATGAAGATCTCCTTGGACGTTTCGAAGGCAAAATTCTTCGAGTGATTTTCGGTCCCGTTTGACGGTCTTTGGAGGAGGAGAACTCTTCAGCGACTTCGACTTCGTCAGAAAAGTACGCATCGGTCGTCTAAGATGGCTTGGACTTGGACACAAACGCTCCGGCCCGAAGAATCTAACCCGGAGGGACAACGCAGTAGGGGAAAACCTCACCTTAGCTGGTGGGCACAAGTGGAAGGAGACCTCAACCAACTTGGAGTGTGCAACTGGAGGCGGTTAACCAAAGATCGTGCTAACTGAATAGGCGTGTTGGTTGAGGCCCAGGTCCACCCCGGACTGTAGCGCCACCTAAGTAAGAAAGTAAGTAAGTACTCTAACCCTGATGCCCCTACCTTCGCCTTAGAAATTCTAGACATCTGATTTTTACTGTTCTGACCAAGTTACTGTACAGTCTGTAGAGTTCGCTGTTAAATCACCTCCTACAAAAACGGTGAACGTAAGCGCAGGACTAAAAATGGTCCTGCTAAAATACTAAATACTAAATACTTTAATGTATATCCAGCCTAGTCTTCGATATCTTAAGGCATTTTCGTTTTGTACATACTAAGCTTCAAATTCTACAAACCGAATACCGATGCAATTTACTTTACATCTTTTTGATAATAATTTGTAAATGTGGGTAAATAGTGCACCACAAAGGGTTTCAGTTAACTTCTTTTGTACATTTGGTTTACTGCAATAACTTATACCCAGCACTTAATTGCTATTTTTCGAGTTTTCCCATGTGAAACGCCAGAAATACCAAAAAATAAAATAAATTTAAATACACAAGGAAACATAAAGAGTAGGTATAAAGGATCTCTACAGTATATAAGGGCGCCGAAACAACATCGACTTCAGTGGTTCAAATTACGTATTTTCCTTTGGCAGACTTTATACTCGCCACCGCATGCCGGATTCGGATTCCATTTCGCTGGATTTTTCAATCGAAAATGTTTTCCTTGTTATTGGAACGTCATTTCCGTGCGAAAATGTCTGAGACTGAAATTTTACGATCATAGTTATCATGCAGTTCCAACTCTTCCGAGTACTACTATTGATACGGAGAGATAACCATACCTACAGCTTCCCTTTTACAGTGCGTCGTCACTGTGAATATTATTTGTGTGCAAGCTAGCAACAACAATGCATTTTGTTTGAGTTAATAATCCTTTGGAAATGACGGCGAGTATAATAAAAATAAATGGAACGGAATTGTATGTCTCAGTCTTTGTCGAAAAAGGATGAACGAATGTATGGTAAAATTATTTTAAAAGTGCATTTGAATAGCTATTTGAGTTTTATATATGCGGATAAATATAGATATATGATTTAAGATTCGTAATTGCGAGCTGCAATGTGGGGTATACAGCAAGCAGGATACACTGTTATTTCCGGTTGTTTCACAATGATATCCATGCAGCGGCAATGTCGAAGTAAAGTGGGAAAATACACACGTTCTAATAAAAGGTTTCTGGAATCCAATGCTCCAGCTCTATATGGTTCAAATTGAAGACATTAACAGGGTTAAGCTTGTTTTTATGCATATCGCCTTAGACGCCTAATGAGCGCAGACATCCGACAAGGTGGAAGAAATTATTAAAGATACACAAAAAGATTTTGAAATACTGCACTTATGTGGTAGTCATATTGACAACCCCGATTTTCAATTCAAGAAACGCATTCTTCAATGTGATTACAATTAGAGTGCGTAGGTAGATAATTATTGACAGCTGCGATTGTTAATCTTACAACTTTTTTCATAATGTTTGGTACGGAGAATTGACAACAGCCCGTTCTTCATATTGACTATCCGTTTGTTAAATGTAGGTATTTGATATTTTCAAAAAATGTTCAACTTATCGACAATTTTGTTCATCAATTTGACAATTTCCGGTTAACAACTACAATATTTTTTTCAGTGAAGAAGCAATCAACCGATGTATTCCACATTCTTATTGAATCGGAAACTCTTGACTGCTCAAATCTTGGCTTGAGTCGAAGCAATCAAGTGATCACTCTGTCACTTCGTGATAGACATCCTGCTAGCCTTTTGACCATTATACTTATACACGAACGCAGATTGGTTTATGTGAGGACATTTTTTGACTCGGGGAGCGCCAGATTATTCTAGCAGAAATTCATGCGATGGTTCGAACATTTTAAGTCGAGTGAATTACGAATTACGATTATTCGATTCAGGTTAGGTTAGGTGGCAATTATCCCTTACGTACGGAGTAATTCACTTAGACCAAGTGGTACCACTTGGACATGGAATAGCCGTCAGGCCTCCTTAAATAGGAAATCCTTGGCTGCACTAGAACTGAAGATGTGCATTAGTATTATTCAACAATAGGCGTGTTTTTCTGAAACCTCGCCCACCAGCGGTTCATTTGGACAATTGATGCTGAAGCCAGCCGAACTTTTATATCGCCACCGCCAAGTTCGTACACATGACTTCATTTGTGCATGAACACGCGATCGGATCATAGGCATGACTTTCATTTCCCTCATGAATGATTTGGCTACACACAAAAACAAGGCGTCATTCCAATGAAATAAAATCTGGCAGGTACAGGAATAGTGAACTTTGCAATGTGTAGGTACTTGTGCCTTCCCATATACGTCGTGTCCATCGATACAGGTAGATTTTGAGTGAGTAGAAGGATGAGGTAGATTGCACAGAAAATGCAACGAAAATCCACTATCAGAAATAATTCTCGCATAGTAATGAAGGTTATTTTCCGCACCATTGCGCTTTCGATACAAATTTTGAAATCTTTTTTGATATTTTCGTTGATAGAGTGACGACGACAAAAATCCAAAATAAACTCTTATGCCCAGTTGCACAGTCAGAGTTTAAACTCTCGTTTTGGTTTAAACCTTCGTTCAAAAAATTATATTTCCTACGGAGTGTTGAGAGAGAGAATAAAAGAGATAAATTGTCTGGGTGCTACACTTCTTGAATTTATATGAGTGAAAACTAAAGTTATGATTAGTTTCAGCATTACTGCGGTAAACCCACTGTTAAAAAATGTCATCAGAAAATTTCAATAGATTTCCAACCAATCTACTTTTCAAGGAAAAACCCTTTTTTTAATGTGAACATCAGGTAGATTTTATCCCAAACATAATGTAGACAAGCGTAAATAGTACCTATTGATGTTTTTTCAAAACAAATTAATTAGTTTGTGGAAATGACGATTATTTTTTTGTAATGCTACTAGTGATTTCTTTAGATTCTTGGCGAAACATACTCAAATCTTTCACCTTTTGTTTTGGCTGAAACAAGACACTACCTACTCTATGCTTTATACAATGCAATTTTTTTGTCCGATTTTGAACACACTTCTCGGAGTTCATACCATATTTGTATACAGATCTAGATTACATTTTTTATAACAGGAACAAGATAGCGCAGATTTTCGCAGAAACACCAGCAAAAAACTGTGCGCGTACCTATTACCAGACACTCCACAAGGAGGAGTCATCTCCCCCTTACTCTGGATTCTGGTTATTAACGAGATACTAGTGAAATTCAAAAATATGGGAGTCACGGTAACTGCAAATGCAGACGATGTGGTACTGCTTGCAAAAGGAAAGTTTCTACCGACCGTAAGCGACTTGCTAGGAAGCTCACTAAGAATACTCAGTATGTGGACAAAAGAATTTGGCCTTGGGGTTAACCCCCAGAAAACTGAGCTTGTTCTGTTCACAAACAAAAGAATTATACCACAATTCGAACCACCAACTCTTGAGGGAATACCCCTAAAGGTGACAGATAGGGCGAAATATCTAGGAATTATCCTCGATAGGAAACTTAGTTGGAAACCGAATGTCAATGAAAGAGTGAAGAAAGCAGCTAACGCTTTCTACGCATGCAGCCGCATCTTTGGCAGGAGATGGCCACCAAACCCCAAAATAATCCTGTGGATGTACACGGCAATCGTGCGGCCAATACTCACATATGGCAGTATGGTCTGGTGGCAAGCCGCAGGCAAGGTGACCAATCTCAGATCAATGACAAAAATACAAAGAATAGCATGTATAGGGACAACCAGTGCAATGAAAACCACACCTACAGCAGGACTGGAGGCAATTCTTAATCTAACTCCTCTAGACCTATACATGGAGCAATCTGCTACCAAAAGTGCCCAAAGGATTAGCCAAACTAAAACTTGGAACCCAGGCAATTTTGGCCATGCACAGATCTTAGAAAAATATATTGGGAACGCTGTCACTTCAGACTATATATGTCTCCCCATCTAAACTTTGATAGACTATTCTCTTGCTCGTTTCCGAGTAGGGTTGAATGGACCACAAATGAACCCACTAAGAGGAAATCGATATCCATCTACACGGATGGGTCAAAGATGGACTGTGGAACCGGTGCCGGTATATTCTCAGAGGAACTAAATATACAATGCTCAATCAGGCTCCCTGATAGCAGCAGTGTCTTCCACTCAGAAGTTCTGGCAATCGCGGAAGCGGCCGACAGGTGTCATTGTTGGCAATACCGCGTAATGATATTACCATTTTCATTGACAGCCAGGCGGCTATAAAAGCAATCTCTGTTATTGAAATTAAATCTAAGCTAGTTCACCGCTGCCGCGAAGAGCTCAAGGCTCTCTGCTCGCAGCACACTACGAATCTCTGCTGGGTCCCTGGACACAGTGACAAAGCCGGCAACGAGAAGGTTGACGAATTGGCGATAGAGGGATCTACAATGGACCATAATAGAGCATTACAGTCCATCAAGCCCCCACTCTGCAACCTGAGAGAACGAGTCGAGAACAAGAAGCAGTACCTGCGATCGCATCCGTCCGAATGGCCACTACATTTCAACAACTAGCTACATATTATTATTATTAAAAAAAAAAATTACCTGCTGCAATAATTAATTGGTGAAAGTAGATGACAGTTCAAACATGTGTCAAAAATAAATCAATTCACTTCGTTAATACCGAAATACATAATGTAATAATATTGCACACAATTTCTTTTATTTACAAATGGTAAAATAGATAAAGTTGAGAAAAGCAATAACCATTTATTTGATCAAAAGTGCGCTTGTATTAAAATATCCCCTTAAGGGAAATTGTTCTGCGCTTCCACAACTGCGTTTAGTTAACTGGCAGATTATTTTGAACTGTGAAACTGAACGAGTTAAACCAAAAGTTTAAACTCTCCCTCAGGTTTAGTTAAACTTCAGTTTAAACTCTGACTGTGCAACTGGCCATTAGTATCGCACGAGTTGTTGCGGAATATTTTACTATTTTCCACATACGATATCAAACAAATATACGTAGGGAAAATGCAGTGTAATGAAACGACCCCTTCCATCACATATTTCACCCACCGTTACCACCCAAAGTAATATTCCCGGCGCCACTGTACCCCGTGAACGACCCCTAATCCCAAAACTACAATTCACGCCTTGCCGTAGAGCTCGTTCTGCCCTTCTCTAGATTGTAAGTTTAGGTATTTTATTTATTTATCCAAATGCCGACGCCGAGTCGAACTTTGTTTAAGAAAAGAGAGTTATAGGCGGAGAGGCGACCGTCGGATTACTTAGCTCATCGAGTTAAAGATTCTTATGCCAGTTAGTCGGTAGAGCTACTCGAGACTAAAAAAACACACCTGGGTCTAAAACGGGTCACTTCTGGTGCGTTTTTTCGACCATAACTTAGTCCATCGAGTTAAAACTTCTCCAAATTGTAGAGCTCGACGAGACTAAGCGAAATGTATGGGGTTGCATAATTTAAAATGGTCGGATGGGGTTGGCAAACCCTTTTTAAGGGACCTGTTTTTCGACTATAAATGACTAAGAAATATGGAACCAATTAAGCAAAAAGCTTCAAACTTAAATCATTGACCAAGGTCATTAAAAAGGTCCACCTCAGCATTTATCTAAAAACAGTAACTGACTTACTCACACACTTGACCAATAAACCTACCAATCAGCGGCTCTCCGGGTGGGAGAAAATCAAGAGTTGTTGCCAGCACTTGCCAGCAAAGTTGTTGTTTTAATTAGCATTTGAAATGTTCCTCAACTGGCAACCAATGGCTGGCGAGTATTCAGAACAATACACCAAATGTGTCCAATATCGCTATCGTATATGATGAATTGGCAGATATAATTTCAAGGCTTTGCTAAACATCGGCTCTACGCTTGCATTATGATGGAGAGATCAAGGTCAATCTTGCCAGTCTTTGGTTTTTTCAGCAAAGCCATCTATGAAGCTAAACATTCTCCCTTAGAGAAGATATCATACAAGACCTCAATCATCGCGGTGTATAATTGTGTAAGAATCGACTTTTTCGAAGATAGATGATAACCACTTTTCAACGTTTTCAACAGATTCTTAGGTTCTTGAGGTGATATTCGGTCTGCTTTGCATTGACGAAGTGTGGAGAAGAAGATTCAAAAACGATAAACGATGAGAGCGATAAAGCGAGGTGTTAAGAAAATCTTAAAATACAACAGCTGAGATAGTAAGAAGGCATGAAAAGCTTAAATGGAGCTCATAATTGAAGAATTACCTCAAGCATCTTAGTGTGCGGAAGTGGATACTGTCTGGATAGGCCGGCTCCCCACTACTTTGCCATTAGTATTAACTACTGTTGCCAAAGCCTTCTGTATAGTGTAGAGCTGGATCGTTATAATCGGCTAACGTTGTGCGTACTGATGTATGAGAATCCGTATACCTTGTTTAACCTAACCTATATAGAGTGAGGCTCTCAGAAGAATTCCAAATAGAAAATGCTTAATTCAACAGGCGCTTATAAAAATGTGCTCTGTGTTGCCCACGCTGACCGCTACGTTTTAACCCTTAACCCGCCAGCACTAAGGCGCTACGGCTGGCCACTACCAAACAGAGTAGTTTTCGTTTTTAGTTTAGTTTTGTTTTTATTAAATCAGTATTGTTTATCATACATGTTTACAAAAACAAATGAGCTTGGATTTGCCGTCTGCCAGATTGACATTATAATTCAGTTATGAATAACTTTATGGTTGTTAAAGATATTATGATATCTATATATATAAAAATGAGTTCTAAAATGTGTTCGGATACGTATAACTTGAAAACCACCGACTCTATTGCGCCCATATTTACAGATAATCTTAGGTATTAGCCTAGGAGTGCACTGAAGGAGATTGGTCAAAATTAGACAAAGGGGCGTGGCACCTCCCATACAAAAAAATATTCAAAATCTTATATCCCGAAAACCACTGAATAGATTGAGTTCAAATTTACATACAATCTTAGGCATTGGCCCAGTAGTATTCCTGTGGATATTGGTCAAAATTGGACAAAGGGGCGTGGCACCTCCCATACAAAAAAAAAACATTCAAAATCGTATATCTCGAAAACCGCCGAATCGATTGAGTTTAAATTTACAGACAATCTTAGGCATTGGCCCAGGAGCACCCAGGAGTGTTGCTGTGAAGATTGGTTAAAATTGGCCAAAGGGGCGTGGCACCGCCCATACAAAAAAACATTAAAAATCTTATATCTCGAAAACGGCGGAATCGATTGAGTTGAAACTTACAGACAATCTTAGGTATTGGCCTAGGAGTTTTGCTATGAAGATTGGTAAAAATTCGACAAAGGGGCGTGGCACCGCCTAAACAAAAAATATCTTGAAAACCGCCGAATCGATTGAGTTAAAACTTATGTACAGACAATTTTAGGTATTGGCTTAGGAGTGTTGCTGTAAGATTGGTCAAAATTGGACAAAAGGGCGTGGCACCGCCCATACAAAAAACATCTTCTATGGGGTGAAACTCGATGACGTTATATGTTTATTTTCATTTCATTTTCATGTTTATTTTTTTGTTTTGTTCGTATTGCTGTATTTCAGATTACGCAGAAAGAAAATTCCAGAAAATCGATTTTTCTCATTTTCTCATTTTCGAACATTATTATCTAAGAACTTTATAAGCAATACAATTTCTGTGCACGGGCAAAGCCGGGCGGGTACAGCTATCTTATTTAATTCTTCTGTACGTGTGTTGTAATCGAACTCCTCCTAAACGGCTGGACCAATTTTAATTAAATTTTGTGTGTGTGTTTGAGTGGGTCCAAGGATGAATCTAAACCATCCATTTGGTGAAAATTGGACAAAAAAAAAACAAAATCAAAAAATCTTATATCTAGAAAACTACCGAACTGATTCAAATCAAATTTTAAGAAAATATTTGTTATTGGTCCAAAGGTGTTTCTGTGAAAGTTTGATCAAAATTGGACAAAGGAGCGTGGTACCTACTGTATAAAAAAATATACATTTTAAATCCTATTTCTCGACACCCATGGGTGGGATTGAAAAACGGGCCATGGCACCACCCTTACAACAAAGTTATTTAAATCGCGATATCTGAACATTGCCTGATTGAAGCATTTTACAAAACCTGGCGGGACTGGACAAAAGGACGTGACACCTCTCATAACAAAAAAAATACATTTCAAACGTTATTCTTCGACAGTCATGGGAAAAAATTTGCCTAAACAATACAATTCGTGAGCACACGTCCAAGGAAATATCGGTCGAAGCACACGGAGTACAGAATCAGTCTGGGCACATTGGTTAAATAAAAATGAAATGAAAATATACGATCAAGCAAAACGACGTTTGCCGGGTCCGCTAGTTGTTTATATTTTCAAATGTTAGCGATGATATAATTTAAAAGTTCCCACTCAAAATTCTTTCTCTATACGCTAAAGCCGTTTTTGAAAAGCTAAATAAACTCAGCGGCACGGAATCTTGGCTAAGCTGTTATCATCCGATGGCTTATGTTTTTTGTGTTATTAACACATGTCGCATCTGAAGGTAGGTCAGGAAAGTTTTTATCTCTTTTCTTTAATTCCGGTATTCATTATGTGTATGGAGAAGAGGAGAGCTGTTTCTACCCATCACCACCACAGAAACTGTGGCTTTTCATGGAGCCTGTATTATGGTATATGGGGAGGAATAAGTTTCGAAGGACGTACAGAATTGATTATCGTTGATAAACGATTAAATGCAACGCGAGGAGATCCTTCATGAACACGTATTATCCTATTGGGGTTTATAGGATACGACCAGTTCCTGTTAATGCAAGATAGTGCAAGATCCCATGTAGCAAGTATCGTAGATGAATTCCTTCAAGTCACCGGTATTCAAAAACTGCAATAGCCTGCTCGTAGTCCGGACTTAAATCCCATAAAGCATATCTGGGACATGCTCAAAAGAAGGATAACGTGGTCATTCCACCCCCTCCACCCCCCACAAACAATAGACGAAGTCGGGGACGCTACACTGACCGCTTGGGAGAGCTTATCGCAAGTTGATATCAAAATCATCATCCAGAGAATGCCAAATCGACTGCGCAAGCTGTAATCAGGACGAAAGGAGGGAACACACGATACTGACACGTTACAAAAACTAAAGAATATACGTGATTTTTTATTTTATGCTGTTTTTAATTTAAGCATTTTTTTTTTAAACCACAGTAAACCTTTGAATTCCCTAAAAAACGTTTCAATCAATTAAAACATGCATTTTTCACCTAACTACAATCAAATCATTTGAAAAAAAAAAATATATATATGTATATATTTTAGGCGAGTTACAGCAAGAAGATCTGTCAGCAGAGGCACTCCGCAAGGTGGTGTTCTATCCCTTCTTCTTTGGAATTTGGTGGTCAATGAACTACTGATAATCCTGGAAGGTGAAGGATGCACGGCGATCGCTTATGCAGATGGTGTTGCTATAGCCGTATCAGGAAAGCACTTAAATACTCTAAAAGAACTCCTACAAAATGCTTTAAATAAGCTACCCAGTTGGGCGAGTCGTTGTGGTTTAGGTGTGAACCCCCACAAAACTGATCTGGTGCTTTTCACCAGGAAATATAAAATTCCGACAGTCGACCCTCCACTCAATGGTATCAACCTAACTTTCTCTGACAAAGCTAAATATTTGGGGCTTATCATGGATAGGAAGCTTAGTTGGAAACTTAACATCCAAGAAAGAGTCAAGAAGGCTACAGTAGCACTCTTCTCTTGTAAAAAAGCTATTGGGAATAAATGGGGTTTACAACCTCGAGTAACCCACTGGCTCTATATCTCAGTTATAAGACCGATACTCACCTATGGGATAATTGTCTGGTGGACAGCCTTGGAGAAGGTCACAAACCGCGGCCATATAAGCAAGGTCCAGCGCACAGCTTGCATGTGCATAAGCGGTGCACTACGCACAACACCCTCTGCGGCACTAGACATATTGTTTCATATATTACCCCTTGACATATTTAGCAAGCAAATGGCAGCTAGTGCAGCCATTCGCCTTAAAGCCATCTCACAGTGGTCAAGCAAAGACTGTGGCCACTCCTCTATTCTGAAAAAATCGAGATCTCAACCGAAAACACTGACTACACCACCCCATATCTAAACTTTGACAAGAATTTTCTCGTCACAATCCCATCCAGAGCAACCTGGGATGGAGATGCCTTCCCGGAAGATGAATCATCAGTTCACTTCTATACTGACGGCTCAAAAACCAATGATGGAGTTGGTGGGGGTGTTTTCTCGGAACGTCTTAATCTTAAGCTCTCCTTCCGTCTACCAAATTACTGTAGCGTGTTCCAGGCGGAAATTATGGCGATTAAAGAAGTCTTATCCTGGCTCAAGAAAAACGTCACATCCGTTAAGGATATCTACATATTTTCGGACAGCCAAGCAGCCATCAAATCCTTGGATTCGATCTCTATGACTTCTCTAGTAGCCCTCGACTGCCGATCGTCTCTTACGGAGATGGCCGAACAGTTCAACATTCACCTAATTTGGGTGCCGGGGCATAGAGACATTCCAGGGAATTGTAAGGCCGATGACCTCGCTAGAATAGGAACAACTCAACCCATTCTGCCGGATAAAGGCACCCTAGGGATACCAATCGCCACTCGCAAACAAAAATTGGAGCTGAATGCTATCGAGAGTACAAGTCTTAGGTAGACGAGTTTAACCACTTGTCTAGCGACAAAACAAATTTGGCCTAAGATGGATTTGAACGCTCTAAGAAATTGATCTCTCTCAACAGATTGCATATCGGCAATACAATAGGTGTCATTACTGGACACTGCCTGATAGACAAACATGCCGCAAGGCTGGGCCTTTTCGCAAACGACTTTTGTAGACTTCACTTAGGAGCCTTCCATTACAACGACTTGGGCGATCTGACAAGCATAGACATCAGAAGCCTCTTAAGCTTTATAAAGAGCTCAAAATGGTTCAACTAGTAGGGAGATCTTAGATCCTTCTTCGTGGCATCACAATGGACCTATACTGGTCTAAGTGTGTTTAGCGTTTTTTAGCTGGACAGCCATTTTCAACCAACCAACAGCAAAAATCAAGAGTGGCCAAAATTCCGTGCCGCTGAGTGTAGTTTGTACACATCGAGTTTGTTTAACACATTCATGGTTTCTTCATCTGTAAGATAGTTTTTCCCGAATACATGCATTCTTGTTTCCTGAAGTATCGGACATTTTCCTATAAAGTGTAAGACATCTTCTTGTTCTCTTAAGTTACATAATTCGCAGATGCATGGCAGATCCTCCCTGCGTGGTATGTACAATGTACATGGTTCAGATTCACTAGTTCCCCACGTAGCCTTATCATCATTGATATTAACTGCACACAGTTTTTATAATGGAAATAATACTTCTCTGATAATGATTGTGAATACCAAACAGAGTATTGCTGATCCGTTTAAGTATCTATAAGCACTTTTTAAGAAGTGTTCGTCTTCTTTATTTCCCACTTTCATGATTTATAGAGACACAATACAATAACCAGAGATTTATGAAAAAACAAAAATGTAAATCCTTAAATCCATTTAGGGGATTTGCTCATAACGGTCACGTCCGTCTGGCATTGTTGGTCTCACTTATCCTTCTACATGAAAACCACTTGTTTCTCTTTGCATAAAATTGGTCTAGATATCCTTCCACAAATTCAACAAAACCAACAACCAAAAGACATTAAAACAATTCGGTACCTACCTATCTAAACAAAAAACAACTCACCCTGTTGCTTCTGCTTTTTGAAATAAATGCGAGAACATTGTAGTGGTTGTTGTTGCCCCTTTAATAGCCGTTCGAACACTTCATCGTCAAGAGCTTCACTTCCACTCGAGTGCTTCCCAGTCTTTCTTCCTCCAGAGCCGGAATAGTCATTGCCGTCACCGTTTGTACCACCGTCGCCACCACCCCCAACCGTACCACTCCCATCAACTACTGCTGAATGCAAAAATTATGAAAACACAAAGAAGTGAGTTATTGATTTCACTTTGACATTTCGTCGAGTATTGATATTGACTTGCAAAGTTAAAATGAAGAACACGCCACAAAACAACAAAACAAAACAGAAGTACACTTCATTGCGCGCCATTTACCTGTTCGATTGGAATTTGAGTTCTTCTTCATTGTGTTCTGTTTATTTGAAGTGCCAGGCAATTGGTTAACAGTTAACTCAAATTTTAAATAACACTCTATTTACACAGCTGTTGTTGTTCTATTTTAATAGGCTGCACAAAATTTTGCGTTAAAACCGCTTCAATTGTTTGGTAGACTGATCTCAACTAATTGGCACTCGAAACCGACTGATTGAGCATTTTGTTCATTAAATTGCACATGATTCCACTGATGGTGGAACTCAATTATTTATGTAATGGAAAGCGATTAAGCCGAGTGACGTATGCAACTCAGCTGAGGTTCACTACAACTTGTACTTCTATGTAGTGAACAAGAATTTCATTAATAGTAGGTATGCACATCGTATCGGCAACGATAGCGAATACGTATCTCTATATTCATTCTATTTACAGTCTATACTTCTATAGGAATAGGTACTTATATAGGTATAGGGTATCAATTCGTTTGTTTTCATGCGAGAAATACATTTTTTTGAAGAGGGAACGGGCTGGTATGCAAATGAAATAATAACAGACCCAGTGTTGTTGCAGCTACGGATATTCAGATGCCCCAACAAAGAAATACTGTGAGAAAGTATGACGTCGAAAAACTGCAATCGAAAGCGACGGCCAGAATCTTCGCCGATCACGTATCTCGATGCCTCTCGATCGGTCTTATCGCAGCAACAGCTAGTGCAGAAGACTAGTGGCAACACTGCCAGGAAGCCATCATCAAGGCCACAACTGATGTGCTGGGTTTCACCCTACCACCACCACGAAACCCCTGGTTTGATGACGAATGTCGACTAGCAAACGCAGCTAAACAAGAAGTGTATAAAGCGGTGTTGCGAAAAATGACCAACTACAGAGGTATCAGTCTCCTTAACATCGCTTACAAGATCCTGTCTGCCATACTGTGTGCACGCCTTAAACCCTTTGTAAATAACCTGATTGGCCCCTATCAGTGCGGTTTTAGGCCAGGAAAGTCCATCGTCGATCAAATTTTCACACTTAGGCAGATCCTGGAAAAAACACAAGAAGTCCAAATCGATCACCTTTTCATCGATTTCAAAGCCGCGTACGACAGCATCAATAGAGACGAGCTATACAGAGCCATGTCTAGCTTTGGCATCCCTGCAAAACTCGTTCGGTTGTGTAGGATGATGATGGAGAAAGCTCGCTGCTGCATCAAGGTCGGTAGTGACCTCGCCGAAACCTTTGATGTCAAAAGAGTATTTAGACAAGGTGACGCGCTGACGTGCGACTTTTTGAACATCACACTTGAAAGAATTGTCCGAAACTTACAGGCCAACACACAAGGCATGATCTTTCAAAAGTCCGTCTAATTACTTGCATACGCCGATGATATTACATAATTGGTAGAACACAGCGAGCTGTCACTGGTACGTGTGCTAGTATAGAAACGGAAGCGGCTAAAATGGGTCTAGCGGTCAACGAGGGCAAAACCAAGTACATGCTGTCAAGAAGAAGGGACATCCAACATCGTAGAATCGGACAAAACGTCACGATCGACAGCTATTACTTTGAGGTAGTGAGGTACTTTGTCTACCTCGTCTCTGCTATAAAAAAACATCTCAGAAGATACTAAACGAAGAATAACTCTTGCCGACCGCTGATTCTTTGGGCTAAGAAGGCAATTGAGTAGTAGAGCCCTATCCCGAGCAACTAAGGAGATTCTGCATAAGACCTTGATCATTCCAGTCCTGCTTTATGGCGCTGAAGCTTGGACTCTATCTAAAGCGGATGAAGATATCCTCGGTCGCTTCGAGAGAAAGATTCTTCGTAGAATTTTCGGTCCCATCTGCGTTGATGGGCTTTGGATAAGGAGATTCAACGACGAACTATACGAGCTGTACAGCGACATCGACCTGGTCAAAAAACTGCGAGTAAGTCGTTTAAGATGGCTAGGACATGTAGAGCGGAAGGGAACAAATGCTCCGGCCCGTAGAGTCTTCGAGTCTAACCCGGAGGGACAACGCAGTAGAGGAAGCCCTCGCCTTAAGTGGCGCGCGAGTTACGAGCGGCCGCGACCGATCGAACATAAAACAATAAAACAACAACATTCAAACAGAAGAACACACGATGTGATTTATTGCATGTCTAAATAAATTATCACTGACTTAAAAGTTTACAATATATGACTTAGATGCTATATTGCTTATATTGTTTTCTGCTATCGTCGGTTAGTCATAATGCCGCTAATTCGAGATGATGAGAGACGAAGTAATCCGACTGTTGTTGTTTGGTACAGCCTACCGTTGTCATCAGGCCATACATGTAACTCGCGCAAGTCGAAGGCGACCTCAGCCAACTAGGTGTGCGCAACTGGAGGCAGTTAGCTCAGGACCGGGCTAACTGGAGAGGCTTGTTAGCTGAGGCCTCGGTTCACCCCGAACTGTAGAGCCGCCTAAGGAAGGAAGGAAGTGTTGTTCGTACATTAAAGTTTTTTTTTTAATATGGTAGCTTTATTTGAAGAAGATTCTATTAGTCTTCTTAACATTGATGCTCCATCAAAGTCGGTAAAGAAATTACCAAGAGCTTATATGTCAAAAAAGGATTTAGACAAGTCGATGCGCTGTCATGTGGCTTCTTCATTATCGCTCTTTATTAAAGAATAGTGCAAAACTCAAACAAAAACAGAGGCAGGATCTTTCAAAAATCCGTCGCGTATACGCCGATGACATCCACATAATCGGCAGAACGCAGCGTGATGTCACTGGCACGTTCGTTTATATTGAGATTGAGACGTAGGGGACGAAGATGTGTTTGGCGGTCAATGGGGGCAAGACAAAGTATATGCTGGCAACAAGAAGGGATAGCAACACCGACGTCTCAGAAAAAATGTAACTTTAGGGTCTTTGTCTATACATAGGCTCCCAAGACTATAACCCTTGTCCATCGCTGTCTGTTTGGGCTAAGAAGGCAATTAACAAAGCACTATTTCGGCAAATAAAGTGACCATTTCAAAGACCCTAATCATAACCAGCCCTTATCTATGCCGCAGATGCATGGTCTCTATCAACATTGTTCGTCCGTGTTCACGGCTTCGCTGAGTAGTCCGCATCATATCACTTACATCCATATCAATCAATTTGTACCAAAAGAATTGACTGTCAGAATTCAAAACTATTCAAACAATCACTTAAAAGGAGTCTGATGATGAATTTGTGGTGTAATTCAAAATTGCTAGCTATCATGTTTACGAATTGTTGTTAATGTTATTCTCTCAAACAATAATTCATAGACTGAAATTCGATAAAATTTCCCAACAGAAATTTTCGTTGTTACTCCTCGGTCCTCGCCTCCTCACTCAGAAATTGGTTATCGTCGATCGGTAGCGCGTAGAAGTATCGGTAGAATTACGGTGAAGATAGTTTTTTTTTTTTTTTTTCAGAAATCGAGTCCGCTTCCAAATGTTTGAGAACCAGAACACTAGTCAACTCCCACACTGCGTTTTGTCGTCTTTAATCTCAATTGATGATATTTGTATTTCAGGTCTAAGAAATAGAAAACAAATAAATTAACTTAAATTAAACCAACATGTCCTCTGTGAACTGCCAAAATCGATCCGTCGCTGTTGGCGATATAGGACCGCGAGAATGAGAATCGCACCATCTTCACTAAAGGAACCGATACACCAAGCAAACGCCAACCAAAACCACACCAAACACACCAAAATGCACACTTTGCACAATGGAGGCTTACACCTCAACAAATTGATAGAGCCCAAGTCCCCGTGCTCGTCGGGGTTAATAGTACACTGCATCATTGGAAACAGGGCCAAAACGGTCCGACATCTTTATGAAAGAATTTTGTAGAGGCTGCTGGGAAAAGAGGAAACAGAATCAGTGGAAAATCTCTTGTGCCACCGATGAACTTTCCAAGAATGATCATGCGATCATTTTTTTTTTTTTGGGCTAGTCTAGAAATTAACGTTTTGCATAGCTTAACCTAATATAAAAATTATGGGCCTTAATGGCTTCTAACCTAACCTAACCTAATTGAACTTGTTTTTGTGCGAGCCAATGCATTCTCTTAAGTTAAAAAAATTAGTTTTTGTAGCTATTTTCTTTATTTCTAAAATCGTTATAGACTAATATTTATTATTAAGCAAAGTACTTCTAATACATTATGTAGGTACTTTAAAATCAAGACTAATGGAAGACTTTTTCCATAAGTCTCGGTAAACACCGAGTAAATAGTGCGTCTAGGCAGATGTGGTGGTTCGTCTACTGATGAGCCCACCCACCACATCGGGGCGAAACGCATTTGGAGTTGAGGCCACTTAAATGTTTTTTATGGTACTTTAAAATGTTTTGCCATTTTATAAAAAAAAAAACGTGATAGGGTGCTATACGACTGAGTTTAGTATACATTCTAACTTGCCACATAGCTTTTTTCGTTTCCTTTATCGGGGCATTTAAAAAATATCATATATTTTTTTTTATCTACATATTTACCCTTACTGACTCCGTAACGCTCTTACTTTTCTTATTTTCCTTATATTAAATGACAGTAGGTAAGTAAAATGTTTAAAATTTGAATTCTCTGATTATTCAAATAGGCACCGCTTACTTTTCATATAGGTACAGTAGTCCCTCGATAATGTGAACTAATTAAAACAAAGCGTTTTCGAATTTTAGAGTGATTCACATTACTGGAACTTTTTTCAGTACTTACTAAACTGATTGAAAGGATTTTCAAATCCATTAAAAACAACACAAAATGATTTTTTAACGCACAGTTTCAATATTTATCAATTCAGAAGAAAAACGAAAATTAAATAATTTCATATATAGTCCAGCAGAAATAGGATTCGAACAACAAACTACTTCTACTACTCTTCTTTTTTTTTTCTCTCACTCGACTATAAAATATTACAATTAATACGAAAAAAGCTATTCTTAGAATTTTTAAATTTTCCAGTCATTTTTTCCATTGCAGTATACCTTTCCTTTACAATTTATCGAAATAAGCCAAAACATAACTCCGTAGGAGGTGTAGTTTTAAGAGGAATCGCAGTTAAAAATATCGTTTTTTTTGTTTAAAAATTAAATTTAACAACAACCTCTTAATATTTCCGTCTGTAAAAATTACTGCCTTTTTGCAACACTAAAAAGTATCTTTTGCCCAGGTTTCAACTTCATAGACATTTTTCCGTCAAAGAAAAGAATTAAAAACCGAAAAACCGGTATTCCTCCATTTTTTCCAAAAATGTTGAGGTTAAGGTAAAAATGGCAAATACAAAAGTTGTAGATCTTTTTATTCCCTACGTTCAACTTTTTTTGATAGGATGCAAAGTTTAGAAATCGGGAAAAACCATTGTCAACCCCTAAAAATGCACCCCATTGCACTCCGGATAGCTGCTGTCGGTTAGATTTTTTTTTTTGTCCTGTTTTACAAGAGCTTGTTCTACAATATTCCGCTGTCAGAGTGCTGTAACGAATTATTTTTTTTTTGCTAATTTTTCCGCCTATTTCGACTAGACTAATAGTAATTTCAAAAAATTCTCAATTTTTGGTAAATTTTGTTTAAATTTCGGTTTGTTTGAAATGGTCCAACAGCTTCGAACTTAATTTTATTCCTGTAATTTTTGACTTTGACACCAGTATCTAGTTCGCGTAAACTTTTGGACTTATCTTTCATCGATAAAAATCGATTGAATTTTTGTTTAGATGCCATTATATAGTTACTAAAAATATAACGACAAACTGCTCATACATATAACATCCATACCTATACAAATGGTAGTTGTTGTGTCTCTATAGCCTGCAGCTGCATTTACAACCTTAAGATAAATAACAGTTATTTAGTCCCTAATATCGCACGCAAAACGAGCAAGAGAAACAAGAGAAATATCAAAACTTTTACAAAAAATTCACATTTTAGAGGTTGAAAATTTTGGAAGTTCACATTATAGAGATGACAATGTAAAGTTTTGCCGATTCACATTTTAGAGAAATTCACATTATCAGTAATTCACATTATCGAGGGACTACTGTATTTAAATTCTCTTCATGGTTCAAAAGTTCAAACTCAATGAAACTGATGCTTGGCAAGTATTTTCAAAAGGAAATTGACAAATAAACCCAAACCCGAGAAAGCTGAAATTTGCAAAGATGTTCTTAAAATGTATACCTACCTATAAGGAAGGGGTAAAATAGAGGGTAAAAGTTTGTATGAGAACATTTTTATTTTTGATCCGATGGATTTTAAACTCGGTTTGTCGACTCTATATTAGAAATAAAGAAAATAAATGTCTCCGATTTTGGAAATTTTGCTTTGGGCCGAGTTATTGGTAATGATCTCAATGAGGCCTTTGACATAACTCATGAACCGTTCTTCGTATCAATTTGAAATTTTGTACATTGATAAAGAAGTAAAAAATAGTCATAAATCTAAAACCATTTTTAGGCAATGCTTCGCTATGTATTTAAGACTATGTGTATAAAATCCTGAGGGCTGCGCGAGCGAAGCCGAGGGGAGAAACTGGATGTACATAATATTTAGCTGAGCACTTTATTGTCAATAATATTAGTGGTTTAATGCGTCGATGGTTCTCCAGCTGTTACTATTACTTTTATGTTAATTGTGAGCTATGCATAAGCGCCACTCTTATAGCAAAGACAATATAATATGTGTTTTATTATCTTTGCTTATAGTTTATGATCCCAGCATGGTGAACATTTTGTCTTTTTTTTTTTGTTGGTTTAGTTCATATAGTAGGAAAGCACCAGGTGGGCCATACCCATAATGTATGATCCTATCGAAAAGTGCATTATGTAGATAAGATATTACAAATGGCGTCGAATGTAAATTCGGCTTTTACATTACTGAAGCAAAAAGAATTAGAATTAGCATGAATAAACCCAATGGAATTCCTATAGAGTTCCCCTAAAATCTTTCCTAGTGCTCACTTTGAAAATAAAAGGAAATTTGTTTCAAACTGTCATATGTCCAGGTCTTACCATTTTGACTGGGCATTGACCTGTCACTGTCAGTCAGGACAAATAATATTCTCAATTCATTCGATTCTCCATGTAAATTTCTGTAGGCCTATATTTGTATCAGAAATTCAATTTCTTATCTCGTCTGCTTGTCATGTACCTACGTGTCAACGCCGCGCCGATCGCACATTGTGTCAAAAACTCCATGACATTCTCTCTTTGTCATGCTGTGTCAGTTTGTCATCTGAATGTCGGCTTGGCAAACCCAATGAACTATCGAAAACTGTATTTTTTCCCAAATAATTAAAAACATCTGTCATCTGCCAATACAAATAATTAACTTAATAACTCACCAGAAATTCAAATAAATAGGGAATGGCAATCGATAACAAGGTTACTCACAAACTGATAAAGGACTAAAAGCAAAGTATGCTTAACCTTATACCATCACCCTCAAATTTCATTATACTATTTAATATGCATCCCCAAATAGACAAATGAAGTCGAATGAACTACAAGTACCTACCAACTTTATCCAAACTAAAGGACGATAAGGTAGAATAAAACAAAATCTCCCAAAACGAACATCCGGTCACTCTACTCGTTTGTCGGAATAAATTTTATCCACAAACATTTGGAACCTATAAATAATGAAATTACTTAGGAAGAAATTAAGAATTCAAAACTATCAATGTCCAGCAATCTAGATGACTCGATTCCGTTTTCATCTCGTATAGAGCTGTATACGTAACTTATTCTCTGTGTGAATCCACAGAGACCAAAATTAGACCGATGGATAAAGTTTTTCATTGATAAACCCGTAGTGATGCAACTTAAGTAATTCATTTGAATCCATTAGAAGAGAGTCCTTTTCCAAGCAAATGCCAAGGCAATGTCCGATCGATTCCAGGACAAGTTCTCGTTCTACTATAGGGCTTAGCGTAACAGTTTCTGCTCCTCACATCACATAGACGAAAACTTAGATTGCATTAGAAATTAGAGCAGCAAATAAGTCCTGCCAACACTCTTGTGTCTAGAGATTCGTGACAGACATCTTCTTTCTGTCCATTACGTGCCACATTATGAATACGTCTCCATAAAAAAGGCGAAAATCACAATCAAGAGAATATATGTATCTCTGAAGGAACTGAACGAAAATAAAAATCGAACTGGATTCGTATATTGATGTTAGGTTTGGGGTACTCGCCTTCTCTATATTCCACATCGAATGAGTTTTTTTTTTTTCGAATGCTAGGATTCTGTTAAGATGAATAGAAGAGGAATTAATTAAAGATATCACAGAGTAGGGGGGGATGAGAGCTTCAATTTCTATACTGAGATCTATAAATTGGGTGAACCATACTCATCACAATCTGCAATCCTATCCTCGTACCAGTGAAGACGAGACGAGTCCTGTGCATGGCTTTATCTTCTCCGAATTCGACACCATAAAATTTTTGAATATTAATGGTTTATCAGAGGAAAATCTTGATGGTCGGTTTCTCTGTCGGGTGGGTGCAGACTGCAGAGTTGTTGGCAGTGGCAGTGGGAGTGAAATTGAGAAGTTCTTCGCATTAACGAGCAATCGTCGGATGATCGATAAAATATGGACGAACCTTCTACCTGCCAGACTGTTGTCGGTCTACTGCAAGGAAGAAAGAAAAAAGTATTTTCAGATAGCTTTTCGAGAATAATGTGTGTAGAGGTAGAGGTAGGTAAGGTACCTATATATCTGATTACTTGTTTTGGAAAATATATAATATTTTCAGGATAGCTAAGGAGAGAGTTTTTTTTTTTATTAAATTGCGCGCGTTCAAGCCCCTCGGCGTAATAATATTTCGGTGATTGCTATCGTGTATCTAATTTTGCGAGAGGTAAGAAAAAACTGGTGCCGTATTTGTAAGCTGGGAAAATATTTCCTTACCAAAGGGAGTATTTTTTTACGAGGATGGATTCATAAAGTTTAAGTGGGTTTTCATGCCAAGAAGTTATTCCATAGAAATTGAAGCTCAAATGTCATCCGTTTTGATTTTTTTGGTTCCCGATTCATTTAAGTTGCAAACAAGGATATAAAGGTCATCAACCAAAATGTCGATATAATATCAAGTTACTATTTTGATTCAAGTAATGATAGTCATCCAAGTGAAGTTAAATTTTAGGTTATATTATAATAGGCCATGTGGAAAAAATTTAATTTACTTATATGTATGTATGTATATGTCAAAATGACAACAGCTTGCCATTAGTATAGCATGGCCAACCTTTCTATAGAAAGTGTAGACAACGTGACAGGGTCTGACTATGATTTCTATGTTGATGTGAAGGCTTGAGGTGAAGTAGTAACTTCCAAGTGTTCTATTCCTCAAGTGACAGAGACTTGGGCAGTGACAGAGAAAGTGAGGTGTGTCTTCGTGGATTTCTTCATCACCGTAGCCTCTACAAATATCGTCATTCTTGAGATTTAGTCTCATTGTATGGCTTCTTAGAAGGTTGTGACCGGTGAGGGCGCCAACCAACTTAGACAGCGATATTCTGTCATATCGCAAAAGGTTGTTGGTCCTGCTTTTGTTGTACTCTGGCCACATCTTCCGTGATATGTCACAGGTGTTTAGTATTTTCCACCTGATATTGGCTTTCATTCGGATCCTCTCTGAGACTGCAGATTTGTGGTTTGATCGACTGAAGTGCCTGGTCTAGGTCCATTGCAGTACCTTTTCTTGCCCGTCAGCCTTCTCGTTGTCAGTTATGTTCCTCTGTCCATTAACCCAGCAGAGAACTGTATTATGCTGCGAGCCAAGAGCCTTGAGTAATCAGGGAGCCTGATTGAACTGTATGTTGAGTTGCTCTGAGAATAATCCGGTTCCAGTTCCACATTCCATCTTTGATCCGTCAGTGTAGATGGGTATTGATCTTTTCCTTGGGTTTGTTCCTGTCCCATTCTTCCCTGCTCGGAAACCGGCAATAGAATGGTTTATCGAAGTCTAGGTATGGTGACATGTAGTCAGAGTTGATGTCACTCCCTGCGTATTCTTTAAGGATCCGCGCATGCCCAAAAAGAGTGGGGATCCAGCATTTTGACTCGTTTATCGTCAAGGCACTTTTGGCAGCCGATTATTACATATATAGATCCATAGGTAGCAGGTTGAGAAGCGTTTCCAACACAGCAGTCGGTGTTGATCTCAACACACTAGTTGTTAAGATTGGTTAACTTGTCTGTGGCTTGCCACCAGACTATGTTGCCATATGTGAGTATTTCGCGTACAATTGCCGTAGGTATACATCCACAGCATTATCTTCGGGTTAGGTCCCCAGTTTCTGCCGAAGATACGGCCTTTACTCCACTGTTTTTGAGTTTCATGAGTATTTCATTGATCATGAGAACCCAAAGTAGGGGGGAAATGACTCCTCCCTATGGTGTGCCTCTGGAGGCAGTTACTTTCATTGAGTAGACTCATCATGATCACGTACACACTTATAGACCAGGACAGCATAGGTCAATTATGATACCACAATTCTTAGAGCGTTTTAAGTGTCACTTGTCCACAACTTGAGTCTTGCACTTTCGGTCTATATTATCCAGTTTTAATTTTTGTTTGCAAATAGCGGGTATGATGCCCAAAGTGCCTCTGCCCGACTTAATTGGTAAAGTTGTTCCAATTCTGGCGAATTCATCGGCCTTTATGCTCCGACACCAAAAATAGGTGAATGTTGAACTGTTCGCCCATCTCCGTAAGAGACGATCGGAAGTCGTTAAAGAGGAAGCAATAGAGATCAAATCCAAGGATTTTATAACTGCTTGGGTGTCCGAAAATATGCATCAGATATCTTTAACAGATCACACGATTTTTTTCAGCCAAAATAAGACTTCCTTTATCGCCATAACGAAGAAAACGCCCAGATCACCTCCGTTTTTGGTTTCCGAGCCGTCAGTATACCTACATAGTATAGTAGATATACTCTAGACTTTACTTTGAGGCATTCGGTGTAAACAGGTATAGCGTACCCCAAAGCCTTCTCAAGTTACATTTTGAGAGTGAATAACTGGTCGGTTGTGCATCTGGCCAGACTAAAAGTGCACTGATCCACCCCCAAGCATCATCAGTTCGCATTAATAACAGAGATACCCATTAAATTCCTCTTTACATAATATGGGCTTGACCATTTCTGGCGGGATTCCTTCCACTCCGGCAGATTTAACAACTTTTAACGATTTAATCCCTTCATCTACCGTGAGACCATTTTCTGTCCGACTCAAACGATGTATCTGACATCCGCAATGCGCTGTTTTGGATTCGAAAAACTGTTTGCTCTATATTTATATACGCAAGATGTCCTTATTCTCATTGAAAGAAGTGCACCATCTTTGGATTTGACTTGATCACGGTCTAACTTTTCTCTGAACTCCATCCAAGGTTATTTTTTAGATACTTTAAACAATTTGCAAGTTCTCGGAGCCTTCACGTACTTTTTGAAGAAGCTGAGTTCCCCAAGTGAATCGATACATCTAAGTCTTGAAGTCATACGTCTTCACTCTGGTAGCTTCTTGGACTCCTGGCAATTATAAGCATGTAGTTATTCTTACACCAGCAGTTGACCGAAGCGCTTGATGATAATTTAGCTTAAGCTTCAAGATCGTAGGCGTAGTAGCGCAGTGGTTAGTGTGCTGGACTACTGTGCGAGGGATCCCAGGTTCGATCCCCGGAAAAACACAAATTACATCTTAAGGTTTTTTCTACTGCGCCACCTCTCGCGAACGTCTGAAACATCCGAGAGTATGACTGTCCTGAAAAAGCTTCTCAATTCAGCCGTTCGGACTCGGCATTAAATTGTAGGTCCCTTCCATTCGTTCCAAAAATAGAAACTCACACAAAACGAATGCTTGCTGTCTATCAGCCTTGTGAAATCTGAGTATCACCATTCACATCTTAATAGACATTGAGGGTTCTACTTTTGACATGAGGATTTTTAATCAATTTTAATCAATTCACAGCGGTAGAACCCGTTTGCTTTGCTTGGAAGACACCAACAGTATCTAGTCGATATTTGTCAGCCTTTTGTAAAGTGAAGATATGTTCCACGTGCCTACCCTAAAGTCAACGCCTTTTAAGGTTTAAACCCATCCGGCTGCGACCTATAAGTTGGCCTATAGTTTGTCTATGACCGCAAATTTGTATATCTACCTATTTCAGCAGTTCTTTGCATATCAACCATGTCCTATCTGACTACTTCTGGCCTTTCATTAAATACCTCGACGTACGAGTGGATAAAAAAAAAACTGTTTTCATCAGCACAAATTTATTAAAAGCTCTACATTAATATGATTGCACGGAAATAAAAACAACAGGACAACCTGGATTCATGATGAATTTGCAGGCTTTGCGAAAAATACCAATTTCATATTAAACACGCATCGGTGTCGTTTGTTAAATTGCTTTCCAATCAATAAATAAAGGACGTGAAAAAGTGCAGCTGCTGTCCTACAATTCATACCGGACGGATGGGATCGGATCCATGCACTACCCCTTTTAGTGATTCAAGATTTTAAAATCCAATATTTTTTTCTCTATATCGGAAGACCATATAAATCGTGGAAAGGGTCCTGTTTTTTTGATGGGCGACACAATTTACCGATTAACTTCCATACAGCTTAAAGTGGTTAGATACATATCTTCACTTCTCTTAGACCTCCTGAACTAACATGTCCTTAAACTATTCGTCAATGATTAAAGAAAATCTAACATTGCCTGCAAGTTGTCGCATCTGTGGAGCAATTTGATGAACCCATCCTTGGTGCTGGTATGCTATTGCCATGATAAGCCCTTTACTTGCACTTTGACAAGGAATATTGAAATGTCTACCGCAAATGTCATCCGATGGAAATCTATTTATTTTCTTCTCACTCCTTATTCCTTCAAAGTGAAATGATTAAGTCGCGATTCTGATATTTTCTCCACTGATGCATTTCCCTGGGCACCACGGAATGGGGGGCAAGACCGCAACGCACAGACGGTGTCCTTTGGATAAGCATATAACAGAACAGAGCTGAGAGAAGTTTTCAGTTTCTCTGATTTTTTTTTATCGCAACGAAAACTTCTTTTCGGAATTAATTCCGCGCACTTGCATGCTTGGCGGTGGGGCATATTTAATGGCATGTCAATAGAATGCTATCAGTTGACTCGCTTTTCTCTTTGCGAAATGAAATCCAGTGGTTTTCCAAATTGAAAAATTGCATTTCATTTCCGATTTTCTTTTTGTACGTTGATGTCACATTCAAAAGGAGATTTTTCGAATCCATTTCCCTGAAAAATTGCACTGTGTACATACATATATGGGCGCTTGCTACCACTTGATAGGGTCTGGAAAAAACTTGAATTGGAAATGATTTGGATCGATTTGGCGGGGGGCGTATGAGTAACTTTTTCGTCTCGGAAAAGTTGGCGAAAAAAAAAAAAACAAAGGAATTTCATGCTTAAAATTGTTTCCATCCTTTTTTTGGTTTTAATTTTCCATTTTAATAATTTAGTTTGGATATAGAAATAAGTTTCGTTTCATAGTATCACCATCTGCGTGCATTAATTAGAATTCTTTTGAATTTGTAACTTCAGATGAAGTTTTCATATCGACGAATAGAATTTCGAGGTGTATTTTCGTAAATATTTTTTTTGTTTTTGGTTAAGTATTATTGGAAAAGTTAGCAAAGGTGACAGGACTTGTGACGGATAAATTATTTTTTAATTAAAATCGAATGAAAGCAGGGTGGCAGATTGAAATTTGCTATAATTTATGGGTATCCTGAGAAAAAGAGTTTAACCGATCACAAAGCAAACACCTGTGTAGGGAAAGAAATATCCTCGTAGGTGATGGGGGAGTGTAACCGGCATTAGGCAATAACGTCCAGGGAAGTTAACACCCAAGAAAATGCATTACGCCCAAAAATAAACAATAAGTGAGGCAACCACCCCTGCTTATGGTTACTGTCGAATTTGGAGTATGTGCAAAATTGGGTACATTGAAGGTTTGTTTGCAGTGCAAATTGGGCACTGCGCGCACCACCAAAACTTCACTGAATTTGAATACCTATCTCTATCGATATAAGTAAAAACTAAATTCTGCGTACATTAAATTTTATGAACTTGGCTTGTAAGAGAGTGAGTATGAGTACTCAGCATCAGCATTAATCTACTACGACTACGACCCAGTGTTGCCAGCACGGGCTATTTATCGCCAATCAGGCTACTCGGATTTTTCCCTCGCTCCATGAAATTGCGATTTGGGATTTATCCCAATTTGGGCTATTTCATTTTAAAATTGGGCTATTTTTAGGCTCCTTAGAAATTTTTTAAAAAAAGTCATACATCATTATATTTTTTTTTTTTCATTGCGAACTCGTAGAACTGAAACTTTTTAAAAATGTAATTGTGAATGAGTCAACTCCAGTTTCGATATTGTGGATGTGGTTGGTTACTCTCTCACTTCTGAGTAGTAAAATCAGCTCACAAGACTTATGCATGAATATGAAAACTCATTATTTGCCCAAGTAAAGTATATGTCCCCTTCCAGCAAAAAGTTTTTTTTTGTACGTTGTTAGATTTATTTACAAAGAAACAACCGAAGAATCAGCCTACAAAATGGATAACATTTTGGAGGAAACTTGCGATTTTTAATTGGGTGTTTTGAGTTTATTAACTGATTACTTTCACCAAATGTTCATCTTATATATTTGTAAATTATTTTTCTTTTAATATCTACCAATGAATTAATGTAAAATAAAAAAACTAATATTTTTCTTATGAATACCTACAGTTTTATTATTTATTATTTTTAGTCTGCTCTACTCTTTTATTTAAAACGTTAGGTTGTTGTTGTTTCTGTGTTTCTAATCAAACCATAATGCGCAATTTTCACGAAGAGACTGATATTTTAATTTTTTTTTTTTGTATTTTTATTGGAATTATTTTATGTTTTGTTAACATAACACATAAATATATATATTTTCTTTATATTACTTTAATTTCCAATTACGACTTTGTATATAAATGGAATGAAGAAGCTAAAAGTTATTTTTTGTTAATTTTGAATTCAATCAATTTAATCAAAATAAATGTGCGTAAACAATTAAACAAATAGGTGCGCATTTCTATTCCTCATATTCGTGTTGGGCTATTTTTGGCTACAAGACTTTTAAAGTTTGGCTCCATACCCCTTAGAAAAGCTGGCAACACTGCTACGACCTGTTATTTGTGATGGTTGTCTTGTCGTTTTTCTCTCTAACTTATATAGGGCGAAAGAGAGACGCACTAGAGCAAGAGCACATTAAGTTTAGTTTAAAAAGGCCTTTACATTTTGTGATCAGAGAAGTCCATGTAGAGTGAATGACCTTAAAATGCCTGTTAGAATCACTTTTAGAGCGCTTGAGATGTTTTATTTCGAGGGAAGTTCCAATAATTATTTTTCTGAAGTGAAAACAATAGGCGGCGTATTGCAAAAAAACTGATTTATCAATTTGTTGGTCTATTTTCAACAAAAATAATGTGTTTTTTTTTTTCCTTGAAATTAACTGACAATTTTGCGATGCTCCCTTCGAGATTGTCGTAACATAACTCATTCGAAGTTACTACTGATAATCAACTTTATAGATTTCCAAAACATCCTTTTATGGATCTAATAAATGAATTAAAATCATTCGTGGACTCAGTTCAATGGAAAAGCAGGCTTCCATATCATGTCAAGGTGTCGAGTACCTACTTTGCAATTTTTTGCCACCGGTAATTTTCAACGTGATGTTGATTGTAAATTGTTAATTTCTATCTTGATTTATTTTCAAGGTAGGTTAGGTAGTCTACTTTCCATTGGTTAAATCGGGGATATATATGATATACATATTCGATTAAATAAATATTTTTGTTTTTTAAATACCTTTGTCCCAAACAAGATTATCCTATTTGGCCTTAATGGATACATTGTAAGTTTGAGCTCAATCGATTCGGTGCTTTTCGAGATATACGATTTTGAATGTTTTTATATGGGCAGTGCCACGCCCCTTTGTCCAATTTCGACCAAACTTCACAGAAATCATATATGGACCAATACCAAAGATGTGCGAAAGTTTGGTTAAAATCGGTTTATGCGTTAAGGCGTGAATCGACGACAAACATTTTAAGGCTCAATTTTTCTAGATAAATAGATTTTTTTTTTTTTTTTTTCATTTAATGTTTCGTGTCTAACTGACACACTTTTCTATTAATTCAATAAGTTATTTTTATTTTAATAAAATATAAAAGGCCCGGGGCGCCTAGATAGTTAGAGCCGGCCCTGGGTATTTGCTAAGGAAATACCACAAAAAAATGTCTGCATGATCAAATCGTATACTATCTCCGTTAACAGTTGCTCTTAAAAGAAAAATCTTAAAATCCCTTGTGTATAATGTCCATTGTGGCATCAGCTATCTGGCATGTAGACTGTAGAGTCGTCCTGTTGAAACCACATGTCGTTCATATCCCTATCATCCAATTTGGGCCAAAAGAAATTAGTTCTCATCATTAATCTGTAGCGCTTTCCGTTGATGGTGATGGCAATGTCATTGCATTTTCGAAGAAGTACGGTCAGAAAATGACGACGGTTGATAACAAACAGTGACATTTTGCCAATATATTTTGCAACAGTCAGTTTGATTTTGTACGGATTTAGGTCTGTTCCGACGACAAATTATATTTTGATATCTGCGAAAGGCCATAAATTCCAGAACTGACTGCCTCGGATTTTCCTGAACACTATTAACTGACAGCGATAATGTTTTCACATCTTGCGTTTTGTTGGCGTAGTTATGGTGGCTGTTTGTTTAGTGGACGAGTCGACTTAAATTTGGCTACCGAGGGTTAAATAATCGACTGGGAAGGACGATCATGTAAAAATGTTTCGAATGCTCGGACATGTAGAACTTAAGTCGATGGCAATATGATCCGTCTAGCATTAAACCAGCATATCCGGTAACAATCAGTATCAGATTCCTCTGTAAATATTGAGGTGAGAAAAACGATGTCAATTCAGCTTCCGCCTTTTTTCCCCCGAAAGTATGCTTACTGAAGATGTCATACATGATCATGACCCTTTGGCCATTAAAATCAACATCAACAAAGGTTCTTATAATTTCTCAAATTTTTTTGTTTGGCGGTTAACCAGCTCTCGCTTTCTAGCATCTAGAAATGGAGTCTTTATATGACTTGGGTGCATAAATTATTGTAGTTACTTACTGTATATTAGCATAGGTATTAGTCCAACACTGGACTTGCTCACAAACATCAGAATTATCTACTAAAAAACATTTGTAAAAATTTATAAGAAAAATAATTCGTATTTTCTTTGGCAAACATTATTTAATCTTCCTCCACATCTACAAACTATAGGTATAATTTAAATGACATTATCATATATATCTACTTAAGGCATCTTAAAATGTATTAAAACTGACAAATTCTTTTTTTACAAATCTAAAGTATACTACCAATTAAGCTAGAAACATGAAACTTAGCCTTTAATCGAAACAACTTGTACCACACCCAACAAACCAATTTCTCCCCACACTTTGTACACTATCCACAAGGTCCTTTGGGAAATTTCCTACTATGATCAATTGTCTATCAGAGCAGAAGTCTGCTGCTAGTCCCTTCGTTGTCATGAAAAAAAATACCAATCGCAATTCTGAATTGAATCCAAATTGTAAAAAAGAAGCCAACCTACGGATTGGAGAAATGGAAATCTGAAAAAAGTATCGCTACACGTGAGAAGATACACCTATACAACAAAACGGAAAGAAAAAGAAAAAAATAGTTCCTTGTTCCATGTCCTTTTCTGTGCCATGCCAATACTGATTGAAAGTGGGCGCCAGACAGATGGGCGGGCACAATTTAAAAGGAGTATCTTCTGGGGATGTACAACTAGGACCCTTGTTCTCATTCGCTTCCGTTTTTATCATTGGGAAGGACTGTCGGTATTGTGTTAGAGATTTTTTTTCGTTCTTTCCTGACACACAACTCGTATCTGAACGATACCCAGCACCAAGCACTAAAGGTGAATCCCAATTCGGAGAGAAGCTATTTAATTTTGATGACAATATCGAAAAAATTGTCGCCGCCATCTGGCATCGAGTTCAGTACAAGGAACTGCTGCATGTGCGGTGCACGTCGTATCGACGACCAACTCTTCGTGAGTGGGTGAACGCAACCTGTCCATTTGAGTCCGGTACGTTTGCATTCGATCACAGTTTGGAAGTTTTTCACGTCGCATTCGCTGCCGAAATACCAGATGAAAATTGCATGCTGTCGGGTCATTGTGTTGGAACAACAACGATAGCTGGAACTGGACATCGAAAAGGATGCCAAGGACGATGAGCAGGACAATGAGGATGAGGATGACGATGACGACGATGTGCACCATGTACAGGCATCACCCTTCAAGCTATTCGTGCATACGCAGCCAGAGCTTACGGAAGAGCGTTCCACATTGACCCGTGATTGCCAAGTGGTGGAAGGGAACTCTGATCCGGGATCCTGAATTAAATGACCGGTGGTTTGACTATAGGTGCTTTCTCTGGTAGATTTTGATTCCGTTGCCGTTGTGATGACGCCAGCGCCAGCGCTTTTACCGTTGGGAAAACCAACAAAAACGGGTAAAGCTCCAGCAGCATCATCAAATTCATGTGCCAGACATGTGGGTGGTGGTGGTGCATCTCCCCGCGTATCTGCACTCACGTCGTTCATTTCATTTCGCATCCCTTCCTGATGTACACACATTTCCATATCCTCGTCGCTGTCCATTGGTATACATGCGACGAAGAAAAGTTCTGTTGCTGGCCGATTCACATTCTTGGGAACGTTCGTCATTCTGGCATTTTTATGTCGTCCATCAAAAGTGTGTCCTTGGACTTTCTCAGTGCCTTCTGTTGGAAGGAAAACTCCACCGACTGACACATTAACATTATTCTTAAAGTTCTCTTTATTCCGAGTGCAGGTACGTTCCGATTGAATTGTAATGCATGGCATCGACTTAGTATTCACGGCAAACTGCAGCCGGACCGGTTGGCCGAATGTCGTATAATGCTGTGCAACAGAAATTTGATGGACCTGAGTCAGATGGGACAGAACATCCCATTCGGTGATCAACTTTGCCAAAGTTTCAATCTTTTCCTCACCTTTTGACTTGCGGAATGGGACTTCTTGTGCTGTCCAGATACAATTCAACGTCTTAGTGTCGGGGTCAGGTCTGAAGTTATTGCTTGCTGTGATGGAATCATCGGTGGCGTTGTGCAGCAAGAAGCATGATGATTTCCCTGTTGGACAATGAAAAGTTATCTGCTGCTGTTGTCCAAGCATTTGCCGTCCGTGATGGCTCTGAGAGTGATGGTGGTGGTACAGTTGCTCTTGTTGTTGTTTTTCTTGCTGTTGATGATGATGGCGATGATGGCACGAACCATGCTCCATGAAATCGCTTTTCTTTTGTGACTTTAGATTGAGTTTAAGGACGACAATGTTGTCGTCGGGTGAGGTACTGTTGTCGTCGGCAGCAAGTTGACTATTGTCGTCGTCTGATTTCTTGAGATGTCCTAAAATTGTATTCCCTGGTATCTGCTTCCGGTGATGGACTTTGTCCGAAGTTGGCGATGACGATGCACTGGTTGGTGGTCTGTCGATTTTGACACTGATGAGTGGTTTTTCATGACAGTCATTGTATGTGGATGGTGAATTGCCATTTTTGACTGAAAATAAATAAATGCCAAAGCAATTAATCTTGTTCCTGGGAGTGATATGAAAGTTTACAAATATATCTGCACGTCGTCGGTCGTCGAGGGAAATCATTTAGGTGTGGCCTATCTATATATGACTGACATTTGAGGGACCGTTTGAGTGGGAAAGATAATTTTGGTTGTGCTGAGATTTAATTTAAAAGTCTATTAGGGGTTGATTCGATATTGTCTAACCCATATTCTGGCAGGGGAGTAGTATACTTGTTCACGATGACTTGCTAAATCTGCGTTTTCAAAAGTTATGTAGTCAGTTCTGGCAGGGCTTGTCAAACACTAAACATCAATTGGCAATTGACAGTAATTATATGCAGAGAAAATATGTACATATGTACATACAAATATGTACCATAATATACATATTGGCACATTCCGAGGTACCTACATATACTTTGTTGACACTACACTAACTTTTCACTGCGCTGTTAAGTAGAGAGGTTCCTAAGTTCTAAAATTGTCTCTGGCAAATCTGTATAGGTACCTATGGGTATAAAGCTTTTGACATAAATTTATATTTTAATCACTGCCGAGATTGACGTCAGAGTGGCATGCGTATGCGTCGGGTACTCGTAGCTAATAGCTATAGCAATACAAAAGATACTTTTGAAAATGGAGTAATCCGGAAACGAAACTTACTCAGTTTTGAATGAAAAACTATCAGGTAACTGGGTGTTTTTGGTGCTTTTTAGTCTGTGTTCCCCACTCAGACTCAGTACCGACTAAAGTGCTAGACAGACTCGCATCAAAATTCGTGTCTGACCACTTTACCTACCTACGAATTGCAGAAAACAAAAAACTATCGGTCAATACCTTTGGTTCAACTTCATCAGCGAGGCGTTTGTCTCCTCTCCTTTTCATTACTTATGGACTGGATGTTACAGCGAAGAACCTTTCGAATTGATGGGAGATCTGAGGACAGTGGCGTAGCGTGGGTGTCAGCCGCCCGGGGCGGAAGAAAAATTTGCCGCCCTCTTATTTAGACATTTCAAATTAAAAGACTACCTATAATATTGTATTCTCTTTCTCTCATATAAGCAATTTCAAATAATACATATATACATATATTTGTTCCTTTCACGCCGAAAAGTATGTTGTACGCATATGAAATATAAATAAATATGAATAGACGAGCGATAGCGATACAGCACACCAAAACACACCATACCACACAAGTCTAGTTCCGGCTTCACTCACGGACTTCTCTCAAGGGACTTAATTGCAGGTGTTATTATATAATATTGTCTTCTTTATATTTATAAGATAGAAGTCATTTTCGCTGAATATTAGTCATAATAAACAATCCAGACACAAATACGATTAATCCCTGCAAGTCAGTATAGACTGGTTGGCAATCGCTAAATGAGCAAGCTGGCACTATTATAGTACTTTTCTGGACTCTGGAAAACTGCATTTGTGCAGTCCGTTTCTTAAAAAAGATGATTCTTCTTCACCCACCAACTACCGACCCATAGCACTTACGTCCCTTCTTTCCAAGGTCATGGAAACGCTGATAAATCATCAGCTTATGAAATATCTTGAATCACGAAAACTTCTTAATGACCACTTAATGAGCACTACCTTTGGTAACCTAAAGTTATCGGTAAATGTATTGGTGATTCAAAAATGCTATTAATACCACCCACTTTTTCGGGCATTCGGACACAATAGTCCAGTCCTATTTGTTAGTGACCCAAAAGACGTGTCAAACAAAAATGCACTATGATGATAATATTTTCGAAATAACCGTTTGCAGTAAGTCATTGGGCGTTAGACAATGGCCCAAGGAAATAAAGCCAAAATTGATTTGGACATAAACCAACGAACAAAAATGCATAACGCCCAAAAATTGACAACAAGATGATAATAAAGCCCAAAAAGCTTAATGCCCAAAACACACGTGCAGAATTCACTGCGCAGCAGGATTAGAATACACATGTTCTTATGTGGTGAAACAAATGTAAATTCTGCAGCCACCGCAGCACTGCAACATGTCTCTATTTCTAAATCCACTGCATAGCAACGCAGTGAATTAAATTAAGTAGACTTGGCAGCATCGAATTTTTACATTCAGCTGCTGATGCATACGAGGAAAAGAGAGACGGGAATTATTTGTCGTCTTTGTTTCACTCACATATTTTTCCCCTCATTGACAGCAACCGCTGCAAATTTAATTCTGAACATGTGTTTCATCTGCAGTACTGCATGCAGTGAAGCATTTAGAATTTCTGCACATGTGTTTTGGGCATAATGCAGTTAAATACGTATATGGGGGGCATGCTGCCACTAGATTTATGTGGTGAGTGGGCTCATCAGTAGGCGAACCACCACATCTGCCTATAGATGCACAGTTTACCTAACGCCAAGTCATTGCTCATTTTCTGGAACATTATAGCGTTCGCTAATTGCTCACAGTAGATACTATTCTATACCAAGTACATATAGGGCTTATCTCCATTGAGAACAATATTTTTACGGACAAGGACATTGATACACCGAAAGGAGTCCATTTTCCACACTCCATTAGTTAAGTGCATAAGCCCATTTGTACAAGGCAATGGTATAGCCCTTCTCTCATATGTCCACTTCAACAACTGAGTGGAAGAGTTAAAGACAAATCAGATTTTCTATCAAAACACAGACATTACCTTCAATATCTTTCACATGACGGCTACCAACTCTATAGGATGCTCCTTCACTTTGTATCTCTCTATGGTCTGAGCTGCAAAAACCTTTTGGTCGAATTACAGATCCTAAAAGCTTTTTCGTACCACTGTGCTTCGCTACCTTTGATTTGCTATGGTTGAAAGAGATTTCCACACACTTCCACTTTTCACATCAATTCGAATTCACAGATAGATGTTGCGATATAAAGGGAGAGCCAGGCTATATTCGGTGCCTCTGTCTTCTAATGTTATTTTACCAAAAGAGAGATAAATTAATGATTGAAATCCCACAGGACATTTTTATTGCCACTGGTTTGAGCTGTGTGTTACATATCGAATAAAACCAGAAACATGCCGAGCCCATAGCCTATAGTGTCCGAAATACGTGTTTACTATCGAGAACATGATATCGCATAGCTCATGCAATATAGCATTGTGCACACCATAAAGAGCACACACGCTTTAAGCTGTACCAGAGATAACGTTAAAGGGACAATCCTTAAATACGAGATATCCTACGACTACGACTACGATATTTGTGTGGTTTTCATACCACTATAGTATACGGTGTATAATATAGAACATACCTCCATCGCAGGGAAAGCTTTCGGCCAGTAATGTGAACAATTTATCTGAGAGTAGACATCTTCCTCGTGGTCCAAGTGTGACTCGACAAATGGGACATTTGACTGTACGACCTCGACAACTATTGCAGAGTACGTGTCCATTACAGCACTGCCATCCGGGTGGTTTAACGATCTATTTGGTTATAAATGGTAAAGAAAAAAAAAAAAAAAAAAACATTACATACAGAAAAAATAATGCTCACAAAAAGTTGTTGTATTATTCCCTTGCCATAAGTAAATTACAGTAAAATTTGATGCTAACGTAGATGTTTTTGTGTAGGTTTAAATGCCATACGAGCGACGGTTGCTTGGTTATACATTTATACAATGCCCACACGCCACACAGCAGGTTGTTGTATGTAGAGTCAGTTGAATTGTACGTTTGCATCCTTTATCTGGAACATTACCTAAATGGAAAAGTTTACAACTTGAGTTGTGTAACTGCGAATCGCATTTGTGCAGCAAGGTGTCTGTAAATAACGGATGTGACACTACCTTGTCCATAATTAAAATATTAAGTATTTAAACATTTTGTCACATTTTGACAAAAAAGATCACTTTGAGATGTATTTTATAAGATCTAAGAACATGTAGTACCTATTGCATACGGCTTACTGGAATTTGGCACAGTAATAGATTATTCAAATTTGGGACTAAATGAAGGTCTTTCGGAAAAAGTCAATCTCAAAGAGGCGAGTGGAGCTTCAGTTGAATTATTCATCCAATTTACTTGTAGGGTAAGAAGGAGCTGGGGTGTTAGTGTGGTCTTTCGTCAGCTGCCTAAGTTTGTCAAGTCTATAAGTGGACATCTTCGCCAATCAACCATTTTGGTTGTGGTCCCCTTCAAGATCTTCCTGTAGGTACAGTGTTTTTCTTCCGAGTTTGAATAGAAGACCTTCTTGCCGGAAAGTTGAAGTTCCTTCACTTGTTCTACTGTCGTAAAGTTCCCTGCTAAAAATATCAACCTCCAACGGGACCAAAAATCAGTCGAAGACCTTACCATACTTCTGCGCCATATATAGACCAAGACAGAATTGAGATGGTAAGTAGTGTATGTCTTGACTAGATTCCTTTTTCTAAAGAGGATTTCAAATCATGTAACACTCAGACTAAAATTGGGGTAAGACCATATTGCTGCCTCCCGCAGATCTTCGAACCAAGCAAACACACTCTAACAGCTACACCGCCCTTATTAAAGCGTTGTTATTCAATAGCCTTAATAGAACTTCTCAGATTCAAGACTAGGTTGACTATGGGTCCATCGCAATTAGACTAAGTCCGTAAATTCCATAAATTCCTCGAAATTATTGCTTCCTTTTTTGAAGTTCTTACCGACTAGACTCGCCGATATTTTGTTTTGGTCTTTGCGTCCCTTCAAAATATCACAGTCGATACTTAGGAGGCATAAAAAGCTTGGCTGAGTGCTTGCGAATATTTCTCATAATGCATACCGTTCCACGGAATAATCTGAGCTCTGCAGATGATAATAAGAAAAGCGCATCATTTGTAATGTAATGCGCAGCTCGAGCAATATTCCTAGCTTCTGCCTAAAGTTAGTCTAATCAGGTCTGCTGTTTTCTTTTTACAATTACGCATTGGAACTGCATATAGTCGATTCAAACACAAGGTTGGAAAAGAGAAAATATGGTAGGTAGCAATTTTATGCTGTCGGTATTTCGTTCTCCATTTATTTATGCTGAGCGAGGGGTCTTAGGTCCAACACCCTGAAAAACATAAATTGCATCATAAGGCACTTCCACTGCGCCACCTCCCGTGAATGTTCGACAAACATCCAAGGGTATACATTTTCTGAAAAATCTTCTTAATTCACCCGTTCGGACTCGGCATAAAATTGTAGGTCCCTTCCATTCGTCCCAAAAATAAAAACTCACACAAGCGAAGAGAAGGTTGTGAGAAGCTATTCCTAGGGTGGTTACGTAAACTATTTATTTATTCTTATGCGGCCTTAGAATCAATAAAATATTGGTCAGTATCGATTTTGGATCGCTATTGGCCAAAGCGTGAGTTTTTGGTCGGTGGTGGACTCATTGGGCACTGGTAGCGGCCATTCTTACACGACATCGTACACAATGTTAAAGGGAGAGATGGCTTTATAGTTGGCGCATGTTTAGGGAGTCGCTCTTCTTTGCTTAAACGATGTAGTAGATCCATTCATTCGGCATGTTCTTTCCTAGCCAAATCTTGGAAATGATTGGGTGTAGGCTGTTAGGATCAAAGACTATTTCGCAAAACGTTAAATCTACTCACACAGTTTTTCTATTGTTGTGGCTTCTGAGATATCCGCTTTTGTTGTGGCTCTGCGAAATAAGGCCCCAATGAAATAAGGCCCCAAAAAATTATACAGGAAACAACAACAACGATTTTAAATACAATTTGGGGTGTTATTTCTTTTTTTGGGGCCTTATTTCCTAATGAAAATTGGGGTATTATTTCATTATGAAATAAGGCCCCAAAAAAAGAAATGAAATAAGACCCCAAACGAAAAACGAAAACGTATGGGGGGCCTGCTGCCCCCCTGCAACCCCCCTGCCTGGGTTTACTGTCAAGATTTGGGGCCTTATTTCATTTTTGTTTGGTGCCTTATTTCAAAACTGTCTTTTAGTCACTTCTCGATTTTTTGAATGAAGAAGAAGAAAATAAAGAAGACCCCAAATACCCTTTCAGTAAACGTGTGCGAACTGTCATTGAAAATGTGCCATTGTGCATTTCATGTCGAAAAGTGAGCCTTAGTTATATTGAAATGCATTTTTTTTAAATTCATAAAGTGTTTAAATAATAATTTAAAAAGTTTATATACCTAATGGAAATACGGGACTAATACGGGACTAAAATTTAAAACGTGACATTTGTACGTCCCGTTTGTTTTAAAAAAAAAATCGAGACAGTCGATTGAAATACGGGACTGTCCCGGGAAATAAGGGACGGATGGTCACCGTACTTATGCTATCGAGTTAAGCGTGGATGAGGTATGAGATAAGGCGTTCACTCATTTCCCGAAAACTCAAAATGAACTCAAATAGAGGCTGTTTTGGTCACTGCAGTAAGTCCTTCATCCTTTTTAACATTGAAAACATTTTCCTTGATTGATGGCAACTTTGAGCTTCTAAAGGTGCTAGTACACAGTATGTAGCACGCCACATATATAATGTGGTTCTGACGTAATTTTGACGTCAGCGTATGGAGCCAATGGCTACATAAGGTACTCATACGTATGAGGCACGATATGAGGCACTCGTGACACATACGCATTGTGTGGCTTTTCGACATTCCGTGTACTACCCTTGCACATACGATTTGTGCCAATAAGCTACATAATGCCCAAAGCAATAAAACAATTAGTACCTACAGTTCTAGTGCAAGACTGCACACAGGGCAATAAAACTGCGGATAGCATCATCATAAACGAATAACCAACAGCCAACCGATATGTGCGCCCTTATGTAGCTACCGCGCTACATACGAAAAACGAAATATGTGCCTTATGTGTACTCTATCTGGTGACGTCAGAGCCACATATATATGTGGCGCGCTACATACCGTGTACTAGTACCTTAAGAGCTTCTTACTTTCTTACTTAATTATCGGGCTCCCGACGTGTTTTGGCTTTTGGTCTACATCCACATCTGGGTACAGCTCATAGAGTTCGCGGTTCTATCTTCAGTTCAATTCGCCCTCTTCGCACACTGGACCAAAAATCCGCCGGAGTATTTTTCTATTGAAGGAGCCCAGTATGAGCTATCCCTTCTTGCTTATCACGCAGCACTCGGCGTCATAAAGCAGAACTGGCAGGATAAGGGTTTTGTAGAGCATACATACAGCATACGGTGTTTTACTGAGCAACACAAGGGTCATCAGACTTCTATTCCTTATTAAGGATACACTCTCAGCCAAATTTGTATATTGAATGTTATTGTCTTCATTAAATTTGGCTGTCATCGTCCGAGGGGAATATTTGATTTCTGTGTCGAATTTTCAAATGTACAGCCCTTATTTCGATCGATTCTACCGAAAAGTTAGGTACCTTGCTAATATCTGACGTGGTAGTCTCTATGGGCTCATTGCTTATATGTATTGTGGTAAAAAATCCGAACGTGCGCCGGTCGCATGGTCTTAACCACAGTCTGTCTGTGGAACACATCTACTGATTTGACTGGGGTCTCCATGTACCGCTTTTTTTTCTGTTTTCACTCGCCATTGTGTTTAGTCCTCGTCCTCTTATAAACAGCGTATTCGTTGGCACTCTATATCAACTGCATTCCTCAGTAGGTATAGGTAGGTACATCGAAGACGAAATTGCTTATGTCAAATGTTGTCAAATCAAATCGGTATCATTCGACTCTCTAAGATTGTTCCTTAAAATGAGGCAATTTTTAAGTTACCCCTCCAAATATCAAATCAAGATGATGAACATAGATGAACCATAACAACTTAATTAAATCCATTAAATATTTTCTTTTAAATTTTGAGAGAATCAAACATTTTCCCGCACTTTGTTCACAAGTTCTCACATCCTTCAGGGGCCGCATGGCTTGTAATGATAATGATAGGTACCTATGTACTTGATTCCTTGGCTATCAACAAAACCGTTGAACACTCTGCTCAGCATTCAAGGGGTGAATATATATGCAAGCGGATATAGGATAGGAATACAACTTTGTTACAATAAGCATTGTATAGCGCCCCTCGGTGATTTAACCAGCATCTGTTGTTACAGCTGCTCGTAACACAGCATTATCCAGGACAGCGAGAATTTGGGTTAAAAGCGTTTCGGGTGGTCTTGCGACATTTGCTTCGTAAAGTTAATTTTACGAACTTTAGGCAAGAGAATGATGGAATAAAACGTGACTGCAACTATGATGATGAGATGGTAATTCTGAAAAGCTAGCTACTCTGTGTCGCAACGGTAGGCGGTGATATGACATGACAGGACAAGAATATGAAAGTTTACGTAAATTTTGTGCTGGTACAATATTTTACCTCAAGGCAGATAGGGCATTCTAATAACTGAGCAATTTGCTGGAGGCATTTGGCAAACTTTTGCAATGACTGCTGATTTACAGCCTGAAATGAAAATAAAAAAGAAAATTAACAAAGTTAACAAAGATGCAATTAAAAAAGTGCTTATAGAAAATATATAGGAAAACAATATTTTAGTTTCTTCGACTTGAATAGGAAAAGTTTTCATTTGCGGGTGGCCGAGGTGCAGTGACACAATCGCTAAGTGGAAGGTTACGGGTTTGAATCCGAGCCAAATACATACCATGCATCTATTTGTGGCAGTCCGCTAAATGTGTTTTCTCAATGCGTCTCATGCAAATGCTGCGTAAGCGGCCCATGCATTTGCCGCGTAAAGAAAATTGCAAAATGGCGTTTATGGGCACAGAAAAGTCAGTTGGCTGAAACTGAGAGAGATGAAGTTAACCAGATCTTGATCGTGATAGCTTCTCTAATTATCAGTTTCCGTATAAACTATTATAATTATGCCGTTCATTCACCGAACAATCTGAGCTTTTCATTGTGCGTTCCCACATATTCTCATAATTAAAATATAGGTTGTATAAATCAACCATTTATATGTACATAGATTTTCAGCCTGGAGAGTCTTCATGGGACTATGGCACTGAGGCTTCTTTTAAAGGAGCTTATGGTGACTTCCATGGAGCCATCTTTTCACTCGAAGATAGGCAGCTAGGAACACAGGAATCTTCTTTGTGGAGTGGGGGTATGTCAGAACGATTTGCTTAAGTAAAGATTTCTTCGCCGATGATATTCCTTCCATGAGCATGTGAAGATAGGTTTTGTCACTCTCGAGATAGAGTCTAAATATAGGGTCTGGTCGGACTAATGCGGTAAAGATGTTTTTTCATGAGACAAATGGCCGCTAATTATTGCTTTTAGGATTCTCAGGCTATTTTTGTCCAGATTAATGTTTTCTGGATGAAAAGTTGGGGAAAAATTGTCGGGTGCAGGTGATTGCCAGACTTCATTGGAGTCACGAGACAAGCTCGTGATTTAGTTCCTGAAATGTTTTTTTTTTGTTGATACCACACAAGAGTTTAGGTCCGAAGGTTGTACCGACTTTAGCCAGTTAGTCAGGAGTTTCGTTGCCAGCAAAGCCCCTCCAGACTAAGATTGAGTGGAGAATTACTAGGTTTTCTTAGCAAGCTTGTAGATGGTAATGTATGTTTCCATATGGAAACAATCAAAGCTTGGATGTCTAAGAATAAAATATAAAATATCGATTTATTTTAGCTCAATGATTAATGGCAATGACTTCAGTCTGGAATATGGATCAGTTTTTGACAAGGATCTTTCCATAAATGCCAGATCGTCTATTTTAGAACCGTCAGTGTGCCAGACGAGGTCAAGTGGTGATGGATTGTGTTTGTATTTTTCCCAATTCTCCATTTGAGGGACGAAGAGCATGTCTATTAGAAGCAGCCTAGATGGGCTTTCATGCTCCATAGAGTCAAGCAAAATTATGTAGATGTCCTCCATGATAGGAATAGGAATCAATGTCTGTTTCGAATGGAACAGCCGATGAAAGCTCAGTCTTGCCTCCATCAACTATATAACAATTTGATTGATGCTTATTCATCAAACACCGAGCCGAACTTAGGCACAAGCGTATATTTGTTTATTAAATGCGTCTCCTCGCAAATCACTTCACTTTATGTATTTCTTAGCCTTTGGAAGTTGCAATTTACATCCATATGGAATAGCAATGAGTTGCCTGCGAAAAATTGTCTTCAAAATAGGTGGCACTTTTAAACGAGTTTCTTTAGTTTAATCCCTCAAAAAGGGGAGAGTACGATAACTACGGCGCCAAAAATTGATAACGGTATTTTGTAGAGGGGTTAAATACAAGCACTTTTTACTATGGGAGGGGGGGTCTATCTTACTTCGTTTAGGCGGGAGGGCCAATTTAAAGAAAATGATACTTTAAATGGAAAAAAATACATTAAAAAACAATGGCAACACTTATAATAAAAGACTATAACATTTTAGAAAGCCCAGAATCTGTTCTTTCATATTATTTTTAAATCAAGTTATTCCCTTAAATAGTTTTTGAAAAAAAACAATTTCAAACTTGAAATTTTAGGACAAAAGTTGGGGTGAGTAAAATAATGTTGGCGATGAAAACTAATGACGGATTTATGTAGAGGAGTTAAATACAAACATTTTTTACTATGGGAGGGGGGGTCTATCTCGCTCCGGTTAGGCGGGAGGGGTAATTAAAAAAAAAATTATAAATAAAATTAAAATAAAATATTAAAAAACAATGGCAACACTTACCACAAAGAACTATAGTATTTTTTAAAGCCAGGAATCCGTTCTAAATTGTCTAAAATGCAAATCAGCAAAATTTTGTCTACCAATGTGAAATTTCTGGCCAGAGACTGTATCTGAAGAATGTTGTTGATATTGGGTAAACTAATATAATTAAAAGAAAGTTTGCATATACTCAGCCTTGCACCCATCCCAAAATCCAACAGTGACCCCAAGCAGGGGGGTTGCAGGGGGGCAGCATGCCCCCCCCATACGCATTTCAAGGCGCAAGGGTAGCAATTTGTACTCCAAGCGGAGCAACATATAAAAGTAATTTTCAATTTTCTCAAAAATTATAAGACATAACTCAATCTGGTTTTGAGTGTTCGATTAATAATTGATTTAGGCAGTAAAAACTACAAACAAATTAAGTATCTATTTGCTCAATATTGAAAAAAATCAGCATACAACTTTTTTTTTTAATTTTTTTCCTTAAATTTCAAGTTTGAAAGTATTTTTTTCAAAAACTATTAACAGCTATAACTTGATTTAAAAATAATATCAAAGAACAGATTCCTGGCTTACAAAATTCATAAAGTCCTTTATTGGAAGTGTTGCCATTGTTTTTCAATTAATTTTTTTTTTTCACTTTAAGTATTATTTTTTTTAAATTGAAGCCAGATAGACCCCCCCCCCCCCTCCCATAGTAAAAAATGCTTGTATTTAACCTCTCTACAAAATACCGTTATCAATTTTTGGCGCCGTAGTTATCGTACTCGTGCCCTCAAAAACATTAGAGCCACATTTTAAATTTTTGAATATTTTGTTGACTATTTTTTTAATTTAAATGCAAAACATAAAAGTCGCTTCTTTAGTTTCAAGTCATCCGGAAGATCTGTCGCAATCTCTCATCAACTCCATGTTCTGAAATCGACAGGCATTTTGCAGTACAACTGATGGATACTGCATAGCAATAACATTATTCAAGTTCAAGATTCAAGAAGGCTGGAGTGCAGGCCGTCCTATTTCCTGAAGATAATATACATCATCTCCAAGATTGGAACTAGAAAATGTAAAATGCGAGTTATTCGTCGTTTGCCCGATAATTGAATCAGTTACAAGGTTCTATTTTCCATTCTCTGTGAACACATGGAAACATTTTAAGACAGGATCTTTCAATCGGAGACGGAAATTTTGACACCGAAGGGCTGGGAATACTATTCGTTGCTTTTAAGCAGGATTTCCAGCAGCTGTAAAATGGGCATCATATGCAACAGTTCCAACAATGTCAACAGTGTTGTGTGGAAGACAAAAAGCCCCAGCCCCCCCGCTGTAATTGCTTACCAGCGAAACTATTCTAAAAAAGAGAGGTAGTTTGGCAGGGATCATTGTATAGGTGGAAGAAAGTATGCCCGAGGAGTGAACTATCACGACCTCCAGATGGCACATCTTAAAAAAATGTGATCCGTATCCCTCCCTGCTGAATAAGGTGGTACACAATCATGGCATATCGACCTATAAGATCTATTGTTTGGTTTTGCTCATTTCTTTGAGACTCTGCCTTCCTTCTGAGACTTGAAAATATAGCTTTGTACTCCACAGCTGTATTGCTTGCAAGTCCCCCTTTCTGCAGAGATCATTTCTCTCAATGCCTATACTCACCAAGCAGGTCCGCAGTAGTAGAATTTGTTGACTTCAAAGAATGATATTTTTACATTCTACCTGAAATTATATAGGTACTTAAAGACATCTATGTACTCACATTATTTTCAGTCTTATTCCGCCAGATCAGTAGAGTAACAAAACTGCCGCCGGCTGCCCAATGACTTTGAATCTTCATCGCCATTTCTGATATTTTCTGTCCCAAAACATCGGAGCCATTTAGTTCCAAAACCGCATCGCCGGTCCGCACGCCAGCCTGGTGAGCATTCGAACCGTCTTGTACACCACTAATCCAAGGATACGGATCCCATGGAGCGCGACTTAGATGTAGACCAAGTGTTCCGTTCGGGCAAGCATGTATCTTACACAACTTGAGCATTTCACGTCACTTCCTTTCCCTCACGGCCGGTGAATACGCATATGGACAACCACTCAGTTCCAACACAGTTTAAAGCCTAAAACAAAAATCTAATTAATTAATTAAATACAACTTAATGAAATGACAACAAAAGTATCTAAAAGTTTTGCTATCGCGAGTAAAAAGCCAACAACATCGCAGCCAGTCTATATTATTTATTAGTAGGTTGAAAAACTTTGGCCATGCATTTCTTGCAACACGAACGAACAGCATACCTGTGCCTTCATGCCATGCGGCAAGAGGCAAGACGAATAATTTATACCTAAGGTAGTCATAGTCATACTCGTGCATGAGACGTGACTACGCCGCCGCCGTCATTACGCATGGAACTTTGAAGATAGTGTTGAGGTACTTAGGTTCTCGTAGTTTACGACCAGACAGTTGTTGGCTAAAGTCATGGGTGGGTGAAGGGTATATACATGCGAAAACTACCGCCATGGCATACTAATGGTTTTGTAATGTGAGCAATTTGGCAAGCAGCCCGGATTTTATGGTTGGCGGTAACCTTGACGAGAGCTATGTTTCAACAGTTCAGCAGGTAAAGCAGTAGAGGCAGTTTATTACCTTACGGCTTATAGGATGGGAGGGGTCGAACTCCCAACGAAATATAGTTTTGGTGATGTGATGAATTAGGTGTGCTAACGTGAGTTAATCTGGGTTACAGTGTTTGAAATGGATCCAGGTTAAGGGTGTTGATGATTGACGTCAAGAGATTAGTGGATTATGCCTGATGGTGATTGCCATTATGTGTTTTGGCCTAATTATTAAAAAGGTTTTATTTCCCCATTCGGATGACTGATGAGAATTTGATGCGATTCCTTGTATCAATAACCCTGTATATATTTGGGTGAACATTTTTTGATCCACTTTTGAGGTTGCGGAACTGTTTTTATTTATTTTTTTCTTGCAAAGGATCACGTTGAATACGAGTCTTTAGAGGTTCGATTTCTCAAGAAAGAGTAAAAAAAATGTGCATGACTGGGTTTATTGCGAATCTCGCAGAATCTCAGAGTCATTTCAGCAAATTTTACGTTTAAAATCATACCCACTTAAGATGTACTCAGGTTTAGTAACTGAAGCCTTGTTAATTAAAAACGTAATACATAATACGTGAACATACGTATTAGCTACAACACTTTATTACTTACTTTCAAATTTCACTCCGAACTGAGACTTGAAGGAGGCAAATAGGCGATGAATTTCGAATTATATTGCCAAATTGGGGTTTTCAAAAATATGCCGGGTGTGAATGAGCATATACATCGGGATTTGGGTAGTCATTTTTGAGAAATATTCATAAAACGGTTATATTCGAGTTTTCGGAGAAAAACTGAGTACGTGATCATGTTTAGAATGCTTATGTTGTCTTAAATATGTATTTTGTTCAAAATCGTTGTAGCGGTTTTTTGCAAAATTATGCTGACAAATGTTACAACTTTGGATTCGAAAAGCACTGTTATCAGCTAAAGTACGACGTATTCTTCAGTATATAAACATTACCTAGCAGTTTCATCCAAATCGAAAATGGCGTTTTCGTGATATGAGCACTGAGCAGTTTTGAAAGTACATACCATTTTTAGCGATTGGGGTGAAAATCGAAGGACGCATTCATGGTTCAAAAAACACTGTTTTGCAACTGTTTAGCTCAAAACTTAGCAAATGCTATTATGTACTATGGATTTAAGCAATACCTGCCAGTTACATTTTTATCATAATCGAAAATGGTGTTTTTGAGATATGAGCAGTCTTTTCAGAGAAAAACTGAGTTTGCTATCAAATTAAGAATGACGATAGTATATTAAAATTAAGTTTTTTTTTAAATTGTTTGTTTTGTTTTCGAGAAAAAGCTAATTTTCAAAAGTGCCGTTTGCTGGTCTTTTTAGCGAAAAATTGGGTATGCAGTCATTGTAAGCATACCTATACATTAACATAACTATCAATTTCGGTTCAAATCGTTAGAGCCGCTTTGGAAAAAATCTAAATTGTTTAATATTTGGAAATTTTTTTATATGGGAAGTACCGTTAATATTAGGGCTAGCATAACAAAAGCCCACAAACTCACTAGTGTAGTGAAGTAGCTAATTTATTCCGCAATTTATTCAAATGCAAATAAAACTTTCAAAAATGTCATTAAAAACACGCACTAGAGAGCCGAAAAACTCTACTTCTACGCTTTTGTGAAATAAGATTCATTGAAAGGCATAACCGTGTTATTTCCTTTGTATAGCTCTTCAAATGCATATCATTAAGTCTTGAAGAAATAACGAGCAGAACGTGGGCTATGTTCAAGCATCAAGACTTTTTGCAGCGGTCCAAAAAAGTGATTTCCTAGTAAGCTTCATTGTAAGCGAAAAACTATTCAGTATAAAGCTGTCTTTATCAGTTTTCCTACAGAATTGAGCGGTCAATTGCGGTCAAGCTCTTCTCCCAGGATTTGCGCAGTTGAGCGAGTGAACGAAATGGAAAAGCTAACATGTTACTTTGATAATACAATTTCGTTGTCAGCTGTGAAAGCTGAGTACATTCTTTGGTGCTATAAAATAACGTCGAGTGATCCTACTACCGAAGTTTTGAGATTGCTTGATATATGTGAAAAGACTTACTTTAGAGGTAGGTATAAACTTCTTGCTTACGGTTTTGGCCACGCTTCCAGTGTCCAAGGCTAGTGTTAAAAGAACCTTATCAACTATGAAAAGAAGTAAAACAGTGTCCCGAAGAGTTATGGATGAGGAATGCAAGATTAATTAAAACAAAATTCTGGGTACGGCACCTATATTTCACAAGAGGATTGTCTCTCTAATGCACACATGGAGTGAAATTCTCGCTGAGAAATAATTGAACAGTGCCATGCCGTGATAATGCTTTACCATTAGAGGTCGAGAGTGGCGGTCGATAAATGTCCCCAAAGCGATCTTCGAGTGGTTATTAGTCCGATAAAGAAGAGTTGCGATATCTACTAGCTCAATGCGTTGATAATAAAAACTTGAAGACCCCTCTGTTCCATATATGCGTATTATCAACTAGAGTGTTGGACTTGGACATAACGATCCTATTGATGTAAGTTTGTCGAACTGAACCATGATTTTCGAAATAAATTTGCGTTGTTCTTACAAAAGATTATTCAAGGTAGAATGCTAGAATCATTCTGACACTCTGCACAAATTGTCGCCCAGCGAGTGGATGCCATTCCACCTCTTCAGTAGTGTCTTTGACGACATTTACTTGCTTTTAGAAGGAACGAGGTTAAAAACAAAATAGGGAAGACCTGTTAGCTACGGCCATGTCTCACGAAGCTCAAATAGTAGTTGGTATAAAAGAAATCGCTCAATTTTCCATACATAGTGACACACGTCAGTAGTCAGCTGGTATCAAACAACAATAACACTGCCCTTGAATGTCTTATTATGACAAAACAGTGACAATCAGTTCAATAACATTTTGATTTTGGGATTGCTGGTGTTACCTCATATTACATGAGCATGACATAAGCTTGTCACACAAATTGCCGTTAATTCGTCTTCCATTTTTGAATAATTAATCGCGAACAAAAATCAAATCAGAATAAGTAAACAAATAAAACACACGCATTTAGATTGGTTGTAGATACGAAAGTGTGCAGACAGTTTCAGTGACCTTTACCCATGCAGTATGTTCACCTTTTTTAGCTTTGTATACAAAAAAACAAAAAATGTTGCAAAGTCAGTATCAAAGTGAAGATAAATCTTTAAAATATTTACTGTCATACTATCGTGTGGAGTCCACTTCAAATGTCGTTGATCACAAACAATCTATGAAAATATACAAAATACCCACACACCTACCTATCAATCAGCAACTTTTAGCCATGTAATTGTGGGTTTTACGCGAACTTATAGGAAATATGAGTAGGTTAGGTATGAACAATTATATTTTAGATGTAGATTCGTTTATGCTACGCATGGTTAAATGTGGCTACTTATATTGAATGTCAAAATTTAGAAAGAAAAAACAATTTACACAATGATTATGTTCCAAAAACAACTGTGTTTAGATACTCCAACTGGACACATTTTTAAGTAGGTATAGGCAAAATTTGCGAGTTCCTTTCAAACTCGCTAAACTGTAAAAATGTATTTGAAGGTTCGACGACCGCTCGCAAATTGATCGCTTATTTAATTTTAGCTACAAAACAAAATTTCAAGTCAAGAATAAATTCATGAAATAAATACAGCTGGAGTGGAGTGTAAGCATTTAAATTGCCTGTGCTCCAAATGCGTTTCGCCCCGATGTGGTAGGTGGGCTCATCATAAGTAGACGAACAACCACATCTGCCTAGACGCACTGTTTAGTCGATGTATTCCGAGACTTGATGAAATCTCTGTGAAGTGACTGTGAAGTGTGAACCATAACCTAAAAGGAGTCTTTGGTCAAAGATAAATCATAGGTATAGGATTTATTTGCCCGTGACCTGGGGTAGTTTATACAAAAACTATACTAAGACATGACATTAGTTTGTCTACTGATCAGCCCAACCACGGCGTTATGCAATAACGCTCTCAAGAGTGAAACGAAAATTCCATACTCCTGCAATACACTCCAGAGTTTAGGGACGAAAACCACACTGCTCATCTCCTAATCGTGCCTCGACCACAGCTCTGCAGCGCGTTTCCAGCACCTTGGCAAAGACTTTACCGGGGAGACTTAAAAGTGATATACCCCTGTAATTGGAGCAATCCCTTTTATCCCCTTTCTTGAAAAGGGGCACAATCACCCCAATCTGCCAATCGCTGGGAGTTTCGCCGCATTCCCAGGCCACTTTAATGTCACGAGAGAGCCATTTAACTCCCTCTTCACCTAAGGCCTTAAGCATTTCTGGCCGGATTTCATCCACTACGGCAGATGCCAGCTTTTAGCGATTTGATCGCAAAAGTGACTTCCTCTACCGTGGGACTATTTTCCGCCCTGCTCAAGGCGATGGATCTGTCATCCTCAATGCTTGATTGGATTGAGCAATTCACAAAAGTGCTCGCTCCATCTGCGCAAGATGTCCTCCTCATTAGAAAGAAGTGCACCATCTTTGGATTTGACTCCTTCAATGATGTTCCACTTCCTTCCTCTAAGACGGCGGACCAGATGGCAGACCAGAACACCTTGCTTTGTACCGGTTTCGAGAAGATGAGTCCCCCAAGTGAATCCACACCTTGAAAGCCTTCTTCTTCTCTCTGATGGCTTCTTGAACTTCGGGCGTTTTAAACCACGCGGTTCTTTTCTCACCACCAGCCGCCACACCGAGCCGCTTCACTCCGCAAACATGTCCTGCAGAGGCAATGACTGCTGTTGAAAACAACTCCCATTCTTCCTCTACATTCAATGGAACATTTGGAATTTGTTCAAATTTTTCATGCAATTGAAAAAAAAAATTATTAAATTTTACGAGTAGGTAACAGGGGGCGAGTGACTGCATCCATGAACCAGTATACTACGCGGCGGAATTAGTTTTTGTTTTGCATGTAAAACCGGCATAATTCAGTGACGTAGATATTGTTCGCTCACGAATACGGTAATTTGTTGATACTCATACTACATATATTTATATGAGTCCTGACTACACCTAGCTCGCCTAACCAAATATATTGATTCGGCTCACAATAGTTGGTGAAGAATGTGCTTCAAAGCGTAACCGTAACTTGCCTGTCAGAAAATTACACCTTGCAAATCCCTTTTGAGGGTCTCACACCTAACTAATCATGAGGTTAAAAATGAAAGTGAATTTCCTGGAGCAAATAATAGAAGCTTTTCTGTATTAACAACAAAGTTAACCCGTGCTCGCCTTGCTTCGCCCGCCCGTATTTGTATTTCTTTTCGAATAAAAGAATATCTTTCATCACCTGATGTTCATTGGTTCTGAAAAGGTATATTCAATAGATCAACAGTGTCTAACATGAGAGTTTATTTGGCCCAGTAGAGGTAGACCCCATAAACAAATAGGAATTTAAAGTCTAAAGTAGTTTTCACCAAGTATGCATTCTATCGCCAAAACATACTCTTATAATTGATGATTAGCGGTTAGCCATATGTTCTTTGTGCCGCCCAGAGCTTATTAATTCGATGGACTCCTACAAAACAACACAACTGAAAAATCTCAACTAAACGCTGATGCGTGTTTTTACTTTCCTACACCAAATGACAGCAGTTGCGGTAAGGGAGGCAAATTTAAATGGCTGAGGGTCAACAACGCCAAAACAAATATTCAGCCTTGGCTCTAGTTTACTATCTCAAGTAAGCAGTATCCTGGGCAGCAAAGAGTGAGAGAGTAAAGACCTCTTATTTTGGAAGTATTGCCTTGACCGAAGGCGAACCCATTTCTCGCCAGTTCGTCGGCCTTCTCATTGCCGGCATTGTCACTGTGTTCAGAAACCCAGCAGAGGACCGTGGTCTGCTGCGAGCAAAGAACCTTAAGCTCTTCGCGACAGCGATGAACTAATCTGGATTTTATTTCAGTAGCAGAAACTGCTTTCATAGCCGCCTGGCTATTAATCAGAAGTGACAACATTCCCAATGTATTTCCCTAGAATCTGTGCGTGACTAAAGTTGCACGGGTTCCAACTCCAAGTACCAGTTTGGCTAATCCTTAAGACACTGACTTTTGGTAGCAGATTTCTCCATGTATAGGTCTATAGGAGTCAGATTGAGAATTGCCTCCAGTCCAGCCGTAGGTGTGGTTCTCATCGCACTGGTTGTCCCTATACATGTTAGTCTTTGTACCTATTTCTTTCAATGACTTAAGATTGTAGGATGTAGTTTAATAAATTGTCAAAGCAAATTCTTTGATAGTTAAACATGCAATGCAGTGGAGCCTTTTAGTTAACTTAAGATGGAACAAGAACTGCATGTAATATCGAATGATAGCTCAGTTATACTCGACTCAGCCGCAAATGCAGCCCAACTCGAGAAAGGCTTCTATCCCACATCACTCAATAATTTGTTTACGTTCAGCTTCTGAGCTGTTTTATTCAGCATCCCCCCATCGATTGACTCAAAAAGTTCGATACGCCCAAGGGCTTCAAATTTAATCAGATGACTAACAACTTAATCTCCTACTCACCGAGTAAATCGAACACAAAGCGTATACTACTCCAAGCATGACGTTAACTGTTCACATTCAATAAGTTTCGCTATCATGATGACAACAGAGCCACCCCATCTCCAGTCATCATCATTATCATCATCATTGTGATTTTGTCAATATATCTGTCATCAACATGACACGGTCACGGCAGGCACCCTCTCTTGAACCTCCCAAGAACTTAAAATTTCCCCATCAATGCTAATTGTGGAATAACTTTTGATGAAACATTTTCGGGCACACGGTCCACCAGAAGCGGACAAGTCTGCCGGGCGCCTCTCACAATGAATCACAAAAGGGGCCGCTGCGCTGTATTCAACACTTTAATTAGCATTTAAAGGAGTTCGAGTGGAGTACTCGACTCGTACAAGAACATGTTAACGTCATCACGTCACCCACTCAAGAATGTTTAACATCCGCATAGAATGCAAATAAGAATTGGGGAACAATTTTTGTTGTCGGCTACAAACCGGACTGACGACCGACACAAGACGTTGGCCTTGGCAACGAGACATTCATTGTGCTCAAGCACAAGCACCTTCCTCATATCTCCCCAGATGAAGTTGAATGTGAATCACACCAGCAAGACCGACTGTATTATGTTTTAACATCTTTTTATGCTTTTCATTCTCGACTCCGTACAATGTGATATCTGACATGTGAATGTGATGCTGCTGACGGTTCAATTGGAATTACATTCCATTCTAGATACATTGCCGTGGGTTGTTTAGAGCTTCTGACAGATGATGAGAATTTTTTTTTTTTTTTCATTGTATCGATAAGATACAATAGCGGAATGGAATAGGCAATCGATTGTATTCCGGCTCCGGCTCCTAGCCGGTTGTATCAATGGGCCGTCGTAATTGGCTTTGATTGCCGCTGTCGGCTTGATGGCTTCCTTAAGCCTTAGGGCACTCAACTTTGTTTCATGAATATTGCCAATGGTGTTCCGCGAGGCAGGTAATGATCAGTATGACGCAAAATAGACGCAATATTTGCGACTGCCATATGTGATCAGCGTGCACTAGGCACAAGGTAGGTATAGTGTTTTTTTGAAACAGGTTTGGCTGGCATCGACGTGAACGGCCGTTATTAGGCAACATAGTCGGAACAAGTTTTCTCGTTTCCGTCTGCGATGTAATGTTTGTTTTTGATGGTGCTGCAGGTGCTGGTGTATATTTAATTTGCATGTGTGTATGGATCCATATTTTATCAAAGCCCTGTGGAAGTAATTACATAATGCTTACGTAATATCGGACATGATACCAAAGTAGGTATTAATAAAATCAAATCACCCAGTTGCACAGGGTCACGCAATTTAGAAGTAGCGAAGGATTCTCGAACGAGGACTACCATTTATGGGTTGGGTTTGCTGAAATAGGTAACAATGTTTGAACGCTTGTCCACACCAAATTTAGGAAAATATTTCAGAAACGTTTCAGAAAAATTAAAATGTTTCCAAAAAAATTGCAAAACGTTTTTATTGTGTGGACCGTGAATTTTTTTCCCGGTTGTTTACGAATGCTCCGCGAAATAAGGCCCCAGGAAATAAGGCCCCAAAATAAAAAAATAAAAATGAAATAATTATACAGAAAACAACAGCAACGATTTTTAATAAAATTTGGGGTGTTATTTACTTTTTTGGGGCCTTATTTCCTAATAAAAATTGGGGCCTTTTTTCATTTTAACTTTTGGGGCCTTGTTTCCTGGGGCCTTGTTTCCTGGGGCCTTATTTCGCGCAGCCGTTTACGAAACGTTTCTCAAATGTGTCACTTGAAGATGGAAAATAAAATGTTTCTCTTTCTGTAGACGATTACAAATAGCCGAATCAAATTGGGGAAACAAGTGTGGAGCCAGGAAAAAAAATAATTTTCAAAATCATTTTCATTTTCATTTACAGGACGATAAAACAATCTGAAAAAAATAGATTCTCGTTTAAAGACATTTTCTTAAGCTAAACTAAAATTTCGGAACAAATGAAAAACATTCAAATGCATCAAAAAATTGGGAAAACGTTTCAGAAACGTTTCGACGGACTTTAGGAAATGTTTTGAAAATAATAAAAAATGTTTTCCTCCAGATGCTGCATTATGAGAAAAGAAATGTATGGTTTAGTGCTTTATATAGATGTGTGAGGAAACTTCTCTATTGAGCGAAATTTGCATTCTTTCAGATTCCAAATTCCGGCCTATTAAAGATTATTTTACATTTTACCTTTTTGATATGGTGCCAGAATTAACAAAGTGTGCAAATCATACGAAAATAAAAGTTAAATAACTTCTGGATTACCTAATTTGTATTCTTGAAGTAGGCACCTATGGATGAGAAGACATCATAGATGGGATCTGGCAAACTGTCAGCTTCCTTCCAGGGAACTCGAAGCGACGAAATGCGAATTGTCAGGTTTAATGAGAAATCAAGAAAAGCTTTCTTTTAAGCTTGGATTTATACAATCTGTAACAGTGGCGCAAATGAGTCATCTCCAATTTTGCTTAACCTAAAATCTGCCGCCCTAGACAAAGCAGTCTGCTGGTAAATCCGCCACTGCATTGAGCTGGTTAACATTATTAGGTATCTTCCTAAACAAATCTGATGAAGATCGTCACTCTGCAGTTCTTTTATTTGCTTTAGTTTTCAAAGGTTTTTCGCAATTTTCGAATAGTGGCTCATTCTGATGAAAATCCTGTCTTTCAGTCTAGCGGCTTAGAAGTTCCCATTTATTTCGTTTATTTTATTGTCGTTCAATAATGCCCCCTAGAACCTAGAGACCACTACCTGTGATTGAATCTATACAGCACTCGGATCACAGGTAAACACTCTATCCACTACACCATGGCGATTGCCTGTCGGTTAATGTTGCTTTACTGTCATTGGTTATATTCTAGCAATAATAGACGGCGGAAATATACATTTCCTTTGACAAGCATGTACTACAGTACTGAATATATAGCACGCTTCATATTACATATTTAATCAGAATCATAATCCAATCGCAATTCCTTTTATATTTTTATAAATAGTTTTCAGTTTTGAACTAACTAACCAACTAGCTTTTACACAAACGAAATCATTCAAGATACTTGGGTATGGAAAATTGAATAGCTCTTTCAGGAAAAATCCTTCAGAAAACCCTTTCATTGAAAAATAACACAATTTATTTTCTTTATCTAAAATGGTTGCAATCCCATAGTTAACCGCCATGCGGCAAATGAAACGTATGAAGATGAATGCATGTTGTAGATAGAAAAAGGCGAAGCGCTTTGGATAAATTTTTTTTTTTTTCACTCCTCTTTCTGAGGATTGCAATTTTAAAAATTTCCCTGTACTTGAAGGGATACGGGTAATTTAGTTTTTTTAGCACGCTACTAGTTCAAAGGCCCAATGGAGGTAAAGGATTAGGTTTCTGTATGTAGTTCTTTTTTTTTCTTTGCGTTGTTAGGTTCTCTTGCACTTTCAAGTATTCGCATTTACGTATGGTTTTTTTTGTATTTTCAAGTTCATGCGCAAAATGAATACATTTGGCAGAAACTAATTACCAGTAGCAGTTCTTTTTATAAACAAGGTGATTCGTGTAATTAAAGCTAATGGCGTTGCGATAAAAAAATATGTTTGTCGGTTAACTGAAGGCCATGGGATTAGTATCTATGCACCTATATTCTCGAGGTTTTAATTGAAGTTTTTTTTTTGTTATTTTTCCTTTTTGGTTTATACGCCAAAGCAATACGCTGAAACAGGTGTAAAACTAACTAACGAAGGTTATCCGATTGAAAATGTTCTTTATGGAGGCGTAAACGTTACGAAGGTGAAAACATCGACATCAAAATTGTGGTTCTATAGTCACTAATATAATATAACCATAACCAACCACAACAACGATAGTGTACTTTGATAACCACAAAACTTAATATTTTTTTTTACCAAGGTAACATCGTTACTTCGCTTAAGTGGTCAATTAGAATTTAAGCGAAACCGGAAGAATAAAACGAACCTAAAAATAAATTCTGCATTAATTAATTATTTATCTAAAATGGTGTTTTGCGTTTAAATAAACTTGTTTTGGCCTGATGTCATTTGGAGATGAAGAGCACTCTATTTTAATTTCAGACATTGAAGGTAAATATACACTGTACAAAGATACATACAAATAGTGAGCGGAAAATCGAAATCCGATCCGCAGTTTTTATAAGTTTTTTGAAGGCTGTCGCTTAAGCTCGCAAATAGAAATGCAAATGCACCTAAAGTGGGGTCTTCCTCATTTCGTTGCTTCGTTGTCCCTTAAAGGTGGACTCAAACTGGCGAATTATTTATCGTATGCTCCAAATGTCCTAGCTTTCTCAACTATCGAGTTTAAAGACTTTTGAACAGTTCAACAGCTGTATTACTACAATTATTTATTACGTTTTATTTTATTCTTGGATAAGAAAGTAAAAATCTCAAGATAATGACAATTCGGCCTACCAGAAAGGCCATTTCAATATATTTTTTTTATTTTATAAAAAGCGTTTGATTTTATTTTGGGAACCAGGAAGATTTAAAGAAAGAAGGAAATAAAGCCCTAGATTTTGTATCTATTTACTGCATTTTTAAGGACATGAATACGAAAGTTTTATAAACTATAAATCCGAATAGCACATCGTGCATCAGTAAACTTTTTGTGATGTAGTATAGCCCTCGAATTTTTTGCAAAATTGAAGTGGTAGGTAAATATCCTCTCGTTTGTTTTTCATTACAGAGACTATCTATGTACATGTGATGGGGAGTTCACTTCTATGAGTTGAGATTAATTAGCACTGCTCCAACTATTAAAATGATAGTACTATTATAACTTCAGCCGTAGCTTCAGAAGTATATCTGTTTTCAGTTGGCGTACGCAGATCATCTGGTTAGGTGTTGGATGTGCAATCGTAGGACCTTTTGAAGTGACAAATTTCTTCAATTGGTCTCCTACGTTGTTCATCCTTTTCATTCATTCATTTCCAATGTCCCGCTTATCCATTAAGTGGATCGCGGGTCTAGGTTGCTCAAGTGGGCCCTATTAAGATCTCGATCCTCCGCCATCGACTCCAAATCATTAAGAGATTATGGACTTGATCTATCCATCTCATCCTGGGTCTACCTAGAGGACGCCTGCCCGATGGTACGGATTACATAGCACGTCGTGGAATCCTGGTCGGGGAGATGCGTTTAACATGACCAAACCACCGAAGAATGGACCGCTCTGTCCGAAGAAGTAGCTGCTCGACATTGAGTTCCTCACGTATTCTGGTATTTCTAATGCGATCTCTACGCGTCACATCAGCAAACAACGGAGGATCACAGCTCTGCAACGCGTTTCCTGCGTTGTAGTCCTTTAAAAGTTATTAGATACTTTGTTTCAGTTAGCATTAATCTTCATACTCCAGGGTTTTCTGTATCTTTGTAGTCTGTTTCTTCTGTCTGAGGAGAAATCGAACTATCTGTGTCCGCAAGAAACACAAAGTCGTTAGCATAGAGGAGATCTATAATAAGTATGTAGGCTACAAGCACAAGCACCCCTCTAGGTAAAATACCAAAAATTTCATTAATGAAAATTGTAAAAAGTTGTGGACTAAGGATACTATACCCTATGGGACACCGCACTTGTAATTTCAAATGACTCTCGTATTATTGATCTACCCAAAACAGCTGCAATAGTTGAGGTCAAAAACTGAATACATACATATTGACAGAAATTTATTCCGTATTCCAAGTGAACAATAGCTTCTATATACATATATAACAATCCTTGACTATTAATTAAACGCCGCTTTGCAATCCGCGAAACATGTACAGAGTTTTTTTTTTCAAAAGGTTTTTTTTTTTTTTTTTTTTTTTTTGTGATATGATATGATACTATGGTCAAAACAAAAAGTTGTATAGTCAACTGTTGAGAACTCAGATTGACTTATGTCCCACTTCGGTGGGACATAATTCCATATTTTGACTATGGCTTTATGTCCCTCCGAGGTGGATATACCTAAGTAGATAGGTACATCATTTATTTTTCAAAAATGGGCCATAAGTCCACAATTTTATTGGTAGCATAAGTCGGTGCCGTGACGTGACATAAGGCCAAATTTTAAGATTCTGCTTTCAGACGCTTTGGAAAGCAACATAAAACCAAATACTACCATTCAGCAAAACAAGATAAAGCGAAATTATTTAGAGACATAAGACCAAATACTATTTGTCCATAAAAAAAACTTGTTTATACCATTTGAATTAATAATCCTCCACTGATTAGGTACAATATTAACAGTTTGGGGACACTTTTTCATTTTTCTAATTCATTCAAGATAATGCATATCACTAAAGACATCACAAATAAACCGTTATTATGGTTTCCTTCTTTTTCCTAACGCATCTTTAATTTGCTTTAAATGCAGTAATGCCAAGTTTTAAATATGTATCTTCAAAGACAGCAGACTATTGTAGGTGGTAATTCCTGGCACTTTTCACCGACAAAAATATACTGTCGCCTATTTCACTTAGTTTAACTTAACCTAGAATTTAAGCACTGTTTGTGATAGGTTCTATGGAATCTATGGTCGGTTAAATGTAACTCAGGAGAATCGATGAGATTTTTTTAAGTCCACTTCAACTACTGCTATGTTCACTTCGTTCTTAGGGAATCGACGTAAGTCCGAACCACACTTCTAACTCGTGGGGTGTGGAGTGCTGTGTCGCTATCACTGCTAAGTATTTCATATTGTGTAGAAACATTTTTGTCTCGTGTACCTTGGAACTTTTAATATTAATTCAAAGTGAATTCAAGTGAATTCAAATTAAATTTACAGGAATTCAATCAAACACATGCACACAAGGAATTCAATCGAATTCGCGTTAAAAAATATGAATTCGTCACTGAATTCAGAACATTTTTACTCGGAATTCGTGAATTTATATTTTGAATACAGGAATTCAAAAGAAATATAACTTGCAAATAACTGTCAAAGTGCCGTGTGAAATAATTATATTTCCCCCTTGTTTTGCAGTAGGTATACCGTTATAGTTTGACTTTTATTAATTATTGTCGAATATTGTTTGGAAAATCATTAAAAATATAGTTGGAATTGTTCCACAAAATATAAAAATGATTGTGAAAATCAACGGATTTGAAAATAAAACTAGCTACAATTCCACAAATAACACCAGAGGATTTTGCGGAAATGGGGAAATATTTAAAAATATTCTTTCCGAAAACGACTACAACATTTGCTTGGGACCATTTTCCAATCAACCTGAAATGTTAACAGGGACACCAAACGTTAATTTCAAGTGCCAGTATGTGTTGTGAAAATGTGCTCAAGAAACAGACACCATCACAGCGTATTCACATTTTTTTTAGAGGTGAATAATTCATGTAGGTATTCAGTTGATTTCACTATCATTTTTCTTTTCTTTTTTTTTAATTCAAGTGAATTCTGTATTCAAGGGGAATTTTAAGTACTTCCCCATTGATGGCAACACACCACACGTTACAAGTCTGGTCCTGGCTTTAGGTACTTAAATCTGTGAGAATCAAGAAATTGTTCCTTCTCCGTGATTCTCATGAATTCGCGAACCTTATAATATGAAAGAAATATTTGTTTTTGGAATATTTTTCTCTTAAAATACACAAAATTCTTGAAAGTATGAAAGACAAAATCTCATAAATAACTGAAAATGATTGGTCTTCAAAATCGCGACGATTTTTAACACCAAAGTACTGAAAGACAAAATCTCAAAAATACATAAAAATGATCGGCGATTTTTAACGTTTTGTGTTTTCGAGAATTTTTTTTTTTTTTTGAGATTTTGAGATTCGGTTAAAAGTGGCCAACCCTGATGAGTGATGACTATGTACGATATACCTGGTTGTAACACATTACAAATCTCTTATATGACAGTAACTGTCTAATTAGGACACGTCAACAAAGATTAATTATATGATAGGGCTGTCCACTGACCTAAAGAGCTAGGCAAGGACGATCTTTAAGGGGAGGGCGTCTAAAATCCATATTTGTAAAATTAGGAAAATAATTTTTTTTTTTATTAAAATATTAGATATAAGCACAAGATGAAGATACATATGTATTATCAAACATATTCCCATTCGTCTTTAAATATTCTGTACCAAAAAATCCTAGGCCATAATGAGAGGTATTATGTACCAAAAAATCCTAGGCCATAATGAGAGGTATGTTGTATCTAGTATGTAATTTTATTGAAATGGTAGACTAACCAAGTATGTACTTACATTTTGGTTAACGAATTCGGTTGAAACCAATCAGCTATGAAGATGTCAATTTCGTAATAATTTCAGTCAGAATTTCGCTTATTTAACAGATAAGCCTCAAATGGGTCTCTGAGAAGGGCTGTAGGTTTTCACGCGAGAGACATTATAATTAGCTCAAGTAATTAGTTACCTCATTAATCTAATCATTCTGAAATAATCTTAAATACAACGGCAACCCAAGTTGTTTCTTTGTTCTAAATCTTTCTTGTTCCGGTTCAATAATGGAATGCTCATATATTGTGATTAACACATCTGTCTACTCTACACTCAATGACACGTTAATTGAAAATTATCTCAACCTGTTTGGGGGTACATAAAATAGGTACCCTTCACCGGAAGTAATCACATACAGACTACAGAGTAATAATTTAATTATAGACTTACCCTTTAACAATAATATCGATTTCCTTTGAGATAATCCTTTCCCAGTGTTGACTAGCTGTTGGGGAATTTTTGTTTTGAAATATCACAACCTCAACGATGACCCGCAAATGGGATAATCACTCGCGAAACTACTCTTACGACCGAGCACCGTTTAAGATCTGAATTTAACTCCAGTGACTAGTTTTCAGTTACAAATGTGAAAAACCACAGTAATCCCAAACAAACATAACCCATATGGACAAAGCTTTCGATTTCAGCAACAATACCGATTGCATCACAAAGCCAAGCAAAAAACCGACAAGCCACAGAAAAACTCAAAACACGCAAATAAAAAGAGACACGACTGCCTGCAGGTCCAGTTCAGCATGCGGACACAAACGAAAGAAACCCGGACCGACTTATGATACGGCCTGTAGCTGTGCTGCTGTTGTCTACCTCTACAGACCGTGTATCTCGTTTATTTCGTCACTACCGCCAGCAATAACCTGAATCAAAGACACCCGCAATGGCAACCGCACCGTCACATAAAATCCCACTTCACCAGATTTTAATTCCTCTTTAAGCCCGCGGTCGTTACTCGTTGCGTGATGTATTAGCTGCTAGCGTTTTATTTGTGTCTTACGAACAACAACTATGCGTGATTGAGAAGAGCCGAAAGTGTGCAGCTGCACCCGTACCCCATGAGTTTTGAAATTCGTCTGAAAGCTACCGCAGATAAACACTGGCTGTTGAGGCTCTATATAGTACATACTTTTCTTCAGAGTTTGGCTTGCATCACAGCTCCACAGAATAGCAAGCATAACCTAAACAATTATGCAGAAGCCGTGTTTTGGAAAGATTAGCTCAAACTCAAGCTGACTGAAAAAGAGTGGGATTTCGAGTCAAATGTTAGCTCGGTCAATGGGTTAGTAAGCTGAGCTACAGTATTAAGAAAAATTGATTCCAATCGCGGTTGCATACTTTTATATGCTGGAGAAAAAAAAAAGCTTATTTAAAGTTGTAACTAAGTGCAGAGCAATATTGGCCAGATACACGGTTAAAATTTGGCTGTCGTTAAAAAAAGTTCGGTATCGAAGGTATAAAGTCGTAAGGTATATTTAGTTTCGTTTAAAAATTCATTCGTCACTAAGTTAAATAAAAGTAAAAGCATCCGATATAAATCAGAAAAATTAGAGTATCTGTCTGTCAGTATTAGGGAATTTAAACACATAATGTTAGATATTAGAAACATTTGTTGCAAACATACACATTTTGTGTACTTTTCAACATTTATTGTTCAATAATAATCTATTATTGTTTAAACATTACTCTTAAAATGTTTATAAATAAACAAATTTTGTTTAAATATAAACACCTTATGAAATTTACACAGACAGTGTTTGAAGGCCAATAACAAATGCTTATATTTACAACCATCTTATAAAAGTTACACATTTTATGTGTGTAAATTTGCAATTCGATTGTGACTATTCATTTGCGAGTTCATACGTGATCAGACCTTTGACTGAAGCAGTTGAACTTGTTGCGCTCCCAAGTTCCATCGCATCGATGTGTGCGTGTACGGTTTCTGAAGTCAATTTGGCGTTTTTAATATAAATAATAAATATTATACATATTTTTAATAAATATCTTAATCATTTTTGGATTGTTTTATTTCTTTTAGACAGGTTTACTGCAGTGGTGGGCATCAAAGCGTCGGCCAGGCCGATGATAACACTTTTACTTTTTTTGAATAGACTTTCTGATCCATGTATAATTTTGTTTAATTGTACACATTCAATATTGAAACTCTATACCGATTTTAAGCTTGTTAAAGCAAAATTACACAAAAAAGTCTAATTTTAGGAGTCTTCGTACACAATTTTGTTGGAATTTACACGTTATGTGTCGAATTTTGCTACAAATTTAAACATAAAAGGTTTGAATTTACACATTTTATGTTGATTTATAAACATTTCTTTCTGAAATTCTGTTGGATTTTAAACATTAATTATGTAAATGTACATTTAATTTGAACATCTTAAGTGTAGAAATACGCATTTATATTTAAAATCTATGTTTGAATTTACACAACAAAGGTTTAAGATTTACGCATTAAATATTTAAAATTGCTACGTGCGTAAAAATACTGCAATTATGGTAGGCAAGTAGATTCCTCGCTTAATGATAGTAAAATTACAAGATTTTTTTTTAGAGTGTAGTTTTGTTTAAAAATTCATTCGTCACTAAGTTAAATAAAAGTAAAAGCATCCGATATAAATCAGAAAAATTAGAGTATCTGTCTGTCAGTATTAGGAGCTTATAGTTCGGTCATTTAGTAAGCGCTGGGCTTTTTTTTCAGGACTTCAGGAAGCCCAAATTAGTATTCAGTTATTTAGTTGATTCACTTAGCCGCATACGAGCAGCGATTTCGCTTTTCAGTTCCAATTTTATTTAAGAGTTCAGCTTCCGTAGAATTGTTTTCCTCAACAGAATATGTGCGTTATTTCCTTCTGATTCTGCAAGTATCATAAGAATTTTTTTGACAAAAATATTCCTCGTATCCATAAATAATGTCATATGCGCAACGTTAACCAGGTTTTAAGAAAAAAAATCCCCTTTTCTTATCACCAAAATGATTTTGTTTCTCCTTTAAAAAACAAAGAAATCCCTTTTTTGTCCCCGAAGAAAAAATCTTTGCGTAACCAGCTTTTGAACACGGGCAATGCTTCCAATTGCTTGAGATATTTATACTTTTTTTTTTATGTTTCTTCCTTCTGTTTAAACTCGAAAATGAAATGAGGATTATTTTCACTTACCCATTAAGGTGTGCCGTCGACCGCCGGCCGTTGTCTAGATTCGCGCAATATTTTGAATTTAGACATAGTGCAAGTGCAAGGACACACTATGTGCTGGGCCACACATATGCTTTCCCATGAAAGTCGTGTCGGGCGAGACGGGTAGATTTTTAGGTTAGTTGAGAAAAGAAGCATTATCACTGAAAATCCCTTCTCTCTTTTCTACTCACTTAAAATCTACCTGTCTCGCCCGAAACGATGTTCATAGCAAGGACTTTCATCCGCATGAACGACTTGGCTCACATAAAAACAAGGCCTCATTGCAATGAAACAAAATTTGGCAGGTACAGAAATAATGAAATCAAAAATACAAAAAATGTATGCTAAAGCCCAAGCGGATGCTTACGTCCTCACTCTACCAACGCAAATACCAAATGAAGATTTGTATCGAAAGTGCTATGGTTTCGAAAAACAACCTTCATGAACATGCCCATGCGAGAATTATTTCTGAAAGTGGATTTTTGGTCCATTTTCTGTACCATCTACCTTTCTAATCACTCAAAATCTACCTGTCTGTCTGGACACCGACGTTCATGGTAAGGACAAAAAAGTGAGATGTTGCATGGGCACATTTCTTGACCGTGGTGGTTTTTTTTAGGTTGTTAATTCTAAAAGATTTTCTTACAAACTGTTTTTGAAATGATTTTAGGATTTTTCCCCTTTTTGGATTTGTTTCCCCGTTTTTATCCCTGTCCCCTTTTTTCCCTTCCGTCTTAAAAAATTGGCAAAAATGGCGATTTTCCCCTCAACCTGGAAACACTGCATATGGGACCTTAATTACACGATTCTAGGATGGCAGGAAGTGCTTCATAATTTTGAAGATCATCATCTAAGTGAGTGAGTGAGTGCCTGAGACAGTCAGTTACGGTCTTTCTAATTTTTGAAGTCCTGTATGTTGAGAACCACTAATGCTATAGAGATGAAATTTGGTGAGGAGGACGTTTTAAATGAGTTTGAAGTTTGCGCAAAAGGGGCTACACATACACATGTTATGTTCATTTCCTATTATGTTAAGGAGACTAGTCAGCGCTTTACCTGTATCATACTAATTAATTTGTTAAATTCAACGAATCACTACATCCCTTCTCTCACAGTCAAATAAAGGCTATGTATCCATAAACATATAAATTTGATACAAACCCTTCCGTCAATCAAATTTAGGACAATCCTCTAATGTCTAGTCTATAGAATACGTTCTTAAACGATTAGAAATTTGGGCTTAGTATTTAATGGCAATCTCACTTAGAATGACCATGTAGCATTATGACCGGAAGGATCTACAATAGCCTTTTTTTGCTAAGATCAACTCAAAGCTCCGTGCCAATTAAAACCAAAGATGCTGCTAGTCAAGACGTTACCCTTATCAATCCTGTTCAATTTCAAGTCAACTCAATTCAATTTATTATTAAATAATATAAGTACAATAGTACTTGGTCTTTTATAGTATCTACAAAGAGGGTTTAAATGAGTTAACAATGTTCTTAAAACTACAAAACCACTAACAGTGGTTTTAGAGAAAAGAGAAAGGTTACAGAAAAAAAGTACAAATAGGGAGGAAGAGAAAAGATACAAATAAAGACCTTATCTATTGCTGTGTTGTGAAAAAATGTATAACTGCAGATTTAAGTTTAGCGGATCTATTTAAAGAAAGGCAAATAATTCCATAGCCTAATTGAGTGAATATAAAATGGTCTGAAAGAGTTAAGATGTTTGTAGGGAGGAATGTTAATGTTCATGGTTTTATTAGATCGAGGAAATTCTTGTTTTTGATAAATGTACGGATGGGACTTGGTGGAGAGAACCCTATGCAAAATTATGCAGTTCCTAGAATTTATGTAAGAGATGAGAGTACATCCAAAGATGTTATTGGCGTAAGCAGAGATTCTATCCCACCTACGAAGACCATCATTAAAAGCTACTTGGGGTTTATGCTATCAATGCAACAACTTCTGAGTACGTTAGATAGAATGAGGGTACGAACAAGGTTTGGCTGGTTTCAGGGGGTATGAAGCTCGCAGTTAGCCAGAGTTTTCGAAGACAACCGTAGATACGCTCAATTACAATGTTAATGTGGTTATAGGATGATAGATTGCAATTGATAACGAAACCAAGACAGGTGGCAGTTTCAGCTACTTTTAAATTGCAATTTGAAAGCCAAATGTCTGGAACAAAATCGAGTTAAAAAAATTTTGCAATGGGAATAGACAAGCATTTATTTGGGTTTAGAAGCTGTCTGTTTTTTGCAGTCCATTCATTAATTGCGCAGTAGCGCAGTGGTTAGTGTGCTGGACTACTGTACGAGGGATCCCAAGTTCGATCCCCGGAAAAACACAAATCACATCTTAAGGTTTTTTCTACTGCGCCACCTCTCGCGAACGTCTGACAAACATCCGAGAGTATGACTGTCCTGAAAAAGCTTCTTAATTCAGCCGTTCGGACTCGGCATAAAATTGTAGATCCCTTCCATTCGGTCCAAAAATAGAAACTCACACAAAACGAATGGTTGCGAGAAGCTACCGCCTGTTGCGCCGCCTATTTATTTATTTATTCAATAATTGCAGATAGATCCTCATTCAGCAGGATCACAAGTTCTGATATTTTTTTTTTAAGGTTGGGATAGGCGGATCTGAGCATCATCTAGGTAAAAATAGATGAAGCAATATTTGCATACTGAGTGTAAATCATTTATAAAGATGCTGAACAAAATATGTCCCAAGATAGATTCCTTAAGCACTCCTTGTATGAGCACCTTGGATACGGAGTAGAATTCACCAATAATGACTCTTTGAAATTTATTAGAGAGGAAACCACGCAGTAAATCAACAGCCCTAACGCTGTAGAGCTTGTTTCTATTTTTAAGAGCACAAAGAACTTTAGTAGTAAACCAAGCTGTTGTACGGCTGTGAGATTTTTTGCAAAGTTGACGCACTTTTTTCGTCCATGCCACTCTCTCGTGGAATTCACTACCCCGTAGCACTCAGAACAACCGTAAACGTGCAAGCGAATTCAAAACAAATCTTTTTAAATACTTGGCCAATGACAATTCATTGTGGGCGCACTGGTTCAGTGGTTAGTGTCCTAGACACCTAGACTACTGCCACAGGTTCGATCCCCAGAAAAACACAAATTACATCTTAAGGTAGGTATTTTTTCCACTGAAATGCATTCCTTGATATTAAAAATTGTATCAAAACCATTTAAAATGTGGTAAAGTATTATCTATTTAGACTCTTCAGCAGCACCTTGAACTAGTGTTGGTGGCCGAGATGCAAGTATGTAGTCCAAAATGAACTATACCAACTGTAGCACGATACTACCCTTAGCTTTATTTTCGAAAGAAGCATCAATGTCAACTTCCATATCCGCATATGCTAATGAACGATAGAGGTAGATTGCGGTTCTAATCCCACATGGACATACTTGTGCACTGGAATTGGAATCCTTTATAAATACAATTCATTCTACGCAAACTGTAGCTACAAAATTACAGTGCATTTACTAGTTAACACACCCATCTGATGGCAGGGCAAACAACACTGAAAATCAATCGATATTTGCTTTGAAAGCTTACTCGGCACTTACTCAGCAACCGCATTCAACCCACCTTCAAACTCAACTTCTGGCTGTGCCATGGAATATTGTCATTTGGATGAATTAATGACCAAACGTGAATGGTTTCTGGTTGCTGGTCAGTTCTCCATCAGCCGGTCGGTGGACGAACACATTCGAGAACCAGTAATTTTCAAATGAATGACACTTTGCGGTTTGCGTGTTTTCACTTTGGAGCGTATAATTTATGCCAGAAGCTTTATTTTAAAATATTTACCTTCCACTTGGAGTTTTAATTTCCTGACTATCTTTTAGGTGTGAATGTGCATCCTTCGTTTCGGCATCGAGAGTTAATTAATTACGCTTTGACTGTTTTCGCCAACGCTACCGATGTGATGAACATGAAACCCCAGAACATTGAATTGTTGAGCAGGCTTTGTCTGCACTCTGCGTTCCATTAGTGGGCAAACATGCATCAGAAAAACGACAATGACTGTTCCGTCCATTATCAGATCCAGATGTACATATACGAATGCGTTTTGCATAGCGTCGATTCAACTTGAAATGTCCTTTAAGTTTGAAATATTTCAGGCCGTTGAGTAGATTCACTCAGGGATAGGATAGTCGCCCGGCAAAACACATTCGATATCATCATTGCCATCATTGTGGAGGGAGTAAGGTAAGCTATGTATTGTTTCTGGCGCCGTATTTGATATTTGCATAATTTAACAGGCAGGCGACAAGTGTGGGTGGTGGTTTTAGGTACCTTTGCACGTCCGTTTTAATCGTATTCTCACCTTTGTGCAAACAGTATTCGAGTACACCGACTGTGCTTGGAAGCAATGCGCTGGTGGTGGTGGGAGGCAGCAGAATGAATCAACAGAAAACGTTTGCACGCCGCCGCTTGCCATTTTGCCGGGAATTCACCATTCATGAGATTGAATAAGGCATGTATAGGGCGCGGAGAACCCAGAAGCCAACTCAATCTGAAAAGTCAACTATAAAACTGAAAGGATATCCACTCTGGGTGGTGTTACTCGATATTCAATTTATGAATCGACGCTCTTGGATGTGGGAAAACGTGGCGAAGTTTTATGCATGATTCCGTTTATGGAACAACTTTATAAATGGATTGAATCCCTATTTGTGTAGGTATAGGAGTACACTGTTTGTGTACTTATTTTTGATGGATTAATTGAGATTTAACTGTATTTCCAACCCCCGCCCGAGTTCTATTTGATCATACATACATACATACTATAGATGTAGTGTAGGTATAGGATATACTGTTTGTATTACTTATTTTTGATGGATTAATTGAGATTTAACTATATTTCCAACCCCCGCCCGAGTCGTATTTGATCATACATACATACTATAGATGGAGTCGAGAACCGCATAAGAGATGAAGAATGAAAGCGCTGCGTGCCAAGGGATGCTGGTGCAACAAGGAATCCCCATTCATAAATTTAGTACCAAAAGCTGAAATGACTTTCAAAAGACAAAGCTACTAAACGGTGCGGTGACATAAGGCCATGCGACATTATTTCGAAATATGGCCCTATGACGCTTTCGGAAAGCGACAAAAGGCCATATTCGAACGTATATGAACATGTATGAACTGAACAGGACCTAAAATTTGTAGTTAAATGTGGAAATGAAAATTATGCCTGAAAAGTGGAAAAAATGTATTAGAGGTTTATTCAAGGTGTTTAAAATACCTTCAGAGATGGGCCGAATCTCTGGATGAGTTTGATTATTTTACATGGATGGATTTAAATAAAATTCCCAACTGGATCGATATCGAAAATTCGTTGCTTTATTTGCGAAACAAAGGTGTCAAATTAAACTAAATTGTTTGACCAATTTTGTAACCTAAAACTATTTGTAGAGCTTTTTAACTGCACCTAAAACACGAAAAATTGGTAGAATACTTTAAAACAATTACAATATTGAATTATGTAGGTATACAGTGAACTTTTCATAATTGCACAGTTTCTGTACATAATGCTAAAAATGTTGAGCAAATATTTTCTTTGATAACGAGCCAATGGACTGAAGAACGGAATAGAAAGCAGAATAAAGCCGAAATTGTAAAAGCAATAATTATTTTTTGTAAATAAAATTTTACTAATATGTCCTGCTCAGAATTTTAGGAAGGCTATATTAAAAAAAAAACATATTTAAAAGAAATATACGGTCCAACGACAAATAGAGCCAATAATTTAATCAGCACCATTATTTTATTTTTATTTAATACTTAAAGTTAGAATTGAGTTTTATTTTTATTTATTTTATTGAATTTGTTAAAATTTATGTTTTTTGTTTGTTTCAATGAATTAAAAAAAAATATATACAGGGGTCTAATCGCGTAAGGCTAAAACGATCGAACGACGTCGTCTCGACTATACTTCTACTTCATATAACAAACAAACAACGATAATCGTCGAATCGATAGGACGATCATCGCTTTTTATTGCTTCACGTAAACAATTATACTGTCAAATGGCGTCGTCGACACGATTCGATTGAACGATGGCTATTTTGCAATCGTTTCATCGTTTTTGGTGTATTTTGTTTATGTTTAGGTTTTTTAAAAGTAAAATAAATATTAAAGGAAACATTTTCCAATCAAAAGCATACATAATGTTCACAAAGGACACTGCATTAGCATTAGTGTGGTGAAATGTGAAAATATAGAACAAAAATCTATTTTCTTCATACTTGTTAAAAGACAGTTCGAACCCTAGCTGTGTTCTCTTTTGAGGATGCAATCATAGAATTGCATTCACTAAATGCTTGGCTGTAAATGATGACAAAACAAAATATACTGTCAACGAGAATGGAGTCTCAGCATCGAGATATTAGGTATATAAGACCCTAATCATCCCGGTCCTGCTGTATGGTGCAGAAGCATGGACTCTGTCAAAATCGGAAGAATACCTCCTTGGATGTTTTAAGAGAAAGAATCTTCGGACGATATTCGGTCCAGTTTGTATCAAAAAGCTGAAGATACAACGGCTGATATGGCTGGGGCACGTGGAGCGTGTATGGACAGCAACGCATAAGCCCGACGAGTCTTTGAGTCCACCCCTGAGGGTGAGGGTCGACGTAGCAGAGGTGGCGCGCTCAATTGGACGGCGACTTCAACGAACTTGGTGAGCGTAACTGGAGGCAGCTAGCTAGGGGCTTGTTGGTTGAGGCCGTTGTCCACCCCGGATTGTAAGCGCCCCCAAAAGTAAAGTAAGTAAATTCTTTAAGCAAAATGCATGCACAAATCCTCTTCTTCCTCTTCTTTTTCTTCTTTTACAAACCTTATCAATATAATTTCTCGTGCACCTGCTTATGCTTATTATATGCTTATTTTCCAACGTGTACGTGTACGTATACATGCATTTCCACATAAACGAGAACAAAACAAACAAAATAATATACCAATTTTATTAGTTTTCAGTTGTCACAGTTTGTTTACAGTCCTGCTGAAACTGTTCAAAATGAAAACGATGAACGATTCGATTGATCGATGTGATTGTGATGTTATATGAAGCAAACTTAAAACGAGGTCGTTTTATACAATCGTCTCAACGATGATAGTATGATAAATTACGCGATTAGAGCCCAGGTATATTTTATTATTTTGGTTGATGCTTTTTGTTCTTCAAATTTTTGTTTGACATTTTTGAAGGTGTCCTCTTTTTTGTGGGCATCGAACCCATTCTTACTGCTCTAACAATGTCTTGAATTTGATATCTGATGGTATCAACTCGGATCTTTACTTATTAAGAGGGAACATAGTTTGCTGAACATATAAGTATATTTTAGTCTATCTATGAGTACCTTAATTGGACCAAATGTGTTAAAGATACAAACTGCCAGGCTGCACTGCTGCATTGCTACGTCATAATGCAGAGATGGTCATGATAAGGTTTTTTATAGAGCACAGGATATTTGAAACCATTTTTTTTTTATTTATGTAGTTCAATTTCTTAAAATGCTAGTTGATACAATTAATTATGAATATACTTTATTAACATTTTTTAAGAAATAGAATAGTAATCATTCTGTAGCACAAAGTGACTAGAGGCGAATGAACCTTCAATTGTTTTGCCAAATCGAAGTAACACCGGTTTCCCAGGGTAATTTTTCACCGTATCTCCACTAGGCTGTCATTTGTGGAATTCCTTAACTAATCTTACCTCGAAATAGTGACGTTTTTCCCTAGGCGGTGGACAGATGATTGTTTGTTTGTTGATAGCATGTACTTAGTCTTGTCCTCATTTAGGCCAACGGGTTTCGCCTGTTCTTCAATCCTCGTGAAAGCTTCTTTCACTGATGCACGCTGGGAACGACCGATGATGTCAATATCGTCCGCATACGCCCACCAGCTGAACGATCCTGTTGAAGATAGTGCCTTCCGTGTTGACACCTGCCTTTCGCACTATCTGCACCAGTATGAGATTTAAGATAGCGCGTCTCCTTACCAAAATTCGGTGCATGTATATGAAAGAGTTCGGAAAAGCTACTTCCAAACTGAACGTTGCAGTGCGTGTTTTCCAGCTTCACGCGACACAGCTGAATCAGTTTTGCCGGGATTCCGAATTGGGCCATCGCCATATAGAGCTCCTGACGATGTATGCTATCATACGCGGCTTTAAAGTCGATAAATAGGTGGTAAGTTTCGACTTGAAATTCGTTAGTCTTTTCCAGGATTTGCCTCAGTGTGAAAATTTGGTTTATAGTCGGTCTACCAGGCCGGAACCACACTGGTACTTACCGATTAGTATGTTGCAGAACGGTTTAAGAATCTGACACAGTACGTTGGATAGGATCTGATTGCTCTTATGCAAGACATAAGATCGCCTTTTTTGTAGATCGGGCATATGAGGATGATAGTGCAGTCATTAAGTATGTTTTCTTATACCCATATACATGGTTGATGATTTGCTGCAATCTCCCTAAAAAAAACATCACCACCGTATTTAAAGAGCTACGCTAATAAACCATCAGAGCCTGCGGCCTTGTTGTTCTTAAGCTTTTTTATAGCTAGCTAATCTAACTTTTTCTATAGGTACTGACTGATGGATCTGATTCTTCGGACGACGTATGTTCTCTTTTCTCTCTACATGATGTCCAAAAAAATAAAGTAAAACAATTATCTTCGACTATGCCGAAGCTCAAATACCCGGTACTATATTATTGTAAAATAAAAAAAAATATTTTAGTATTAAAAAATTATATATTTGTATGGGAGGTGTGGGTACTTTTTATTCGACCAAGCTCATTTTTTGTCAAAAATTTTTAAATATTATTAAAACAATATGTGCAAAGTTTAAACTTGCTATCTTTACTGTAGCTATTTAAATTTAATTTTTAACATAAAAAGCTATATAAATCTGATATTTTTGTATGGGAGGTAGTAGTAGTTTTCATCCGATCTTGCTCATCTTCGAACTTAGCCTCAATTTGGTGGATAAAAGTTCACCTACCAAATTTCAAGTCGATAGCTCTTAAATTACGGCCGTAATCGTGCGGACAGACAGACAGACGGACAGACAGACGTACAGACAGACGGACATCATTAGATCGACTAAGAAAGTGATGCTGATCAATAGTAGATATAGTTTGTCATACCTACAACGCCTCCTTATGGGCGTTACAAATGGAATGACAAAGTGAATATACCCTCACCACAGTGTGGTACCGGGTATAATAAAATAAAAGGCTGCACTGAACATGTGCCTATTTATCTTTTTGCAGCGTTTTAAGTTGCAGTGAAAAATGTTTATATAAAAATTAATTGGTGTGCGTTAGTCTCGTAAAAACTGGAGAACTACTGGATCATTTGGATAATTCTTCTTTTGTTTTGTTCTGGAAAAAATAATAGAAACAAACGATTACCACACAGTCGGCATCAGAGATTTTGCAGTAAAGCCCGGTCTTGTTTTAATTGAAATAAATATAAATTAGTTTATCCTGTAATTTAGTGTTTTTTAGAAGAAAATCTTAAAACTATGAAATTAGCATTTCGTTAAAATGGGTCTTGGAGCGTGAGGTGTCGGATGAAACCAAGGTCAATTTGTTTGGTTCCGATGGGAAAATGTACGTCAGACGACCAAAGAATTCCGAATTCGATCCCAAATATGCAAAGAAGACAGTTAAACATACTTACTTACTTAGATGGCGCTACAGTCCGGGGTGGACCTGGGCCTCAACCAACATGCCTCTCCAGTTAGCCCGATCTTTGGCTAACCGCCTCCAGTTGCGCACTCCAAGTTGGTTGAGGTCCCCTTCCACTTGTGCGCGCCACCTATGGCGAGGTCTTCCTCTACTGCGTTGTCCCTCCGGGTTGGAATCGAAGACTCTTCGGGCCGGAGCGTTGGTGTCCATTCGCTCTACATGTCCTAGCCATCTTAGTCGACTGATACGCACTTTTCTGACCAGGTCTATGTCGCTGTACAGCTCGTAGAGTTCGCTGTTAAATCTTCTCCTCCAAAGCCCGTCAACGCAAACGGGACCGAAAATCACTCGAAGAATTTTGCGTTCGAAACGACCAAGAAGATCTTCATCCGCCTTTGTTAACGTCCATGCTTCTGCGCCATAGAGTAGGACTGGGATGATGAGGGTCTTATATAGAGTCTCCTTAGTGTTTCTTGACAAGGCCTTACTAGTCAGTTGCCTTCTTAGGCCAAAGAAACAGCGGTTGGCAAGTGTAACTCTTCGTTTGATTTCTGCTGTGGTGTCATTATCAGAGTTTATAGCGGAGCCGAGGTAGATAAAGTCCCTAACCACCTCAAAGTTATAGCTGTCTATCGTGACGTTCTGTCCGATTCGCCGATGTTGTGTGTCCCTTCTTGTTGACAGCATGTACTTTGTTTTGCCCTCATTCACCACTAAACCCATTTTTGCCGCTTCTGTGCTAATACTTGCAAACGCACCAGTAACAGCTCGCTGCGTTCTGCCAATTATGTCAATGTCGTCAGCGTATGCAAGTAGTTGCACAGACTTTTGGAAAATTGTGCCCCTGGTGTTGGCTTGCGAGTTTCGCACAATTTTCTCAAGTATGATGTTGAAAAAGTCACATGACAGCGCATCACCTTGTCTAAATCCTTTTTTGACATCAAAGGTCTCGGTGAGATTATTTCCGACCATTACGGAGCAGCGAGCGTTCTCCATCGTCATTCTGCACAATCTGACAAGTTTGGCAGGGATGCCAAAACTAGACATGGCTCTGTATAGCTCGTCTCTATAAATGCTGTCATATGCGGCTTTAAAATCGATAAATAGATGGTGAGTATCGATTTGGACTTCTTGGGTTTTCTCCAGGATCTGCCGTAGTGTGAATATTTGGTCGGTTGTGGACTTACCGGGCCTAAAACCACACTGATAGGGACCAATCAGCTCGTTGACAAATGGTTTCAGGCGCTCACACAGTACAGCAGATATGATCTTATAGGCGATGTTGAGGAGACTGATGCCTCTATAATTGGCGCAGTTTAGAGGGTCTCCTTTCTTGTAGATCGGGCAAACGATGCTGAGGTTCCAATCATCAGGCATACTTTCCTCTGGCCAAATTTTAGAAACAAGTTGGTGTATGCTCTCTACCAAGTCATCTCCCGCTGCCTTAAAAAGCTCGGCCGGTAAACCGTCCGGTCCTGCAGCTTTGTTGGACTTCAGCTTAGATATTGCTATCCTTACCTCATTTTGGTCAGGTGGACGGAAGTCTTGGCTTTCATCGCCCAGGTTGAATGGTTCATTCTGCCTGACAGCGGAATATGTGTCGTCTTCGCCGTTTAACAGTCTGCAGAAATGGTTTTTCCATGTCCTCAGCACCGACTGTGACTCCACTACAAGGTTTCCTTGTTCGTCTCTACAGGTCTCTGTTCGGGTCTTGTTCCCGTGACACGTTCTTTTTACCTTTTGGTAAAACTTCCGAACATTGTTCCTGGAGTAACACCTCTCTATTTCCTCGATCGCGCGCTTCTCATGCTCTTTCTTTTTCCTCCGGAGAAGCCGGTGTTCTTCCCTCCTTTTTTGCTCGTAGAGCTCACGAGCTGCTCTCGTCCTTCTCTGCAGCGCCGCTTTGTAGGCCAGTTGCTTCGCTGCATGTGCTTGCCGGCACTCTTCATCAAACCAAGGGTTTCGTGGTGGTGGTCGGGTGAAACCGAGCACATCAGTTGCGGCTTTTCTGACGGCTTCTTGGCATCGATGCCACTGGTCTTCAGCACTTGATGAAGGCTGCAAAGGACTTCTCGAGAGGTTGAGGGAGACGCGATCGGCAAAAGTTCTGGCGGTTTGTTGCGTTTGTAGCCGTTCAACGTTGAATCTCCTCACAGTATTTCCTCGTTGTTGTGGTGTCTGGGATATCCGCATACGTACCTTGGCTACAACAAGGTAGTGATCCGAGTCTATGTTGGCCGCTCGGAAGGTTCGAACATCTAGAATACTGGAGGAGTGCCTTGCGTCGATCGCAACATGGTCAATTTGATTGACCGTTTGATGGTCTGGTGACCGCCATGTTCCTTTGTGAATATTGAGGTGAGGAAACCGTGTGCTAGCTATAGTAACATTACGTCCCGCAGCAAAGTCTATTAGCCTAAGTCCGTTTCCAGACGTGTTGTCGTGTAGGCTGTACTTCCCGATTGTACTACCAAAGATGTCCTCCTTTCCTATTTTAGCGTTAAAATCACCCAAGATGATTTTAACGTCATACTTAGGACATTGCTCATATGTTTTGTCGAGGAGCTCGTAGAAACATTCTTTGGTAGCATCGTCTTTATCTTCGGTAGGGGCGTGAGCGCATATCAGGCTGATGTTGGCGAATTTAGCCTTGATGCGGATAGTTGTAAGGCGTTCACTAACGTGTCGAAAGCTCAAGACTTCTTGCCTAAGTCTGCCGCTTACAACGAATCCGCATCCAAATAGACGCTGCTTCTGTTCTCTGTAGCAATCACCGTAGTAGATGTCACAGTTTTTTATCCTTCTTTTGCCCGGCCCATCCCACCGCACCTCCTGGATGGCGGTGATATCTGCTTTGTAGCAGCTTAGGGCCTCCGCTAGTTGTTCGGCTGCACGCGGTCTGTTCAGGGTTCGAACATTCCACGTGCAGATCCGAACGTCATTGTCCATATTTCGTTTTGCAGGGTCGTCAACAGTGAATCCGTCCTTATCCGAGGCTCTTGGTTGCTTCGTAACCATATTGTTTTTCCGTGGTTGGGTAGTTAACCCCACGCACAACCCCCAACCTGGAGGGCCAGGCCCTTTCTGTGACCCCTTGGACGAAAGGGGCCGGATATTCCGGAGTCAGTAACCCGCTTCGGGGATTTGAGTGCTGCCGTTGACCCATTAAGGGCTCTTCCGCCACCATCTCTATTTCAACACCCTGACTAGTATTGAAAAAAAAAATCCTTAATGGCCTCAGCTCCAAATACGTCGAAGTAGCCCATTAAGGTATCTGTCATGCCGATTGTTGACGTCACCGTTGATTCAATCGCGTGAATTCATCCGCCGTACGTCCTCTTTCTGAGGAGCTCATGTAAGACTTCTGAGACTCGTTCAGTCAGTCTTTCCGACAGAGCATTATAGTGTTGCTATTTTCTTCGTGTTCAACACTCGCGCTTATAAGTTTAGCAAGCCAAGCCCGGAAGGGCGAGGCCAGTACCCGGTGGTTACCACGCGGAGGTAAAATAAGCACAATTGATGTGTATGAAAAAGTTACAACAGCTGGGCACCGCCAAGTTGATGCCAGTCAGCGCCTACCCGATTCATACACACCCAACCACCGACAGTTAAACATGGCGGAGGAAATTTAATGATTTGGGGGTGTTTTTCAGCATCTGGGGTTGGTCCACTTTTCATGATAAAGTATAAAATGTACACTCAGAGAAAAAAATAGTTACTTTTGTAACTATTCCCATAGTCACTCTATGAAATCCAATGAAATTTGTCGAATGACTATTTTTGCACAAAAATAAATTGAAAATAGTTACAAAATAGTTAAAAAATAGTTAAAAATCAATCATTTTATTTAGTGACTATACAAAATAGTTAATTGTGACTATTTTTATATTAAAGCATAGTTATTGAACAGTTTCTTCAAAATAAGAATTAACAATCAATTCTGACTATTCTATAATAACTTCCTACTATGAAATAGTAGTATTTATTTAATTTAATTCACAACGACTACCACATAGTTAAAAATGACTACGTGTAGTAACAACATAGTTGCAAATGACTATTTCGAAGTAGTTTCGCTTGCGCGTGGATTTCTTTGTTACATGACGATCATTCTGTGCGGAGTGTCCTTTTGGAAAAGTTGTTTGTGAAGGACATGAAATACGTTTAAAAAACCATTGTGAAAATATTTTCCAGACAAATGATAGGTAGGTACCTGTGAGACAATCGAGGACGGCAATTTGTATTCTATTTTACAGAATTGGGATCTGGAAATTCTCTATTAACATTTTGTTGGTAAGTTTTTATCATAGATTTTGATATATTAACTAGATAGCTAACTCATACATTTTTGTGTGGGACAGAAGTAAAGCTTTGCCACCATTTTGATAAGGCAAAACCGAAACATTTTTTTTGTTTTTGTCTAATACAAAATGGCCAATGAGCTTAACTTTTCAATGTGAAGCTAGCTTTGGCTTTATTTCACGGCGCCGAAGCGATTGTGTTTTTATGTTGTTCTAAAACAATATTTTTTTTAAAGATCTGGGCCTCGATTTTAATATTTTAAAATTTTTAGACAACTACGATCTAAGATAAATTGTGGGAAATGACAAGAAATCGTACGGATTGTTCGTCCAATTGCGGGGAAATTAGTTAATCTGGAAAAAATCTGAGGTAACTCTGTTAACTTAATTTATGTTACATTTGTTTTACTTTTAATGCAAAAAAATCAAGGGATTTCTAGTGCATGCGGCAGCTAGCGTTACTACAGTGGAGGAAAGCATAAGTGGTTCTTACGCAAACATAAGGCTATCATCGCCCTCAAGTTCCTGTAGTTCGAGCTCAACATGTGCCACAGATTATGTAAGTAACTCGTTTGTGTTTTTGTATTAAATAATATAAAATTAACTTGGGACTGAATACAAAAGACCTTTAATTTTTAAGTTTAACGAAATTAATTCCCCACTACTTCTTTTTAATTTGTAACGAACAAATAATTAATAAGACAAAAAAAATAAATATTTCTAATTGTTTGTTTATCATTAGAATTTTTTTTTTAATTCTTATATAAGATATAATAAAATGTCAATTGAAATTATTTGAGAAAAATGTTGTTGTTGATTTTTTGAAGAATTTTCAGGAAACTAATTATTCTTGTATACGCGGCAAGTAAAAAACTACCAGGTAAGCATTTCCAAAACGTGAAACAGGTATTGAAGAGGACCATATTAATAGTCATTCAACGACTATTCGATAAAGTCAAATTTAACTATATCCACAATAAGTATATGTTGCTGCTTAAATAGTTATAGTGATTATTAAAAAGTTGATTCTGAAAAAAAAAAACAATTGAAAATCAAAATAGTCACAAATTACTATTATTATTAATAACATTGACTATTGAATAGCTAAATTTGACTATTGAATAGTTAGTTTTGAAAAAAACATCAACTGACAATAAAATAGTTAAAAATAACTATTGTAACTAGTAATATTAACCATTAAGTAGTTGATTTTACGAAAATTATTAAATGACAATGAAAATAGTCATAAATAACTATTTTTAACTATTTAAAATAGTGTTCCCGATTTTTACTATGAAAATAGTTAAAAAATAGTCAAAAATAACTATTTTTTTCTCTGAGTGTATGTGCCGTAGACTACGTGGAAATCTTACACACTGCTATCTTGCGATTTGCTGAAAAGGACATGCCCATTAAATGGTAGTTTATGCAGGATAATGAACTCAAAGTTGGCCAAAGAATGGTTTCATAAGAATAAAATCAATATTATGGAGTGGCCAGGCCATCACAATCTCCTGATCTTAACCCGATATAACATCTATGGGGCGTTCTTAAGCGCAGGATCGGCGGCTGCAGACACAAAAACAAGGAAGAACTGTGGTCAATTATTCAAAATGCATGACACTCTTATTAATCCCGAAACTTATACCAAGTTGGTTCATTCCATGGGACGAAGATGTGAAGCAGTTATTAAAAATAAGGGCGCAACGACTAAGTATTAAAAGGATATAAAACACCTTGATTGTAAATTGATTCCTCACAAAAAAAAGAAACAAGTTTGTCGACATTTATTCACTACGCTTTCGCTTCTTTTTTTTATTAACCAATTTAATGTTACATTTATTCATTACATTGTATCAAAACTATTAGTACCTACGGATTTAATTTATTTTTTTTCCCGAAAACATTTTATTTTTTCGATAAGCAACGAAGATTAACCTAGCTAGTTTCTATAATTTTTGTCCATCACATCAAAATAGTTATTTTAAATATTTCAAGATCTGGTTTGATATTTTTTGTTCAATTATTTTTTTTTTAATAGAAAATGAAGGCGGATAGCTTCACTGGTTACGCGGCCATTCTGAGAACGCCGGCTACTGTTACCATTGTCTCTTCTTGGCATCGTAACAAATATCGAACTGTAAATGATAATCACTTTGTATAAATCGCACGTCAATTTTTAACTATCAATAATTTACCTTTGAAATAGCCAGTGAAGAAAGTTAACGAAGGAAAAAGATACAATTGAAATTTGGAAATCAATTGAGAAACAAAACAAATCGATTACTTTTACGTTTTTTTTTTTTTTTCCTAAACCTTCGGGTAGTAATTACGAACAAACCCGTAGAAGAAAGTATCCAATTTGGTCGCGCCATGCCCTTTTGTCCAATTTTGGCCAATGACCACTCCTGGGCCAATACCTTTGATTGTCTGCAAATTCGAACTGAATTGATTCGGTGGTTTACGAGATATAATATTTTGAATGTTTTTTTTTTTGTATGGGCGGTGCCACGCCCTTTGTCCAATTTTGACCAATCTTCACAGCAACACTCCTGGGTCAATACCTAGGATTGTCTGTAAGTTTCAACTCAGTCGATTCAGCGGTTTTCGAGATATAAGATTTTGAATGTTTTTTTTTGTATGGGCGGTGCCACGCCCTTTGTCCAATTTTGACCAATCTTCACAGCAACACTCCTGGGTCAATACCTAGGATTGTCTGTAAGTTTCAACTCAGTCGATTCGGCGGTTTTCGAGATATAAGATTTTGAATGTTTTTTTTGTATGGGCGGTGCCACACCCTTTGTCCAATTTTGACCAATCTCCAGAGGTGCACTCCTGGGCCAATACCTATGATTATCTGTAAATTTGAGCTTAATCGATTTGGCAGTTTTCGAGATATACGATTTTGAGTGTTTTTTTTTTGTATGGGAGGTGCCACGCCCCTTTGTTCAATTTTGTCCAATCTCGTCCAATCTCCTTCAGTGCACTCCTGGGCTAATACCTAAGATTATCTGTAAATATGGGCTCAATAGAGTCGGTGGTTTTCAAGTTATACGTATCCGAACACATTTTAGAACTCATTTTTATATAATACATAATAGATGACCCCCTATACTTTGCATATACATTATGTACACAACATACTTCAGTTTATAGGGTTTTAAAAATAAATTATGAAAAATTTGTTAAAAAAATTAAAAACATGTATTAAAAAAAACTCGCCCATTTTTTTTTTTTTTTTTTTTTTAATAATTTTGTTAAAAGGTCTTAAAGTAAACTTAAAGTCATTTAAACTACATATTTCTTGAATTCTATACACAAACCTAATGTAGGTAATTAATATGGTAAAATGCTTTGAATTTATTTGAAATACAATTTGTATCTCTATCTATTTAAAAAGATCACTATTGCTTATGAAATTAAAATGAAAACCATTTTACAACCACCCTACTGTCGTAGCTCCAAATCGATGCGATACCTTGCACCGATACAGTACACCTGTCATAGCTAAACTAAACTGAACTAAGCTGCATGAGGTGTGAAGCAATAGCTTGGGGCTATGTCTTTCCTATCTAGGCATAAGCTCAACTTCATCTCTCTCTCCATCGCGCCGGCCGTTGCGAATTTGGGTGAAGGTCAATCAAAACATTGAAAAGCTTCGGCTACAGTATAGTATGTCTCGCGAGATCAAGAAACAGGCCGAATTTGAAAATGGAAAAGACGGCTTTCAGTTGGTTCGCAGAGTTGTTCGACTCAACATACACTACACAGTGCGATGTATAAGCGTAAAGTAGATAGTGAAACATTCTACGACGAGCGTCGGGAATCGTTTGGAAGTACAACGTCTGCACTTGGTAACGAAGTCACCAGTTCCGGTTGCAATGAAGACGGTACTTCATCAGATCATTACAATCCCACTCTGCGTTTGCTGCATATACCGAGATCATCAAGTGGCGCGTTGGGTTTTCATTTGACACGCAGCAAATGGGATCCCTATCCATGGGTGGATATCATAAGCCGTCAAAGTCAGTGACCAGTGCTCTCTATAAATCAAGTGTGCGTTTTTGTTTCAGGTCAGTGCAGTAGATGTAAATACTCCGGCCAAGTATAGCGGTTTGAAGGCTGGTGACTGTGTTCTAGAGGTCAGTGTCGCACCATGCACATTTCACAAATTCATATATATTTTTCCAATATTTAATTTTACAAATTAGCGACTCGCAAATTGGTGTTCTCAAATGTGCGTTGTTAAATATCCAAGTTGTATTTCGATATGAAAGTAATAGGTAAACCTTTGTACTAGTCGTATACCTACATATGGGTGCGGCGAAAGGTCATTTTCCTCTCTGCGCAGTGCAAGATACACTGTCTAATTGATTCGCTACATATTGACATCTGTATACTTAGTTGAATGCAATTTTAATCGATTCGTAGTTAAATTACAATCAATAACTTTTGTGTCAGCTGATGAACCTACAGCTACTCGTAAGGGAGATTGATCGTGAGAGATACATTATGGGGGAGTGTTTGCCATCTGAGGTGATGGATGCAGTGGTGTTCTTCCGTGTTTGCAATAATATTAAAACCAATCGTGATCGAAAGATGGAACTGATAATGATTCACTAAATGACAAACGCAAAGAATAACATGTAATTAGCACCGTCATTCTACAGACATGTTAATTTTTTGAGTGGAAACCATGGAAATATCCGTTGTTATAAATGTTCCGAAACTATGCCAGGTTTGGCCAAACAGTTGCTGCGACTGAGTATTGACGTCATTCTGGCTGACGAAATGATATTCGAATAATTGCTAAGCCGAATTGATGGCAGTTTTTTTCCCCCGGAAAACATGTCGGGATTTGTTGGATGAATTAGGAGCAATCTTTAGTATTTCAATATGTATGGAACCGCCGCTCTATTATGGAAACTGTATTTCAGAGTCGATCCAAAAATACGAATAGAAGAAGTAGAATAATATCTATAAATCTACAATCAGAATTTGGCCTACGTGACATGAATGACACAACTTATTTGGTCATTTTAATGATAACTCATTGGGGGCGCAGTAGCGCAGTGGTTAGTGTGCTGGACTACTGTGCGAGGGATCCCAGGTTCGATCCCCGGAAAAACACATATTACATCTTAAGGTTTTTTCTACTACGCCACCTCTCGTGAACGTCTGACAAACATCCGAGAGTATGACTGTCCTGAAAAAGCTTCTCAATTCAGCCGTTCGGACTCGGAATAAAATTGTAGGTCCCTTCCATTCGTCCCAGAAATAGAAACTCACACAAAGGAATGGTTCGAGAAACTAGGCTTAGGGTGTCTACCGCCTGTTGCGCCACCTATTTATTTATTTATTTTAGGGGTCATAGGGATGACCGTGTGATCGCCTTGTCATTAATTAATATCAGGGCAGGGCCGACATTTTTCCGACAGCATATCCAAACGTGACAATACGTCCCACAGGTGACACGATTGACACTTTTTTTTTCCTTTTGTTGTTGTTTCGACTTTTAACGACAGACCGTGGATATCGTGTAAATCGAGCTTAGTTAAATAACCCACATTAAGTGGTGCCCCAACTGTTTGCCACAAAGTAGTTGCCTTCCATTTGGCTTTATTATCCTTCGGAATCTATGAACAAAAAGACATCAATTATTTCAATTCTACTACACTATACCTACTACTCACCTCACAAAAGTTTTTGATCAGAACCGCGGAAAGACCTTGGAGAACTTCTGGAATAGTTCTACGAGATGGTTGGCTGTGGAATGCTGAAAATGTATTGCAACGAAGGCGAATTGTCTTCAGTGGCCTGGCCAGATAGCGCATCATGAGCATTACTCGGCACTCTGTCGGAATGCTGGTCCGCATAAGAAATGGGTGCAAGCCATCGCATGCTTGACAATTATTCTCTTTCAGGGCTTCAAGACAAGAGTCTAACGCTTGTTGACATAGACAAACACAAGAGATTATAGGCGACCTGGAAAAGCAGCACACAGAATTTCGGTTGTGGCACGTGCAGTATGCGCCGTTCACGCATTCACGAATTATTCCGCAAAATAGTCGAAACAATTACTCCGCGTTCTTTAGGAGTATAGTATACCGATACCCGATATTTGATTTCATGACGTGTATTTTGTATCTGCGTACTTCACAAATGTCAAAGTAGAATTTACATTTGCCGCCATTTGCAAAAATTATAGCATCCTCCGATAGGGTAATGACTTCTGCGTCACTCTGTACCAATCTCCTGAGGATTGTTGCAACTAAGCGGAGTTATTACAGATACCAAGGCAGTTTACGCATCCTTGGTCCTTTTTGTGTCTTTTCATCAGGTAGCTCGTTGATTTAGTTAGATTATGTATGTAAAAGCCATATCTTTATATATATATAGTTCTTCTGTAGGGGAGCGTCGCCAACAGTGAGACACTTTTTTTTCAAATGACTATATCTAAAAAAGTATTCCGAGTAATTAGTTGATTTTAATTGCGTTAGGTAGTTTTATTATTTGTGCTGTTTATTGCATACTTAAAATTTAATTTACCTTTACCGATAAAATAATTTAAATCAAAATGTCCGAGTACCTCATTTGTCTCACTGTTGGTACACCTACTCCAACAGTGAGACAGTCCTTCCCCAACATTGAGACACCTTCAACAAATATTTTAATAAAAAAAGTTTTGTTTGATAAACATTTATATTTTATTATGCAAAAAAGTCTTATGAATAAAAATAACGAAATAAAAATAAAAAACGAAAATAAAAGTTACAAAAAATGTCTTCAGTGACAAATAATAAATCGATAATAAAAAAAAATATCGATTTAATTATTCACGAAATAAAAATGAAAAATTTAGCGAATGCGAAAATTTTCCATACGCGAAATGAGTCATGGCTTAATAGATAGGGATAGCAGACAATTTTGTTTAATAATAAACCAAAGAAAATATATAACCTATGTCCCAGTGATGGCAATGGGATTTTGTCTCACTGTTGGCAAATCGTCGAAAATATGTAAAAAAAATCAAAACAAAAAAACTATGCATCGAAATGCCTCAAATTCTAGTTAATTGTTTTCTCTACAATATAATCTACACAATATATAAAACATTGATTGAAAAACTCATCTAGATAAAAAGTTATTTCTTTTTTATTGAGACACTTAAAATTTACTTTTGAGTTTTTTTTTCCACTGCCCTATCACGGCGCGAATACTGTTCATTGAAAGTAAACACAAACTGAACCAATCGGACGAACATCTGTTGCATGATCTACAACAACAAGCGCGACGTGTTCGAACATGTTTCTTCAGAGTTATTCGGAATGTCTCACTGTTGGACGTGTCTCACTGTTGGGGACGATCCCCTACGTGTTTGTAACCGAATTCCTCCTAAACGGCTGGACCGATTTTAATGAAATTTTTGTGTGTGTGTTTGAATGGGTCTAAGGATGGTTTAGATTCACAATTGCACCCGGTAGGTGGCGCTGCGATAAAAAAAAAATCAAAAAGCAAGAATAAGCTCATGAATAAAATTTCTAATAATAAACCCTCAAAAAATATTATAAATAAAATTTAAAATAATAAAACTGCCGCAGAACAAGTGACGGACAATGAAAATGTACGAGCAGGCAAAACAACGTTTGCCAGGCCTGCTAGTCTGCTTATAAAATTCTGCAATCATAGGTGATCCTGATGGTATAATTCGCTTAGTCCCAGAGTTGGGGTGGCATTGGTGTAGTGATTAGGTTGCTTTCGATCAAAGAGGCGCATCATTCTCTGCCACCAGTTGTAAAAAGAAATGCTCAGAGTTTCTACACCACTGAACCATGAGACGAAAAGGAATAATATACAGCGAAACGGGCTCAAGATAAAGTTGTACTTGTACTGTTGGGCTAACTATTTACCTACTTATTATTAAGGAGATTCCTTGTTTTTTATCGAAGGCTACTTCCATTCCATGTCAATTTTTATGGTCTAGTAAGTCTCCATATTTGATTGGTAGCCTCCTGGCAAAGTGATCTTCCATTAGGACCACGTTCATGTGATCCAGAGTTTCCACCATCTCCCCGATTCTGCTTTTTTCGACTTATTTATTAACAATGTACATCTGTATTGTAATTGACAACTGGCTTTATTTATTGAGACTTATTTAGCATGTTGTAACCTACGATTGTGAATACGGTACAATAATGTTAGGAACCCTTGCCCCAGGCAAGAATGCTAGCACCCTCTAGTGACGCAGATATACTATTATCTCCGGACAATAACATTAAATGCTAATTAGCAACCAAACAAACAGTTTAGCTAGAGTCAAATATTGACATAAGTAAAACTTTTCAAACTATGCTTGCAACTTTTTCAACTGTTCACCTATAATTCAACTGAATTTGAAGTAAACACTATAAATGATTGTAAATAGGTAAAACACTTTATAGACGTTGATCTTTTTACCCCATAAAATAAAGTTCCACCTTTGGCCCATCAAAGGGGTGTATAAAGAGGGTAAACAATTGTTGTATGTATTGCCGTTTATACAATATACAATGTATCTATGAGTATTTTAACAAAAATTACCACAATTTGACCCCTGGCTGCTCTCGTATACAATGATGTGAGATCATTAGTAAAAGTAAAAGTCTTATTTGAAAAAAACACTGTAAAGAATGGAGATATAGTGAGTGGATGTGAAAGCAGTCACAAACCACGATCGTATTAATCAATCAATTTGATAGTTCATGTGGCTTTTGAGGTAATATTCCCAAAAATCCCATTTACCGCAAAACTTCCAATTTGCAAGTATTTTTACCGGCTTTAACCACTTGTTGGCGTATACAAACACACAATGTGATAGGGGTTCGAGTGTGTACCTACTGCCTACGAAACATAATTGAATTCAAGCAGCAGGTACTGTAAGGTAAACAAAACCAAATGAGCACGTTTCTGCCTACGGAATGAAAATTTAAATACACGTATTCACAGAACATGGATTTAATTTGTTCACAAATTAGACATTTATCACGTAGGTATCTAAGTGGTACAGCCAACTAACCCACTAGAAACGTAGCCATATCTACTTACTCGTAATACCAACATCGTTAAAATTGTTTAAAAATACGAACAGTCAAAATCGATGGGATGAATTATTTTAGGGAATTTTTTGTTTCAATGGTATTAACAGTTGGCGAAGATTAACAATACCTACCTAAAGCAGCCAATCTGACTGAATGGGTGCCGGGTGGATTTTTTTTTAAATCGTTGTGCAATCATTTTTAGTGTCCAGGCTAACTTTTACGTTGTCACAATGGCGAGCATTTCCATATAAAATGATCTATTGTGACTGTCAATAGCCGGTGAAGGTGAAGGCTAAAAATTATTACTGGTAAGGTCCGTTTTCTATTATGTTCAATTTGTGCATACTATTAAGATAACCCACGAAATTAATGTCACTTATAGCAGTTTCGAATATTGTTGATTTACAAAACTTTACAGAAACAAAGCGGAAGTGCATCATTTATGTCAAAAACGTTTTGAAACTCACTCAAAGAAGGGTTATTACCTACCAATTTGTGGGTATTTTGCATACAAAAAAAAATCATAAAATAGCAAAAGCTATGAGTATCCAAACTCAAAATAAAAAACTTGGATTTTCAATTACTCAAAGTTTCATTTCATTTCAGCATTTATTATATTTTGTATTGCAATAGAACCAGCAGACAAAAAAATCGATGACTTTCTTGCATCATAATTCATCATTGTGTGGAAAGGCTTTTTGAAAATTCAAACGTATTAAGATCCTTCTTGGAACTTGGATACCTAGCTTCGTTTGAAGATTTACGAAAAGAGCCGACAAAGTTCAAAAATATCTCCAACAAAATAAAAAAAAAACCGGCCAAGTGCGATTACACTCGCGCACCGAAGGTTCCATACTTGTCCAGAGTTGATGTCTTGAAAAATTGGTTGTTCTTTGATATAATAGATCTAGGTACAAAATTTAAACCTAGAAAAATTAAATTTTTTGTATAAAAAAATTTTAAGTCCCGTATTAGTCCCTTATTTTCATTATAAACTTTTTAAATTATTATTCAAACAATTTATTCACATTAACATGCACTTCCATATAACTAAGGCCTACCTAACCTATGGCTCAGTCTTCAACATGAAATGCAGTTTGCACACGACACAATAAACGTATGCAGCATGTCTACGACGTCATGTTCCCGCAATAGTCCAAATAACGTTTTTACGAAAGAAATATTGGCAAAATTTCCCGGTCAATTCGAAAATTCGAGAAAAGCGGAAAATACTTTTATTTTTGCTCATTTTTAAGGTTCCGTTTCCATGTGGAGGAACCTTATTGCTTTCGCTACGATTTTTGCCCGAATAAAATAAGAAAATTTTGTACCTAGGTCTATCTCAAGAACTGATTGACGTAGAAGGCTGGAATTTGCACACAGTATCAGGTATAACCTTTAGTTAATCGACAAATACCAATATTAACAATACATCGGCTGGTTTTGGAGTTATTCTTAATTTCGTGAAAAAAATATGTTCATTCGCATAAAAAACTGTTTATTTTTAGATTTACAAAAAATACATTTAATCCTTTCTTGTAGATCATCTTCGTAGCTATATATGTGCTGAAGACTGTTATGTCGAAAAGTTAATATTTTAGAAGATTTACAAAAGAACTCAATCAGCACATAAAATACACCACAATTGGAACTTCCATTCCAATCCCAATGCATACCCATCTCATACACCATTGTCAATCTCACCACACAACCACACCACAGACCACACCCACTAGACTAGGCCATACGCAACACATACCATATTGGTGTTTGGTTGAAACGATCTACACCACGCGGCACGCGCAAGCAAACCGAGAGAATTACTCCGAAAATGGTGTGGCTCAGGGCTGACTTTATGCGACTAAAGTTGCATTTTTCCCCTTTTTTTTTCTATCGCCAATGAGACCACTTTTCCAAAATTGTCCGTATTTGCCCCTTTTTTGTATTTTGAAAAAATATTTCCCATTTTGAAAAAAAAAACAACACTTTTTTTGTATGGAGTGAAACACGAAATGTTACATAATATATACTTTACGAAACTAGTTCACAAATAATTGGGATCTGAATGCGTCCTTTTTCTATCAGCTATTGTCCTATTGGTCATAAGTTTAGCCATATAGCCATACCTAATTCCATGTTCAAGGCACAATAAGGTAGAACGAGATGAGAATATGGGTAAGCCATTTTAGCTTTAGTGAATTTAACTCGTTTTGGGGGTTTTTTTTTGTGCCATTTGTGGGCAGATTAGTATTGCCCCTTTTTGTATGATAATCCCCTTTTTTTGCGACTTTTTTAAAATCTTCGAAGTCAGCCCTGGTGTGGCTTGTGTGTTTATCGCTCTCTATGCATTATGCGTTGTTGTATTGCATGGGGAGATTTCGTGTTGGATATGACATATGAGCAGTGTTGCCATCTTTTCTTAGGGGTATGGAGCCCAACTTTAAAAATCTTGTAGCCAAAAATAGCCCAACACGAATATGAGGAATAAAAATGCGCACCTATTTGTTTAATTGTTTACGCACATTTATTTTGATTAAATTGATTGAATTCAAAATTAACAAAAAAGAACTATTAACTTCTTCATTCCATTTATATACGAACTCGTAATCTGAGATTAAAGTAATAAAAACAAAAAATATATATTTATGTGTTATTTTAACAAAATATAAAATAATTCCAATAAGAATACAAAAAACAATTAAAATATCAGCCTCTTCGTGAAAATTGCGCCTTAAGGTTTGATTAGAAACATAGAAACAACAACAATCTAACGTTTTAAATAAAAGATTAGAACAGACTAAAAATAATAAATACCTAATAAAACTGTAGGTACCTATTCAAAAAAACCTATTCAAAACAAAACAAATTACATCTTAAGGTTTTTTCTACTGCGCCACCTCTCGCGAACGTCTGACAAACATCCGAGAGTATGACTGTCCTGAAAAAGCTTCTCAATTCAGCCGTTCGGACTCGGCATAAAATTGTAGGTCCCTTCCATTCGTTCCAAAAATAGAAACTCACACAAAACGAATGGTTGCGAGATGCTAGGCCTTGGGTGTCTACCGCCTGTCGCGCCGCCTATTTATTTTTTTTTTTTTTTACCTATTCAAAAGAAAAGATATTAAAAGAAAAATAATTTCAAAATATATAAGATTAACATTTGGTGAAAGTAATCAGTTAAAAACGCAAAAAACTCAATTAAAAATCGCAAGTTTCCTCCAAAATTTCTTCCATTGTGGAGGCTGATTCTTCGGTTGTTTCTGAAGTCAAATTTGCATAAATGTTAACATTAAATAAATCTACAATGTTGTACATGTTATACAAAAAAAAAACATTTTGCTGGAAGGGGACATATACTTGGGCAAATAATGAGTTTTCATATTCATGCATAAGTCTTGTGAGCTGATTTTACTACTCAGAAGTGAGAGTGTGTGGTTAAAACAATATCGAAATCGAAACTGAAGTTGACTCATTCACAATTACATTTTTAAAAAAAAGTTTCAGTTCTACGAGTTCGCAATGAAAAAATCATTATATTTTTTTCATGATGTATGAGTTTTTTCAATAAATTTCTAAGGAGCCTAAAAATAGCCCAATTTTAAAATGAAATAGCCCAAATTGGGATAAATCCCAAATCGAAAAAAACTCGGAAAAATCCGAGTAGCCTAATTGGCGATAAATAGCCCGTGATGGCAACACTGCATATGAGTGGAATGTTGTGGCTGGCAGTGGTGGTGGTGCCGTGGTGGTTGCTGTGGGAGAAAATTATTTTTATTGGATAGGAGGCGGATCTTAAGTGAGAAACATAATTCATATAGGATTTTTGCATATGAGGTGTGCTTGAAGAGAAATACCGCTTTTCTGAGGTTTGATGGGAGAGCATGGTGAATATTTTTTGTTGCACATCTCGGTCGAAGATATGGTCATGTCATGGTCATGGTCATGGAGGATGGAGGGTTGCGCTCTGGCCTCTCAAGGTGCGCGAGTGACACTTTCACTTGGCCGGTTTTTGTAAAAACTCGCGACTTCACGGTAGATTTGTTAAAACGATCATAAACAAATTGAAATTTAGACAAGGCAACTACCGAGTCAGCTAGTAAAGATTACTAATTATGAAGCATGTGATTGTATCCTGTTTTGATTTAAAGCTACGACGTGAATACCTATGCTTTCCCTTGAGATGTAAAAATTAAGCTAAGGAATATGGAGATCATTTGGATGTGAGCTTAATTTTAGTGCAGACAGCGTACCTACCAGACTTAGACTTGTTTCTCCAAACAATTTTAATAGTGACTGCAAAAAAATGATTTCAAAAAAAATTACTGCAAATTTTTGCAGTCACTATCTTTCTTAATTAATTGTGGAGGCAGAACGATTTTTTTTAATTATAACTTTTAACCGAAGACAAATGCAAGAAAAAAGAAATCGATTAAGGCTTGTCCACACCAAACAAACATTTGAGAAAACATTTTCAGAAACTTTATAAAAATGTTTTAGAAACGTTTCAGAAACATACATTTTCAAAGAGTTTTTTTTTGTTTCCCCTTTGTTTACGAAACGTTTCTCAAATGTTCCACTTGAAGTGGGGGAAATAAAATGTTTCTCTCTAGCCGAATTAAAATAGAGAAACAGGAAAAAATTAAAAATGAAAATAATAAAATTATTTGAAAACAAGCACAACTTGTGGAATCCAACTTTTGAAGAATATATAAATTAAATATATCTACCTAATTTTTATTCTATAATTTGTCTTTTGTTTTTTGATTCACGGTTCAATAATATCTATAAGATAATTAAAACCAGCCGCTAAAATACGAGAAATATTTCGGAAACCAATTACACTGTCTATCTTCAGATCATTTAAAAGATAAAATCTACTATAAGTCTATAACTATTATTGTTTTGTAAAAATGTTCTTTGCCAAAACTTTCTTCTCTTTTCTCTCTTTACTTTCTAGTAAAATTCTTTTCATGGCGATAAGACACGTGGAAAAATGAGCTTCCCGTTCGAATAAATTTTCTTAAAGCACTTTGGAACAAATGAAAAACATTAAACTGCTTTAAAAAATTGGGGAAAACGTTCTTGCAACTTTTCAGAAACCTTTCGAAATATTTTTAAAACCATGAACAATGTTTTCAAAACAATATTTTCGAAATGTTTTTATACCCTCAGGAAGGTAGGTATATTCAGTTTAACCGCATTCTAGCGAAAAGTGAAATTTTATTAGTGTCCCATAATTTACGCAAAATGTAATTTTGATAGAAGATACAGATTTTTAATTGGAAAGCTTAAATTTTTTATTGATTCGTAGAGTAACAGATTAGGGCTTTAGCACATTGGACAAATGGCCGCCAGGGGTTTTTTGGCAAGTAGGTACGTACTCTTTTATTGCAATTTTCTATGACCGTTTCGCATAAATGTGGCTGAATTTCATTAATACAACTCCCAATTTCCTCTTTCAAGGCGTTGGTGGTCGTGGGCTCGTTTGACTTCAAAAAAAAACTCCAAAGGAAAAATACCAATTTCGTTAAATCGCAAAATCTGGATGGCCAATTCTGATAGCAAAAACGGCCGATTACACGATTAGGAAATGACTTTGGCTGTATGGCATGTGGCATCGTCTTGTTGAAACCACATGTTCGTCACATCCATATCTTGTAATTTAGATACTTCAAACTGGGTCATCCTGTCACGATAGCGACCACTATTAATTGTTACTGCCTGACCAACCGCATTTTCGAAGAAGAATGGTCCGATAATGCCTCCAGCTCAAAATCCGCGTTGTGGATGCATTTGAACACCAAATGCGACAATTCTGACGATTAACGAAGCCATCAAGATGAAAATTAGCTTCATCACTGAAGATGATTTTGTTCCAAAATCCATTAAACGAACTCTCTTCGCGCTGCATGGTCAGTTACTAAGTAGTCTTCAGTTTTTGAGTCAATTGAACTTTGTAAACATGAAGTTTCAAGTCTTTCGTGAGAATTCGCTGTAGAGAGCTTCTCGAAATGCCCAATTCTTGACTACGGTGCCGGACACCCTTCAAATGCCACCCAAAACATCTACTCATGATTTTCGAAGCGTTTTTCGGCAGTATTCAGTTGGGTTTTTAAGGGTTTTTGCGGAGTGTTTATGAGTAGTTCTCTAGGGCGATTTTTGGGGATATTTTTCGAGACGTTTATTCTCTAATGCTGTTAGGTAACAATTATTGTAAAAACCGTGGGCTTTAATATTAGGGAAAAAATGACCGGATAATAATTATATTATACTAAGTTAAAGTTTGATTTGATTAGAATATGTTAATTATTTATTTCTTAACATTTCCAAAAATAAATTATAGTTCGTGAACACACACACGCAGAAAAAAATGTTAAAGGCCTTACTATATGAATTGTAAAACTATCTATTTACAATTTGAATAGCAAATTTGGTTAATTTACTATTTTAATTGTTTTTATCGTGCTGGGTATTTTCTGCATTGTGACATCAGAATCAAAGTTTTCCAGACAAGATGTCGGGATACAGTTTAAAATATTGAAATTCTTCATAAATGGAGTTGGCGTTGAGGGAACTATCAGTATCAACACAATTTAAAACTTTACAATTGAAAGTACAGTAAAACCCGCTTAAGAGAAACAGCACAATGTCACAGTCTTTCTTCCACTTAAAAGGGTTTTTCACTTAAACCAACCCCGCTTAAGTGAAAAAAATATTTCATTAAAGCGGAGTCCGGATAAGTGAAAGCAAAATGTCACTTAAGCGGGTTAAAAAAATTCCATTAAGCGTAAATTTAAAGTTCGAAAAATTTGTATTAGGTGACCTCTAATTTGGGTGTTATAACTTAAAACGCTATAACTTTTAATCTATTTATAGGTACAAAAATTGTTGTGTGCATTTTGAAAAGACAATTTAGTAGTCACAACTCACAAGTCCTAAGCATTTTGGGTACATCTGTGGAGCTACAAAAAAGTTATTGCTCCTTAAAAAAATTTTGAAAATTTGTTGTTATAATTTTTTACTTAAAATGCTTTTTTCTCAAAATTTGTACTTAAAAAATTTTATTTTTTTTTTATAAAATTTTTATTATTGAGAAATTTCCTAAAAATTATGTTAAGCAACTTTTTTACGTAAAATCAACAAAAGTTGTAGTAAAAGCAATTTTTTTTTTCAGACAAAAATGGTCAAAAAAAGATCGATATTTTTCTAAAATAGCACCCCAGAAGAAAAAATCCGTAGGTGTTAGGTCAGGAGGTCTGGGTGGCCAAGAGTTGGGGCCAAATCGCTCGTTAAGAGTATGGTTGAGGAATGGAGTTACCTCGCAGGTCGCAGTCGCAGCTACTGTGCCAAGGTGCTCCATCTGGTTGAAAGAACATCGCACTTCTCTGAACAAAAGGAACATCTTCAAATACCTCCGGCAATCGTTCTTTAACAAATTCTAGGTAGTAATGGGAATTAACTGTTTTTGGAAGAACGTGCGGGCTTTGTAGTGTAGTGTTTCCAAACATGTACGCTAAACCTCCTATGAAATAAGCACACATTTTGAAGAAGTTGTTCACAATAACTTAATTCTTACCTTTGAAAGGATGTTGTGCGTATTAAATGGGGATTGGGGTCTGACCAATATGGTGCAAAATGCGGAGGTTTATAACCCCATCTCTTGTGAAGTGCGCTTCGTCAGTCCGCAGAATATTCTTGAGGAAGTGCCTGTCTTCTGTCTGTTTGCAATCCTGTACCGGTGTTAAATGGAAAGGGTGTAATCTATTACTACGTAGAGTTCTGTGAATCCTGTTTCTGGATTTTCGTTTATTATTCTCACTTAATTTTGTTTGACCTTTGTCTGACAAAAAATGGCATTTACTACAACTTCTGTTGATCGTACGTAAAAAAGTTACTTAACATACATTTTAGGTAAGGATAGAAATTTTCATTAAAAAATAAAAATTTATTAAGTAAAAATTTTGAGTGTGAAAAAAGCATTTTCAGTTAAAAAATGTAACAAAAAATTTTCAAAATTTCGAGTTTAAGGAGCCATAACTTTTATGTAGCTGAACAGATGTCCCTGAAGTGCTTAAGACTTGTATGCGCTACTAAATTTCCTGTTCAAAATGTACAAAGCAATGTTTGTACCTATAATAGTTTAGAAGTTATAGCATTTTAATTGGTACCACCTCCAAATTAGAGGTATAAACGCGTGTCACATATCAGAAATTTAAATGTAGGTAATTTTCGAGAAAAAAGAAGTGAAAGCGTTAATTTTTTGTTCTGTTCGATTCAATATTTTTTTCACTTAAGAGAGTTTTTTTTCAATGAAAAATATAAAATATGACTGAAAATATGTTTCAGGTATCCGGGTTTTTCACTTAAGCGAGTTTCGCTTAAGCGGAGTGTTTTATAGGTAATAATTGGTCGACAAATACTCGGGTATGAAAAAAGTGTTTCAGATAAGCGGGTTTTTCTCTCAAGCGGGTTTCTCTTAAGCGGGTTTTACTGTAATAAAAAAATAAGCGAAATTTACTATTAAATTGTAATGACTATGGTTACATTTAAAATGTGGAAATTTTACGCAGAAAATTGTAAATATGTAATACAATTTTTTTCTGTGAGTGTAATCACATTAATCGCAGAAAAGCTATATACATACCGTATAAGAGAAGCTCGTCCAACAATTATTATGTCAACCTTCAGTTGAAATGTTTAAACCACTGCGAAACTTAATTAACGAAACAAGCTTTATTATATTTTCTTTGCACAGACCTTTTATTATTTTTAAATTTATTAGCTTAACTAAGTTTCATGAACTTCGGTTCATTTTCTTTCCCTATAACTGCTGGTATTTTTGCTTGGTTAGTGGGTCACTTCCCAATATGATTCACAACTAAAGGATCAGATAAACGAATATGTAAACCCTTGCCGTAATGAGATGTAAGGCGAACAGTACCCCAAACAAACAAATCATTCAATTCAATGAAATTACATTTTGATCCTACGAATGAATTGCCTACCAAAATCAATAATTTTTCAATAAAATTTCTCTGCTTACAGGTAAATGGAAAAGATGTCCTTGGTATGCGGATATCCGATATTGCCAAACTGGTCAAAACTGAGACTGTGGACAGTGTCGCCCTGCTCTTGTGGAGTGCTGGATGCGACACCAAATGTAATCCAGAGGTATGTATAGCGAGCTCTCATAAAATGTCACGGATCTTGAATCCCAATGACGGTTTAGAGTGTACTTTGCCAACGAGTCAATCCGATAGAACGTGTTCAACGTGAGCTCTGCGCATATTGTCTATTCACAGAGCCTATGTTGCGGACCGATGCCTTTGAATTTAGAACGCCTCTCAGCGTGTATGCAAACAATACTATCAATAATCGAATGCCCCGTCTGTTTGGACACAATAGCACCGCCAACGCTGCAATGCCAAAATGGCCATATCCTATGCGTAAAGTGTCGCATCCTTTCGCAGCATTGCCCAGTTTGCCGGCAACGCTTCTATCCGGGACGATCGTTAATAGCCGAACAGATTTACAATTCCATCACGGACACATTTAATTTACGCAACCAGGACAAATTGCGAGAGAAGCTCTTCGGAGCCAAATATAAAAGGTCAACAAAGGACCAACAGCGACACGAAAAGCAACAGCACAATGGCGGCAGTCTGAAGCCAGTTCGCAGTGAAGTCAATAAGTTGCATCCTTCACTGCCGTCCCATAAATTCCTGGCCAAATTGCTGGGCAAAGCTTATTCTATGGATAACCTGAGTACGGGTGCATCTAGATCTCGACCGCCTGCGTCTCTGTCGTCCATGAAAAGCGTAACAAATCACATTGGTGAAATACTTGGCGAGGATGACGACGACGAGGAGGTCGATGGCAAAGCCAACACCACCAGGACCAACGACAATTTCGATGAACAATCGAAACCTGGAAATCTACTCTCCCCGAGTTACAGAGCACGACCCTCTACTATTTCGAAGCAGTTTTCCTTATCGGCATACGATTTATCAGAAAAGGATAACGACGGGCTAATAGCCATCGAGAACACTCCTTCGATGAATCGACTACACTACTACCTTCGGTCGAAACGTAATTCACTCCAATCGCCTACTACACACATGGCGTCGCAACAGCCCCCACCCCTGCCAGTGCCCACACCCACAATAGGCTTGTATCCAAAAAGAACTTGTGCTTCGTTGAGTACCTCAATTGAATGCGTTGCAACTGCCATCCATCGGGATGATAGATTGCAGCTAACTCCGGCTGTACATGCACCGGTACCGAGAATACGAATATCCTGTTGCTTAGAGGAGGAAGTCGACGACTTCTGCTACTTCTGTCCATGCAATTGTGGGAATCGGTTCAACGGTGAGTACTCGCACATATTGATGGCAAGAAACTTATTTTAAGGAGCCGCACAATATCGATTGGTATCCTCATTACCATTACAGGATCAACACTACAGAAGCATGTCAAAGTGGATCACTGTGCACCAATTTTATGCTATGGCAGTTCAAGTGCCGAACTCTCTTTGCCTTTGAGAGCTCCACTCGATGAAGCGCTAGTACTTCTGATGTGCGATGGCAAGGATTTCTGGATAAAATTAAGGACACATGGGTAATGACTTTTGCTCCTTGATTCGTTTATCGTTTCTTTTCTTCGCTTTTGCATTAAATGTCTGTACGTATGTGTGGGTGTGTGTGTGTGTGTGTGCGATGAACGGGTGGGTGGTAAGAGTATATGTACTCCGAAAATGATTGGAAACGGATGCATGTTGGTAGCTGTAACGATCCTTCTTTAACCTAAAGGAACTAAAGGACGCTTTAGTTTTTTTTTTAATACTTATACAACTCCCTTTGGTTTATTTTTTGATGACAACATTTTGGATTCTTTATTTTTTTCCTTTTTGTGCGTCTGCAGTGAGGGAAGCATTACCGCCTCAGCGCTTCTTCAAGGACCTGAAGATGAAAGTGCAGATTTTATGATGGAAACTCGATTAAGGAATCGAATCGGTATAGACCAAGATGACAACGATGTCGTCTTCGTGGTTGTCAACAAAGATGACGATGATGATGATGCCATACTTGAGCGAGAACTGATAACGAGGTCAATTGTTCGTTCAATGATGGTGACAACATGGGACTATACGACGAATCCTTGCAGCAACGGTGCGGAAGATAAAGGGAAACGCAGCGGGGTTTTGTATAATCGGGAAAATATTCGAATGACTTTTGGCGAATCAATTGATTATCGAAATCTTTTGTTGAAAATTATAATCAAACGTCGAGGACGACATCAGGAAGTTGTCGTCGTTGCAAGTGACTCTGGCTGATATTGAATCATTAAAATTGGATATATCTTTATGAACAGTTCCGTATTATTTCTGTCGACTTATTTTGTATCTGCATAAAGTCTAATTGGGTAAAATTTCAAACTGGTGGTTAATTTATACCTGAAGTTTATAATTTCCAGTGATGGATGAACTTACTCATTAATTTGGCTACCGATATTTTTATATGATAACAATTTAATTAGTAACAATTTTGTAGATTTTAATTACTTTTTTTGATAGTTGTAGTAATATTTTAATATTTGTATGGATATTTATAGCTTTGCTGAAAATGATGTACCTACCTACAATAAAATGGACGTGACACTTTTTATAGCTGTCAACTGTCATAATTAAGTAATTCATTTTTATTTTTTGTTCAATGAAACTTTTACCCGATGGTTGGATGGTTCTGCTTTAGTATTGCACTGTACCACTGTCATAAGTCAGACGTTTAAAAAGCTCCATGCGATGGATCTTGGAGCAACACCGAATCTAAGTCTAGCCGCGGGATGATATGGATTTTAATGAATATTCCCGATGTTAATTATACTCTTATAACTTTAGCCGACTTCTTGTCCTTACCATGAAACTCGTCAAACCTGTTCCCTTGGGTTGACAAAATTGGAAAATAATCATCGAGTACGATACGAGAAGTCTCAATAAAATTGTAAGTGAGACACGAAAACTACCAGCGATAATGACCAGATCCAGAGGGAACTCAACTGTGATATACTAATTGGCAGTTTGCCAAAGACGGTACTAACCGGAGCTCATTCCAGTACGAGGCTCCTTCTCCGTTGTTAATTTAACACCTGCACAATTCGCATTAGCTTTGAAGCCTAATAAGACTTGCTGGGTTATGTGCAGTTAGAAAGTTTACATAAGGAGTAAGAACCTACCGGAAACAGACTTTGGAGATCATATATATAGGAAATTTTAGAGATATACATCCGCAATCGTTTTTATGTATAAAAATTCTCGAAAAAATTATTTTCAGGCAAGCATTGTTTCTGTGAAGTTGGGTCAAAATAATGACAAAGGGGCGTGCCACCTCCTATAGAAAAAAAAGTTGCAAATAGCTACTTTTTGTAGGTACACTTCGAAAAGTAGTCGTTCGATTAAGCTGAAATTTACACAAATATGTGAAAAGTGTAGGGTTTCAGTTTTCCGATAGATTCAGCGCGGACACCAAAATTACAATATATCTTGACATGTATGCAGCTTTAGCCTTGAAACTTGGTAAATAGACGTTTATTTGTGCTATTCTATATGCACGTTTCCGAAAGCGAATGACGACATTCGAGTTATTATCGGATCCTTTTGTGTTGTCATAGGCCTTGAAAATCTGTTCTGCAAAGTCCCAATCAGTCGCCTAAGAACATGTAGAAAAAATGAACCCTAACCCTCCAGCAGCGTTGGTGACATCATTTTCAATGTGCCGCTCGTATCCATTACAAAGGTCGCAGGCGAAGAATGTCCAAGTGTATCCTTCATAATTCTCGATCTTCCGCCACCAGTTCTAAGCCAGGTACCTACAAATCTCTAGAGTGCGTTAAAAGACGTTCGGTATACGAATATATTTTGAGATTTATTCATGATGCCTACAGACATACCTTTAATCCTACCAAGTTGAATGGAGTGTTGGAAAGACTGTGAAAAAAATTACTTATCCTTAGTTCTACCGCAGTACTGAGAAAACTCTTTCATGAGAATAAGCAAAATAAACCCGGCTTGGAAATTATCAGGTGTTTCGCCGTATTCACAGACCATTTTAGCGATACGTCGAACCGTTGAACTCACTTTATACCTAATCTGCTTTAAACCCCCATTTGCAAGTCAGACAAGGCCCTCTTCTAACCAATTGTATTCTGAAATTGCAGACCGGCCATTTAGCTTGTCAAACCTAAATATGATGATTTGGTAGGGACCATGCACCAGTTCCTAGGTAAATGTTGGACGGATTGTATTGTTTTTTTATTCGGTGAATGTGTGGTTGTGAGAAGCTAGGCCAAGCATATATGGATCTGATGTGTCAACCATTTATTTCACATACCTAAGGGGCATATAGAACTTTTCAACATCAAATTCTTTTTTAAATAAAGTGGCAATGCCTTAGAAGATCGACAATAACCTTGCAGTTCCTCATCAGTTTCGTTTTTATTCGAGAAACATTAACCAAATCATTCTATGCTAATCTTTTTTCAAAAGATCCAGGAGTTTGGAATCCATAAGGTTGGCTATGATAGCATAGATACAAATAAGGTACCTCTTCAAAGCTTTGTCTACAATGTTGGGATTCATAAAGGTCGGAGCAGACGAAATAAGGTTTCGCACAGATTTCCTGCACAGGACATAGTCGGAGGAACACGGCGAGCTATCAGGAAGGTGTCCATCGTATCTCTGTAAAAGAGAACATGTCTTTTTTACACTATTTTTGTTCTCTTTTTTTTAATTCGGTAGATCATTTTAATTTAATTTTCCAAAAGATTTACTGATACTAAAAAAACAAGAATGAAAATTCTGTTGCTACCACGAAAGTAAAAACTATTGTAAATAGGCTTTTGAACTGAACTTTCAACAGAGGTAAACAGTTATTCAGTTTTAAAGCGGATTATTTCAAATGCTATCAAAAATCGTTTGTATTTGGAAAAGAAGACTGTTCAACTCAAAGAGTTTTTAAGTTTTACTTGGATGATACTTCATAAAAATTTAAATTGGAAGGATGTCGAAGATTCCATCGTTTATCTTAATTCTAAAAAAGTAAATAACTGATAGCAAATGTTTTGATGTTTTTGCGAGTTGCAATATTTTTTTAAAGAAAATTCAAATGAAAATAAATTTGATGAATTGCGTTCGCAAGAAAAGTTTTTTTTCAAATAGGTACTCAAATATCCTGAACATATGCGTAATACAATCCCTGAGCAGAATCCCTCAGTTCAAAAGCATACTTAGGCGGCATCTGGAGGCGCTTTGAGCTAGTGATGATGAAGATTATTTCAATATTTTTGATTCTTTTTATTAGGCGTATTTTTTTGGGGAGTGAGTATAACAAAACCAAAAGTGAGTACATATACCAGTTTTGCATGTAAAAGTAAAAGTGAGCTAGCTATAGATTCCCAAAAAAATAGGCCTATTATTGTTTTCGTTGTATTTTCTTTTTTAAATTAGTCTTAGGAACATTATAATGTATTTATGTATGATAAATAATATCCATGAACCCAATTAGCTACTTATTAATGAAATTCTATCTACTGAAACTGAACTTAGTTTCATTGTTTTTCTGTTCTCTCTTGTTTTCTCCAAACAGTAACAAATTATCCCCTTTAGGGGGGACAGTCCCCTTTTTTCATACAAAAATGCTGTTTGTCCCCCCTAATACAAGCCATTGTCCCCCTTATTAAGTCAAAATTCAATAAAAGAAAACATTAAATTGAAAACTTTTAAAATACAGTGAAATCTCTCATAAGCGGACACCTGCGGGACCGACATTTTTCGTCCGCTTAAGAGAGTGTCCGCTTTATGGGAATTTAAAACTAAAAATTACGCTCAAATAATTAAATTAAAATATGTACCTAGAACATTGCTTTCATAATAACAGAATGTTAAGCTGTCAGTTTTGAATATTTTTTTTATTTAAAACCAATCATTTTTATTTTTTTGACATTTTGATATAGATACGAGTATGTACAGTGGGTATGTCTAGGTAAAATACGTGTACTTTCAGTTTATTTTTAATGAAAAAAGTCTTGAATTCGGATCTGCCGTAAATGGACTCCAGAACACACAACGCAAAATTGATGATCTCTATTTTTTCCTTAAAAGTCAGACGCTTCCTTATTGAAGCGATATTTTCTTTCCCTTTAGATAAAAAGTAAACTAATGAGTACAACGTAAATGTCCCTGTCATACCAACAAAACGTATCTACCCAATAAAAAAAATATGAAAAATAACAAACAACAACTCTAATTTCATTTAAAAAATAAACACAAATTGAGCCTACCGCTTACTGAAAGCTAAAGACAACAACTGGCATTCGCCGAATTCTGAATTCTGTTGTTCATTGTTGGAAAAGTCCCGTGTTGTCTGGCCGCGAAAAAAATGTGTGTGTATACTTTATATGCACTCCGCGGTACTAATAATCATTTTTAGTGTCCAGGCTAACTTTTGCGAGCTCACAATAGCGAAAATTTCCATATAAAATTATCTATTGTGACCGTCGAAATATTTAAGTTGAAGGTTAAAAATGATTATTGGTAAGGCCCACTGACTTTACACGCAGCTGTAGCTGTAGGCCTGTAGCAGAAACTGTTGGGTTTTCCTTTTAAATAAAACGAGAGAGGAGAGAAGAAGAGCAACATCGAATGTAGTTTATTCCGAAGTGCGACTTCCACTGTAAAAATTTTTTTTGTCCGCTTAAGGCAACATTTTTTTCGAAAATTAAGAAATGTACTGTCCGTGTCCGCTAAACAGATTTGTCCGCTATTGAGAAAATTATTTCAATAGAAAATAGTAGAATCCAGCCATTTAAATTTATTTTGTCCGCTAATGCGAGTTGTCCGCTAAACAGGGTGTCCGCCAATGAGAGATTTCACTGTACTTTCTTTTATTATTTTTTATAAGATTCACATCCATTTGACCCTCACGAACTACATCTCACTTCACGTGCAAAAGTTGTTCTCCTGTAAGTTTTTGTTGTGTACTGTCTCTCTGTCAGTTTTTGTTTTTATTATTTTATACTTATACTTATAATACTTATTTTTATACTTATTTTTATTTATATTTCTCTTTTTTTTTTAATCTGGTGTCCAACATTTGTCACCCTTTTTGAACCCTTGTACCCCCTAGAAAACTCACTATGTCCCCCTTTTCGTATTTTTTAATCTGGCAACCCTATTTCTGATTGGGCCCGGACACAAGAGAGAAATAGATTACAAATTTCAACTGTTATACCATGTGAACACCAACGTGACTAAGCGAAAGTGATTTACAAATTACGAAAAACGTTCCCACCGAATTTTGCGTATTTTATTTAGACATTTCTATCATTTCCTGAAACTTTTCTTCCCAAAGTTCCAAGAGGAATAACTATATAGGTAGTCTTTTTCGTGCCAAATTGGACTGACAATAATGGCAATATGTTGGTGGGAACATGGTATATTATTACCTAGATACTATTTTTTATAATTTGTTTTGTTTTAATTTTATTTTCTTAAAAAATAATAAATTCGTAGGTACATTTATGTTAATTAAAATATATGTTTGAAGTTTTTGTGAGTGTATTTTTTTATTTTGTGTGTTCTCATTTTTCTCCTCTATTTTTTTTACGATTTTCCTTTTTTTAGTCTTTGGGAGCAAAATATTCTCTTTTTATAAAGACCACAAATGGACACCCTAGCTGTCAGCGAATGATTATACTGAAGCAGAAGCGTCAAAGGTGGGTAGTGGGTTAGACGTCAAATGAAAGCGAAACTAGGTAATATACAGTCCAAAAGAAAGTGGCATTCAACATTGAAGAAGTACATAAGTATAATTGGTAATGGTAGGTATTTTTTCAAAATTCGGAGTCTTCAAAAACTTGGTAGTAGAGGCGTCTGAACTATTCACACATCTCTATCACACAGAAATAATTAATTACTCTATCTATTTCAAGTCGGAACTACCGCAAATGTAACTATCCCTATACGCTATACCTAAGCCAAAAGGACTAAAAGCACTCCCATTAGAAGCTCGCCAAACATGCACTCTAAATTACCTGAAATTAAGTCCGGCGGAAAAACCATCCACGTGACTCAATCATTTGTCACCGATCCTACTATAGCGATAGAGAATCAGTCACTCAGTTCTTTGTCCAATTTTCCGAAATGTTCCTTTTTTTTCTCGGCGTGTGCATCACATTTCATGAAAGACATGGTGTAACTAAGCTGAGTTCCGGAAGCGAAAAGGGCGCATTATCGTCCATCATCTGTGACACAGGATATAGCAGGTCCTTTCTCCTTCTACTTCTTCTGCTTCGGTCATGTTAACACACATTCACCGCGTGCCTCGCACACACATCCCTGTGCCGACAACGAGCCGGAAGAGTGAAAAAGTGGCTAAAGCTCAACGTGATAGCAGCAAGAAGTTCATCGTCTTGATTTATAACAATTGTCGGAAATTTATGGGCGGTTGGGAGCAATTTGTTCACTCGCATGCACACTCGGATGAGAGTCGGGTAGATATGGAACGGCTTATTCGTCGTTGTTCACGTCGGGCAAAAGTCAAACGGAGAAGTGATATCCCTTTGCTTCTATGGTATACCTTACCGTGACTGACAAATTCCTAACATGGGTGCTGCAAACATCACAGGAGTATGAACGAAGGCTAAGTATGGCTAAGCTCTGACGGCTATTGTAGGAACGGTTTATTTTTTAATTTTTTTTTTTTCTAGTGGTGGTTGCTTGAAGTGATACTACAACTACAACTATTTCATGGAATTTTTTGATCAATGTCATAGTTACCATGAGTGCGAGATTAGAAAAACTTTGTTCAGACCGAACCAATAAATGTTTTACTTGTTGTACGAGAGGGTTTGTGAATAATTCCTCACCAGGGGAATGTGCGGCCTTTAGAACGAGTTGTTAATTGCTGTTGCTGAATTGTTTGTCGGATGAGCGATATGCATAGTTTGGATGTCGTCAGAACGATGTGTCTTTCTGATAAGCAAACATGTAGGGTTAACGTTAGGTTAGTTTAGTTGATTTCTTTTTAAAGAGATCGTGTGTTGGATATTCTTTGGATTGTATCTAATTCTACCATAATCGGACAATTCGGACATAAGTCGGCGTCTCTTGGACACATGTTATTATTTTAAGCAAATGTTTACAGCGCAAACGGTTCTTTTTATTATTGTAACAAATCGCCATTTGGGATAGAGCGTTAGGAGTTATAGAATTATCTCGTAGTCTACAGCTCGTCATGTGATGAATGCCTAAGGCTAAGTACGCCAACTCAAATATTAATCGCAAAGTTATATGTACTACTATAGGTAACATCGTGAGGATATGGAAGAACTACTGTTTAACGGCGATGACGAATTAATTCCCGCTGTCAGGCAGAATAAACCATTCAACCTCGACGATGAAGACCAAAAATACCGTCCACCCGACCTGGTCGAAATAAGGATAGTCCAACAATGCCGTTAGAGGAGTTGAGTTGGCCTAGCCGCCGAGCTGTTCAAAGCAGCAGGCGATGACTTGGTTAGGAACATGGACCAACTCATCTATAAAATATGGGCAATGTTTGCCCAATCCACAAGAAAGCAGAGAAACTGAGAGGTATCAGAGAGAGGATACAGAGGTATCAGTCTAACCTACAATATCTTATCTCCCGTTTTGTGTGAAGGCCTGAAGCCTTTCGTCAACAACCTGATTGGTCTCTATCAGTGTGGTTTCAGGCCAGGAAAGTCTACCATCGATCAAAAAATCCCACAGCGGCAGATCTCAGAGAAAAGCCAGGAAGTCCAAATCGATACCCACCACCTATTCCTTTGCCACCTATAACAGCATTTATGGAGACGAGTTATATAGAACCATGTCTAGTTTTGGCATCCCTGCAGAACTCAGCGTGATGTCACTGGCGCTTTCGATGGCGGTCAATGAGGGCAAGACAAAGTGCTGTCAACAATAAAGGACACCCAACACGTCTGGGCCAGAATGTAACCATAGACAGATATAACTTTGAGGTGGTTAGAGACTTTGTCTTCCTAGGTTCCGCTATTAAAAATAAATAAAATAGTTCAGCACACTGCGCTACTACGCCAACAAATCGCTGTCGATTTGGGATAAGAAGGCAACTGAGTAGTAAAGCCCTCTATCGAACAATTAGAGTGACCCTTTATAAGAACCTAATCGTCCCAGTCCTTCTCTACAGCGCAGAGTCATGTAAGGCATCAAAAGCGGATGACGTTACCCTTGGTTGCTTCGAAAGGACTTGGTCAAAAGAGTGAAGGACCAAGCTGAGTTGGCTGGGTTATGTAGATCTAATGGACCCGAATGCTCCGGACCGGAATATCTACCCGAAGGACTACGCAGTAGAGGAATACCGCGACTCAGGTGGTGCACGCAAGTGGAAAGCTTTAGAATTCCTGTTTTCAAAACTTGTATGCCGGGACCTTACGCTGGCTAATCAAAAACATTAATTTTCTTACCCGTAAGCCATTGCATTGCATGAGCGCAGTAGCGCAGTGGTTAGTGTGCTGGACTGCAGTGCGAGGGATCCCAGGTTCGATCCCCGGAAAAACACAAATTACATCTTAGTGTTTTTTTCTACTGCACCACCTCTCGCGAACGTCTGACAAACATCCGAGAGTATAACTGTCATGAAAAAGCTTCAGCTTCAGCTTCAGCCGTTCGGAATCGGCATAAAATTGTAGGTCCCTTCCATTCGTCCCAAAAATAGAAACTCACACAAATGAATGGTTGCGAGAAGCTAGGCCTAGGGTGTCTACCGCCTGTTGCGCCACCTATTTATTTTTTTTTTTTTTAAGCCATTGCATCACTATTCGTGTTGTATGCTAAAGATCGTTGTCGTGTTGGAAATCATACGTTACTGGTATGTATGGAGCAAAAAGATTTTGTTCTAAAGAGTCTATGCCTAATAGCGTTCGCCGAGAGTTCTTGACCTATGTTAGGTGCAACAATCTTCCTAATTTTTATAATTAGCATTATTCCCATATAATTATTCCATAGCTATTTAGTTTTACTTGTAATTTTAGTTTGGACTTTGGGTAGCTATGGTTTAAGGGTAGTGATGCAATTACATGGAACACAAGCGTTCTCACTCTAGTCTCTCACTATGAACTCCCACTCTCACCTCCTCGTTGGTGACTGCTGGGTGCCTAGTACCTCGACTGGAGATGGGGTAACCAACCCCTGTGGAAGGTCGTTGTTGGCAGGGGACGAGAGAGGGGGGAGGAGTGTCCTCTCACTAAGGCACATACTCTCAGGCGGCAGCGGAGGAATTCCCTAGATGGAATCAACGGTGGCGTCTACAGTTTCAGCCAGGTCGAACTACTAAGTGTAGTCCCTATATGAGCTGCTTCGACATATTTGAACAGTAGGTCTATATGGATTTCCAATACCGAGCCAGGGTGATGGTAAAGAGGCGGACGAGCCCTCAATGGGTCAATGGCAGCGCTCTTATCCCAAAATGGGTTACTGACATCGTATTTTCCGGCCCGCTATCCTAGGGTCAAAACAAGGGCCTGACCCTACATGGAAAACACGACTAGTTATGAGAGAGACACAACCAGCCTCGGATAATGGAACTCATCAAATCGCAACAACCCGGAACGTCAATGGACTATGATGTACCTGAAATGTGCGAACGCTCTACACTCCAGGTGCTACTCAAAAACTTGAGTCTGTCCTCATGTGGTACAAGGCAGTTATAACCGCGATTCAGGAGATACGATGGATAGGATCAGGTATGATGAATGGAAAAAATTTCGACATTTATTACAGCTGCAACAAAAGACTGCATGTATGTATTAGGATGCGGATTCGTCGTGGGAAATCGGCTAAGGACAAAAGTCATTCGAATCCTAGCCCCCAGGTTCGAGAAGACAATGAAGACCGAACCTTCGTTTCAAAGACCAAGCCATCGCGGATGCCAGAGCGCTTGGTCTCGACAAGTGGAAGCAGCGTGCCCGGGATCGTAGTTCGTAGAGGATGGAAGGCTGCAGTGTCTCAGGCAGAGACTCTTCACGGGTCGGGAGCCCGATAAGTAAGCAAAATCTGTATCAAGTACCTGACGAATCCTCACAGGTAGCCAATTTCTATCTTGAATGATTTTAAAAGGACCAAGAATTTTTCTTATACTTCATTATAGTTTTAAATGTTTTTTTTTTATTAAAAAAAAAATCTTAAATCAAAAAGTATTACAAAATTATAGTGGACTAACAAACAAAACATTCTACATCCTTACAGGACTATTGAAGACAATCGATATTAACGTACAAATATACAAAGACCTATAGCTAATCGTCTTTTAAAGATACTTCTTAAAATTAATTTCTAATTTTAAATTAAAAGCTTGAATGATATTGGATTTTTGTGGAAATGATTTCGTCCCAATATGTACACATTTTCTGAAGGACGAACTTTACTACAAATACAAACTAAATTAAATGTTCTGGTATTAAATTGCACAATGATTTCGAACCCCTCCTCCTTGTCATTCAAATGAAGTTATTCAAATAATCCATGTCAAAGTTGTTCTCCAGATTCTCGTCATCATCGCAACTAATGACACCAATGCCAGTGCCAGGAGAACCGCCGCAGCCGCTCTGCTGTCCACCGCTATCAACGTAATCGAATGTATCTGACAAGAGCTTTTTGACATATTCAAATGAAACGAATTCATTACAATCGATGTCAACGCCATCATCGGCGTTAGTTGTGTGTTCACCTGTTGCTGCTGATGGCGATGATTGGCCATTACTGCATTTGGCGATGCCATCATCCGTATCATGTGGGTACATGGCAGCATAAGCCGATTCCATGTTGCATTCGTCAATCGAGTTGCCATTCTGATTACTTTCGATTGTAACGATACAATTAGACAGCTCATTAAAGTTCATTGAATTGTTATCCGTTGCGACTGTCAAATGCAGTTCGGTGGATGTCACCGCCTCTTGCGACGTGGCGTTGCTAGTGGTCATTGTCATGGATGAGGGTGATGATGGAAACGATATTTGGGTTGTTGGCGGCACACCACTATCATACTGATGTGGATGCTTCTCATGATGACTGTAAGGTGAATGTAATTTGATGTGCCCAATCGCATAATGCTCACTAATGGCAGTCGCATAATCACCGTGGTTGCCATTGTCAGTCGCGTTGAATGTAGCAGCATCGGTAGCGGTTTTGGGGGATTCAACTGAGCTGGTAGCTTTGTTATTCTTGCCCACGGCGAATGCATCCTCGAAGAGCAGGTAATCATTTTGAAAAAAATCATCTGGTTCTTGTAATGGGTCCATTGGGTGATGATGATGTTGGTGGTGTCGATGGTGGGCCTGTTGATGACCGAAATGAGTTTGGCTGTGTTCTGGCTGCTGATGCTGATGTTGATGTTGGTGCTGATTACTGGTCAGCTTATTGTATTGAATGTTTGATGAGATCATTGATGCGGTGGTGGGATTTGTGTTGTGCGTGGTAGACGGCTTTGTCGGTGTTCTTGTCGTCATCACTTTGGTTGCGCCCGCTGTTAACGATGACTCCGAATGACGGCGTATTTTCGACTGGAGTCGTTCTGATGTCGTGGTTATTGAATTATTTATCGATGCACTAGAGGATTTCCGCCGACCATTGATGTTGCCATTACGCAGTGAGTGATTTTTTACATGCTTTCGCAAACTCGATGGATCCGTATATCGTTTGGTACAGCCGGCAATTTGACAAGCATATGGTTTCTGGAATGGAAAAGAGAACACAAAATGTTGATGTTATTGTGACATTACTTTTAGTGTGCGGTTTTACAAGGTTCAGAGTTTACGTTTAATTGAAAACGAAGTTGGAGAGGGGTTTTTTCTAGAGATCTGAAACGAACAATAATTGTGCTACAAATAAGGCGAATCATCAGTGTACCATTGATGTTGGTGTACCTATTTCAGATTGGGGTTATGTATGGAATAGCAAATCGGATAAATAATGGTCGCCATGGCTTTGCTGGAAAGTATGTATACGTACTCTTTTATTGACATTTTCCTCTTTCAAGGCGTTGGTGGTCGTGAGTTTGTTTGCATAGACCGTTGTATTCAAAAAACCGCAAAGAAAAAAGTCCAATGGCGTTAAATCGCAAGATCTGGATGGCCAAATTCTGATCGATAAAACGGCCGATTACATACACGATTAGGAAATGACTCATGCAGTAATTGAATTGGTTCTCTGGCTGTCTCGCATGTGGCACCGTCTTGTTGAAACCACATGTTGGTCACATCCATATCTTGTAATTTAGATACTTAAAACTGGGATATCCTTACACGATAACGACCACCATTAATTGTTACTGCCTGACCAGCCGCATTTTTGAAGAAGAATGATCCGATAATGCCTCCAGCCCAAAATCCGCACCAAACAGTTACGCGTTGTGGATGGATTTGAACCCCAAATGCGACAATTTTGATGACGAAGCCATCAAGATGAAAATGAAGATGGTTTTGTTCGAAAATTGTGGACCGTAGCTGACAAACCTTCATTCATATTGCTCATGCAATGAAAGTGCATTGTTCTTTCGTATAACACTCCAGTTTTACTAACCCCGAACTGTCAGCTGTCACATTGTTTATCTTTTTTCCGTTGGCATCACTGTAGGTACTATCTATTAAATGACGCAAAATTCAAATTTTGCATGAATTATGAGACACCCTATATTTAACCAGCTGCACCCGCCCGCATTTACCCGTACCCACGAATTGTAATGCTTAAACTATACGTTTACACATGTCAAAAATCGTGTCATTTTTTGACGCACTGACGTCAAAATGACTTCAGATTTTGTCTATAAATAGCACTGCAATAAATATCAAGAAATAGTGTAATTTTGAGATTTGGGCATTTAGCGCCATCTATCGGTATCGGAAACTTGAAGACTTTTGAGAAACGTGTACTTTTCGCTTCACAGCAAATATTATATTGTGTAAGTTTCAACTTAAACGATCGACTACTTTTCGAAGTGTCGATGAAATATTTTTGCAATGTTTTCTGAAGTGAAACTTCTTTAGCGAGGTGTAAGTCTGAAAAAATTAGACGCAAATCAATGTGAAATGGAAATCAAAGTGAAACACATTTTTTCCTCCTAAATGGATGAACCGATTTTTCTGAAATTTTGTTTGTCTGTTTAGGTGTGTCCCTGGATAGTGTAAATTCACAATTGGTCCTGGTAGGTGGCGCTACAATCGGGTTTTGATCAAATTTCGTGTGTCTGTCTGAGTGGCTATCTGGATGGTGTAGATTCACAATTGGATCCTGCAGGTGACGCTGCGATCGGGTTCTAGGGAATTTTATTTTTTCTCCCAAACGGCTGGTCCGATTTTGAATTTTGTGTTTGTTGGCTGGTGAGTCCCTGAACTCACAATAGGACCCGGACCCTGTCGGATCGTTACTATAAAGTGATTTGAAGTACCTAAGTTTCATTTCAGAAGTGTGCTTATGTAGGTGAGGCACATATTATTATTATTATTTTTTTTTTTGACGGGCCACCCCCCTTAAAAGCTTTTCTGAAAATTTGATCTCAGTTGGTTCTGTGGTTTTCGAAATTTAAGATATATGGAGTTTTTTTTTATGGGAAGTGCCAAGTCAATTTGCCACTTTCACACAGATATTGCATTTTATATAGAGATAATCTACTATACTATATGTTTTTTTGCGGGGAGGGACGCCAAGAAGTTATCGCGTCCCGGGCGCCAGTTATGCTCTCTACGTCGCGGCAGTATAGGTATTGGCAATGGTATTGACTTGAATTTTATGCCATTAATGCTTAAATATTATGATGTGGCAATGTGGCATGTAAGTATATAATTAGGCCCCCCAGAGGAGGGTCGGATAAAGCGGAGTCTTCAAATCTAAAGCCAGTATTAGACGATATGTTGAATCAGCATACGTATGCTGAAAATTGTGTTCCAATCACAACATATCGTGCATACTTGATGACAGAAATTTATTTTTTACACGATATGTTGTGATTGGAACACAATTTTCAGCAAACGTATGCTGATTCAACATATCGTCTAATACTAGCTTAATTTTCGACTAGTTTTTTTCTATAATCACTATAGCCGTGTAATGGTAAGTCCGTATGAATTGTAACGTAAGTGTACTCATGGGGAAATGGCAAACAGCAATACAAGTAAGTTGTCATTTTGTCAAATTGGCTGTTGTTGAAAACAACAAAAAAACAAGCGTCTAAATAAAGCAACCTTTACAAAAAATTTTTAATTTCAGTTTCAACTTTTAGCGTTTTTCACAGAATTTTATAAATTATTTAGAAATAATTTATATTTATATTTTTTAATTATAAATTATTTTATAAATTATTTAGAAATAATTTATAAAATAGAATTTTTCTTTAGCTACATAAAATATACTTGGCAACATTTAACACAAATTCTAAGTAGTTAAACAGATACATTATCCGCGGTACTAATAATAATTTTTAGTGTCCAGGCTAACTTTTACAAAGTAACAATGGCGAACATTTCCTTATAAAATTATCCATTGTGTGTGTGTGACCGTCAAAATACTTAAGTTCAAGACTAAAAATGATTATTGGTAAGGCCCTATAATATGTATTCTTTTATCGGAATTAGATACATATTTTCTATATAGATACGGTAGGTAAGTACATACCTTTTATCATTCCAAGTCGAAGCGGCTTCTGACAAAAGGGACAGTATAGGTAATCAAAACAAATCGTAGGTAGATAATAAATAAATCCAACTTTCGGATGAAACCCGTTTAATGAAGGAAGTGACCGCAAATCTTAATTTTTAACCCAGATGTGTCATCATAACCATAAGTTGCATGAAGCTGCCAAAAATGTATGCCACTTCCTTCTTTCCGCAAAAATAAAAACAAAAAAAGGGAAGACAAATCAATGTCCTCTCCAGAACCGGAAAACGCTTGACGGGCAACAATTTGTTTTTTTCCCTTCTCACTTTTAATGTTTTCCATTTTATTCATGGAATATGTAATTTTATGCAGCGTGAAATGGAAACGAAAAACATGTCCAATCGTTTCTTTGGATTGTTTTTTATTGTTTCGCATTTTAGCAGATAAATGTTCGTTCCCAGTGCGCTATCTCTACGGCACATCACACGGACATGAGTGTATAGTATACGCTACGCGCGCATTCTCCTCCTGACTGATTTATTGCGGTGAACATGTGGCTGGTAAAGTGTCACATTTTGCTAGCAGAGCAACGTGTATAATACTATGGCACAGTCAACACAACAGAACAGCACACGCACTTGTTTTTCGTTGTCGTCGAACCGTATCGTGCGCCACTTGAACGGGGCGGACAGCTGGACACCTCGATTCAAGTGCATGCTATAATGGCATATGTGCAGATATACTACAGCACATGCACTGCACTCCGACTCCACTCATCGCACACTTGGCATCTTCAATTTTCGAATCCATTTAGGATGAACTTCAAGGATAATTACGCACACTCTTCTGCTGGATGATGTGGGACCTACAACTGTACTGGGTGTCAGTACTTTACTTACCGTATCGTAATGTGTCCTTTGATGTTTTGCTCGATCAGAGCTGTTGCTAAATGCTTTCAAGCAGCCCTTGTACTGGCATCCGTAAGGTCGTTCGCCGGTATGTGATCGCTGGTGAATTTTTAAGTTTTCCAAACGCGAAAACGCCTTATTGCAACCGGAGAACTGAAACGAAAAATAAAATACGAGACGACATGAATCAAAAATGTTCAAAGTGTGGTAGATACCTATCTGAAAAAAATAATATGAGTAACAGAATCCCTGACAGTGCATAATAAATTGGAGGAACCATGAACTATGGAAATAACTTGACTGTAGGGAGGGGGCGAGAAATATACAAATTCTCCCTTGAATGAATTTGAAACGATGACTTAAAAGGTTGAAGGGTAACATTCGCAGACCCTTTAATGAGTATAACTTCTCGTTCCCAATTTTATGTTTTGAAATATTTTTCGTTTTGTTTTTCTTTTCTTGTTGTTGCTCGTCCTGATCTTCTTTTATTACCCATAGCAAGGAATGGTGTGGGGGAGAGAGAAAATTCCTGTTGCTGAAGGTTTCTCATTTCCTGTAGCATCAAGTTAGTTACGGCGAGTATCTACTTTTCGTTGCCTTCGTTACACCATGCCAACCCTCCCACTTCCCTCGAAGCTCGTTGAAAACATCTCCTTTTTACAATCTACTTGGCTCGTTTTGCAAGGCTTGCTATCTCTAATCAAATCATCCTTTCGGCTCTGTTCAAGTATGCACATAACTGTAAACGAAACAATGGCAAATTTGCATGGTTCGTTTGCACAATGCCATTTTGAAGGATTCTATACGAATTGGCAGAGTAACCTAGTAAACTTTTACCGTAATTAGCATTTTGTTATATTTCTTTCTTTATTTTTATTTTTTTTATAATTTTAATTTATAATTTTGTAGAAGAGTAGGTCCATGGTCCATTCCTATGGTTGTAATAGTTTTGAAATATTTCACTATAAATGGAGTGGCTAGGTGGAAAATAATAATTAATACTAAAAGGATGCTCTTCCTTGGAATTGTTTTGTATTTCAATATCTAATGGCTGAGAGTTGTAATAGAAAATATTTAAAACAGAAAACTTGAGGTAAGTATAATGTCTGCTTTTGTCCATCTTAAGAGTGATTACTTTTATCTTGCCTATTTGATTTCGATTAGGAAAATAACACAATGTCATTTAGCGATTTATTTAAAATGTTTTTACATTTAAATATAATACAACCCAACAAGATACATAATAAATTTAGATACCTATGCATTAACCATTCGTCCGTGTGAGTTTTATGTTGGACACGTATTGCGATGGAAACTACATTTTAATATAGACCTACCCTATCCGAACTAGGCTTGTAGAAACATTTTACATATTTGATTTCCAACCAATTGAGCTCAATTATTGTTCATGAAATTTTCAGCAAATTAGCCCGTGCGAGTGTTCTTGTTGTGAAGTTCGGTCGACAAAGGGAAGTGGCACCTTACCTCAGACCTCACATACTAAAACGGGGCGTTTCACCTTCCGCATGCTTTAAAATGAATGTGGACCATAATTTTAGTGCATTATCCTGAGTCAAGGACATAATATCTAAGCAGTATATCCTGATTACATTGTAAGTATTTAAAAGTTCTGTTATTTCTAAGTTAGCATGGTTAAGAAGTCTACTTCTGTGCCCGAGGAAATGTTTTCCTCGTCAGCAATGTAAACCGCTAAAGTACTCTTTCAAATAAGCAGTGCGAAGCTTGAAACAGGGAACACACAAATAGATAGGAGCGTACTTCTAGCATAAGGTAACTTCAAGTATCATCTAAAGACGATGAGATTTCTGGAGAATGAAGCTTGCAGGCCATACCTTGAAGACGTGGAAACCGCTTCATATATTCCGCAACAAGAGTAAGACTATTGGGCTCAAAATGGTTAGTCTACCAGAGAATCAAGCCTCAAACAGATGCTGGCTCTAATACGGGGAGGTACAGCCATAATCTATGACACCACTCTGAAGGATATAGACAAACGAAACAAATATGCCTGATGTCTGTCAGAGATCTTTTTGTTACTTATACTTATATGGCGCTACAGTCCGAGGTGCAACTGTCCCTCCGGGTTGGAATCAAAGACTCTTCGGGTCAGAGACATGATTCTGTATAGTTCGTCTCTAATGGGAAACATTTCCATACATTATTCCCGATAGGAATATGAATTTTTTTTTTAAGAACGAAGTTTAAGTTTTAAGAAAAATGTAAGCCATTTCTCTTTGGCTCGGAGCATTGAGCCAAAGTTGAAATACTTGAGCCAAATTACCCAATTGGGTACTTCAGCACAACGCTGGATGCAAGATCTCGATGGAAAATCAATTTTAAGTGATAGAGACTGTACCTAAGCCATATTACCAATAAAAGAGTTGAAAACGTTTTTTTTTTTTTTTTAGTTTACTAAGATGAAAAGTTTTTTCCGTACGGATAGATTTTGACAGTTTTTGACGGCCACGTTGTTCTATCAGTTGCTAATTTCCATGTTTGTAATTTTTACCCCAAACGAAAAACGAAAACGTTTGGGGGGCATGCTGCCCCGCTGCAACCCTCTGCTTGGGTTTACTGTCGTATTTGGGGCCTTATTTAATTTTTTTTGGGCCTTATTTCATATTTGAAATTGGGGTATTATTTAATTACGAAATAACACCTCAAATTTGAGGTCTTAATTCATTTTTACTTTTGGGGCCTTATTTCGCGGAGCCCAGAATTTTGGTCATATAATTGTATGATATGGATGTGAACGACGACATGTGCTTCCAACAAGACGCCCACGCGGCTAATGCCACAAATGGACATTCTGATGCACTAGCGATTTGAGGGAAGGGTTATCTCACGCAGAAACGACATGAATTGGCCACCGAGATTTAAGGTCTACCCTACGTCTACGCTAATAAGCTGCAAATGATCGGTGCCCTCAAAGTCAAACATAACCTGGGTCATCGCTCAAATTCAGCCTGGTCTATGCTACAGATACATCGCAAATTGCACATTTCGCATGCGTGCTAAATAATTACCAATACAGAACATACTCTCTACAGTGATCTGAGATGACTTTAAATTTCCCACATAAATAGATAAATAGAAGAATTTTCCAAAAATAAAACCGATGCAAAATCTCCACTCCACCTTTACCAAATTACAATTAGCAATCAATTGCCGTCTCTATTGTTCAATGGTACCCCACAAATTCAAACATGAAATAGTTAACAGAAACAAAGGAGGAAAAAAAGGAAAAGAAAAAAAAATACATGATTACACAACAACTCACCGGACATTTATTCGGCTTCTCTCCACTGTGCACTCGCATATGTATGAGCAATTTGTATCTGGCATTAAATGGCTTATATCGTCTCGGGCAATCCACCCAGAAGCATGAGAAATCCTCGCCCTTCTTCACATCGACATGTCGCTTCTCGATATGTGCCACAAACTCCTCTTGATTGGGAAACACCTCATTGCAATCGGTCCACTGGCATTCCAATTGATTCACCGATGACGACAATGGCGATGATTGTCCATCGTCCGTCGTCGTCGTCGGACTCTTCGATCTGAACACGGTTACTGTTGAATTGTAAGGCGTTTCTTGGATTTCCATAAACACAGAATCGTCATCATCATCAATATCTTCATCGACACCACCACCACCACTATCGTCCTCGTCATCTACTGTTGCTGTTGCAGTGACAAGTACACCAGCTTTGGGAGTATTATCATCGTCACAATCGAGCGCTTCATTGTTATCGTATTCGCATGCCGTCGTTGATGACGATGAAAACGAGGTGATGACAACTTCCCCGAGCTCGTCCTCCCCCTTGATTTCCTCAATTGTCCAAATGTCCTTATGCTCTCGATTTGGCTTCTCGTGCATCATCAATTCGCTGCTATTGTAGTTTTCGGGCAGGTGTTCATAGGAATCATTGCATTCGTCACTTTTGGGACTGTAGTCGTGCGGGTGGAGGTTCAGCTGCTGATGCGGCGATGTCAATTTATCATAAGCAATAGTTTCCACGTAGAGCTGTTGTCCCGATGTGGGGCAGGAGGAGTGTCTAGGTGTTGTGGGTGACGTTCCAAACGTGCCATTCATCGATGGCAATTTGTTGTACGAGTGAAGAATAAATTTGTCTTCTCGGTTCATCCTGATGCTGCTGCTGCTGTCATCTTCGGCGACAGTGACAGAGGAGGACGTTTCATCCTTCAGCCGCATGCAATCGACAGACGACGAAGGAGCAGGAGGACATTGTGAAGTTTGAAAATTCAGATCCGCCTGATTCACATGCTGATGGCTGAAACTGTATGTGAAATTCGGGTGCTGGCTGCTGCAGCTGGTGTTATTGGTGATTTTCGGTGACGCTACCGGCACTGTGTAGGTGTCACGCAAATTCAGAGTCATCCAAGGATCCATCAGTTGTGGCGACGAGCACGGTGACTGGTTCTTTGATTGGCAATTGATTTCGTCATAATTAAAGTACTCGATGTCAAAGTTCAGACTTGCTGTTGTCGTCGATGACGTTTGGTTGGACACAGTTTCGTTGTAGTGACATGTCTTGGTTAGACGCTCAATGTCTTCGGGCTCAAAACGGAAGACGTCTTCCCGGAATACAACATCATTCGTGTGGTAGCCACTGGGTGTGCAGGCGTCGCTGAACACTGAGTTCGGTGTCTCGGCGCACGATGGGAATGGATCGGTATAGTCCGAATACGGACTGGTGTAGGTCTTCATATCGAGGTCCGTTACCAGGTCCTGGCTGTATATGGAATTGTTGTTGCTGTTATAATGAAAACTCGTATATGGCGATGTTGGCGTAAGAATACTAGACGTCTGGGTCAGTGGCGGCACGACAGTTGACTGGACGGTCGTGGGCGGCTGTCCAAACATTTCGACTTGTTTGATGGGAATGTTGCTGTGATGGTTATTTATAGGTGACACTGATGAAATCGTGACTAGATGTGACATTTCACTAACATATACACGCGCCGGACTACTGACAACCCATGCTCGGTTTGCAAATTATCTGAATGGGATGTCGTGCGTCCCAAAATATAAACAAGCGTCCGTATTACAAAAAAAAAATACACAACACTCTAGAACGAACGGTTTACGCGAATTTTAAGATAAAAGTCGTACACGCGGGAAAACCCTATGACTCAAGAAGTCGTCTATTTTAGGTCTGTTAATTGATGTATCTTTCTATCTGATGGAGCACTCCACTAGGACGGGATCCAACAAGAGTGTCATCCACGTCCTCTTTCACAAAATTCACTAAACTGTTTGGGATTTGCGTTTTTTTTTAACTCGCTCTATCTGCGTTTTCTACTTATTTTTGAACTTATGTGTCACACTATGAATTCGAAAGATACACGCAGCTACTTAAACCGTCTTGAGATTGCACTATAGCTGAAGCTGATGCGTTTGGATTGAGGGTGCGTTGTTGTACGCACAACAGTTGTACTTATAATAAACTATACGACATGATGATGCACAGTATTTAAACTAAGGAGGAAGATACTTTTGAAAACAACACAAAAAAAAAACGAAATTATAAAAAGTGAAAAAGAGATTCTTTAAAACGGGCATTTTCGTGTTGTGTGGATTTTCCATTTCGGTTGCTCAAGGAGCACACATGGTACAAGTGTGTTGTACTGAACATATTTTCAGTGCGTTACGGTGTACGGAGTTTTTGAACAGAGAAAAAAAACAGCTTGATGCTATTGCAGTTCTTTCTTAATTTTTTGTATCTATGGATGTGGCATGAGGTTAGAGGAGATCTGGCGAATAGGATTTTCCGTTTTTTGCTTCTTTTTTTTTTTGTGTTTGTTTTTGTTGTTGGAGTTTTGTTATTATTGTTGGCTATTTTTAATTTTGTATAATTGAGAGTGACAATGTGTTTTTAATTTAGTGTAAAATTTGTACGTGCGTGAAAGAAGAGTGATTTGCATAGAATAGGACGGGTTATGGGGTGTGCATTTGTGCAATTGTAAGTAAGGTTCTTTGCTTAGATGAGTTTCCCCTTCTTTTTTTTTCGATTAATGGTTTTGGAACGCGTTTCAAAAATATGCACTTATGACAGAAATAATAAAAAGGCGGGCTCAAAAAAAAATTAAAAATTTATTTGTTAATCAATAGGTCATCGACTCCGAGTCAAGAAAAACATTTTAAGTAACGAATACTTTTTAATCAACCAATGAATAACTGGAACTTTAAGATTGGTTGTTGCATGAATAAAGAAAACTCATATACACAAAAGATGCGGGGTGTCATTGGCAGTAAGAATAGCCTATATAGGTACCTGACGTGAGCTACTTCGATATATTTGCATCTGAAGTCAGTGGGGATTTTGCGGGACTAGCCAGGATGCTGAAAATGTGTTTTCATAATCCCATTGAAAACTTGAGGCAATATTTTCGAGTGACGCTTAATAATCTTGTCAAAATAATTTATTATTGTACCTATCTTTCACTCTAAACTACAATATGGCATTACCTACTTGTTGGGGAGGAGCATATTTTAACAATAGTTAACCACTTTTAGTCTTACAGAAATACGTAATAAGAAAAATATGCGGAAAGAATCACTTGCATCCAAGTTTTTCCTTGTTTAACGATTTGAAAATTCTTCCAGTCAGGCATTTGTATTGTTTTAAAGGCCGTCTCTTTAATAATCTACTTTTTTCGATAAGGACACTCAATCCAGTTAATATATTCTTAAATCACGTAAGAGTAAGTAGGTAAGTAAGTAAGTAAGTGATTCATTTATTTACATTTCAACATAAACATAGTGTACAAAAATGAATTTAAGAGCTATGGCTATCAGCCTGGTTGGCAAATTTATAAATATCATATTAAAATATAAAAAAAATATAAATTACATTTAATTTTCGACAGATAAAAGAAAAAGCTAAAGATTCAAACGTATTCTGATATTAGTAACATTCTATACTTATAAACTGATTTTAAAAAATTGCTTAGGGTTTTCCAGTCGAACTCGTTTAGAACTTGGATAGTTTCCTGCATAGTTAATGTCTGTTTTCCGAAGAGAATAAGCCTTTCCGATCTAAATATTGGGCATACACTTATGATGTGGAAACAATCTTCTTTGGATTTCAGGTTACAGAGCGTACAGAATTGATCGAAGCTTCCATTATAAGGGTTACCATTCAAGGGAAGAAGCTCACACCTTGCTTTGAATATTAAGGATATTTCATCATAACTTAGTGAGTCGTTGAAGTAGTTTCTACTGTTTAAATTAAAGTTAAGTTGTCTATATAAAAGCCTGCTTTCGGATTCACGAGCCTTTATGATGAACTCATCTCGAATAGTCTTCATTTCTCTCAATAATGTGGTAAAGTTGGTCTTTCAAATTACGTAGGTTGTTCATATCAATATGTAAATCACGTAAGAAATTGGCTTTTAGCCCATAATTTTAAAAGCTTATAGAGCTTTTGTTTGGTTTTAGTTCTTAGCTCGTGTTTTGGTGTTTTTATGGATTTTATTCTATTTATTAAATTTGTTTCTCTAAATTGTTAACTTTTACTTGAGGTTTAATGAATTTTTATTTTTTAATTCCTTAATTGCAAAGTTACTTATCCCCAGCCATTTAATAAATACCCAAAGAAAATGTAAATGACATTTAACACCAGTTCTGTTTAAGAAATAAAAAATGCCTAAATGCTTATTTTTCTAGTTAAATTAAATTTTCTAGTTAGTTACTCTAGTATTTCAGATGTCCGAACTATCCAACGTAGACTTGGGTAACTAGCTACTTTGTGTTAACCAATTATTTACGAATGGAGATACCTATTAAAACCCGTAGTTTAATGAAGGGTGCCGGCATGAACCTGCAGCAAAAAACTCGTCTATAAAGCAGTGGCTGTGGTTCGAAAGTTTTACCAAAAGCAAAAGATAGAAAGAACGTTACAAGAAGACAAGAATACCTATACAAACTAAGACCTTTAGGGATGAGCAAATAAACCATGTAGTACAGCTACAATTGGTATTAAAGTTATTTAAAAATCAATTCTGCGGACTATTAATTGAAAGTCTGCTACTAGGCCTAACCAACAATTCAATCTGGAAGCAATGGAAGCCAATAAGACCAAACTAACAAAATGAAGTAGAGATATAGAATTATCAAGTCCAAGAGGGCCGCTGGAAGGGACTTTACATAGCGATCCAGAAAATTAAAGGTATTGCTAAAAAAGAAAATAAGCTTTAGAACTTGTTTGCTGGAGACATATACGACATACGTGTTTCCAGAGGATTACAACTTTCAAAAACGGCAGTGCAAAAGTAATACCTTTCTGCAAATACCACGGTCGCTGGGCAGCGTTATAGGTTCGCCTTTCTTAAGAGAAGTATTTAAAAAAGGCAAATTATTCCCTCTATACGTATACAAACTTTTTAGCTTTAGACATAGACATATCTTCGAAACTCGTCAGGTCTCAGGTTGTGTAGTTGTCGCACGCTGCCCCATTAATGTCGGCAACAATCTAATGCCAAAACAAATGTGACAATACAAACGAAAAGAAGAAAAGATTCTGAATCAATTTGCCTTTGCCAATTCTTCTGAATCGCCCTTTTTTTAAGTGCCCGGCCGCGTTCTCAACAACCCTTCGGCATTTTGATAATGAGTAGTTGAATTTTTTTCCGAAAAGCGGAATGCGGAATCCCTAATCAGAACAACAGCTCATATATTTTTCGAGTCATTTCAACGACCTGGGCTAACATTGATATCTTTGTACTGCAAAATCACCTATAAATGCTGCAATTATTTCCTTAAATTGTTCAGAACTCATTAGTGATTCCTCTTCCCAACATAACAACAACAGCGTCAACAAACAGACAGCCACTTCAAAATTGACAGCTCAAAACTCACTTCATCGAAACCTCACGGTTTCAGTTTGGTGAGAACATGGCATAAAGGTTAAGGTTTTTTTTTCACAGCGCCACCTCTCGCGAACGTCTGACAAACATCCGAGAGTAAAATTGGTCTGAAAAAGCTTCTCAATTCAGCCGTTCGGACTCGGCATAAAATTATAGGTCCCTTCCATTCGTCCCAAAAATAAAAACTCACACAAACGAATGGTTGGGAGAAGCGAGGCATAGGGTGTTTACACGCCTTTGTTGCGCCACCTATTTATTTATTTATTTAATCTAATAGCGATCTGTTATGTTCATATCAAAAAAAAAAAAAAAAAAAAAAATGCGAGAAGGTAATGCGCTTTCGTGTGACTTCTTCAACATCACTGGAGAAAATAAAATGGTGTGAAGCTCGGAAGCCAACAGCTTTAGGGGTGTTCAAATTCAAATTCTGTCTTCAGACACAGATGCCATTGATAACATTAGTATAGTAGAACTCAGCGAGCTTTGGCCTAAGAAGGAAATTAATTTAGTAGTCAAGAAACAGTAATGAGACTCTATATAAAATCCCTATCATCCCCATCAGTCTTTCAGAAACATATGGACTTTTGTGAAGACGTATGATCGCAAGATCGGCGTCCGCTAAGTTGAGCTTCCTATTGAGATCAAAGAAGTATACTTTAGCCCCAAGCAACTTCTCCTTCTATACAAAGCACAGATTAGACCAGGCCTGGAATATTGTTCCCATATACATATACAGTAAAACCTGTCAAGTTGGCCACCCTTGAAAGTTGGCCACCTGCCGAAGTTGGCCAGTATATAGTAGCACGAAGAAAATTTCATACAAATATTCGACCAAATACCTCCGAATGTTGGCCACCTGTCTATCTTGGAACTTGGCCACAAATTTATATATTTCAGTTCAACTTTCGTACTAAATAACCTGCAAAAGTTGGCCTGGCGTTCGAACTTTTTCGTCTGGGTGTTTAAAAATGCACAGAACAAAATGGCCGCGCTCAATAGCGTTTGCCTAGCTAGTCAAGAGCTTGTGATTGGTCGATTTGCCTGGAAATCTAGGCAAGTTTCGTGTGTAAGGCAAGATTTTCTGCCTATGTTCTATGATAAACTGTCACCTGAATATTTAGGCGCCAAAGCACATTGAACGCGGCCAATATAACGAAAGATTCGTTCGTGTTAAATCTTGTTGGGATAGATTTGACTGAATATCTGCAGTTTGCGAATAACTTCTGTATTCCTCTGCTTTTCGTGGAAAATCAGGAAACAGCTAAATGTTTATAAATTATGTAATACTTTTCGTGGAGTCTTTTTTTTAAAACTGTTTCTTTTGGGGATTTTTTTTTTTTTTTTTTTTTTGTTTTTAATAATGGTTTTAATAAACAAATAAAATGGATAAAAGCGCCATTTATTATTTATAGGTATTAAAAAAAAATAGGTACCTACCCTTATAAGTTGGCCACCTCTCTAAGTTGGCCAAAAATGTCTGCACCACAGGTGGCCAACTTACGCAGGTTTTACTGTAATATATGGAGATCGGCCCAAAACATTCACTTAACCTACTTGACAGCATATACAGCGACGAGCAGTTCGACTTATTGGAGACACATCGAATCTACAACCGTTGGTGCAAAGAAGACAAGTCGCTGATTTATGCTAAGGGATTCAGCTTGGAGTATACGCACCTGGAAGAAGATTTCCAATGCTCGCGCTAACCAGAAAGGAGTATTTTTTCAAGCACGTTTCCACCCAGGACTCAAGCGCCTCTCCCAAGTAAGTGAGTTTTCAGTTCTACCTACAAAATTTTCAAACAATTTTTACAAAACCTCACTGATGTCATCGGTTTATAATTGGTAATTGGTGGATGGTGGCTACAGACAATGGCATGTTAAAGGTAACGTTCCTTTTGTATATTATTTTTCGTTGGAAGCCACTGTTCAATTTTAGTTCATTTAGTATGCATATCGATTTGCTACTCGAAACTGGGACACGTTTTCCGGTAGGAATTTTATTAAATGCTCTAATTGATGTATATTTCAGTCAACAACAGAAAAAATAGATATAGGCATCCAAACCACTGCTAAATTATTACCAGCCGAGCACATTTTTCAATTGAAAACAAATATCCTCTTGGGGAAACACGATGGGCTATCCTATAGGTACTATTAATTATCGATCTAATTTGTTTATAGCCCTCGAAAACAAATTGTTACACGCACCATTCGCATCTGCCACAGACGGTTGCCGTTTGCTGCTCCCAACCAATGCAAACAAAAATAAAATATTTATCAACTTCAATTAATGACAGTGTGAAATCCTATGCCGCACGTACGTCTGAATCTAAATTAAAAATTAATTTCATAAAACCAAACCGAGTTCATAGAATATACGGCGGATACATCTCGCATGAGTGCATATATTATTCAGCGGCACGTTTACATTATTTGTCACTTGACAATGTTTTCTAATTCAAATTTTTGTGTACAATGCTAGTTTTCCAAATACGCTACAGATTGGCCTAAATGAAATCGGGGCCCCCTCATGACGCATATCGTTTCGCACCTCGTAATGACAGTGTTTATTTCCCAAGCTATTCCATGCACTAAATGTCATGACACACAGCACCACAGCATCTCTCGTAAAATCAAATAAAAATATATCACCGCCAGTACGGCATCATCATCATTGCATCCGTTAGGTTTAATTAAACAAAACGAATGCCGACGTTAATTTGTATCCACGATTTATGTAAACAAGAGTCTCCCGAAATCTATGAAGTATACGTATTCCAGAATGTCCCAATTCTGATATTGTGTACTTATTGGGAGATAAATCAAAGCAACATCTGCGGGAGCGTGTTCATCAATTATACTTGCGATTGTATTATTGTTAGCGGTATCACAAAATGTCATTAAAGTTCGAAAACGAGAAAACATTAGCTGAGCAGGTCCCTTCAAAATGACGGTCAGGAGTCAATACTAATACACTAAACACAATGTGCATATGGGTTTTAGTGGATTTTAATGAAATAATATGGAATGGGTATAGAGGACACTTGATCCTCATTTGAAAATACATATCATAATTCCGTGTGTTTTACAGGGACGACACGGAGGCATACATGCACCATATGCGCCGGCCGGTCCGCCGATGCATGAGTGTTTACAATTTCCAACATCGTTTGGTGTTGTTGTCGAAAATAAACAGATTTTCGAAGGCCAAAAGTGTGAGTTGGAAGTGCGTTGCGCGTGTTTTTCGTTACATCAAGAGTGTTGGAGGGGCGGGCTGGGACACTTGGCAAAATTTCAAAATTGTTGTACCTAGGTTGTGATGCTTCCGACCAGATGATATTGATTTCAAGAGGAGTAGAGTACCTTGACCTTTGGCTGTTTGTTATTTTTACTCTCGATAAGTGCACTGAACTACGATTTTGTGCGTACAACTGAAACAGTCACATGGTTTTGCAGTCGAATAAGATAGGATAGATAACTGCAGCTGTGTATTTTATGTAAAGTAATAAAATGAAATTAATCACAGTAGAAGGCAGAAATTAGTGTCCACGCCCACATTTCCCGAAGTGTTTTGTTCGGACAGTATCTATCGGTCTCTATTCGCGTACTTTTCCGAGCATGACACTAAAAATCTGTCAAATTAAGCAATTGAGAGTAATGCTCTTAGAGAGCGGAATATGTATAGGTACAAAAGTACCTACGTTAGTAGAATGATACTTAGAGAATGATAGAGAGAGCCACTGTCAGCTAAGTACCAATTACCAATTAGCCGAAAACAAACTGCAGAGAAAACTCACAATTTTAATTAAATGAATAGAATTTGTAAATTTTATCAGTAATTGTATTATTTATTTTTACTTTTCATCTCGATATACATACCTCTAAATCGAGCAACCGCTGGAAAATTTTATCAGTTTAAGCCAGAAGAAATTCCCTGAGCTTTTTCGAACTAAGAGCCAAGAGGTGAACTACTCGTTACTCGTTATTTTGCTGATTTTCTCTTTTCCTGTCATTTTTGATGAGAACGTGTATAGACTTTGTGCGGTTCTCATAGATTTATACGATTATACGATTTCAACCGCGTACGCGATAGACCTAATGTGTCAAGAAATATCGTTTGCAATGCTTTTTGTATATAGGTGATGCCACGCCTCTCCCTTAACGAAAACTGTGTTTTTTGTGAGCACTGAGACGTCCTAGACCTAGTTCAAAACTAAGCCGAGCCTATGTATGTAGTATAAGGTATCAGTTCAATGAATTTTGATATCATTTGGCTGAACTCTTATATGTAGATATTTGTAAACTACGTATATAGATTTGTGGTGCACACTTAAATGTAATCAGAAATGTGTTTTTTAACATTAAAATCATTTATTGAATCAGTTTACTGTTATTGCAAGTGATTAATCTCTTTATTGCTACATTTTTTTAAGTGACATACAGGTGACAGGTCTCATGGTTATATTTTCGTGTTCGACATGAAATTAATTTTCTGTGGTTTCCGTAGATTTTTGACATCCACGAAAATGCACTGACATTTCTCAGTGCGCACACGTCAAACAAACCTGTTGGCAGTTCATTAACAATTATTAAATTTTGACAAAAGTCCTAAGTTCGCTAAAAGCTATTTGCCAATTTGGAATTGCAGGCGCAAAATGAATAGAATTGACGTCGAATTTATTTTGAAAAAGGTGAAATTCATAAATCAAAAGAAGACACATTCATGCGAAAAGAGGAGACACAGCCAAAAGGCCTACCTTTTATATCAAAATGTGTCTATTTATTGACAAACACATATGAACATGATGCCAATTAAATTTCACTGTCAATTAAAAACAAAGTGGCAATTTTGTTTGACAATTCAGTTATTTCCACTTGTCCTGTGAAGTGTGAATTTTTTGTCAGTTATTGACAAGCGATGTTAGTCAATTCAAAGACAAACAGTTTTTCGTTATTTCCACTTGCCAATTTTCTTATTGACATAAAAATACATACGTCCATTGTTAGTGTCAAATCGTTGACTGCAGAGTAGCTTACCACCTGTCAAAGATAAGAGTAATTAATACTTAAGTATCCAATACTGGACATGGACACCTAACCTTTATAATCAAATATTGTACTGTGCAGTAAAAATCGACCCCTGAGTGGAATTTGAGGGACAATCGATAGTATGAGTCACAGTGGAACCGTGCAATAGTGTTTTTAATGCATATGCCGTGGCCACTGTTTATGTGCCATCGAATTTTGGATTGTATTTGATCTGGATTCAATTGTGTGACCACTCCTAGGCGTCCTTTTTGAAGTTTGACCAAACGTACCTATATACGCCTTGGGCCACTCTTCTACCTATTTATTTACGCGTGATATACCGCAAATAGAAGGAACTGCCGTAGCCGATTTTGCCGATGACACTGCTATACCTATACCCGTCAATGAATGAAAAATGTCATGGAGGATCGCTCTTAAAGAAACGATATTTATACGTGGATCACGCGGCGTCTACAACGAACTAAACCTTCCGACTTAGCCCGATAATTATTATCAACCGCGTTAAAATTGCGGAGCGAGCATGAACTATCGCCGGAATGATGCCTGCCAAACGGGTATAACTTCGTGATAAAAAATTGTTTGATAAATCTAACAAGATTCTTCAACAATTCGATAATATGCTTGAAACACAAAATTTTCAGTTTGATAAAATGACACTCTAAGAAATAACTCGAAATCGTTGACAAGCTATTATACGGATTTAAAAACTGTAATCGAAAGTGAAACAATTAAACAGACTAATCAAAAAGAGATCGACAATAAGCTAAACGAAGGAGTAGAATATATTTCTACAACCGTGTGTGATTTGAAAAAAGAGCTTTCAGGTAAAATGAAAGAGAGTGAAAATGAAAAAGAAAATATCTTAAAAGAAAGTGCTAAACTAATTTCGAAGTCCGTAAGTGAAATCAAAAATGAATTAAAAAATAATAAAAACGAAGAAGATATTAAGTTTTTTAAAAACGAGGTTAAAAAAATACGCGAAACGAAAAAAAGGGAAACAAAGTTGAACTACGCAGAGCAATTAAAGCAATCGGTATAATACATAAAACCAAATTACCAAAATCAAAACAAGTAACAGAAAATGAAATAAAGCAACGAATAAACCCTTTGTCTCTTTCCCTCAAAGTTGAAAGTGTTTCAAATAGAAAAGAAGGAGCAATAGTGATCAACTGCCGTTGTGAGGAATCGGTAAAGAAAATGGAAAGTGAAGTGAAAGAGAAGCTCGGAGAAAAATATGATGTGAAGATTTTCTCAAAGAGGTGCCCACAAATAATAGCCGTTTTTTATTATCAGCGTGATCTGATCCGGATCAGATCATGAAAATAAAACAAACTGGATCATTGATTGAGTTGTGGCAACACACATATAAAATCCAATACCAATTATGACAAATTTCGTATTGCCACCAGCCACACGGTACAATGTGACGTCACAATGCGATGATTTCTCCATTGCACTTGCTCATATTTGAGTTTGACATTTCGCTTTTTGTGTCGGGGTGTTACCATATGGATACAAATCTGCATACATTTAGCATTGAATATTTTTTTTGGGGAAACTATGTTCAAATGTTATGTTCAAATATGCATTATAATTAACCGTATTGTACTGCTAATATTTCCATTTATATTTCTGTGCTATATAGCGAAACAAAACATCTCGAAAGTCGGAGTAGTAACTTATTCGAATTTGAAAAAATGATAATTGATTTTTTGTGTTGTTAATTGTGGTTCACATTTTGGTCTGGCAACATTACTGTGTGGCTATAATTTACAGGGACACCAACCTTTAGTGAATGAAATAAACAACGCCACGAATCAACAACGAGAAATAGTTGAATTAATTTTCAGATCATATTTCGTGATCTCGATGAAAAGCAGGATCACATGTTGTTGTAAGTGCATGTAAATCGATGATCTATATGGATCATAGCTGATAATAAAAAACGGCTAATGGTAACCGAAATGAGTGAAAATTGGAACATCCGAGAGCTAGAAGAAGCAGCAAAGAAACAAAACAATCTTGATGCAACGGTAAAATGTGTAAAATTATTTAAAAACAAAAACAGAGACACATACAACGCAATTATCGAGGTGGGTGAGTGTGACCATTCGAAAATTATGGAAATTCAAAAAATTAACATCGTATGGGAGAAATGTCGAGTGTTTGAATACTTCAGTGTGAGTAAGTGCTATAAATGCTGGGGATACTAACATAAAGCCAAGGACTGTAAAAATAATGTGAAATGTGCAAAATGTGGTGATGATCATGAAACAAAAGACTGTACTTCTGAAGTGCGTAAATGCTCAAATTGTGTGAAATATAACGAAAAATATAGACTTAGCTTAGACACGGTGCATGATAGTCGTGATCCAATCTGTTCAGTATATAAAAAGATGTTAGAATCACTAAAAGCGCGTTCGGGATACTAGCAACTAAATAAATTATTGGGCGTTTACTGCAATATTCAGGGCATAACCGGAAATTTCACGGAGCTTGAATTTAATTTTGCCAAGAAATACGACTTCATCGCGGCAGCAGAAACGCACTTGACCAAGAATATTAAAGATAATGAACTAGATATAAATGAATATCAAGTAATTCGATGCGATAGTACATCAAGACACACAGGAGAGTAGGTATTGGGACGACTTGGAGTGGGAATTCGGTGCTAGAAAGAGACAGAAAATGTGCGAGAGAGATAGAGTGAGATGGCTGTGGCTGGGTGTGTGGCTATGCGTAGGTGGTAGAGTTGATTGATTGGTGTGTGGCTAGGGTGTGAGTTGGTTGGTTGGGTGCGCAGGTGGTGATTTATTGCTTGGCTGGGTGCGTAAGGTCAATGGACAGGATTTTTTGCTTGGCTGTGAGTTGGTTGGTTGGGCATGTGCGTAGGGGTCAGGTAGTTTAGGGATTGGTGCGCTGGAAGAAGATTTATGTGCTAGTTTGTGCAGGGTTTTGTTTTTTTTGTGTTGCTAGAGCTGAAGAGGGGGTGAACGAATGCTGGAAAAAGAAATATTCGAAAAGAAATTTTGAACAAAAAAAAAAATAATTTTTATAAATTGTGAGTTGGTTGGTTGGGCATGTGCATGGTTTTTTGAGATGGTGTGCTAGTTTGTGCAGGGTCAGATAGTGGATGGTTTTTTTTTCTTGTTTGTGTACTGGTTTTTTGTGTTGCTTTGTTTACGGGATGGTAGACTGGTGTTGCTTTGTTTGCTAGAGCTGGAGAGGAGGTGAACGATTTGCTGCATGATTTGCGCTGTGGGTGAGAGAGAGATAGAGTGAGATGGTGCGCTGGTGTGCTAGTTTGGCTGTGCGTAGGGTCAGATAGTGGATGGACTGGCGTTGCTTTGTTTACGTGAATGATTAGCTAGAGAGTGTAATGTTAGGATGGATTGGTGCTGCTTTGTTGCTGTTCATATTATGACAATGAGACCCAAGATGTTGGCAACGTAACGTTTGATCCCAACAACAAATTGGTTTATCTTTTCATCACACAAGCCACCGCGATTCTTTTCTAAAACAAGACATTGTCGCCGTAAACGTGTGGTGATCTAAAAAGGGTACAATCAGGTATTTGGAGATATGCAACAATGTGTTTTTCGGTTCTGGCTGTGAGTTGTGTTGGTTGTTTACTTTGTTTTTGTGATTTTGAATTGGATGATGTGCATTGGATTTTTTTTTTTGTATTGGTTTATTTGCTGGAGGAGGAGAGGGGTTCATATTATTTATGGATGAAGGAAAATTGAATTATGTTTTGGTGTGAGAGGGAGAAAAATTGTGAAGTTGGTATAAAATTCTAGGATGAATAGATCGAGTTGCCGCACCAACAATCTTCCACATGTTAAACTGCATGTTGATTTTTCTGCGAGATTGATGTTTTATCCCCGTTTGTCCAGAAGGTTAGGGACTGATTTCTATGAATATTGTTTAAGAATTTAAGAGAGCGGATGATTGAAAATGCAGGAGTTTCCATTATTTCTTAAAGGTCTACCGCTTAATAAAAATCCTGACGTTTGATCTGAATTTACAACAACAAATTGGTTTATCTTTTCGTTCGTCACATAGTAACAATGTAGGGTAAGGTCGGGATGGTTCGACACGTTAACGAACATTTGGAAATATCTTAAAATCCAAATACAATTTCAAATTTTCAAAATTTACATAAGTTACTATATCATTTTAGCAATATAAAAGCATTAATGATTAATCGATATAAATATTTTTAACAGAGTTGTAAGGTTTTTCCCAAAACCTTACAAAGTGTCAATTCCTCCTGCCATGAAGGAGGTTTTGACAGAGGACGTTTTTAAAATAATAAAACAACTTATATATTGCTTTTTTGATCAACAAATAAAATTTTTTTATTTTTAACGCATATTAATCTTTTTTTATTAGTTCAGTTTACTTTTATTTAAGTTTAAAGGCGTAGAATTAAAATAACAAAATAAATTGACCAACAGAAAAAAACTTTTCATAAAAACTTAATTTAAAACACTTGTTTCATCGATGTTATGGTGGGGATGTTTTTTCTTGTAAATATTTGGCATTTTTACATTCTAAAAAGTTGTTTTACCACACAATTTTTATTTTGACTTATAAAGAAGGATTTGACACTCTGTCAATTCCTCCTTCAGCAAAAATGTCAAATCCTCCCTTTTGATTACTTTTGGGACTAATACAAAAAAAACTTTTGTAATGGTTCTCAAGATAAACTATTGTTTATTAATGATTCTAAAACGAATGAAGGTGCTCTACATTGCACTTTCAATGTCAAAAGCTACATAATTAAAATATTACAGTTAGATTGCTTACCATAAAAGTTAGATGAAATGGGCACAAAAATAAAAAAGACGTCTACTTCGCTTATCTCCTAGACCACAGTAATTGTTTATTTATCACTGAAACCAATCGTAACTAACTACGTTTTCTCATCATTTAAAGTGCTGTCAGGGTTTTAGTTTTTCAGAAAAGTGCTGGTGTCAATTCCTCCTGCATGTCAAATTATCCCGACCTTACCCTAAGCGGTGGTCCAAAATGTTACACCTACAAAGTCTATAGTACTAAAGACGGTGGTGAAAAAAGATCAAAGGGATCAATCTGAATTATTCTGCAGTAAAGAAGGTACATTTTTGAGGAATCAATACTTAATGCTGAAAACGAATATTCGCCGAACACGAGAACATGACATGTTGCAGAAATAAAAACATACAAACCCCGAGCAGAGAAGATCATAGCTCCTAGGTTATAAAAGACAGAAATAATTAGTTAAAAATCTTTATTTTGTAATAAAATAAATCACAAGATGTAAATGTTGTTTTCTTTATTATCAGGATATAAAAATCTTCTTTCTCATTTCCTTTAGTATAGACAGATGTATGCTTGATTTCTCTTTGAAGATATTGCTTCACTTTGCGAAATTCAGTAAATCCTCCATCCTAGGTTAGGCCGTGATGATTAAGATAGAGCCATTTTGCCTGCTTTCTTAGTGATGATGATAATTGGATAGATTTAGACGGAGGTTTCAAAATGAAATGATGATGATGGCTATTATTATGTAGTACAGCTACTTCCTTGACGATAAATTCATTATTCGGTCCTCGAAATCCCTGAACATCAATAATGAAAGACATTGTTGTTTCTTTGATGACTGCTTATATCCAACTGACTATACAACACGAGAAACCATTTGATTTAGAGGATTATAATTGATGATACGGTCATGGAGCATCAGGCAGTATGCTGATGTATTGTCTGGTATTGGTTTGGATGATTTAATTTCCAGACGAATGTCAACGGGTCCAGTTTTCAGCATTTCATTCTGATGTCTGCAGTCTATTACATAAATAGTAGATCGCGACTTGAATTCACTTCGTGTTAGCAATGGTTCAGCAAACATTCGATTATAGTAGGTTTTCTGAAACTCTACATACATGTTGTATAGTATGCTAATGTTATTTTTGTCAAATGACAAATTCAAATCCTCATATGGATAAACATCCGAGTTCAAATACGCCTTCAGATTTGTAATATTACAATGATCAAAACAGGTTGAATCCTCTTTAAGATTATTTCGTTTGTTGGTTTGTAATGCAAAAATGATGTATCTAGGTTTTTCCATTTGTGAAGTTGTCTTAACATTCCAAACGTGATGAGTGGTGTTGGCAGGTAATGATGGATATTCATACAGATCCCAATTTCGGAATGCAATCTTCATCGACTCACCATCTTTTATAGATTTGTATAGATTTAGTTTAACGGAATCAGCTAAATTGACATGAGGTATTTTCCATTGAACCTTAAGTAAACTTATCTTTACTTTCTCATCTTCATCGGTTATTAGAGAGTTGTCATCTGTGCGAGAACGTGTTAAAATTAAGTCATGTCGAGCATTAGGAATAATTTTCTTGAAATCCTCAGCAAAACCTAATAGTTTATTTAACGGCAGACAGAAATTAAAATGGAACCCATTAACACTTATGTGAGAGTCGGGAGACCAGCCTCCGTTATACAGCATTTCACTTTCGTTTTTATTTAAAGAAATGTAGTTTTTAATTGTGGATGTGATGCCAACATTTCTATTGCTGTCGACTTCTATTCCGTTCAGTTCATAGCGAATTTCATCAAATAAGAATGCAGCAGTATTATTTACGAGTTTTGTTTTGCTGACCGATTTTCCATCACTTTTTGATAGAATTCCTTCAATATAAATATAACTTTCTGAAGGTAGTATATTAAGATTTTGATGTTGCACACAAATGTGAATAATGTCATTTTTATCGAAATTGTTCAAGTATGGCGAGTAAGTGTGATATTCGTATCTTGAGATACTCTCCTCAAGTCTTGGTTCTTCAAAAATATTTAGCATGTCTTACTTCTTCAATCTGTACCCCTGTGACAATAGAAATTGTTGATTTTGTATGGTAAGATGTTGCGATGTTCTCCGTCCAGGTGTCGAAGGTATATTGATTGGATTAATAGTACTTTCGATTCTTTTATAAGAGTCGTATATTATCATTATTTAGGTTTGAGATGCAGTCGAACTGTTATAGTTTCACCTCTAAAGTTTATAGGATTACCGTCCTGATCAAAGAGATTCAGGGTTATAGAACTTATCCTCTTGGCGTTCACCGGTAAATAGATGACGTTTTGAGGAACTTCAATTATTTTATAGCCTGGGCTAACATTCACCGAGAACTCATGTAGTATATGTGCTGATTGATTATTGATATATGTTCCAGCGATTAAATTACATTCTATCCGGATAATGTTCACCCTATTGATGTCAACATAAAGATCCGATTCGTGTGCCTTGTTTGCCTCTAGTTTTCTCCTACTGAAACCTAAAAGTGTTCCAATAGAGTGTGGCCGAGAGAAATCAATCTCTATGTTGGTATAAATTTCACATTTCAACGTATTATTATTTGGCTTTACATGAATTGATATTTTATTAGGGTCCTTCTTATTATGTATTTTGATATTCTCCTGTATCCAGTTATTTATATCTTCAATCTCGTAGGAACCAGTAGGTAGTGCTATTACATCAGTACCAAAATGAAATAAATTATTAAACTGATCTACATTAGGTATAGAATTGTAGGTCTGGAAGTCAACCAACCCACATACATAATCAGAATTTAGAATGATGGGTGGGAAATACTCTGCAGTGAGAGTTGACTGGTTACCGCTTAGCGTGAGTGTTAACGACATTACTGTTGAAAGGAAATGAAACACAATTTGATTTTGTTCAGTTATTTATTTGATCTAATAAAAATTTTAAACATAAATGGCCACATATATACGTATCAAAATTTTGACAGTTGTTGTAATTATAAACCATGTTTCCACCCAAATATTTGACAACTTCTAAAGGGGGCCTCAGATTACCAAAACTATCAAAATATTTGACATTTTCTCGATTTTTGATGTATGCTACCCAATGAGTACCTGGACCGCTTTCATTGTCCAAATTAATTATTCCACATTCTCTGCTAAACGGTTTTGCTGGTAATACATCTCTCATATAAACACCACGAAAATGGGGTATATTCATTTTTCCGAAAGCTGCTATATCGGTATTGGTGAGAGGGTGATTAGGTAGCGATTTTATTAGTTTTTTGAATCTTGAGGTTTAAGGAAAAGACCAAAGCCTTTTTTATACGTCTGTAGATAAAGTCCCTTGCCAAAGCCTCCATAGACTGGTTGTGGCGTTTATTTTCTTCCAATTGTTCCCTGGCGATTTTTGTATCTCTTATTGATTTTGCTATTGCAGCAGCCCCTCCAGATAGAGATCCAAGCGCTGACAACCCGGCAAAGATGGGTAAGAGAGGTAGGAAACCCCCAATTTTTGGTAAAGGTATTACTCGAGGTTCTAGAATATTTTTCCTCGGTTTATTCCTTAAGACATTTTTCGCAGCTTTTAAGGCGATTAGTGCAATCTCATTTGGATCTCCGGTTTTTGGCTCACGTATAGCAATTTTTGCTTCCTTGACTGCCTTCTTGAATAAATCGACTTTTTTATTTCGCTTTGCTTTTTTCGTGCGTACACCCATACCGAGCTTAGTTTTAGCCTTCATCGTACTCGTGACCAATAGACTATTTACTCTTTCAGATAGTGATGAATCTTTAGCCCTTACTCTTTGCCAAGCTTTCTCAGCTAAAATTTTGTCAGCAATATGTCGGTCACTCAGGTTTTTATTAGTTGAATATGCAATATCGTGCTCACGGCAAGCTTCATCCAATTGATTAATTCCACGGTCTCCTCTAGCAAGACGTTCTTTTAATTTAGTTCCAGGACCACAAAAATTATATGAAGGTAGATGCAGTTCAAAAGGTAGTTTATTGATTAAGGAATTTACTAGTCCGTACCCTTGGAATGGATGTTTTCGACTGAGAGGATGAACTTGAAAATCTATCATTTTTATATCTCTGCGTGCTGAGTGGTTATGAAATAATTTACTATAAAACAACCCGTTTTATACTATTTGTCTTCATTTAGTAAAATGAAGTTTATAAAGCAAGCAGACACCATAAAGGTACAGAATTTCGATAGTAAAACCAAAGAGAAAAGGAAACATGGATCATTATTTCCCAATAGTATACGGGGAATAATTGTAGGCCCATCAAACTGTGGAAAAACAAATGTCATGTTAAGTATTCTCCTCGACTCTAATGGATTAAAATTTGAAAACGTTTACATTTATTCAAAGTCTCTACATCAACCGAAATATTCATATTTGAGAAGACTAATAAAGTCCATCAAGGGCATGGAATATAATGCGTTTTCAAATAATAGCGAAATTATACCACCCTCTGAAGCAAAACCAAATTCCATATTTATATTTGACGATGTAGCATGTGACAAGCAAAATAATATACGGGACTATTTTTGTATGGGCCGCCATAACAAGGTGGATAGCTTCTACCTGTGTCAGTCATATACTCATATTCCGAAGCACCTGATTCGAGATAATGCGAATTATTTGATTCTTTTCAAGCAAGACGAACTTAATCTAAAACATGTATATAATGACCATGTAAATTCTGATATGACATTTAATCAATTCCGAAACTTGTGCTCATCATGTTGGAAAGATACATATGGATTCCTGGTTATTGATAAGGATTCAAGTATTGATAAAGGAAGGTATAAGAAATCATTTGAAGCAATTGCACTGCTCAGTCGTCAAACATCCGTCTAAATGAATAGACCCTAAACCGTTACCGCTCTACTTGGAACTGCAACAACCCCCTTTTGAAAGTGCAACAGCCCGTTTTGAAAATACAACAGCCCATTTGAAAATACAACAGCCCATTTTGAAAATACAACAGCCCGTTTTGCCTGTTATAGAATCCAGCTCAAATATGAATATAGATGAAAAATTATTGCAAAATCTTATAAAAACAAAGAAGGCCTTAAAGCAAAAGTACATGTTTCTAAAGACGGGGAGAATTATGAGAGAAACAGAATTTGAAGATACTTTTAAACCCATAATTGAACCACTGAAATCGGTTACTAAAAACATTAAGAGTGAGGCAGTCAATAATAAAAATAATGATACAGTGGAAGATGTAAAAGAAACTGTCAAACGTCAATTACATTTTCAAAGTCCCTCAGACAAACTTCAAAGTGTAAAGAAGAGCTTGGAATTTTCATCTCCAGAATCAACTCTAGCTGAAGAGGAAGATGCTTCATTTAGAACACCAACTAACCAAAGTACCCCATTCAACCAATCGTCATACTCTGAATCTAATCGCGACAAAATCTATGGCCCATATTTCGATATGCAGTCAAACTCTATGAAATTAGGTAGTGCAAACTTTTCAATTAACGAACACGCGGATTTCGTTATCGATGATGAAATTTTCTCTGGAACGGATGGACTTAAGGAACTAATTTTCCGACAGAAACCTAAAAAAGATAGGTATACCGATTCAGACTTGAATGAATATCTTAGAATATTACAAAAAACAAAAGCCCACTTAAGAAACCATGATAGTACTCAACAAGTCAACGGTAATAAAGGATACAAGTACAAACATGTTATTCAACCTCTACTAAAGCATCTAACAAAGAAAGTTGGAAAATCATATTCTGTGTACTCTAATAATCCCGTCGATTATGTCTATTGGGATAATGTTAATGAACTCGTTGATAGACTAAGACTTTTGATCGCATCCCGAAAAGCTGGCAATAATAATCATCAGAATGAAATAAATTCTATAGTGGAAGAGCTGCGTGAATCAAACATCATTTATTAATGCCTTTCCCTACAATATACTATTATTAACAAAATGAGTGTTGACAAGTTCGGAAGGAGTTCCCGTCGCTTCCCTAGATCAGCAATTGGTCCTCAAGGACCTCCAGGTGGAGGTTTTAAACTATTACCAAGTGGAGATTTTAACATTGATGGAAAATGTCTAAGCAATGTAGGTGTTCCTACTTTACCTCATCAAGCTACCAATAAGGAATACGTAGATAACAAAGTATCCGCTCAAGATAAAGTCTTAAACAATCATCGCCAGTACGTAGGTAACAATTTTAATGCTATCATTGCAACCATAAGTGATGAGTCTTTAAAACTACGCAATATCGACGATAAACTAGAAAAAATGGATAAAACTTTAGAATCATACACTGCTGTGTTCAGGGATTTCGAGGACCGAATAACGAATTTATCGTCAAGGAAGTAACTCCATAAAACTTTACGATCACCACTGATTTTAAGACTTGGTCAATAAGAATGGAAAGTATATGCTCGAGAGGTATAAATATACCATAGTATCTAAACCCGTCTGTTTAGTACACACTGGGAATCTGACTTGAAAACATGTCTGGAATAAATACTTCTACAATCTTCGATGAGATTTTAAAGTTTCTAAAAACAAATCAACATGTTCTTCTGGACGAGCATTACAGTGAAATGATAGATTGTATTAATTTTCTAAGGAATTTTGATAACGTATCTTCCACCACTTCTGTTCATGGATGTCATTTTATCAACTGTCCTTGGTCTACAAATCTATGTCAAGAAGGACCAGATACTTGCGCATGTTATATGGTTGAAAGCAAATTGATTAGAATTAAGAATTTAATGTCATTATATAAAAGATTAGAAAAATAAAATACTATTTTAATGTAACTTTCTTTCGTTTTTTATTCATTCTATTACAATATGAGTAAGAGAAATGTTGTTGAGGAGCTACACAAACCTGCGCGGAGAAATTTCAATCGTCGGCGGGTTATCATCAAAGGATTTGATGATTTATGGCAGGCAGATCTCGTTGAGATGTTACCTCATAGTAAGCAGAACAATGGTTATATATATATCATGACTGTGATTGATACATTTTCAAAATACGCATGGGCAATTCCCCTACAAAGCAAGTCCTCGTCTTCTATTATACAGGCTATGAAATCTATTTTTGACAGCTCGCATCGAAAACCAGCAAATCTACAAACCGATGATGGTAAAGAGTTTTTCAATCGAAACTTTAAGGATTTAATGGCACAATACAAAATTAACCACTACTCAAGCTATAGTATATTAAAAGCATCAATTGTTGAACGTTTTAATCGCACCCTTAAGGAGAAGATGTGGAAAGAATTCAGCTTTAATGGTAATTACAAATGGATACCTATTTTGAGTGATATAGTAAAGACATACAACCACTCTACACATAGAACAATAAAAAGACGCCCTGTTGATGTGAATAAGACAAATGAAAAAGAATTACTATCAACCGTTTTCAAACATATAAAAGTTGTTCTGAAAGGAAAATTTAAAGTTGGTGATAATGTGCGCATCAGCAAGTTTAAACATGTTTTTGAAAAAGGCTACACCCCAAACTGGACAACGGAAATATTTAAAGTACGAAAAGTAAATCCAACAAGACCAATCACGTATTTATTAGAAGACTATCAAGATCAACCTGTAAGCGGAAGTTTTTACGAAGAAGAATTACAAAAATCTAAATTTCCCACTACATTCCTTGTGGAGAAAGTGCTGCAAACAAAAGGCGTAAACGTTTATGTTAAATGGCTTGGTTTCTCCAATGCCCATAATTCTTGGATAAATAAAAAACAAATGTTGTAAAAAAAAAAAAATGTTTTATTTCACCACTTTAATTAATATTCATTTTATAGGTTTGTCTCATCGATTTAAGATTCACTATTTGTACATTGTCTTCATTGTTTAATTCTCCCTTAGCCACGAATTCAACTTCTCCATTGCTCAGAATTCTTTCCTCTGAAAATTCGCGATACTCGAAACAGGATATATCCAGGCTGCGTTGTTTATAGTTACTATCATAGGTACAGCGGATAGTTAGTTCTTTATTTTCGTCAAATTCTAACTTAAAGTGTCTATAAAAAATATCTTTGCTCTCAATTATCCCGGATATTTCACTCTCTTTTTTTATTAAATCTTGCCTAAATCCTTCTATGGCCTCCTTTACAGAAACATACTTCTTCTCATTAATTCTTTCAGTTGTTGGTGTTATGATGTCATCATTCAATGTTGGTGCTGAACTGACATTGTTGTTGTTGTTGTTGTTGTTACGTGGCGAAACAGTCAATAAACGAAAAGATAAGTCAATTTGTACTGTATCATTGTTGGGTAAATTCAGATCAAATGTTACGTTGTCAGCATTATTCACATTTTTTAGGTCAACATTAAGCGGTAGACCATTAAGAAATAATGGAAACAGGGTTATAATCCATAGAATTGAATGCATTTTCCTTAGTTTTTCAACACCTCCTCTTCCTTTGAAATAAAGTATTGTAATAAAACAAATGAGGCATAAACTAGCACATTTAAACTTGGAAATGTGTAATACAGAGTGTGAATTATAAAGCGTACTTATACAAACTTATCAGCAGATTGATCTGGTGACGTAATCCCTGAACTATCGAACTTCAATTCTAAATCAGTATCTCTTACGGCACGGCTTTTTATTTTCTCTGATGCTCTCAATTTTAATGTTTCAACATCACCAAACGGACAATCAGCCGGGAAATTATTAGTTTTTCTTCTAGCTTTTGAGTTCTGTATAACCTCACCATACATTATTATATCACCACCGAACACCTGCAATTTAACATGTTGAAAGGCTTGAAGATTTATTGCTAGGCTTGCAATAGAACTTATACATTCTCCATTTTTCAAACGAAAAATCAAACAAGATGACCCATCTTCAGGTGTAGCATGGAGTTCACAAGTCGATCTTTTCATCATTACATCCGAGACTTTTATTTGTGTCCAACCAACTTCACAAGTACACAGGTTTTCACCCTCCCTTAACCTCTCACACCAAAACATTATTCCTTCTCCCACAAATCGACAATAAGTTATGCAAAAATTTTCCCCGTGTAAACCTGAACTTATAGTGTAAACTCTTCTTCTCTCATTCGTCCTACTCTCATAGAACATTGCATAATCTATAACATACAACTCACCAAATCATCTTCTTTTATATTAAATTAAATCATCATTCACCCCCTCTCCAGCTCTAGCAAACAAAGCAACACCAGTCTACCAGCTAGCAAACAAAGCAACACAAAAAAAAAAAATCCATCCACTACCTGACCCTGCACAAACTAGCACACCATCTCAAAAAACCATGCACATGCCCAACCAACCAACTCACAATTTATAAAAATTATTTTTTTTTTTGTTCAAAATTTCTTTTCGAATATTTCTTTTTCCAGCATTCGTTCACCCCCTCTTCAGCTCTAGCAACACAAAAAAAAAATCCATCCACTACCTGACCCTGCACAAACTAGCACACCAGCGCACCATCTCTCTCTCTCTCTCACCCACAGCGCAAATCGTTCACCCCCTCTCCAGCTCTAGCAAACAAAGCAACACCAGTCTACCAGCTAGCAAACAAAGCAACACCAGCCCATCCACTACCTGACCCTGCACACAGCCAAAACTAGCCCATAAATCTTCTTCCAGCGCACCAATCCCTAAACGCACATGCCCAACCAACCAACCAACTCACAGCCAAACAAAAAATCCTGTCCATTGACCTTACGCACCCAGCCAAGCAATAAATCACCACCTGCGCACCCAACCAACCAACTCACACCCTAGCCACACACCTAATCAATCAACTCTACCACCTACGCATAGCCACACACCCAGCCACAGCCATCTCACTCTATCTCTCTCGCACATTTTCTGTCTCTTTCTAGCACCGAATTCCCACTCCAAGTCGTCCCAATACCTACTCAGGAGGTTTATGTATCTACATAAGAAATATATGTTCGAAGCAAAAGCAATTATAAAAGTGTTTATATCTAATGAAATATGGTGGCTAGTGGTTGAATTCAAAAACAATGGTAGAATAATATTGTATATTGCAATGGTATATCGGGTTCCCAGATCACCGAAAAGAATATTCTGTGAAAAACTTAGTGAATGGATAGAAGACTTAGTTGATTTAGATAACAGGTTTATAGTTGTTGGTGATGTGTACATTGATTGGCTGGATGATCGTGGATTTGTGGGAGGTGCTTTTAATGAGTAAAAATCTCACACTACTATCAGCATGCGCCGACTGTCCTCATGTCTTTTAGAAGATTTCCACCTGCCTCGTGAAAAAAACTCTAACGAAGACGCTTGGAAAACCAATATCTAGAATGAAATCCACAGTCTAAAACTAGTCCTTTGCTTTCCCATTATTCATCAAACAACTAGATTTGAATTAATATCCTTAAACAACTTTCACTGATTGAGAAGCGTGAGAAAAGTCATAACCAATAACACAACACATCGCACTTAACCCAATAAAACACCATACCACGTCAATCGTTAACAATTTATGCCATCTCCTATACCCAACACTACCCAAATAACAGACAAAAACTAAATGAAAACAAATATACGATCCCATTGCCACTCCCAGGCGTTTTCAGTTCGACCCAGAGGCAGCGCAGGTTACATTTATCTACATATCTCAACTCCTGAAGTAGCTGTGATCGTTGAAATAACAAATAATTAAGTAGCTCCAATGTTATAGACAGAAAATACTAAAACCACCAAAACGATAAAACCCAACGGTAGGTAGGTACTACACCCAAAAACGCATGAAGTGATGCACCATGTAGATTGTTTACTCACATGGCAATCAACGACCGAAACCCAAACATTCGAAGTCATTTCGATTCTATCCTAAATTTCTGTGATTTTGTAATTTGAAACTCCTATCCCGGTCATGTGTCCTGTCGCAGGATCGACGATGTACGACGACATATGACAGACGAGCGAAAAGTGGGCATGACTAAAACTGAATCTGTTGAAATATCCTTGTACACATGAGATGGGACACTTCAGTGACTTTTTTTGTCTATTTTTTATTTTCCATTTTTTATGTGAAGAATTTCACTTGCTTCGCATGTTTGTCAGATTGGAGAAGTAATTTTGACAATTTAAGGTTTTTTTTTTAAGGATACAGGGGTATGACTTTTTGACACATAGCAGATATCAATTTAAATTGACAGTCTGTCTGGTAAAGTCGTATACAGTATGGGAGGGTCTATTTTTTTTTTGTGTTGTGTTTTATGTTTGTCCTTTTTATGGAGAAAATTTATTTCTTTAGCTGGATATGGAATTGGGAGGACTTTTGTAAGTCATAAAGTTACTGCTGGATTGGTCATTACGATGGGTTGTTGTTGTATATCTTTGTGGATGGATAGTCGAATTTTATGAGGTAGAATGTGAAGGATGGCTCTTTTATTTTTAGTGGTAGTATTTTGTATCACAATATTATATAAGGAAAATTGACCATCAGAATTCCACTGTTCAAGCAATCACTTAAATTAGTGAAATTATGAAATTATCTAGTTGTGTAGTTCGCAGTTGCTACGAGTGTAATAATTCCAACCAAGTTATTATCGTTGTATAGTTTTTCAAAATATGTAACACAATAAAGATTTGATATTGATTTAACCAAAGAAGTTAAATGTGATGAATTTAGAAACTGCTGCTTTGGATAACCTAAGTGTTTGGCTTTGCCTTTGATGACAAATTTATAGCTGCTGAGAACGTCAATCATTCGCCCAATTCCAATAAAGGAGGAATAAAAAATAACATTGAAAATTATAGACCAATAGCGATCTTGTCAACGGTTGAAAAATGTATGGAGGAAGTGATAGTTAGTCGACTAAATAGTTGCATGGCCAAACACAAAGTGCTACAAACAAACCATTATGCATTTCAAAAAAGTAAGAGTATGTACCGGACCTTAATTGGGTTAATTTAGCAATACGATTAATACTGCTCTAATGCCTTATTATGCTATATTGCTATTGACCGATTTTAGCAATGCGTTCTATACTCTGAGCCATGAAACTGGAAAGTGTCAGCAGAAATGGCTTGAGAGGAGTAGGCCGCCTAATTGCTATATCTAAGATCTAAGATCAAACTGATAGAACGATAAAATTTAACATTTCGGGTACAGTAAAGCAGAGAAAAGCAGCCGAATATGGTGTACCACAAGATTCCAAATTGGTCACTTTTCTGTTTATACTGTTTATCAACAAACTTTTGCTATTATTTAAAAAATGCGCTGCTTTGCTTATTGCTATGAATGCCGATAACATTATACAATCGTGGTAAAAAAAACAAGCACTCACTGCCTTGGAAATACTGCAAGATGAATTCAACGCTGTCTCCAATTCTGGAGTCATGATAACGGATTAGTTACAAATCCATCCAAAACGAATGGTAAAAAACGTTCGTTCTTTTCGCCTCTCTGTGAAGGATTTTTGCCCATGCCCTATGTATGCACAACTCGTATAGAGGAGAATCGGGTAAAATTCGGGATCGCGTCTGCATTTTGGGCATGTTAACGGACACGTCTGCTTGATTAAAGGCCCCCAAGACCACAATAAACCACTCTCTGTTGTCCCTAATACCATTTCGCTCCCCAAATAATAACGCCAGCATTATTTATTTATGTATTTCTTTGTTGTCACCAAAGAACATAATCTTTCATAGACATAAGGTCATAACATTACAAATTTAAATAGGACAAATAGGAAATTATAAAGTAAACGTAGAGCAAAAAAACTATGACTGAACATTATCAAGTAATTTTCTTTTTAAGGTGGAAATCGACAAGTTAAAATCTATTGAACTGAAATTAGCATTATACGATATAATTAAGCCGTTAATTGATGAAGAGCGACCGTAGTTTGTACAAGAGTGGTCTATACTCTAAAAAATCTAGTGCATCGCAGGTTGAAAAATGGAACATTTATGTTGAGAAGGCTTAGGTTAGAACATCTATTGAGTCAATCTCACCTATTAGGGACAAACACAACTCTAGCCACAGTTCTCCTAACTTCTAGTGACTATATGCTTATCAATTCTAACCTAGATATAAAGGGGGTAAGTTGCTTAAGTCAAGCCAAGGAAGTCCTTTAAGAGCAAACCTTAGGAATCGTTTGTGAATTGATTCAATTCTATTTATGTATATGAATTCTATAGTACGGATACTAAACTATAGAGGCGTATTCTAACACAGATCTAACAAAGGCTACATACAAAGTTTTAATAGCAGAGATGTTAGAAAACTCACAAGCATAGCGGCTTAACATTCCCCATGTTCTATTTGCCTTGTTTGTGATAGACTCCACATGGTAATTAAACTTAGTGGCAGTAAAGTAAAATCTCCACGTATGGCTGAACGCTGCGCGCTCACCGCCCTCTATCTCAAAAATGGTTGAGCGCATGAAAAAAATTATTACAATGAAATTTGTTGCAAATTTTATGCTCTACAATTTTGTAGTAGATATTAACATCATTGGGGCAACAGAAACTGAGATAATCGCGAAAAACTGATTTTGTTGTCCTTTGACCTCGAATAACTTACGACGCAGATACGAGATTTTATGAGACTTTTGAGAGAACATTTAGAACACCAAAATTAAAGTATATACCAAAATTCAGCTTATTATCTCTCATTCCGAGATTTACCCCTTTTTTATGCTAAAATGACTGGACTAATAAAGTCATCTATCATATTCATACTTCATACATAACCATGCCATTTATCCTGTATTGTACAACGAAAATCCTGTAGAAAAATGACTCCTGTGTTTTTCAGAAAAACCCTGTAAATATCCTGTAATTATCCTGTTTTATTCCAATTGACTTAAAAGCTTTGAAAACGCTGTTGAACGAGTGTTCGCAATAGAAAGTTAAAACGTTAAAACCCATTCTCAGGCCTGAGATCAAGTTTAACATGTCGTGCACTGCATGTGCAATGTGCATTGACTTTTATCATTGAATAAAAATTAAGCCTATCATGCTGCGCAACGACCGACGGACGTATAGTCGCTAACTAGCTTCGTCATCGATGACCTCTTGCAGATGGCATTTATGCCTTGTATTTAAAAAACGTATTTTTTTTTTAAATTTTGTAATAGTGTGTGTTTATTAGGGGTAGCCACGAGCATTAGCCTTCCAGGGTTAAACTCTTGATCGAAGAATTGGTCGAACTGAAGACGATTTAGACAACGAAACCATTGACTCTGATTAAATTTAAAATCGGTATTAAAATATTCATTCATTCATATTTACAATGTAAATTTACTCTTACTATATGTGGGGGCAGTGGCTCAGTCATCAGTGGTTACTGCTGGACTACTGTGCAAGGGGCACCAGGTTAGATCCACGAACTTAAGGTTTTTTCCACTAAGTCACATCTCGCGAGTTTCCGACAAATATCGGAGAGTATAAAGAGAAAAATATCCTGTAATCTATACTGTATTCGGAAAAATAAATCCTGTGAAATAAAAAATTTTCTTTGATTTTTCCTCTTTTTCCTTGAAAAATAAATCACGCAAAAAACATAAATGTAAAAAAAAGCCAAGTTCTTTTATATAGCAAACAAAAATAAGTGTGTAACTAATCAGCTAAGAAATGTAATGAGATCTAAATGTACGCCAAGTTCTTAGTTGAAGAAGGTTAAATGTTAAAACAAATTGGTAGGTTTACTTGGCAAGTTTTTCGTCTATAACATCATTATACAATAAAGAATTTGAAAACTTGACCAGGTCTTCTTCTATTCATATTTTAAGTGGGCAAATTCCACGCCCCTTAAATGGACAATTAATTTTTGATATTTCTCCTTTCGTTCACTGCAAGTCCTATCGCTTTACCAAAATTTCAACATTCTACGGCAACTGGAAGTGGCCCAAAGAATTAATAACCGATTTTCAAAAGTAGGCGTATACCACGCCCCCTGAATGGAAAATCTCAAGTTTTGGACTTTTCCCAGTGTATGCACCACAGGATCTAGCATTCTGCAAAATTTCACGATTCAAGGATGGCCGGAAGTGCTTCATAATTTTGATGATCATCATCTAAGTGAGTGAGTGAGTCATTTACGGTTTTTGAGATTTTTGAAGTCCTGTATGTTGAGAACCACTAATGCTATAGAGATGAAACTTGGTGAGGTGGACGTTTTTAATGAGTTTGTTAAATGTGTCAAGTTTTTGGCTTAATTGGTTCCGAAGTTAGAGGGGGGGTCGGAAACAGCCTGAGTTTGTTCCTGTAAAAAGGGTAAGTGCCTTTACTAGAGAACTTGGCTGGGGCACTACCGTGCCCTTTGATGGCATGCTTATTCATACAGGAAACTAAGTTTTGATCTTTAAACTAAAGAACCGTAGGTTTTGAGTAAAACAAATGTTGAAGCGGTTGTCCCTATTCAAATGACCTGCAGTGTATCTATTCGCTATTATGCTCAAGGGGACTTACTCATACTATATAAGGTCAAGGAAGAAAAATTGCAAAATTGATAAAAGTAGGTACCAAAGATGTATACACATTATATATTATTACATCGTGAATTACTTCTCTCTCTCTCTCAAAAACAAACTGGATGATAATCAAAATGAAACCCGAGGAAAATATTCAAACCCTGCATGATATTACATGCCTCTGTACATACAAACTTAACCTGTGATTGCTTTTTAGAATTTTTAAACAAAATCATATTTGTGTTCGAGCTGTAAGTATTTATGTGCAGCCCCAGCACTTCATAACTTTTATATTGTAACGCCACCTGTTATTAAACAAAAAATACACCATCTAGCTATCTGGATGGAGAGCAAACAATTACATTTTTCCGACACAATAAAAAAAACCGTTGTTGAGATTCTCCATACCGAACCAAAGTCCACATAGTTTGCGGTTCTGTTTTATTAAATACTGCTCTTTACCATGAAGAATACCTACCTAAATATTATCTGAAACCGCACATCTGCATTTTTTTTTTTTTTTTTTTTTTAATTTTAGGTTTTATAGCTTCGTTGGTAGATACCCTTCATTTTTGTATTCTTCAACAAATTATTTAAATGTTTCATATAAACGTGAAAATATGTACATGTATATAGGAAGGTGCATGCATGAGGGCTAGTACTCGTATTTGAAAAGGATATGCAAACAATGGCGGTTAGCGTCAGCGTTCCACCATCGCAGCGCAGCACATCAGAAATGCTTCACGAAAAACAATTTTCTGGTAGGTATGCCCTTTCCTCGTATCTACATTCTACAGCCAACTATATGAAAAGTTGATGAAACCAAAGCTGGGATGGATAGATGAGGCTAGCAGTATGCGATGAAAACTTTTATTATTTCTGGCGTCTTTTCGGTACGCAAGGCTTCAACAGATGAGATTTAATGAAATTTTAAATCCGCGACCTATAAATATAACCCCGACCAGCAGAACAACGAAGGCGAGTGTTTTTGTCCATTGTTATGAAAGTATGTAGTTCTAACCGATGCCAGTTTAGAGGGAAGATCTTCGTAGCCGTCTAAATAGTTGCTCCCATTGTTATTATGCAGTGAGAAATAGATGAAAAATGAAAGACAATAGAAAGCGCTATGTGATTCTCATTCTAGCACAAGCAATTTTGTTCACTTCTAACTTAGATTAATAAATTTGGATGAAGAAGAAGAGGCAATTAGACCAGCACCCAGGTATAAGAGATAAAAGTTCTTTGAAGTGGGAGGAGTGTGCCTGCATGGCATAGAATTTTATTCAAATTAAATGATTGCAGTCTTAAGGTGTTTCCGTATTTTCAATCTAAAAAAAGTAAGAAGCTGAACAAAGGAACTTACCCAATTTGCTTTCAGTAAATGAGAAATAAATAAGTGGCGAAAATACAGGATTTGTAATGTGCGGCTGGTCTGATACCGATGGCGAAGATCTAAGAAAATTGTGTTCGGATACGTATAACTTGAAAAAACACCGAATCGATTGAGCTAAAATTTACAGGCAATCTTAGGTAGGTATTGTTCCACAAGACCACAAGTGCACCTGTAAAGATTGGTCAAAATTGAACAAAGGGGCGAGACACCGCCCAGCCCAGACAAAAAAAAGCATTCAAAATCTTATACATATCTCGAAAACCGACAAATCGATTGAATTCAAATTAATAAATGCAAAAAACATCTTCTATCATCTCTTGATTGGGGTGAAAATCGATGACGTTATAACTCGATAACCGCTGGGCCAATTCTCATGATTCCTTTTTTATTTTGTCCGTAAAGAAAATTCCATAAAATCGATTTATTCTCAGTTTTCTCATTTTACGAAAGAACATTATTATCTAAGACATCCTATAAGCAATACTATTCCTATACAGCCAAATATTATATAAAAACGTTGGTGCGTATGTAAGTCCGATAATGGCAGCTGAACCACTGAATTTTCCTATTTAAAAAAAAAAAATATTGAACAAAAATATCAAAATCTCAATCAAATATCAATCTTGAAATACATATTTAAAATAACTATTTTAGGCAGAACAACGTTAGCCGGGTCAGCTAGTTTAGCAATAAAAAATATTACGTTTCTATCCAGAACAAAAAATGATCTACAAATCGAGAGGTCGTGGCGCAGTTTACCATTTTTTTCGATCTTCTCTTTCTAATCTTTCATCGAGTATGGAGTTTGGCGTAGGTAAAAATGTTACCTCGACCAGTGCCAATGTTCTGTAAATATTGCACCGATATTTTAATCACAAAAACGATGGAAATTAAACCAAAATCTCATAACACATCAAACTCGGGGTTGCCAGTAGAAGTAGAATTATTCTTTTTAGAATTTTAAACAAAGTTGTAAAAAGATTATTATTAAGTATTAGACACTAGGCCATTGAATTTAAAACTTTTATTTACTGTTCTATTAAAATCTTACCTACTACCTATATCTCATTATCGTTCTATAAAAAAATCTTACTTTCCAAATGTGGCACCCTATACTCTTCTTATTTGCGCCACTAGATATATTATCGACATGGTGATCGACAATTGCATAGTGTTCCGATGACAAACATCTGCGTAGTGTACCGATGACAGATGTGAAGTTTGTGATAAAAAAAAAGTAGAATCGAAGTAGCCGCCGACCAAGATGGTCACGGTTCACAAATAAAGAATTAATACAAGTTTTAATCCTCGCGTTTGATTTTATTTAAAACTTTTAGCCGCGTGGTCGCGATAAGAATCTTTGTTATAAAAAGTTTAATGGATTAATGCGCAATTATCTACTATTTTGTTAAAAAACATACTTACTATAATTAATATTCTATAAGAAAAAAACGTTATCATTACCGTACTAATTAAACCTTTCAGTACTGTACAAATTAGAAATTAGAAAAAGCTGTATGTAAATTAGGATCTAGACATAAAAGGAAGCGCAGAATTGAATTCAAATTACTCGATTTTGGTATTTCGGCTGCAGGAGGAAGTTATTATTCGTCGGTCCAAAAATATCAAAATTGATAATTTTCCAGACGTCCCCCTTTTTCATACAAAAATGCTGTTTGTCCCCCTTAATACAAACCACTGTACCCCTTATTAAGTCAAAATTCAATAAAAGAATACATTCAATTTAAAACTTTGAAAATACTTTCTTTTAATATTTTTAGCAAGATTATCTGTGAACACATCCATTTCAAGTGCTAGAAAACTATATTGCTTTTGTTTCTCATTCGTTTTTAGTGAATTATTCTTTAATTTTGTTGTTTTGTTTTCTCATTCATTTTTTTTAGTTGAATACTTATTTATTTACTTTTTATTTTCTTTTGTTTCTCTTAAATAAGTATGTACATAAATAATTTTGATGCTTTTTCCTAATATCTAGAAATAAAATAAAATATGTACCTAGACAATAAGACATACATATACATAAATGTAGATAATCAAACTTATTTTTATTTCACATTTTTTTTACTCTGGTGTTTAAAAATAAAAAAAAATATGTTTGTCCCCATTTTCGAACACTTGTCCCCCCTAGAAAATTCATGATATCCCCCTTTTCTTATCTTTTAATTTGGCAACCCTACTTACGCATTGTTTATGATAATCTTGATTTCTTAATTTAAAATCTTTATCTCTATAGCTATATATAAAACAAAGTGGAAAAAACTGTATGTTTCCCTCTGTGTCGCCCGTAATTTTCAACCAATTTAGTTGATTTTTTTTTAAATGTCGGGCGATAGGCCAAATAAATTCAAAATCGGACAAAGGGGCGTGGCACCGCCCATACAAAAACAATTCAAAATCGTATATCTCTAAATCAACCAAAACTAATTTAACAAAAGAAATGTACATTTTTATACCAATAAAATATATCTAAGAAAATTGATTAAAATCGGACAAAGGGGCGTGGCCCCGTTCATACAAACAACATTCAAAATTGATTATCTCGAAAACCACCGAATCGATTGAGCTCAAACTTGCATTATAATCTTAAGCTTCTATGGGGTGAAACTCGATGACGCTATATATCTCGATAACCGCTGGCCCGATAAAGCGGCTATATTTGAATTTTCTGAGAAAAACTAAGTACCTGACCATGTTTAGAATGCTTATGTTGTCTTAAATATGTATTTCGATCAAAATCGTTAGAGCGTTTTTTTGTAAAATTATGCTGACAAATGTTACAACTTTGGATTGCACTGTTATTAAACTGTTTAAGTGTAAACTGAGTACGAAGTATTCTTCAGGATATAAACAATACCTATCTAGCAGTTACATTTTCATCCAAATCGAAAATGGAGTTTTTGAGATATATGCTCATATCTCGAAAACTAAAGTAAAAGTACTATAAAAAACATTATTCATTTCTTGAATTATTAATTTTGACTTGAAACATTTTTGGTATTAAAGTAAAGTACCATTTTTTGCGATTGGGGTGGAAATCGAAGGACGCATTCATGGTTCAAAAAACAGTGTTTTGCAACTGTTTAGCTCAAAACTGAGCAAAAATGGCATTTTTGAGATATGAGCAGATTTTAAAAGTACTATTACATATCTAGAAAACTACAGAACTGATGAGCTCAAATTTTAAGAAAATATTGGTTATTGAACGTAGGGGAGGTAGGTATCCCCTATAAAAAAAAAATTAATTTTAAATGCTATTTCTCGACACCCATGGGAGCTAAATTTGTAAAATTATAGACATTGATGTGCATTGTTCAAACAAACAACTGCGCGAAGTGTGGGTTGGATTGGAAAACGGGCCATGGCACCACACTTACAACAAAGTTATTTAAATCACTATATCTGAATATAAATATATATATCAGGTTCGATCCGCGGAAAAACACAAATTACATCTTAAGGTTTTTTCTACTGCGCCACCTCTCGCGAACGTTTGTCAAACATCCGAGAGTATGACTGTCCTGAAAAAGCTTCTCAATTCAGCCGTTCGGACTCGGCATAAAATTGTAGGTCCCTTCCATTTGTTCCAAAAATAGAAACTCACACAAAACGAATGGTTGCGAGAAGCTAGGCCTTGGGTGTCTACCGCCTGTTGCGCCGCCTATTTTTTTTATATCTGAATATTGCCTGATTGAAGCATGTTACAAAATTTGGCGGGATTGGATAAACGGGCGTGACACATCTCATAGCAAAAAAATACATTTCAAACTCTATTCTTCGACAGCAATGGGAAAAAATATATCTAGACAATACAATTCGTTGGCAGAGGTCTGAGGAAATATCGGTGAAGCCAACGGAGTACAGAATCAGTCCGAACCGAACATATCGGTTAAATAAAACGGACCGCAGACTATGCTAAGAGGGTAGATATATGCGTACTGAAAACCAAAGCAAAGGATCACCGAAGAGCTTTGCTTCTACGGCATTTGTCGCAGTTTTGGCATTTATTATTTTAGTATAAAAAATGTTTAACAGCAACACTGCCAAATTAGACCGTTATATCCTAGCTGATGTGGAAAAAGCCTAAAACATGTTGGAAATCAAATGGAGAACAACTTCGTTATGTTATTACCTGTATTCGGCTTAAAATGACATTGTCTACAGTAGGGCCCTCTTTCCAATAACTAAGGGGAACTCTATGCTAGACCTTAACCATACGCCCTGCTCTAAACCACATAGACTTTCACTCTATAATAACAAGAGAATATTATTGGACGGCCTTGGGTCAGTGATTGGTGTGCTGGACCACTGAGCGATTGAGGTTTAGCCACAGAAAAAATACAAATCACACCATAGACGACCATTGCTTTAGAATTGTTTACATTTTCATCTCACCTTCAATGTACCTAGTCCTTGAGAGAAAAATTATTATCTAAGACATTCGGGCCCATTTGCGCTGACAGGGTTTAGAAGAGATGATACAATGAGCAACTAGCGAACTGCACAAAGATATTCATCGAAAGAAAAACTGCACTATGGTCGTTTGAAGTGGCAAGGACGTGTCTAAATACTGAGGTCCTATATGTCTTCAATTTATAAAAGTAACATAAAACAAGTAATTTTTAAGTTCTTTTTTTAACATTAACTTCTTTACGCTCGTCCTCGTCTTCTTTTGTTATCTCTACCGAAGCCCTACTTCTTCGTTGTGTCGTCACTATCCTCCTGGTTTACCGCGCATTTATAAAAATTATACCATTTATAGAATCAAGCAACTGTCAAGTTGTGTCCTACAATACCGCCTATAAAATGAATCATTATGTTGCTAACGTATTAATTTGCCTCGCTTCCCTTCGACTGAGTGTAATTTTTTAATGACGTCCAAGTGTTCAAATGCAGTAAAAAAAACGTTTAAAAATATCTCAGTGATCTCTTTTTATTTTTTTCTTCCTCATAATTCCTATAATTTCCTTTCAACTTGTCAAACGCCGAAATGAAATAAATTGATGATCACTCGTTAGTATTTACTCAAAGTTGAGGCAACAAAATAAACTGTGCAACGTTTAAAAAAAATAAAAAATTCCTAAAAATACCCATTTTCACCCCATACAAGGATTCCGTAATCATCCACTATTTGCTAGAAGTTCATGCACTTGTTTCAACCAAATCGATCGTAAATAGTTCAGAACACATCGCGCATATATGTAAAGGGTTTCCCAATAGTACATCGACGCCAGGAGGAGGCACACACAGCCCGAACTACACCATAATAATAAAGATGAACGAGATGACTTTTTGATGATGACAATGATGATGGGTTTATAATAAGCACACCAATAATAAATAGAGCTGTCTAATAATCTTTCACATATGTGCTTGTCTCTGCACTTTCGATGGTAGTACCTCATTTGACAAGACCAACCTAACCCCATCTATAGTGCATTTGATGAAATGAGGATATGACAAGTTTTTGGAAAACTAATTTCGATACCGTGTGAAATTTCGAAAACTCAAAAGGGGAGTAGCGTTCAATAAATGTTTTCGTTTCGCTTCAAACCCAAACAACTAGCCAGTGATGCATGCTGCGATTGAAGCAGATCAACAAATTAACGCCACACATCTCAGAATGTCACGTTTTGCGTCTCGTTTAAGTCATTTAAAAGCCATTTTCATCGTTGCTCCCGTTAGATATTTAAATTATTTTTTTTTATCCAAATGGGAATTTAAGTGGTACTTCCATTATCACTGAACCGTGCACTGTACAAGCGTACACTGCGCTGCTGCAGTACATTCAAAGGAGTGTGAATGTGAACGCAAAGAAAAGTATTAAGAAAAAAAGAATACTCAAAACCCCTTTCGTTTTTTAAGTGCAGTTTAAAGGCTATGAACTGTGTATATATACGTACTTGGAGCTACCAGCAGTATCAAAGGGGCGAAATTGTTTGCGACCACTTACGACCGATTATCGATTGCCTTCAGAACAACTCTCCCATATCACAAAGGATGAGATTGCACCACTTAAAGAAATTTTCCCTTTTTATTAGATTTTTGAAAACGTACTTACAATAATCCTTTGTGACATCAAATTTTATTGGTATCTTGGATGTGCTGTAGAGACTCTTACCTAAGTCATTCTATGACCTCATTCAACGGGAGGTGTTATTTCGGGGGGCAGCATTTTCTCGATGTCGCCAGGTTTCTGCATCTGCACAGTGGTTATAAATTTCGTTCTTGGTTCTGTCCAGAAATGCCGACTCAAAAATGTCCATTTAATAAAATAACTGCATGAAAATGCAAACAGAAAAATTATTTTAAATTACTTGTGCATTCGAGCAAGGCTGGACTTTATTTGCTAAAAACGTTTCGACCTATGTTAACGTTTGTGAATAATGTCAGGCAATTGACAGCCTTTTCTGAGTAAAAAGTTGTTGGGCTACAGCTTAATCAGTACACCTTCAGTTCTGAAATTTCACAAGCTCATGAAAGCAAATATGTAAACGCCTGGTCTAGCATGGATGACGTTCGTATCTATAACACTCTTGAGGCATAAAGTGTGTTTAGGTCCATGTACACAAACACGTCAAAATAGGTAGCACATGGAGTATTTTTTGCTCCATATATCTATAACATGAAAATACGCGCAAAAAGTTCAAGAGGACAGAACTCTCCGTAGTTTTACTCGAATTTTTCTATACTCACAAGACAAACAACACGCGCATAGGAACAGCATTGCTGCATATCTAAAATGACAAAAAGTCGTTGAAAGGACTGTAGGCGTGTATAAATACCTACTGTCGACAACACTCTTGTAGTACTTTCAACACTCAAATGACCATCGTCCCTTTTTATGTTCGTGTCAAGTGTTTGAGGAGGGGTTACACTATTTCCGCATCTAATCCAGAACTCTGTTTACTTGTTCTTTGAGTTCTTTGTTAGAATAATGAAAATAGAGAATCATATTTGAAAGTGTAGAAAAACAGGTAAAAGAATACCTGTTGGTGAGTTTTGAGAGAGATGTCAAAAAGAAATTGTTGCATTGAGATCCTTAAAACTAAAACAAATATTAAGTCAAGTTGTATCGGTAATTAAATGCCGTTTTATGGTGTTCAAACTACCATGGCAATCTGAATATTTCATTGGAAAGTCTATGATGGAGTTGCAAAAATATTCTTCAAGAACAATTTGTGGTTAAAAGGTAGGCCATCTGTGGCCTATTTCACCAACTTACAAATTTGTATTTACAAGTAGTTTTTGACAAGTAAGTACACGTGGTGAAATTGAATGCTTCTTGTTTCTGGCTTCTAGGTGGTTTGCTTGGGGGGAACGGGCGATTCTTCTCTTTATTTTATTAGGCACTATAGGCCAATGTAAAAACGATATTCGTTTGTTGGACAAAAATTGCCTCGTTCTTTGCCACAAGGGATTGTGTGGTCGCAAATTATGTGTAAAAATTACACGTGTAATCCGCCTATTTTAAAGCGAAGGAAAGCTGTCACAATATGCACTGATTAAGGATAAATTAAATCACTCTTACCTCCAATAAAAATTAACAAGATTTAGATTTCGTCGCTCGGATAAATTAATGTCGTATGTGTAAAATTGGGGGTTTTGAGAATTAAATGCAGTTTTGCTTTTACAATTTTTGTTTTTCATGTTCTGAAATCCGTTTTTCGATAGCTGCCTTAGTTTTCAAGATAACCAGCTGTCATTTTGTCGTATGTGCAAGGTCACTAACGTTTCAGTAGTATTTTTGTTGTATGTGCAAACATTTTGCACATACAACAATTAATTTATACAAAAACTGTGTATTCTTCATTTGGGAAAATAATGTCGTATGTGCACTTTATTACTGCACAATGCACATACAACAATTGTTTAGTCAGATTCGGGAAAATGTTTGTCGTATGTACCATAAGATAATACACAGCGGTGTGTAATTTCAGGCGCATTCAGGATGTCGTGCAGATCGGATGGGTTTTATGCGTACCTATGTATTTTGAATTATGAAAGGTATAGCTAGTAGTAATCAAATGTGTTTATTTAACTCCTTTAGTACGCGCCACTAAATATTGGGAGACGAATTACTTCCTGGTCCATCAGGTTCGACAAATGCGAATTCCAAGTAATATTATTACCTAACACAAATTATATTTATGTGTACGTACAATATCTTATTATTTCTTAGGTAAGAAGCTACTCCGGCTTAGTGACGAATATTTTTCCCCGAATGATGAAGCCGATAATCCTACCTAGTAGGTATTATTGTATTCCCAGTTTTACAGTGTGCACTTAAGTATAGTTTGAGTTTGAGTGGCGACGACCAAATAAGTGTCACTTATGTATATTTTGCGTTTCACAGTTATTTCAAAATATGTACTCAAATCAAATGGTACAAAAACTTGGCAGCACTTAAAAACTTTCTTCTACAGCATTATTTGAAAATTTATTTGAATTTCAAAATGGATTGTAATCGCCAAAGGACGCCTAACTTTAGTGAAAACGACGTCAAACTACACCACTAAACAATTCGTTATTATTCAAACTCACTTTCAAAATCTAAATCATAATCTGAATCCATATTAACAAATCGTTATCATATATTTTAAGTATTAAATCAACAGATATATTTTATTTTATTTTCCACAAAATTCAATATAAACGTCAACTCGTTGGCAGCTGAGTAGCTTGCCACCCCTGTCAGAGTTACGAAAGGTACAACTTAAGTGTCCAATGTTGTTTTGTACAACCAAAAAATTTATTTAATAAATGTTTTGTGTTTTCTCATTACCAAACAAAATTATTTTATTTGTTTCATTTCAAATTCGATTTGTTTTTTGTTTGTCGTATGTGCTAAAATTGTGTCGTATGTGTTTGGGTGACAAACAGATTTGGTGAAAACGTCACATACGACAACGGCATTTTGGGCAACATTGGCTCTAATTTCTTACTTAATTAGAATATTGGTCTGATTTTAACGTTATTCAGTTGACAAATGTTTTCTGCATAAGTCATTTAATTTTTAAGAAAATCTACCGTAGGGTTTTTAAGAAAAATTTTTTTTAACTTTGATCGCGTTTTCCCAAAAGTAGTAAAATGTAACATACGACATTTATTTATCCGAGCGACGATTTGTGTCTTATAAAGACTGGTCCAGGCTCTCTTAACTAAATTATGTTTAGTTTTGCAGATGCTTGGCAGCGTTTTCACTCTCGTGATATATTTAGGATTGGTAGCGAAATTTATCACTGCTGATTGAATATAGTATTTCTTTTTTCTTTATTTTAAAACTAAAGGATAAAAATTTTTACTAAATTAAAGTAAGTACATTAGGAATTTAGCACGCGGTTTTATGTACATATAATTATCGACGATGGATGCACGGACTGTCACTTTATATTTCACCAGCCAAAAAAAGAAAAAAGGCCACCCATTGGGGTTGCACTGATTATATACCCGTGGCTTGGGGCGAAGTAAGGTGAATAAATGACTAAAGTGTGGTGTCATTCGACATAACTATACTAACTAGTATTTTCAAATTTAAATGGCAAATATAAAAATGCTGGTGCATTAGACACCTGGGGCCTGTAACACAAAACTACAAGTCTACAGTAGGGTGGGTCGAAAAATTAAATTTCGTCCGATCGTTTTGGAATAGCAACCAAAATGTGACCCCAAGCTTTAAAATGCGTGTACATATTTTTAAAAATTTTTTTTTTTCTTGTTGGTCTACCCGCGCATTTCATTTGAATATGAGGATATTTTGTGAAATCTGACACAAATAGGTTGATTTTATTAGAATCCGAATTGTTTGCCAAATAAATTAAAACGTACCTTGCGTTAAAAATGTAAGCATTCATAGTATTTATTTACTGTTAACAAACCTGCAAATCGAAATAAGGACAATAATCTTCGTACCTGAACATGAATTCGTACAGTAAACTGGGAAGGTGCAGCCCAACAACTAAGCATACGAAACTGTATTTGGATGTGGGTTTGTCATACGCGGCAGAGTTAGCCAAAAAGTATAGAGCTATCGTCATATTAGTGAACGACTTATGATTATCCGCATCAAGGCTAAACTCGCGAACATCAGCCCCATTCGCCACTGAAAAAAAAGGACCACGCTACCAAAGAAAGTGTCCATAAGAGCTCCTCGAAATAAAATTCGAGCAATACCAGAAAATCGAGGTTAATATTATAACCTATAGGAAGTTTGAACTGTAGTATAGACAAGGAGAACATATTTGGTAGTAGAGTTGGTAAGTCTGGCAATAGACATCCATTTCCTACTCCATATCTCAATATTCATAGGTCATTCAGTGATAACGCTGACAACACAACAGTAGCAAACGCATCAAAACAAGACGCGTATAAAGCTGCGCGCGGTGTGAAAGAGGACTAGAGCTGCTCCCAAGCTCTATATACTAGCAAAAGATACGGGATCAACATCCGATCCTCAGGAAGAAAAAGAATGAGCACGATAAGCCTACGGTTGAAGAAATTGTGAGATGCTATTTCAGAAACAATGTACGGAAGTCTTACCAAAATATAAAAAGAATGTCCTAGGGCAAAAAATCCCGTACGGAATCCTGTAGAGATACCCAGCGAAACCTTGTAATGGAATCACAGTCGGTGCTGAGAATGTGGAAAACTATTTTCGCAGACTATAATGTCGACGAAGACCAGAAGCCCGTTTTTTGGTAGAACGTACCATTCAATATATAGACGGCCAGCGTGGCGATCTGATTGGTCCCTATCAGTGTGGTTTTAGGCCAGTAAAGTCTACCGTCGATCAAATGTTCACACTTAAGGAGATCCTGGAAAAAACCCAAGAAGACCAATTCGGTACTCACCACCTTTTCATCAATATAGAGACGAGCTATACAGAGCTTGCCATGTATAGTTTTGGTATCCCTGCAAAACTCGATCGTTTCTATAGGCTGATGACGAAGAAAGCTCGCTGCTCAAGGTGGATTTAGACAAGTTGACGCTCTGCCATGCGACTTCTTCAACATCATATACTTGAAATAATTGTCCGAGACTCACATCTCACAGGCCAACACCCAAGACACGATCTTTCAAAAGTCTGTCGAATTACGAACATACGCCAATGATATTAACATAATTGGTAGACCACAGTGAGCTGTCACTGGTAGGTTATCTAGTACAGAAACGGAGGTGGCTAAAATGGTTCTAGCGGTCAACGAGAGCAAAACCAAGTATATGCTGTTATCAACGGATCGGACAAAACTTTACAAATTGACAACTATAACTTTGAGGTAGTGAGAGACTTGGTATAGGTACGAGTAGCTCGGCTGTTCTATCAGCCCTGATAACAACGTCTCAAAAGAAGTTAAACGATGGATAACGCTTGCCAACCCCTGTTTGAGCTGCGAAGCAAGTGTGTAATTCCGAAGAACTAAGGAGATTCTACTCATATATAAGACCTTTACTATCCCAGTCCTGCTTTATGACGCTGAAGATTGTACTCTGACTAAAGCGGGTGAAGCTATCCTCGGTCCCGTCTACGTTGACGGTCTTTGGAGGAGAAGACTCATCGACAAATTTTACGAGCAGTTCAGCGACATCGACCTAGTCAAAAATTGCACATCAGTTCTTTAAGATGGCTGGGACAAAGAGACAGCGCAGTAGAGGAAGACCTCGCCTTAGGTGACGCGCACGTTGAAGCGCGTTGAAGGGGACCTCAATCAACTTTGAGTATGCAACTGAAAATAGACTGTGCTAACTGGAGAAGTTAAAGCCTTGGTTCACTTCGAACTGTAGAGCCGCTTACGCCTAGCAAGGAAGTTTTCAAAATAAAATGTCCTTTGTTGAAAAATTTCGAAATATTGGGGAAAACACAAATTTTCAAAATCAATGCGCGGGTAGAAGGAAGGTTCTTAAAAAATAGTTGTTTTGCTTTTTAGGATCCCTTGGATATGGATCAAACTTTTATCACTATTCCAATCCAAAAAAAAATAAAAAAAATTTTTTCATACATTGATGACCCACCCTAGTCTACAGGTCTACCTACAGTTACTAGTAACCTATTCTTGAAGACCGCTCAAATACCTACTATAGAAGTCGTTTTATGGTCAAAGAGAGAGTAATTTTGTACCCCGCCGTGGCTCTATCTAATCTAACCAACAACCCATAGTGTAGTGTATTATATTAAGCATCATATTATTATATTTGTTATATATAAGGATAGATGGACGCACACTGACAAGTCGAAGTATGTGTCATGTACTCGTACATAAATCATACGACGCGACAGTCAGTCGATGACGAACCACAGACGCGAGTAAACTTAAAACTCTATATTAACCTAATATTAAGTACATTGCATTGCATAACTAATTATAAGTGTTATTAAATAAATAAATAATGAATTAAACAGCAGGAAGTAATCCTAATAAATCCTAATCAATCAATTCAACACAAGTGAAGGTGCAACACATAGCTATCAAAGAAGCGCTTCAACTACTATCCTTGTCGTTGAGGAATACAGCATACAAAAAGTTGACCCAACCACGTTCGCATGTTAGTCTATCAGATTTGTTGAAAGCTGTTTAACTTAGACAAGGATGTAGAAGAGAGATTTTACTACAACTATTGCCCAAAGCTTACCACCGACGACCGACACGTCGACTTAATGAAAACACTACTCGTGCATTTGCGTGGATCCATCAATCTGCCATAAATTAACTTTATGAAATGTTTCTCACATCTGTAGGTAGCTCCGAATCCCTAAAGGTCATATATCCTAAATCACTCTAGCTCCCTCCGTGGCAATCAATCATCTTCACAGCATATTACGCAACGACATTAGATGCCTAACACATCAGGATCAGGACCTAATATAGCGATATATACTTCGACTTCTTGCAATCCCGGTTCAATCCGTTTCTTGCCACATAGACACTGGGGCACACACAGAAGTTCCCACCAACTCAACGTAATAGTCCTTATTTTTTATGGTTTTTCAATTTCATCCCAAAGTCAATTTCATTTTTTGTCATTTTTCATTAATCTGTCATCACACATCCTAAGTGATTTCAGCAACAGCAGTAGCCGAGCAGCCACCAACTCTTAATAACGATGCAACGCACTCGATGAGGACAATCGCCTAATGGAATCGATTGTGTCCAGATGGTGAACGAAGTGATAGTTATGAAATATGTACAGAGTGCACGATAAAAAAAAAAGAAGGAACAAGTATCCTTGGGCTCACATAATCGACATTATAGTTACAGGTTGAGGAACTGTAACTACTGATTGAGCTGCCGTTACAAGTTATTACACATGTACATGTGTTAATCATACTTCACTTTGTACTGCTTCGATACAAGGACTCGTTGTGCCAGTAGCTAGGATGGTGGTTAGTTTTAAAACATTTTCCCACAGTTTTCGAAGGATGCGTTCGATTCGAAGTGACATGTTAAATGTCATAAACACAATGAGATCCAGCACCAGTACTCGTATATAGGAAAGATGACACTTTTTATGAACGTGGTTGTACTTTGTTATTTTTTTTTTCTTACCAACTACTGGTTGACGTGAACAAGCAAGGACGAAGAAGGAAGAATTTGTGGTTTACTTGTCGATGGTAGGTAGACCCGGTTACATGCAACAGTTGGTATCGTATGGCAGAGGGTTATGGATGAGAGAACGTTCTTCTTCTTTTCGTTTGTATCAAGTTCAATGTCCTAGTTTCGCTCTGCTTACTGATGGTATATTGATTAGCTTCTTGTAGGTAGTTAGGAATTCCCTAAGGACTTGTTGTGTGTGTGATTTTTTCGTCAACACAGGTTGGGGATAATGGAAAACATGTTTTCAAATATGTCTGTTACAAATTATGATCATTATCTGGATTAAATTAGTTTTGGGAAATTTTTTAAAGAATTCCGTTGGAGTTAACCTGAAGAGGTTGAATGTGATTTATCGAATGCTTTGCAAGTGGGTATGTAATGAAGTAATGGAATATGTAAATTATGTGAGTTAGATTTATTGGTGTAACTACTTTATGCCCCCTTTCTGTGTTACTTATTGACTTATGTTTTACTACTTTTGTAGGTATAGCGTGTCGTATATATGGACATACGGATCTTCGAACGTGTATTTTTTTAGCATAAGGACACAATCAATCAACGTTTTTATATAAGCGCGGAGGAGAGGCAGGGGCAAAAAACTCCTGGATAAAAGAAATGCAAAAACAGCAGCAGTGACGAAGTTGTCCGCAACCGAGAGACCTGTAGATACTTTCTGAGATCGGGAACCCCACAGACGGACCAGTAGGGAATGAGGGATACAGTAAAGTGGGTTATGATACCTCGTAACAAAACGGAAGAAGAAGAAGAAGGGCACAATGTTTAGCTATTTCTATTTCAGCGAGAGTCGAGGTCAGTAAGAATCTTCTAGACTAGTCATTGTGCTGAAAATGAAATGATTGTGGATGAATAATGGGGACACGATATAAAAAATACTCGCACATATCCGAATTGCTAAGTTAATATCCGCCCTGCTGACCACGTCAGGGGCCTAGGAATACACCGGTTACGAAGCAAAATATTGGCTTAGCGATGTACAGAGTGGGCCATCTAGTGGTTTCTTTTCAAAACATACATAGGTTATTTTGACACTGACAGCTGTTTTCCGCTCGAAATCTTGACAGAAAGTCAGTATTATTGTGACTCGGTAAATTGATTTCCACGCCACCTACCAAGATTTGTACGTACCCGAATCACAGGATAAGTTTTGTGACAGTTGATTTCATCACAGAAGTTCCTACTGAAATTATAAATTGGAAGTGCGCGCAAAACATTCTATTTTAAATTTATTGTATAGACATTAATAAATTTGGTATCAGAATGCCTCTACAAAATGTCAAAGTATATAAAACAAGTAAAATATTTGTAAAAAATTAGAGATGTAAATGAAATCATGTCTTAAAAAATTGTAAACAAAGCACTCGAAGTTATCAATTTATAGAACAAGTTTTTTATTGTGTTACCTATTTACAAATAATATATCTCATATTTGGATTTAATTTTCTCCACACGCAATACAGGATTGCGGCAGGTTTTTAGTTGGGAATGCTTAGTCCAAAAGAAGATAATATAAGAAGATATCCTTGTGAGAGAGGAGTTAAAATTTGTGCTTTTTCAAGTGGCGGCTACAAATAAGAAAATTCTTTGGATTGTTCCGATCATTATGAACTTTTTTGGGAAATCGGTGCATAGATATACATATTTAGATTCCTGTACGATGTGCAATATTTAACTCCACATAGTTCCCAAATCTATTCAATATAAAAATATTAACTTCAACATATTTAATTTCAATTTTCACGTAATTTTCACAAATTACTTACACGAGGGACAGGTACAATTACATTTATTTGACCACAACATATTTAAAAGAATCAAAATCTATTTATTAGCTTGTTTTTATAGCTGTTTTTTGGTATAGATTTACTTTTTCATATTTCTTATCTTAAATTCACTAATAAACTTGGTAAATAATAGTCTCTACTTATTAAATTTAATTTTTTTATTTTTCGAAACACAAATTTTCATACGATTTGACAGTTAATGGAGCGACTTATCCTGTGATTAGGGTTCCGCCGAAATCCGCTAGACGCGGTATGACCGAGTGTCAATACATCCACGAAACGAAATGAGTCGCTTTACGCTTGAACAACGTTGGGAAATACTGAAAACTTATTTCCAAAGTGAGTCCTGTGTAGCCCAAACAGTGCGTTTTTTGAAAATAAGTTTTGGCCGAAATGAAGCACCCAAGTATGCAAGTTAGTGCAAAAAGTTCAAAATATGAGACTGGTATGCTAGTGGCCAACACTCATGGACGGGGACCAGGGACGTACGGTACGCACGGATGAGAATGTGGCTGCCGAGAGTGTGACACGGATTGTGTAGTGGTGGCATATCATTGGACCATTTTTCTTCGAAAAAGAGGCTGGGAACAACGTTTCGGTCAACGGTTGGCGTTACAGAACCATGTTAACCGACCTTTTCTTACGGAAATTGAAGATATGGATTTGGATGACCGTGCGCTATCGTGCTACCAGCCGTCTTGGCGATGTCAATTGGCCGCATCGGAGCTGCGATTTAACCCCTTTGGACTTTTTTTTTGTGGGAAACCGTGAAGGACCGATGTTATGCCAACAATCCGGAAACGATTCAAACACTTAAGGCCACTATCACCCAAGCAATCCGTGAGCTACAGCCCGAAACCATTAACAAGGTCTTGGAAAATTTGAGTGACAGAATGCGCAACTGCGAAGCCAGCCGAGGCAGCCTCTTGAACGACGTTGTGTTCCATAAAAATTAATGGGAATGTTTGCTCTTACTAATAAGGCCATAATACATGGAAAACATTTAATTTTGTTAATTTTATTGCATTTTTAAAAAGAAACTTGTATTTGGCCCACCCTTTATTAAGTGTTGACGAACTTGTAAAATGGAACAAGGGCAACAACCTTCGGAACTGCCTGTGGAATGTGCGGACATTGAAAATTCGGCCTGCTAAGACACAACAATGGCCAGATTACTGTCAATATTATATCAATAACTTAAAGAAGTCGGCATGATAAAGATAATGGACGGCAATTGGACGTAATCCACTGAGAAATCCTTACAGCTTCGATTAACATACACTTATCTGGGTTATAGGGACCATTGCGTAATCCCGGTAAGATTGATGGGACCCAAAATCCATAAAGGAATACATATATCTATGGAATCTATTATAACCGAGGAAAAGATTTCCTTAGCAATTTACATATTCGCTCCACATATAAATCGGTCATATAGAACAAGGTTCATTCAGGCAAAGTTAGGATAAAGTCTGTTTACCAAATCGGTAAAAAGAAGGATAGCCTATGCAGATGAAATGACGTTATTAGTGTTTACGTTTAAAGTGATTCCTAATATAAATTCATGGAGAGGTCATTTGGCAAAATTGGCGATAGGTCCATAATTTCATTTCATTTCATTTAATTTTATTAGTTAGCAAAAGCCTTGAGATAAGGTGTCGGACAAAATGTCACAATCAACAGCTATAACTTTGAGGTTTTAAGGGATTTTGTCTACCTCGGTTCTGCAATAAATTCTGACAATAACATATAACATAACATTTTAGAAGAGATTAAATTATGAATAACTTGCCAACCGCTGTTTTTTGGGCTGCGAAGGCTATTGAGTAGTAGAGCCCTAGCCCCCCGAACAACTATAAGGTGATTCTGTATAAGACCTTGATCATCCTATTTCTGCTTTATGGCACTGAAGCTTGGACTCTATCTAAAGCGGATGAAGTTATCCTCACTTGCTTCTAAAGAAAGATTATTCGAGCTGTACAGCGACATTGACCTGGTCAAAAAACTACGAGGACATGATGAGCGGATGCGACTCAACCAATCTGGAGTGTGCGCAACCGGAGGCAGTTAGTCCGGGTTAATTGGAGAGGCTTGTTATTTGGGGCCTCGATTTACCCCAAACTGTAGAGCCGCCTAAGTAGGTAAGACCATAAGGTGTACTTTTAGAATTAACTCAATCAAGAGTGAACTGATGCCACTAAAACAAAAATATAAATTTTCAAACTTCGCTGTCGAATTTAAGTCCGGAAAGCATTCTTCGCCTGTAGGTAATAAAACTTTTCGCAAAAAGCGAGGACTTCAACCATAATCAACCAAAATGGTTATTTGGATTTAGGTACCTACACAAAACAATTCGCAGAAATACTCTCTCCGTGTGATACCAAATTTTGTAAACCCATTTCCTCACAATGTGATTCCAGTCTTACTATTTTCGCATATAATCACTACATCTATCATCCCTTAAAAAAATATGTCCCTCATAAAGCATTTGTAAAATTATTATGAAAATTATTAAGTTACGATTATGACTGGAAAACCAATTTTCAACCTCCATTAACTTTAATTTACCATTAAAAACGAACCACATGCACACACATACTCAGGGTGCATCCTCAATCAATAGGAAGAAACAAACTACACCAAGGAATATAGTACAACCATCTTAGCTCGGTATAAATTAAATTACATATACCTACAACACAACAAACTCGCGTTTCTATGTATAGAACAACTTGTCACAAGCCCAACGTCGTCATCGTCGTCGTCGGGCGCTGCACACCCGATTGGAAATCCATGATAAGTGAATCAGGGAAAAAAATAATCACTATAAAGAAGAGCACCCAATCGCATTTTTATAAAAATAAACTTTTAAAGTGCTGCCATGTCGTTCTCTATAAAAACTCACCTCCTGCAGCCTATCATAATAAAATCGTATCGGGCCCATATGACAAGTTGGATACACCATACACCACACAAACAAAAAAAAGAATCAAAGGATGTAAGAGTTTCTAGCGTAGTCGTTATCATTGAGGTTTCGTCTTGCAAGTGTTTTTTTTTTTTGGTATGTTCACATGCATTGGAAATTTGGAACGGGTGCATCTTACGGTACATAAGGATTAATCGACTTTGTTTCACAAAGAGAATTCAGCTTCTTTGATCATTCAAGATTTTGATAGTGCTTTTAGTAGAATCACTTTGTGGTAGGTACAGCAAAACGGATTATCTTGCCTAATTGAGACACATTACGCATAGGACTATGGTAGTCATAATCCTCTGTGAATCCCTCTTTTTTTGGCAAAAATGGTATACCTACCTACCTACCCGACAGGGTAAACCGAAAATCGATTTAATTAGCCACAGTTTTTCGCTTTATGTTTTTGGTAATAATTTTTCCGAGTTTTCTTTCCTTTCGTATTTTTTTTTTTTTTTTTTTTTTTTTTTTTTTTTGATTTAATTTATTGCTGCTCTTGGGTTAAACAAAAATAAACTCTATATCAACAAAGTGACAACAAATTATGCTGTGTCATCTTCTGCGTTTGCTGCAATTTTTATCGTCTTCGGTGCTGTTATGTTATTGTTTTTCCAGAGCAGCTAAATTATGTAGAGACAGCTTCAAATCGAATGCTGAATTGAGCGTTAAATGAATGTGCACAGGAAAAAGGAGCGAGCAAAAGGAGAAAAAAAACTGCATGCCACCGCTAGGATTTTCTTTTATAGAAATTATTTTCTGATGTTGATTTTTTTTTTGTGATAGATATAAATATAAAATTATGATTTCGTTGCATGGAAATGAACCGCAGACACACTTCTTGCACGTGTTGTTATGTGATCGAAAGAGTTTAGCGGAAATATATTTACGCGCGTAAAGCATGAAACACGTGTGAGAATGACTAATATTTCGGGTGTTGTTGATGGCAAAAGTTGTTGATGTTTTTTTGCATAAACTTAATTCTGGTGAATGAGAGTTGATGTACCATTTTGAGATAGAAGTAATTTTTATTTGCAAAAACTATATCTAACTATGGTAAAGTAGGTATCTAAATATCTAAAATTTTTTTGGTATGTACGAAACTTAATGAAAACGCACTAGTGTTGAGACTTATTGAGAGCTCGCTAGATTCTACAAATAATATCGATGTTATTTAATGTTATTATGTTATTTAAACGTAAAATAAATATAAAATAATTTAGCTATTGTGTTTCAACCTCAGGTAAGACAACCTCAGCAGAGTAGATAATCACCGCAGCCCATGATACAACAAGACAAGATAGCGCATTGAAGTTTTCATTTTTGATTTGTTCTGCGCATGTACGTCATAGTTGCGGAATGAGCATTTTGACATTTGGTATTTGCATGCGTTTTATATGGAACGATTTGTGTTGTTCATATAAATGTTTAAATAAATTCTAAAATATAGTAAAATATAGTTTCGGAATTGTGTTAAAAATGTTTGGAAAACATTTAACGTTCGTTTGTGTGTTCCAATGGATTATAGCCGTAGATTTACTTATTTTCTGCTTTGCTCGGTGCGGCGTATGAAAAAAATGTATAAATAACCCTGTGTTCTAAATTAAATGAAAATAAAATGATTAAAAAACGAGTAGTTTAGTTAATTATTTATTATATTTTCGTTTTTTTGGTTTTTCGTCGACTATTTTGCGATTAAGGGAGCGAATCCAAAAGTATACATTCGCGAGTGGAAGAAGAGTGTTTTTAGTACGGATTAAATCAATTCAGTTATTCATACAGTTTTGTTAACTGGTATCATTACAGCTTGAAAGACCACCCATACGCTGCAGACTCGAAATCCTATCAAAGAAAGTGCATTACTAAGCATAAATGCAATTGCATTAAAATGCCAGTTTACCTACCCATTCCATATTAAATAATATTTATGAAGTCATCTTTCACAAAATGCAGCCTATAAAGTTTTTATTTTTTTATTAATTATGGGTCTTATCGTTTAAAGATAAAGATTCTTTGCCCTAAAACATTTTTTTTTCATAGGAAAGTTATGGAGCTGTTTTTAATATTTCTTTTTGTTTTTCTTTAATTATATTTGCACTCAAATACAGAGCAAATATTCCTTTTACAAATGTACTATTATTTGTTTAATTAAAAACAATAATAATTTAACAAAATCCCAAATTTGTAGATACTTTCGCGCCAATAGTACTTCCATATCTTCGCAACTACTACGTCATAATTTGCTGACAGATGAATTCCGATGAACAGCAAGAATGAACGACATGCGCAATGCCATATCTTGGAAATGATTCATTTCATTCATTTCATTCATTTCATTCATTTCATTCATTTCATTCATTTCATTCATTTCATTCATTTCATTCATTTCATTCATTTCATTCATTTCATTCATTTCATTCATTTCATTCATTTCATTCATTTCATTCATTTCATTCATTTCATTCATTTCATTCATTTCATTCATTTCATTCATTTCATTCATTTCATTCATTTCATTCATTTCATTCATTTCATTCATTTCATTCATTTCATTCATTTCATTCATTTCATTCATTTCATTCATTTCATTCATTTCATTCATTTCATTCATTTCATTCATTTCATTCATTTCATTCATTTCATTCATTTCATTCATTTCATTCATTTCATTCATTTCATTCATTTCATTCATTTCATTCATTTCATTCATTTCATTCATTTCATTCATTTCATTCATTTCATTCATTTCATTCATTTCATTCATTTCATTCATTTCATTCATTTCATTCATTTCATTCATTTCATTCATTTCATTCATTTCATTCATTTCATTCATTTCATTCATTTCATTCATTTCATTCATTTCATTCATTTCATTCATTTCATTCATTTCATTCATTTCATTCATTTCATTCATTTCATTCATTTCATTCATTTCATTCAATTAGAGGACTCACATCAACACAAATCAATATCGGTGGAACGAAAAATATTGCTGATTACTGCCATGTATATAGTTTTGGCAAAACTCGATCGTTTGTGTACGATTACGATGATGACATCATGGTCGATAACGACCCTACCGGAACCTTTGATGTCAAAAGAGGATTTAGACAAGTTGATGCGCTGCAATGCGACTTCTTCAACATGATTTATAACTTGAAAGACTTGTCCGAGACTCACAGGCCAATACACATCAATTGACATAATTGGTAGAACACAGTGAGCTGTCACTGGTACGTTTGATAGTACAGAAACGGAGGCGGCTAAAATGGGTCTATCGGTCAACGAGTGCAAGACCAAGTAATGCTGTTATCAAGAAGGGACAACTAACATCCACGGATCGGACAAAACCTTTCAATAGACAGATATAGGTTTGAGGTAGTGAGATAGCTTGGCTGTGCTATCAGCTCTGATAACAAGGTATCAAAGAAGATAAACTATATGGATTTGTTATCCAAGCCAACCGCTGTATCTATGGGCTGAGAAGCAATGGCGTAATAGAGGACCTTTATTAACCCAGTCCTGCTTTATGACACTGAAGCTTGGATCTAAAGCGGATGAAGCTATCCTCGGTCGCTGCGAGAGAAAGATTATTCGTTAGATTTTCGCTCCCGTCTACGTTGACGGTCATTGGAGGAGAAGACTTATCGATAAACTAAACGAGCAGTACAGCAGTGCTGCCAGTGTTTTGTCATAAGAACTCCCACGCAAGTGCCAAAAAAGCCCTTTTTTTCCCTCGCCTGGCTTAAAAAAGTACCTCAGATTTTCTTACACATATTTTACAAAGGAAAACAAAAAAATTACCTACGAAACAAACAAAACTGCCTCAATAACTATGGGGGAAAACCTTAGTGTATAAAAAAATCACCTACATATCATTGGATCCAAAGCAGTGTTACACTATGCCTATTTAAACACCCTTCAAAGACTTAGGGCCAGCTTCAAAGGTTCCGGAAAAAGTTTCGGATAATATTACGTGACACAGAACGCTATCCGACAGATAAAGGAGTAGGTATCAGTGTGACAATAAAATCCCTGTAATACTGGTTTCTAAGATTCTTGTCTGTCAATTATTTATTTACAACTTGTTTGTGTTTATGTATTATGAATATTTATTAGGGTTCATGACAAAATTGTTTCAACTACTTTTCGCATAAAGACTGATGTACAAATTTGTTTTGTAAAAAGTCAAATAAATCCATGTTGTGGCTGCAATCTACGCTCGTCAACGAAGAAATGGTCTCCTGGCCATGAATTCTCCGAAGGAAACGAAAAGCAGACGATTTGGCCAGAATATGCTCAAAAACCCCTTTCGCGGGACCGCAATTTTTTGCGATTTTGACGATACCAAAATATTCTTTTCCGTGAATAATTCCCCCCGGCGGATTCCACGATAGGGGTGAATATATGTAGATCTTAATCAGGTCTAAGTGCCGCTTTTATCGGCTATGATAAAAGGCTAGGATATGGTAGTCAGTCTTCATTACAGTTATTGCAAAAAACAGAGGTGGGATTCTGTAACATACGAAACGAAATCCACTTACGTTTCCACTAAACAGTAAAAATGGCTCTATCATATCTGTGGTAATAGACAGATACGATATCGTTCGGTCGTTTTCATTTTACATTATTTGGCCCCAGGACTTCTTTCTTTATGTGACAATACTCAATACAAGCGCTTATGTTCATGGACGCAGTCAGGTGTATAAAATAAATTGTCCCGCCAGGTTTTGCAAAATGCTTCAATCAGGCAATGTTCAGATATCGTGATTTAAATAACTTTGTTGTAAGGGTGGTGCCATGGCCCGTTTTCCAATCCCAACCACTTTAGCTCCCATGGGTGTCGAGAAATAGGATTTAAAATGTATATTTTTTTATGCGGTAGGTACCACGCTCCTTTGTCCAATTTTGATCAAACTTTCACAGAAACACCTTCTTCTTTCTTCTTCTTCTTCTTCTTCTACCTTCTTAGATAAAAATGTTCGTAAAATGCGAAAAATGAGAAAAATCAATTTTCTGGAATTTTCTGTCTGCGTAAACCTGAAATACAGCAATACGAACAAAACAAAAGAAAGAATCATGAAAATCGGCTCAGCGGTTATTATCGAGTTATAACGTCAACGAGTTTCACCCCATCATAGAAGATGTTTTTTGTATGGGCGGTGCCACGCCCTTTTGTCCAATTTTGACAACACTCCTAAGCCAATACCTAAAATTGTCTGTAAGTTTCAACTCAGTCGATTCGGCGGTTTTCGAGATATACGATTTTGAATGTTTTTTTTTGTATGGGAGGTGCCACGCCCCTTTGTTCAATTTTGACCAATCTTCACAGGAGCACTCCAGTGGCAATAACTAAGACTATCTGTAAGTTTGAGATATAATATTTTGAATGTTTTTTTTGTTTTTTGAGTGGTGCCACACCCTTTGTCCAATTTTGACCAATCTTCACAGCAACACTCCTGGCCCAATACCTAGGATTATCTGTAAGTTTCAACTCAATCGAATTGGCGGTTTTCGAGATATAAGATTTTGAATGTTTTTTTTTGTATGGGCGGTACCACGCCCTTGTCCAATTTTGACCAATCTTCAGAAAAGCACTACTGGGCCAATACCTAAGATTATTAATTTGCCAGTTTTCGAGATATACGATTTTGAGTGTTTTTTTTTGTATGGGAGGTGCCACGCCCCTTTGTCCAATTTTGACCAATCTCCTTCAGTGCACCCCTGGGCTAATAGCTAAGATTATCTGTAAATATGGGCGCAATAGAGTCGGTGGTTTTCAAGTTATACGTATCCGAACACATTTTAGAACTAATTTTTATATATATAGATATTCCTGAATTGCTCTACAGACTTCTTCAAATAGTTGTCAATTCGATTTTGAATGTCTCCATGTGGCATTACCTAATGTTATTTTTAGCTGATTTGTTTATCTTCCATATTCCATTATGCTGCAATATTATCGTTGTCTGCTAGACTTTTACGTCATCTGATAAGATTATACCTATGAATGGTATCACGCAGTTCAAAAGTTATTTTATATTAACTTCACTAACAATAATCTCACTACCTAAATTATTCCTGTATAGATCATTTAAATATAGTACTCTTTGTACTGGGGACTGGGGTGCCTTCTAGTGTTATTCTCTAACCCCTTTCAAAGTAGATAAGTACTTACAGAGTTCTCCACTACCCGTCAACACAGCCGATTTTGTACATATTTATTACTGTATAGATATTTCAAATCTGGCATCTGTCCTGAAGATCTCTTTTAATAAGCCGCAAAAATCGGGCAAAAAAACGCAGCGAAAATGCCTCGAAAAATGCCTGATACCCGTTATTAAATCGGCTCGAAAACGTTTCAAAACTATACCCTAAATAAGAGAATTCCGAATTTCTAGAATTCACCTCACTATTATAAATCTAAAAAAAAAAGCCGAAGAAACTTCAACTTATGTAGCTATAGTTTCGATGTTTTAAGACTTTGTAAGTCTTTTTTAAGCAAATAGAAGAACCAATATTATTTAGTCGTAATAAAAACTCAAAAATAATTTTAAGGGAAATGCAAAATTGTCTTTATTAAATTAATTATGTACTTAAATTATTTTTTGCACACATTTTTTTTCAAAGCAGAATACGTCTTGATTTTTTTTATCTGGATCCACATTAATAACCGAATGAACAGAGATATCATAACCAGTGAGCTTAATCTTGCATTCTCCATAAAGCTTCGGGAAAAGGTTCTTTCAACACTAGCTGTGGTCACTGGAAACATGGCCAAAACCGTAAGTAAGAAGTTTGTAGCTTTAAAGCAGTGTTTTTCAAACTTTTTGAGTATGCGACCCCTTTGTTAGTAAAAATATTTTGGCGACCCCCACATTATAATGTGTCTGTTATTCAAAAAGCTACGTACACTGATCCCCCTCCAACCCCGGTCTAATTACATAAGATTTTATTTATTTATTGAAGAAGAAATTTTATTTTGCAAAGCTCTTCCTGCTAATACTACTGGCGGCCGCCGTTAGGTCTTATCGCCCAAAACCATAACGCCCAAATTGAAAAATGTCCAAGGTGTTACTTCTGAATTAGATGATATGCTTAAAGATGTGATCAGAGTTGTGAACTCACAATGGCGAAAATTTCCATATAAAATTATCCATTGTGACCGTCAAAATATTTAAGTTGAAGACTAAAAATGATTATTGGTAAGGCCCAAGGCCTTGCAAAGTCGGCTGTTTAGGACCATATGTGATGAAATGGGTTCACTCCATCAAAATCTCCTTTATCAGACAGAGGTCAGATGGCTGTCAAAATGAAAGGTATTAACACGAGTTCTGGAATTAAAAGCTGAATTATTTATGTTCTTACAAGAATCAAAATCTGGAAATTCTAATCATTTTTCTGATCCCACCTGGCTTTTAAAATTATCACTTCTCACAGATCTTTTCGACCACTTAAACATCTTGAATAAAAGCCTCCAAGGGAGAGAAGAAAGTATTATCCAAAAGACAAAATCAGAGGATCCCTCGCCAAAATTCCTTTGTGGTCAGACGTCAGAGTACCAGCAAAAATGTTTGGTTATTTTCCCTGCGTTCACATTATGTCGCACTAACAAATTTTGTGTTTTATTATACGTATTTTGTTTTTTTTTGGCACAGGACTTTTGTTTATTAATCTTACCGGCTTCCGAGCGCGACCCCCTAGGGGTGCTTGCATGTCTTTCAACAAAAATGCATCGGAACAAAATGTTCAAAAATAAGAAATGAGTTTGGATTAAATTTTTCATTAGGTACCTATAGGTTTTCAAACTTGTAAATGTATACAAATCGGCATTTTCATTTCGGAGGTGCCAATTTATATTTATTTATTTTTATGTACCTTTTTCTTTGGGCAAAATTCGATGACGTTATAACTCGATAACCGCTGAACCGATTTTAATGCTTATAGGGGGATGATTTTTGTTTCCGCCTTTATAGACCCACCAAATAGAAAAAATCTCATTTTCTTTAATTTTTGAAAGCTTTTTGACAAATTATTTTAATGATTTCTATACACTCGGCAAGTTCCTAAAATAAGTCGGCATTTTTATGAAAGTTGTAGAATGGTTTAAAGGCAAACCAACACTTTTATGCGTAGACTGTAGGTGATCCTTTTATAGCTTATTTTTATAGGAAGGGGAATCGTTCGTTTTGAATCCACAAATCGCAAATCATTTCTAATAAGATAGTTTCATTGCAAAAAAAAAACCGACTCAATTAAATGACGCGAAGTGTAAAGCTGCAGAATGTCCCACACCGACACCACAATACTATATATAAATACAAACGATTTACTCGAAAACAGTTCCGCTCCACTTTAAATTGACCACAGACGTTACTTGTCCACTGCCGGTTAAAGAAGCAATTCAAGGCGAATAGTCCATAATTTTACGTATAATAAGATGCTGAGTGAAAGGGTATTGAAAATTCGCGCCAGGCTTATTTTGGCGATTGAAGTTCTTGTGTTTCCCACTGTGTTATTTTCTGCTTTTATATATCTCATCTGGAAATCGTTCAACAAGACGCGAAAAAGTGTCGCTGGAGAAGTTGCCCTGGTAATGTATACCTACTCATAGTAGTTACAACATAATCTTTGAACTTGGCTCGGTGTCTAGATAACATGCAAGCGAATTTATTCGCTTATCTGAAACTTATTTATAGTTAAACGATATACATTTGGTTTATAGCAGCAACAAGATAGTAGCTATAAAATATGCATTCTTTCCAAAGCAAAGTCCACAGGGGCTGATTTGTATCTTTGTAAGAAATTTCATAACAATTATACCTACCTAAAGTGTGATAATCACATTAACCTTTGACAGCTGTGATTATTTTAAATAAATTGTTAGTAAACAGTGCAGGTCGGGGTCGTATATACCAGTTTTGATAGCTTCATTCAATGCCTGATTCTTGAGCCGTTAAAAAAAGGTGATTATTTTATTTCTTATTAATACAAAATTTCTTGTAACATGTATGTAAATGTATGTTCGTCGGACTAGGGAGAACAGTATTTATTTTATAAGTAGGAATTTTGTCGATAGCAGCACTTTACAAAGCATAAAAGAGGAGAACATTAAAACGACCACAATTATAATAAATACAATTATAATAAATACCTACTGATCACGATTCACGACATCCAACAAGATTCAAACTTATCGATCCTCTGTGCTTGAAGTGTTTAAATTTGCCTTTTTTCGGAAGAAGAATGAAAATAGCATAACATATTGAAATTGAGTTCCGAGAGCACTATACGCTTTAATATTTTTAAAGTGAAACTTCGATACTGAATTATTAAGCAAGAATGGGGATTGAAATTTCATGAAAATGTAACATCATTTATACATTACAAGCCATGCCCATGGCTGTAGTATAGTTGTTCCGAAGACAGTCCCCATACGACAGCCCTTATAAAATGCATCATATCTTAAAAAACTAATAAAACGTGGGTTACACTAACACACCCTTACGGGATAAACATTGATAACATTGTATGCTATTATTTTATTGTACTGTGAACCATCCACCATCGTCCAAAATTGCAAAATCAAGTCAATGGACATACGTAGATACAATATATTCTACACAAATGAAAATTCGCGACAGGTATTACATTTTGATTATTTATACTACGCGTTCCGAAGCTGCAGATCTCAATAAATATATGTAAAGGGTGGGCCAAATACCTACAAGTTTCTTTTTAAAAATGCAATAAAATGAAAAAAAAAAAAAATAAAGTGGCTGCCTCGGCTGGCTTCGCAGTAGCGCATTCTGTCACTCCAATTTTCCAAGACTTTGTTGATGGTTTCGGGCTGTAGCTAACGGATTGCTTGGATGATATTGGCCTTAAGTGCTTGAATCGTTTCCGGATTTTGGGCACAAAATAAAAGTCCAAACGGGTCAAATCGCAGCTCCGAGGCGGCCTATTGACATCGCCAAGACGGCTGATAACACGATTTGGGAATTTGGTGCGCAAAAGATCGATTGTGGCATGGCGCGCCATCCTGCATAAACCAGATGTCTTCCAAATCCAAGTTCAGTAAAAAAAAAAAATCGCTTAACATGGCTCTGTAACGCCCGCCGTTGTTATCAACCTCATTTTCGAAGAAAAATGGTCCTATCATGCCACCACTCCACAATCCGCACCAAACTGTAAATCTCTGTAGATGCATTGGCTTCACTACAATAACGTACGGGTTTTCCGAGCCCCAGATGCTGCAATTTTATTTGTTAACGTAGCCGCCGAGATGAAAATGCGCCTCGTCAGAAAAGATGATTTTTCGCTCAAAATCGTTGTCCAATTCAAGCTGCCCTACCTAAGGCCCAAACTGCGAAACGATAACAAAGCGGATGGTCGTGCGCCTTCAATAATTGCTGAGTCAATTGGACCCTCTAAGCGAATAATCCGAGATCTTTGTGCAGAATTCTCTTCAGGCTAGTGCGTGAAATGTTGAGCTGTTGAGATCGAGGGCGAGTGAATTGAGTCTCACACTCTCAACTGAGTGTTGTCCACTAGCATACCAGTCTCACGAACTGTTTGCACAAACTTGCGTACAGCAGGCGCGGTGCTTCATTTCGGTCAAAACTTCTTTTCAAAAAACGCACTGTTTGGTGTACACAGCACTCACTCTGGAAATAAGTTTTCAATATTTCCCAACGTTGTTCAACTGTAAAGCAACTCATTTCGTTCCGCGGAGGTATGATACTGAGTTACTGACTCTCTGCAAAATTTTCGAGTGGGAAACAGCTGTCACTCTCACTGTCAGTGTCAAAATAGCCTATGATTTAAAAAGAAACCACTAGATGGCCTACCCTTCACATAGTTTGTTTTTTGCATATCCTTTAGAGTACCGAGCAAATTTTCAGTCCTAAGAGACGGAGTGGGGTACTTTGGGTCCCCCTAATAAAACTCAACTTTTAATTGTATTTTATTGTGTTTAATTATTAGTTATAGACTAAATATATAAACAAATTAAATTTTCTAAGTTTTTTTTAATAAATTTCGTTTTATTTCATAAAAATTAATAATAAAATTAATTAAAAAAAAATTGTAGGTACATATACGTATAGGAACATTTCGTAGGAACATTTTTTATATTATATTGTGGTATATTGGGCTTTAGGTCAAATGAAAATAAAAACAGTTTTTATTTTTCACGACGTTTCGTCCATGTCTATAGACATTATCAGGTGTAATGAATAAATTTAACATTCATATTTTACAGCGATGTAACACAGGATTGTAAAAGACCACTTAAAAAGTGAAACTGGCACATATATGCAAGTACATATATGTTTGTTCCTTGTAAAATGTAATATTCATTCATTACACCTGATGATGTCCATAGACATGGACGAAACGTCGTGAAAAATAAGAACTGTTTTTATTTTCATTTGACCGAAACAGCAATATAAAACAACAATATCCAAAGAAAAAGGACACAACACATACCTACATGATTTTTTATATATTTTATAAATATAAATAGGTACAGATACATAGCTTCTATTGACTTTCAATTGAAAAAAAAACGTATCTACTAACAGTTTGATGAAGAAATCTTCGACTATTTGCCATTTTTACCTGTAAAAAAAATTGTCTAAAGTACGAAGTGGGGTAAATTAGGTCCCCCTTACTTTAAAATTACATTTTTGTTAATGAAATGTTGCCGAAAATTAATATTCACGTTGATTTTTATTAAACACGCCAAAAAACTCGACTACCTAAAAGAAGAATTAAAAGCAAATATTATTGGACGAAATTTAGACAAAAACATGGTCGTGGGGGACCCAACCTTAAAAACAAATAAAAAAAACATTTTATTTTGCTTTTTTGGACCACTTAAAATTTAGCCAAAGATAATTATTTAGACAGAGCAATTGACGCACGGCCTTAAGATATATTTAATATTAATTCAGGAGCTATAAACTTGTTAATGCTACTCAAATGGGTCAAAATAAAATATCACCCCAAATAGAAAATATTTTGGTGTGACGTAAATCTTCATAAACAAGTTAAATTGTGCATTTTTTCAAGTATGGGGTTACAGAAGGTCAATCAAAAAAAATCAAAAAAACTCCTATTTAACGCATAAATTTAATTCGAAAGCGAGAGGTTAGTAAGACTAATTTAATTAATTTAAATTAACCATACTCTTTAGGTTACCGGTAGTGCTAATGGATTGGGCAAGGAAATCGCAATTCGGCTGGCTGCAAATGGATGCCATATAGCCGTCGTCGATATCAATGAGGAGGCAGCAGAAATGACAGCCAAACTTATACGTGAAACATACAATGTTAAATCTAAAGCTTTCAAGGTTTTTAAAAAATCAGATAATCAAAAAATTAACGATACTAACGGGCCATATAATTTCAGGTAGACATTACACAGTACGATGAAGTTAAATTGCTTTCGCAAAACGTTGAAAAGCAACTGGGTGCAGCTACAATATTGGTCAATAATGCTGGTATTATGACATTTTCAACTTCTATTAATACCCCGCCGTCAGAAATCCAAAACATGATTAACACAAATTTGACATCACATATTTGGGTAAGATTGTATTTAAAGGTATTTTTAAAAGTCGGGTGTAAAGGTATTAAATTGTTTTGTAGACTGTACGCGTTTTTATGGAAAAGATGCGAGAACTTGGAAAAGGACACATTGTAGCGATTTCATCGTTAGCTGGTAAGTTAAATGATAGCTAAGATGACCAAAAGAGATGTTAATTGCTAAATCTCATTCTTTTCTTATATACTGATCGATCACTATTTCGCTTGTGTTCGTATTTGATGGTCTTTCGACCGTGACGAGTCCGTATCTCACTGATTTCTGTTGTGACTGCCGATCACGTTACGATTAGTTTTCTATTTATCTACCTGTTATTTAAGGCATATTTTTTTTGGGAATCTATAGCTAGCTCACTTTTACTTTTACATGCAAAACTGTTATACTCACTTTTGGTTATGTTATACTCACTTTTGGTTTTGCATGCAAAATTGTTATACTCACTTTTGGTTTTGTTATACTCACTTCCCAAAAAAATACGCCTTTATTTGACTTTGACTCAATTGATTTGAATCGCAAAATGCGTAAGGAAAGCTCACAAAAAAAACTGGAAAAATAATATTATGTAGCTACTTATGTCAAAAACCTCATAAAAAGCAATTTAATAAAAAAAGGTTTTAGACCGGAGTTAAAAAAAAATTGTCTAAAGTACGAAGTGGGGTAAATTAGGTCCCCCTTACTTTAAAATTACATTTTTGTTAATGAAATGTTGCCGAAAATTAATATTCACGTTGATTTTTATTAAACACGCCAAAAAACTCGACTACCTAAAAGAAGAATTAAAAGCAAATATTATTGGACGAAATTTAGACAAAAACATGGTCGTGGGGGACCCAACCTTAAAAACAAATAAAAAAAACATTTTATTTTGCTTTTTTGGACCACTTAAAATTTAGCCAAAGATAATTATTTAGACAGAGCAATTGACGCACGGCCTTAAGATATATTTAATATTAATTCAGGAGCTATAAACTTGTTAATGCTACTCAAATGGGTCAAAATAAAATATCACCCCAAATAGAAAATATTTTGGTGTGACGTAAATCTTCATAAACAAGTTAAATTGTGCATTTTTTCAAGTATGGGGTTACAGAAGGTCAATCAAAAAAAATCAAAAAAACTCCTATTTAACGCATAAATTTAATTCGAAAGCGAGAGGTTAGTAAGACTAATTTAATTAATTTAAATTAACCATACTCTTTAGGTTACCGGTAGTGCTAATGGATTGGGCAAGGAAATCGCAATTCGGCTGGCTGCAAATGGATGCCATATAGCCGTCGTCGATATCAATGAGGAGGCAGCAGAAATGACAGCCAAACTTATACGTGAAACATACAATGTTAAATCTAAAGCTTTCAAGGTTTTTAAAAAATCAGATAATCAAAAAATTAACGATACTAACGGGCCATATAATTTCAGGTAGACATTACACAGTACGATGAAGTTAAATTGCTTTCGCAAAACGTTGAAAAGCAACTGGGTGCAGCTACAATATTGGTCAATAATGCTGGTATTATGACATTTTCAACTTCTATTAATACCCCGCCGTCAGAAATCCAAAACATGATTAACACAAATTTGACATCACATATTTGGGTAAGATTGTATTTAAAGGTATTTTTAAAAGTCGGGTGTAAAGGTATTAAATTGTTTTGTAGACTGTACGCGTTTTTATGGAAAAGATGCGAGAACTTGGAAAAGGACACATTGTAGCGATTTCATCGTTAGCTGGTAAGTTAAATGATAGCTAAGATGACCAAAAGAGATGTTAATTGCTAAATCTCATTCTTTTCTTATATACTGATCGATCACTATTTCGCTTGTGTTCGTATTTGATGGTCTTTCGACCGTGACGAGTCCGTATCTCACTGATTTCTGTTGTGACTGCCGATCACGTTACGATTAGTTTTCTATTTATCTACCTGTTATTTAAGGCATATTTTTTTTGGGAATCTATAGCTAGCTCACTTTTACTTTTACATGCAAAACTGTTATACTCACTTTTGGTTATGTTATACTCACTTTTGGTTTTGCATGCAAAATTGTTATACTCACTTTTGGTTTTGTTATACTCACTTCCCAAAAAAATACGCCTTTATTTGACTTTGACTCAATTGATTTGAATCGCAAAATGCGTAAGGAAAGCTCACAAAAAAAACTGGAAAAATAATATTATGTAGCTACTTATGTCAAAAACCTCATAAAAAGCAATTTAATAAAAAAAGGTTTTAGACCGGAGTTAAAAAAAAATTGTCTAAAGTACGAAGTGGGGTAAATTAGGTCCCCCTTACTTTAAAATTACATTTTTGTTAATGAAATGTTGCCGAAAATTAATATTCACGTTGATTTTTATTAAACACGCCAAAAAACTCGACTACCTAAAAGAAGAATTAAAAGCAAATATTATTGGACGAAATTTAGACAAAAACATGGTCGTGGGGGACCCAACCTTAAAAACAAATAAAAAAAACATTTTATTTTGCTTTTTTGGACCACTTAAAATTTAGCCAAAGATAATTATTTAGACAGAGCAATTGACGCACGGCCTTAAGATATATTTAATATTAATTCAGGAGCTATAAACTTGTTAATGCTACTCAAATGGGTCAAAATAAAATATCACCCCAAATAGAAAATATTTTGGTGTGACGTAAATCTTCATAAACAAGTTAAATTGTGCATTTTTTCAAGTATGGGGTTACAGAAGGTCAATCAAAAAAAATCAAAAAAACTCCTATTTAACGCATAAATTTAATTCGAAAGCGAGAGGTTAGTAAGACTAATTTAATTAATTTAAATTAACCATACTCTTTAGGTTACCGGTAGTGCTAATGGATTGGGCAAGGAAATCGCAATTCGGCTGGCTGCAAATGGATGCCATATAGCCGTCGTCGATATCAATGAGGAGGCAGCAGAAATGACAGCCAAACTTATACGTGAAACATACAATGTTAAATCTAAAGCTTTCAAGGTTTTTAAAAAATCAGATAATCAAAAAATTAACGATACTAACGGGCCATATAATTTCAGGTAGACATTACACAGTACGATGAAGTTAAATTGCTTTCGCAAAACGTTGAAAAGCAACTGGGTGCAGCTACAATATTGGTCAATAATGCTGGTATTATGACATTTTCAACTTCTATTAATACCCCGCCGTCAGAAATCCAAAACATGATTAACACAAATTTGACATCACATATTTGGGTAAGATTGTATTTAAAGGTATTTTTAAAAGTCGGGTGTAAAGGTATTAAATTGTTTTGTAGACTGTACGCGTTTTTATGGAAAAGATGCGAGAACTTGGAAAAGGACACATTGTAGCGATTTCATCGTTAGCTGGTAAGTTAAATGATAGCTAAGATGACCAAAAGAGATGTTCATTGCTAAATCTCATTCTTTTCTTATATACTGATCGATCACTATTTCGCTTGTGTTCGTATTTGATGGTCTTTCGACCGTGACGAGTCCGTATCTCACTGATTTCTGTTGTGACTGCCGATCACGTTACGATTAGTTTTCTATTTATCTACCTGTTATTTAAGGCATATTTTTTTTGGGAATCTATAGCTAGCTCACTTTTACTTTTACATGCAAAACTGTTATACTCACTTTTGGTTATGTTATACTCACTTTTGGTTTTGCATGCAAAATTGTTATACTCACTTTTGGTTTTGTTATACTCACTTCCCAAAAAAATACGCCTTTATTTGACTTTGACTCAATTGATTTGAATCGCAAAATGCGTAAGGAAAGCTCACAAAAAAAACTGGAAAAATAATATTATGTAGCTACTTATGTCAAAAACCTCATAAAAAGCAATTTAATAAAAAAAGGTTTTAGACCGGAGTTAGAGCTGGACTGGAGCTGTTCTTTAAGGCGGCTGTCACACTCAGGCAATAAGCAATAAGCATCTAAGCAATTGTAAATAAGCAATACCTACGCAACTTTTTTTAAACCTATTCTCACATTGAAGTAACAGTATTGCCAGAAATTTCTAGCTATCATGTCATCCTTACCTGGAAGTTTTACTTCAGCTTCGATTGCTTTCCAAGGCTTTTCAAGGACATCCCTTCTGCTGTGTTCTTTTCTGGTAAATTTTTAGTAAAATGGTAAATACCTACAGGGATATTTTAATACAATTTCCACGAATTTTGAATTGAATACTGAATCGTCCGATATATTTTTTAAAAATTAATAAGAAAAAAAAAATACTATGTTCTGGACTACTGTGCTAGGGATCCCAGGTTCGATCCCCGGAAAAAACACAAATTACATCTTACCTAAGGTTTTTTTTCTACTGCGCCACCTCACGCGAACGTCTGACTAACATCCGAGAGTGTCCTGAAAAGCTTCTCAATTCAGTCGTTCAGATTCGGTATAAAATTGTAGGTCCCTTCCATTCGTCCCAAAAAAAATAGAATCTCGCACAAACGAATGGTTGCGAGAAGCTAGGCCTAGGGTGTCTACCCGCCTGTTGCGCTACCTATTTATTATTATTATTAGTTTTTTTTTTAATTCGTTTCGGAAATCAAAACCATGTGTTTTAAGAGACTACTTCTTCATCACTCTTGGTACTAAAAATCATTTTTAGTGTCATGGCCTAATTTTCTAAAAAAAAAAAATGAACACTGTCCCAACAAAATATTTAAGGTGAAGTTTAAAAATGATTATGCACCTATGTATCTACTATGGTAAATCCCATAGCTTTGTTTATTTAGATGGAAATTGCTTAAAAAAAAACACGATTAAAACACAAGTAAACACGCTCAAAACATGGCTAAAATGATAAAACAAAAACCCTTAAAAAGTGAAGGAAATTAAGCAAGAAAAATGTTCCAAAAAATTCTAAGTTATATATGGGACGCAGCACGCAGTTGTCCAAATTGTTCTTCAAAATGGCCGTTATTTCAATTTTATCATACATCAGAGATGTTTCTAAAGAAAGTGTAACCTTTGGCTAAAGCCCTACAAAATTTAAAGAAAATTCAAGTAAGATGCTAGGATTATTATTACGGTCAAAAACGCATTCATAGTAAGTATATTATAACATGTATAGTTATTCAATGATGCGATTCTTTTGAGGTAATTTTTAACCACTTTTTCGCACATTTCGGGCGGTAGCCTACAGAAAAAAATCTAACGGTGTCAAATCGCATGATCTTGGTGGCCAATTGACGTCGCTAAAACGTGAATTATACGCGACCAGGAAACTTCTCACGCAATAAAGACACACTTGGTCGTGTTGTGTGGTTTATATGTTGCCCCGTCTTGTTGCAACCACATATCGTCCAAGTCATGATCTGCAATCGCCAGCTAAAAAAAATCGGTTATCATTCGACCATATCGCTCCGAATTAACTGTAACCGTCAGCCCATTGGCGTCTTCGAAGAAATACGGACCAACGACACCTTTCGACCATAGAGCACACCAAACAGTCACTTTGTGTGGGTGCAACGGCGGCGCCTCTTCGGTCACTTGTGGTTTTCTGAGCCCCACATGCGGCAATTTTGTTTGTTAACATACCCACCGAGTGAGAAATAGTTTTCATCACTGAAGAAAACGTTGGTCGAAAAATCGGTATTTATTGTTTGTTGTTAGAACAACCAAGAAGTGTATCTACGGCGACAGTTTGAATGGTCAGCAGGCTACAATAATTGTTGCGTAATTTGATCTTTATAAGGATGGATATGCAAATCCAAATGCAAAATACTCCATAGTGAGGTGTACGACACGTTCAATTGCTGCGATCGATAAATTTGGATCATTAGCAAGACTTGCGCATTGCTCTTGCAGTACAGCAGCAATATTTACGACTGAGCGTGCATTACGATGCTGCACAAGCCTTACGACATCAATAACGCTTGCACTTTCTTCAAATGTCTTCACAATTTTACCGACTGCATGCGTAGTCGGTCGATTATGACGACCATAGTCGTAATGCGCGAAAAATGGCTACGTTTGAATCACAACTTTTGTAATAAATTTAACGCGTTGTTCGATTGTTATAATGACAATTCAAATGACAGCTGAGTTTGAAAGGTGTGTCAAATGCCAGCACTACCAACTTGAAACCACGAAATGAATGACCCTGTATAATCAGATTTTATGGGAAGCCATTTTTATATCTTTTTCGACTAAGGTCAAATTATAACTTTACTTTGTTATTTTTCTTTACCAGGGGTTCTCCCTTGTCAGCGACAAATGGAATATACCGCCACAAAGTTTGGAGTTCGGGGCTTTATGGGAGCTCTTCGAACAGAAATTGCTGCTCTTAATTGTAATTTCATTAAGACAACAATAGCGTTTCCGTTTTTCTTAAAAACAAATGCAAAGGTTCACGATCTAGTCAAAAAATTTGGGTGAGTTACATTCTGACTTGGCTGAACAACAATAGGCAATTATTTATATTTATTTATCTTTATTTCGCATTTCAGAATAAATAGCTTGCATCCTAGCATTTCCGGCGAAGAAGCAGCTGAGGCAATTGTCGAAGGCATACTAACCAATGAATTGGAAGTCTTTATACCAGGATTCACATCACTAACCTACAGACTTTTAGAGTAAGTGCGAATGCAGTTGAAATTTAAGAATTTGCTGAACATGCTTCTTGTTTCAGAGTTCTTCCAAAAAGTTGGCAGGCGCATATAATTAATAATGCAACTAGACGTGAATTAATGAGCAAGTTTGAATATTAAAACGTACTTTGGGTATCTTCTTGTGAAGACTGAAAGCGGTTGCAAGAAGTGTTTATAGAGTTAGAAATAAATAAAGCCTAGAATGAGTTAACATTTTTTTGGTTTTATTTTAGTATGTCCTATCGGGACCGAAGGGCTTACTACCTTAATGGTTATAAATATTAAGATATTGTCGGCTTAGTGTACATAAATGATGTCATGTACAAACAGAGTGGAGCGAAGAGCAAAGCTGCGAAAATTATCAGAAAAAAGGGCAAAAAGCACGATAGGAGAACAAGGATGAAGACTAGCCAAGAGGAGTAGCAGAGAGCAAAAACCAAACAAGCAAGAGTTCATTCTTTTCCATTTAAAAATATTTTTTTCGTGAGTAAGAACTGGGACCATTGTACTGCCATTAAGCAAATCCAGTAATACCCACTTTACTTTTCTTCGATGATGAGGAGCGGCAAATATCTGCCTGATCGGAGGAAATGCAGGACAATAACAAAGAAAATTATCTGAAGTATCGTCGCAGACAGTGGTATCACCTGTGGCCTATTTCACCAAATTACAATTATAATTACAAATTTGTATTTGTTGATTACATTTTCAAATTTGTTAACTGATTTTCTGTTTCACAAACTACAAACTTAATTCCAACGAATTTGTTAAAAAGAGAAAAAAATTAAGGGAAATTGTATTTGTTATTTACAAATAGAAGAAAAAACCGTTTCACCGTTTATTGTTCAGAGTTCTAAACAACAATTGTTTTTCATAATATTGTAATTCTTCTACAACATATTTATCGGTTTTATTCGCGATAAGAAAAATGTTTTATTAAATGTTCTAACCTGCTAGAAATTGATGTATCGGTGTCAGTCAAAAGTTTTTTTTTCAAACTGATTTGCAATCCAAGGTCCAATTTGTCTTAAGGACTATTCACATGACATGAAAGCGACCAACTACCTACGAACGAACGAATATTCGCGAGTTTTGACAGCTCATTTACATGAACACTTTTCATGGTCGCGGTAGTTCGCGAATTTCAGCCATCAGTTTTGAAATTTCTATAGCGGTTTAATAATGTGGATTGCGAATAAATTTTGACAATTCGCGCCGATGCTGTTTTCATTCGCGCAAAAAGTTTGGAATTCGAAATTTCGTTGTTTAATCTATTTTTAAACTTGGTTTCCTAGTACATTCTGATGGGATAATTAATTATCCTTCTTTTGGAATAGTAAAATGTTCAATTTTCTGTTGATAAATGCATCAAAAGTGGTTTGTTCGCATTCATCAATTCGTTCGTTCGCTTTCATGTGAATGATCCTTTATTTCCTCTGCCTTAGCACATATTAACGGAAACTTTTCATTGAAAACAAAAGAGAAATTTCGTAGTTAATTCGTAGTCATAAGTTTGTCTTCGGCCATTTAGCACATACTTATAGCGATTTCGTTTTGGGATTCTCAGATTCGTGTTTCAGATTTCAGATTTCGGCTGTCCAATCGATCAAAAAGAGTATACTGAGTTGATCTTGGTTGGTGTTGGTGGTGTAGCTGCCAAAAGTTGTTTACCTTTTTTGTTGTGAAGCTTTTTTTTTCGTAGAGTGGTTGCAACTTGCAAGTTTTACAATAATTACATTTACAAATAAATATAAAACAAATCTCATAATAAATATTCCGAATATAATGTTCCCCACGTCTTCCACAAAATTGCGAACTTTGATGCTTTTTCGCCCTTACAAATAATAAATACTGCAACTGGAGAAATTGCTGGTAGGTATATTATTTATCCAAATTTTGGTTTATATTATTTATTTTAATATGGTTTTTCACCAGTTCGAACTTTTTCGGCCAGACTTTCCGTAAAACGTAAACAAACCAACGCCAAACCTCAAATCATATGTAAAAAGTGTGTTTTCTCGAGCAAATCTGAGAAAAAATCTAAATTCGCAAAAGTGCTCTCGAATCTAAAAAAGATTGCTTATTTTGTACCTAACGAAAACGGCTTTATAATATCACTATCGGTGCTACCATGCCTTTGACATAAAGACATTTTTAGGTTTGAAAAGCGATTCCTTTGGAAAATTACAAAATGTTACTAAATCGACACACGATCTTTATATTGTAAGAAATTTTCAGTAATTGAACAAATTTGTAAAATGCCTTGATTTGGTGAAACACAAACTTGAAAAAATATATGAATTTGAACATATTTGTACTTGTAAGCAACAAAGAAAATTAACTTTTGGTGAAACGGAAAGAATGAAGTTTCTACAAATTTCCCTTTGTAAACAACAAATACAATTATGTAATACAAAATTTTTGTGAAACAGAAAAAATCGATTTTTGCACAAATTTGTTAAAAAAATGCTTGTAAACAACAATTTGTAACTTGGTGAAATAGGCCACTGAGCATAACACACGTTTATAGCAAAAGCAATGTTTCCCGTAATAACGCCAATAAGTTGTCTACAGTCTACACTGTTTTCTGCTAAGAGACAGTAGGTAAAGCGCCAGACTTATTATTCTTATTGACTTTGGGGAGCATGCGTTTAGTCTGTCCACATCCTGGGGCCTGTACCACAAACTACAAGTCTTGTACAACAGGCGAATTTTAACAATTAACAATGGTTTCTGTACCACAAAACTATGAGTCAATTTAACAATTAACAATTGTACAAGCAAGCCTTAACAATTGGGAAATACTAAATTTCCCCACTTTCTGTACCACAAAGCTACAAGTGTAGAAAAAGTTTTGCAAACGACTGTTATAAACTTGAGAAAATTTAACGTGTGAGTTGAAATTTGTTAAGTCGTTACAAGTCAGATTTTATATGGTTTTAAGTAGAAATGTGAAGCATTTGTCTTGATAAAATATTAACTATGTATATTAATCCAGTCCTATTACAGCGCAAATTTTGAAAGGAAATCTTTATTTCCACGAGTTAATAGGGAAAGAAGGAACATTTTTCTGCGAACATTTTGCTTTTAATGCACATTCGTGTGCCCAGTTCAGTGACTATATTTAAACGGAAACATTTTTTGTTTCGATTCGGATGAAATTGATAAAAATGTTAAAATTTATAGGTTACCTACATAGCTAATTCTACTCAGTAAATTATTTTTGACACTGACGAATATTTTTGGTCTAATACCTCCCTCTCCCCGTTTCAAAACCGTTTACCGGAAATTCGCACCGACAAACATTAACAACATATTTTATTTAATATGATTTCAGCTAAGACAATTTACCGGCGGGCGCATACTCTATCCGCCACAGAAGCACTTGTACAAATGAGTTGTACAAAGAAGGGAAATTTTGATATTTAACAAGTAAAGCGTTTTGCTTTTGTGGTACAGTAATTATAGTTACTTGTTAAATCAGCATTGCTAACAAGTGCTTGTAAAATTGTTAAATTGTAGTTTTGTGGTACAGGCCCCTGGAGAGCATTACCATACAGAACTATTGTGTTCGTAAGACCCCCACTCATCAAAGTCCTGACCGAGGACGCAGGAAGATCCATCGCAGGTTCTGGTCCCGAGATATTATTCTCTGAGCCTTGCTTAGCAATCTCATCGGATATCTCATTTCCCGTAATCCCAGTGCACAAAGCTCTGGTTGTGACCTGGGACCCAGTCAAGATTCAAAGATTTAAGCCTTTGTTAAAGAGTTCAAAGAGTTTTTGCATTCCCGAACTATTTTATTTTTTGTGGGCGCAGTAGCGCAGTGGTTAGTTGTGCTGGACTACTGTGCGAGGGATCCCAGGTTCGATCCCCGGAAAAACACAAATTACATCTTTAAGATTTATCTACTGCGCCACCTCTCGCGAACGTCTGACAAACATCCGAGAGTATGACTGTCCTGAAAAAGCTTCTCAATTCAGCCGTTCGGACTCGGCATAAAATTGTAGGTCCCTTCCATTCGTTCCAAAAATAGAAACTCACACAAAAAATAAAAGCTAGGCCTTGAGTGTCTACCGCCTGTTGCGCCGCCTATTTATTTATTTGAACTATTTTGGAACGGTTAACAAAGTTAAGCAAGAGGACTTAAGTGCAGCTTGACTATCACTATACAAACGCAGATACTATCAGCTTGACTATCACTATACAAACGCAGATACTATCACAGACGCGGATTCTCCGACCCCGCCACCTACCAATATATTCGGCAGCCATTATGATAGCATAGATCTCCACTTGAAAAACAGAGGCATGCTTACCTAAAGAGTAGTAAAGTGTTGTCGATTTCTATGAAGACTCCAGCACCGGACCAAATTCTAACTGAAGCCAGTACTGAATCCAAGGAAAGTTGACTCAAAATTTGCACAGCAGCCGAAATTCCGCTGTCATTGCATCTGATGATAGGCCTTGATAGGCCGTTCCTTGCAGCTCCTTGGATTTCTTCGACTTGACATGATTTTCTTACCCAGTATCACTCCCAGATATTTTTGGCTGGGCGATTGGGCGATGCCTTTTCAAATCAATTATTGGTTTGTTTTTTCTTATAAGCAATACTGCTTTTCAATGCATGCCACTATGGGCTAATTCCCTCTGGCTGAGTCAGACCGGTCATAATCCTCCGTCTCCTGGAGAGAACAACCTCATATATTTCGAATTGCTAATTGGAGTGGGCTGTGGACAGTATCTCATAAGGTGTCCATCCATTTCTGCTTTCCAATTCACAAATGAAAACATGAAACAGCCGAAGTCTATAGACAGGACGGGAAATAAGTTTCGTTTTTGTCAAAGAAAAATATCTCAAAGGAATATATTCAAAAGGAATGTATGACTATGTTTATAAAATTCAATTACCTACCAGGACAAGTTTAATGAAAATAAAAACCCATATAGAGGTAACAGTAATATCACCAATAAAAACTGTTTAATGAAAATGCCTATACTTTAGGGGGACATATGCGGTATCCTGAAATTGCAAAAATTAAAATATCCTTCTGTGGTTTTCGTATATCATTGGATTAACTACTGGACATCGAGTTATGTTAATTGAACTTTATGGCCACGTATATAAATAAACTCCATTAATATGCTCATCGGCGCCTTTATCCCATCGATCCTGTTAATTGATGACTCAAGCCATCCCATAGTGTGGTTAAATATTTTTTATTTTTTTTCTGTTTAATCAAAATATATGAGGAATGTCCACTGAAGGACTTTTTTTCTCTTTTCACTTTGTTCCGTAATTGAAAAATGAATATGAATCGGGCAGTTTAAGGACAAATATTGAAAAGGACAAGACACTTAAATTTTCATTTCTCGCCAGCCCACCATTCTCCGTTGTAGAGAATAATTTAGTTACCGCATTTTTTTTTTTTTTTTTTTTTTTTTTTTTTTTTTTTTTTTTTTATAGAAAAATATTTTCAAATGATAAGTTATTACTCTGAGCGGTAGGTGGTTACAAATAGTAATTGTTGCCAATAAATGCATCTATACTGTGTTTCGAGGTATTATTATTAGTAGGATACATTTATAAGAAAAATCTGTTGTAATCATTTGTGTCTATCATCAAGTAGCATTTAATATTCCTGAAATTGTGTGCTAGGAAAAATAATAATAATAATAATAAAAAAATTGTCAATGAATTAATATAATTATCTGATAGAAACCCTGCAATAAAACCATCCACTTTTCAAGAGCATTATTCTGCAACCACTCATATAGTCTTTACGTCATAATATATAGGTACATATACAACAGAACAGAAATAATATATAGATCTCCACATCTCACAAAAAAAGATGATCAGCCTGGAGCAACCTTCCCCAGGAAGTTTGTGTAATAAGTTTCAATACCATTGCTTACAATCACTGGCTATACTTTCATCAAAACTCTCTGACTGCAATGTCAACAAATTCACTCGAAACATCCCAGCAAACCAGACGAATCGCATTTCGATCGCTTTATTTTCCCTTAAAAAAGATAACGTTCGTTGTCGAATTCATCTGAGAATCCCAGGAGCTTATAACACAACATGACAAGTCGACAAGTTTAAATTCACTTGTCCAACTCCGCTTGTCCGACAAGTACAAATTAATTCTGTAACAAAACGTAAACCGTTGCACTTGTCCAAAGAATTAAATTCCCTCGACTTGTCGGCATTTTTCGACAAGTGTTTTACATGTGAAGATGCCAAAAATCACGGCGGACAAAAAAAAATGCTATTTAAACAAAAATAAGAGAGGAAAAGATATTATTAACACCGACAGGGCAACTATACCCTTTTACGATTTGACCGAGACAACCCACCATCGAGGATAATACCAAGATCAACAACCCTCTCTACCACCACAAGGACATCGACAACGACGATGCATACTATACGAGTATGAATCTGAGAAAGCAATCACAATTTATGTAAATCGAATTATTTAAAAAAAATCAATGTAAACCGTTGGGCCCCTGTTGTTAATCCAACACATAAAATATTAAGGGCCAGTTTCAAGACTAGCTGATAAAGTCTCGGATAGACTATCCGGAACTTATCTGTCAGCTAAACTTCAACTTTTGGTTTCAAAGGTTTCGGATAGTGATATATGACAACTGGCTGTTCATATATCACTTCATCTGGCTGTTAAATCCTATATCCGGAAGATACCTGCTCCAGCTCCTCCGTTAGAGGTTTTTGGATTTTTGGTGGCTTCAATTGTTCTTCTGTTAATTTTTCAAATTGCTTTTTTTCTTTTGGTTTACCTAAAACAACAAACAATATTAGAAAACACGAAAAAAAAAATACAAAACAAATGACATGTGTATCGAAACAAACGTAGCGGCTGATAAATTTTTCCGCAAGTTAGTTTATCAGAGACTTTGACGATGAAACAGAAAAAAAATATCAGCAGCTTTTATCTAGTGGAAAGCGTTATGTGTCGGCTAACTATCCGAAACTTTATCCGGAACCTTTGAAACTGGCCCTAATTATTCATAACCGCTTTGTAAACTTGCCTTAAGTTGACAAATCGGTTATAGCAATCATTGAAAAATTCAGAAAAAGTGAAATTATATAATTTCCCTCTTGCCATATTTCATCGCGACAATTGTTCACGGACTTGTCGTTTGGTGTTACACAATTTTTTACAAGTTGTCGAAATTCACTTATTCTACAACTACTTGTCGTGTTACAGGCCCCAGGTGATGAAAGAAATGACTCACCGTGCGTCGCGTCAAATTGCCATTGTCTAGTTCCTCGGTTCTTAACTAGACTAGACACAAACAATGTAAAGTTTCTGCATAATCTCACAAAGAATGAAAATAAGTCAGAATGAAACCCAGTCTAAGACACTAACGGCCATATTATTCACTTCGGGTGTAAATTAGGTTTAAGTAGTTAATTTTGCACCCGATCATTATCCGATTTTTTTAAACCCGGTAATTTTAACCAAATTAGTCAATAATATGAATTTTTGTTTTAACCCGGGTTAAATTACTTAATCGGATTAAACGCCGACAAGGTTAAAAAAAAACGGGTTTATTAACGGGTTTAACGACTGAATATTATGAATTTGGGCTTAATTTTTGTTAAACTCACTTAAACCTGGGTGTGAAGTTTAATCCGGATTCAAGTGACTGAATATGGCCGTTATAGATCTGCAGAGTTCTTCTTCATCAAAACATGTATTTCGATTCCGTATTATTGAACAAATTTTGGGTTGGTATAGCTATTATGAGTTAATACCATGAACTTGCCAAACAGGCTATCACTCCTTTCGTGGAATCCTTCGGAATTATAGTTTCACTTCACCTATAGGTACGATTCCCTTTCAACTCCTACTTCTATCGTTTTCAACGATACAGTGAAACTCATTCACATTACCCACACAGGGAACTTTTCACTTTGCGGATTTGACGATACCAAAATATTTTTTTTCGTGAACAATTCCCCACAGCTGATTCCATGATATATTATTTGTATATTAAATTTGCTCCCTTTTGTCACAACACATCGCTGTGAAGCAGGCTTTCAGCGTATACTTATGCAAAGACTAAATACAGATCGAGATTGGACGCTGCCCTAGATATGCGAATACAGCTTTCGGAGATAGAAGTCAATTTAAAAAAATATTATAAATCAAACAATATAGTTTCATTCTTCACACTAACCTTGAAAAAAATTTCATAAAAAAATTGATTTTGAAATGTGTTATTTTTCATTTTTTATATCTTTAAGAGTTGGGGTTCCGAAATATAATTGGGCCTTGTTTAGGGTTCCACAGCTTAATAAGTTTGAGAACCGCTGGTCTAGTTCACAAATAATGTAAAATATGATTGACGTACGACGCCATTTGCAAACATTATAACATCTTAATAAAAAATTATAACGTCTTAATAATTAACAACTTGTATAGATAGAAATAAAAAAAATCAATAGCCATTTTAGACGACTGATGCGCAATTTGATGACTAGTTCGATGTCGCTGTACGTACAGCTTGTATGACCATAAAGAGAAACGAATAATAATATCCAGAGTTTCTATACAACTACACCATAAAAAGGGGGTTCTGCTTGGTAGTATAATGGACCGAGATTCGTCTAAGTGCTCCAGGATTTGGAATCCTCTTAAAAAAAAAAATAATAATGACGTATGGTTCGTCATTCAATCTCCTTCTCCAAAGCAATATAGAGTACATTTTATTAATAGGTATTATCAAAATGGTTTTGCGATAGTTTCCAAAAAAAAAAAAAAAAACACACATTAAAAAGACATTTCTAAATGTGGCGGATTGTGACGCATTATACATATCATCAAATGTTCTCCTGATCCTGGTAAGAAGAAGTCACTGTGACGGACTTGCTTCGAGCCAATAAACTTTCTATAACTCATCAGTTTTAATAAACCTACCATATATCTGTGTCGTGTGTCCACATTTGAAGGTAAAATGTGGTAAAAAATTTCCCTGTGACGTTCGGGTTCGCTTTACATTCATCTAAAAAAGAACTCATTCGTCCAGTGTTTTGCTTACTATGTACATATAGTGGTGGAAAAAATAATAGAAACAAGCTTGTTCTTCGTCGTTTATCGAAAAAATAAAATGTTTTCGGGAAAAAAGATAAATTAAACCCATACTAATAGTTTTAATACAATGTAATGAAGAAATGTAACATTAAAATTTTTAATAAAAAAAGAAGAGAAATAGTGAATAAATGTCGATTCTAGTTTTCCTTAATTTTGGCCTGGAAAAAATAATAGAAACAAATTAGCTATTTTTTTTTTTTTTTTTTTTTTTTTCTGTGAGGAATTAATTTAAGTAAAGGTGTTTCATATCCTTTTAATACTTGGTCGTTGCGCCCTTATTTTTAATAACTGCTCTACATCTTCGTCCCATGGAATGAACCAACTTGGCACAAGTCTTGGGAGTTATAGGGTGCCATGCATTCCTTATTTTTGGCTCTGCAGCCGCCAATCCTGCGCATAAGGGTGTCCCATGGATGTTCTATCGCGTTAAGATCAGGACTCAGGAGATTGTAATGGCCACTCCAATACATTGATTTTGTTTTTTTATGAAACCATTCTTTGGCCTACTTTGAGGAGTGCTTGGGCTCATTATCCTGCATAAACTCCCATTTAATAGGCATGTCCTCTTCAGCAAATGACAGGATAACAGTGTTTAAGATTTCCACGTATTCTACGGCACACATTTTATCCTTTATCATGAAAAGTGGACCAACCCCAGATGCTGAAAAACACCCCCAAATCATTAAATTTCTTCTGGCATGTTTAACTGTCTTCTTTGTATATTTGGCATCGAATTCGGAATTCTTTGGTCGTCTGACATACATTTTCCCATCGGAACCAAACAATTTGACCATTATTGACCTTGCAGTTAATGATGGTTCAGCATTAGGTATGTAAATATTTGTTTCTATTATTTTTTCCATCACTGTATATCACCTCGGATTTTTAATCGCCGACCGGAAATTGCCTAGTTTGAATACAGCGTTTAAAACTCCACCAGGCTTAATGGGTTAACACAAGCCATTTTTCCGATTCATTCATTACCGATAGACCACATTTTATATATCGTGCTATTTTTCGTTTTAAACAGTCGACCATATCCCCTTTATTTTGTGCAATTATTAATTTTAAATTTTAGACGATTATCATTTCACTACCTACCTCCTCTGTTGGCAAACAGATGTCCAGATAGTCATGCTTGTTCTGCTCCTCTAAATCCTTCCAAGTCAACCTAAAACCGATTTGTTTACATTAAACTGGATACAGAGCTGGCTCGAAATATTTATAGAAAAACTTAAACCGAAGTAACGCCTCGACTTGATGTTGATGTTGATGTTAAAAAAAAAACCAGAGCACCCTTGGGGTGCATTCTTTCCCCTTTGGTTTGTGGTATGCGCGCTCGTTCGCTAGTTCATTCATTTTTATTTGGGGTCAAACCGAACACATAAGGATCTATTTTTAGTGCACTATAGCACTGAATGCGCCCAATAGGTGCTGGGGGTCCTTCTGATGCAATAGAATGGATGCTTCATTTGACATATTCTACGCCCGAGAATCACCGTAATTAGATTTCTCCCTGGATGACTCTTCTCCTTCTGTCTTCTCCGCACAGTCGCTATAGTTGCAGCATAATGCAATTGCATGCATCTATTTACATTGCTCGAGCAAAGGATTCGAATATCGTTTTTATCTGTCAGATAATTTACGATCCGTGTTTATGGCTCTATGCGCGCATGATGACATTTGTCGTGTTGATCTTCTTGTTTCGGTTTCACTTATATGTATAGTGGTATTGGAGGAGTGGCAGAGATTGTGACAAGTGCATCGGTTGTGTTCGCTACCTTTTAATTCTGGATAATTGCATCGTGATGCATTCTGAAATAGGACTTAAATGTGTGCATCGAAATGAGTGGAGATGTTCTGCTCCATAAGGGGTATTTTTCTTGTGCTTAATAGTACTATATGGAAGAGAGGGATTCACCTCGTGTCAAAATGCCACAAAAGTAGAAAAAGGGTGTTTGTCATTTTAATTTTCTATGACACGATATACCAAGAAATGTGTTCTGATGAGGCGAACACATGTTACAGATTTAAAAAAAAAACGCGTTTTCTAATTTTTGTTTCTTCTAGACGGTGTCGTGGGAATATGATATTTTGGAGATATCTATGCTGGTGCACACACTTTAGACAGACGTCAAGCGTATGGTTATGGACGGTGTTTCGATTAAATTCAATGAGGTTGTTAAATTAAATCCAAATTTTGAGCCTTCTTTATTTAATAAATTCAGATATCGGTGATATAAGGCTAAAATTTCCTATAAATATACATTTATACAATTAAGAGTACTTCAAGTATAGAAAATGCTTACAAATGTATGTCTTAATTTAATAGGTACGTACTTCAAGTGGCTATATATGTATATTACAGGTTATCAAATTTTATTCAATTTAAGATTTACGTTGAATTAAATATTATCTCATGGATGAAGACAGCAAAAATGACAGAAACCAGGAAACCATATTTTCTTCGAACCACCGTCGGCGTGTTGTTTGAAGTCAAGTGTACCTTTCTTTCAGTCATTAATTTGCTAGGTTGGAGACTATTGGCTAGAGTTGCCAGGTTCGTCAACAGAGGTGCATAGGTATAATTAAAATACGGTAACTTGATGTGGGCGCAGTAGCGCAGTGGTTAGTGTGCTGGACTGCTGTGTGAGGGATCCCAGGTTCGATCCCCGGAAAAACACAAATTACATCTTAGTGTTTTTTTCTACTACGCCACCTCTCGCGAACGTCTGACAAACATCCGAGAGTATGACTGTCCTGAAAAAGCTTCTCAATTCAGCCGTTCGGAATCGGCATAAAATTGTAGGTCCCTTCCATTCGTCTCAAAAATAAAAAAAAACTCACACAAACGAATGGTTGCGAGAAGCTAGGCCTAGGGTGTCTACCGCCTGTTGCGCCACCTATTTATTTATTTATTTATTTTTAACTTGATGTAACATGTAAGTATGTCGATATTTTAGGCTTTATTTTGGTGTATCATTGACTGAGCAATTTACAATTTTAACTTTGAATCGGAAACAGAGGAAGCCTTTACCTAAAGTTTTGTGCGGGACCTTTACCATTTATACCTTTTACCTACTTCTATGCAAGTAACTTTTAATTTGCCTCTCATAGCGACTTCCCTGAAAGGAAACTGAAGTTTAGAGCCACGGCTTTCGAATAAAACCATCCTTGGGCCGCTACGATTCCTACATTTCTAAAATAGAAAGTTATGTTGCGGCACCTTTACATTATGTAGGTATACCTATACATATTTAAATCTTTTAACTTTTTCGTATGCGTATTCTAAGAGAAAGATACCTATATTATTTTCGTAAGATATTACGAACTCATAATTTTAATCAATTCTGGTATTATACGATGACTAGCTTTTGCCCGCGGCTTCGCTCGCGCAGTCCTCAGGATTTGGCACACAGAGATTCCTTCACAGAAAGTTAGTTCCCTCGGGCAGTAGTAATAGTAATAAATAAATTCCACCTATACATGTAAATTCGCACCAGGTGCGAAATTACTCTAATGCATGGTAATTTCGCACCTGGTGCGAAAGTACATTTTTATGTGGAAATTCGCACTAATTTTTTTTTTTGTATATATTCGCGCGCGCAAATATATAGAAAAAAATATATACCTGGTTTTTTATGTCTCATTCTCATAAGTTTAACATAATTCGCCATAGTGTTCCTAACTTTACTTGAAAGTAAAAGAAGAGCTAGAAGATATTCTGCAAGTATGTTAATAACAAACCAATTAAGATGTTCTTATTTCCAATGTAAAGCAAAGAAAAACATATAGGAACACAATCCTTTAAAAACGATAAAAAGAACAAGGTATAATAAATACAATGGAATTACTATATGGAATGAGAACGATTTGACTAGCCTCAAATGGTTCAAAAAGAATTCACCCATATTTCTCCAAAATACATATTTGAAAGCTTTCGAGCCCTTTTCCCTGAGTGTGGACCAACAAGAATGCCCTCTGCGAATTCATCCAGATAGTGATCAGATTTTGCGGGGTCATTCCCTTCAGCTTCTATTCTTTGAGCCGCTGCTTCTATGATCTTGAAGTGCTTAGGATGAATATAAAGTTTGCTGACCTGCTTCTATGTACTCAATCTCAGCTTTAATTTGGTATACATTTTGGTATTGGCTTCAGTTTGATCTGCGGAGCCGCAATCACACGGCAAATAGTAGGTTGTTGGCAGTTTGGCACATCTGTTACAATTTATTTATGGTGCAAGATTGGTCCATAGTCTAACATATATTATTTGTTTCTATTTAGTTATGGAAAAATAGGCACACATAGGTCTAGAATTGTGTGTTTTAGGCTGGAATCTTGAAATGGTAGCACCAGATGCGAAACTGAATTTATAGGTGTAAATTCGCACCTGGTGCGAAACTACAGTTATATCAATTAAATTCGCACCCTGTGCATTTCCCGAGGTTTTCGATCTCTAGGTGCTAAAGAACGAGTTTCCACACAGGTGCGAAATTACACCACCTTCAGGGTAAATTCGCGAAGAAATTACCTTACCCCGTTCCCTCTTTTACATTTATATATCGCGCAGGAAACCTACCTAAGAAAGTACCTAAGGAGCAGTTAGTATCTTTGAAAAATGTGTTTAACGCCCTATTGGAGAAAACAGTTCAAAAATTATATGATCAATTTGCTGGTATCTCAACACAGATCATACTATAGCAGACTGAGCCACTATCTACGGGCAGGCACGTAGCCAGGGGGGGGGCTTGAGGGGCTGAAGCCCCCCCCGAAACGCTAAGCAAAAATTAAAAACTAAAACTTTCTAATATAAATTAAAATCTATAAAAATAAGGAGACTATCCAAGTAGGTATACAGTATCCAAACGCTAGGTATGTACACTGTGGAAGCCATCGCTTGAACCTGGTTCTGTCTAATGCCATGTCAACTCCTGCAATTCGCAATTGCCTTGGTGTAGTTAGTGAAATAGCTAATTTCTTCCGCAACCATTGAAATGCAAATATAACTATATAAATGTCATTAAAAAACACGCACCAGAGAGCCGAAAAACTCGACTTCTAAGCCTTTGTGAAACAAGATTCATTGAAAGGCATGACAGTATTATTTCCTTTGTAGAGCTCTTCAAATGCATCTCAATAAGTCTTGAAGAAATAACCAGCAGAACGTGGGCGATGTCTTCGAAAGCATCAACACTTTTGGCAGCGACCCAAAAAAGTGATTTCCTAGTAAGCCTCTGAATTCTCTTAAGAACATTAGAGAAAATGGCGAAGATTTTTTCAGAGAGGCTTTTCATCCATTTCATTTCATTTTATCCGAATCCCAACTTGCTTAGGACTTATTTGAAGTTGAATTAAGAGCCCCAAGAACTTCATTGAAACAAACAACGCGTTCAAATCCAGAATCCTCTTCTACTAAAGCCTGTTTTACAGTGTCTAATGATTCCTTGCATAGATTCGTTAATACAAAATCTTACGGACAGATTCATGGACAACGAAGACGTTCTACCATGCATCGTTTCGAGCTCTTCTCCCAGGTTTTACTGCAGGTGAGCGAGTGAACGAAATGGAAAAGCTAACATGTTACTTTGATAATACAATTTCGTTGCCAGTTGTGAATTCGTTGTCTTTGGTGCGAAAAAATATCGTCGAATGATCTCTTGACCGAAATTTTTTGAAATTTTTGAAATTTCTTGGTATATGTGACAATACTTATACTTTAGAAAGCTATAAACTCTAAACACCACAGCTAGTGTTGAAAGAACCTTTTCAACTATGAAAAGGATTAAAACAGTGTCCCGCAGCGTTATAGAGAATGCAAGATTAAGCTCACTTGCTATGATATCTGTTCATTCGGATTTTAATGTGGATCCAGATAAGGTGATTGATCTCATGTCAAAAAAAAATCAAGACGTTATTCTGCTTTGAAAAAAATGTGTGTAAAAAAATAATTTTAGTATGTTCGTTTAAGTACATACGATTTAAAAACTAATAAAAATCAATGAATTGGAATATACTGGGTGTCCCAGTTCAGCGGTATATTCCTTTAAGGGAAGATTCCTGAAGTTCCGCCGAACAAAAAATTATATGACAAAAAATTATTATATTTTCACCATATTTCCCGTTTTATTTTTTTTATGAAATTTTTATCCTTTAGAATTTTTTTAAAAATTTTGGTAAGCAATTTTTTACATACGATCAACAGAATTTGTGGTAAAAGCAGGTTTTTGTCAGACGAAAATGGTCAAAAAGGGACTCGATATTTCTCTAACAGCTAGGTTCCGCATTTCACTTTCACTCGAAATGAAATCGAAATCGATCGGAAATGAATTTTTGTGTTCTACATTTCACTTTATTCGATTTCGGTTTAGAAATTTTCGGAATTGAGAAAAAGTGAAATTGTTGTGTTCCACAAATCGATTTTGACGATTTCCAAGTGATTTCAAATCGATCTTGGTCATTCGATGTGAAATAGTGGAAACGAAAAGACGCGATCAAAAATGGAAGTAAAAAATGCAATTTAAAACAAACTTGATAGGCTTATTTCAAAAAATATATATTTAAAACAGGGGTAAACATAAAAATACTGCGCAGGAGGGAATATTTAATCATTTTATGGAGCGGCAAAAACGCAAAACTGCGGCTAGCTGCAAAGTGGCAGGAATTGAATATTGTTGAAGGTGTGGTTCAACAATTTACAACAACATTAGAAATACACATTTAGACGGTAGTATGAAATGAACCTCTATTAAACGACTAATAATTGACAAAATTAAACTTTCATTTTTAGCTTTTATAACTTGCGCAGCCTCTGCAATTTCCAAGGGATTTGATATATCTCTCAGTCTTCGTCTTTTTATTTTTTTATTTCTCCTGTGCAGCAACTAGCACAGCACTCATTAAAAGATCCGTTTATAATAAAATTATAATAAAAATAATCTTTTAAGCCACACGAACAACACAATTTTATTAACAAACAATTTTCCAAAATAGAAACACTTTTACGATGCCCCAAATGATAGATGTTTGCAATTTCACGAAAAGTGATTTCGAAAAAATTTCGGAGTTACCGAATCGGTCGGAATGCAGAACACTGAAAACGAATTCACTCGATTTGCAATTTCGATTTCGATTTCATTTCACTCGATTTCTGGAACCTAGCTGTAAAATCAACTTTTTCTTTCACAGCACCCCAGAAGAAAAATCTATGGGTGTTAGGTAAGGAGATCTGGGTGGCCAAGGATTGGGCCAAATCGACCAGTTCACCTTTCATTAAAAGTATGGTTAAGAAAGAACATCTTCAAGGAGGTTCGGCAATCGTTCTCTAAGAAATTCAAGGGAATTAACTGTTTGTGGAAGAACGTGCTGGCCTACTAAAGTGCTTTCAAACATTTACGCTGAACCTCCTTTGAAATAAGCACACATTTTGGAGAAGTTGTTCAAAATAATTAAATTCTTACCTTTGAAAGGATGTTGTGTGTATTAAATGGGGATTGGGGTCTGACCAATGGTGCAAATTGTGGAGGTTTGTAGCTTTTATAACTTTGTTTGTGAATTGCGCTTCGTCAGTCCACAGAATGTTCTTGAGGAAGTATCCGTACCGGTGCTAAATGGATAGGGTGTAACCTATTACTCTGGAGAGTTCTGTGAATCCTGGTTCTGGGAAGTTCCAATTGCACAGCTAGTCCTCGGACCTGACTAAAGGCTTAACTTCCACAGCACGCAAAATCCCACCCTCAATTTCTGCCGCCGCTGAGTCTGAACGTAGTTTTTTTTTTATTTCGAGGAGCTCACCCGGTATCAGCAAGGCGCTGATACGCATCAGTACCCGGCTACATCAACTTATCAATGTTAAGCTTTTTTTCATATTCGACAATTAACTGTTAACCATTGCTCATAATTACATTAGTCTATTATTCTGACTTAATTTTGTTTGTCCATTTTTTTGACAAAAAACGGCTTTTACAACAACTCTGTTGATCGTACGTAAAAAAGTTGCTTAACATAATTTTTAGAAAATTTCTCAAGGATAAAAATATCATAAATAAAATAAAAATTTATTAAGTAAAAATGTAACAACAAATTTTCAAAATGTTGAGTTTAAGGAGCCATAACTTTTTTGTAGCTGCTTATATGTACCCAAAGTACATAAGACTTGTATGCACTTCTAAGTTGTATTTTCAAAATGCACAAAACAATTTTTGTATCTCTAATAGTTTAGAAGTTATAGCGTTTTAAGTGATAACACCCACGAATTAGAGGTCACATGCTTTGAAGGGCCATAACGGGAAATATGGTGAAAATAGAATTTTTTGTTTGGCGGAACTTCACGAACCTTCCCTTAAAGGATTATACTGCTTAACTGGAACACCCTGTATATAGTTTTTTGTTTAAAGAATTCCTCGTAAGATTTGGAAGCAAGCCCCCCCCGAAACAAAATCCTGGCTACGGCCCTGTCTACGGGACAAAACATATTTCTTAGCTGGCAAATATAACGATATGATGAGCAACATCAGCTGGCAAATATACCGATATGGTGAGCAACATCTTTAGACTAAGGGGGAACTCTTACCCCGTAATTATATCCCACACCGCCCAGTTCTTCCTATACTCAACTGTGCAACATATGCAACCGAAAAGATCGTGAGAATGTGTTCCACTTTCTAGCAGTACACCTAACCATCCCATCTATCCTCCTTCTAGGAGGATGGTCCTCCTTTTTTATACAAAAACTTTCAAAACCTCCAAACCTCCTTTCTAGCCCTAAATCCTTCATTTACCCTCCAATCATCCTCCTTTCCTATCGAAATTTTAATATGAATTTTTTCAACGAAAAATCAATTAAAATTTTGAACTTATGAAAGTGGTGAAAATAGAAGTTTACCAAACTCCAATCTTAAAATAGAAATTTTGAATTGATTGAAATTCAGTGTTACATTCAAGTGAATAAAAACGTCAACAAATTAACCTAATATTGCCTAATTTTATTAATTTCCTCCCGGAGCAGGATACTTTTTTGATAGCTGAAAAGTCGTTCTCCACCACAATAGTGTCAGAAAATTATCTGAGGATAATTATTTAGCGCAATTTACATACGGGCTTAAAAAGCAATATGAATATGTCGCGCCTGGAATTATATTTGTTTATCAAGTCGCAGCCAGATACGCTTCGCCAAATGACAGAATAAAATATAATGTGGCTAGTGACAAACTTTTGCGAAGATGAATTTGAGGAAGTGGGCTCAGAATAAGATATCTACAGACAATGTATTTCGTATTCAGTTTTTTTTTTCAATTACAATTTAATTTAAAAATTTTCCTCATCATTAAATATATTGATCCTTCTTTCACCCTTCTTTTGGAGAAAAAAAAAACCTCCTTTTTGAAAAAATTGAGATGGGATGGTTAAACCCCATTCTTACAGAATTCCGTATGAGTATCTTTGGAGTACGTATTCAATGGCGACAGAGGCTGGGATAAGCATTACAAAGTTTCAAATTGATACGACGAACGGTTCGTGAGTTAAGAAAAGGGCCCCCTTAAAAGGGGTCATCGCCAATAACTCGGGCCCCAAGCAAAATTTCCAAAATAGGAGAAATTAGTTTTCTTTATTTCTCATAGAGAGTACACAAACCGAGTTTGAAGTGAAGTCGGATGAAAAATACAAATTTTCCCATACAAACTTTGACGCCCCCTTTTACCCCTTTAAGGGTTGAATTTCCAAAATCGGAGGAAGTTGTTTTCTTTATTTCTCATAAAGAGTACACAAACCGAGTTAGAAGTCGATTGGATGAAAAATAAAAAAGTTCTCATACAAACTTTGACCCCCCTTTCTACACCTTTAGGGGTTGAATTTCGAAAAATCGTTCCTTATTCCTTGTATATATGACAAAGGGAATCTCTTTGCAAAATTTCAGCTTTCTAGAGCAAAGGGTTTAGGCTGGGCGTTGATGATCAGTGAGTGGTAAACTTCATTTTTTCTACATAGATAGTGGGTCTCGGAATTCCGTCCGTCTGTTTGTCCCATATGCCTGCAGCCTAAACGCTTGGACGGGTTTCTTTCAATCTTCATATTTAGAGTTCGTGAGCCTACCGTTCGGAGCCATTTTTTTATGTTAGCTCTAATATTAATAACTGTACTTCCCATTTCCCTACATTTTTTTTTAATTTTAAACAATTTTGATTTTTTTGAAAACGGCTCTAATGATTTGAACGAACCAAAATTTATGTTTGATTTAATGTATAGATAGACATAGTTAAAATGACTGCATGCATAACGGTAGCTACTTTTGCAAATTAGCTTTTTCTCGAAAATAGAAAAGGAACAATTGTCATACCTACTTAATTTGAATGCAGACTCAGTCTTCTCTAAATTATCGTTTAACGGTTTAAAGTTTAGATACCTAGGTACATGAAAACGGGCATAACTAAAATTTGTTTTTTCAAATGGACTGTGTCCTTCCATATCCACCCCAATCTAAAAACTGTATACTTAAAAAAAACTGCTCCTATCTCGAAAACCCCATTTTCGATTCGAATAAAAATGTAACTGGTAGTTAATCCTTATATTCTGAACAATACCATTTAGCTAATCAGTATTCAGCTAAACAGTTAAAGAACAGTGCTTTTCGTTTCGAACCAAATATTGTAATATCTATTGGTTGCAATTTTGTTATTGTATAATTTTACAAAAACTGCTTTACGAACATAAGCACTCTAAACAAAATCGAGTACCTACATTAATAGTTTTCTCACAAAATCTTTATATAAAAATGAGTTCTAAAATGTGTTCGGATACGTATAACTTGAAAACCACCGACTCTATTGAGCCCATATTTACAGATAATCTTAGGTATTAGCCCAGGAGTGCACTGAAGGAGATTGGTCAAAATTGGACAAAGGGGCGTGGCACCTCTCATACAAAAAAAAACACTCAAAATCGTATATCTTGAAAACTGCCAAATCTATTAAGCTCAAATTTACAAATAATCTTAGGTATTGGCCCAGAAGTGCTCCTTTGGAGATTGGTCAAAATTGGACAAAGGGCCCATACAAAAAAACATTCAAAATCTTATATCTCGAAAACTGCCGATTCGATTGAGTTGAAACTTACAGACAGTCCTAGGTATTGGTCCAAGAGTGTTGCTGTGAAAATTGGTTAAAATTGGACAAAGGGCGTGGCACCGCCCATACGAAAAAAAAACAAAATCGTATATATCGAAAACCGCCGAATCGATTGAGTTGAAACTTATAGACAATAATAGGTATTGACCCGGGAGTGCTCCTCTGAAGATTGGTCAAAATTGGACAAAGGGCGTGGCACCGCCCATACAAAAAAAAATTCAAAAACGTATATCTCGAAAACCGCCGAATTGATTGAGTTGAAACTTACAGACAGTCCTAGGTATTCGCCCAGGAGTGTTGCTGTGAAGATTGGTTAAAATTGGACAAAGGGCGTGGCACCGCCCATACAAACAAAATCTTATACAGTCAAACTTCTTTATAACGAACTTCCTTATAACGTAATTCTCTCTATACCGAATTTCATTTTTTCCCCTTCCCCTTCAAAAATATCCTATATGAATTAGGTTCTTTATAACGAAATTCTCTATAGCGAAATTCTCTTTATAATGAACTATTTTTTTTGGCCCAAAAGCAAAAAGTTTCTTTATAACGAAATGTAAAATTTGAAAAGCTTACTAAGATCTGTTGTTCCTAATTATCGATTATTGAAAAAGTTAAAAGAGGAAAAAGATAAAAAGATATAAATTTGATTACAATGAGTTTTTTTTGTACCAATTTTCTTTGAAAATATAAAGGAACACTTGTGTTAAAAAAAAATTTAATTAATTTTCTATATAACGAATTTTGCATAAAACTTCTTTATAACGAATCAATTTGTTGTTCCCTTGAAGGTTCGTTATAAAGAAGTTTGACTGTATATCGAAAAGCGCCGAATCGATTGAGTTGAAACTAACAGACAGTCCTAGGTATTGGCCCAGGAGTGTTGCTGTGAAGATTGGTCAAAATTGGAAAAAAAGCCGGGCGTGGCACCGCCCATACAAAAAAATAAAATCAAAATATTATATCTCGAAAACCACCGAATCAATTCAGTTCGAATTTGTAGACAATCAAAGGTATTGGCCCAGGAGTGGTCATTGACCAAAATTGGACAAAGGGGGCGCGACCAAATTGGATACTTTCTTCTACGGGTTTGTTCGTAATTGCCACCCGAAGGTTTAGGAAAAAAAAACGTAAAAGTAATCAATTTGTTTTGTTTCTCAGATTGATTTCCAAATTTCAATTGTATCTTTTTCGTTCGTTAACTTTCTTCACTGGCTATTTTAATGGTAAATTATTGATAGTGAAATATTTATGTGCGATTTATACATTTACAGTTCGATATTTGTTACGATGCCAAGAAGAGACAATGGTAACAGTAGCCGGCGTTATCAGAATGGCCGCTGATTGCTGAACCAGTGAAGCTATCCGCCTTAATTGTTTATTAAAAAAAAAATATCAAACTAGATCTTAAAATATTTAAAATATGTAACTAGGTTTTGATAGGCATTTTTTATAATCCATTTAATTCCAAATTGAAACAACTAAACTCGAAATTTTAAATTTTAAGTAAAAAGAAAATTCCATATAAAATTCCCGCGGCTTCGCTCGCGCAGTCCTCAGGATTTGGACACAGAGATTCCTTCACAGTCAGTTAGTTGCCTTTTTATATTTATATATTGTGCAGGAAACCTAACTAACACAGTACTTGGAGAAAATAGTTCAAAAAATATATATTCAATATTTGTTGGTGAAGCGCTGACATCTCAACACAGATCATACTATGGCAGACTGAGCCACTATCTACGGGACACACTATATTTCTTATTCTTAGTTAGCAAATCCATAATTATATTCCACACTGCCCAGATATTCCTATACTGTGCAACATATGCAACCGGAAAGATCGTGAGGACGTCTACCACTTTCTAGCAGTATAATCCCATTCTTACAGAATTCCGCTTCAATATCTTTGGAGTATGTACGCTGGAGTTAGATGAAGCGATCAGCATATTCAACAGCGATGAAGTTTGGACGTATTAAAAAGTTTCAAATCGATACGACGCGATGATCGGTTCGTGAGTTAAGAAAAGGCCCCCCTAAAAAGGCGACATCGCCAATAACTCGGGCCCCAGGCAAAATTTCCAAAATCGAAAAAATTATTATCTTTATTTCTTATAATAGAGTACACAGAGTTTTAAGTCAATCGGATGAAAAATCGAATGAAAAATAAAAATTTTCCCATACAAACTTTGACCCCCCTTTTACCCCTTTAAGGGTTAAATTTCCAAAATCGGAGAAATTAGTTTTCTTTATTTTGTATAGAGAGTACACAAACCAAGTTTGAAGTCTATCGGATGAAAAATAAAAATTTTCCCATACAAACTTTGACCCCCCTTTTACCCCTTTAGGGGTTGAATTTCGAAAAATCCTTCCTTAGTGGTTGTATACATCATAAAGGCAAGCTCTGTGCAAAATTTCAGCTTTCTACAGGAAAGGGTTTAGGCTGGGCGTTGATCATCTGTCAGTCGGAATCTTCATTTTTATATATATAGATAGAAAATTAGTTTTCTTTATTTTGTATAGAGAGTACACAAACCAAGTTTGAAGTCTATCGGATGAAAAATAAAAATTTTCCCATACAAACTTTGACCCCCCTTTTACCCCTTTAAGGGTTGAATTTCCAAAATCGGAGAAATTAGTTTTCTTTATTTTGTATAGAGAGTACACAAACCAAGTTTGAAGTCTATCGTATGAAAAATAAAAATTTTCCCATACAAACTTTGACCCCCCTTTTACCCCTTTAAGGGTTGAATTTCCAAAATCGGAGAAATTAGTTTTCTTTATTTTGTATAGAGAGTACACAAACCAAGTTTGAAGTCTATCGGATGAAAAATAAAAATTTTCCCATACAAACTTTGACCCCCCTTTTACCCCTTTAAGGGTTGAATTTCCAAAATCGGAGAAATTAGTTTTCTTTATTTTGTATAGAGAGTACACAAACCAAGTTTGAAGTCTATCGGATGAAAAATAAAAATTTTCCCATACAAACTTTGACCCCCCTTGTACCCCTTTAGGGGTTGAATTTCGAAAAATCCTTCCTTAGTGGTTGTATACATCATAAAGGGAAGCTCTGTGCAAAATTTCAGCTTTCTACAGGAAAGGGTTTAGGCTGGGTGTTGATCATCTGTCAGTCGGAATCTTCATTTTTATATATATAAGATTTTAAAATCGCGTTTAAAATAACAAATCTACGCTTGTTTAAAGTCAAAATTTCCTTATGGGTGTCAACTACTGTACCCGTTACGCTATATTAGGCAGAACAACGTTTGCCGGGTCAGCTAGTATTTTATAAAAAACATATTTCTCAAAAATTACTAGGTACCCAAATCACGATCTGCATTCACATTCAAATACAGACTCTGACATTCAGCGAGATTCGCAATAAGCGAGAAAGTTTCGTGCCATTCAGACATGCACTTTATTTAGGTTACTAATATTACGAGCTAAAAATGAAAATGTCTTCAAGAAACACTATCTGCAGGTGTCTGACATCTGCATGCCCATGCACCCCATTTATCCTTTGTCCTCATAAGCCCATTCCCTAAAACATAAAATTACTCTTTTTCCATTTTGACAAATTAGTTATGGAATTCCGCAGTATATCTACGGGCGATTGTTTCTTGTTTAAAATTATAAATCAAATACATTATGTATGTAAATGTAACTTTAATATTTTTTTTTACAAAAAAAAAGTTAAGTGACATTTCCGTAATTATATCATAAAATACATTATATTTGATCAGCTTAAACTAAATTATACTTCAGTAGTAAAACATTACTTCCAGTAGAATTGTGCCAACTTATTTGAAGTGCTGTCATAAAACTGCAATAGAGTGTAATCCTGCCATTTCACTGGTAACAATCTATACAAAAAGAATTCAATGTAATGTTGAACAAATAATGGAAATAAATTGGAAAGCGCTTACCTGTGCAGCCAAACAACGAGTGCGAACATTTTTGGCACATAAACCATTCGTTCGTTCCGTAATATTCCTTTAACGATTTGCTCAGCTGTGTAGGATCCCGCCATACAGGGATATCGACTCAGTACACTATGTTGTTAAATGAGATTAAATTGCAAGTTTGTTTACTTTAAAGTTGTTCAATGTCTGCTTATGTGAATTTCACATAATTAAAAATATATAAATGCATTTTAAAATATGCAGTTCAATGTGTAATTTAAATTTAAAAGGAAAATGTAAATTAAGTGTGTGGGCGAATTAGTTAAGGTTTTGACCGTGATGGCTCCCAAGGGCCCAGGGATGGCGCCTATGGTGCCTAGTCTACTGTTATGAACTCACACCCTATACAACCGAACCTAAACATAGGCTAAAAGCAGCAAAGAAAATAAAAAATCGTAGTCTGGGGCGATCCGTTAAAATATATTTTTAAGTAAGTACATATATGCTATTATAGCTATAGAAGTAGGAGAGCGCTAGCATTCTCACTTCAACCTAGGCTAGAATTCTTCTAAAGAGTTGATGACATCCCAAATTGCCCAGTTAGACCGGAGATTGAGCAACGAACATCATTGAATGCTTGTTGGTGGCAGCAGGCGCAAGAGAGTGATAATAGACGTTTTTTTTTAAATCAGAGCAGAGCCTGAACTGTCAAAATTAAGTTTGTGTTTCTTTTTTAGCTCAGATACATTCAGAGCTCAGAATTTGTGTTTCTTTTTTCGTTAAGAGAATGATCCGAGCTCGCTCTATGAGCTCAGAATAAATTGACTGAGCAGGCTGAGTAAAAAGCTGATTACGCACTTACCGTATAAACTCTGATAATGACACCACAGAAGAAGTCAAACGAAGAGTTACACTTACACTAAGGACACTCTATATAAGACCCTCAACATCCGAGTCCTGCTCTATTGCGCAGAAGCATGGACGTTAACAAAGTCGGATAAAGATTTCCTTGTCCGTTTCGAATGCAAAAGTCTTCGATTGATTTTTGGTCCCATTTGCGTTAACATCAGGGTTTGAAGGAGGAAATTTAACAGCGAACTCTACGAGCTGTAGCCACTAAGGTGCGGCTAGGACATGTAGAACGAATGGACATTAAGACTCCGGCCAGAAGACTCTTCGATTCAAACGGAGGAGTGTAGATGAAAACCCCGCTCTAAGTGGCGCTCACAACTGAAAGGGGACCTCAACCAACTTGAAGTGCGGAGCAATAGAGGGTTACTGCCTCTTAGTAATTAAAAATTCTAAATTCTAAGTCTATACGATTTATCATTCTGGAAACATTACAATTCCATTTATATGTAATTAATTCTGTAATCATTTTCAAACTCACCCCAAATCATTGAGCGTTTCATAAACCTCCGGATTTGTCTTCATAAAATACGGATGAGCTGTTGTTGTTCTTATGAAATCACAATCCGACAATCGTAATTCAGCCCTCAGGCAATCCATAAATCCGATAATTGCGTATTTCGTTGCCGAGTATATACCAGCTCCTGGCAAGGCGATTAGCCCTACGAAAAAAAAAAAAAAAGGATTTTCATATTTCAACCCAACATAATCTTCAAATCAAATATTCATACCAGCCAATGAAGAAACCGCAACAATATGGCCCGACTTCCTGGCAATCATCTTTGGCAGAAACTCCTTTGTTGTCTATATCGAGGCAAAGGCAAGGATACAAAAAATTAATGTAAATGCATAGATCAGGATATAAATGTAACCAAAGGAAATTCTGCTCATCTCCATGACCAATGTTAATTGTTAACTACTCACCAATATGTATGAGCCCAAATTCACCATAATAATCCTTTCGATTTCCTCGGCTTTTAGGTTTGGCGTCGAATTCAAAGTCATTAGGGCCGCATTGTTAATTAGTATGTCCACTGGACCGAGATCCTTCTCAATTTTAACCGCCAACACTTGAATTTCCCTATAGGAAGAGACGTCGGTCTGAAGATTAAACGAATAACTGTCGAGTAATGTCGGAAATTACACTGAAATAATATTAAAGGTAGCTTTGAGCCCACACACACAAACTTACCCTGTAGGTTTTCGCAATGGCGCCTGGAATCTTTGATATGATTTCGACAGTGTCATTGCCCGCCTTGGTGTTTACATCGACGACGGCGATTTTACAGCCCTTCTTGGCCAACAGAATGGCCATCTCCTTCCCCAGGCCGCTACCACCTCCGGTTATCTGTATAATGAAAACAACATATGGGATGTGGTACGTGAAACGGATCGAAAATAATTTATTAGCTTCATTAAATTGAAGCTTTTACGCCTTTGATATTGAATACCACTATGTGGGACTATGTGATCTGTCAGTGCTGCCTCGCATTTTTTTGTGTAATTACATTAAACTCGATTGGATACAAGCGAGAACCTAGCGGTGGATACATAAGATACAAAATGTTGTATCTACATCTACACAGTGTCAGTGAAATAAAATGTACAGATGGAATGACCGAATGTAGGGGACATTCCGGCGAACGACATTTACTCATAATTAACCCTTTTGACCTGTGATTCTGAATTAATGAAGAACACCGAATGGCAATGACGGGGGACTGCTCTATACTGTTGGTCGCTCAATATGGGTCGACGAAAGCTGATTTTCTTTTTGAAGAACGGCACTTATCATTTAGATTTTAGACAATCAGTCTATTGTGTCTTTGTTAAGTTGGGACCGTGGAAAGTAAACTTATTCAGTGATTGAACTATGAACTGAACATTCAAAGCTGATGGGCAAATGTAATAATCATAATAGTATACTTGAATTAAATGCGATGAGGCAAGTTAACATGCCAAAAACTGCATTGACCTAATAATAAAACAACAACAACATAGGACCCTATAGGTCTTCACAACCATTCGTTTGTGTGCGACACATGGACTTAGTAGACGTAAGTTGGGCTTACAAATGTTAACTACTAAAAAAACAAGCAGCCTGTCTTGTGGGGCGCCCAAAAGTTGCATTTCGAGGGATAATGTCTTTGAGTTCATCGGAACATCTACCATGGAAGTACCTATAGAACAAGCATAGGTCAGCGACTTGTCTTCTGTGCACCAACTGTTGTAGATTTTATGTGAGTGTAGAGTCTCCAACAAGTCGAACTGCTCGTCTCTGTATGCTGTCAAGTAGTTTAAGTGAATGTTTCGGGGCTGAGCTCCATACATGGGAACAGTATTCCAGGCCTGGTCTAACCTGTGCTTTGTAGAGAAGGATAAGTTGCTTGGGGCTAAAGTACCTCTTTGCTCTAAATAGGTAGCTCAACTTAGCGGACGCCGATCTTGCGATAAATAGGATATGTGGTCCTAGAAGGTGCATTGAGTCCTTGGGATGGATTGGATGGTCATCCATTTGGACCTGAGGAACTGTTGATGAATTTTTCCTAGAAAATGTTGTGAGCTGTGTCTTGTTTGCATTAAATACAACCAAGTTGTCTTTTCCTCACTTCAAGATTTTGTCCAGATCATCATTTAGAGAACTAATTTGTTCACATCTGTGACTGTGTGATGTAGCCGCAGTCGATCGATCTTCCCAGAAGAAAATTTTGCATCCATCCGCGGAGTTGTTGTGGTAATCCATAAGACGCTAACTTGCCTAATAGGGCTCTATGCCATACTCGGTCAAATGCCTTTGATATGTCCAAGGCTACGGCTCTGGATTCGCCGTGTTTTTCAATTGCTTGCGTCCATAAGTGCGTTACGTAGCTTAACAGGTCTCCAGTGGAACGACGGCTCCGAAATCCGTATTGCCTGTCGCTTTATTGCCTTTTCCATTACTTTTGAGAGCATTGAAAGTAACGCTATTGGACGATAGTTTTGTGGAATAGACAGACTAGAAGAATTACTTAAACAAAACTTTTTTCAACTTTTAATGTCAAACAGAGCCCTTGGTAGACGAAGTTTCAATTAATTTAAGCCATTGGGCCTTAAGATTTGGTTATAGTTCAGTTTTTATACAATTGGTCATCCTTTTGTTTGTTTCTTCAAATTTTTTCCTAAAAATTACATAATTTTAACCAATCTTTTGGCGGATTTACTTTGAAATAAGTTCTTGGTAATTCTTTTCTATAAATATATGTATTTCACTTCAAAAGTCAAATACCCAAAATTTGTATATAAAGTGGTTCAGTGTGGTTGAGAGCATGATGGATGGAAGCTATCTCTAATGCTGTCATGCTGATTTTAGTAAAGCATTCGACAAAGTAACTTATGTTACAAAGTCTCTTAAGCTTCTCAAATCAGGTGTTCGGATTTGGCATTCTCTTACATTCGTCCCAAAAATAAAAACTCACACAAATGAATGGTGGCAAAAAGCTAGACTTTAGAGAAACTAGACCTATAGGGTCATATAAGGACCTGTTGCGCAAACTATAAAAATAAATCGCACGACTAGATTGCTGTAAATAAAAATCCGTAATACATTTTTCTAGAGAAAAACAGAGTTTGCTTTTAAAATTACCCTACAATAACAGTTCATTTTTGTAAAAATCGTAGATGGTGTTAATTCGATAAAAATCAAATTTTTAAAAATAACCTTATTCGGTTTTCTTGCGAAAAACTGAGTATCTCAACTCAATTGGTTGAAATCATTAGAGCCGATTTTGTTATATGGGATGTATTGCATAGCTATTGTATACCTGTTAAGGCGGTGGCCATGGTGTAGTGGTTAAAGTCATCGCCTGTGACCCGAGCGAAGTTGGTTCGAGCCCCGGCGAGGGGCAAGCAATACTCTACCACAGAGATGATAATTTACTTCATATGTAGTAGATCTACTTCATTTTGTAATTATTGTTCATCTGCTACGTAGCAACTTATTTCTACTTCGTTTATTTATGGTTCAAAATATCATTTAAAATAGACATTATTGATCAATATGACTCTAAATACTCCAACAACGACGAAAAAAGCAACGAAATATAAATATCAGGAAGAAAATGTGTCATGTAATGCACTATAGAATATCATTTATGTGCTTCTGTCACACTACACATCCATCTATAGATCCCATTATCCTATTGAAGACCTAACTTTATCATTTTGAGCATTTCGCCAAATGTCTGCTTCATTTTTTGTAAATCTACTTCGTTTTTTCGGTCAATTTGCTACTTTTTTTGGGTTCAGCATTATCATCCCTGCTCTACCACCGACCATAAAGAGAAACGAATAATATCAGAGTTTCTCCACCAATACACCAGAAAAAGAGGTTTCTGCTTGGTATGGTAGTACAATGAACCGAGATTCGTCTGAGTGCTCCAGAATTTGGAATCCCCTTTTATAAAAAAAAGTCCCTATCCCCGAATTTTCGAAAACAATATCTTTCTCTTACTATAATATGTAGTAGGTATATGCAATACAAAAAAAAAGTGCCTAGTCTAGCTAAAGGTCTGGAAAGGACCAAACTTTTTGACTTGCAAAATAAGTTGTGAACAACAAATGAACCGTAAACATTAGAGAAGAGTAATTATTTTGTTTACTTACTTAATTGAAGTCGTGGAAAGAAAAAATATATATTGGCAACTTATGTTTTATAATTAAATGCGGCACTATAAAGCAGAAATCGACCATTGACATTTAGTGGAGAAAAGAAAAAAAAAGAGTGATACTTATCACCGATTAGTCAGTGTCCGTCATTTTCTGTCGTTTTGTAGATTCTTTGCTTTCCCGACAGATGCTATAGCTCTAAATCCAGATTAAAAAACGCTTTCTTTAAAACATACCTACCACAATTTTTCTTGTCTCAATCTATGCGTCATTGGTGTTTGTATAATGACACCCCTATTAGTTTTAAACTTGTTACACTCCAGTACAACACAATACATATTAGTTTCTTGATTTAGTCATGATTTGTCAATCATTTATATTGACTACTCGAACGTCTAAAGTTTCGCCGCATTTAAAATGTATACCGCAATTTACAATTCAATCAACCAGGTACAAGTATTCTGTATTCCACATCCTCGAAAGCCTATTTTATTCCACAAATAAACCAGGTGTTGTTATTTTTAGCCCATCAAGCAAAATATATGAGCTTTAACACATACCAACATAATGAATTTATATAGCCGACCTTCATTAATTTCCCAAGTTCCCAATTTTAATGCTAATTGATTGAAAACATAATGTATGGCAATAATGAAAATAAACAAATCGTATGGTCATAGGTGATTAATGATGTTATGTCTGGTTGAGATTTTACGTTTTGCAATATCAACAATGATATCATATTCATATCACAAGAGCATAACCTGTGGTATATTGTACACAGAACTTTTTATGAGGAAGTAATTAAACGGATGGTGCTGTAATTATATTATCATAAATAGGGGAGGTATCGCTCCAACCTAATGTAAAGGTTGATCAGCAGATAAAATAAACTTCCCATAGAATGGAACATTCCCACAATTCGAATATGTAGTTCCACTTTGGACAGTGTTGGTATTTAAATATGTGTCCTGTATTCGGTATTCCCGTGGATTAATATCCATTGCATTTTAAATATAAAAATTGACCGGAATTTTCCAAATTTAATGAACTGTCTAAACCCAGGTAGGTACGTTATAATCTATATATGTACATATATAAAAACTAGCTTATGCCAGCGGCTTCGCTCGCGCAGTCATCAGTATTTGCACACAGAGATTTCTTCACAGTCAGTTAGTTGCCTCTTTTATATTTATATATCGTGCAGGAAACCTTCCAAAGAAAGTACTTCAGAAGTAATTAGTATCTCTGAAAAATATTTCTAGCGCCCTATTGGAGAAAACAGTTCAAAAACTATATGATTAATTTGTTAGTGAAGCGCTGGCATCTCAACACAGATCATACTATAGCAGACTAAGTCACTATCTATGGGACAAAACATATTTCTTAGCTGGCGAATACACCGATATGATGAGCAACATCTTTAGTCTAAGGCGGAACTCTTACCTTTTAATTATGTCCCACACCGCCCAGATCTTCCTATACTGTGCAACATATGCAACCGGAAAGATCGTAAGGATGTGTACCACTTTCGACGAACGGTTCGTGAGTTAAGAAAATAGCCCCATTAAATGGGTTCATCACCAATAACTCGGACCCCAAGCTGAATTTCCAAAATAGGAAAGATTTATTATCTTTATTTCTTATAATAGACTACACAAACCGAGTTTGAAGTTAATCGGATAAAAAATACAAATTTTCCCATACAAATTTTGACCCCCCTTTTACCCCTTTTAGGGGTCGAATTTTCAAAATCGGAGAAATTATTATAATTTTCTTTATTTCTCATAGAGAGTATACAAACCGAGTTTTAAGTCTATCGGATGAAAAATAAAAATGTTCCCATACAAACTTTGACCCCCCCTTTTACCCCTTTAGGGGTTGAATTTCGAAAAATCCTTCCTTAGTGGTTGTATACATCATAAAGGAAACCTCTGTGTAAAATTTCAGCTTTCTAGAACAAAGGGTTTAGGCTGGGCTTTGATGATCTGTCAGTCGGAATCTTCATTTTTATATATATAGAAGATAGATGAGTTCTAAAATGTGTTCGGATACGTATAAATTGAAAACCACCGACTCTATTGCTCCCATATTTACAGATAATCTTAGGTATTAGCCCAGGAGTGCTCCTCTGGAGATTGGTCAAAATTGGACAAAGGGCGTGGCACCGCCCATACAAAAATAAAAAAAAACAAAATCTTATATTTCGAAAACCAACGAATCGATTGAGTTGAAACTTACAGACAATCCTAGGTATTGTGCCAGGAGTATTACTGTGAAGATTGGTCAAAATTGGACAAAGGGCGTGGCACCGCCCATACAAAAAAAAAAAAACATTCAAAATATTATATCTCGAAAACCACCAGTTCGAATTCGCAGACAATCAAAGGTATTGGTCCAGGAGTGGTCATTGGCAAAAATTGGACAAAGGGACATGGCGCGACCAAATTGGATACTTTCTTCTATGGGTTTGTTCGTAATTGCTACCCGAAGGTTTAAGAAAAAAAAACGTAAAAGTAATCGATTTGTTTTGTTTCTCAAATTGATTTCCAAATTTCAATTGTATCTTTTTCGTTCGTTAACTTTCTTCACTGGCTATTTCAAAGGTAAATTATTGATAGTGAAAAATTTATGTGCGATTTAGGTATACAAAGTGCTGATCATTTACAGTCGATATTTGTTACGATGCCAAGAAGAGACAATGGTAACAGTAGCCGGCGTTCACAGAATGGCCGCTGAACCAGTGAAGCTATCCGCTTTCATTTTCTATAAAAAAAAAATAATTGAACAAAAAATATCTACATAACTAGATTTTAAAATAACTATTTTAGGCAGAACAACGTCTGCGGGTCAGCTAGTGTAGTATATATAAATATGTAGTTGCTTTTATTAATTGAGGCCTGGCGCGCTTTTAGCTTTGCAAGAGATTATTTCTTTGTACATTCACAGATGTATTACAGATTTGGATTTCAGATTTCTGTAATTAAAATAATAGAAATTAAATTTTAAAAAATGTTAAAATAAAAAAAAAAACATGTCATTGCCGCATAATGACTTCTCTAATGACCTGTCAAAAATCACAATCCGATCGCAGGGGCGAGTTCACTGATATCTCTGTCAAATAGTCTAAATGTATAAAAGCCATAGGTATGACTTCTTATAAAAGAAAATGCATATGACTTTTTTGATATTAGAGCTGCGGCTATTCTACTGATGTCATATGAAAATAATATACCCATCTTCTTAGCTCTCATGGAAATGTTATTTCTGTGAACAAAGAAGAGAGACAGCGAAATGATCTGTGGAAATGATGACAATTGATTTGCTACACAAATTCATATGGAAAGTCATATAACTTTTATGTAAATGATTTATAATCTTTTTATAAGAGATTTATCATTTATGTGCTATTGATAGACATACATTTTTTTTACTTTTCGTTGCCAAAATATTCAGTATAATTTGCAATTTCATCGCAACGTCAACGTTTGACGCTTCGCTACCGTTTAGAAATTATTAAAAACTACCGGCCTACACCGTTACCGGGAATTATAGTTACTGCTTAAATATGCTTAACTATAGGTAACATTTATCTGCGACTTCGCGTTCGCCTTCGCACCCGTTTCAGAAGTATCTAGTGTGCTTTGCTACGCGCTCGATAGGATGGGAAAAATATTCCCCATACAAACCGAATCCCAATTTTCTCATTGCAAATAACTGTGGCAAAATTTCCAAAATCGGAGAAATTGTTTTTTCTAATTTTTAAAAATAAATACACAAATCGAGATCGGATGAAAAATACGAATTTTCCCATACAAACTTAGACCCTTTTACCCCCTTTTGGAGTTCGAATTTTTGTAAATTGCTTCTTAGTGCTCCTTTTGGTCGAAAGAGTAAATTTGTTTCAAAATATCAGTTACCTTGCTCGAGAAATTTTATGTGTGAAGAACAACTAACAATGACCACCAAAAGTTAAGGTAACTCGCAGTTTATTGATCGCCAGAGAATAAGCGTATATTTTTTTATTCTTTCCAGCCAAAATTTAAAACCTAAACCTAGGTGTTACCAGCTCTGAGATATTGACAAATTACCAAAAATAGTATAGATAAAAAAAATTTAAATTGTTTGGGAAAGGTTGAGATCGACTTGGCGTTGGCAGCACTGCCAGAAGAATTAAATAATTTGGCGTATATTCGATGCAACATGTAAGTTCGAAAAGTTCTCTTAACGAAGTAGCTAAAAGGATCTTCGACTGCGTCGTACTGCTTTACAGCCCGCACCTGTGATTCGATTCAAACATTGCTTCAAAATCTCACAACTAGCTGATGTGCGGCATTATTATATGTAGGCACCTACCGACATTATGTATGTTTTTGTTTGTAAAATATTTCTATTCTTTCTCCGCTGCAGAAATTGGTGCAAAGTGTCCTAAACAGGTTTCGAATTACTCTTCCAAATTGGATCGGGAAAAGCATTGACCGGTGTCCTGATAAACCGAAAATAGATTCCTTTAAAGACTCATCTTTCAGGCAGTGCTATTAACAGACAACTAAGGACGATCGCAACAAACAATATTATTATTTTACGAATCTTGGAAACTATTGAATATTTTATAAGTTCCCATGGAAAACCGTAAGATATACTCGTACAAGACGGCCCAAAAGTCATTATGGTAGATGGTAGGTATCATTTTTGCAAATGGCCGTATATTTACTGGTGATCTGTAGCATATAGCTCCACATCTTAAGCTCTTATATATAGAACTAACCAGCTGTTAGTGTTTGCTATGTAATACTAATAATCTTGCGGGCGGCAAATGACGCAATAATCGTTTTCCACCACGATAGTGTCAGAAAATTAGCCTAGGGTAATTATTTAACTAGCTAATAAATATTAGACGACAGATAAAAATCTAAAAGCAGAACCAATGTTTTTCATTCATAGAAAAAATTACAGGCAAAGAACATCTTTGTGACAACTTTTCGGCCACCTTGTAGATACCATCAAACACCTGCGCGATGAAATTGTATATCCCCATTCAATATGCAAGTAAAATTATGTCAAATGAATAAAAATGAATGGAAGCGTAAGAACAGCCGCAAATCGAGTTACCTGTATCGAAGAATGGCACAATTTTTAGTCACTAAACTCGTTTGTACTTCCTGAAATCTGTCTAACTGGACTCGGATTCGGGTATCTACAGACCGCATTCCCAGTGGGAACTCTTCAATTATGACTATTAGCAGTGCCGGCTTTAGGGGTGGGCGACCGGGGCGCCGAAGTGTACGCGCGCTATCTTAACTTCACTGACTTTGAATACCTATCTCTATCGATATAAAGAAAAACTAAACTAAACTAAATTCAGCGTACCTATTACATTTTATGAACTTATATTGTAGGAGTGAGTATGAGTTGAGTACTCAGCATTTATCTACCACGACCTGTCATTGTGTTGCTTGTCTTGTCGTATTCCTTTCTAACTTATGTGGGGCGAAAGAGAGGCCCACTCATTAAGACTCATTAATAACGTAGACTTGGTGAAGCATCTGTTGATGAACCAATAACTGATAAAAAAACAATTTTTGAAGTCGATTTTTTAATGCTCTTTTGGACACCGTACTTATACCTATGAAGGAAAGATTTCAACAGATGCATGATTTTCCTGACGCGTGGAATTTCTTGTTTTCTTGTTTAAATTAAAAAATAAAAATAAAGAAGAAGAAAAGTTAACGATCAACTTTAAATCAAATATTGTTGGAGATTTGTTGTGCGATGAAATCATGAAAAGCACAATCTTCAAGAGTTATATGATCCGGAACAGCTGTATATCGATACATATTCTGTTAACAATACCAGTGACAGTGTTGCAAGTGGCGAACGTAGTTTTTTTTAAACCAAAGTTGATAAAAACGTACTAACTTATGGTCTACAATGTCCCAAAAAAAGATTAATTAGTTTGTTTGGCCTCACTGTCCATTGAAAATTAAATTGCAGAAAGCCTAGATTTTGACAGTCTTATCAGAGAATTTGGTGACAAAAATCTAAAACATAAGATTTTAGTTGTTTTTTAATTATTTTTTTTTCGTTTCATGACTAACACAATTGAAAATAAGTTTTTTTTATAGTCGCTCGTCAGGTTGGTATTGAAAATTGGATATGTCGGTCAAGTAGCTCTGGTACGGGTACCTCCCATACAGACCCAAAAATAGATCCATGCGAATCCGAGTACATTATACTAACCCACACGGAACACATTTTGCATGGCTTATATGTAGTGGAGGATATCAAATGATGACACTTTTCTTAAAATATAAAAGGGCGCCAAGTGCATGCCTCGCCCGGGGGGCCTAGATCGTTAAGGCCGGCCCTGACTATGAGCCACTTTCTTAAGTATATAATAATTTAATTACTGCAAGAGCCGCACCTATATATGCGTATTGAATATTAATTTACAGTTTACAGAGTTTTCTCAAAGCTCTGATAATAAATTTATAGAGTTTACATGTCGCATTATATACATATACCTACGTACATAGTAGAGGTACACCTATAGATATACATTATGTATTTCACTACACGCGATTACTTTTGAAATAATCACTTTTCTTCTCGAAATTGAAAAAAAAAATTTCAATCAAATTTCAAGTATTGTTAAAAGATCACGTCGCAGCTCCAGAAACCAATGACCCATTTAGGTAGGTAGAAATGAGAAAACTCGTCACACACAGCAATGGGATTTAGCACAAATGTATCGAGATACCTAGAAATGGTAATACGAGTTGTGTTGACATCGAAATCCGAAGAAGCAAATTTTAATGACACCACCACACACTGCTGTGTATAGGTTCCACACCCAGAAACTTATAAAAGCGGAAAATTATGGGAGAATGCATTCAGCAGTTTGTAGATAAAATTTACGGCACAAGTTTACATTGAAATGCTTTTTAGAACAACACTAAAAATGATTTAAACAAACAAAACAAAACAAAAAAAACATGTTCATTTACGATCACAGCAAAATCTGATCATATCACATTTTTCACGTAAAAAAAATTAGAACAACAAACGACGACTCACCAAAACAACTTTACCCTTAACATCCTTCTCCTTGACCCCAAACAAGTAATCCAGGAGATGTTTCAATGCCACGGCAAATAGAATAATTGGCAATAGTAGCAGACACAGTAGTATCTTCAAATTGAAGATCAATCTTTGACGATTTTCTGTAGGTTGTGCTTCAACCATTGTTAATGTTCTTTATTTTATTTTTATCTAGATATTAGGAACCGACAACACTCAATATTATTCAGGGAGCTCAACGCAGGTGTCGACTTTTCGTTCGTTCGCCCAATACACACGGAAACCAACTGATCGGATCGGAGAAAACGCTGGCTTGATCGACGTTTGACTTGGGAGACGCGCAAATTCAACTGCTTGGCTAGTTCATAATAACTTGAAAGCGGGGAGAAGCCAGTTTTGGCAGCGGATGACATGACGCTACGCAAGGTATGGCTATGGAGGCCAGCCCCAGCACATTAGAAAGAACTCTGAATGGGAAACAAAAACTTGAAGACTCATAGCACGCAGCGCAACTTACAGATGCACTAAAGGGGTACACGAGGGAATGTGGGGTGTAAATATTTTCATCGAGACTCGACAACCGACGCACAGTTGTTTATTTACTTTTGAGAGGAAAGATAAAATTTGAAATTCCGATCGTAATTAAGTTATGGATGCTGGAGAGCTTTGTGTGCTTTTTGTTTTGTTCTCTGAGATAGTTTTGTATCTAATGAACAAAAAAATAGATAATGATCGAGTGTTGAGAACTTGCTGGGCATTGTTAACATAATTAAATGGATTCATCATCATTTTCAAATGCATTTGCAAGCTATTCAAGTTGCGGGCGGAGTGGTTATTTTTGTCATGAAGGTAAGTATAGATTTGTTGTTAGAGCGTCTTACTTAAATAGTTCGGGAACTAATTGTGGATTTTTGTGAGAAAATGTGGATTGCTCAAATCGGACTAGATCGGTTGAAACAGTATTTACTTGGTATAATGTGGGGTTATTGGCTTTCATAAGACAGAGCGGTACCTATGGTGTTGATCGCTGGATAGGGTACAAAGTGTTTAGTTATACATATTTTCAGATATTTTTATTCATTTTGAGAATCGATTACAATCTGGGTAATTTTTTTTTTTTTTTTGGCATCAACTTGGCGATGTCCAGTTGTCATAACTATTTTATACACGTCAATTGTGCTTATTTTACCTCCCCGTGGTAACCACCGGGTAGGTACTGGTCTCGCGTCTCGCCCACCCGGGCTTGGCTTGTTAAATTTAGAAGCGCGAGTGTTGTACACGAAGAAAAAGCAACACTATAAACCTCTGTCGGAATGACTGACTGAACGTGTCTCGGATCTTACATGAGCCATGAACTTCATGAGCTTATTTTTCATTCATCAAATGAGTAAATTAACTGTTCTCGCTCATTGCCTTTCACGAAACATACCCCTACTTTGAACCCATATTGATTAAATGGATAACTTCCTACCTTGAAAACCGGTATATTATCGTCACCTTTCTTATAGCAACATCTGGTGTCCCACAAGGCAGCCATTTAAGTCCCTTTTTCTACATCCTAAGAAATCTTGAGAAATGTCATTAAACACTCCTCCTACTCCCTCTACATACACGATACTAAATTCTTTAAAATCATCTCTTCACCTCAAGACTCCTCTCTCCTTCAACAAAATCTTGATAGTTTTTCGACCTGGTTCCACAAATATTGCCTATAGCGTTCAATCTCTTCGTTACCTCGGTTCGGATATTAATGAAATAATTTGAAAGGCCAACTCATCACTCGGCTTTGTTAAACGATGGTCTAAAGAATTCTCCAACCCTTACCCTTACCTGACCAGATACCTCTCTATCACCTTGTTTCGTCTTCCTTCCTGAGTACGCTAGCCAAGCGTGGTCCACTTTCATCAAGTTCATGTGCTTAGAATTGAGAACGTCCAACTTCGCTTTCTTCGGGGTCTATCAGTCTTTGTCTCAGTCGATTGCGCATCTGTTTACAACTCTATTTTCTTTAACAAGCCCCCGTAATTTCCACTGCCGCCGTCTCTTTTACCCATACCGACCCATCGTACGGTTTATACCCAATTCACAACGGCGCTTTGCCGCTTGCGTGCGTTGACAGGCGTTTTAGAAACTTTACCGTACTTTATGTCAACGCGCGCAAGCCGCACTTTTCCAAAACTAAATGGCGCTTCAGAGCGTTGGGGCGTTGAGAGATTAGAGTAGGAGAGATTGAAAGTTCTGTTTGGTTTATGTTGCGTACGTAAGTTATGTACGAATTCAGAGCAGAATGCAACTACTCCTTTTTTGCTTATAATTTTTATTTTAATGCACGAATTAAGAGGAAATTTGTTCAAAATAGTAAAAAATTCATAAATAAATATCAATAAAATGTATTTTCACTTTTATTGTCGTGGAATATTTTTGTGGAAGAATTGCCTGTGCATTCAATGTACACAGGTGCATGCCTTCACATGAAAGGCGTTTCAGGCGAGACAGGTAGATTTTTAGTTTAGTTGAGAAAATATGGGTAAATTACATCGAAAATCCCTTCCCTTAAAATTGTGAATTGATTACTTTGTGAAATACCTCCTGTAAAACGATTTAAGTGAGCAATATTACCAAATGGACAGCATTTATCTGAGCTGTGGAAAGAAGTTCAGTCACTTAAATAGAGAAGTGCAATTTTGTTAAAAACTTGGTTTGGCTATTTAAAAAAAACCCCTATTAATAAATTCTCAAATATGGATACCGACGATTTACTTGATTTTTCAATTTATATTTATATTTTATATCAATTATATGTATACATCTGGTGGTATGCTGGTCATTCGGACGATTGCGATCGCAGGTACTGCTTCTCGTCGCTCGCTTGGGTTTTTACCACATCCGGTCACCCATCGGACAATGCATATTGAAAGGATTTTATGACCTAATTAGGGTAATTTTTTTGCTATATTTCCGCGAAGATCTTCGCTGTCTTGTCCAGACATTTTTTTATGTTCTTATGTACGGACTTCAAACCCTACCAGCCGATTGAGTTCAAATTTACAGGGAATCTTCGATATCTATTGGCCAGAGAATTCCCGTGAAGTTGGGTCAAAGTCGGACTAAGGTGCGCATATTCATGTGCATTGTCCCGATGGACAATAAAAAATATATCTAAGCAATGCAATTCATTGGCACGAGCAAACCTGGGCGGGTAAACCAAGTAATAAAATAATACCTATCATTTGCACATCGCAGGAAATTAGATTTACCCTCAACTAGAAAAAGAAACTATAAATATTCTAAACAAAAATGTTTATCTCGTTAATAAATTGTATGAAGAATAGAGTAGTTTCAGACAAAATTGAAATATCAAAAGCGTGTACATTACATTTGAGCACATATTTTTTTTATCAACAATCTAAAGAAATCACTAGTAGCATTACAACAAAAATAATATTCGTCATTTCCACACAGTAAAATAATTAATTTGTATTGAAAATACCTCATAGGCTACTAAAAACGAGTAGATACGTATATACCTAAGTGAATCCATGCAACTCCAACAATGAACGGCATATGCTCTAACACTTTAAATATTATCAAATCGAACAAACCAAACCGAAAGAAAACGTCAAAGCCGCCCAACGCCACTGAAAGTAGAAAGTTGCTCTACTTGGGCGCCGCGTTGGACTTTACGATATTTACGATCACAACGCGACCCGAAGCCTGAAGCCGCATTCTGGCTTGCACCATATGAAAGCATTGGTTCTACTTTATCTGTCAACGCGCGCACGCCGCAAAGCGCCATTGTGGCTTGGGCATTACTGGGAAAGGTTTACTCAAAGCTTTCAGTTTTTGATTGAACCCCAATAACTACTAACACCATTCTCTTTATCTTTAAGCCTTAGTCTTAAGTCTGCTCATGTCTTAGTTTAAAGTTTTTACTTTAAGTATATAAATGTTAGTTTTAGCTTGTATTAAGCCAAATAAATGGAGATATTGGGTATTGCTCCCTAATAAAAAGGACTACTACCTACCATATAGCCTGGCCAAAATTTGCAAGAGAAAAAAGCGGCAATTTGGATGGGAATTTCTATTAAGCGCCAGACTATGATGTGAAGCCAGACTCATGTGACCAAACATCTAATGGAATGCGATGACGTAATCTCTTCATACTTCAACCCCAGGTATAGGACATAGGGCGGCGACAAATATCTTCCATCTTTCTCGGTCTGCAGCCAGAAATTTCAGCCACATTTTACCCTATGTTGCTGCTTTCCATATAGTTATTGGTCTACCAACTCACCGTGTACCTTGAGGATTCCATTCCAAGGACTGCTTTGCGGTGTTGTAATTCGGTCTCCTCAACGTTTGGCCCATCCAGAGCTACTTCGGCTATGCCTAATTTCGGTATTCAACAGCTTTTGATCCGTTGTATGCCACAGTTCTTGGTTCGATATAATTGATTGCGGTCATTGGATCTTAAGAATGTATCGCAGGTAGAGGATTACGTATGCCAGCAGACTTCTCGAGATACAGGTAGAGGCTTTAAAGGTTTCGCAGACATCCAACAGTACGGATTTGATATTGCATTCGAAGAGCCCTAACTTGTCGCGTAAGGAAATTTGACTGGATTTCCTTACTGAGGAAAACATTCTAAAATAATACGCTGATGTGCTCTGAGCGACCAATGCGTATTATTTTGGTCTTGCTGCAATTGATTTTTAAGACCAGCTACCTCTCCACTTACACACTCTGGCACATATCCCTTTCATCCCACTACTATGGTATACTTGCCAAGAAACAGATATCGTTGAAATAATCCAGGTGGCTTAGCCTCTTAAAAGGCCTGCATTGGATACCATGCCTCTCAGATGAAATTACGGTGGCATTTCAGTACAGTACAGTACCCCAGTAAAAAGAGTTTTGACGACAGAATATCCCCTTGTTTCACTTCCTGTCACACTTCGAATTAGTCGGAAAGCTGTCAATTTTATAGAACGAAATATCTTGCGGCATGATATACGACTCCTTTAAAACACCAGCAGAGGGTCTGGTGTCTATACACATGTAATATCGCCGCATTTCTATAGCTGTTGACGCAATAATATAATGTTACCTACCTAGAAAGCTAGAATACTATCCAAAAAAAGTTGTAATGAGTGCAATCACACCAAATCGCCAGAAACTTTACCGACCGCATATCGAGAAACACCATGCATCCAGACGACCAATAATCGATAACAAAAGGCCATCTGAGACGCCGCAAGTGTTGTGCTAGGCTTCACCCGACAATCTCCAAGGAACGCTTGGTTTTATGAAGAGTACAGATAATCACATGCAGCAAAAAACTACAAAGGAAGTAGAGAGGGCTACTCCAGGAGTATTGAGTGGAATTTTTACTAAAAAATAAAAACGTGACAAGGCAACAAAAACCGAAGAATTACGATTGTCAAAAGCTGTTGCTTTGTCCTAAGTTAGACCTTGTCGAAAAACACTATATGGATGATACTCTATACCAGGGGTTCCCAATCTTTTTCATACCGCGACTCCCTAGAAAGGTTGAACCATTTTTGCGACGCCCTTCTAAAAGTATCGATATACAGTAATGTGAATATAAAGGGGTTTTTATAACATATTTATGACAATTTTGTGTTTTTAATACCCGCATTCGCTAAAGATGATTTTTCGGTCAAAATTGGGGTTCTCTTCCAAACTCTTCGAAACCAAGTCAGCGAAAAACGGCTTTGTCTATGGTCATTACTCATTACCGTTGAGATCCTAATGTATTAGTTGGATATTTAGGGGCGTAAGCCCAAGTCCCGATGCAAAATTCGCCAAGTTGGAATCTGCAAAAGGACGATTTCTTGTGCACGGCGAGGAATTGGCTGTCCCGTACCAGTCTGGCTGGCAACAACCCGTGCCAATTGAAAACCTTTTGTAATTTTGAGTGCCAGGCAAATATATGAGTGCCAGCCACGAAGCAAGTTTGACTGGAAATGAGGGAAACACAAACGCGCTTAATCTTCGACTGCAACTGCAATGTAACTTTTGGATTTAGCTTCGACCTTGCTCTTGGTATTCGTAAAGAGAAACGTAATGCTTTTCCTTTGTTCGGAATCTTACAGCAGTGAAAAAATAAAACTTGCGACGCCATTAGGGTAGCGCCATGACGCCTAAGGGCCCACAGTTTGGGAACCGCTGCTCTCTATACTCTATAGGTTTCTTTGACGTGGTAGTAGGACGTAGGTTTCTTAGTGCGCACTGGGTTAGCCCTATCGCGTTCGATATAGCACCGAGTTCGCAATGACAATGAAATTCTGTGTTCGAGATGAGCACTGAGCTGATCCTAGGTATTCAGGCAGGGCAAGAGTTCAGTGCTGGATTTTTCAGTCAATCGGAGCTGCTGATGCCCTAGTAAATGTTAAAGGAAATGTGTTTTTCAACATTAAAACTTTTAATTAAGCAAATTTAATGTTATTGGTGGCGTTAAATCTATATATTACTACATTTTTTCAGTGACAGGTCTCCAGGGTTACATTTCGTGTTCGACATAGAACTAATTTCCTGGGAGTTCTTTGGGTTTTTTTGGCAGCCACGAAATTCACTGACGTTTCTCAGTCCGGACTCAGTGCGCCCTAGGGCTAACCGCACATCGAATGAACCTTATATAATATCCTCATCATCCAACTTCTTGTTTTTAAATAATACAAAATTATTCGAGTGATTTTTTTGTCCCAATTGTGAGAGCTGTAATGCCGGCTTACACTACACCCTTAAGAACACTCTTTGGAAGCGAAATTGCCCGGATGTCATCGATACATACCAACATTTTTTTCTAATTTTAGTAAAGAAAGTGCGGTCAAGTCCATGATCATTGCGCCATCCTCATAACATAAAACACACTTTTAACAATATAATGAAATATTAACCATATAAATGAGAGTTTTGAGAATAACTGATGACACTTTATTTAGATCTCGAAGAACAGCAAGAAGGAGAAGAAGAACGCCTGAATGAGCAACTCTTCACTATGCGCACTAATTAACCACAGACGCCAACAACCAATGGTCTTTCGTATCCCTACATTATCAAAGAGGTTGCCGAAACTATCGAAGTCTACCAGCCATACCAGAGAAAGATATAAATTGTGTCATGATGTGGATAAAGTGCAAAAGGACAAAGTAAGTCGATTATAATGGTTCGGCCACATCGATTGAATGAACAATAACGAATCCCAGCTCCAAGGTTCCATTATAATTATAACTTACCTTCGTTTAAAATACCAAGCCATCATGGCTACCAAAGCGCTTGGTCTGAACGACTGGAAGCAGTATTCCGGATCGGTAAATGAAAGAGGGCTGCTGCGTCACAGGCTCTATAAATGAGTTTTTAATTAAATTGTATGCATTGGACATTAAAAAGCACTAGCAACCCCCTGAAAGGATTCCAATTTTGCTGTGCATTGCTTTAGACAGCACATTTCAAAAGCCAATATTGTATAGTCACGAACTCTACCTACTTACGTGCAAACTCCATGTCCCCTATTAAACAACAATTGGAAGAATTTAGGAGTTATAGCTAGTTAGTACAACGAATATCAAATGCAATTAGTATATATGTAGATACTGCCGAAGAATTTAGAAGACTGTCTGGTGTCTTTTATTTGCATATTTTTTTCATTCATACGAGTCTGCGAAAATTTAGGTATATCAAATCGGTATAATATGTATACCTACTTACATAACATCCGCTATAATAAGACTATGCCAATAAAACTGTTGTGCGGTAAGAAATAAGTACAAAATATTAAATTCGTCAATTTATATTCAAAAGACACTATACCAACATCCGTACATGGAGAAGTATCTACCCCTTAAAAAAAAAGTTCTAAAAATATGGCCTTACTGTGCATGCTAAATGTTTAATTATTATTATTACTTATTCTTGATTCCAATTCGGGATGGTTATGGAAAACGAATCACCCGACTTCAACGACAGTGTGGAATGGATTGGGTGTCATCGATATTATGAGTTTATATGAAGGCTACAATTTTCTTGTTTTATCGAAAGGCCTCTTTGTAGAGTAGCTTCCGCAGCAGCTTTGGTTTGGAAGTTGATTTCCGGGTGCAATGAAGTTGTACTTTATGCAGGTGCAGCAACGAAGGTTTTCTATATCTAATGTTCGATTGGGAAGTGTTTTCGCTGTCATGAATGCCGCATACGGCATTCTATTACCTAACTATCAGTATGAAGATGGGGGCGATCGCTGAGATTTAAACAAATAACTGGTAAACGAATAGAGTATGGATAGAAGGCCAAACCGATGTGGCACCTCCCATTGGTCCCCATTTCGATTGCTGCCCAAAATCAGATCGATCGATCAGATCGTGTATCCTTATGAAAAATGCGCGCATATATCTAAGTTTCGGAAAGGTTCGGTATTGCATGCAATTTACTTAGACTCAACCAGTAAGCCTCTCCAGTTAGTTATAGCTCGGTATTTGGCTAACTGCCTCCCTCCAGTTGCGTACTCCAATTTGGTTTCGGGTCGGAACACTAGTGTCAATTCAGGTCGATGTCGCTGTGCAACTCGTATAGTTTGAATCTCCTTCTCCAAAGCTCGTCATCGCAAACGGGATCGAAAATTGTACGAAGACTATTTCTCTCAAAGCGAGTCCATAAGCTTCAGCGCCATGAATGAAGATTATTTCTCTCGAAGCGAGCCATAGTGCAGGACTAGAATAATCAAGGTCTTTAGTTCTTCGGGCTAAAACTCTAATACTCAATTGCCTTCTCAGTCCAAAAGTAAAAGCCAGCGATTGGCAAAACCTAACGAATTGGGCAGGACTGCCAAAACTAGACATAACAGAGTTGGATAAATTTAAAACCTATGAAACATAGAGATCTATGCTCAAATGATATTATGACGCAACACAAATGACAGCAGAATGACAGCAGTCGGCTGTCAAAGCTGTATCATAACTACAGAATGACCCTTTACAAGATTTCGTTTAGAGGTGTAGATTAATGTCGTTTTCGGTTGGTCGTCCAAAACCGTCCGGAAGCAATCCGAACGCTTCTGAAAGCATTCGATTGGCACTCAAACTGACAGTTCTTCTACTGAAAAGAAGAGAAATTTGCTTCTGGATTTGAATTTAGAATCGCGGAGAGTTCTTCCGGACGGTTCTGGACGACCAACCGAAAACGACAAAAATGCCACTCAATTCTCGCGCTCCATTGACCGCTAGATGACTAGCGGTAGCGATATGTCAATCTTACGTCAAACCCCATATGACAAAAAATTAACATTCTAGAAAACAGATTCAGTAAAACTTATTTGCATTCCTATTCCTATTTCCTAAACATAAAAAAAAAAACCAAACGACAAACCCAACATATGGTAGATACATATCTAACGATGCTAATGACCTCGCCAATTTGCGCTGAAACGAATCCAAGGAATAACACTCCTTCCAGATGCAGTTGTAAACTAACATCTAACTGTGTACCTACTACACCAGCCGCTAGAGAATCATAACATGTCACAAATGTTGCCACACAGAAAAATCGAATGCGAAGCTGAAGCAATTCGCACATGCGCTCCAGTCAATGAACTCATTTATAATAGATTCCCGCGGGATTCTGGTATTCTGGACCGCAAAATATCCATAAATACAGTGAAACGCAAGCGCACGCAAAAGAAAAAAAAAATTGCTACAAAACGGAAAACCAATTTGCATGCGCGCATTTTGCGCCCGTCAACGTCACCAACGACACAACAGATGCTGCAACAGCACAGCTATATAGCAAAGCCGAAGATCCGTTCTCCCATCTTTGCGGTCGAATGCTTCTGGGCTTCTAGTAGCGCGCATCCATATGTTTCTGGACCGTGTTGTGTCACACGAAGAGATACACGAACAGCATGGTGCATATTTGCTATCCATGCCCTATGCCAATGGGGAATATCTTGAATCCTGCGTTCGAATGTCCCTTCTGTCATTGCTATACGAATACGATATATCTGAAGTGAGATCTGGTTCCATTAATTCTGCAATAATGTCGGAACACACAAACTAAAGCAAAAACCAAACCTTTCATCGACAAGATGCTATCCAGATTCTGGATATGGGTGCTCTAGCACAGATGCCTGATGCCGAGAGAGACGTATCAAATGGGAATTAAAATCACGGGTGAGATATCATATTAATGAGATTGCGTTGCATAGCAAACACGTGTTGCGAAGTTCGCTTTTATGCACTCTTTCAAAAGGCCATTAGGAATAACGACTAATGGTTGAAAGGTCGGACGGTACTACATACCTACATTTTTTTTTTGTTCTTTGCTTCCATTTCCGATTTATATCTATCGCACATCCACTTATAAACTGCTGAAAGAATAAATAATTGAAAAAAGGAAATTATTTTAATTGGATTGCTTTGAATCCGTATTCATCTGATTACACTAGTCCTATGTGGAAGTGAAAAATTATTCATTACAGCTGAATACACGATCGATAACGCATGTAGTTAACATAGCATTTTTGTAGGAAGCTTATTCAATCCTTATACTAATCATAATCATGATAATTAGAGACAGATTGCTGAGTTTATCCGTCAATGCCACTTTGTCCTTATTTATTTCCTCTGTATACCTACTAATGTCGTTTTCGGTTTGTCGTCCAGCACCGCACGGAAGCTCTCTCCGCGATTCTAAATTCAAATCCAGAAGCAAATTTCTCTTCTTTTCAGTAGAAGAACTGTCAGTTTGAGTGCCAATCGAACGCTTTCAGAAACGTTCGGATTGCTTCCGGACAGTTTTGGACGACCAACCGAAAACGACATTACGGAAACGTTAGGGAACGCTTTTGTAGTAACTATGAAAAATGACAGATACAACTACTAGAATTTAACGTCCGTAATGTGTGTCTAGTTTTTAACTAAAAAACAGTTGTAATTGGATGACTGGCTACATCCGTCCTGCGATGAGATGAAATACCAAGAAGGCAAGGGAAAAGGGGTTAGTGGGTAAAATATCCAAACTGTTGCTGAGTACGGGGTCCCTTTCGTCTCATGAAGATTACCACCAGCGTAAAAAAAAAATTAATAAATAAATCCTTGATTCGATGTAAATAAGCTTTAAACTTAGAATTATAATTGTTTCATTAAAACAAAACAATATTTTTGCGAACTTTTTTAATGCAAATACCCCTATGTGGTCGTCGCATTTAAATTATTCTTTTCCTCGAATGCAATTTGAGCCTCCGACGGAGTGTGTTGCAGACAATTCCCCGTTCCGACGGATACATCGCTAGGGCCGATTGAAATAAAATCAAAGCTAGCTGCCGCGAAGAGTTCAAGGTTCCTTGCTCGTAGCACACCACGAATCTCTCCTGGAGTGTTGAAAACCGGCAATGAGAGGGCTGACGAACTGGCGAGAATGAGGTCTGCAACAGATCATTATAGAGCACTACAGTAGATCAAGCCACCACTCTGTAATCTTAGAAAACGAAATTATTAGGATGGCAGGACGGCGGCTGGTAATCACAGGAAGGAGGGACATGAGATTTCGCTTTCGCCTGGAGGTCTCTGTTCGAACAGCAATTATTGAAAAGGCAATTGAATCCATTTTTAAACAATTTATATTTTTAATTTGTTGTTAAAAAAGAAGAGTTATTTAATTATTTGAAAGTTTACACACAATTCATTTCAATAAATTTCACACACATGACCGATGTTTGACACAAAACAGCTGATTTCGAAAATGAGAATGAGAGCGGTCAATGAGGCAATGCTTCTGTGGATTCCATTCGGATTTTGTGAAGTAAATTTTTCGTAGTTCGTATCGTAGCTTTCATTCGGGGATTTCTTACGAATGGATTCTGTGATAGGGCTGACTATCTCTAACACCAACAGTTAACCTAAGTGTGGAACAGTAGGGTTCACCCTTCTCTACCAACCCGTAAAATGCAACACAACTGATTAAAACTGATTGAACTGATTCAACAAATACAACTCAACTCCATTCCAACTGAAAACAAAGTTGTCTTCTCACATACAGATGGTTGTCCTTGGAAACACAACTGTACTCGATAATACCAATTCGACAACAACAAAACTCTGCAATGGTTTCATGTAGTTATCTTCTAATCCACAAACATCGGCCAACGAAAGGCATAATTATTACACCTTAGTTTTTAGTTATTGCTGACACCCTTTCCAAAACTTTCGGCAGACAAAGAGGTGTTTTAAATTCTGAAAATATCGCCAATCCCAGAGATCACAGTATGTACCGAAAACAGCACGATTCTTAATGCGTATATTATATTATCGCCTGATTATAACTAAATATAAAAAAACCATTGTCCTTACATATGCAAATGCATACAAGATTTATTTATTTGCTTAATAAAAATATGAATGTATGTATACACACATAATAGGTATACGATACGTACAATATTAAGAACAATAAAGGAATAGAAGAAACAAAAACGTTGTGTCTTACAGTAAACGAAAAAAAACCTTTTCCTTTTCTATTCTCCTCAAATTCATTGCGTTGTTTTATTGCAATTTTCAAGATCATCTAATTTCCCCGATTATATCCATCCTCAGATAATAGAGTTTAACTTGTTTATTTTTTTTATCTGAGGGTTTTTGTTCTTAACAACATACAAAGGCACATAGAATTTTAATTGTTTTTTTTTTTTTACTTATTTCAAAAAATTTGTGGTGTTTATAAAATTTGTACTTCCTTAATCGATGGCCAGTAAAAAAAGGTCGTTCTATCGGAGGAAACAATTCGATCAACGGGGACAGATTGCTTCTTTTGTTTTTTTTTTGCTTGAAAACTAAGGTAACAATGTAACAACAAATAGGAAACTGAAAAAAAAAAAAAAATACAAATGATTCCTTGTTAACTATGTAGACGCGCGCTATTCTAACCTCCAATGCAACGTGATTAAATTGACCATCGTTTTATTTTAATTTTTCTTTTGATTAAATTTGATTTTTGTCCCGAGAAACGCGCTCTCTACTACACTGAGAGAAAAACATAACAAAAAACAACCATTTGTACTTGAATAAACTGAATGTAGTAAACAATAATATAATATTTATAAATTTTGAAAACGAACTTCATTTATGGATAAAAATCTGGTTTCGCCAGGAAACTAATCAAGAAAAATTCCGAAATTAACTAACAACTAACATAAAATCTACTGGAAGCTGACATAAATTGCGCCTATTAGGCTAATACAATAATAAAGAAATTTTAAAAGCGAAAAAAAAAAAATTAAATAGATTTCATCTTGGATCCATCTTCACTTCTGTCCACGCAGAGTTTGAAGTTTAACTGCAAAGAAAAAAAAACAACAACAAAAACAAAACAATTAAAGCGTAGTTTGTGTTGGGAAAATAAATATGATTTTCAAACAATGTATTAATTTAGGCAAGCCTGAACCGAAAATGAACTCAATAGTTTTGAGGCAAGCAAACCTCTTTTAGTCCTAGGTTATCGGGAATTAATATACACAAACATCAAGCAATCAATGAAAATTATGTTTGTGTGCTTAGTAGATGTCTGTAGGTGTTTCTAATTACTCGACGATAATTTCCACAACATAGACGGTCAACTGAATTAAATAAGCTTTGTTTTATAACCCCACTTACCCAAAATGAACTAGTTAACAGCCTTGCAGCACTTCAACTCTTCGAACAACAATCTCCTTTTTTTGATCTGAACAATTTCTCGGAACACAAACTCTTTATACATGTTATATGCATTCTGTCTGCCACTATTACAAAAGTGATCCCACGAATTTCATTGGAATTGAATTTTTTGAGCAATTCTCTAGGCAATTTTCAAAGAAAAACGCCAATTGTTTGTGTTGTGACATTATTTCGTGATAGCGTTTCACTGAATAGACGAAAAAGCCATGTTTTTTGGATCTGTGTCGTGTTTTTGTGTATCTGAGAGAGTAACGTAAACAGAAACAGAATTTACTACGAACGAAATACCTTTCTGTTGTATTTCTGTTCTTTGACTCTTGGTGGTTGGAGTGGTACTGAAAATGTGCATTATGTCACATATGTTAATGCCCAGGCATCTAACACATTAGAAATTAAATTTAAAACACTTCTTCCAAAACTTACCAGAAACTTTTAGCAAGTATACCATGATCCGCACAAATTCGGATGGCTTAAAAATCAAATTAAAAGTAGTAATAGTTCAGGCGTGGTTTTTAAAAATGCGACAGTCCCATAGGTTACTACAGATGCAAATATGTACAAATTATTTAGAATTAACAAAATGAAGTGCTACCACACATATGAAACAAAGGATCAGGACAACTAACAAAAGTCAGTAGTTTTTGTGATATAAAGAAGAAACAATTTTAAAAACCCAACAATTAATTTGAGTTCTTCTTCTACTTTTTGTTATTAACACATGCAACCCATATACCGACTGACTGCCCAAATAAATGGCCGCAATAATGCACCATGGAAAAACCATTTCTGCAGACTGTTAAACCGCGAAAACGACACAAAATCCGCTGTCAGGCAAAATGAATAATTAACTTCCGTCCAACTGACCAAAAGTGAGGATAGCAATAAAAGTCCAACAAAGCTGCTGGACCGGAGCCGGACGGTTTAACTGCCGAGCTTTTCAAGGCAGTGGGAGATGACTTGGTAGAGAGCATACATCAACTCGTCTCCAAGATGTGGTCAGAGGAAAATATGACTGATGAATGGAACCTCAGCAGCATCTTTTGCCCGATCCACAAGAAAGCATACCCTTTACATTAAGAGGCCTCTATCCATATTGTAGAACATAAAGTGGAACTCAAAGCGCCATCTATTTTTGATTTGCGAAGCTTCATCATGGTGTGAAGCCACTTTTCGTCATGCATTTCACTTTTGAAATCAATTCAGGAGGCGGACCTTAGGTGTGATATCATATAATGCTTGGTATGAATTTATTGATCGTGTGTGAGGGGATGTTTTCTTTTCGTGCTGAGAATCGCATTCAATTGAATGTTGGAGTGAGAGGGAAATGTAGGTTATCATCGACAAAGAATCCATTCTCCATTGATTACATAATGACACTGAATGTGCAAAGGAACATTAAAAAAACGATGGGGTAGGTATTTTTCGCATATATCGATGGTATGCGTGGTTGGGTACTTTTAGCTTGGCAAGGAAGATGTGGATGGGGGTGGGGGAGAACAACGTGAAGAGGAATATAAAATTGCAGATCGGATACAATCATGACAATAGGTATACATAGATACATAGTTTGTATTTGTTTGACTCATATGGATTTGTTTTCTAAGGGTAGTTTGGAGATTCTAAGGGTAGGTATAAAGGGGATGTGGGATAAACGCATGTGAGGTTGGTTGTAAATGCATTAGTGGGGTAGGTATTGGGTTGCAATTAATATCACACACATCGATCCCATAGGTACATATGTACATACATACATATATTGTACTAACTAACCTAACTAAGTAACCCTCAAACTCTTACAACAATCGATCTCCCACAAGTCCACAAACCCTCAATACGTACATACCTATATAGGATCCTGCATATTGTCCAGTGAATGTATAAAGTACCTACATAATGTACTTACATACATATATGTACCTATAACTTTGTTTCTATAGTATTCCCTTTAGCAGAACTTACAATTCTTTCCCAACTGAGCCTCAATTGCACACCCCTTGCATCATCCCCCTCACAAACCTGGTGTATCTTTTCCTACTTCTCCGGGCGATGTTCATAATATTGCAACTCCTTTCCTCTGTCCCCCTCTTCTCTCATCGTACGAAAAACCAAACACCTACCCTACCATAACTCATAAAAACTAAGACAACGGCAACAGCGCAAACAATAATTACATAATCTTTCGTTGAAATTGGCAACAGCGCAATGCTGCTAAATTTGCCTTCAATAATATTCCTTTCAGCCTAACCCACCATTTCACCGCCTCCGTTTCGTCTCTTTTCCTACCAACCAAACCAAACCATTATCTGCTCTACACCTGATCACGGTGTGACAGGCAAGCACTTTTCAAGATACAAATTTGCTACAACTTTTAGCAATGAAATATATAGAATTTCTAAAAATCTGAGTACATTCATCGTTTAAATTAATTTATAAATTTTGTTATGAAGTCTAAGCAATTTTGTTTAAACAAATAAATATATTTTCAAAATGAATTTATTAAATGAAGCAACATATTGAAAAGTGCTTCTGTCGACCCCTCTCTCATTTTCATATTTTTATTCAAGAAGCAAAAATTACTTGGAATCCCCATGAAGCAAAAATCACTTTGAATAAAGAATCCCCACCTGCTTACACACATATCAACACACGCATCCTTTATTATCCATTTAGATCACACTTCAGACTTCACGCCAAACCTGTTTCATTTATAACACGCCTCTATGCAGTTGACAATAAACTACACATTTATCCCTTATAGCTTGGGAGTCATTCTGATTGGCTATTCAATTCAGACGACAGAATTACCGCCATCTAAATGAGAAACTTGGAACTTTTTTCTAAGAATGTGACACATACAGGGTTTTTTTTCTTGAAAAATATATAACATTTAAACTCAGTATTTTGCAACAAAATACATGTAAATACATAATTTTTTTGTTTGTATCCGATAGCTGGTATGATGCTTTGTTGTTTTGAGTAAAAATTGCATCAAATATAAATCAATATATACAGGAAAAACGTTGTTCATTATTTCAAATAATTGTTGGTTTTCAAACACTTGTTTTTAAAAACCAGGATGCAATTTTAAAATTTTTCTTCTTCTTAATTGGTGTTTTGCATATTACCTTTTAGATGGACTAGTTATCTTAGATGTTTCGAACTCTATCATATCATTCGTCGGCAAACAAAAAGTCGGTTTTATGCCAATTTTCCCAAACACAGCTGCGAATTCTTTCAATAAAAGAAAAACGAGATATCGGTTACAAACAAGCTTCATTGGATTCCAAGGACATATTCTGTTCTTTCAAATGAATCCTACATCATTTCAATCGCTTCAGTATTTACTTCTCTAGGAAGGAAACGAAATGCCATTTTTCGCACTTTTGCTCGATTTATGGGTAGAGGCCTCTTAAGCCAACTATAGAGCCAACTATAGAGGCATCAGTCTTCTTACCCCCCCTCCCAGACTCTACCACAACCAAAGTAAATAAGTAAGTAATAATGCACCCACGCAAAAAACTCGTAAAAATGTTCACATAAAGAGTGGCACTACATAACAAAAACGTGTTTCAAATTAACTAAATGAATAATTTGTGTTCCTTTGGTCAACAATAAACAACTCGGAACGAGGCCCAAATCATACCTAGAGATTAAAGTTATAATAGCTAACAGGGAATGGCGCTGAAAACAATTATTAAGAGTACAATAATTGAAGTGAAAAAATTCAACATTCCAATCCAGGTTCTCCTAGGTACCACTCACTAAACGATTGACGCTGAAAGCACTAAGCACCTTATCGGGTCCCCTCACCACTAGATGTCAGTAGCATATATTTTTACTTTTTCGCATTTTTACTATGAAATCGAATACCATGCGAAGGAGATACATCCCGTAGAACCTGTTGCCGCTGCTAAGTATTGTACTAACCAGAATAAGTTAAGATTTTAAGATTTTTATAGTGTACATATTTACTTTTTATGTTTTAAGCTGCTCTGTCAGTGGAAATCGATGTAATCGACATAAAAAAAAAATTCCAACTTCACTACTCACTTACTCAGCCATAACAAAAATTCTCAGTTTCAATAAACCTGAAGCGAATGAAATATCAGGAGAATGCAAGGCAGAAGGGTACTGTTGTTCGGTAGTTAAGATCAGAAATCGTACTTTGTGATTGAAAGCTAAGAGTATGGTAGGCTACTCTTTCAAACAGTAAAAGAACAAATCATCATAACTAACGATTAACCGAAACTATATTCTTACCAAGATTTTTCTTCAACGTCCGAAATCTCGAATGCATAGCCGCATTGTCAGGCTTCAAGGCTATTTGTCCAGCCACATGATCGAAAGCACATTGCATTACATGGCAAGCTGCTTGGATGTCTGGCAAATCCAAAGTTAGTCTAACGCCAGATGGTCTAATATCAATATCATTGGTATCCGATGCACCAGAATTAGTTGCATCTTCTTCGTAATTTTCTTGTGGAACTTCGACTTTAATATCAGTCTCCAGCTTCATAACTTTCTTTCCCACTGGACAGTTGTCTGTAAAAGAGATTTCAAAATATTATACTAGAAGCACAGGTTAAATGAACAACAGAAAAACGCTTCAAGAGTTGTGTTCTCTGACGCTGTTTCTAACTCTGCTGTATACCTTTTCGTGATCTCTTCCTTGACGAATCGGAAGCTTGATCTTTATTCATGTCTCGCTTTGGGCAGCTGCATATTTTCACAGCAGTTGTCTTCTTTGCGAGTACCTCACCACTGAAAATACACAAACTTACTTTACTGGTAATAGACGAGGCAACAACGACTTACTTTGCATTTTCTAGATAGAAAATGATGGAAGTATCTTTACGTCCGACACACGAATTCTGACAGACAAACTTCAATGCTACCGTTTGCTTAACCACATTTTCCTCATTGGGCGATACCCCGCCAAGGGGAATTCGTACTGATAAGCGATCGCTAACATTTTTCCCATCAACCGAACCCAAATACATGACGTTAGGGTTCTCACACCGCAGCACACTGTGCTTAATGTTCTTATCTACAGCTGTGAGGATGTTACAAGGGTATTACTTTTATCACAAAATACGTATAAAGTGATTCACTATTACCTGGATCCTTGCTGCTGTGATTCTCACATCGAACAACTGGCTCACTGACTTCCGTATTGAACACCATCATGGCACGTATAAAGAATTTGTTATGCATATTCCATTTGGGACAATAGACAGCTTCAATGTTAAAGGTTTCGTTTAACTTTATGTAAACTTTATTCGATTCTTTCGAATAGAACCAATTCACTTTGCCCTTTTGTTGAGATGATAAGTTTAATTCAAAGTTTAGTCCAGCCTTATCGTGCTCTGATAGATCGGGTAGCACTTCATGAAATTGAGGTAGCTAAGGTAAAATAATAGATTAGTAAACAATACATAAGAAGTTTTGAAAATTGAACTTACAACTTGGTTGCCATTACCTTGTTGACTGATTAGAGGACTTAGGGGTTGTGACTGAAAAGAACAGAGAAGAGCACTGTAAATAGAAAAGCTAGTCAAAGAAAGTTACCCACCCCTTGAGTTCGACCGACCACCATGATAAATACTTTAATACTGTTTGGGGTTTTTGCGTTCGATTCTATGGGTTGATGTGTTAATTTCACAATATGACTCAGTTATGACGTCGAATTGCAATTGGTAAATGGTGATACATGTCGTATCATGCTACTAAGACTCTTTGTTTGAAGATGATAATTAATCTAGGAATTAATGCTAGTCAACCGTTAAGGCTACACTGTGCGAAATCGATTCCTTATGCACTATCGACCAAAGGGGTGAAACGTAAACAAGTGGAATATGTTTCAGTTGTACCGGCTAAGGAAAATTTCAACAAAGACGCCATGCAAAATCAACAACGCGAGAGAAAACTGACGATAGGAATAAGATTTGTTATGATGAACGATGCAGTGAAAAGAAAATAATAAAAAGAGGGAACGAATATCGAATTGAACGAGTTTGAGGAAGACTGTTATATGAAAGCTAGTACATATATGGATTTCCAGCAGCTAAAGCGTTCCTCACCCGTGTATACAAGTAGCAATACAGTCCGTGGTATACCTGGGCCTAAACCAAAACTGTTCATTGAAATTTACTTTTTTTAGTCGACTGATTTAAACTTTTGTGACTAGGTCGATGTTTCTGTACAGCTTAAAGATTTCGCTGATGATTCTCCCTCTTCAAATCTAGTCAACGGAAATGGGACAAAATATCACTCGAAGAAAAACACGAAACAGAACAAAACTGAAACGTTTAATCCCAGCATTTCATAGGAATTCAGTGGAACATGTTGTGGAATTGACTGAGAAGTTGAACAGAAAAAGTTTTTCGAACGGAAAATTAATAAATACTTTTTCTAGAAAACTTAGAGATCAATAATTGGTGCAACTACTCCATTTCTTTGTTAAGTTAAAGAAACAGCGATTGGCAAGCGAAATTCTTCGTTTGATCTCTGATATATAGCAAAGCCAAGGTCCCTTACTATCTCAAAGTTATCTATAGCAATCGATTTTTGACAAGCAAAGGTCTCTTGTAATATTATTTCCGACCTCAGTCGAGCAGTGAGCGTTCTCCGTCGTCATTCTACACAACCTGACGAGTTTGGCAGGGATGCTAAAACTACAAATGGCTCTATATAACTCGTCTTTGTAAATGCTGTCGTATAAGGCCTTAAAATCGATAAACATAAGAGTGTCGATCTGGATACTCACTACCTCGGGTTCTCTTCCGGATCTGTCCATGTGTAAATATTTGGTCGGATGAGGAGTTACCTCAGACAGATAATTCGGTGACCAATTATTTCAGGAGTTCGCACAGTAAAGTATGCAGTGTTTTAATTTTTTGTTGTAGAAACGTTGTAGACAAAACGTATAAAAGGTAAAAGATAAGCCCACCTGTATAGAGGTCGACATAACGAACCAAACAGCAAATGGATTAATGTGTTAGAGTAAACATGCAACGACGGATATGTGTTCTAATAATTGTTTTCATAACACCCCCTATTATGATAGCTATTAATTGCTAATCAATTATTGCATTTATCTACACAATCTCAGTGATTTGTATCAATTCCATTACTGATGCTCCACAGTACCTTTGTTCCACGCAATGTTAAACCTCTGCCTTAGTCTTAGAAATCAACTAGAAGGAAATGGATCTGGTGTCGCGAACAATAGTTATCATTATATTTGGACTTGTCTTTACTGGCCTAGGATCGTATGGTTATTCAGTTAAGAAAAAACAATTCCAAGCATATACCATCATTACACTACACACAATTGCAATTATAATCATTTATTGCGTGTTCTATGTAGGAGACATCATTCGTGACTTTAAATCGGGAAATTTCGCGCTCGATAATGTTGGAAAACTAAACTCCTACTTGAACATCATTGGCGGAATAGTCTCCTATGTAACATATCTGTTGTACACTCGACGACAAATTGATTTCTTAAACGACGGCAATGCCCGTCTCTTTGGTATTCTTAATTATTTGAACGATGGACAAATGTACACGCGCCAAATCACTCAGGTAGGCATTAAAGCCTTGATTTTTCCAGCTCTACTGGAAATTACATTGGCTGTACGATCTCTTCATTTCGAACCGGACAGAAGCGTTTTGTGGACATTATATGCGCTCCTCCCATACGTGATCCGTACAGCACCGTCGACAAGTGTTTATGGTGCAACTATTCTTACTACAGCTTTAATGCAGACGATTAACTCGCGCGTTCAACGGATAGTCGATGAAGTGAATCAAATGCGTACGCATAAGGAATGGCTTTTGAAGACACCATACCATCGAATGCAAAGATACTGTGATGTAAGTGATGAAGTCGATTTGCTGAATGGCAAATACGTAGAGTCTATAGAACTCACAAGTGAATTGCTTGATTTTTCTGCGTTTCCTTGGCTGGGTTCAATGCTATGCAATGTGACTGGTATCATGTTGGGATTCTACACACAATACAAGAGTACTGCTGACACCCTCTTCAATGGAAAGGAGTTTGACTATTACAATGTGATGACAGATTCTGCATTTTGGTTAATTTCATTCCTTGAAATCTACACGCAAGCGAAGGCTTGTTCAGACAATGTTGAAGAAGTAAGAACAATGTTAGCGGATTAGTACGTCTGTATCTGCAATTGATTTGATCCTATTCCATTCGCAGGTTCGTCGGACTGGTATAGTTCTGCAAAAGGCAGATTTGATTGGAGCTGACATAAGACTGAGACAGTCTATGGAATTTTTCTCACTACGTATCCTACAGAGAGATTACAAGATCAAACCGTTGGGGATGTTTGAAGTGGATATGTCCCTTGTTCATGGGGTATGTTATGTCGTATATTGGAATCTACTCGTTGAATCAGTTTAAGCTTCTAATAAAGTGTAGAAGACTTTGAATTTCTGTGTTTATTAGAATAGAACATTAAGGTCGTTGTAATAGAAGGCTCCCAGATGGAGAGAGACGAGCTAGTCCCCTCTTCTTTCAAAATCGTTTGAGAATACACAGTCATGGCATTGTTGAATGCGTGTCTATAAGACAGTTGTCCCGTAATGACACTTATTGTAGGGTTGATTTGCATTCTGTCGAGAGAGATCAAATTCTTAGAACGTTTCAGATCTAGCTTTGGTCAAATCTGTGTTTTTCGTTAAATATCTCGTGCCACTTGTCAAGGTACCAGTGTCTGTTTTGATAAAGAGTGTAGTTCCGAAATTGGTGACTTCATCAGCCTTACAATTTCTTGCGATGTCTCCATGTCCAGCAAAGGTGAATAATGAACTCCTCAATCATCTCTCTGCACAGTTTAGGGCTGCCATATAGTTTTTATAGACTGATTCTAAATTGATTGCAGCTTGGCTATCTGAGAAGATACAGATATCACGTTTTCTTTCAGCCAGAATATACATATATTTCCTGGAGAATAGGACAAGTCTAGTTTTGTGTGATTTAGGTGTTCCTTTAAGGTTAATTGTCGTGTTAGGAAAGTACATTAATACTTTCTTAAAATCGGCATATGCAATCACTTCTTGGTATGTCAGTAGGATCACATAGTTCCAGGAGCCTTGTCGGGTTCCTCTACTGACAGATATCCCACTTAGAGCTTAGACTAAAGTTAATAATCCGGCTATTGAGGATTAAATTAATCAATTTGCCAAGTGAATTGAGGTATCTATATATAGCGATTGCTAATAAATGATTCAATTTTGTTAAAAGTGCCTTCTATGTCTAGGAATGCAACCATGTTATTCTCCTTGTGCCAAATTTTGACTCCAACATTGGCATTATTAGATTCGTTGCGAACATCTTTCAAAGCCGAGTCTCCAAGATGCTGGCTTGGAATGCTGCTGTATCTTCAAGGTAATCTCAAGCGCTTTCTTCATATGCCCTTAAGGCATTTTCGAACCAATTTATAAAAAAAAATAAGTGAACAAGTATGAACCGACCAGTAACATCCCCAAAACTAGAAATGTAGTTGCGACAAAACCATCTCCTATTTCGCACATTTTGCAAGATGTCGCACAGGACAACAACAACAACGAAGTAAATCCCAATTTTTGTATGTACATATTACAAAAAGTGAATATTCTTCAGCTGAAATATCGTGTCGCTTCCATAAATATCCCCAAAATAATAACCCTTAAATGGCAATCAAATTAAACGCATTTATCTACCCCAATCAATCAGTTAGGGGAGATTATCTGATACTCCAGTACACATTGGTTCGACAGAATATTAAAAGTCCACGCTTAGTACCAAGAATTAACTCCACTTCAATGGATTCATTGACGCGCACCATAGCTATACTTATGGTTGGACTTATTCTCAGCGGCCTGGGATCGTATGGCTACTCATTCAAGAACAAAAAAGCCCAAACATACACAATCATTACAATGTACACCCTAACAGTGATAATCCTGTATTGCGTGTTCTACATAGGAGACATCATTCGCGACTTTAACTCGGAAAATTTCGCGCTTGATAATATTGGCAAACTGAACTCCTTTCTGAACATCATTGGCGGTATTGTCAGCTACATCACATATCTCGTGTACGCTCAACGACAAATTTCTTTCTTGAATAATGGTTACGTTATTTTCTACGAAATATTGTACTACTTAGACGACGGGCAAGCGTATGCCCGCCAAATCACACAAGTATGCATCAAAGCTTTGATATTCCCAGCTCTATTTGAAATGACACTGGTTGTGCGTTCCCTTCATTTCGAACCAGACAGAAGCGTTTTGTGGACATTATATGCGCTCCTCCCATACGTGATCCGCACAGCACCGGCGACAAGTGTTTATGGTGCAACTCTTCTTAGTACGGCTTTAATGCAGTCGATCAACTCGCGCGTTCAGCTGATAGCCGATGAAGTAAATCAAATACGTACGCATAAGGAATGGCTTTTGAAGACGCCATACCATCGAATGCAAAGATACTGTGATCTAAGTGATGAAGTGGAATTGCTGAATGGCAAGTACACGGACGTCATTGAACTGACTAACGAATTGCTCGACTATTCTGCGTTGCCATGGCTGAGTTCAATACTATGCAATGTGACTGGTATTATGTTGGGATTCTATACGCAATATAAGAGTACTGCTGACACTCTCTTTAATGGAAAAGAGTTTGACTTTTACAATGTAATAACAAATTCTGTATTTTGGTTAATTTCATTCCTTGAAATATACACGCAAGCGAAGGCTTGTTCGGCCAATGTTGAGGAAGTGAGAACAATGTTAGTGGAGTAGTGTGTGTGTATCATTCATCCGCTTTTTACAGGTTCGTCGAACGGGTGTAATTCTACAAAGGGCCGATTTAATTGGAGCCGACATCAGACTGATACAGTCTATGGAATTTTTTTCCTTACGTATTCTGCAGAGGGATTACAAGGCCAAACCGTTGGGCCTCTTTGAAGTTGATTTGTCACTTGTTCATGGGGTTTGTTGGACAAGCAAAGAGTTTGCCCTGATGATTTGATTTGAAATTCATAAATCCAAAATTGCAATTTGTTTATGAATGAACAAATCTGACAGGAAAATAATTGCCTTTGAAATTCTTTAAAAGGGGTACATATATAAAACTGTTTTATATTTTCAGGTATTTTCCACAGTGATTGGATTTCTGCTAATACTTATACAATCGGATTTATCCAGGCGATTCCTGCAGTAAGAACATTATGTACACCAGTTGGAAATGCATACAAATTAAAGGTGTTCCACAAAATCACAACAATCAATGTGCAAGAGTCTAATGAAAACGTAGCAGCACCATCACTTTTACGATTGTACTGCCTATGCAATATAGGTTTGTTTTTATGTACTGTGTTTAAAAATGTCTTTGTATAAATAAAGAAAATTTTACGAATTTTCTGTTACATCGATTGTTGTTGCAAGCTGCATTCCCGACATAATTAATCTGCGAACATATCGATTAGCCAGATAACATGGTTCAGTACCTATACTCGACTTCACCACCAAAAGTTGAAAATCTGAGGAAAGACTTCACATTAACAATGTTCACGACTCCATTAGACAGATACGAATCCTGGGAGAAGACAGCAGAATTCATTCCTTCCTATATCAGTTACTACCTTTTGGGAGAGTAGCTATGTTAATTAACCGAAGTTTATTTGAAATTTTGCAAGGCTTGGATATGTAGTATGTTTTTTTTTATCAAAATACATATACATATCTAGGTAAAAATTGTGGGAATTCTTTGAGAATCGAAGGGGCGCAAAAAACAAAACATAGGATGAATACCTAAAGAACCTTATTATAATTGGTCAATGTGCAGGGAGAATTAACCAGATATTCGGAGAACTAGCGGGAATTACCACATCCGTGACGTATTTCTGCATGCAACACATAAATCAGTGACGTATTGTTCGCTCACCGTAAATGGACCAAACGTCTAGTATCTAAATTGGTACATAATGTACATTCAAACAAGTTTTACATACCTGTTCCTCACAGAGGTTTAGTAAGTCGTCCGACTGCAAAACAAAAAATAAAACAAAACTTACAGAAATAGCTAGTTACGTATTTGTAAAGTCGAGGTAATGTTTAACTGAAGTTCGAGACACGGCTAGGTAACGAAACGATATTTCATTAAAAATAGTAGGTATTGGCTGGTTTGTACAAGTTGGGTCCAAATCGTCCGAAAATGATATTAGAACTAGAGTTTAAAGCCACATGCCTCATATTGACGCATTCAACTTTTAACATTTCGTTACGTAGCTGTGTCTCCTATAACGGGCGAATAGCAAAATACATACATTTATCTGGCCTAAGTATGGATACTCAGTCTGCCTATTATAAAGATAAGAAAATTTTTAAAAAATTAACTAATATGTATGTACTATATACATTTAGATCAATATTAATGTGGGAAAATGTTTTCCTCAAGAGGAACATAATTATTGCATCATACAAATCGAGATGTTACTATGTAGGTAGGTACTGGTACTTACGAATCCAATTCAGGCAAGGGCTCAGTCGCCGATAGATTATACTGTTGCATTCCTTCATCTCCACTGTACAAACAAAACAAAAATTAGTACAAACCCAAATTGGAATCACAAATCAACAGGTAGTGTCAACATACTTTGCGGAGCTCAGTAAATGGTCCCTGAGCATGATTTACTTTTCAGCACTGCTTTACTTCAAAATTCAGATAGGTACAGATAGTATAATATCTGTATACACGTTTATGGTCGCCTGTCGGTCTTCGTCTTCGTTTACCCACTACCTTGAAATTTGTTAAAAGTACAAAAAAAAAAGTTAAGCGTTACTTTGTTAGGTTATGCTGAATGTCTGTCTAAAATATCAAAAGGAATATAGAATTTCGCAACATAATAGAAATTTACCATTCAAATATCTTCGTTGCGGATAAATAAACTACACTGCACAACCTTTATCGGAAATTTCAAATGTATTTTCCTTTGGAATATGATAGTTGTTGTGCAAAAAAACCCGAGACTTCTAAACGAGTTTCTATGGATTTTCTTTCTCTTTTACATATGTGTTTTTTGGGCACTCTAAGGTCACCAAACGATAGCATATATGTATTAATATTAATCTGTCTGAAAATAATTGAATATAATTTTAATTCTATAAAGAATATTTCGACGATTTATACCGGACGGAGGCGGGACAAACAAACTTTTTTCGCGTCTTTTCACCGGAGCGATAAATCTTTGTCTTTTGTTGCTGTTAAATTTCTAACTTGAAATGATGGCGCTGTTGTAGCTTGAAAGAAAAAAATAATTTAATAGTCTGTTTTCTTAAAAATAATAAGGGTATACACACAGTCGTATGAATTGTTCGTTTGATTCCAGATTTAACAGTCGATTTACGCGATTTACGCAATGACTTTTCCGAGAGGTGTTCACTTAAAGCACCGAAAAAATTTATACATTTACGACCTTCATAAATTTATCAGATTAAGTGAATAGGTAGGTACCTACCCTTAATAAAAAGAAGTGGAATTGTTTGTCGCATTTCATTCGAATTCGCGCCTTTATTTCAAGTGTGAAATGTCACAATAACCCCGTCGTAAGTTTACCATCTCGGTTTTCCACACAAATTCGCGTATAGTAAGTTTACCATCTCGTCGTAAATGATTTTCCATACAAACTTACGAAGTTTACGACGCGACGTTTACGACGAATTTACGACGTTTCAATTTGAAATAAATATTTTGACAGTTGAAGTGAATTCTGAGTTTTGAGTTATTAAAAAATATTACGTTCTGCGCCTACGATTGTAAATTTTGTATGTAAATGCAAACGTTGTCTGGTGTGCTTATAAGAAATTGTTTTTTTTTTTGTTTCGAACATTTAATTTTACTATACCAAAATAAAATGCCATAGGTATACCATATGAAATGTTTTCGTGCCATAGTGCCATTTTAATAAAAATGTGCCATAAGTGCACGATCGTGCCACATCGGCAACGCTTTTCTTAGGTACTGTTGTAAATGTCACAATTCACTTATGTAGCAGGTGGCTTGTCACACACTTTTCGCTGTGCAATATTGTTTCACATCAGCAACGTACCTAATAGGCTTACATTTTGACGTCAGTACCGCCTGTCAATCCAGTGGATGGTAACATCTCTTCTATTATACAGTCTGTCACGAAATTGTTTTTACAAATTTCTTGACAAGCTCATTTTTGCGTATTTTTTTTACTTTCATAATGTAGTATTTTTTGTTACTGTTCGTAATCTTACGTATTGGCCGCGGAGTGCTTCTGTGAAGATTGGTCAAAATCGGATAAAGGGGCGTGGCACTGCTCATACAAAAGAAAACATTCAAAAACGTATACATATCTCAAAAACCACGGAATCGATTGAGCTCAAACCCACAGATAATCTTAGGTATTGGCCCAGAAGTGCTCCTGGGAAGATTGGTCAAAATCGGATAAAGGGGCGTGGCACCGCCCATACAAAAAAACATTCAAAATCGTCTCTAAAACCACGGAATCGATTGAGCTCAAACCTACAGATAATCATAGGTATTAGCCTAGAAGTGCTCCTGGGAAGATTGGTCAAAATCAGATAAAGGGGCGTGGCACCGCCCATACAAAAAAAACATTCAAAATCGTATATCTCTAAAACCACCGAATCGATTGAGCTCAAACTTACAGATAATCTTAGGTACTGGCCGTGTAGTGATCCTGGAAAGATTTCTATGGGGTGAAAATCGATGATGTTATATCTCGATCACCGATGGGCCGATTTTCATGAGTCTTTCTTTGTTTTGTTCGAATTGCAGAATGAAAGTTCCGGCAAATATATTTATTCTCGTTTCTCGCATTTTACGAAAGAACATTGTTATCTAAGACCTAAGCAAGATTCCTGTGCACGGGCAAAGCCGGACGGGTACGGCTATCTCTATATATCTTAAACAAAGTGGAAAAAAACTGTGTCCCTTTTTCGCCCGTAATTTTTAACCAATTTAGTTGATTTGTTTTAAATGTCGGTAATTACGGTGATCAATCGACAGGCAAAAAAAAAAAATAAAAAAAAAATAGTATAGATATAGATATGTACTATAGTTGTGACTTCAGAATGAAAAAGTATACTTAATAGAAGGAATTAGGTCAATCTCGAAACAATCAGTTGCAGTCTAGAAAGTTGTATAAATATTGATACCTAAGTAACCAATTATTGAAAAAGGGTTGTGCAATTAGAAGTTCCGAATAGGCGTAGGTACGGTATAGTGTGTTGTGAAAATAATGTTATAGCCTCTTCACACAGCACTGAAAACTGAGTTTTCGACAAAAAGTTTACGAAAACTTGCCGATGCATTCACACCAAACACCAAATAGTTTTCGTTTGACGTTTCAATTATAGCTGTGAAACTAGCTATGAGATGTTTGTGGCGACTAGACTTCTATTTTAGTAAATAAGCTCCGGTCGTATTGACATAATATACAAAAAAACCAGTAAGACAATTATCTTCGACTATGCCGAAGCTCAAATACCCGGTACTATTATTGTAATATAAAAAAAATATTTTAGTATTAAAAAATTATATATTTGTATGGGAGGTATGGGTACTTTTTATTTGTCCAAGCTCATTTTTTGTCAAAAATTTTTAAATATTATTAAAACAATATGTGCAAAGTTTAAACTTGCTATCTTTACTGTAACTTTTTGAATGTAATTTTTAACATAAAAAGCTATATAAATCTGATATTTTTGTATGGGAGGTAGTAGTAGTTTTCATCCGATCTTGCTCATCTTCGAACTTAGCCTCAGTTTTGTGGATAAAAGCTTACGTACCAAATTCCAAGTCGATAGCTCTTAAATTATGGCCGTAATCGTGCGGACAGACGGACAGACAGACGGACATCGCTAGATCGACTAAGAAAGTGATGCTGATCCATAATATATATAGTTTGTCATACCTACAACGCCTCCTTATGGGCGTTACAAATGGAATGACAAAGTGAATATACCCTCACCACAGTGTGGTACCGGGTATAAAAATGATTGAAGCTACTTGATAATCGTTAATTTATGATTAAATGCATAAAATAATAACATAAGCAACAATCAAAATCAAAACATCTGAAAATATCTATACTATTTAGTTGCAGCAGGTAGTGCTGGCGTTATAAAATGCTAGAAAAACTGAATAATATGCTGTTTATCGTGTGATAAACACGAATCAACAGATTCTACATTTTTGTAAACAAAAAACTACCTAAAAGAAACGACAGCACGTAGTTCATCTGGAGCACAGCAAGGACTGAACTTTCCTTCACTGTTTATCCATGCTTTTTACCTAAACATGGGCATTGACCACCTGGAGCCAAATCCTTAATACCTTCTTGAGAAAGGATTGTAAAATTTTCTAATTTTATCTTTTTGCCATTTGGCAATAGCATATTATCTCTAAGCTCATATAACCTTCTCACTTGGTTGTGACCTATTACTTTTTTCATTCTTGCTCCTATAGATCTTAGTTTGAAAATGAGTCGTTTAGTGTTTGTAATGAAATTGCACCTTCTCTTAAAACCTTAATCTTATCTTCGGTTAAGTCAATAGGTCTGTTTTTTTCCACATCTATCTCAGTGAAGTAAAGTAAAGTAGGATTTTTAACACGCAATTACAACAACTACGAGCTGTTTGACACATTCAAGACTCTATATAGTTGTTGTAATTGCGTGTTAAAAATCCTACTTTACTTTACTTCACTGAGATAGATGTGGAAAAAAACAGACCTAATAATAGAAGATCTTATACCACAAACTAGTTCGTCATCTTTTTTGCTGAGCTCGCTGAATGTTGCAAAAGGTGTGTCTGCTTCAACAACCCAACGATTGGAAGACATTTTCGTGGCGATTTCATGGAAAACGACTTCAAACAGCTCGTTTTGAAAACTGCAATATGTATGTCGTGAAAACTCAGTTTTCGACTCGGTGTTAATAGGGTTTTAGGCCACATTCCATATACTCGTACATTATTAGACTATTAGAAAATATAATATGATAGAAATGCAGAAAGAAAGATGATAGACTTTCACCGGTAGGTATATCTAAGCCTGTTCCTTTACTTTTAAATCTTACAAATTTTTACTAATTTTTACTAATTTTTACGAATTTGTACTCAATGTCGTTCCTTAAATTGAAAAATTCATAAAAGAGATCGGCTTCGGGAGAGTTAAGATATCATATTATTATACCCCTCCACTGAGAATTTTACTTTACTAGTAAAATAAATCAACAAATTGGTTTGAGTAAGAATTGAAAAAAACTGTCAGTCGCCTGAAAATTGACAGCTATAATTTGAAATTTGTTGTCCTATTTGGCATGCTTGTGTAACGACTATTTGCATTTTTGTGTTTTGATTTCCTGCGTTATGCGAAACAATTTGGTATAAAAATGGTACCTAGCAGAAGGCGGGAAAATAATGTAGGTAGGTGCCTATACCTAATTTTTTCTTTTCTCGAACGCTTGTATTTGAGTCAGTACAAACTCTTCTACATAACCTACTTGGATTTATACTTGAATGCAATTATGAAGAAATGCATCTGTCATTTTTCATAGTTAGAAAGTGTTCCCTAACGTTTTCAAAAGTTTTTCCTTTTGAGAGAGAATTCATCGCCACCACTGCCATTTTGACAGTCTTTTCCATTTTTACTACAAAAGTAAAGGAACAGACCTATCTATTTTAAGATAAGTAATTTTAATAAAAGTTAACAGCCTTTTTCTTTCTTTTCTTTATTTCACTTATTTTTATTTTTCAACATTTATCATGAAGCAAATATGTTCGAATCGCTTTCACACTTTCCGATCACATCAGTTCACAAATTTTTACTCTTAATGCCGAGTGCGCCATCTGATGGCGTTGCTTCTACCAACAGACTGCAGCATTGCCAGTAATTAGGCCTATTCGGCAAAATCTTTTATTCTGTTATGAATCATAAAAGATCTCGACCATAAAAGATCTTTTATAAATCGTATTCAGGGTTTCGAACTTTTATGAAAATCTGTTATGGAAGTTCGAAACTTGAAAATCTGTTACGAAGCTGTCAAAACAAACCGCAGAGTTTTTTTTTTATACATAGACGGTAGGCACCTGATCAATTTTGTGCAAAAAACACATTAAAATGCAGTCTGAAAAAAGTATGTTTTGAATTATAACAAACTAAATAATTGTGTAATAAATACTGGAACATCTTTTTAGGAAAAAGACAACAAAAAACCACGACGAGGCAAAAAGAAGTATCTCTTACATGGAGCAAAATGCAATTAGAAAACTCTATTTCAAATCAGTAACCAACTGAATCGATCTCCATGTACTGGGCTGCGATAAACGAAAAATGTGTTCCTATTGATGCCTGATATGAACTGTATCCGTAAAAATGTAGTGTCGCGAGAAACTTGAAATAAATACCCAACTTTACATCGTCATTAGAAATACAATTTACCTGCATTTGAAATGAAATGGTTGTATTCGTGTTTTGTAAATTGTTCCAATTTGTTCATTATAATTCTAGCGAGTAAAACGCACATTAGGAAGATCAAATGGATTACTATTTAGTCTTAGTTCCAGCAAAAGTAATCGGTGTGGGTGTCTTCGTCTGAACCAAAAAAATTCATTCAATCATTTTCAATGGTCCGCTTATCCATTAAATGGGTTGGGGGTGTAGGTTGCTCAAGTGGACCCTCCATAGCTCTCGATTCTCCGTCATCGTCTCTAAATCATCAAGGGCAATCCCCTTACGGCAAGAGGAGAGATTATGAACTTGATATACCTAACCATCTCATACTGGGTCTACATAGAGGACGCCTGCCTGATGATGGTACGGATTCCATAGGACGTCGTGGGATCCTGGTTGGGACATGCGTTTAACATGACCAAACCACCGAAGCATGGATCGCTCGGTCCGGAGAAGTAGCTACTCGACATTGAGTTCCTCGCGAATTAAAGCAAAAATATAAATTTCCAAATTATTTTCCATTACAAACCCACTAGTTTATGCACAATTATTACATTTGTCTTCTTTTGTAAACATTTCGTTGACCATAAATTATATAGATTATCCCTTTCAATCCAAAACTTTCTAATTAATAAAAATCTTTTATGATAAAAGTCACAAAATGCTGTCTTTTATTCTGTTATGATTTATAACAGATTTCATAAAAGATTTTTGCACGCAGAATACCAATTCTGGAGATCGTAAAAGATTTTTTGACAGTTCGAACTTTTGTATGGAAATTCATAACAGAATAACAGGAAAAATGGATAAAAGATTTTGCCGAATAGGCCTGAATATTGTTTTTTTTACATGTTACAACTCGGCCCATCTGACAACAATGGTCGACCTCGACCATTACAACAAATATTAAACTACTTTAGGAATAACTTAAAATATACGATTCATTAGCTTACATACATAATCTATTTCTTAACTTAACACTTGTGTTACTCTTTTAACAACCTGTACCTGGCGACAGCCTTTATCTCTGTCTCTCATCAACCCAATGTCTCAACCCAGACGATTCTATTATACCCTCATTATGGTATCCGCGTTATTTGGCAATTTTCGATGTCTCGCACAACGTATCGATCATTTGGAAGTGCCTTATAGATTTGATACGGTCCGCGATACTTCGGAATTAGTTTTTTATTTGTACCTACCATTGTGTCCACGTTGGGTAACATAACAAAATCACCAACCTTGAATTGCTTTGCGGGCTTATGTTTCGACGCATAATACTGTTCATTATACTGTTGTGACTTCTTAATGGCTAATACAGCCTCTGCACGCAGTGTACTTAGGTTAGCGGGCTCATCGGGGCTCAGTTTTTCATCTAAATATTCCGATATATAAATAAATCGCATGAAAACACTGGGCGCATTTCTTAGGCCAAATGGCATGCGCAAATATTCATACTGGCCCTGCGGAGTTACAAAAGAAGTTAAACTTACTGACTCGTACCGGGAAAAGCTTAGGGTGATTCAATTGAACCTTCATCACAGCAAAGCAGCGTCAGCGATGATGACTAAATGTTTTGACGAGGATTCGTTTGACATAGCCCTGATACAGGAGCCTTGGATTTTTAGAGGAAAGATTAGAGGACTCCCACATAGCATAGCTGAATTGCACTATGAGCAAACCAGCGATAGAATTAGGTCCTGTATCCTGGTAAGGCACGGAGTTCAGGCATATAAATTGCCGGATCTGTGTGCCCCAGACCTAGCAGCAGTACGAGTAGGATCAGGTGCGGGAAGTTTTGTCATCGCATCTGCATACCTGCCGTACGATTCGCCGGAACCTCCTCCGACAAGAGAGTTAGAGTCTTTGGTGAATGCATGCAGGAACAGGAACGAGGATCTAATAATTGGTTGTGATGCCAATGCACATAATACAGTGTGGGGCAGCACCAACGATAATTACAGAGGAGAAGCGCTATTCGAATTTGTAACAAGCAAGGATCTAGCTATCTTAAACAGGGGAACAGAGCCAACCTTCGTGGATGTGAGGCGAAAGGAAGTGATTGATGTGACCCTGTGCAGTAGCAAGATAATGGAACGGGTATCAAATTGGAGGGTAAAGGATCAGGCTACACTGTCGGATCACAGAACCATCTCGTTTGATGTTCGTTATGGATCTAAAAGAAAGAGAGATCGGAAATACATCAGAATTCCGAAGAACACGGATAGGACAAAGTACCATGAAGTGTTGGAGGAAAAACTGAATGTAATGGTATTAGGAATACCGAAAAATACTTGGCATGTAGAATCACAGCTAAAGCATTTGCAATCAGCTGTTGAAGAGGCGTACCGAGTGGCTTGCACACCTACTCTAGTGGAAAAACAGGATCCTACGCCTTGGTGGTGTCGGGAGCTTGAGAAGCTAAAGAAGGCTGTGAGGAAGGCCTTCAATCATGCCATGAGAAGGGGAGAACCCGAAGCATGGGATGAATACAAGGCGAAAAAGAAAGAGCTGAATGTTACTCTACGACGACGTAAAAGGGAGTCATGGAGGGACTTTTGCTCGACTATGAGGAGCACATCTGAAGTCAGTAGACTACAAAAGATTGTCTCCAGAGACCCAGTTTCCAAGATCGGACTCATTCGTAATAGAGCGGGGGAGATAGTGGAAAATCTGGATCAAACAAACGAGGTCCTGATGGAAGTACACTTTCCAGGAAGCTACAAGTCAGATCGGCCCTGGGCTCTAAGGAAACAAGGAGCGAACAGGATGGATAGGACGGAAGCAGAACGGATCGTGACACCAGAGGCGGTTAAGGGGGCGATAGCAACTTTTTCACCCTTCAAAACCGCGGGACCAGATGGTATATTTCCAGGTCTAATGCAATGGGGAGTAGACGTAATTGCACCAAGGCTCAGGAATATATACGTTGCATGCCTAGCAATAGCCTACATCCCGATTACATGGAGGGAGGCAAAGGTGGTCTTCCTTCCAAAACCGGGAAAAAAGGATTACACCGAGGCAAAGTCCTTCAGACCAGTCAGCCTAACATCTTTTCTGTTGAAAACAATGGAAAGGGTGGTGGTGGACTATATGGAGAGTACGGCGCTTAAGATGTATCCTCTGAATAGTAGACAACATGCCTATAGGGCAGGTATGTCTACAGAAACAGCGCTACATCAAGTAGTACGCGCTGCGGAGGAAGAGCTAAATACCGGGGGTATTGCGATGACCACTATAATGGACATTGAAGGTGCCTTCGATAAGATATGCTTTGAAAGTCTGAAACAAGCCTTGGAAAAACGTAGAGTTAACCCACTAGTGGTAAGATGGGTGGACAATATGTTGAATACAAGAGCGATAAATATCCAGACGGGAACCTCAAAACTCCGAGGAAGAGTCAGCAGAGGTTGCCCACAGGGAGGTGTTCTTTCACCTACACTATGGAATATCACTGTGGACTCTCTTCTCGATAGACTTGAGGCAACTGGCATTCACACAGTGGGATATGCCGACGACATAGCAATAATGGCAAGAGGCAAATTCATAGACGTCACAGCGGATATCATGAGGAATGCACTCAAAGTGGTTGAGCGGTGGTGTCTGGAACAAGGACTCTCTATTAATGCGGAGAAAACAGATTTAATAATCTTCACTAGGAAGAGGAAAAATCTGGAATTTCAGCCCTTAACACTTTTCGGATCTGAACTAACAACGACCAAGAAGGTTAAGTATCTGGGAGTATACCTAGATACTGGACTTACTTGGAATCACCATGTTGAGGAGAAGGTACGGAAGGCAAAAAGGGTGCTACATCAGTGCAAACGTGTGTGTGGACAGAGGTGGGGACTCTCTCCTAGGTCAGCATACTGGATGTATACGATGATTACTAGACCCATTATCACATACGCTTCGGTTGTATGGTGGGCAAAAGCCTCCCAGAAGACTGCTAAGAAGCACCTGGATAGGGTCCAGCGTTTAGCATGTATAGGAATTACAGGTGCAATACGCACAACACCAACATGCGCATTGGAAGTGATCTTAGGGATTTTACCGCTAGACTTATTTATTAAGAAAACAGCGGCCCTAACAGCACTTCGTCTGCATCGAGATGCGAAATGGCACAATAGTGGTACCATCTATGGACATAGGAAGATCCTGGAGCTTGTCAAAAATGAGATTAGGGAACTGAACATGCCTATGGATGGTATAACAAAGGTGCGTATTATGGAAAGGAATCACAAAACTCGCATTGAGAATGGATTACTTCCAGAAAAGAGGAATGGTGAAATCGTGATTTTCACAGATGGATCCATGATGGATGGCGGAGCGGGGGCCGGAATCTTTTCAGAAGATCTGGAACTAGCCCGTCACATTAGCATCGGGAAACACACTTCAGTATACCAGGCTGAGATGATTGCTTTGCTGCATGCGTTGGATTACTTGCTTGAGAGTCAGGTGGAAGGAAGAAATATCCTAATAGCACTGGACAACCAGGCGGTGATTAGATGCATGGGACAGACAACCATCACAACATCACTGGCACTGGAATGTGTACTCAAGCTCAACAAGTGTTCGTCTAAAAACCAGGTAACACTGACTTGGGTACGAGGACACATAGGGATCGACGGCAACGAAAAGGCGGACTCCCTTGCAAAACAGGGGTCAACTGAAAAGTTGCTGGGACCAGAACCATTCTCTTCAATTGGTAGAGGAATGGTAGAACAGCTGATCAACAAATGGATCACGGCAGAACACTTGAGTAGGTGGTCAACCGTGGAACAATGTAGACAAGCTAAAATGGCGATACAATGGCCGACCTGCTCCACTCAGAGAAAGGTTCTAAGCATGAGTCGAGGAACATTGAAATGGGTGGTGGCGTTAACTACAGGTCATGGTAATTTCGGGTATCATTTAAGGAAGATGGGCCTTAGAGAGGATGATACTTGTAAGCTATGCCTGGAGGAATCTCAGACAGCGGCACATATATTGTGTCAATGTCCAGCTTTGGCTGGCAGAAGAATGAGGATCTTGGGACAACATTGGGTCGAGGCCCATTGGATGAAACAGATCTCACATAAACAGATGCTAGCGTTAACACTAGGAATCGAACTCAGGGAAGAACTCTGGAGAAATCCAGAAAGTCTCTCTGGGTAAGGTATATTAGTGGTAGGGAGACGAAAAGAGACCCGACAATGGTGGTCTGGTTCGAATATCTCTCGAAAATTTATATATTATATACTGACTCTTCATCCATTCCTACATGGTAATAACCATCTTTCAGATCAAAAACACTAAAAATGCATTTACCCTCGAGATACTCCAAACAATCTTCAACTAGGGGTAATGGAAAATTATCGCGCACGGTTAACTTATTTAGTGACCTATAATCGACACACATTCGCAGCTCTCCGCTTTTCTTTCGCACCAGCACTATAGGCGATGCATAAGGTGAACTACTCGGCCTGATAACCCTTTTCTCGAGCAAATTTGAAATGATTTTATTAACCTCACTCTTATCGTGATATGATAATCGCCTTGGCGGACAATAGAATGGGATATCGGAACTCAACTTAATTTTCATTTTATACCCATGATTAACTACCGGAATGTTTTCATTATTCAAATAGTTTTCGCGTATTATGTTACTCAACGTTTCGCGTTGTTTCAATTCTAATTTATCCCAAATATCAACTTCATCCGGTATATGTATCGCTTCAATAGCAAAAATATAAGGCAATTCATATATGTTTTCACTTAACGTAACCCCTATTTTATCATCAGGTTGATTACCAGAAATAATATCGTCGCTTACAACAATAGGCCGTATATATCTGAAAGAGTGTCGGAGGTGCAAAATATATTCTTTTCCAATAATGTATTTTTATTTATTTTATTGATAATATCGGTTAATGACAACATTGAATTCATTTTAATGCATAACCGAACATTTAATAAGCGCAAAGAGTCCCGGCCCAATAAAATTGGCGTTGGTAAAACATCATCTGTAATTACAAAAAGAGAAACATCTTTTATCTGATTACCAAAACGTATCACGGCTGTTATTCTACCGTATGTAAACAATTTTGTTTTACCTAATCCACGATAATTTGAATAGGATAATTGATTGCCGCAAATATCATCCGGGACAAGGGACCGATGTACAAAGCTAACCGGACTGCCGGTATCAAAAAGAGAATAGACCTCGTTAAATTTTGCACCTTTGACACCATTACAACAAAAAGCAACACTTACCAACTGAACTTCGTCTAACTCAGCAACCAACTCGTCTTCAAGTCTTCCTGACGGCAAATCTGCTGAACTGCTAATGTGAGCCACTGCTTGGTTGCTCTTAATTGGACAATTCCGGATAACATGTTGAGTAGACCCACAACGGAAGCACGAGCCGATGGCCCGTCGTGGCGCATTACAGTCTCTGGATATATGACCAGTCTTCGAGCAGTTATAACACTTTAATTCGGAAGTGGGCGGAAGTATTTTCTTGCTAGCGCTTGTGCTAGTGCCAGGAACGGAACGGCTGCTAAGCGACTGCGATCCTAGTGTAGTGCGCATTGCTTTAAGACTTTCGTATCTCGGTATCAGGTCCTTGAACTGTCGAATGGTTGTAGCCGTATATAAAACTGAAGCTGCCGATGACGTATCTTGAATTCCGCTTATGATGAATTCCAATAAATCTGCTTCCGACACACTGCTGGACCGAGCCATCTCCTGCATGATGATAACGTAGGTATTTAATTTCTCGCCTGGTTGTTTTTTACGAGCAGCTAATTGACGGAAGACTTCTTGTTGCGTATATACACGGTCAAACTCCAAAATTAACTCATCCTTCAAATCTGCCCAATTTCGAGCGACTGAGGACATCAAAAATATAGCAGCTGTCTCCTTCATTAGACGGCGTGCGTTGATAAATGCGAAGTCGTCGCTCTCGTTCAGTGACTTGACAATGCACTCATAGTCGTCAATCCATTTACGTACAGGGTACATTTCACCACCTGTGAACGGAGCAATGGAGTGCTCGATATCTGCAAACGTATGTCGGCGGTTCTGGCTTTGCGGAATTCTTTCGCCTAATAGACTTAACTCCCTCTCTAGTAGCGCAATTTTTCGGCGACGTTCCAGACGTGCTAGTTGACGATCCAATAATGCAACTTCAGCATCATCAACACAAATCGGCAGGGCAACAATAGGTACCTGGTTCAATCGAAGCGGAGGATTCCATATGAGATGGGCGAGGAACATCAGTTGGTGGTAGCTCGGAGACTTTGTTCTCCGTGTGATTAGGAGGATCCGTATGCGCTAGGCAAATGTCGTCAGCTGGCGATGTTTGACTCAGTGACAACTCGTCGTAGGTTGGTATGAGAACTATAAGGTCTTTGTTATGTTCCGCATACAAAGCCCGCAATTGATTCAATGTGGCACTTTTCGGAAAATCGATCCCTTTCTCCGTACACAACTCAGCCATTTCTTGGCGTGTAAACCGACGTGTATCGGCCATCGTACTTAAATTTTTCGGAAGATAACACTTTTATCGGAATGTTTCACAATAGACAATATGGTTTTGTATCACTAATTAATGTTGCGCGCACAGATGCTTTGTAATTTCGTAGATTTTAATTTTCCACGTGGCACTGCTGCGCACTTCACTCAGTTTTACGGAAGGAGTTTCTTTTTCACAGAATGTATTTTACGGAATGTGGTTTTCTTTACCCGACATCTGAGCTTTAAGATAAGTAATTTTAATAAAAGTTAACAGCCTTTTTCTTTCTTTTCTTTATTTCACTTATTTTTACTTTTCAACATTTATCATGAGGCAAATATGTTCGAATCGCTTTCACACTTTCCGATCACATCAGTTCACAAATTTTTACTCTTAATGCCGAGTGCGCCACCTGATGGCGTTGCTTCTACCAACAGACTGCAGCATTGCCAGTAATATTGTTTTTTTTACATGTTGCACTATATAACTTGAAAACCACCGACTCTATTGAGCCCATATTTACAGATAATCTTAGGTATTGGCCCAGAAGTGCTCCTTTGGAGATTGGTCAAAATTGGACAAAGGGCGTGGCACCGCCCATACAAAAAAAACATTCAAAATCTCATATCTCGAAAACTGCCAAATCGATTGAGCTCAAATTTACAGATAATCTTTGTTATTGGCCCAGGAGTACTCCTCTGGATATTGGTCAAAATTGGACAAAGGGCGTGGCACCGCCCATACGAAAATAAAAAAACAAAATCGTATCGAAAACCGCCGAATCGATTGAGTTGAAACTTACAGGCAAACCTAGGTATTGGCCCAGGAGTGTTGCTGTGAAGATTGGTCAAATTTGGACAAAGGGCGTGGCACCGCCCATACGAAAATAAAAAAACAAAATCGTATCGAAAACCGCCGAATCGATTGAGTTGAAACTTACAGGCAAACCTAGGTATTGGCCCAGGAGTGCTCCTCTGGAGATTGGTCAAAATTGGACAAAGGGCGTGGCACAGCCCATACGAAAAAAACATTCAACATCTTTTATCTCGAAAACCACCGAATCGATTGAGTTGAAACTTACAGACAGTCCTAGGTATTGGCCCAGGAGTGTTGCTGTGAAGATTGGTCAAAATTGGACAAAGGGCGTGGCACCGCCCATTCTAAATCTCATATCTCGAAAACTGCCAAATCGATTGAGCTCAAATTCATAGCTAATCTTTGTTGTTGGCCCAGGAGTGCTCCTCTGGAGATTGGTCAAAATTGGAGAAACAAAAAAAAAATCAAAATATTATATATCGAAAACCACCGAACCACACACACCACCACAGTTCGAATTTGCAGACAATCAAAAGGTATTGGCCCAGGAGTGGTCATTGACCAAAATTGAACAAAGGCGGGCGCGACCAAATTGGATACTTTATTTACGGGTTTGTTCATAATTGCCACCCGAAGGTTTAGGAAAAAAAAAGTAAAAGTAATCAATTTGTTTTGTTTCACAAATTGATTTCCAAATTTCAATTGTATCTTTTTCGTTCGTTAACTTTCTTCACTGGCTATTTCAAAGGTAAATTATTGATAGTGAAATAATTATCTGCGATTTATACAAAGTGATGGTCATTTACAGTTCGATATTTGTTACGATGCCAAGAAGAGACAATGGTAACAGTAGCCGGCGTTCTCAGAATGGGCGTTGAACCAGTGAAGCTATCCGCCTTAATTTTTTATTAAAAAAAAATATCAAACAAGATCTTAAAATATTTAAAATATGTAACTATTTTAGGCAGAACAACGTTTGCCGGGTCAGCTAGTTGAGTTAATAAAAAACAATTTATTTCAATGTCGTCAAACTGTTAAAAATTTAATCAAACTTTATATAAGCAATATTTGGATTACATTCATTATTCATTTGAATACAATCTTCTCTATCCAATCCAAGTACGCATAAATTTTAGTGTACACACCAGGTGCATTTGGAGCCGCACAAAATTTTCCAAATGAAGTTATCCCAATTACAAACTTTACACAATTGAATTCTGGTACCTCAGCATGCAATGGTCCTCCCGAATCTCCCTGACATGTGTCCTTTCCGCCCTCTAAATACCCGGCACAAAATTGTTCGTCAATCAAACCTTTTGGCAATCTTCTTTCTGTGCGATATATATCCCGACAAACCGTTTGATCGATAATACTGAGATCGACTTTCTGCAGATCATCGGACTTAGTGCCCATGAATTCGGTTCGACCCCAACCAGCTGCTGTTGACCGATTGATGTCTAACGTCGGCAATTGCCACAGACAAGCTGGTTGTACTTGTTCCGTAAATACAACAGGTCCTGAGAGCTTCACTAAAGCGATATCGTGGTAGTACAGCGATGCTCTATATTTGGGATGTAGGATTATGATGGTAATTTTTATATCCTGTGTTTCAGCAGATGCATTGTTTAGGTTATGAGCACCAAGTCGAACAATATCCGGAGGCTTCCTAAGAGTTTGTTCTTTCCAGACTTAAATTTTTTATTTGTTGTTTTGATACCTACCCACCCGATTCTGTGCAATGCGCCGCAGTGAGGATATATTGTGCACTGATTAGGGAACCCCCACATGCCCACTTGGGTTCCTCATTTTCTTGCGACCAACCTAAAGCCGCCTATAAAAGAAAAATTATTCATTTTATAACAGCATGAGTTATAATATTTTCACCATGTGTGGATACTCTTTGGTATGTGTAATCTCTCCGCCTACAATCATTGGGATACTGGGTACGCAAAACTTGCCAGAGAACTTTCGCATCATTCCAAACTTGGTACCCCTAGCAGCCCCATGATACTCTTCACATTCTAAAACGATACCGATAATAATCCCGAACTACATATTATGACATGAATAGTCTTACTTCGTGCACTTATTCGTTTGGAGTTTGGGTCCTCGATGTCCTTGGCAGCTAATGGACAGCAGATAATTGGAATATTCTTACGATATGTGCAAATGTCGATTTTTGTGCCATGTAAGCGGTACTCACGAATAACATGCAAGCATTGATAAGCCAGAAGGCAGTATCCGCTTTTATTGTCGAAGCTCCGACGGCAAAATGATCCTTCCTCGTTGCTTGCGCTACCCGTAGAATCTGTTGAGTGTATTTCAGGTTGCTCTTGAAAATTGTTGAACAATGCATTTGGAATTATTTGTAACTTTGGATTTATGGGTTTACTTGCAATATGCTTTCCAACCCACTTTGGCACTGTGAACTTTGTTGTTTGATAATACTGGATCAATTGGCTGAAATCTCGCGCTGGAAGAAATTAAAAAAAAGAAAAGGTATTGAAATTGGAATCATAAACCGGACATAACACGAACAAACATTTTTGGTGGAACTTCTTTTTTGTTCGACAACGATTTTGCAGCAGCTCGTAATACGGTGATAATTAGCACTAGGTTTCCAAGGCTAAGGATCCACACAGCAACCTGGCGCTCTCCAGACGACTATGTGCTATTTGATGCGTGCCACGCATCCAACCGTGCACACATTCCGAGGGGCAAACGTCAACTCTGACCATTTACTTGTTGTGGCTAAATTCAGAGCTCGACTGTCCAAAGAGAAAAAGCTGCGAACCGCGCAGAAGAAGAAATTCGACATAGGATGGCTTAGCATACCTCGAGTAGCCAGTTCCTACAGGGAGGGAGCGCCTGAGTATGAAACTCTTCTCTGTTCAGTTACCTACCACAGACGCCAACTATCAGTGGTGCCCAGTATCGCAATATTATCAAGAAGGTAGCCGAAACCACTGTAGGGTACCAGCAACCCCAGAGAAAGAGCTCGTTGTATGATGATGAATGCGTGTATAGGAAAAAGGTGACAGAAGATGCACACAAGAAAGCGCAAAACAGGGGCAGCGAGAAAAGTGTACCGAGCCAGGAGAAGGGAGGAAAAGAAGATCCTGCGTAGAAAGAAGAGGGCTAACGCAGCTTCTAAGCTGAAGTAGATCGAAGAGTCGTGCTATCGTAATAACATCCGGAGGTTTTACAAAAAAACCAAGCAGCTGGCTGCTGGCTTCAAAACTGGAACGCAGGCTCTTCGAGACAGCAATGGAAACCTAGTCACCGAAGCGCAGGGAATAGTAGATGTGTTTATAGAGGGAATGATAGGGCAAGAAGATAACCCACGTCCAGTCAATAAAGAACCAGTTCCACCACCTAGTATATAGACGAATTTGGCTTAGCTATAAAAAAGGCTTAAGAACAACAAGGTCGTAGGCTTGTTACCAGCGCCAGCGGAGTTCTTTAAATACGGTGGTGATGTTTTGGTAGGGAGCACTCACCGAATCATCAACCAAGTATGGGTGGAAGAAAACATGCCCGATGACTCGACTACATCAGCTCCATAATGCCCCATCTACAAAAAAGGCCAACCTATGTCTTGCAAGAACTATCGCGGCATATCCCTGTTTAATGAATCATATAAGGTCCTATCCAACGTACTGTGTGAATGTCTTAAACCGTTCTGCAACACACTAATCGGCGCGTACCAGTGCGGCTTCCGGCCCGCCAGATCGACTATAGACCAAATTTTCACACTGAGGCAAATCCTGGAAAAGACCAACGAATTCTCAAGTCGGAATCCCGGCAAGACTGATTCAGCTATGGCACGTGACGCTGGAAAACACGTTCGTGCAACGTGCAGTTCGGAAGTAGTTCCTCCGAGCTTATTCAAACATGCGTCTTCTTTAATCTCGTACTGAAGCAGATATTGCGCAGGTCATGTGTCAACACGGAAGGCAATATACTCAACATGTCAGTTCAGCTGCTAGGACGATATTGACATCATCTGTCACTCACAACGACCACCGTCTAGGACAAAACGTCACTATTGTTAGCAACAATTTCGAGGTAGTTAAGGAGTTTACCTGCTTCGGAGTAAACATGAACTCCAAGAATGACACCCTAGTGGAGGTCCGGCGAAGAATTACCGTAGGAAACCGCTGCTACTTCAGTTTGGCAAAACAATTGGGTTCAAAACCCGTAGCTCGAAGAACTGGACGATAAGCAAGAAGGGAGAACTGATACTGGGGTGCTTCGAAAGAAAAATACTTCCGCGGATTTTTAGTCCTGTATGCGAGGAGGGCGAATGGAGGAGAAGACATAACCGCGAACTCTATGAGCTGTACCAAGATTCCAGAATGCTGACTCGTTACAAACAAATTACTAGCGAATTTCATTGTGTGCAGACCTCCATTGAATTGCAAGTGCAAATACGAAAATAAAACTCAAAATTAACTATGGTTAACCACTGGGCCACTGGCCAATTTTTTAGTACGTACGTGTGCGAAAGCCTTAAGAAAATCAATTAATTAGCTTAGCCATAATTTCTCTGGGCAGACAGACAGACGGGTAGAACTGCTAGGTCTAGTTTGTCGAGCTATCATCGGAATATCAAAATTGATTATTACCTGTTCCGAGTTCGAACAATATCTTTCTCTTCATTCATATACGAATAAGTTAAAAAAAAGCATAATTACTTTCACTATAGCACTATTAAATAGCATTGGTATTACTTAGTTACATATAAAAAAAACGAGTAAACTCACACAGAGCGTACGAACTCGAGAATGTGGTACACTGATAACACAATGAATGAAGCAAAATAAATATGCATTTAATCCTTAAAAGTACACTCATAACTTATCATTTTCTCAGCAGCGTTATATTAAAAAATGTTTTATAGACCGAATAAAAATTTTAACATATACATTAGCTAATGAAAATAATTTCTTTACTAAAGCTAACCTGTTGTCAAAAGCAAAGATTATTAAAAAACCCCGGTAGACTGTGGTCAAGAGTGAAGAGCATAGAAATATTAACAGAAATGAAATAAAATAGCCAATATGTACAAACTAAAGTAGGTACAGCTAGTCACAAATATATTCGGACATGACATAACAACAGAATATTTTTGTTTACCTATCGTATAGTAGGTATTACTCGTATATATGTTAAGACATTGTTGTTATCAAATATTCTACCATACGAATTAGTATTAAGAAAAGAAATTAATATAGTCACAATCCTGTGATGTGACTCAAAAGCTCAGTCCTTAGTGCAACTCGCAATTACTCTATGGCTTCTCTTTATCAGTGTTGAATTACCTACATGAAGTTTGCAAACAATTTGTGTTTAAGATTAATTTGTTTTATTAAATATCTAGATTAAAGTCACCTAAGATGGCAGATTTGCCAAAAATATAGAAAATTCATCTAAAAAAATATTTAGTCGGTGAGGTGACATTATGAATGTCAGACCGTTTGAATGATAATTTTAAAGGTATTTGTTTTTCTAAGAAACGACTACTACTAAACGACTACTAGTTGTTGCGAATTTGCGCTTTTTTCCCTTATACATAATATACACTTAATTGTTTCCTATCTAAAATGTACAAATTTGTTGTTCAAAGCGTTGCAATACTTTAAAGAAGCTCCTTTATACCGCTGTGAGAGAATTATTTCGCGTTTGGAGGGTTATGACGTTTAGGGAATATTTACCCAATCGGTACTGGACGAGATCCAATGACATAAATAAATCAATAGTTGGCGCAACAGGCAAGATACCTTTGCCTAGCTTCTCACAACCATTCGTTTGTGTGAGTTTTTATTTTTGGGACGAATGGAAGGGACCTACAATTTTATGCCGAGTCCTAGTCCTAACGACTGAATTGAAAAGCTTTTTCAGGACAGTTATACGCTCGGATGTTTGTCAGATGTTCGCGAGAGGTGGCGCAGTGGAAAAAACCTTAAGATGTAAAAATACATTAGCGTTTATTTATTAGCGCAGTTAGAAGTTTGTACGAGTATGATGGCGAAAAGTAATTATTATTATTGGCAAACGTTCTTAGTAATTTCCCTTCCTATTCTGTCAAAAATATGGAGTGAATTGTGCTAGTTAAAGGACAGCTTAAGAGCGAGCCTTGTGCAACTGTTACCAATACTTTGAAGTTATTAGATGGGCCATTTGGATCTCATTAAGTATTCTTTTTTATATGGAAATAAAATTCAAACCACTTTACGAATGAGTTCCACATTTTTCAAAAATGCTTATTAGAATACAAAGTTTATTCAAATTGCTTAACGCCTTTCTAACACATTATCTTATTTAAGTAGGTTCTTTAATGTTGACTGTTTCCAAATCTAACGTTTTCCCTTCTTCTTCTTCTTTTGAGCTTCAGGCCATGCAAATCCCCGAGATTTAAGCACATCCTAAAATAAAGTAGAACATAGATATTATACAGAAACGGACATTCATAATTCTGGTATGAACGTGTAAATTGTTCAAGTTCGCATTACTTACTTGCACATTGTGACACACATAGTAAGCGTTCTCCATAGCTGCATCATTAAATATATCACATTGAAATGACTTGCCTTTAGAGGCCGCTTTCTTTTTGCCGCCTTTTTTCTTGGGCTCCCCATTTCCATTTGCTTGAACCGTTGAATCTTTGCTATTCCGCTTTTTTTTACCTTTTCCAGCCATTATTCTCAAAAATAAAATAAACTGTAATCTTGACTAAAAAAAAAAAACTCAGTCGTAATTTTACAAGCTTATTGATTAAACAATTGCATTTGGATATCCATGGTTGCCAAATTTGTTTACACATGATGGTATATTCACTACCTAGCCGAATGAAATTTTGTGAGAGAACTTCTTTTTACATTACCAATCTGACGGTAATGAAAATGAGTTATATCGGTCGAGTAGTTCTGATGATACCTCCATACAAACCAATATTAGCCCCATGTATTGTATTTTTGCATGACTTGTATGCAGAGGAAGGTATCGAAGAAAGGCCAATATACGCGGCCAAAACCTGTGCCGTGCTGTGCACTGTGCTGGACTACTGTGCGAGGGATCCCAGGTTCGATCACCGGAAAAACACAAATTACATCTTAAGGTTTTCTTCTACTGCGCCACCTCTCGCGAACGGCTGACAAACATCCGACTGTCCTCAAAAAACTTCTCAATTCAGCCGTTCGGACGCGGCTTAAAATTGTAGGTCCCTTCCAATCGGCCCAAAAATAGAAACTCACACAAACGAATGGTTGCGAGAAGCTAGGCCTAGGGTGTCTACCGCCTGTTGCCTATTTATTTATTTTATTTTTAATAAAAAAATATGTTGGCGTTTTTTAGAGTAAAATCTATAGCCGAACCGCATGAGGGGAGATATAGAATAGGTATACGCAGCCACCCCTATGATAACACGTTGACTTGTTTTCTTTTCTTATGTCATCTTGTCTATTGACGACACCATTAATTCAGTATTCATTTGTAATCTTCTACCTAGGGAAATAAAATGACATCAACAAACACAGCGATTGCCAATAGTGCTGCTTCTATGGCCTAAGAAGGCATTTAAAGAGTACCTAAGTCCCTGTCAAGAAACACTAAAAATGTCCTTCATCATCCCCGTCCTTCTACTCGGCACAGAAGCGTGGCCATTAGCAAAGGTGGATAACGAATGCTTAGTCGTTTTGAATGCAAATTTTTCGATGCATTTTCAATCTCGTTTGGGTTTGACGGGATTTTGAGAAGGGGATTAAACAGCGAACTGTGTGTGACGACATCTTAGACGTCTGATGTGCACTTTCTGAACAGGGCTGAATTACCGCACAGGTTAGGTTCGGGTGGCAGGCTACACCTAACAGTGAGTGCAGTAGTGAGTAATGAACTCAAAACTACCCGTTGAACCAACAGGAGCTAAGAATAAAGCGTTGGAGGCGGCTGATGCTTATATTAGTGAGATTGTCGAAGAAGTATTCTCCGAGATATACTTTTCTACGAGATAAGAGGGCTGGGCACGTGCATAGGAGGCGAAGAATAGTCTCCTCCTCCTCCTCGTTCATGCAGCTTCTACATAAACCGTTGGCAGGGAGGTCCAAGCTAAGAGCATGCCTGCCAATAGTGGAGTGTCCGGTAATGACACCACCTATGTAATGTGCATTTTAAATTGTTTCGAAATCTCGTTAAAAGATAAGAGGCAATTGAGTTCAGTATTGGACTTGAAGATGACCGAATCCAGGGATTTAATCGCGGCCCGACTATCGGTAAAAATGGTGATTTCCCTCACGGATATTACCTCCGTGATACCATGTTTCAAACACGCTACAGTGTTTGAAACATGTCGGAATGAGATTCTACAGTTTAAATCTTGGCGGAAAGCATCTCCACCCACACCTGTTTCCGTTTTGGACCCATTTGTATAAACTATAAAAGCAGACGGATTTCCTTTGAGACACTACATCAGACTCCCAATTAGTCCTGGTGGAAATGTAGTTTTCAAAATTCGTATTGAATAGAAACGGGGGGAGTGTGTAATCAGTATCTTTTGGAATGCATTTATATTTTATATATATATTTTTTTAGACCAGTGACCAGTTTGGTATTAGAAGTAGTTAATTGACAACTAGGTTTCAAAGAAAGATCACAACGCCTTGTGGTGTGTTCCTATACTAACAAACCTTCGAACCGGGGCCTCGTAAAGTTTTGAGTTGATGACAATGAGTGAAGGGCCGTTTCAACCGATTTCCCTTTACTATACGCATACTGGGAGGCTGACATAAGATTCTGATTAATAGTGCAGTGTGTGTGGATTTCTTTCGGAATTCTGGGATTTTAAATGCAACAACAGATTCAGACAAGTAGTATTCGTATTCGTTCGCGGATGCAGTAATTCGGCTCCTGGTCAGAAAGTGCGCATCAGACGTCTAAGATGGCTATAGCACATCTAAACCCTAGAAGGAATGGACAATAGCGCTCCGGCCCAAAGAGTCTTCGACTACAACCTAAATTGGTTCGGCCTCAAATTATTATCTGTCAGCTATGACACATCAGTTGGGCAGAGTTTCATTATTTGGTCATATTTACCTTTTAAAGGAAACTAAAACATCTCATCGCAATGTAATTCAGAGCTCCTATATAGCGGGCGTGTGAAAATGCTAAAAATAAACCACATCATCTATGTATAGAAACAAATTCAATAAACAGACAAAAATACCTACCGCCACCGAAATGTGAATAATCTCACATTGATGACATCATGGAATCTCAGCACTTTTCTCGCATATTCCATTTTATTAATAATAACCCATTTTTATTAGAAGGAGAAGAAGCGCAGTGTTAAGAATCTGTATTCGAGAAGAATTTTCTGCTCTAAATTTATGGTAGACACAAAAAATATGACTGGCTCGCATACATTAGAGGCAAAGTGACAGTATGTTTAATTTTCCATGGCAGATACGAATTCGTTATTCGCGAATGCTAGTCCAAACAATTACCCCTTTTGTCCCCCGAATTTCTGCCCCCACTTAATAATACAATTTTCCAAACATAAAACACACAATTACGTCTGAGTAGATACTTAGTCGAGTTTCGCTAACCGTTGCAGTCAAACAGTGCTCTCGGTCATATTCGCAGATCAGATCAGATACTATATCTAAACTGATTTTATTTTTTAATCCGGTGTTTTATTTCAAGAAATATACTGAGCGGAATCAAACACGTAGATTTGTTCAATAAGTTGGCGAGGAAACAAAAATCAATTGAAGTTCGAACGTTGAAATTCTTTTTGAATCGGTCAACTTACTGATCTTGTTATAGTGACTGCCAATTACCATAAGTGGTTATTTAGTGTTAAATCAGTTCTTTTTACAAAAAATGGCAAAAACTCCAGCTATTGGAATCGATTTGGGCACCACATACTCGTGCGTTGGAGTATGGCAACACAGCAAGGTGGAGATCATTGCAAATGATCAGGGAAATCGCACCACTCCGAGTTATGTGGCATTTAATGATACCGAACGATTGATTGGTGATGCTGCTAAAAATCAGGTAAAACGAATATAGATACTTTGAATTTGGAATTAAAAATAGTGGATGTGGTTGGAAATCTTTCCTGATGGGACATGAATTATAGGCAAAATATTTGCTAAGGTCTAATTTAGCCAATTATCGATTCTTCTTCATTTTTATTACGATTGAAAGGGAATTTCTTGGGGAATTTAGGACGCCTTCAGGTGCGTACAGGATTTCCATTTACTATCTGGTCATTTCTCGGACACGGACTAGGTCTCTTAATTAACGCCCTCGTAATTTCACCGTTTTTAATTGCATTCAAAGGACATTCGGCTTTGGAGCAGTAGGTAGTTAAGTACAACAATTCAACGAATCTGTACGAAGCCCAGTCGTGTGTGAGCCAAAACGTCTGAACATACAATATTGCTGCCAAATGCTGCAACTGTGCGTATAGGCCGTAGGCGCACGTCCTGAGTGAAGAAATGATGAGTATAATAATCTTGTATTTTTCTTTGATTCATGTAAGTCGCTGCCGACTCAAAGACTAGGCCGTGTGTCAATTGGGCTAAATAATTATCCTCGGATAAATTTCCGATATACTTATGAAAGTGTTTAAAGAGAAGTTCACCAAATACAATCGAATTGAAATGCAATGTTTTATTTCCACTTCAACATTCTAAAGAAAACTCAAGCAAAAGAAACCGGCACAAAATTAGGTATATAGGGTAATTTATTATCTTGCTTCCGGAGCAGGATACAAATGACAGCTGAAAATTCACGATACAATTTGTCCTGACTGATTTGTGATCAGCGCCCACGCCCAGCCCACAAACCAGTAAGAACTAGACCGCCAGCTTCGGCCAAAAATGAGAGTTTCATAGAGCCAGTTTCAAAAAGTTATTAAGTGGTTAAGTATGTGTGCCATGTTAAAGTAAATGGTGGGCAAATTTGGTCACGAATACACTGGCACTTAATAACATTTACCGTTATTCGGTGGTAACTTTGAAGTAATTCAAATAATTGGCCGTTGTCGGGACGTGTTAAGCAAATTGTGTGTTCGGTGTGGTGAATTTATTACCAAACTATATTTCATTAAAAAGCATATAAATATAAATCGGTAGTTACTCTAATAATGTGAATTCCTTTGACATTATTACAAAAAAATATTAGTTTAAGCTGCAAAACTAAAATGCATGATCAGAAAAAAATCATCAAACATGATTGTTATTAGTTTTTTCTGATATACATTTTAAACCTTTCTCTATAAATATTTTAACGAAATTTTATTTATTTTGTTTGATTGTTTATTTCATTAAAGTGTACTGAGTTTTGGAATAAATAATTAAAAAAAAACAGAGAAAATTTGTTTTGTCAGGCTTAATATGTTTATTGTTATATTTCATCTACAAGGAAAATGGGAGGAATTGATTTTGAACAACAAAAATTGCTCGTCGGAATTTAAGCAAACTTGCGCTTGTGTTTTTTTGGCTATTCTATATAGGCTTAGAAAAATAATTTCATACAAATTCAATTCTATATAGATTTCGTTAGCCCGCATAATTATCGGGGCTTATTCCTTTAGCGATAAAAACTGTGCAAACAAACTATCATTGCTTTAAATGTTATCGAAAAATGTGATCGATTCTGTCATAAATGACATCTGACATCACAAAATTCATTAAAAAAAATTAATTAAAGCATTGTGTCAAAAATACTTATGCCATACTTATTATGACAGCTTAATGACATTTCACTTATTTCACCTCCCGCCATTTAGAATTTTTTTTTTTTTGCTTATTCACACGTATTCACAGATAGAAAAAGAGGCGGAGCTACTTATTTGAAAACTGGCTCTATGAAACTCTCATTTTTGGCCGAAGCTGGCGGTCTATTTCTCTCTGGTTTGTGGCCCAGCCCAAACGCTAAGAGCTAGGTAGCTGACGTTTTGAAACAAATCTCCTTTTATAGCCAAAATAAAAGGGGGTACAAATTTGTATGGAAAAATTCTTATTTTAAAAATTCCTATATAGGAAGTAAGGAAAACCAATTTCCGGGAATTAAGTTCGCAAGGGAACATTTTTGTTCGTCTTATCGAGCAAGCAAAGCACGCTAGATTAGGTACTTTTGTAAGCGCCAGATGAATACTAGTTATACCATATTTAGCATAAGTGTGCCGCCTTAAGAGTCATAAAAGTTGACACATTGTGATTTTCCAATGGGCACATTTTTATTTCAGATCTCAGATTTATCGTGGCGAATGGAACATGAAAGCAGATCTGATTTTGTAAATGTTTAAGTGTGCTATTTGATATTATACATCTGCTGTGCAAATTGTTTTCGTTTGCCGATGGAAACATACGAACTTAATATAGACAATCATATATCGTTGAAAAACCGAAATCCACAGATGACGAGGAAGAAGAATAAGATGACGAATTGCTCCAAAATTAAGTCCATGTCCATTATTTACGTTTTTGCTCTGAATAATTGCTTTTCCAAAGGCTTTTCGTAATTTTGTTTTGAAAACAAATTCTGAATGACGTAAAACAGCTGTGCAAAGTATATTGGTATTAGTGAGAAAAGGTGTAAATATCGAAAATTATCGAGATCTACAAAAAGTGATTTGGGTATTTTGGTTTTTGGGGATTTTGGATTTGGGGATTTTGGGTTTGGGGATATTGACTTGGGGATTTCAGTTTGGGGATTTTAATTTTGGAGTTTTCGTATCCAACCCATTAATTGAGCCATACGTGTTTAAATTGTCCTCAGACAGCGCTTTATGAGAGCAGTGACACTAGATTTTTCAAAGATTTTTAAAAGGGCTTTACTCATTTCCATTCGTCCCAAAAAATAGAAACTCACACAAACGAATGGTTGCGAGAAGCTAGGTCTAGGGTGTCTATACGTTGCGCCACCTATTTATTTTTTTTTTATACTAATCATTTTTTCGAGGGAGCAACCCCTCCACTCCACTGAGAATCTACCAGTTTTTACTCAACGAAAAACTCTCAGTTACTTGACAATAGACATATGGTTTGAAATTGGCTGTCCTATTTGGCATATGCGTGCAATATCTATTCGCATTTGTGTTTTTATTTCATTTGGAAAGAAGTTCGATTAATTCTGAATCACTTTTGTCGCTAGATGAATCAGATAATAATGTTAATTATTAACAGTTCTGCATATACCGTAGATTTAGATATACCTTGCATGTCTGCGATCCCGTGATACTGTCCCCCATTTCCAAGCCAATATAAAAATGTTTAGAAACTGAACTATAAGGTATCGGTATCAGTGAAAAGTTTTTTTTCAGACGGATTAGCAATTTATTGAATCGACACACGATCTTTCTATTGTAGAAAATATTCAGTAATTGAACAAATTTGTAAAATTTCTTGATTTGGTGAAACATAAACTTGAAAAGAATTAATAATATGCATTTTAACTAATTTGTACTTGTAAGCAACAAAGAAAATTAACTTTTGGTGAAAGGGAAATACATAATTAAATTTTTACAAATTTCCCTCTGTAAACAACAAATACAATTTTGTAACACAAAAATTTTAATAAAACACAAAAAACATAATAAATCGATTTTTCCACAAATTTGTTAAAAAAAAATGCTTGTAAGCAACAATTTGTAAGTTTGTGAAATATTGACAAAGGTATATATAGGTAACTTTGAATGAAATATGCAACTTAATACAATTGCGTCCCTGACATACGGATGTCTGTTAAATTATTGAATTGTTGAGTTGCCTTTGAAGAAGTTTCCACTAAATTCTTTAGCGGAAACATGTTCATTGGTCTAGTTCCTGTTGTTCCGGTTTAAAAAAAAAAGGACTGCTTTTGTGATAGCCGCAAGACCAAGAATGGTTTTCAATGCAAAAGACACCAACAACGAATGAAACATTCTCACGATAGGAACCCCACCACTCCAATGACATTCTACTTATTTAAAAGAATTAAACAATTTTCACACATTTAAACGTCAATGGCTCAATATTCGCACCATATTCTAAAAACCAATCAGAACGTCCAAAATGAAATTCCAATTCGATTCGCCAACTTTTAATTAAACGTAATAAATTTCAACTGTCGCGCCACATAAAGCCAACGAAAATGATTAACATTTTGATATGTAATCTTACGAATGCTATAATGAAAATTCCCCACGATTGAATCCACAAAAACTGAAATGTAAAATTGATTTAAGAAAACATTTACACTTTACCCAAAATGGAGTCGAGAAAAAAAGCCTTTACAATATGTGCTACATGCATTTACTCTATGTTGGTTCTGTACCTATAATAATGTAGCTGACACTACAAGGTATCTCTTTTGGAGCGATGTGGTTAGTTGGTTGCTACAAGTGGCTTTTTTTTGTCAGCAGTGCACTTATGGAACTACAAAACCAAATATGCGAAAAATATGAGTTGAAGCAAACAGCACCCTGTTACCCAAAAATGGAACCACATCACTACAAGTCTTGGCAATTGGAATAAATAATGTCACCGACAATAAACGGTTCAATAAATCAGGCTGACATTATAATTGGAAATTTTAGTATGAACATACATTATGTACATACATACCTGTATACATGTCTACCATATCCATACATTTGTTTTCGAATTTTGTATACATATTATGCTTTTAAAATATGGGTGTAGGAAAAACGAAACTGATTCATTTGTTGTGAATTTGTATGACACCTAATTTATGTGGCAGATGGTATTGTAAAAGATTTTAAATATTAAAAATAGAAATGCATTATAGAATTAAAAATAATGATTTCACAGGTGGAAGTGGAAGCAACAAGTGAGTGTCAAGTATGGTTTCAACAAATATACCTACTATTCGATCAGCTCAAAGTGTATTTATTTCAATATCAAAATTAAATTATTTGACCTCCTACGCTAAAATGTAGTACGGACAACAAATCTATTGAATTTCGAAAAGGAAAGCAGATCAAAATGGTCATCAATCATCAGTCATAGTTCAGGTGGAAAACATGTTTGAACGTTTTTGACTAATATTGCATCAATTTGTTGTGCTCTCTGATTGTGTGACGTTTTATATCGGTTAGAGCTGACGTAGAAACTTTTCGAAAACAAATTTTGCAAATTGTAATTTTTCCTAGTCTCCTAAAATCTATTCGATCGAAATCACGAAAAAAGTTACGTATTCGACCCCGTACATTCAGATAAAACAATTCACTAGATTTGCACATTCAAAACTCTAGCCGTCTTAAGTCAAATATAGATTTGACTGAATTAGATTTACCCTGGACGTAAAACTTAGATTTACCCTGGTCGGCACACTTCAGTGACTCAATCAATCGAAATGTCAACTTATTACTCAGTCTAGAAATTCTTGAATTGATTTGTCGGCTACCCCTCCATAAACGTCAACTGACAGAAATGCTCACATGACCAGCCTACCCCCAAAAAAAAAAAAAACGCAAGCTAAGGTCATGGCCACACATGCCTTCCCATGAAAATCTTGTCGGGTGAGATATGTATATTTTTAGGTTAGTTGAGAAAAGACAATTCTTTCTCTATTGTACTCACTTAAAATCGACCTTCTCGTCCGGTACGACTTTCATGGGAATGTGTGCCTGTGTGGCCATGGTCAAAGTTTTCATCCGAGCCTAGAGTTTCTTCCTTCTGCTTATTTATCTTTTACGGTTTTACTTGAGTTCTTATTAGTGAACTTTGATTCTTTGGTATTTATCATTAGCATTGTTTGACAAATTGCCAAAAGAACGATAGTTGAAACTTACGTATTTTTAAAAATCGTGAAAAGCCGTGTTTTGTGATTGTTTGAGAATTAATTATGTTTTTTTTGTTTTGCTCTTAAAATGTTATTAACTCACTTATCCTACTTAACCATATCGTTCTTTTCTGTTCAATTTAATTCAATCATTGTTCATTTACCCTATTTGTTTACAACTGTTCCAACTCTCTTTTTATACCAATTGTAAAATAGCGTTTGTTCTCTCGTAAATCAACTATGTACTATGTTATGTTAATTTTTTGCTACTGAGTCGTGTTACAGCTGAGCTTGAAAATGTTTTTGGCTTAGCTCGGTCATTTGGATCTCAGACGCTTAGCTGGTAACACCCAATAAACTCCCATTGTTGACTCCTCGCCTTTTTTTTGTAATTGGGAATTAATTTCGCTCGTGATCAGCCTCGTTTTTTTCGTCGTTGGATTCTTATACATTTTTTGGTCCAAATTCGAGCCGGATACCTATTCGTGCAATTCAACATTCAATTTAAATAAAAAACGTTCGTCCATCGTGTGTTTGGTGTGGTTACCAATATACAGTTTCTAATTATTTATTCGTCTTTCCCGCCTTTGGCAAAAATCCAGTAGATCCGAATTCGATTATTGGAATATTAATCTCGTTGTGAATCTTACCCGTAGTTCTGTCGTCAGAATGTCTGAATCTACGTCTCTCGCTGCTCTTCGTTCAACACGCGGTCATCTTAAAGGTTCTTTAACCAAGTTAGCTACTTACGTGGAGAACATTAACGACACTGCATCTGTCTCAGATCTTAAAGTCCGTTTTAACAAAGTTGAGGAATTGTGGAAGGAATTCGATACTTCTCAGAAGCTAATATACGAGTTCGCAGATAGGGACGGTTACGCAGATCCTGTTCCAGAATTCGAAGAGTTTGAGGAAAAATTGTTAAAGGTTAAGTCCATACTTCTAACTGAAATTACAGATCGCGAGAAATCTGAGAAAAGTAAAGATGTCGTAGGCCAATTAGCTGTTCAGCAAAAAATCTTAATTGATACCTTAAATAAATCCAACGCGACAAGTAAAAATACCGATTTCTTTCTTCCACAAATTCGCATTGAACCGTTCTCGGGCAACTATCGGGAGTGGCCAACATTTCGGGACATGTTCGAGGGAGCAGTCCATAATAAAACAAGTTTAACGCCTATTCAAAAGTTTCACTTTTTAAAGTCCTGCCTTCGAAATGAAGCGCTTAGTCTGCTCAACCATTTGCCGCTATGTGATGCCACATATGAACAGGCATGGGCTAGACTTGAAAAGCGTTATGATCGGCCCCGTTATGTAATCAATAGTCACGTCAAAGCATTTATGGAACTACCATCGTCACATTCCTCTAACGTCACTACTCTTCGAAGAATATCAGACGGAGCTGATGAAATTGTCAGAGGACTAGAAGCTCTCAATTCGTCAAATAACGATCCTTGGTTGATTTACATATTACTAAGTAAACTGGACCCTGAAACTCGTCAAGCTTGGTCAGAAGATAGCGTTGCTGAGGATTATCCTACAACTGATCAGTTTCTAACCTTTTTGGATCGTCGTTGTGAGGCTTTAGAGAGTTGTAAGGTAAACGTCCGCGAAAATAATCGACATAAACATTCTGTGGTAAAGAGTATGCACGCTTCACCATCAACCTCATGTGGTAAGTGTCATTCTGGTCATGGTATTTCTCAGTGCCCAGATTTCCTGGCAATGGACGTGCAGGCTCGAAGGGAATTCGTAAAAGCCAACAGACTTTGTTTTAACTGCCTGCGTGGTGGGCATTCTTCAGCTCGTTGCCAATCCAAATTTCGGTGTAGGTCCTGCCACACGCGCCACCACAGTTTAGTTCACGACCCTACTGCTAACACCAACCACAACCAATCGGCTAATGAACCTATAAGTAATCCCTCAAATTGGGCACAAACCCATGAGTTTATTCCTCAAACTACCACAAACTATTCTGATCTTCCCTCAACGTCAACAGCAGCCTTGTTAAATAATCATTCGGTAAACAGCACGCCCCGTATTCCACAAGTTTTGCTACCCACTGCCATAGCCAAGGTCAAAGATGTAAACGGTAAATACCAGCAGGTTCGAATCCTCATTGATTCAGGCTCACAGGTGTCTTTTGTCACTGAGTCATGCATGCAAAAACTCGGACTCAAAAGAAGACACGCGCGTATACCCATAAGCGGTATTGGATCTACCAACGCTGGTACATCCAGAGGCCTAACTACTCTGGTAATAAATTCACGCTGTGATTTATTTAGTATCTCAGTTGATACATATATATTATCTAGCGTCACTACAAATTTACCAACCAATTAATTTTCAATCGAAGATTGGGATCACTTACATCGATTGAATTTAGCTGACACCTCCTTTAATCAATCGGATTCGGTAGACATATTGCTAGGAGCAGACAAAGCGTGGGAAATTCTGCAAGGACAGGTCGTTCACAGTAGGCTCGGGTACCCAATTGCGCAAAAAACCATTTTCGGTTGGGTTTTGGCTGGTCGATTACCCTCCAATGAGGAGACTCATCTTGTTTCGCATCACTGTCGGTTGGATATCGATTCGATTTTGCAGGCGTTTTGGACCATCGAGGAGGTAGACCCGAAATCGATTATATCTAAGGACGATCGGATAATCGAAGATCACTTCCTTCAAACTCATCGCCGTAATGCGGATGGAAGATATATCGTCGACCTCCCTTTCAAATCGGTTCCGCTCTTCGATAATACCTTACAAGGGGCTATTTCGCGTCTTAAGTGGATGGAAAATAAGTTTTCTAAGAATAAGAATCTGTTCGAAAATTACTCTCGTTTTCTCGAGGAATATTTGTCTTTGGGACATATGTCGAAGATTCCCCTTTCGGATGTATCAAAATCAAACGTATTCTATCTCCCTCATCATGCTGTGGTCAAGCCGGAGAGTACAACCACTAAGCTTCGTGTCGTCTTCGATGGGTCACACAAGGACGCTTCCGGTTGCAGCCTTAATGACTCCCTCATGATCGGGCCAGCTATTCAACGCAATCTTTTCTCCGTGTGCCTTAGGTTTCGTCGGCACCAATTCGTTTTTACGGCAGACATCATTAAAATGTTTCGCCAAATCTTGGTGTCGGAAAAGGATGTTGACTTCCAGCGAATAGTTTGGCGTAAATCACCCTCGGCCCCCTTAGAACATTATCGGTTGTCCACTGTAACGTATGGGACATCTTGTGCTCCATTTTTGTCAGTCCGTGTTCTCGAACAACTTGCGAAAGACTACCAAGAAGAGTTCCCTATCGCGTCGGAAATAGTTTTAAATGACTTTTACGTGGATGATGTGGTCTCAGGTGGAGACACGTTAGAGGAAGCCATTTTCAAACGTGATTCGCTTATCGAACTACTCTCAAAAGGTGGCATGCAATTAAGCAAATGGGAAAGTAACTGCGTTGAACTTCTTCCTAATAACGAAAGTTTTTCTCATGAAAATATCTCTCTTGACACTAACGCGGATTCGTGGATCAAAGTGCTCGGTTTATATTGGAATTCAAAGTGCGATGTATTCAGTTTTCGCTTAAGCCACACTCCTAATGAACCAATCACAAAGCGCCAAATTCTTCGCGATGTAGCTCGTATATTTGATCCTCTCGGTTTTCTTGCTCCTTCTGTTGTGCAATTAAAAATAATTTTCCAGGAATTGTGGCATCGGAAACTTGACTGGGATGACAAAATTCCTAATCCCCTTGCAGCAAATTGGAGCAAATATCGTGATGAGCTTTCAATGCTCACCCAAATCGAAATACCCAGAATCATTGGTATCGGAAACGCGTCATTTCAATTGCACGGATTTTCCGATGCATCGGCATCCGCATATGCCGCCGTAATTTATGCGCGCTATGAACTTCCTAATGGTGAGGTCAAAACAACCATTATCGCTGCAAAATCTCGCGTCGCTCCTTTAAAACAGCTTAGCATTCCTCGGTTAGAGCTCTGCGCAGCACTTTTGCTAGCTAGGCTACTCGTTGCAGTTCAAAGATCACTCAATATCACATTCGGCAATGTGTACGCATGGTGTGACTCAAAGGTAGTCCTTTCGTGGTTATCGTCTCCTCCTCGCCGTTGGAATACCTTTATAGGCAATCGAACAGCTGAAATTCTTAATACTATCCCAAGAAACAGGTGGTTCCATGTAAGATCGGAGTGCAACCCAGCCGATTGTGCCTCTCGCGGCATACCACCATCGCAACTCGTCGCACATCCCATCTGGTGGACGGGTCCACATTGGCTTCGGACAAGTGTTGAGAATTGGCCTATTATCATTGACTTGGAGGATGATCCTAGCTGCGTAATTGAGGAAAAGAAGACTACACCAGAGTCGTATCTTACAGTCAACGACGCCGCCGTCGTCCATCCATTCGAATTTCTTTCCACTCGAATTTCTTCATGGTTTAAACTGCTCCGAACTGTCGCCCTTGTTTATCGTTTTATCACACGGTCTCTGAAACGACGAGAAACATCCATCTGTCAACAGATCGCCGACGCCAAAATCCGTCTCATAAGATGGTTGCAGAATCGTTACTTTGGAGATTATGTGAAATACTATACCAGACATCGTTCCTTTCCTAATAATTGCCAAATTACTAAATTGTCTCCATTTTTAGATAGCAACAACATTTTAAGAGTCGGAGGGAGAATCGAACATGCGAACGCATCGTACAATGTCAAGCACCCGATCATAATACCTAATGGACATGCTATAACGAAACTTATACTTCTCGACGCACATAATCGGTATCTACACCCGGGCATATCAACACTCTTTGCCCTCATCAGACAAGAATATTGGGTCATCGGCAGTCGCAACTTAATACGCAAAATTACCCATGATTGTGTCACCTGTTTTCGTCAACGAAAGGCTACCACCAACCAACTCATGGGTAATCTTCCGCCGCAGCGCATTCAAACGAGTCGACCCTTTGCGCAGTGTGGATGTGACTATGCCGGGCCAATAGTTATCAAAATCAAATCGGGTCGAAAATCTATACTGTCGAAAGGTTACATATCGCTTTTTGTTTGTTTAGTAACAAAAGCAATTCACCTCGAGCTCGTGAGCGATCTGACGACAGACGCTTTTCTTGCCGCGTTCCGTCGATTTGTCGCGCGTCGTGGGAAACCATCGCACCTCTACTCGGATAATGGCACAAACTTCCGCGGAGCGGCTCGTCTGTTATCTGAAATGCATGCACTTGTCCTATCAGAACAGCATAATTCCTCGGTTGCAGAATCGTTAGCTAGGGATGGCATCTCCTGGCACTTTATTCCTCCTTCGGCACCACACTTCGGCGGTCTGTGGGAAGCTGGAGTAAAGTCCGTTAAACAACATCTTCGGCGCGTAATCGGTACAGATCATCTGACCTTTGAACAATTGTACACGGTATTGACTCAAATCGAAGCCATTTTAAATTCGCGACCTCTCTGTCAAATTTCCGATACTGAACTTGATCCTCTTACTCCCGCCCATTTCTTTCTAGGAGAATCCTATGCAGCCATTCCGGAGCCAACGTTATCCATATCCAGTAATCGCTTAGGCAGTTGGCAATTGTTGCAGTCAAAGATCCAGGGTTATTGGAAACGATGTAATATGGAGTATTTGACGTCACTTCAGCAACGACCTCGTTGGCAACAGCCACAACCTAACGTCAAAATCAACGACCTAGTTGTTATCAAGGATAATAATCTACCTCCTGGAAAGTGGCTAATGGGTCGTGTCATCACCACCCATCCGGGTAAAGACGATCATGTTCGAGTCGTTACATTGAAAACAGCCAACGGCAACTTAGTTCGACCAGTCCACAAATTGGCTGTGCTACCTGTGTGCTGAAACTGTGTTCCAGGGGCCGCGGAATGTTTGAGAATTAATTATGTTTTTTTTGTTTTGCTCTTAAAATGTTATTAACTCACTTATCCTACTTACCCATATCGTTCTTTTCTGTTCAATTTAATTCAATCATTGTTCATTTACCCTATTTGTTTACAACTGTTCCAACTCTCTTTTTATACCAATTGTAAAATAGCGTTTGTTCTCTCGTAAATCAACTATGTACTATGTTATGTTAATTTTTTGCTACTGAGTCGTGTTACAGCTGAGCTTGAAAATGTTTTTAGCTCGGTCATTTGGATCTCAGACGCTTAGCTGGTAACACCCAATAAACTCCCATTGTTGACTCCTCGCCTTTTTTTTGTAATTGGGAATTAATTTTGCTCGTGATCAGCCTCGTTTTTTTCGTCGTTGGATTCTTATACAGTGATGATGGCCAAGTGGTCTTTTATTGACATTTCTGATGCAAAATAAATCGACAAGAGACCCTTAGACTCATGGATACAAAAAAATGCGATCTGATTTTATGCAGTAATTATTGTTCTTAATAAAAAAAAGTATGGCGCAAACTGTTAATGGGGGTTTTTCTTTTTTAGTTCAGATCAGACAAAAAGTTCATGTTTCTTTGAGCTCATAGACATCAGAGCTCAGAATTTGTGTTTCTTTTTTCGTTCAGAGAATGATCAGAGCGCGCTCTATGAGCTCAGAATAATTTGACTGAGCAGGCTGAGTAAAAATGCATGCTCAATATGCTAGATCTCTATATTCAGAGCTCAATGAATTAATTTTTACTGCATTGGGACTTAAAGGTTTAAATATACACATGATAGCTGTTAAATGTTCGTATTATATACACATATAACTAACTCTAATGAATAGCAATGAATAAAAACACAACAATTATTTTGACTTACAGGTAGCAATGAATGCGCGGAACACTGTTTTCGATGCAAAACGCCTGATTGGCCGTAAATTTGATGACCAGAAAATCCAGGAGGACATGAAACATTGGCCTTTTAAGGTCGTCAGCGACTCGGGTAAGCCCAAAATCGAGGTCGAATTCAAGGGTGAAAAGAAAAGGTTCGCCCCAGAGGAGATCAGTTCGATGGTCTTACTCAAAATGAAGGAAATCGCCGAGGTGTACTTGGGCGGAAAGGTTGTTGACGCTGTAATTACTGTGCCAGCCTATTTTAATGACTCACAGCGACAAGCCACTAAAGATGCCGGCTCAATTGCCGGCCTAAATGTTCTGCGCATTATCAATGAGCCGACTGCAGCTGCACTAGCCTACGGCTTGGACAAGAACTTGAAAGGAGAAAAGAATGTACTAATCTTCGATTTAGGCGGTGGCACATTTGACGTGTCCATTCTAACTATTGACGAGGGTTCGCTGTTCGAAGTCAAATCGACTGCTGGCGATACACATCTGGGTGGTGAAGATTTCGACAATCGGCTGGTTAATCATTTTGTCGAAGAATTCAAACGAAAGCATAAGCGCGACTTACACGACAATATTCGTGCTCTACGAAGACTTCGCACCGCCTGCGAGCGGGCAAAGCGAACACTCTCATCCAGCACTGAAGCTTCCATTGAGATCGACGCTCTTCACGATGGCATCGACTTTTATTCAAAGATCAGCCGAGCTCGTTTTGAGGAGTTGAACATGGATTTGTTCCGGTCCACCTTGCAGCCAGTCGAAAAGGCACTAACTGACGCCAAAATGGATAAAGGAGCCATCAATGATGTTGTTCTCGTTGGAGGCTCGACACGTATTCCAAAGATCCAAAAACTTTTACAGGACTTCTTTGGTGGTAAACAGCTTAATTTATCTATCAATCCTGATGAGGCTGTGGCATATGGTGCCGCCGTACAAGCTGCCATTCTAACCGGTGTGGGAAGCTCTCAGATTCAGGACGTTCTCTTGGTAGATGTCACGCCGCTGTCTCTGGGTATTGAAACTGCAGGAGGTGTCATGACCAAACTGATTGAAAGGAATGCCAGAATTCCATGCAAGCAGCAGCAAACCTTCACAACGTACAGTGACAATCAAAACGCTGTCACTATTCAGGTTTACGAGGGCGAGCGTGCCATGACTAAGGACAACAACTTGCTTGGTACATTCAACTTGACCGGAATACCACCAGCACCAAGAGGTGTGCCGAAAATCGAAGTAACTTTCGATCTAAACGCCGATGGTATCCTAAATGTTTCCGCCAAGGATAACAGCACGGGCAAGTCTGAGAAGATAACCATCACCAATGACAAGGGTCGCCTGACAAAGGCAGAAATCGACAAAATGTTATCGGAGGCAGAAAAGTACAAGGAAGAAGATGAACGTCAAAAGGAAAGGATTAGTGCCAGAAATGCCCTCGAGAGCTATATATTTGGTTGCAAACAGGCAAGTTCTTGATTATAACTATTTATAAGAGACATTTAATTTTGTTCTTTACATTATAGGCAGCTGAGGATGCAGCAGCAGATAAACTTACAGACACCGATAAGACTACTGTACGCGACAAGTGTTCATCGGAAATAGCCTGGTTGGACCGTAATGCACTCGCAGAAAAGGACGAATATGAGGATCATTTGAAAGATTGTCAACGCGTCTGCGGACCAATTATGGCCAAGATGCATGGCCAGGCGGGAGGTGGCGCCCAGCAAGGTGGACGCGGTGGTGCTGCCGGTCCCACTGTGGAAGAAGTTGACTAAATTATCGCAAACATTTGGTTAAAATTTGTATTATATTTGAGTTAAATAATAATTTGTAATAATTGTTATAGTTAGACTAGATTTTTTATTTTTGCTATTGTTCTTCTCGAATTTTGGAAAATCGACCCTAGTATTTGTTTGAACATTTTTTAGTTCTCGACTATTCTTCAATAGCCGTGAAACTATCTTTCGCAGCGGGGACGGATCTGTTAAAGATAGTATCGTGTTAATATGGTAGAGGGGGGGGAGGGGTGTGGTAACGGGTATTTCTAGAACTCTTCGGCCGATTTTAAAAATTCGTTCAACATTATAATGGCGACATCCTCTGGATCTTCTTAGCCAGAAGAGGGGAAGGGTTAAAAGGGGGTGGGGGTAGGGGCTATCTCTGGTTCTACTCGGCCAAATCTCAAAATTCTACCACCGTTGTCATGGTGACATCCTCTGGCCGATTTTAAAAATTCGCAAGCATAGTGCTTACTACTAAACAAGGGCGTCCCATAATTCACACAAAATTTTAATGTTGCGCCATTTAATAGTACAGTGATGCCAACGGAAAAAAGATAACAATGTGACAGATGACAGATCGGGGTTAGTAAAAATGGAGCGCTGTACGAAAGAACAACGTATGTATTTTCATTGAGTGTTAATGAGGCGCTCATTGAGATTGACATCTGTCATTTGAAAAGGAAAACACGGAAACAAAAATCTCCTACATAATTAATGAAAAAGCAAACATAAAAAGTGGAAATATTTATAAAAAAAATTGAAAAAGTGCAATCTAAGAGGCCAGCTCTTCAATTAAAGTGGTTACTCAGAGTAAGTCGTAGCATTTAAGATACATATCTGATGAAAAAAAAAAATCTCTTGCAAAGATAACCCCACTTAATGAATAAAAGAGGCGTATCAGAAATTTCTCCAGAACATCATAGGAACGAAAAACGTCGCCCAAGTTTCGGTGATAATAGAAGCAAAGTCGAAATGGACAAATTTACTGGCATCAGCCTTGAAACAATGAAAAAATTGCTCGATGAGAAAAACAAAGAATTGGTTCAGGAACTACCGTCAAAGTCCGACTTCCAGCTTCTATGTGCAGAAATATCTGGCTTAAAGATTCGTCACAATGAAATCGCGGAAAGAGTTGTACAACTAGAACAGCGAAATAAATTATTAGAAACTCAGTTGGATAAGCTCATGCAGAAAAACACAGAGTCCAACATTGTGGTACACTTACCTGTTGAGCCTAACACCGACATGAGGGAAAAAGCTAAATCCATTTGCACCGGACTGCTGGACAATAACGAAGGAACCAACATTGTGGAATCTGCGTACAGCATCAATAGTAAAGCTGCACACTTTTCTACGGTAATCGTAAAAATGAGATCACGAGATTATGCTTGGAACGTACTGCGCAAAGCCAACAAACTGAAAGGAACCAAAATAAGTATACACAAAGATCTACCATTAAACGTGCGGCAAAAAAGGGCGAAGCTGGTACCAATCCTGCAATCCATACGCAGAAAAAATCCCGATGTGAAAATTGTCTTGAGAGAAGATAAATTGCACGTCGCGGAAAAAGTATTTACGTGGGATTTCCCGGAAGGGTTGAAATGCGGAAAAATGTGGTTTTGAAGCTTTAAGAAATATGTTTGGAGACATTTTACAACCGAAACAATTTATGAATGAGCTTGTAAAAAACAACATTATTGGTGGTGGTGCATGTGAAACGTCAAATGCGAGTACGTCAAAAAATGTCAATGCTGCCAACGATATCAATAGAGATGTGATTGCTGAAAATCGTTTGGGTGGACACACAAGTACATCTTCACGCGAAGCATGAGACGTAGAGGTCTACCAGAACATAAATAATATTAAATTAAGTATTTTAAGTTATAACGTAGCTGGTTTGAAAAATAAATTATTATTTACAAACTTCTTTAATTATGTCAACAAATTCGATATCTTTGTATTGTTCGAAACCCATGTATTAGGAAATGAAGAGAAGATATTTAAGAACATGTTTTTGAAATACGAACTGAAATGGATACCTGCAGTTAAATCGGCAATATTTGGAAGAGGAAGTGGAGGGGAATTGTATGGCTATCGGAAAGGTCTTACTTACGTAGATGTTAATTTTAAAAAAGTAGAAGAATCATACGTCCTCGATGTAAAAACGTGTAACAGCATCCTGTTTATAGTCCCCATTTATCTAAACGTCAGTCACTGGCAACGCGATTATGAAAATCTTAAAGAAGTACTGCAGAACTTAAGTGAAACTAATTTGATGCTCATTGGTGATTTCAATGGCCGGCTAGGACTTTCTCAAAATAATTTTGTGAGCGGTTACAAAACTTCCATCCTGCGAGTAAATCGCACTTCAAAAGATAAAATCTGTGATCATAAGGGCAGAAAGGTACTTGATCTTGCGGATGCGTATGACTGTAGCATTCTAAATGGGAGCTGTGAAGGCGATTATCGCGGAGAGTACACATTCATCCGAGGAAAAGCATGTTCAGTAATTGACTACTGCTGCATCTCTGGAAGTTGGAACCTGCTCCTTAGCGACTTTCGAATAGGAATGGAGACTTTTTCGGACCATATGCCACTCGAAGTTAATTGTTTAGTATCTGAAACTACGAACGAGACGAACATAAGGCAATTAGGACTCCTACCAAAACTAGTCTGGAATGACCGAACACGAAATGTGTATCGTAGTAATTTAAATGCTGAACTTGAGCGACTACTCATAGCGGATATTTTGCCAGATGTTGATACCCTTACGAGTATTATTAAAAACGCGGTTCCGAGCTTATCAACAAGAAAAAAGCACATATCAAAACAAAAATGGTTTGATTATGAGTGTCTGAGAGCCAGGAATAATTCGTTCTCACTACTTAAACTCTTTAGGGAATATAATACAAGTATCTTTAAAACACTTTATGGTGAAGCAAATAAGGTTTTTAAACGTCTTTGTTACGAAAAAAAGAAGGTATTTGAACAGCAGCGTATTGCTATTATAAACAACTCTACATCCTCAGCAGAATTTTGGAAAGCTGTAAAACATATAAATGGACGAATGAATTGCATCGCCACGTCGCTTAAAGCAACACAGCTAAGGGACCACTTTATTAATTTACTTAATTCACCACAGATGTCACCACCGTTCCAATACGCAGATCCATTGATTATAGATGAATTTCTAGATAACCCGTTCTCAATAGAAGAAGTTAAAGAAGCCATTGATAAGGCTAAGAATAGAAAGGCCCCCGGAGATGACAGAATCCCATACGAGTTTTATAAAAACTGCACAGATGAATTTATGTTTGCACTCGTTGCGGAATACAATAGAATTTTTGAATCCGCAAACATTCCACAAAGCTTTAAAAAAGCAATTATCTATCCACTGCACAAAAAGGGTGACTATGATGATCCTACAAACTACAGAGGAATCTCTTTTCTAAATACCTCTGCCAAGTTATTTGCTGCGCTTATATATAATAGACTTACCTATTGGGTTCAAGATAAAAAAGTTTTACACGAGTCTCAGGCCGGATTTAGAAAGACCTACTCAACAATCGATCAAGTGTTCGCATTGCTTAATATTGCGGAGATATATAAACAGAAACATAAGAAACTATATGCCTTTTTCGTCGACTTCCGAGCGGCCTTCGACACTATAGCACGCGAAGCTCTGTTTTACAAATTGTATAATATTGGTTTTTCAACGAAAATAATCAACATACTAAGAGCAATGTATGCAAATAACGTGGCGTATGTTTGGGATGGAGAATCAATTTCTGGAGAATTTACGACGACGATGGGTGTGAAGCAAGGATGTATTTTGAGTGCGTTACTGTTTATCCTGTTCATTAATGACATATCAGATGCGGTAAAGGGTGGAGTCGAGTTTGGCAACATAAAAATTCCGGTTCTGAAATATGCAGATGATATAGTTTTTTTGTCCGATACTGTAGATGGTTTGCAACTTATGATGAATAGGCTCAGCACATACTGCAAACACTGGAACCTAAGCGTGAACCTGAATAAGTCGAAGGTAATGGTGTTCAGAGGTGGCGGTGGCAGATATACTCAAAGTGAAAGGTGGATGTATCAAGGAGAAATGGTGGAAGTTGTTCGTGAGTACAAATACCTTGGAATTTTAGTATCCTCAAACTTGAATATGAAGAAGCATCTAGAGGCCAAACTTTCTGAAGCCAAACGAGCAATCTCGTCGGTATGGGGACACTGCATCAACAATAAGTATATAAACCATAGCTCGAAGCAGAAACTCTTTCGCACAACCGCAGCCTCAGTTCTTTTGTATGGAGCGCAGGTATGGGGATACTGTTCCAATGTTGAAGTTGAGAAGTTTCTTCGGTATTTCTTAAAGAGAATGTTCCGTTTACCGAGTGCTACGCCTAATTACATGCTACATCTGGAGACTGGTGTACCGCCTATGTTTTTGGAGACACTGAGACTACATTTTGAGTACATAGTAAAAGTTATGGGTATGAGTGATGACAGGCTTCCAAAAGTTGTGCTCAATAGTGTACTACGAAACAAAGCAAGTTTCATTCAAGAATGGGAGCGCCTTGCAGCAGACTGTGGAACGAGCATACGGATAACACCCGATGAGCAACCCGAACATCTAAGAACACAACTCAACATCCTATTGGAAAAAGTAGGTCGAAAGATGTATGATCGTTTTATAGCAGATGCACAGTCATCTCAGTATAGGACATACTACAGTAAGCTGAAATATCAACTGGCAGAAAAAACGTATTTTCTGAACAACAATTCAGTAGAGAAGATAAGTTTACTTTTTAAAATCAGAGGAGAGTTACTGAACCTGAATTTTATTCCACACCGCCCAGAACTACCTATCTTGTGCAATCTTTGTAACATGAAGATACGAGAAGATATATTTCATTTTCTTGCAATATGCCCAATTTTAAAGGAAATACGTTTAAGATTTTTTAATTCATATACCTTAGAAATAGTTGAAGCAATTCAAATTTTAAATGGAGAACGAGGATGGGATTTACTCTACAACTACTGCATAAATGCGCTGCGTTATAGAAAATGTATAGTTGAAGAAGATTTTTAAAGTTTACGCTATTTTGTCAATCTGGTAGACGGCCATAGGCCAAACCATAGTAGACTTAAGTATATTATATTTATTTATTTCTTTTTTCGAAGAATGTATTGAATTAAAGATGAAAATAAAAGTCATAATAAACTAACTAACTAACTATTTTCATTGTTGAACAATATTTTAAAAATAAAATAAAATAAATAAAGTTTATCAGCTACACGACTGCGGCTGGTCAGGCAGTAACAATTATGTAATGGTGTTCGGTATAGTGACATGATAACCCAGTTTTTAGTGCCTAAATTACATGATATGGATGTGACCAACATGTGGTTTCAACAAGACGGTGCCACATGCCATACAGCCACAAAAACAATTCAATTACTGCATGAGTCATTTCCTAATTATGTAATCGGTCGTTTTTGCGATCAGAATTACCCATCCAGATCTTGCGATTTAACGCCATTGAACTTTTTTGTTTAGGGTTTTTTGAAGTCAAAGTGCAAACCGGCCCACGACCACCAACGCCTTGAAAGAGGAAATTGGGAGTGTATTAATTAAATTCAGCCACATTTATGCGAAACGGTCATGGAAAATTTCAATAAAAGAGTATAGGTATACGTACTTGCCAGCAAAGCCGTGGCGGCCATTTATATGATGTGCTATTCCATACATAACCTCAATCTTTATACTCTATATGAATCAATTAAAAAATGTAAACTTTCTAATTAAAAATCTGTATTTTCTATTAAAATTACATTTTGCGTGAATTATGAAACACCTTTATATTAAATGCAACGTCTGTCTACTTCTTTTTTCTTCCTAATTCAAGAACCACTTGGCACTTATCCGATCGTGTTTTTGGAAGTTTATGTACTTCTTACGTTGTTCGTTGAAATTCTTGCCATTTTCTATTTTCCCACTGCCAAAGAAAAGCAATACGCGAGTGAGACAAAGGCCCCTATTGTGAGTGTCGATAGTTGATCGTTGATCGCGATTAATATTTGTCGATTTGAGAGTCGCTTGTAGTCGATTACAAATGTCTGATCGATGCTTTCTCTTGGAAGTGAAAAAAATGTGTGCGTACGAATAGCTAAAATCAATCGACGCAATCGACAATTGTCGTAACGTTCGCTGATCAGCAATCACAATAAGGGCCAAATACTACTATCATAATCATTTATCTTTTCCATCGATGTTTGTTTTATGAAAAAGAGCAACTATGTTGGGAACATCAATAATATTTGCAGGCGAAGCCGCAGGTCAACTGCTAGTTCTTTAATTGCACCTGAACCATCCAAAGTAGGTAAACAAACTTATCACGCAAACACAAATTAATATCAATTAATTAGCCGTGGGACTTTTGTATTTTAAAAAATCTAGGAACTGAGGCGCAGTGCCAGCTTCCGATAACTCTTAATTGTGACTGAAATATATACCCCCGTATTAATAAATACCGCATAGTGGCGAATTAGCTCTAAAACATCTTTTAAGTCGTAAATATTATTAATAAACATATCTTAGCTTTCACTGACATGTTTTAAGGAGCGGATAACTTAATTCAACGAATTCGGCGTATAGAGAGTGGTTAACTTGCACACACAGTTAATTTACTATACACATATTTCAAATACACGTATACCAACAAAAAGTTCGATTGGACGCGAGAAATTTAAAAGCTGGAAGAGAATTTCAGAGAGAATCTAAAATTCGCAAACGAAAATGCTCTGAGCATGATAGTGTCAGCTGATGGAATATGACAGATTTACAACCATGTTTAGTACAGTTTGGACGCAGTGCTGCCGTGCGTTTAGTGATAAAGAGTGGATAGCTAATATGGATATAAGATGTATTTATTAATAATAAAAGTTATCAAACGAATAAGTCCACTATCCGTATGGTAGCTAAAAGATGTTTTAAAGAGCGGATAGGGCTTTTTTATTAATTCCGCTGTAACTTGTTAAGGTAACATTTTGAAAAATTTCCCGGTTCTGGTATTAGTGCCCTACTAAACACATTATTCTCTTACGGATTATACTAAAAGAACTTTGAGAATGGTTGAAAAGCTTCAGTGCGGTTTTAGGCCCGGTAAGTCCATAACCGACCAAATATTCATACTACGGTAGATCCTGGAGAAACCCCAAGAAGTCCAAATCGATACTCACCATCCATTTATCGATTTTAAAGCCGCATATGACAGCATTTATAGAGACGAGCTATACAGAACCATGTCTATAGTTTTGTTTGCCATCCCTGCCAAACTTGTCAGATTGTGCATAATGACGATGGAGAAAGCCCGCTGCTCCGTAAAGGTAGGAAACAATATCACCGAGACCTTTGATGTCAGAAAAGGATTTAGACAAGTTGATGCGCTGTCATGTGACTTTTTCAACATCATTATTGAGAAAATTGTGCCAAACTTGCAAGCCAACACTTGCATACGCTGACGACATCGAAATCATTGGCAGAACACAGCGAGCTGTCACTGGTGCGTTTGCAAGTATCAGTACAGAGGCGGCAAAATGGGTTTAGTGGTGAATGAGGGCAAAACAAAATATATGGTGTCAACAAGTAGAGACACACAACATCGACGAATCGGACAGAACGTCACGATAGACAGCTATAACTTTGAGGCAGTTCGGGACTTTGTCTACTTCGGCTCCGCTATTAACTCTGAAAATGACATTACATCAGAAATCAAGCGAAGAATTACATTTGCCTACCGCTGTTACTTTGGTCTAAGAAGGCAATTGATTAGTAAGGCCTTGTCGAGAAACACCAAGGAGACTCTATTTAAGACCCTCATCATCCCAGTCCTGCCTTATGACGCAGAATCATGGACATTATCAAAGGCGGATGAAGACCTCCTTGGTCGTTTCGAACGCAAAATTCTTCGAGTGATTTTCGGTCCCGTTTGCGTTGACGGACTTTGGAGCAGGAGATTTAACAACGACACCGATCTGGTCAAAAAAGTACATATCAGTCGACTAAGATGGCTAGGATATGTAGAGCGAATAGACACCAAAGCTCCGGCCCGAAGAGTCTTCGATTCCTCGCCTTAGGTGGCGCGCACATGTGGAAGGGGATCTCAACTCGGAGTGCGCAACTGGAGGCGGATAGCCAAAGATCGTGTTAACTGGAGAGGCGTGTTGCTTAAGGCCCAGGTCCACCCCGGACTGTAGCGCCATCTATAGTCGTATTTTTTTGGGAATCTATAGCTAGCTCACTTTTACTTTTAGATGCAAAACTGGTATACTCACTTTTGGTTTTGTTATACTCACTTTTGGTTTTACATGCAAAACGGTTATACTCACTTTTGGTTTTGTTATATGTACTCACTTCCATTTTGAAATAAAATCTTTATTTCCACAAGTTAATCGAGAAACAGTGTTTGTTCAAACTCTTACCTGGTCATGACATTTGGGTATAATGACCAAAAGAATAAGATCGCGAATGCAAGCTGCCGAAATAAGATTCCTCCGTTGAAATGCTGGTGTGACCCGCAGAAATCGTATAAGGAAAACTAGAATACATGAAGAACTCAATGTTGAACAGCAATTTCTCCGGATGGAGCGTCCATAATTTGGTGGTTGGGTTAATCGTTAATCGCATGTCCCCAACCGCGATTCCAAGACGTGTGCTATGGAATCCGTACCATCACTAATCAGGCAGGCTTCCTCTTAGTAGACCTCCTGTACTGCCAAATTCTATTCATCAAATTTAGTTAAACAGAGTTCAATTGAACTGAAGCTCAGATTACATTGTAAAACCGGACGAGTTGAACTTCAAATTTAAACTCAAGTTCAAGTTTAGTTCAACTCTAGTTTAAACTTCCTTTACAGTGGAAGAGGGTAAGAGATAGAACACAATAAAATCGAAAGATATAAAGACTACATACCTACCTAATTCAATTTCGAAAAAGAAATGTCTTTTGAACAGACTGTACTGTACAGACTGTAGTTCCGAAACTACATACTACAGTATGTCTACCTAACGCATACTCGTATGTGTAATATTGGTCATTATAGTCGGCGTGCAAACGAAAATTAAATAAGGGAATGAAAACAATGTTTTCATTTACAGTAGGTATATACTATACTTAGACACAATTATTATAATATACAAACACTCTGCGCAAATGGCATAGAGTGTAAATAGTTGTATATGAATTAGAATTTCAAATGACCATAACTTGAAGCACATCATGGTTGCATTATATATGTTCCGAGAACGATTCGCAGTAGTTCGAATTTAAGTACTGCAAGCGCTGATTCTCAAGTCGAGTGTTGTACGTAATGGTTTCGTTTAGTAAGCTTTTCAATAAAGGCCTGAGAGACGCAACATGTCAGGATGTTTTTCATCCGGGACGCACTTGCAGTCAATTCCATTTCGAAAATACGTTTGCATATGTGATTACTTGCATGAAATACTTTGCCCCAATCGCTGGAGTAAGCTCAAATTACAACTAAGGTGACACGGTTATAGCGATCGAAAAAAGTTTCGAAACACGAAAATGTTAATTTGCATTTTCGAGGCAATTAAACATGTGAACTTTATTAGTATATCTCATATTTCAATCGCCAAGTAGTAATATAAATTTTATTCATTTGGCATTCCTACATGTGTATTGATATTAAGTTTACTGATCAATGACATTATGTTGTTCTGTCTCCTAGCTTAACACAAAATTTTTATGATAGCTAAATCCGTCACTTTGGGTACCTAATGAAAATATTTCCTTCTAACCGTGTACCGAACATTTTGATTTGTACTTTAAGCTGCCATTGATTATGAAGGGAAGGAGTATCCAGAAGTTACACATTCGGGACGCGTTAAAGTATTACTTTGAATTAGTTCTGACGGGATTCGTAATTTCGCAAAGCTTTCCTATGTCATTATGCGGAACGAGGTAAGCAAATTGTTTTATTTAATTTTTTTTTAGTTTAGTAGTATTAGACAGTGTTAGTACCAATATATCCGTGTTCTTTCCAGAATGATTTGTGGACGATTCAGCAAGCATTCTATTGTGTACATACCAAACATGATAGCAACTTGGTCGCTGTTGTTCACATCTGACAGAGTTGCTCGGCTTTTTACAGCAACAATGTTTCAAGTGGTAAGGGATATCTGTGCAATAACAGGGTGAGGAAGTCAGCTTAATTTGTTTTCGACTATCTACAAAAAAAAAACACTTTGTCAATAGACCTGTTCTGCAAAGTAGAATCTTCAGCACGCAATTACAACAACTATATAGTAGAGTCATGTGATTGGTATGTGTGGTCGAAGAAGACTCCTATATGACAACCACAGTCTATTATTCGAGGATAATTATTTAGCCCAATTGACACACGGCCTTAGAGAATCTGAGTCGCTGGGTCACGATATGAAGCGAATTTTATTACAAAATTGTACTTATAGAATGATGTCGTTATCAAATGATATAAATATTTACATGAGCGATTCGACAAATGAGCACAATGTGTATCATTTACAATTTTTAAACATACACACTTATACAGTAGCGTCCGCTTTTTTTTTATATAATTTCCCTGTCAATTTGGCTGACACTGCGACCTAAAAAGATCTATTCTGTATCGGAGGGATTTAGTTATTCTAAGAGACGTGGTGTGACCTCCTTAACGAAGGCCAATATATCCTTAGTAGCGGAGTTCCTAAGCTATGTTGGTGTACGTGTCTCCCTGTTGAAGATACGTTTTCTTAACCACTGAAGTGCCGGGCAATCACAGAGAATGTGTTCGGAGGATTCTTCATCCTCAAGACAGAACCTGCATTCTGTCTCCGGGCACAAATTCATTTTGTTAAGATGATATCTCAAGCCACAATGGCCTGTGAGAAAGCCCACCAGCCTTCTGATACTATCCTTATCTAGGTTGAGGATTTCCTTATAGGAGTAAGGTTTAATTACTAAATATAAATATACTATATGATAAAGTTCGCTTTAACCAAGTTCGCTTTTAGCGGTCGCTACTGTATCTACTGTATCATCGAACACTTTGGTTTTGATTAGCAAGTGCCGAATAGCTAGTCTCATTCATCAACGTGCAATACGTTACGAAATTTGTTTTTGTTTCGTATGTAGGTAGGTACATAAATTGCACAATTTTTTTTCAATAAAACTTTCTAAATTTGCTGTACCTAATTTAAATTATTGATAAAGTTTATGCTTAAATTATTCAACAAATATCTTTCAGACATTTGAAACAGTCCTACGAAATGGAAGAAATCCAGTTTCCCGGACGATAGGCCAATCCAAAGTTATACAGACACTTCTGTTTATGATATGCAGCGCCTTTGTGTTGCACACGCTCCAAAGGCATGCGGTAAAAACGTTTTGGATGGTTAAACCCATTCCCATTCCTGACGAAGGTTCCTGCAAAAAATGTGCCCACAATGAATCGTGTTTGAAATTCTGTTTAAAGGAGTTGGCAAAAAAAATACTAATTGGTATTCCCTTCGATATGTACAAAGCATTTTCTGGAAATACAAAAGGGAGCAGCTTTGGAAGTACCCTTAAAAGAATGGTACTTAACATGGATTTTCCGACAACACTATTTCTTGCCACATATACCGCTATTTATAGAGTAAGTGAACGTAAAAATCGAATCGCTAATTTATTTATTTGTTCTGATTTATTTCATATTTACGTATACCTATACTTACTATAGTCTACATCGTGCCTATTAAGTCGTACTTGGGAGGCTAATCATCAGTTTAAACATATTTTAGCTGCATTTTTAGGAGGATCTTCTTTTTATTTCTTACCGAGGCTAACAATTTTGAGCTATGGAGTTTCTGTTTGCATAGAAACTGCTTGGGAACTTTTTAAACGGCATGAACTTAAACAAGAACATAAAATAGTTGACAAGGTTAAACAAATTCAATTTCATCGAGTGTACATACTCTTACCCGCAGGTTATCTAGCACATATGTATGCATTTCAGCCACATCTTCTTAATCAAATGGGCTTGGCAATAATCTCAACATTGACAGGAAACGAGTGAGTTAATTACCTACCTATATATTTTGATTATAATAAAAGTTTGGTTATTTTAACGTATTTTTCAGAGCTGTTAATTTAAGAAGTGATATTCACAGTTATTTGAAAAGCCTTGAAAAGTGACATGAAATATATATGTAAAGGTATGCATTTTGCAAAGAAAAGATATTAAAATAAACAAAATCAAAAAAACAACAAGGTCGTGATTCTCTCTATAAAGTTGAATTTAACTGGTCGATTAACTCAGATGCGTGATAATGAATTGATCATCGAATTAAATATTTTACTTTCTTTCTTATTTTTAATGTGCAAACTTTCAATTACATTAAACAATTATCTATCCCAGAAACTAGTTACATAAAGTAAATGATTTTTTGCTATTTTATGGCGCCCCATTTACTTTAAACAGCCTTTCAAACCAATCAGCCAGAGTCTTTTTTGTTTCGTTTGAGCTAGATTTCATGTCATTTACAATTTGGCTTTACTCTAGTTCCAGTTCTCGTTATGGAATTATCAGTTGAATGGAACAGAACCAGAAAAATGCTTGACTTTTTCAAATGTCATAAATCACGCATGGCATATCGGTTATTATGACAGTTTGTAAAAAATGTGCGCCGTAGTATCTGCAAGACCACTAGCACTTATTAAATTATTTAATTAATGAGTAAAAAGCCAAATGTTTAAATCATTTATACTACCACTCTCGCGAAGTTTACGACTACTGTCTGTGAAAAATCAAATTCATAATCAAAAAACCCCGATTTTTGGAAGAACTGCATCGTCAATGGGGATGGAAACATCAATAGTTTGGGCGGACTTAGAAATGACTGGATTAGACGTAAACCACGACAAAATACTCGAACTATGTTTTATAATAACAGATAAAAATCTCAACATAATTGCCGAAGGTCCTAGCATTGTAATCTATCAACCCGATGAGGTACTGGACAACATGAACGAATGGTGCATCAAACATCATACCGAGAGCCAACTCGTGGAAAGATGTAAGAATTCAACTATTACCATAGAAAACGCTGAAGATATGTTACTTAAATTTTTAGAAAGTCATAATATACCAAAGGGCAAGTGCCCGTTGGCAGGTAATTCGGTGTATATGGATCGATTATTTATAAATCAGTACATGCCCAAGCTGAATAACTATATGCATTATAGAATAATTGATGTTTCGAGTATTAAAGAACTGTGCAGGCGATGGAATCCAAATGTCGCTGCTGGTGCTCCTAAGAAGAAACTAGTTCACAGAAGTGTGGACGACATCAAGGAGAGTATTGAAGAAATGAGATACTACAAAAAATTTCTTTTCAAATAGTTAATTAAAAAAAAAATTAGTTAAATGAGCAATAAATGAAATTATGAAAACAAAGTATTTTTTTATTTTTTTTTTTTTTTAATGAGTTTAGTTTGCTTTTTATAGGGTGTATTGTGAAGGTTATTCTTATTTCGTATCAACAAAACTGAAAGAATACAAAACTGTACATGTACCTACCTCTACCTTATGAGAAATGATGTGTGTTCAATGCAGTTATATTACATGATTTTTTATAAAATCCCTACAGCAGCATTTAAAATTCCCTACTTTTCCCTACAGTTGTCTTAAGTTTCCACTGCGATTGGTTTTCTTCCTAAAATAAGCTACTCGAAGTTTAACCGAAAATTGTTTAATAAAAAATGCTTGATTTTTTTGCTTTTATAAATTTATTTATTATACGAAGTTTATAGCAGACTTTTCATATATAAGTTAAGGCTTATAGCTAGCTACATAATGATGATCATACAACTACTTATGATGATCATACACTTCTCTAGATGTAATTTTTTTAAAGTGATTTTCTGTACATTCTGATGCATATAAATCTGAATCCATTTTCATCCTATCGAGCAAATTTTTAATAGCGTCTGCTGCATTGTATTGCATTTTCAATTTGCATGAACAGTGAGCGTCAAAAGTCAGTGAGCACCGATGCTCCTTTGAGTTTTCTTTGGGGTCTGGAAACAGGACTAAAAAAACAATAATCTGTAAATAGTTTGATAACGAAATAACAATAACAAAACATATTTACTCTTACAATTCTTTATAGGTAGATATTTAAACAAAATTGTTTTCAAAATCCAAAAACACATGAAAACAGCATTGATGTTTACTCACTTTTGACGCTCACTGTATATTAAAAAAAAAAAAATAGCACCAAACGGACGAAACTGAAACGAAGAAATTGGCTTTAGAATTTTCTCTCAAATCCATTCACTTTTTCTCTCATATAAACAGTTTCGCATTCGCATTCCCATAGACGCATACGCTTAAATTACTGCGAAATTGAGAATATTCCATAAATTCCATAAGCCATTTATATTGTCCTGTAATAGGCAACTGGGAGCTAGGGGTTTGGAAAGTGACAGTTGGAGTGGAATGTTAGGATGTGGGCAGGATAGTGGAAATGAGTGGGACAGAGAAGGGAAAAGAATGTCGAGTGCGAGGGACGTGGCATGCTTGTTCGCGCAGCTCTGCTCGCCGGATGGGGTGGTTCTTGCCCCCCGCACTTCAACCTCACCTATCACAAAAACATAAATCATGCCTAATAAGATGTTCATAATTCAGACGGACTGTTACCACACTTAGAGGGCGCTGTCGATGTAATTCAGCACGGCCAGATACCCACCCTACCTGGAGATTCGGTCGGCCATTTTAGGAATCTCCCCAACAATGCAGATATTGCAGCTGCTCAGGTCATCTTCGCCAAAACTTACTTAGCCAGCCCTCCGCTCCCCTGAAAATTTCTTTAGGCGTTCATCGCTCTATTTCTCAAACGAAACAAGTAGATTTCAACCATTTGGCGTAAGAGGCGTTTATTAAAATCATTATAAGTATATGAAAATGGTAATTTTAAAATAAAATAAACAAAATCAGCAAAAGAAAAACAAAATATTTACAATTTTAACTATTTTAACAGACCAACAATTATCTCTACTTTAGTATTTACGCAAGTTTGGTTTCCCTTCCCGGACAAAAAAAAACTCTTAACTTTTTTCCCCTCCTAACCCAGCATCTACTACAAACTAATCGGCTATCCTACCTATAGTGAGCTCAATTTAGGTGGCTATATTTAAAAATTATACACGCGAAACAAACGAAAAACGATTGAGAAACGAAACCTTTACAAAAAAAATTCAAAATTCACACTAATAAGAAACTAAACGCTTTTACGCCATTAAAAAAAAACTTTATCTGCTTTCCTTTGTGTTGGGACTATTTTTGCGGTAGGTGTGGTATTTTCCATTTATCCCACCTAGATCGGTTTCGATTTGAATTAAAAATTTTTTTTTTTTGTAGAGCCAACGATGGCTTATAGCCAGAGCTATTTTATAAAGATGGCGGCGATTTCGGTTTCAATTTGTATTATATGTATTATGGCATATGATTTTAATACTATTTCATTTTAGCTATCAGGTTCACTTCAGCTATTTTTATTAATCTGTAGCGTAAGTATTAATCTGAGTGCAGATTAGAAGTTCTGGGGCGGCCGTTAAAAGGTACTGTGGGCGTCAGAAGGGCATCTAGGCTCAAGGTCCATGGATCCCGTCTTTATTGTAAATGCCCACAGTTCACTTCTTGTTTGCACAGCACAGCACAACTGGTTTTAGGTTTTGTATACCCTATTTAGGAATAATGTTCGCTATAGTTATTCTACTCAATATATTTTTAATTTTAAATCACTCACCCTAATACACTTTGACGAAAATTATAGTTTTTTAAAATTTAATATACGTTACTACACAATTACGTTCACTGCCTACACATGTAGGACTTTTCTTGTGTCGCACACTGTGATATACTTCTTGTGTCGTTGACTGTTGCACTCGATATGATTCTCCCATGAACCCAGGCTGACCAGCGACAGTGAATTATCCCGTATATTGTCTATTCAGCCGTTGTGACGTATTATCAACCGTACCCTACCTACAACCCGTTTATCGTATACGGCATAATTTTTTTTTTTTATTCTCTCTTCTTCTCATATATTTGCTCTCTGGCTGCAACCTTTGTTGCTGCCAAAACAAAAATTTCCCAAATTTCCCTGGCTGCGTCCATCCATAAAATGGTGATAGCAGCTGAGAAATGTCAGCCTTGTTCAAACCTGCCCCAATAAGGGCCATTTTAGGGCCGTTTTATTCACTATTGTTCAACTTGCCGAAAACTCCAAAGTTAGCCAACTTCGAAGTTGATCTTAAATCGAGAGTTGAACGGCAAGTTGAAAATTGCTTTTATTCACTACATTAATTTGCAACTCCGAAGTTGAAATCCTAAAGTTGGCCTACCTGCAGTTTGTAAAATATCCCTGGGATATTTGTGACAGATGACACATAATATGTCAGTTCAACCTTAGATTTGTATTCGCGCGTAATTTCAATCGTGTGCATTTTTGTTATTTTCCATTAGGCACATCAGAAAAAAACATTTTTGTCATATTTTGTATTATCGTGTGCACATCGTGTGTTTTTGTTTTTATTTGTGCAAGTAAGTAGGCGTCGACATTAAAATGTCAAAAAAATTCGTAAATTCTGTGGCTTCCGCAACGAGAAAAAGGACAAACAAAAGAGTACTGGCGACAGGGCTGAAAAGATGCGTAAACTTTGCGTAGAATTGGTCATACAGGTTGATTTGGAAGAACAATGTCTGAAGGCGAGGTAAGTATCCCAAAGCCAGCGAGTTTCTTTGACTAAACCATAGTTTCCTAGGCGTCGATACTCACCACAGAACTCTTAGACGAAATCCATCGCCTCCCGGAGAACATAAATCGAACAGAGAAACTGCTAAAGGCTGAACAAAAGAAATACGAAACACTGATACAACTGCGTCCAGTGATTGATAAAGTCCAACGACTCGAGAAAGACATTCCAACGCATAACGACGAACTGAAGCTGCTCGAAAATAAGCTGGCCGAAGTTAAGAACTAATAGAGTTGGCCAAACTCAATCTAGCCGAAGAGATTGAGCGTTTGAAGAATTCCAAGAAACGCTACAAAGACAAATCCACTGCCAAGGTAAGCTTTTTATATTTCTTTTAAACTCGAAAAAAAAAAAAATAAAAAATTTATATCGTTACTTTCCATAGTACAATATTGATTCAAAGAGCACACGTCCGGCTACAAAGCTCTCACTATCGTTTAACGCTCTCACACCACAGAGTGGTTGTTTTTGTGGCAGTAGTGCCATCAAACGACAAGCCGAAACCACGCTCTCCTCAACCAGTCTAGCCGTGAAACTGAAGAAACGATGCATCATGTCGCTATACGGACGGCAATACCAGCAGTCTGACGATAGACCTGTTATCAGCAATAGTTATCTCTCGTCGTGGAATTCATCACGATGACATACAACGATTCGTCTTCCGCGACACTATCGTCAACTACAAATGATCAACTCGATTGCGAAGGCATCTAGAGTGCGCTCTTTGAATCAACCTTGCTGCCGCCAAACATGAGTACACAAAACGTAAGTTTCTTCTTTCAATTTTTTTATTTACAAACAAAATTCCATGTATAATATTATTCTATAATAAAATGGGATGGATAAGCACAAAACAGTTGTCGAAATTATACTTTAATCTATGAACAATATGTGCTATGATATTCCAAATTATTTTCTAATTTTCATGAATCAAATTTCTTTAACCTTCAGGCCCCGGTTTGTGCAACCAACTATCTCTTTGAAATGTAATTACCCAAGAAATTGTTGCTGATGTTATGTCATCTCGTAAGATAGGCATTCTCGGTCCGCTCCCAGTACAAGGAAGTGCCATTAAAGCTGACCTACCGAGCAATGTTAATGCAATTCAACTGAACCGAATTCGTGGGCAATTTATTAACAACATCAAAATGCATTCAACGACCAGCACCTTGGATAAGGTTCCACAATTGTTTGTACAATTTTCAAATTCGAATTGTAACGTTTAAATTATAAAAAATAAAACTGATAGAACAAAAAAGAAAATAGTGTGTCTGTGTGTGGGGTTAAGAACAAAACTAAATTCACTTCACACAACACTTTAGTGCTGCATCTGGTCTCGAACAATGTCACTGTCTCCATTGAGAGACTGTACTAAAGTTTGACTATTGCCATTCGCCTCGGGATTTGATGGAGAGGCTGGTTGGTGTGGATTTGTCGTTGGCTTGCGGCACACCCAGAAAAGACTTTCGTACTCACTCTTGAGCATGGATCGGGGATTTTGTGCGTACACCAGTCTCACTTTTTATCACTTCGAAGCCCACTGCGTCTATGATGTTCTTCGTGGGTGGGTTCGATACTGTTCTTCGATTGCATGTCGCTGTAATGATAAAGCAGTGGGCCTAGATTTACCCATATTCCACCGGGAACAAGAATTCTGCAAAGAAAATGTTGTTAGTATCTGCGTAGCCAGTCTGGGTTATTGTCCATACTTGTAAATGGTTTCAATGAATTCTACAATGTTGTTGGCGCAGTCTATGAAGAGGCACGTTGCAACGCAATCATAGGAATTCTCTATTTCATACACCTACAAAATTGAGACCAAATTAAAAGAACAATTTTTAATTTCAATTGTGTTTTAACGTTATTTTCCATTGGGCACATCAGATTTGAATTTCAGATCTCAGATTCATCGTGGCACATAGAACATGAAAGCGGATTGATCTGCTTTTTGTAAATAAGATAAGTTATTATTAGTGCGTTATTAGACAGTACATAAGTTGAGCAAATTGTTTTCGTTTGTCGATGAAAACATACGAACTTAATATGGATAATTATATCGACGAAGAATCGAAATCCATAGATAACGATGAAGAAGAAGAAGATGACAAAGATGATAGTAATTGCTCCAACATGAATTCCATGTCCATTACCTATTTACGTTTTTGTTCTGGATAATTAAAAATAATTTGCACGATCATTATTCAATTCACTGTATTTCAATTTTAAAAATGAATTATTAATTATTTTCTTCACTGCAGAACTGAACTGTCAAACACAGAAATAAAAAATAAAAAAATCAGAAGTTTGACATAAAACCCCAAGTTTGCTTCATAACTTCTACTTTTTCGGGGAGTTGAGCGAATCCAAAGTTAATCAACTCTTGGTTTTCTCAACTTCGGAATATCCAAAGTTGAGTGAGTCAACTTCGAGTGAATAAAAGCAATTTCTCAAGTTGAGAATAAAAATCCCCAAGTTGTGTTCAACTTGAAGTGAATAAAATGGCCCTAAGTCAACCGACATAAAAATGTGCGCAAATATTTATATTTTTCACATTTGTCAAAAAACGTATCTTTATACGTATTCAAATGAATTTGTGCCTTAATAATATACATTTTACACAAAAAGAAAAGCTCACTATAAAATTTGTAGGTTCAAATGTGCCACACTATCAAATGTGCTCCAGTCTCCCCTAACAATAACTACCTAACCTCAAAGTTTGACAAATGTCACTTGTCTTGGTATTGGTGAAAGTATGTGCGAATCTCTCCCTCGAATCGAGATTCGCAAAAGTGATCTGAATCTTAAAAAAGTGCTTTTTTTCCCAATGGAACATGATTTTGACAGAAAGCTGATTTCTAGAGAAGAAAAACTGCTCTGAATCTTAAAAAAAGTGCTTTTTTTCCCCAATGGAAATCGACATGAGATACCCATCTTCGACCGATTTACAGTTATTTGCCTACAAGCTAAATTTTACGCTCCCAAAAAGTTTAGGTGCACTAGTATTGTTGCATAGAAATTCGTATTGAGAAATGTCAAAAATCCTCTCCACCAACACATTCGCACCTAATCTTTTTACCTTTTACTGTGGGCAAAGTTTTTGGCAGCGTTCATATATTTTAGCCGTTAAATTTAAAAATAGTTCGTTATGCTTACATTTTAGGTGAATAGTAATTTATTTTAAAAACAATTGTATATTTATTTGAAATAATCAACAAAAATAAGCAATGCTAAAGGGTTATGGAGAAACAAAAGCATTTTGAGTAAACTTTTATTAATATGTACTTAAAAATAACTAATCGAAAATATAACAACATTAATTTATATATATATCGTAATATGATTCTTTTAATATGTTATCGACCTATTATAGATAGTTTTAATATTATTTATTATGGTAAACAACTTAGGTACATAAAGAAAATAATATTTGCTACATGAAATTCAAGATCAGGAAATCATTTATAATTTGATTGTTTTATGTTTATAATTTTCTTTGTATACCTATTTACAAATTGCAATAACGATAATATATAAATAAATACACATAATATCCCAGATGGAGGAACGAACGCTAGAACTCTAGCGTCAGAGCGGAACAACAATGAAATTTGTTTGTCTCTACGTTTTTTTCACTCCAAAAATTAATTTATTTCCTATGAAAAAATAAAATTTAAGCCTAAAATTTATGTCGTTTTCAATTTTATCGAAGAACTTAACCTTCACTATTGTTTGTTTTTCCAAAACGTTCTTCAGGAAGTTCAGTTGAAGATCGTACACTTTGGAGCTGTCCAGCGCATCTGTTCCATGGAATTTCATAGAATTATCTGTAACCCTAAAGAGAAATTGTTTATGTGTGATTATAGATATAGTCGATGTCCTTGCATTCAACTTCAATGGTGACAAACAGGAGGTTGTTCCTTTGAGCCCAAGAAACTGGCGGATGAACACTGAAAGTATGATATACGTTAGAGGAAAGAAAAAACTATTCAAAAATGCATGTCACTTCGGTCACTTCCAGCTCTTACATCTTAGGTTGACTCGGCTTGATATAGCTGCTTTGTGGCGATTAACAAAGGAGATCGAATAGATTTGAAGTCACACACCATTCGGACGAAACTTTTGATCGTTTCATTCTTTTGAAAAGATGCACATGATGAATTGAAGCGCCAAATATATGGAATTAATTTGCCATGATGTGCCGATGCCGAGCCGGGCGGTACAAAACCGAGGCAAACTTCACTTGCCTTTGGACATATTCCAAAACGATAAACGAACACTGTAAGAGATTAGCAAGAACATGTTTTTATTTATTAATTTTAGCTCTTATGCCCAAAACACACGTGCAGAATTCACTGCGCAGCAGGATTAGAATACACATGTTCTTATGTGGTGAAACAAATGTAAATTCTGCAGCCACCGCAGCACTGCAGCATGTCTCTATTTCTAAATCCACTGCACAGCAACGCAGTGAATTAAATTAAATAGACTTGGCAGCATCGGATTTTTAAATTCAGCTACTGATGCATACGAGGAAAAGAGAGACGGGAATTATTTTTCGTCTGTGTTTCACTCACGTAGTTTTCCCCGCATTGACAGCAACCGCTGCAAATTGATTTCTGCACATGTGTTTCATCTGCAGTACTGCATGCAGTGAATCATTCAGAATTTCTGCACATGTGTTTTGGGCATTAAAACATGCTAATGCCCAAAACACATGTGCAGAAATTCTGAATGCTTCACTGCATGCAGTACTGCAGATGAAACACATGTGCAGAATTCAATTTGCAGCGGTTCCTGTCAATGAGGGGAAAAATACGTGAGTGAAACAAGGACGACAAATAATTCCCGTCTCTCTTTTCCTCGTATGCAACAGTAGCTGAATTTATAAATTCGATGCTGCCAAGTCTACTTAATTTAATTCACTGCGTTGCTATGCAGTGGATTTAGAAATAGAGACATGTTGCAGTGCTGCGGTGGCTGCAGAATTTACATTTGTTTCACCACATAAGAACATGTGTATTCTAATCCTGCTGCGCAGTGAATTCTGCACGTGTGTTTTGGGCATAAAACTTACTTTTTTTCACTTATTAACAGCAAATCACAATTTGTTTCCCAATTTGTTTACCAAATTATGACATTTATGACACTCGACTTCTGTCAAAACAAATTCACCACATTTTTTTTGTTAGTTTTTTTTTTGTTCAATTTTACACGGATAGGAATTGACGTACACGGATAGGAAAACAAAATGGCAGATTCCTGGCAAAAATTGAGGGGACCAGCGGCAAGAGGATTCCGAGATGGGTATCTCGTCTACCTTACCTCTGGTAATCTCCATAAGGAAGAGAGTGAGAGAGGTTTAAAGAAAATGTTTTCGTTTTCAAAAATTATTTATCGAACGGGTAGATATTTAGGCCTATTCGGCAAAATCTTTTATTTTGTTATGAATCATAAAAGATCTCGACCATAAAAGATCTTTTATAAATCGTATTCAGGGTTTCGAACTTTTATGAAAATCTGTTATGGAAGTTCGAAACTTGAAAATCTGTTACGAAGCTGTCAAAACAAACCGCAGAGTTTTTTTTATACATAGACGGTAGGCACATGATCAAATTTGTGCAAAAAACATATTAAAATGCAGTCTGAAAAGAGTATGTTTTGAATTATTAGAAACTAAATAATTGTGTAATAAATACTGGAACATCTTTTTAGGAAAAAGACAACAAAAAACCACGACAAGGCAAAAAAAATATATTCGGCCCTAGCGAGGTATCCGTCGGAACGGAAAATTCTCCGATTTTATACGAATCGGAGGATTTTTACTGCGAGGTATACGTCGGAACAGCTGACAAATGTGTAACGCACACTGGCGTTTTGCGTTTCAGTGCGATGAAGTGCGTTTTTACTGATATTTTTGACAGCTTCATACGAATTTTCTTCCGATATGCTCCGACAGGAATTGGTTGCGGAATTTGTTTACGATTTGCAGTGAAGTATTGATAAATGAAAGCAATAAAGAAAAAACATTTTAGCAAAGTAATTGGTTGTATTTGTTGCTTAAATGTGTGTTTCCAGTGCAAAAAAAATCGAAAAAACAAGCACTAAATAGGAAAACCCCGATGTAGCACGAAACAACATCATATCAAATCAATGCGTTGTCGCATTTTCATTATTCTTTCCGAAAGCGGATACCTCGAATGTAATTTGAGTCTCCGACGGAGTATGCGTTGCGGAGAATTTTCCGTTCCGACGGATACCTCGCTAGGGCCGATTGCTCTTACATAGCAAAATCCAATTAGAAACCTCTATTTCAAATTAGTAATGAATCGATTTCGATGTACTGGGCTGCGATAAACCAAAACTGTGTTCCTATTGATGCCTCATATGAACTGTATCCGTAAAAATGTAGTGTCGCGAGAATTTTGAAATAAATATCCAACTTTACATCGTCATTAGAAATACAATTTACCTGCATTTGAAATCAAATGGTTGTATTCATGTTTTGTAAATTATGTTCCAATTTGTTCATTATAATTCTAGCATACACGACCTTAATCAATCTAAAGAGCTGAGTAAAACGCCATTAAGAAGATCAAATGGATTACTATTTAATCTTAGTTCCAGCAAAAGTGATCGGTGTGGGTGTCTTCGTCTGAACCAAAAATATTCATTCAATCATTTTCAATGGTCCGCTTATCCATTAAATGGTTTGCGGGTGTAGGTTGCTCAAGTGGACCCTCCATAGCTCTCGATTCTCCTCCATATCGTCTCTAAATCAACAAGGGCAATCCCCATACGGGTAGAGGAGAGATATAACCACCTCATACGATTCCATAGGACATCGTGGGATCCTGGTTGGGGACATGCGTTAACATGACCAAACCACCGAAGCATAGGCCGCTCCGTCCGGAGAAGTAGCTACTCGACATTGAGTTCCTCGCGAATTAAAGCAAAAATATAAATTTCCAAATTATTTTAGATTACATACCCACTAGTTTATGCACAATTATTACATCTGTTTTCTTTTGTAAACATTTCGTTGACGATAAATTATATAGATTCAATTCAAAACTTTCTAATTAATAAAATTCTTTTATGATAAAAGTCACAAAATTCTGTCTTTTATTCTGTTATGATTTATAACAGATTTCATAAAAGATTTTTGCACGTAGAATACCAATTCTGGAGATCGTAAAAGATTTTTGACAGTTCGAACTTTTGTATGGAAATTCATAACAGAATAACAGGAAAAATGGATAAAAGATTTTGCCGAATATGCCTAATTTTTGCTTCAATGTTTAAAGAAAATGTCAAGGTACCTACGAAGTTCGTAAATTTAACTCATTGCATGAATATCCTATTCTCTCAAAGAACTCGACAAACAACATTTGGCTGATTCATTTGCACAAATCAAACAGGTCAACTCAACTCCTCCCAGCTGATAGTTGTCAATTTTTGTTTATGGAATCGGAATGGTACAAATCTTCATGCTTCTTTGTTTTATACATAATTAAATTATTATAAAGATTAATATAATATGGCTGAACCTGTTAAATGTCCAAAGTGTGGAATTGAGGTAACTCACCAAAACCGTATTGTAGTTGAAAATTGTGGTCACTCCAAATGTCGCCAATGTTTAATATCTGAAGAAAATGGTTGCGAGGATTGCAAACAGTTAATAACAGATCGAAATAAAACTAAAATTCACATTATTGAAGACAAATACTTGTCGAAAAACACAAAAAATGAAAATGCAACCCTTCCAGTGCATTCAAAAACCAGAAGAAAAGTATTTCCTTCGCACATAGTAAAAGAATTTCGAGATGGCAAAGCGATGTACCGATGCACAGTTTGCGAAAAGCGATTCAATAGTCGAACTCAACAATATTATCATATGTTTTGTAATAATACCTCCAATAAACCATACAAATGTGAACAATGTTTTAAGGTAAAAACGATGACGCAAATTTGAAAAGTTTCTTTAATGCATTGTAACTATTTTCAGACATTTTCAACGTCCTCACACTTAAAATATCACATGGATGGTCATTCACAAAAGTCCTTTTCGTGCTCGGTTTGTGATAAAGCATTCACAAAAGTTCAAATTTTACAAAAGCATGAAAAACTACATACAGCAGTCATTCAACAATGCACAGAATGCGGACTAAAACTGAAGGATAATGTGTCTTTCATTGCTCATATGCATAGACATAACAATATTTTTCCATATAGTTGTAACAAATGTGAGAAGAAATTTTCTCTGAAATCAGCATTGCGAATGCATCAAGTTGTTCATAGTGGTAGGTTTGGAATTTCATTAGAAACGTAATGAAAAAGTCTCTTACACAAATTATGTTTGTTTTATAGGAAATAAAGCATTCAAATGTAATCAATGCGACAGAAAATTCGACAGAAGCTCAACTCTAAAGTTACATATAGAGCGGCACGCTAAACAAAAAAAATACGACTGTCCCGAATGCTACAAGAAGTTTATAGATAACAAATCTTTATTGCGACACAGTAAGATTCACATCGGTAAGAGTTACACGCAATTGCTGTTACCAGTTAATAATTTAATATTGTTTGTATAATAGCCAATTCAAGGTACAAATGTAGTCTTTGTGACACCACCAGCATTCGAAAGGATAACATTATCAGACATTTAAAAAATATGCATCCAGGTAATACGAACACAAATTGTATTGAAGTACTCCATGAAGAGAGAGATAACTCACTGAGCCAAGATCACTCCAAGAAGTGCACAGAAGATGCTGCTCCTGAACATAATTCCCCGCAGACAAATAGTTGCAAAATGAATGTAAATACAAGTGATGGCCCTAAAGCGGTGGCCAACAGTTCTGTAATTAGATGCATTGGCAACGTTCAACCTGTGATAATTCCCCAAGCCAACCAATTCGAAACTAATACTGAGGCGGATGTTAAAGAAACTACGCAAGTTGTTCACCCAGCAGCTACAACACACAAGAAACTGAAAAAGAAATACGATCCATGCGAAATTTATAGGAAAATTCTCTTGGACGATGACAGCATGCAGGAGAATGAAACGAATATCATAAGCGATACCACAATCCCGTCGAATGAGCAAACAAAACAAGTACCAGACACAAATATTTCCTATGGTAATGGACAACAGTCGAATTTCTCTGAGACACATTGGCGGAAGAACTTTAAATACACTTATCAGATACAGTTCGATTGATTCGTATTGTTGGCCATAAATATACTTTTAAACTAAACTCTGCCAACAGTGTTCCTAACTACTTTCAGAATTTATTGATAATTGTTACAGTCTTGTAAATAGTTTTGTACTAGTGCTGTATAGTGCAATTCTGTTGCAAAAAACAATTTCGCCAGAAGATGTTGGTTTACCCAATAAGCCCAACGACATTGATTTCATTACCATTACCATGTATCTCATTCATCTTTTCCAGTTCAAGTCTATTATATCCCTTCTACTGTATGAATCGACTAGCCTGAAATTCATTTCATGATTTTTTCTGCAAATAGCAGAGTGGCAGGTTACTAGGTTTTCTTCCTTCCCCATATATCAAGGAAGTGCTTCGTACAAAAACTAGCACACATCGACCTTGAGTACCTACAACATTTCTAAATTTAGAAGTTCCGCCTCAGCACACCTGTCCTGATTCGATTGTTATTAGGAAATGCTAGACCCACATCGTTTTCCGATGTTATGCCAGCATGTGCAGACGTTTCCCAATGTTTGCTTTATCAGTACTATTTATAGAGTAACGCCACACATTATATCGCAAGTACGTCAGACCCATCAAGGGATACAAAAAAAAAAAAAACAATTAATTTAAAAAACTTGAACGTAATATGCTTGGCGGTCAGCCAATTCCTCTTGGGTCTTGCGTTCTTGACCATCATTGTATTTAGTCACACAACGTTAGCAATGTTTAAAGACTCATTCGAGGAGCAACTTCGTGTTCTAACAAACGCAAAGGAATGGAAAGGAGTTCTTAAGCTAAGTGAATCCCTACCATTGGAGAAAAAGAATAAATACCTCTGGACATGGCCAACAGGATGCGCTTTGAAGAACTTGAAATCTACTCTACACGAGTTGGATATAACGAACGTGTTGAGTATTGGTTGTGGAACAGGCCTCCTCGAATGGATCGTCCAGGAGAGCATTGGTAAGTGCAAAATGTTTCGGTTTCTATGTTGCGTGCTAAATGAATTCCATCTCAAAGGGATCTCAATGTTTGGCCTTGAAATTGATAGATCATGGTGGGAGAGCAGTTATTCACCAACGAGTTTTATAAAATTGAATTTCATGGACAACGGCTGTATGAAATCGAACTTCTTACAATAGTGCAGCGACTCAAAAGGATGGGATTTTGCGCTACTGTTCTGCTTCTTCAATAATGGAAAAGCATTCCAAGAGTACCTGCGCCTGTACAAAGGATCAACTGTGATAATAATTGGCCCAGCGCCAGGTATTGGCATTCATACAGATCCCGCACCTCTGACGCCAGGTTTTTGTGATTCTAAGTGGAAGTTATCGAAATACTTTAACATATCCAATGATGACATAATAGCCTTTTATACGCTGAGCTGAAATATGAATTTACACAATTTTAATGTTACTTGTTTTTATTGCAATAGTGGTGCCTAAATTCTAGTTTAACTTTACTTGTACGTGGAATTTACACGACGGAATGGACTGCACTTCCGCAGTGACTGTACTGTTGATACCTAAATTGGCTAAAGCGCCTCTTACCAGTCCACAGGTGAAGGCGACAAACTGAAATAATAATTTCGATGAAGTTTAATATTTGCGAAATGTTTTAAATATTAATAATTACTTTAGGAGCATGTTCCAATTGCTTGGTACCAGGTGATATACGGGTAAGGAAACGAAATGCCTTGTCCTGCAGTACGTAAACACCTTGATGATTTGTCCGTAAGTTGTCCACTTGTTTCTTGTAGATAAGGGTCCAAAAATCTGTGCAAATAAACTTCATCGTTTCTAGTTCATCTTTGAAGCGAGGCCACTCGCGAGTTAATCGCTCAATGAGACGATAGCCGGTTGAATATCCAATATATTCCAGTGTGGAGAAATCATTTTCCTGTGGGATATGTTCGAACGTTTTATAGGAGATAGGAGAATCCATTTGATAATTTTACTTTGTTATCCTGTAGGCAGTAGTTAACAATTTCGGAATGCAAGCAGTCGAATATGATTTCCTCTGACATTGCACGTAATTAATTAGTTTTCTATTTTGATAAAAATATTCTTTGAGTCTTGTCGTTTTCCAGCTATCAAAAACCCAACAAAACAAATTTTGACAATTCTCTTTTGACATTATTTAGCGCTGTTTGAATTTAAAAACTTCCGGGACTGCAAGGTTCGATTTGAATTCGTATTATGCTGGGTTTCCACTTGTCGATTTGAAATTGACAATTGTCGTATTTTTATGCCAATTAAAAAATTGGCAAGTGGAAATAGCGAAAAATTGCTTGTCAATGAATTGACTAACAGCGTTTGTCAATAACTGACAAAGAAACCACTGGACAAGTGGAAATAGCTGAATTGTCAAACAAAATGTCACTTTGTCTATAACTGACAGTGAAAATTAATTGGCATCGAGTTCATAAGTTGGACAATCAACTGACAAACGATTTTTTGCCAATAATTGACATAAGTGGAAATGAACTGACGGCGGTTTCGTTCAATGACATAAACGCGAGAGCTGTCAAACTTTGTCAATCAACCGACATGTGGAAACCCACCTTTACCTAAGATAAAATCTTCATGAGAGTCAAAAATTTATTGGGTACCTACCATCAGTACCATCATGCAGCTTATTTATTAATACACTACAATTTAAATAAACAAATACAATGTATATTTATTACACCAAATTGAAAATATTTGACTTCTGTTTTTTCACTTTTATTTTGACATTTCGTTATTTTTTTCAATCTAGCAGTTAATTTTGCACTAGATTGAAAAATTTCCCAGGAAAGGATATTTCAGAAAATGTGCTAGAGCTCTAGCGCATATGCTGAAATGTCTTTTTTTATATGGAGTTTGGCAAGCCGCTAGCGGCCAATGGAACGCGGCCAATCTATTCTATGTGGTTTGCGGTTCGAAGAAGCTATTCGTGCTTTGCATTTTGTACTGAACCGACGTTTAATTAACGTGCTTACGTCTAGTCCGAGACAGGGCTAATTTTAACTAAAATATTTTTTTTAACGAAATAAGTTGGACCCAAAACGTACAGGATGATGTCCGAATATGATATACCTACTAGATTTTAAAGACTAGCCGCGTAAGAAGTGAGCCACATACCACTACGGGTGAATATCAACACCATGACGACGCCTTCTAATGAACCATGAACGTTGTGTCCAGAGAGACATGTAGATGGCAGATAAAATGCACCGAAAATCCACTTTCACTTCATAATTCTCGCATGGGCATGAAGGTTCTTTTCCGCACCATTCTGTTTTCGATACAAATCTTCATAAAATACGCCTTATACTAAACCAAAAGTGAGTATAACAGTTTTGCATGTAAAACGAAAAGTGTGTATAACCAAACCAAAAGTGAGTATACCAGTTTCGCATGTAAAAGTAAAAGTGAGCTATCTATAGATTCTCAAAAAAATACGCCTAGAGTGATATCAAAAACCGGCGTCCGCTTCAACTTACTTGTCAAATTTTATTTCATTAGGCGTATTTTTTTGAAAAGTGAGTATAGGCGTATTTTTTTGGGAAGTGAGTATAACAAAACTAAAAGTGGGTATAACAATTTTGCATGTAAAACCAAAAGTGAGTATAACACAACCAAAAGTGATTATACCAGTTTTGCATGTAAAAGTAAAAGTGAGCTAGCTATAGATTCCCAAAAAAATACGCCTATAGACTCCCAAAAAAATACGCCTATTGACTGATTCGTTGTATTTGTGTGTAGCCAAGCCGTTCAAGGGAAGGGCTTCGAAAAACCAAAGGGCCATTCAATCGCGAATTGCTGCGATGCGACCATGAAAAGCGTTCATGTGAACGGACTGTAAAAACTCGCGAAAATTCGTTCTTTTAGGCGTATTTTTTTGAGAATCTATAGCTAGCTCACTTTTACTTTTACATGCAAAACTGGTATACTCACTTTTGGTTTAACATGCAAAACTGTTATACTCACTTTTGGTTTTGTTATACTCACTTCCCAAAAAAATACGCCTTTTGTAGTTGGTCGACATGATACAAGAGGCGTATTTTTTTGGGAAGTGAGTATAACAAAACCAAAAGTGAGTATAACAGTTTTGCATGTAAAACCAAAAGTGAGTATACCAAAATCAAAAGTGAGTATACCAGTTTTTCATGTAAAAGTAAAAGTGAGCTAGCTATAGATTCCCAAAAAAATACGCCTAAGGTTGGTCGATATCATGTGAATAGGCCTTAATTTTGTTCTGAAAATAAAATTGCGAAAACAAACAGAACCTAAATTCTCTGACGTTTTGTTTAGCCAAAATTGTGTTTGAAAAATTGTTTACATCGTCCAATTGCGTATTTATTTTGTTTTATTGAATTAAAACTAATAAATTTAAATGAAACCAATATTATAATGGTAGGAGGTTTAACCCTAATTCCATGTCTGGTAATATTCTGCTGCCTTATATCATACTATCACTCCTTGCGAGGGACATTCGTCTTCGATGACACAGTAGCTATAATGAAAAACAAAGATGTGGTCAAATCGCCGCTTTCCACCTATGCAATATTTACTCACGACTTCTGGGGAGCAAATCTTACAGATCCCGATAGTCACAAGTCCTATCGACCTCTAACAATTCTATTATTTCACTTTGAATACAACACACTTCATTTTCGAAGTTATCACATGAAAATCCTAAACTTGGCCCTGCATAGCATTAATAGTTTGCTAGTGCTTATACTGTTCAATAAAATTACTTGTGACACAACTACATCACTAATTGGAGCGTTGATCTTTGCCATACACCCAGTTCATACTGAAGCAGTATGTGGCGTGGTTGGAAGGGCAGAGTTACTGTTTTGCTTATGCTTCTTGCTGGCAATCCTTCTAATGGATTCAACCGAAGATGATGGGTCTAATGGTTTTAAGCTTCTTGGAATTGCTATTCTCTCCATAGTGGGCCTTTTGTGCAAAGAGAACGCTATAACAATACTACCAAGCTGTGTATTCTACGACTTTGTGAAAAGAAGATGCTGCAAGAGAAGGTTTCAAATCGATTTGAATAGTATTTTGCGAGGGAGTTATCTCACATTTGCTGCTCTAACTGGACTTCTATTGTACTTTCGGCTTTGGATACAGAACTTTGAGGGTCCAAAGTTTAAGGCGATGGATAATCCTATTGCCGCTAGCGAAAATATTCAAACAAGAATTCTTTCGCAGAACTTTCTTTACGCGATGAACTGCTGGATTCTAGTCTGTCCCACATGGCTGAGTTTTGATTGGGCACTGGGTTCAGTCAGGCTTATATCCTCGCCGACTGACCACCGTATTGCTGGCATTATTCTAATGTACATCTTCATCTACAAAATAATCGAGAAAAAGTCAAAAGCACTGCTGATTGGACTCGGTATGCTGATTATACCATATCTTCCGGCTAGTGGGATTCTCAAAGTTGGATTTGTTATCGCTGAGCGAGTGCTCTACGTACCTTCGATTGGTATGTGCCTTATAATAGCTTCAGCATACCATAGTGCTTCACAAAAATTATTTGAATATAGAAAAGTATTGCACTTGACACTTCTAGCTCTTATGACACTCTACATACTACGTACAAGGCAAAGAGCCTCAGAATGGATGACCGAGGATCGTCTGTTTTCCTCTGCGTTATCAGTTTGTCCGGAGAATGCAAAAGTGCACTACAACATCGCACGGCTGTCCACCGACAAGGGTGACAAAAAGAAAGCTTTTCACCACTACCACAAAGCAGTAAACTTATATGCTCACTACGAAGCTGCTTTGATGAATCTTGGAAATCTCTATCGCGAAATCGGCGACTACCAAACTGCTGAGCTCTATATCAAAAAGTCGATCGATGTACTGGAGGAGTTCCCTGCCGCTTGGATGAATCTGGGCATCGTTCAGGCTTCACGCAAGAAATACACTGAAGCGTTGCAGAGTTATCGAAATGCTCTGAAATATCGCAAACACTATCCGGTTTGCTACTACAATATGGGGAATCTGTTTCTTGAAATTCAGAAGTACTCAGAAGCGATTAAGCACTGGCAGGAGTCAGTTGCATTGAATCCTAACCAACCAAAGGCATGGGCGAATATCTTAACACTTTTAGACAATCAGGGGTTGTATGACGATGCCATTCGGTTATCGAATCGAGCGTTGGAATATTTACCAAATGAAGTATCGATAATGTTCATCCGAGCCAATGTGTACGGCAAAATGAAACACTACGTGGAAGCAGAGGAGTTGTACAAGCGAGTCATCTACACGGAACCACTGAATGCACTGTATCATACTAATTTAGGCGTTCTCTATCATCGTTGGGGCAAAATCAACTCTGCCATTAATAGCTATCAAACTGCCATTAAAATAGATCCCAAGGGAAGGACTGCAGGAGATAATCTTAGTAAATTATTAAGTCGACGCAGCTAAAGAGAGTTTTGTGTTATGTATCTACGTTTTAGAAATGTTTGCGCCAATAAATCATGTTTTTTTAATTTATGCAATTAATGAAGTTTTTTTTGTGTAGAAGTAGTTCCCTTTTCAGAAAATGATTCTAGGCAAGGCAGTTCTTACATAACTACAATGTCATAATACAGATATATGTGCAGGAACTATAAAATGCTGTTTTCCCTGTAAGTTGGCTACGAAGACTCTGCAGGGGACATCGTTGATGTCCATTCGATCTGCACATGTTAGCCATCGTAAATGTCTATTTCGCAGCATGAATAGTTCGTCGTTGAAAAGTTTTCCAAAACCTGTGAATGCAAAAGGGACCGAGTATTTAGCAAAAAATCTCGATATATTTCTCGAACCTGCCATGCCATGGATTTGGATATCTTCATCCGCCTTTGAAAGAGTACATGAATTGAATCAAATCTGTATCTGAGAGTAAACGGGTCTTATACATACTCGTCTTAGTTATTCGGGAAAGGGCCTTACAAATCTGATGTGAGGATCGTCTTCAGAACACCTGTTGGATAGGAAACGGAAAATGGGGAATGTCGAACTATGTAACGTCACAAAATATAGGAAGTCTACCTTGATTACAGTGGACCGGCTTTCACCACACTGAGGGGACGTTGCAGCATGACATTTTGCAAAAAAAAAATTTTTTTATTTTCTGAAATTTTAAAATGGGTGATGCACTTTCACTGGAATTTCTTACTTCAAATGTTACTGAACGTTCGGCTTTCAAAAGCGAACACTTTGGTATTCCTTTAAATCCTTTCTGTAGGTAGCATCAATGATCGACCCAAAGACAACAAAGGTATCCGTTTAAATATTGATGATATACATATAAATATTTTATTATATTAATTATTGTAAAACATTTTCAAATCATTGTTAATGAAAATAATAAAATTAAATAATTTTTTTAATTATGTACCTCGCCGATTATATGGCAATAAAAAGATGAGTAAATTTATACAGTGAAAATGATTACATGTAACTTGTTTATGTGTAAATGAACTTAATAACTAAGCAACGCACAATATGTGTAAATATTCGCAACAAAAGTACAAAAAAACGAGAGAAAACTATACCTATATACTACGTGAAAACATTTATAGAAAAAAAAAATAAAAATAACCAGCAAAGATTGATGATGCTTTCTTTGAAATCAATTCGACAAAGAAATGAGATGAAAATGAGACACTTATTGGCTAGACTAAACTTAAATACGAATACTATTCAAATGATTCAAGGGAGATAACAGCAACTTAAAGACTCGTCTGCTGTAAATATGTTTGTTTTCACTTTCGGCTGCGCTTAGGTAGGTAGAGTAAGTCGATTATAGATGGGAAGAGGAGGAACGGTAGGCAAGCAGATTATAGAATCACAAACTCTTCGGTTTCACCATCATCGTCATCAACAGTACCGGCAGAGTGGTCACGACCTTCACACAATTCATTTTGTAATTGTGCCAATTGGCGCTGTAATGGCTTGTAGACAGATTCATGAGGTTCATCCTTTTCCTGATCGGCACAGCTGCCACGTGAGAATGTGAACATTGGGTAATTCATCTCGGGACAAATTGAGGGAATGCCTTCGTGGTTGGTTTGTGGCGTAGCGAATCGAATTGGATGTAAGTACTAAAATAATGCAGGTACCTATAGAGTAAAGAGCGATCTTCGTGTACGACAAAAACACTTACCATTTGAACACTTTCGACAAAATTATCAAAGTCGGTTTTTGTTTGACAATAGAATCCAATGCAGCAGCTTGGATCCATTTTAGCGGTTTTCAATTTACGCGGAGATTTGCAATGAAAGGAGTTAACGGGAAAATTTTCTTGATTAACATCAACCATTTCCTGGCAATAATGAGGATCCAGATGTATAAGTTTGTCCTCTGAAATTGAAGATTGTTTTGGTATTATTTTGATGAGTCTCATGTCTCAGTTATAGAACTGAAATTTGTTCTAAAATCGGAAATAGTAGTGGACATCAGATCTATGGTACGGAGAGATTTGTATCAATTTGCTCCAATGTGAATTTTTGTTTGAAGCGATAACGACAGAATTCGTTGACGATGCTAGTAAGCGATAAACTAAGCGATTAAAAACAAATTAGGTCAAGGGTTATTGATAATAATCCGATAACACGCCTAATCCAAAGCATAATATATCTTCATGTTTTCGACTGTGCATCGAGCAGCAATGAGTGACTACATAAATTGTTGGACGTCTTCTCAAGCTTTAGAAAACATATGCCACCAATGAGCAGTGGAGTAGTGAGTCCATACACTTCGAACTGTCATTGAGGCCTAAATATGTAGGCACATAAACGATTCAGTTATTTTTGCCCCCAAAATACATGGCTTCGTTTAGTCATCTGCCTTTATATCTTATTGTTTAGAACTGCTCCGATTGCATAATTTCACTGGCAGTGTCAGTGTGCTTTGTACAGTTGCCGACGGCAAAACACACAATATAATCAGAAAATTCCAAAGTACAACACATTACTCAATGTCACCCCATTCAAAGTGCTTTGGTAAACAAAAATGTTTTAGCCTTGCGGCTACAATTACAATACCAACGGCCAACCAATTAAGAACTTTACACCTAATCTGAAGCAATTGCTATTTTCGGCACGCTAAACAACCTGCAAACATGTGATAAAGAAAATGTGAATGCAAATAAGTCGTCTCACCTTGGAATCCAACAAAATATAGGGAATGTTTCGGTCTGCCACCAATGACGCCGATGCAATACTCTGTACTGAGGAGCAGTTTCAGACAATGCGCGTAGACAGGATTCAATTTCTCCGTTCCCAGACGTAGCGGTATAAGAATGATGAGCGATTTCCAATACACTTGCTGTTGGGGTGAATCGTCGTGTTGCTTTCGATTTGTCTGCCATGGAACGTGCTTTACAGTTTTGTCTGGTATGCAACATTCATCGTGTATGTCTTGTATGTAAACTAAAAAAAAGTAGATGATTAGAGAGAATTTCGAAAAAACCTGTTGTCACCTACTTGTACAATCCTGCGCTACGTAGATAACGATATTATCGAAATCGGCATTTTCTTGTGCCGCGTTCTTTACCGCTTGCCTAGAAAATGATTCATTTAGCACCTGTTAGTCATGTACAACATATTTTGTAATACCTTAAGAGATAAGAGACCGAAGCGGGGCCATACCAATCGCCTGGCTTCTTGCCCATTTCCTGTCCCAAGCTGACTAGAGCATGAATCGAAAATGGACTGTTCTTTGAGGAGCTGTCACCAAACCATTTTATAATCTTTCTGTGCATGTTATCCTCATAGGTTGAGTGAAGTTGAGTCTCAGGATCCCAACGCCAGCCTGCAAAGCAAATTATATATTTCACAAGCAACGGGCACACCCGGAATATTACTTACTTCTTCCTAGAAAATGGCAGATTAATCCTTGTGCCAACAGCATTTGGCCACTGCGCAGCATACAGCCCCAACCACAGTCAGAGGTGTAATTCGAACCATTCATAATGGGAAACTCTCGACGATAGGTCATCCACAGTCGACTGTAAAAATCTTTTTTGAATCCTTCGATTCCCTCTTCCCAGGGCGTTTCAGCAGCCTGATTCTCAATAGCATCCATGCCAAGTTCTTGAGCCATCAAACTTTCGTCTACTTGAATCTCAATTTGATTCAGGGCCGTTGCACCCACTTTTGATGTCTCCAGATTCGCCGTCAATTCAGCTGAGCTCTCCATCGATATCGGCGGAGTGTACTTTCGATGGTAGCATCGGCCAAGCAGCCAAACAGGTTGCTCCTTGGAGAAATTCGAACGAATCTTACTACTCCAGCCGTACTTTACATTGTGCCACATTGAGAGTAGTTTCGATTCCATGCCTTTTGTTGGTGTCCGTCCAGCGGAATTACTAGGCGATGGATCATCATCAGCTGCAATCGCAGCTGGAGGAGGAGGAGTAGCTGAGGTTGAGTGTGCTGTCGCAGTTCCACTACAACTACCGGCGTAGAACTGACTGAAAGCGTTCATAAAACGCGACGTGGATACCTTTCGCAGGGGAGTGGAAGCTTCAGACTTGGTTCCCCGTGGATGAGAGAAATTTGTAGTCGATGTTGAAGTTGGAACATCTTGTGATTCAGTAGACTGTTCTGGCTGTTGATGCGTTTCTCCTTCCGCGGATGATGGAGAGTAGAAATTCAGTTTTTGGTCGGTTAACTGAGATAGTAATCCATCATAGCTCATCTGCGAATAAATCAAACGATTACAGAACACTGGAAGTGAGTGTTCTTAACCAACGTACCGTTCAGTTGAATTTTGATAATCTTTATCTTTGTAATCAGTTCGTGTGTTTGCTAATAAATATTTACTCATCAAAGGCAAAAAAGCACAGAACTATGCAAGAAGAGAAAAATACCACCCTCAGCTGATTCTTCATTTGACACTTTGCTTAAATGCGATGAGAGATATGCGAAGTAGTATTGTGAGAGAATTAAAAGTTGCATGATAGAAAGGGTGTTCATATGAAAAGATGAATATTGCGGGAATTCTAATTTTTAATTTTATTCATAGACAAAAAGATGGAATTTCCTTCGTGATGCTGATGACCAATCAAATAATTGGGAAAAAATGCAATACCAATAAATGTAGGTACAATGACAAGGAGTTAATTAGAAGCCATTGTCGATGCCTATATATGGAGTGGGAAAGAAATGCTTGCGTAGGTACATTTATTTGGGGAGGTTTGTTAAGCTACGACAGAGCATGGTGGGTTCAAAGTCTAGGTGATAGGTGTAATAGTTGGCGCAATAGGTCTAGGCCTTCTCACAACCATTCGTTTTGTGTGAGTTTTTTATTTTTGGGACGAATTTTATGCCGAGTCTGAAAGTCTGAATTGAGAAACATTCTAAGAACCGTTATGTATACTCTCAACTACAGTGTTTTATAATAGTATAATATAGGAAATGAATAAAAATGGAACTTGGAGGTGGAAAAATTAGAGGAACCAAGGATGAGGACGGGATTCTAAATAAAATATTGCGTCCACGTAGTTTTGTATTGTCTCTTTTATTTAAAACTTTTTTCTTTTAGCCACCATGGCTCCAAAATTTATAGATTCTGGAAGCCGAAATGCGCTGACCAAAAATATATACGTATGTATAGGGTATTTTCACCAACATATACATTAACATCATCTTCATCACCCACGTAATTCCTTGCGAGAGATTAGAGAGAAGGGAGACATAGCATTGGCTTAAACTATTACTAATTTTTTTTAATTATTGGACAAAAAATTATACATTTTAAGTAGGTACTTGAATTTTTTCGTAGCTACCTACCTACATTATCTACCTACTTATTTTATGCACTACCTTACCTTTGTAATTTATGCTAACTCTTCTGCATGTGGTTCAACCTTAATTACAAATGTCAACAAGACAGACGGAACCAAACTTTGTAGAAATTCCGAATCGCAATCGCAAATACTTTGCTTTTTGCGAAAAAAATTTGTCCCTATTTCTTTATAAAAGTGTACTATATTTAATTCACCCAAAATGGAGAAAATGGACGTCGATTCAGAGGCAGCATCAACATCAACATCCGAAAAAGCTGTAAGTAAACCGGCTGTAGGCGCTTCTAATATAATGGCCGGTCCAGGAACAGTACCATCGGTAACTATTTCCCTGCATCCCTTGGTCATAATGAATATATCTGAACACTGGACACGTATTCGAGCTCAAGCTGCTGAACATCGCCAAGTCTATGGCGCTCTAATTGGCAAGCAAAAAGGCCGCAATATCGAAGTGATGAATTCCTTCGAGTTAAAGACCGACGAAGTCGGCGAAGATGTCATCATTAACTTGGACTACTACAACACCAAGGAGCAACAATATAAACAGGTATTCAGTGAACTGGACTTTATTGGCTGGTATACCACAGGAGAGTTCCCTACCGAGAAAGAAATCAAGATTCAAAAGCAAATAGCCGACATTAACGAATGTCCAATTATGCTACAACTAAATCCTGTTTCACGTAGTGTTGATCAGTTGCCCTTAAAGCTATATGAATCTGTTATTGATATTGTTCAAGGTGAAGCAACTATGCTCCTGGTGCCCCTAGTTTACACTCTGGCAACAGAGGAAGCCGAACGTATTGGAGTCGATCATGTCGCTAGAATGTCAACAAACGAGACTGGCGAAAAATCGGTTGTAGCTGAACACCTAGTAGCTCAGGATAGTGCCATCAAAATGTTAAACACTCGCATAAAGATAGTTCTCAAATATATTAAGGATGTGGAAGCTGGGAAACTTGAACCAAATCAGGAAATTTTACGAGAATCATATTCACTTAGCCATCGGCTACCAGTTATGCAGGGACCAGGATTTAAGGAGGAGTTCTATACTCAGTGCAATGATGTTGGCTTGATAACATATTTGGGTGCACTGACGAAGGGATGCAACGACATGAATCATTTTGTGAATAAATTCAATATCTTGTACGATCGCTATGGCTCTGGTAGAAGAATGCGGGGACTTTTTTACTAGAAAGTTTTGCCGTATTTGTAATTTTATATATCAATTGTAATCCGTATTAAATGCTAAGCTTTGTCAATAAATAATTTTAAAATTTCCTCTCAGCGTAAGTACATACACTTTTATTTGAATACGCAGTAACAATACATATGCTATCCATAAGCGGGAAGTGGTAAGCTTTATATATTTCTTGCACCCAAGTAAGTAATGCTTCTCTATTTTGGGGTTAAGTAAATGTTTTTCTATTTTTTAAGGAAGATTCTTATTAGATCGTCGGTTAGAAACAGAAACAGAAGTCGCTTGTCTCACAAGCAAGCATAAGAGGTTTCTAGAGTTTTCACAGCTTTCTCTTCGAAGTTATATGCATTCTTATTTTCTTTGTCGTATTGGCACTTTCCTTTTCTGGCCTGTTCTTGCTTTGTTTGAGATACAGCAGATGACTTTATTGACACGCATACATGTTTTGGTTACTCAATCCCACATTGGGTAAATGAATTTGAGAAAATTGAAAGTTTCAGCTATAAGCCTGTGGTAATCATCCTTTGAAAATGATGCATAGACTCCCCAAGTTAAACAATGTAACTCCACAAATTGACACACTAAAAACGATCCTCATGTTTATATAAAAATAATTATGTATTTATCTCGGTGGAATTTTACAATTAATACAAACATTCAATTATTGTACTCGTCCAATTTGATCATTGCGTACTGCTGTAGGAATTCAACTTCCAACGGATGCATGTCCTTTGCGGGTATCACCATCGAATGCAGGGGACCTCCCATGTCTGTGTTGCTCATCTGCTTCAAGGTGCACACTATAATTTGCTGACTATCGTGGCCAACCCTAGCCAACCCGACACACAACGATTTATCATTGAGTACGGTATTCTTTTCCAGTGCGTCTTTCTTTTCAACAATTGTCAATAACTGGGCGGCTGCCTCTTGAACACTCATAAAACGTGGTGGCAAATATTCCTTTCGCTTTTTCATCAATGACTCCAGAGTGGGCTCCTTCACCTTTATGTCCAACAGACATAACGTGTGCATATTGTTCAATCGATTCAGTTTAATTTTATCGTAAAAGCTATCAGGCTTCCAGGTTTCATCCCAATAGGGAATTGAGACAGTCTCACCGAATTTGTACAGCTGCAGACCGCAGCAACCAATGGCATTCATGATTGAGGCATTATGAACGACTTTGTAGTTGATTTTCTTCTCTTTGGCTCGTAAAATGAAATCAGTGTGCGTAGTTGCGCCAAATGGATCGCCCACAACCAATAAAGCAACATCTTCGTTTTCGGCTCCCTCTAAAATTTCATCGGCCCCTTGTTCAACAAGATCGCGATCAGCAATAATCAGTGGTCGTCCGTAGAATTCTTCCTTAAAAGAATAATAAAAAAATTAAAAAAAAAGCCAAAATTATTCAGACCGATATTGTGGTAAAACTGAAAACGCTTACCAGCTCCTCCTTAGGGCAACCGAGGATCGATGTGTATGATTCAAGAAATACCCGCTGACATTTACGAACAATTTCAAGACCTTTAACTGTAATGTCCTTTGGATCACCAAGACCAAGCCCAATTAAGTAGAACATTTCAGAGTTTAAGACTGGAACAAAACTACAAAGAAAACGACAAGGGACACGTGCTGTTGTTGTTTACCATTTGACATTTGGCGGCATCGAATTTTTTCAAGGTCGATGAAATATGTCAAATATTTGTTATTAGTGTGCCCCCTGTTGGATGGTAGATGTAGATAGTTTAGTTTGCGAAACGACAGTAACTATAGTTCTGTTTGTTTTCAGAAACGAGTCTGTAGTTCATCTTTTGTGAGATGCTTGTGATATATTTTATAATAAGATTTATTGAACACTTATTTCTGTAAAGTAAAGCAGAATAAAGTAAAGTAGACGTATGCTCCACAAAACAGTTCCCAGTGGTATTATTTTTGATAAATTGGTATACACATATTTTTGAAACACATCTCATCTTTTGGATTGATTCAATTTTCCTCTAGTACCCTTCGATGATTCGAGTGGCGCTGAAAGCAGTTTACCAAAAGTGTTACGAACGAATTACCTACCTAGATACAAACTAAAATTACAGGGACGTGTCAATGTGAACTATAATTCTATACTTGACATTTAATGACATATTGCATTATGGACATTATGGACTGCTAATAGACGTCTTCGTGCGGAATAAACTGGAAACTCGCACTTTTTTGAAGTGACACCTATTGACGCAACAATTTTAATTTCAACCATTTTACTTGGCAAATTCACTAACGCCCATCTAGCATTTTTGAAGAAATCAAAGATGGTTGCCGCATATTGGGTGTGTTTCGCAGTGCTATCTAGTAGAAACAAGTTTTATTGTAATGCTCTCTGGCACACAAAATTTTTGGTTTTGCTAGGAATCGTATTGTCTAGACTAGATAATATTCTTGTCTATCAGGACAATATGCATCTATCAATGTTACAAATTTTACAAACTTTGGCTTCTATGACTGTCAAAGAATATAGCGTTTGCAATGTTAATTTTTTTTTTTGTGGGAGACGCCATGCCCCTTTTTTCAGTTTTTCCGATAATAATTTGTGTCTCGCTTCAAAAATGATCTGCTAAATTGAAAATTATTTTCTTTAATGTCATTTCTTTCTAAAATATGCCTGTTTTTATCTCAGTGAAGTAAAGTAAAGTAAAATAGAATATTCAACACGCAATTACAACAACTATATAGAGTCTCGAAAGTGTCAAGTAGTGTGTAGTTGTTGTAATTGCGTGTTAGATTCTACTTTACTTTACTTCACTGAGATAGATGTGCAATAAAACAGGCCTATACATACGATAGCAACAATTCAGATGATATTTGAAATTTGAATTGGAAAAGTCGCCACCATTTCGTAAAGGAAAAAAATACAGAGTGATTGATGGCACGAAGGCATACTAAACGAGTAAACGCTGTGGCAAAGTGGTCGCCGACGCGATTTGCATGACACTAATCTGACAATGAAATTGTGAGACTTTGAAATAAAATCTTAAAATCTTACAATTATTGTGTGAACGGTCAATTTAGCATTGTAAGGTATTTGGCTACCGTCAGCTCATTGCCAGTCATTGTCAAATCATTGACAAATCTCACAATCTTTTGAACTTTTCAGTTTAAGTTTAAAGCTGTAGGTACTGTAAAACACAGATTTTGTACATGAAAATAATAGTACGTATACGCCTAGTAGTCCAGTTGGTACGCACATGTATGTAGGTAATATGAATAAAGATTCTCGCTTGAATTGAATTTTGTCTTCAAATTTCTGTTAGAAAATTATTATCAAATTTTGTCAAGGAATTTTTGTTGAAAGAACTTCAGCTTTTCAGATGTAGTTTTTGGTAGCTACATATTTCCAATTAAACCATGCTCCTTTTAAGCGATTGTAATTGACTAAATATTTGACAGAGGTAAAAATATAAATGTCCTGCCGGCTAGCAAAAGTAAATTTCTTAATAATGTGCACTTAAGACGAAGCATTATAAACTATTCGATTGCTATTGCAATCCCTTCAAAACTGTACCTACCCAATTCGTTATAAACAATTTTAGGATAGCAAACGGTTTCCGTGGAAGCGCAATGTAAACGATATACCTATAAAGTAGGTACGAAGTGCACAGAGGGCTTTCATATCTACACCAGAGTTAGGGCCGATTTTTCAATAGTCAGATAAATCGGCTGATAGCTAACTAACGATTAAATTTATTTCACTCTTTATCTGCCAGATAACAGTTTTGAATTTTTCAATCATAAAATAAGAGCTAGATAACTATTCGACGGTTAAGTGGGTGTGAGAGAGACAGATTGATTGACAGTTTGTTGTGTGTAAGCATATAAGATAGTCATTCACCCCTATTGTCGTCGTCGTTTACGACTCTAAAAAAAAACGACACGACTGTTTGGTATTGGCGACTGAAAATAAAAGACTTTTGTCGCGGCGACGATCGACAAATGGCGTCTGAAATGTCAAAAAATGTGGATTGTATTTTTCGACGACGATCGTCGGTATTGCGTGAGGCGTTTTGTGACGACGTTTGTCGTGGAAATGATACATTTCTGTCGTCGACTATTTTGCGGACGACTTTGTGATAATGTGTTAAAAAAAAGTATGTGTACTTAATTTTTAGTTAACAAAAAGACAATTATAGTTATTTTGCAGAATGGAGATAACAAATAAAAGGCAATTTCTACATTTAGTGAACGAAATGCAGAAAAATATTCCTTTGGCAAAATCATTCACGAAGGCCTAACCAAACGTGATGTTAATCGCCAATGGGACGACATAGCCTTATATCTGAATTGTCTTGGACCACCTTCGACTTCGATAGTTTAAAATACATTTAAAATCTGAAAATAATTGTTATTAACACAATGTATGCAATTTTAATTATTTCTATCACCCACTTAATGTCGGGCAAATCCAATGGATTGGATTTGGTTCGAATTTCCTTCCTTAACTTTACCAGCACTTTTTTATGGTTTTCTTCTTCATCACTGCTCTCAAAAAACATGTCACACTATTCATTTTTGATTTGTTTTATTAAATAATGTTTTATTAAATAAGTCACAAACAATAACACCAGACCAAATATAAATTCGTCGACAGAAATGTCAAATCCCATGTGTCATAGTTTGTGGAATGTATGTGGGATGTGAGAGTTCAGAGAGTCGAGTCGTTTCAGTTACGCAATACCAAATTCCAAACGACTCGACACGACAAACGTCGCCAGTCGTTTGCGACAGGCGACGACGACAATAGGGGTGAATGCCTATAGCTTGACGTTTATCTTAGTTCGAAATCTGCATTCTCCCATTCATTGTACATAATGGTTAGGTCTCTTTCTCTTCTCACTACTCTTTGTTTCCTTGTTGGGTTGAAGTAATTATTTCCTAATTCTTCTTCCTCAATAATAAAATCGTCGATACAATAGAATAGATCCATTTTTACAATATGTAGATACATATTTCCCAAAACAAAACTTTGTAAAAACTTTACAATTTTAAAATTTGACAGTTCTCCTACTTTAACTAGAGAGTTATATTTTATCCGCCTCAGAAACGGGCAGATAACTTTATGAGACAGTTAGATGTTTTATTCTTCGAATAGCTGCTATTCGACTAATGAAAAATGGGTTTATGTCTTATCTGACAGTTAACCCCTATCTGATTGGCTATCTGACTATTAAAAAATCGGCCCTTAATAGAGAAAGTAGTGCGAATCATCGATATAAACATTATTCGTGAGAGAATGCAAGGCTGCTGTGCAGCGTTACCGATGGACAATTTGGAAATGTCTACAAAAAATGTCGCCCGAGCCAAAAAATGCGTCCCACCGAAAAAAACTTCTTTCAGGTTTAAATTATACAGTTTATTAAAAAAAAAGAGAATTAAATTAAGTAGACTTGGCAGCATTGAATTTTTAAATTCAGCTACTGATGCAAACGAGGAAAAGAGAGACGGGAATTATTTGTCGTCTTTGTTTCACTCACATATTTTTCCCCTCATTGACAGCAACCGCTGCAAATTGAATTCTGCACATGTGTTTCATCTGCAGTACTGCATGCAGTGAAGCATTCAGAATTTCTGCACATGTGTTTGGGCATTAGAAATAGAGACATGCTGCAGTGCTGCGGTGGCTGCAGAATTTACATTTGTTTCACCACATAAGAACATGTGTATTCTAATCCTGCTGCGCAGTGAATTCTGCACGTGTGTTTTGGGCATTAGTCCTACAAAAACTCAAGACTGGCTAAATCGATTTGGATGAGTCTTCTTTTGCTTTGTTGGTCTTTAATCAGGGGTGGCTTAGAAAATTCGGAAAACTCTAAATGAAAAGCCGGAAAATCGAAAAAAGTTTAAATTTCCATTTTGTATGGGAATATACACCGCCCATGTTCGCAAAATTCGAAAACCACCAAACCGATTGATCTCAATTTTAGGAGAATCTTTGTTATTGGCCCAAAGGAGTTTTTGTGAAGTTTGGTCAATATTGAACAAAGGGGCGTGGCACTTCTCATACAAAAAATTCGTAAAAATCGTATATCTCGAAAACCACAGAATAGATTGAGGTCGAATTTTAAGAAAATCTTTCGGCGTCATATATTTTAAAACCACCGAATAGATTGAGCTCAAATATTGAGAAATTCTTTGTTATTGGCCTGAAGGTGTTTCTGTGAGATTTGGTAAAAATTGGATGAGGGGCGTGGCACCTACCATACAAAAAACTGGATTTAAAAAGTTATAAGACTGCTAACATTGATGCGCATTGTCAATACAAATTAGATTAGGGTGCGATTGGAAATCGGGAATGGCACGACCCATACAAGTTATTTAAAACACTATAGCTTTAGCTTTGAAATTTGGTAAATTGACCTCAATTTTTGTATGTAAATAAAAGACATTGCATTTGAATACGAACGAGTTTCATTTAATCACCAAATGAAACTTAAACTGATCTCAATGAACTGGAGTTGGAAGGTTGATTGGGTTTTATAATCGTAGAGATAAGTTTTAGGTGTTACGAAGTTCACCGGGTCATCTAGTAGATATGCAAACATGCGAAGAGTTATTAAAGAAGAAAACACACGGAAATATGTATTTCTTTTTTCAAAATTGTTGGGTGTTATTTGAGAAATAAATTGAAGTTTTGAAAATGCGTCCCAATGTCGTCTGAATTTGTGAAAGGGGTCAAAAAAACCCTTATTTCGAATTGTGGTCGCCACGCGTCCCGACAGAAGAAAAGTCGACTTATGTAACACTGCTGCTGTGCCAAAACCATAGCTGATTCGGTTAGAGAGTAAAAGTTTTTTTCTAAATTGTGTATCATTAGCATTACTTGACCTTCACTTGCCACCCGAGATTCCGGCAAAAGCAGGTGTTAAAGAACACCGGATTCTTCTGATCCTAAAAATATACACAGTATTTTATTTTCATTAACATAGCACACATTTGACACTAAAGGCTCGTGTGGTATTATTTACTTTACAATAAAGCAGATGCTTCCACTGCAAGCAAACTAGTCACACGCGCACCTCAATTGCATCAGTCGGCCTGCAACTATTGACTTCGCTAGACGTGTTTATCAATAAAAGCATCTAAACAAATTTCAATTAATTTAACTCTAACGAAAATAAAATTATATCAACAGATTAGTAATTTTTTGTATCACGAAAATCAGAGGATTATAGATAATGGCTAAGGATAATCTAACCGCAGTTTTACATGGTATTGAGGATTTACGTCTTGTAAGTGAACTTGATGGGAAAGTTAATTAAAATAAAATCATGAAATATGAATAAGAAAAAAAAACATTGCATAAGTACCTACCTAATCTAAAACAAAAAAAAAAAAAATTATTTATTATGATTGTGTAAATAATGCAAGACCTTGATACTGAGTGCAATCAAAGTGTAATGTTAAAATTCTTCAGCTAAGTTTTATTCCATTGGCGCTAAGTTTGTTTGGAATTTCTAAAAATAATTGACCAACGAATTTGTGACATTGGGGTAAAGGTATAAAGAGTATCTATGGCTTCATAGTTATATTTATAGTTGCCTCCTATGGTGCTCGTATCGCATGAAGTCTACCTAACCTAATACACTTATCGGCACAATGATTATATTATGCATTCTGATAATGTACTGCTAAATTGCCGACTAACTATAGATAGTGTTTCTGATTGCTTGTTATAGAGGCAAATAAAATATTTGATTACAACAAATGCATGCAACTAACCTCTATCTAAGGGTAGAAGATAACTCTGAAGGTCGATTTACAAAGGCAAATATATCAAATCTGGAATAATCCAGATGTAGATAAGAAGAAAGGGTTTGAGAACAATAATTAAATTCTCTTTTTTTTTTTTTTTGCAAATGAACATGATGAGAGCATACTAGGTGTGTGTAGCTTATGTGATTATACTGACATTTATATATTTATTGTCAAAGTATAGTCCCAGCGGCTATACTAACAGTATTAAATAGTTGACTGTACCTTTACTATCCTTTGCCTTTTATGGGGTTAATTGATTTATAATTTTTTATTTAGATTCTTCTCTCGGAAAGGCGAACTTAAAACACTTCAACAGCGTTACGAGATACTTACAGACAGATGGGTATTAGTTCTGCGCTTATACTGTTCTAAGTGGTGGTCCTGTGAAAATATTTGAGTCAAGTGCACTGATAGGTGATGCGCATTGGTTGACTGTTTTGTATGGCGCAATTCGAGGAATATCTGTTGTGGTATTATTACTTATTAGAACAGGCATAGATCAGCAAGTGATCTTCTATAATCCAGCGGCTTATGCTTCTAGCGCTCCACCTGTTTGTCACAATATAGCGTATAGCCACAAGGATAGGGAAAATCTCCGCTTGGAAGACAGACGCATGGTTACCTATAAGGGGTAGTGTAGTCTAATGTTCTCGCTTTCCACGAAGACTTCAGAACCAGACCCCTGCCCGGTTTTGGAATCATCCGTGAACACACGATGACATTCTTTCCCTGGCTCAGAGTCTGGCCGAAGCCATTCCGTTTCCTGAGGAAATTTGACGTGGTAGTTTTGTTGTAGTAGAATTTCTGGTGTGTCATTGCGTCAGACGGCATATCCATAGACAGGGGTCAAAGGATAATTCTCGCACAAGTTCTTCAAAATTAAAATGCGCGTGGTACCAAAAACCACATCTCTTTACCCTAGAGATGGTTTTCATCGTACATCCCATGATACAAATATCAAGGAGGGGGAAGTTCAGAGCAGAGCCCGGAGTGCTAGGAAAGTACCCTGTGCAGCTAAGACAAACCGTTCTTTGAAGTTTGGCAAAAGAAGCAGTAACACGTTTTCGCGAAAGCCTTGTACACCATACAACCGATGCATATGAGAGAAGTGGTCTTACCATTGCCGTATAGATCCAAAGGAATCTTTTAGGAGATAAGCCCCATGTCTTGCCAAAAGCAGCTTTGCACTCCGCCTTTGTCTCAGTGTAGGTACCATCAGCATATTGGAGCGATTCCAGTTTACTTGGTCTGTCCCTTTTGATGACTTTAACAAGCCTACTGGTTGGACTTAGTGATTCGACCTCCTCACAAAACTTCCTATAAGACCCACTTTTCGATTTACGAATTAGTCTCTTAAATTCTTTTTGTTTCGATCGATACAGATTCCAGTCTTTTTCTAAGTTGGTTTTTAGAGACCGATTTAGGAGCTTCCTGGTTTCTTTGCGAATACACTGCAGTTTGGTGTTCCACCAAGGTACCGGTTTTTTACAGGAGTTTTTTTGTAACTGAACACGCTTTTTCAAAACAACAAAAATGCTATTCAGATCCTGTGCAGATCTCTCAACCCTTTATATAGACTAGAGTACACAAACCGAGTTTGGAGTCGGTCGGGTGAAAAATTAGTGCTTTTAAGTGCCCGGCGCTTTGGCCATAATCAATGTCTTTTTTGTATTTAGCTAGTACTTCATTGTTGTGCTGCAGTATGCGTAAATGTCATTATTTCATTATTAAACTTTTCACAGATTGTTGATTTTTGTGAGCTGTTTCAAGAACCTAAAGAAAACTTAAAATAGAATAACTGCAATGACTTTTAACACTCATTGTAAATATGCAGCAAATAAATAAATAAATAAAAAAAAAACACAAATACATATTATTATTTCTTCTTTAAAGGAACAACGTCCAATCCCTGATATCAGCGATAACGGTATTGAAAATTGATATAAGACATTTAATAAATCAGCAATATTGAAAATATTTTTTTTTTATATTTCGCAGACGTTTTATTGGAGATGGATTCCGTGGGCATTTGCGGTTCGGATGTGCATTATCTAACTCACGGCCGCATTGGGGATTTCATTCTTACAAAACCGATGATAATAGGCCACGAAGCATCAGGTGTTGTGGCAAAAGTAGGAAAGAATGTCAAACATTTGGTCGTTGGCGACAGAGTTGCCATTGAACCTGGAGTACCATGTAGACTTTGTGAATATTGCAAGACAGGCAAATATAATCTTTGCCCTGAAATGGTTTTCTGTGCAACTCCACCTTACGATGGAAATCTGACGAAATTCTACCGGCATGCAGCCGATTTCTGTTTTAAGCTACCGCCTCATGTATCAATGGAAGAGGGCGCACTTTTAGAACCTCTATCAGTTGGTGTTCATGCTTGTCGTAGAGCTGACGTTGGACTGGGCTCGGAAGTTCTTATTCTGGGTGCAGGTCCAATTGGGCTTGTTACTTTATTGGTTGCACAATCAATGGGAGCATCGAATATTTTGATTACAGATATGTTTCAAAATCGTTTAGATGTCGCAAAATCCCTCGGAGCTACTCATACGCTATTAATAGCAAAGGATAAAACCGAAGAGCAAATAGCGAAACAAGTTCATGAATTGATGAAAAGTGCGCCACATAAATCAATTGATTGCTGCGGGGCGGAGTCAACAACCCGTTTGGCAATTTTGGTTAGCAAAATTAAAATTAATTAAAAAAAAAAAAAAATAATATTGTGGATCGTTTACTTTTTAGAGCACCCGGCCTGGAGGTTGCGTTGTAATCGTTGGTATGGGTGCTCCTGAATCGAAAGTACCTCTGGTTAGTGCGTGCGCCCGGGAAGTGGATATTCGTGGAGTTTTTCGTTACTGCAATGAGTAAGTTGTTTTAGTACTAAAATTGATTATTGATTATGTACTAAAACTAGTTTTTGTGTATTTTTTAGCTATTCAACGGCCTTAGCTTTGATTGCGTCTGGTAAAGTCGATGCTAAACGTTTAGTCACTCATCACTTTGATATACAAGAGACTGCAAAAGCATTTGAAACTGCTCGTTATGGACATGGCGGCGCTATTAAAGTCATAATTCATTGTCAACCCAGGGACAAGAACAACATTAAACCATTTTAGAAAATGATCCTAGTAAAATTGGTTTACACTAAATAAAAAATATAATAATTTGCACTTGTCCGAGTTGTAGACATATGAAATTTTATAAATGAGACCTTTCGTAGGTCATGCCTAAAAAACCTTGTTATATCGTCTGAATGTCAACATGACTTTTTGCATTTTCTTTGGGCAGTCAAGTCAAATTGTCAAAGCCATCAAAGAGAAAATAGGTCTACTTGGGCGATGCGTTGAATGAAGTTTACGATATTTACGATATAAAGTCGATCCAAATCCTAATTTTTTTGGCTTGCACCATATGAACGCGTTTTCTACATAATCTGTCAATAGATGCATGACATAAAACTTCCATTGATTATTTAGCTTTTTAAATAACTTTGTTGTTTGGAAGGTGACACGCTCCATTATATAATTTCATTCATATTTTGCAAACTGTATGCCATAATGTCCACTCCATGTACGAAATTTCGCAATAATTATAGGTGCCAAAAGTGTCGAGATATGAGGTTTAAAATATTTTCTTCATCTGAAGCGCGCGCTGCCACCTATGATAGGGTAGATATGTATAGACGAATTATACAAAGCCATGTCAAATTCCAACATTCCTGCCAAACTCGTCCGTCTGTGCAGAATGACGATGGAGAAATGTCACTGCTCCGTAAAAGTGAGAAAGAACGGAACCCTTTGATGTCGAAAAAGGTTTATGATGAGGTAACGCGCTGTCATGTAACTTCTTTAACATCATTCTTGAAGCAATTGTATGGAACTCACAATCGAACTTCGGAGGTACAATTTTTCAAAAGTCCGTTCACGTTCACCTATTTGCATATGCAGATGATATTTACATTATCGGGAGAACTCAGCGAGCTGTCAATGGGCGTTTCCAAGCGTTGAAACGGAGGCGGCAAAGATAGGTCTGGCTGTTAATGAGGACAAAACAAAGTATAGGCTGTCATCGAAAAGGACTCCCAACATTAACGACTCTGGCAAAACTACACAGTGGGCAGAAACATGTAACTTGGAAGTAGGTAAAGACTTTGTCTGTCTTGTCACTACAATTATCTGGCAAAACGACATCGGCGCGCGTATAGAAATCAAACGAAGAGTCAATCTTCCCAATCGCTGTTTCCTCGGACTAAGAAGGCAACTAAGAAGTAAAGCCCTCTCTTACAGAACCAAGGAAATATTGTACAATATTTTTATCATCCCAGACCTGTTCTAAGGTGCAGAAGAGTGGACCTTCTTCGATTGATTTTCAGTTCAGTTTGTATCGACGGAGTGTGGAGGAGGAGATTCAATGATTAATGATAATGTTATATTAAGGAAGGATAACACTTCTTTCCTAAATCTACCTCTGATTACACAAATCCACATCAAAATAGATCATGGATGCCAGATCGGATAAATATTCTGCAAACACTCTAACAGACGAGCAGAATCCTTATATTTAAGATCAGGGGCGGATCCAGGAATTCTGTTTGGGTATGGTCACGTTGGCCGAACCAGTAAAAAATATTTTTAAAAATAGATATACATAAAACTTGCATATCTAAAGGGTGTCCCATAGATATGGGCGTGTGTGCCAGGTCCCGTTCCCAGATGTGGTTCACTATTGGAATTTGGACGACCGGTATAAAATCGGCCGTCCAAAATCGGTGTGTGTGCAATTATCCTAGCCTAAGGTGGGGTCTTCCTAGCTGCGTTCTCCCTCAGGGTTGGATTCGAAGACTCTTCGGGACGGTGCGTTGTTGTCCATACGCTCCACGTGTCCCCAGCCATCTCAGCCGTTGTATTTTTAGCTTTTTGACCAGGTCAGCGTCGCTGTATAGCCCGTATAGTTCGTCATTGAATCTTCTTCTCCACACTCCATCGTCACACACTGGACCCAATATCACTCGAAGAATCTTTCTCTCAAAGCATCCCAGAAGGTTTTCATCCGCTTTTGACAGGGTCCATGCTTCTGCACCACTGAGCAGGATGATTAAAGTCTTATCTATATAATATCTCCTTGGTTCAGGGGGCTTTACTTCTTAGATGCCTTCGTAGCCCGAAGAAACAGCGATTGGCAAGAGTGATTCTTCGATTGATCTCTGAGCCGATGTAATTTTGCAAAGTGATAGTGGAGCGCAGGTAGACAAAGTCTTTAACTACTTCGAAGTTGTATCTGTCCATCGTGACGTTTTGTCCGAGTCGCCGATGTTGAGAGTTCTTTCTCGTTGACATAGCATATATTTCGTCTCCGCCTTCTCCCAATAATGTCAATATCATCAGCATAGGCAAGTAGTTGAACGGACTTTTGAAAAATTGTACCTCTTGTGTTGGCTAGTGAGTTTCGTACAATTGCCTCAAGAATAGGGTGACCAGATCCATGCCCACCAAAAAGAGGACACCTTCAAAAGTGTCAAATGAAAAATTGAAGAACAAAAAACAACCAATTTTTTAATTCACTAAAACAAACAAAAAGCATAAATTTTAAAAAATTCAAGAAAATAAATTAAAATAAAACTGAATTCTAACTTTAAGTATAAAATAAAAATAAAATAATGGCACTGATTAAATTAATAATATATATGCTTTTTTTCGGAAAAAATTCGGAGCAGCACATATATATCTAAAATTATATTTACAAAAAATAATTGATTTTACAATTTCGACTTTAAGTCTATTCCGTTCTTCAGTCCATTGGCTCGTTATCAAAGAAAGTATTCCCTCAAAATTAAACACCTTGAATGAATCTCTAATACCTTGAATGAATCTCTAATACATTTTTCCACGTTTAAGGCATCATTTTTATTTCCACATTTAACTACAAATTTTATGCCGTGTTCATACCAGAAAGATGCAGACAATGTCGGAATTAGTGTTGAATAAAAGTTTTGTTGTATTATTGTGGTGTCGAGAAATTCCGTAAATTGAGAAAACCCAAAAAGAGGACAAATTGCATATTTTTTCTAAAAGATACCGAACATTTTCTTTTTGAATAAAAAGAGGACATGTCCTCTTAAAAGAGGACGTCTGGTCAGCCTACTCAAGAACGATGTTAAAGAAAGTACATGATAGCGCGTCGCCTTGTCTCAAACCTTTTTTGACATCAAATGGCGCGGTGGTGTTCTTACCGGCTTTGAAGGAGCAGCGAGATTTCTCATCGTCATCGTCATCCTGCCCAGACGGACGAGTTTGGGGGGGATGCCAAAACTTGACATGGCTTTGTATAATTCGTCCCTATATACGCTATCATATCGACTTTAAAGTCAATAAATAGATGGTGTGTATCGATCTGAAATTCCTGGGTTTTTTCCAAGATCTGTCGGAGTGTGAAAATTTGGTCGATGGTTGACTTTCCTGGTCTAAAACCACACTGATATTGGGCCGATCAGGTTGTTGGCGAAAGGTTTTAGGCGTTCACACAATACAGAAGATCTTATACGCGACATTCAGGAATTCTTTTCAGTTATTTAATCTTTTTTTCTTTTTTTTCTCTGGAGTTTTCTGTATGGTCATGCTCATGACCCCCATGACCATACCCCTGGATCCGCCACTGTTTAAGATGGAAGAAGGCCTACATACTCCTTTGGTCCACACCTTAACTATATTATATTTTTATTTATTTTTTTTTTCTAAAATATGAATCAAAATTGTTAACGTGTAAACCAGGTATAGCTTGATTGAGCAGGGAAATCCCTCCTGCTCAAAGGTGTCATAGTATTAGTGTACTGCACATTGCAGCCAGGGATGTTAATGCTGAAGCCAAAAAAAGTAGCAAATTGTCTGAAAAAACGAAGTAGATTTACAAAAAAAGAAGCAGACATTTGGCGAAATGATCAAAATGGTAAAGTTAAGTCTTCAATGGGATAATGGGATCTATAGATGGATGTTTAGTGTGACAGAAGCACATAAATGATATTCTATAGTGCATTACATGACACATTTTTTTCCTGATATTTATATTTCGTTGATTTTTTTCGTCGTTTTTGATATATTTAGACTCAAATTGATCAATATTGTCTATTTTAAATGATATTTTGAACCATAAATAAACTATAAACTAAATAAAGTAGAAATTAGTTGCTACGTAGCAGATGAACAATAATTAAAAAATGAAGTAGATCTACTACATATGAAGTAAATTATCATCTCTGATTGCAGCTCGTCAAGTGAAAAAGACGTATTGAGTTAAGATCGCAGTTCGTATCTGATTTGCAAGGGCGTTTGACGAGTTCGCGCAGTGCACGTAAAAATTAAGTTCATAAAATATTGAACATTTGGAAATGGTCAAATCATACCCACTACTGAATACTGACCTACAACAAATTAAATTCTAGGTCAGTAGTCATTTTTCGGCTCGATAACCCCTTTCAAACTGTGTTTGTATAATAATTTGTAATTTTGTTATTAGCAGACGCAATCTATGTACCTGCCTGAATAATGAAAAGCGTAAGTGATAAACATTATTAAATGCCTCAGATAGAAAATGGATGACCAAGTTAATTGAAATTATTTTTACTGTATGATCATATAATGAATGATCATTTAACACCGTTTACTTTTTTTTATTTGCTATTACTATACTCGTTATCGGAGAATCTGGATCAATTGACGGATATGTATAGTAAACGTGTTAGCAGGAAATAATTAGGGAATCAGTTCATTTTCTGAATACAAATGAAGGATTCCTTGAACCAGAAAACAATTAGTGAAACTTTGGATATAAGGTCATGTACTTAGATTGTTTATTATATTACATATTGGTATATATGTAGATTATTTGGGCTCATTTGACTTGTTAAAGCTGACTTTAATGCTATCCAGCTGAAGCTAGATGGCGATACATTTAAAACAGTACGTCGAAAGAAAGATATAGAGAGGGGAGAAAAGAGTGGTCCATTTCAAACATTTGACTGGACTTAAGGGCTGCACGTGAAAATACCGGCAACATTTCGCGTAGTCTGAGAATATGTACTGAAATATGACATTACAGTACCGTTATATTTTGATCACATGCTCTTATAGTCATTATAAATAAATAAATTATAAATTATTTGATCTTAAGACCAACAGAATTTCAATAAATTAATACTGACATTCTGTAAATATCTGTTTTAAGATTGAAGTTAGGTGAAATTCTCTTTTAGGCGAGGATAATTATTTAGCGCGGCCTAATAAAGTATACAAATAGTAGTTAAAAAAATGTTAAGCATAGTCCGTTTCTTTCGGCATTCAAAATTGTCAGGTCTAGTTTCTGTTTCCGGATTTTCCTTGAACAGTCCTTATTTCGATTTTAGTACACTTTTGACACTGCTGGACATGGCCCACCGGCCGAACGACTTGGCGCAGACCATATATATGTACACCAAGAAATCTCGAAGATTTTGCGGGAACAAAGTATGCCTTATTAACGTAATCTAAGCACCGTTTGTCCAATTCATAAGAAAGAAGAATTTTCCTATCTCATAAAGAGGAACTGGGACGATTAGTCATTAGTGTCATATGAAAGGTATTTTTAGTTGTTCAAGTGAAGGCTTTGGTACTCAGTTGCCTTCTTAGCCCAAAGAGATAATATAATATAAAAACCGGCAATCAGATAGTTAGGCGTGATGTTCGACGCGAGGCTCACCTACAAATAGCACCTTCAAAACACGTGCGACAAAGTTGCTCGGGTGAGTGGTGCTTTGTCCAAAATAATGACGAAAATTTGAAGGACCAAAGAAGCAAAGGCAGATAATTCTGTCAAGAGTATGGTGTAATCCATTCACTCAGAAAAAGACGATCTAAAACCAAGAATATAAGTTCTATTTGAAGCCTATTCGTTGACGAAAGTATGGTAAACTCGGAAAATCTTATTCCAAGTACAGAAATCTTATTTTGAGCTCATTTGTAATTGGCTTAAAAATCTTACTTCAGTATTGTTTCGTGATATGTACTTTTAAGAATGTTCGTTCTTATTTTAAGAATACAAAGGCTACGATTTGGACCATTGTCAACCGTAGGTAGGTAAGAATAAAGCCAACTTAAAATGAGAAGGCACTTTAAGTACTGTTGCGCTTGTTCCAATCGTGAATAAGCTTAAAATAAGATTATTTTGTCCTTTATTTGGGTTTCAATGTAATCTTTTAAGATTGTTTCGGCTTATTTCAAGAACAAATAACTAACTCAAGATTTTGGCGAGCTTAATCTAGGAACATAAATTGCATTAGATTTAAATGCACTTATATGCAAAATATACAATCTCAAAACAATTTTTTTTGTTTCTAAATGAAGAATTAAAATTTGTTTTTAGTATAACGCTATTACATTAAGAATGGGTGTCATATTAAGATTTAGCAAGTAAGAATAAAAAAAATCTTAAAATAGGCCTGATCATACTAGATTTTAGCTTGCGATTTTTCTCTGAGTGTAGGTGAATAAATAGACTTTTGAAAGATCGTGCCTCTGGTGTTGGCGTTTGCAGAGGCGGACTAAGGGGCAGTGGCACCCAGGGCGGTAAAGCAAGCTTACACCCCTTAAAAATTTAAGAAAAAAAAAAACACGAACAAAGATTTTATTTAAAGGCGCTTTCGAGATTTTATTGCACTGAATGTTTCGATTAAATCATTAAAATCTATTTTTGTGAGCTCCTTTTCAATTGAAAGTATAGCCAGATTAGTTAACCTATTTTGGATCATTGTTGATCTTAGATAAGTCTTAATTAATTTTAATTTTGAAAAGCTTCTTTCACAAGATGCCACAGAGACACAAATTGTTAAATAAATTCTCATCGCCAATGACAAACTCGGTAACGAGTCTAAAAAGTCACAATTAACAATGAAGCTTAAAAATTCAAATGCTGACCAAATTTCAGCATCTTTTAAATTTATTTTTCCACCTACCATGTGACGCCGTTCAGCGATAGAAGTTGCGCTATCAGTTCTGGAAGTTGACAGCTCACTTTGCGAACTGATTAATCTACTGTTTAATGGTCGGATTATCAACTCCAAGTTGGGTGAGGTGTCCGCAAGAAGATCTGTAGAGGCACTCCGCAAGGTGGTGTTTTATCCCCGCATCCTTGGAATTTGGTGGTCAAGGAACTACTGATAATCCTGGAAGGTGAAGAATGCACGGCGATCGCTTGGGAAGATGATGTTGCTAAAGCTGTCTCAGAAAAGCACTTAAATACTCTAAAACTACAAAAAGCTTTAAACAAACTAGCTAGCTGGGCGAGTCGGTGTGGTTTAGGTGTGAACCCCCAGAAAACTGATCTGGTGCTATTCAGCATTAAATATACAATAACAATCGACCCCCCCTCATACTCAACGGTATCAGCCTAACTTTCTCTGACAACGTAAATTATTTGGGTCTTATCCTGGATGGGAAGTTAGTTGGAAACTTAACATCCAAGAAAGAGTCAAGAAGGCTACAGTAGCACTCTTCTTCTCTTGAAAAAAAGCCATTGGTAATAAATGGAGTCTACAACCTCGAATAACTCACCGGCTCTATATCTCAGTTATAAGACCGATACTTACCTATGGGTTAATAATTGTCTGAGGGACACCCTTTGTCAAAGCTTTTAAATAGCGACTATCTAAACAAGGTCCAGCGCACAGCCTGCATAAGCGGTGCACTACGCACAACTCCCTCTGCAGCACTGGACATATTGTTTCATCTATTACCCCTTGCTATTTTTTAGCAAGCAAATGGCGGCGAGTGCAGCCATTCGCCCTAAAGCTACCTCACAGTGGTCGAAGAAAGACTTTGGCCACGCCTCTATTATGAAGAACTTCGAAATCTCAACCGAAAATACTGACTACACCATCCCATCTCTAAATTTTGACAAGAAATGTCTCGTCCCCTGCAGAGCAATCTGGGATACTTTCCCAGAAGATGAATCAGTCCACTTCTACACTGACGGCTCAAAAATCAAACACGGAGTTGGTGGGGGTGTTTTCTCCGAAAGTCTGAATCTTAAGCTCTTCTTCCGTGTACCAAATTATTGTAGCGTGTTCCAGGCGGAATGAATGTCGATAAAAGAAGTATTATCTTGTCTCAAGAAAAACGTGATAACTCTAAAGCTATCTGCATATTTTCGGACAGCCAAGCAACCATCAAATCCTTGGATTCGCCATCGAGAGTGCAAATCTTAGGTGGACAAGTGGCACCATTTGTCTAGTGTCAAAACAAATTTGGCCTAAGCTGTATTTCTCTCAACAGATTTTATTTCCACTTCGATTTGGACTTTTGAAAATGACATAAAGTCCAAAACTCGTTTTATTGTTTTATTTGTGTTTTTATTTTGTGTAATAGTTATTTTGCTGTTACTGATGGCACGCCCTATTAGTCTGCCACCCGGGGCGGACACTAGGCCACTGGGCGTTTGAATTCTGCACTATTCTTGTTGAATACTTTTTTGAAATGGATGAGTTCTTTACCGACCTTGATGGACCAAGGTGCATTCTCCATCGTCAACCTTTAAAAACGACTCGTCTCTTGAAATGCTGTCATAGGCAACCTTCAAATCGATGTGAAGGTGGTGAGTATCGATTTCAATTTTCTAGGTTCTCTCCAAGATCTACCGTAGTGTGAATATTTAGTCGATAGTGGACTTTCCTGGGCCTGAAGGCAGATAAAAACCGATCAGGTTGCTGATGAACGGCCTTATGCTTTAAGATATTGTGGTCGATGTTAAGAAGACTTATACCTCTGTAGTTGGATTTGCTAGAAGACTATTATTTGGAGTACGACGTGGCGTCTGTATTTAAATATTTTCAAAGCAATAAAAGACACATTCTGAATTCTTGTCGTTTAAATTTGTTCTATAATTTTGCTAACTTTTAATTAGGCATCAGTATACAACGTTAGGTAGGAACATTACATAGTCAATCTTAGTTTATTTATAGTCAATAAGAAATGTTGCTTACAATCCAATTAATTGTAGATATTTTAGTAATAGTTAATCATATTTAAATAATTTTAATGAGATCAATGTAACATTCAATTTCTGAATGATTTCTTGTTTGCTCTTGCACATTATCACAGTGCCTTATTGAGGTAAACTTTACGATTCCTAATAAGTTGTATTGGTCTGTAGTTGTGAAGCAGAGGAACACCTCGATTATCAAATAAGGTCCAGAATCTTTTCAACTATACAAAATATAAAAGTTAGTCAAATAAAGGTCTTTAGTACAATTTCGAGAAACTCACGTATCTTATTTCAATTGGAACAATATCCGTAAAAACGAACCATGTAACGGCCTCAGAACATGGTGGAGTTGTAAGAGAACCTGTTAAGAACATTCCATTACATTCTCTTGTATCAATATATTTTTGGGTTTTCAAGACTTTACCTGAATACTTAAAGAACTGTTTAGTTTTCAAGTTGCCTAAAATAGATCTCATTGTAATCGGTCTATACAATTCTTGCGTTGATTGAGCTTTCGTCAAATTAACAAGGGCACCGAAAACTACATTTAATCCGCTGCCACCAACATTCCTATCCTTGAGTGAAACACTTTGTATAATATGTTGATATTGAATTTGGTCCTTACTTACCTGAGTTCCCTTAAATAATATACTCAAAACAGCTAAACCATCGGAGTTACTGGTGGCATTTTCTAAAGTTTCATACTTTACATTTTTGTGTACGATGTGCATTTCTAAATCGTATCTCTTGCCATTTATTATATGTTCCGAGCCTGGTTTCCGTGGAGGAGATCCCCAATGGAAATGAAAGCCGACCACTTCGTACACAGCATCTAGACCCCCACCAGAGATAGAAGGGTTATTTCCATCAATCGTTTTTGGAATGGATACCGAAACTAAATGAATAGTGATAACAAAAATTTAAAAGAAAACAGTTATGAGTATTGCAAAGCTACACACTAACCTGTATGCCCACTGTTAGTTGCTTCGACAGGCTGAGACACCGGAACATCATAGTATTGAAAGGACAACGAGGGTATGTTGACGCGATGAGCCTATATGAGAATAGGTAAACACAATTGATCTCTAAAAGTTTTTATAAAATTGAAAGTTATAGGTTTTCTTTCTTCTGCTCACAAATAAAATCTTAAATTGAATCAAAAATATAAGAGAAGGCTACAATTCGGGAGCTTCGATCCTGTTTATATTTTATTGTATCACAAAATCTTATAGCATAAGGGATAATTCAGAACGCACACTTGGATAGGACCTACAGGGGGCAGATTGGATTGCTAATCTATCGGATCGTTTAGGTTCGGAACCGTCTTTAGTTAGCTCGTTAGCCGTTTCATTTCCCGCGACACCTTCGTGGTTGGGAACCTAGCCAGTATTTAGAAGATACGCTTTTTTAAGAAAGCACTTACTTTTCCAGAGTGCAGGGCTATTGGAGATTGTCTGTAACCGGCACATTGGGGGTTCTTCAAAATCCATTGCATCGGATTGTCATAGCTGAATTCCTGCCCTGAAACATTATAAAACACTGTTGTTAATGTATAACTTTTCTGCCCGTTATTAAAAGAATGAACTTAAATTTAAAAATTTTAAATCGTTAAAATTAACGTTTAATATTCTTACATAATATTCCGTAACGTGTCATATTACGCATATTGCCTATGCAAGATCCACAAGCGCTAATTTGCTTATATTGTACCCTAAATTCTAAAAAGTTTCTAGATATTTGTATTTAGTTCTTCTATGTGGGTTTTGTCAAATAACCGATCATGTATCACCTGATTCTCTTTTAAACACGCCAGCGAACCAAATTGTTCTTCCAGAGAACTCGAAGCGAACGAAATGCAAATCGTCTGTTTTTCTGAGTTACTCTATTATTTTCAGGTGAAAAAGTTCAGGATATTGTAAATTAACATAAGTCAAAATTAAATAGGTATGTTGTTTGAAACAACAACGACTTATTATTTACAACCACCGCGGTTGAAACTTGCGGTACTTGGATCTACAACATTAATTCCTCATTCATCAGACCCTTTTAATTAATTGTCAATTTACCAATCGCCTTACACTTCGGCCAATTGTGCGATGTCCACTAATCCACCAATTGTTGAATGCAACAGAGCGGATTATAACCGTAATGCATTTTTATTGCTCACAAAGTTTTGTCGATATTAGCTTCATATTAAAAAATGTAATTATTGGCATTATACATAAATCATTGGGATCAACAGTGCTTACTATGCGTACATAATTTTGTATTTTATTTGGATTTTATGTGCGCGCATTCGCATTCACATTGAAATGTGTGTGCTTCATTTTTTGCGACTAAAAAGTTGCGCGATTGAAATGGCATGTGTGTTTCGGGCCTTACCCTAAACCAAATTATACCCTAAACATTGACATTTTTGTCACTGTTTGATTAAAATTGAAGCTAAATAACTAATATCATATTCAACCAAATACCAAATGACTTCCATAATTAAATTTTGATTTCTTTAAAAATATTTCGGAACGTCTTTTAAAATGAATTCTTCGGAATATTAAAATCCATAATAAACAAACCATCATCGATTTCATTTATATGTATACCTACGCAGCTCTCTAATATGAACAATTTAAACTTTCGTTAATATGGGTCATCATATAGTATAACCCTGAGTAGATTGAGTAGCTCATTCAAGAAGTAATAAAGACAAGAAAGCAAAGACTACAATAACAAAACTGATGATCTAAGCCTAAGGAAAACCATTAGCAAAATGCTTCATCAACATTCATTTGCAAATTGACAATCTAAAAGCTACACGCAATTATTTCAATAATTTCAAATTGAAGTAGAAAAATAACTAGCTATGTATTCACAAGTACGAGTATGCACTCGAGGATATGGTGGTGGAGGAATAAAGCGCGACGCTGACATCTTGTTTGAGAGAATCAACGAAGATCACAAAGCTTTGTAAATAAAATTCATAGTATCTAAAGATCTATGGTCTTGAATTGGTTATTAATAATTTTTTGCTGACATATATTAGCCAAATATAAACTAGGTAGTAGGTACTCGCATCATCAATTTATTAATCACCCTGAAAAACATAATACATGATTCTAAGTGGATATAAAGCCGAATAAATTACAAGCCAATTTAAATAAACTATTTATGTAATGTCGATCAGAGGACAACATTTTAAGTGGGAGTGGTTGATGGCTGAAGGCACAATTGTTATGCCATTAATATTGTCATCTAAACTCCAAACATGTGGACTACTGTGTGAGGGATCCCCGGAAAACACACAAATTACATCTTAAGGTTTTTTTTCTCTTGCGCCACCTCTCGCGAACGTCTCACAAACATCCGAGAGTATGACTGTCCTGAAAAAGCTTCTCAATTCAGCCGTTCGGATAAAATTGTAGGTCCCTTCAATTCGCCCCAAAAATAGAAACTCGCACAAAACGAATGGTTGCGAGAAGCTAGGCCTTGGGTGTCTACCGCCTGTTGCGCCACCTAACTAAACTCCAAACATACATGTAGACAAATAAGGTGACGTGAAATAGCACCATGAAAAAAATGGAAATAATGCCCATAATGCCAAATAAGACCACATCCAAGAATGGAAATAAAACCATAATAATTTTATGAATAAAAATGTATGACATTACATATTTCACAGGCAACTTAGAGATATAGTGACCATACGTCCCGCTTTTGGCGGGACAGTCCCGGTTTTTAAGTCTCTGTCCCGCGTCCATAGCCGTCTCGCTAAATGTGCCGCTTTTTTTAATTTGAAAAAAAAAAACTGTGTAGGTATCTTCAATTCTTAAAATTAAGCCTATATAAATACCAGTTTACATATTTGTGCATGCAAATTAGTGCATATAAAACAAACGTAAGACCCGTTAAATGAAGAAAATGCATGTACATAATGTATGTTAAATAAATTGTAAATTGTCTGTTTAGCTTGTAGTCTATCATTTTGAAATCGAAAATAAAATAATTTACTAAGAAAAGTTTATTGGGTGGATAGTTGAAGGTATTGTATAGGTAATTATAAAACAAATTATTAATTCTTCATTATACATAAATAGAATGGCATCCACTGTCTTCAACAACAGCAAACGAAAAAATGTTATAAATTGAATATATTTTGTGTCTTCCTGGGACTAATGCGGACATACAAATTTTTATGTATTCTTGACTATTAAAAAAACTGTCTGTCGAAACTGTAAAGGCAATATTCGTTTTAAAAATACAGTAGGTAGGTACAAAAATTATCATCATTTTTATGAAAAAAATAAAAATAATTGGCGATTATCGCCGTTTAGCTCTTTTTTCATAAAAGCTTAGGAGAACTCATAATAAAAAAATTAGTAAAATGACACTCACAAAAAAAAAACATCTATAAAAAAAGCTGAAAACCCACAAAGAATAACTAATCCGCCAACCAAAATAATTTATAAACATGGGAAATAAAAATTCGGTAATTTGTATGGCCTATTTTTGGCAAAATCCTTTGATTTTTTTTTTATGAATTTGGTGATGTCAAATGTCATTTATGACACAACCGATAGCACTTTTTGAAAATATTTGAAGCAATGATAATTTGGTTGCACAGTTTTTATCGGGCCTAAAAAATAAGCCGCGATAGTTATCCAGGCGAACGAAATCTACGTAGAATTAGGTTTTATATGAAATTATTTTGCCTAATTTGAAAACGCCTAATCTATACATATAATATGTAATAAAATTCTTCAAGAAATCCATTCCGCATCCAAATATAAAATCATCATAGCGTAAAGGATACAGTAGTTGGCACCCATAAGGAAATTTAGACTTTAAATAAGCGTATAATTGGTATTTTAAATGAGATTTTCATATGGTATACATTTAAAAATATATTGCTAAACGAATTCTCTTTTTACTAAAAATTTACTTTTTGAGTTATGAGGAGTTTGCTGTTAAATGGTTTATAAAAACTGTCTCTCAAAAACTACAGTAGTTGGCGTTAGTTACGGAAATTTGAAATTAATAAAAATTAAATTAATAAAAAATGCGACACTTTGATAAAAATATATAAATGCATTTCTCTGTCTATTCCAACCGGGTTTCTTAAAAATGGCACCAAGTCGAAATTGAATAGCTGATCTTGATATGCCGCAAACTTCCGAAGGTCTTTTCTTTGAAATCCGTCCGCTTTTTTCTGCCGAAAGAGCTGGTTGAAACCGATCCGCATCATAAGCTTTCTGCTTTTTAGGCATTTTTAAAAATCTGAAACAAATAACCTTCGTATACTACAGTTATTTTCACCATGAAAAAAATCAGTCATTGGCAGTGCCAACGACTATAGTCTCATATGAACCAGTTATTGGCACCCCTGCCTATAATTGAATCTATTGTTTTTTTATAATACAGTTATTGGTACATACCACTTTTATATTAGCGAATAATTTGAATATATAAACTTAAATAAAAAATATTTAATATTTAGCCACTTGAAATAGCTAAAGTTTTTGTATGTACTTATTTCAGAATTTGAGAAAAAATCTATACTAAAAATATTATTAAAATACACAAGATTTCACACAAAATAAAAATATTTCACTTTTAAAAGAGTGCCAAGTGCCAACTACTGTATCCGTTACGCTAATTGTAATTAAATCTGTTTATACCCGGTACCACACTGTGGTGAGGGTATATTCACTTTGTCATTCCATTTGTAACGCCCATAAGGAGGCGTTGTAGGTATGACAAACTATATATATTATTGATCAGCATCACTTTCTTAGTCGATCTAGCGATGTCCGTCTGTCTGTCCGTCTGTCCGTCTGTCCGTCTGTCTGTCCGTCTGTCCGTCTGTCTGTCCGCACGATTACGGCCGTAATTTAAGAGCTATCGACTTGAAATTTGGTACGTAAGCTTTTATCCACCAGACTGAGGCTAAGTTCGAAGATGAGCAAGATCGGATGAAAACTACTACTACCTCCCATACAAAAATATCAGATTTATATAGCTTTTTATGTTAAAAATTAAATTTAAATAGCTACAGTAAAGATAGCAAGTTTAAACTTTGCACATATTGTTTTAATAATATTTAAAAATTTTTGACAAAAAATGAGCTTGGTCGAATAAAAAGTACCCATACCTCCCATACAAATATATAATTTTTTAATACTAAAATATTTTTTTTATTTTATATTAATATAGTACCGGGTATTTGAGCTTCGGCATAGTCGAAGATAATTGTCTAACTGGTTTTTTTTTAACTCAGAATTTCGACTCCCTGCGAAGGTTTGAAAATGTGTCCCGCTTTTGTTTCAAATAAATCTGGTCACTATACTTAGAGAATTTGCGAAAATAAAAGATAAAAATTCGAGAAAATTTTTTAATTTTATCATTCGAAATTCGCTGGAATAACTTTTATTTTCCCAAATTATCTTAAACTTAAAGTGACCTCAGTTCCCCAAATAATTTGTATTTTTAGCAATCAATAATTTAATAAAATAAAAATTCCCGCAGGGTCAACATATCAACTCCATTGGGACTCAGTTTGCTCCTAACACGAAATAAGGCCCACTGGTCTTATTTGGCAGCAGTCATTTTAATAAGACCATACGACTCATGTGGTGTTATTTCCACTTTAAATTGGATATAAGGCCACATGTGGTCCTATTTCCACTTTAAATTGGATATAAGGCCACATGTGGTCCTATTTCGTAGGGCGCTATTTCACGTCACCGACAACTAAGTAGCGTAGGAATTTTCCCATTTCCGTATCATTAAAGGAATACAATTATGCAAATAATCACATTTGGTGGTATGTACTTGCATAAATGCAGTTAACGAACGAATATGGTTGTCAGAAGTCCAAATCGTTAGAGCTGTTTTTGAAAAAAATCTAACTACTAGAGAGGGGCTTAAGTGAGAATAAATATGGTAATTCGAAAATTATTGTGCATAGCTAGTTCCCAACTAATTTGATCGAATTTTTGTGCGAAAAAATATGTCGCTTTCGGACGCTTAGTGGTTATAGCTTTTATTTAAGTTGACTATAGTTTTATTTGGTCTAGGGTTTTCGAATGCAACTGACTAAATCCAATAAAAAAAATGTATCTAGATCCAGAAAAAGGTGCGTATGTACTCGCATGTAGAGGAGAGGAGGATTTTATATCAAAATTTGTGGCAGAAATCGGAGAGGCGCGGCGCCCTGAAGCTGGTGGTCTATTTACAATATTAGCTTGTGGTATAATACGTGAACTGAAAAATTAGTCACAAGACCAGTCTTAGCCAATATCTATCTCAGATTTAGTATCCCGGCCTTTTCTTATATATAAAAGATTTTTTTTCTGACTGATTGGTGATCAACGCCCAGCCCAAACGGTAAGAGATAGGCAGCCGACATTCTGAACCAATTGGAGATTAAATTTTGTATGGGAAAATTCGTATTTTTCATCCGATCGACTTCAAACTCGGTTTGTGTACTCTATATAAAAAATAGAGAAAACCTATTTCTCAGATTTTGGAAATTCTGCTTGAAGCCCGAATTATTAGCAACGGGAAAGGGGAATTCAGTTTGTATAGGAATATATTTGGTCATCCTAAAGAGCGTATTGTCGTTTATAACAAAAGGAAGAAATAAACAAACCGCGTAATAATTGGAAAAATCCTAAACGAAAAACGTTGGCGCGTAAAAGAACAGAACGAACTGGTGAATAGAGATAAATTGCACTGGCGAAAATTGGAAACAATAAGATCAAGTATAATCGTTCAGATAACTAGAGCAGCTGAAACATGTAATGGAAATAAAACAGGGAACATCACCCATCATTCCATCGGTGATGGGAAAACAAAATCAAAATTAATAGTTACTCCGAATCCCGAGCAATGGATGGAACTTTTGCACAACAGAAACGATTAGTACTAGTACAACTCGAATGTGGTTATCAATGGGGTTAGAAACTTCCTTCGCCTTTCAGCCAAACAAACAGTTTACTAGTACAAATACGCTTTTGTGTGATCTAGGAGCAGTTATTATTATAGGAATAGGAATCCACTCCTATTTTTAAAACAATCCTTTGAGAACGATATAAAATTGCACATCATCATCACTTTACTAGATTTTCGTAAATTCGTTCTTAATGTATTTACATATACATTCGCATTTTATTGCTCTTCGTTCATAATTTTAAACGAAGCATGTTTCAACAGTAATTCTTAGCGGCCTATGAAAATGTTCATCCGTCAAACTAAATGCAAATGAGAAATCAACTCTATCTGTCTGTTTGTTACCATTTTCACGACTAAACCTCTGAACCTAATAACCATTTTCAGTCTCCAGGCTAACTTTTACGAAGTCACAATAGCGAACATTTTAATTTTATATGAATTGTGACCGTTCAAATATTTAAGTTCAAAGCTGAATATTTATAAGGAAAGAGAGTGGAGAAAGGTTTTTGTCAAAATCAATAAATAAATATATGGCGCAACAAGTCCGTATAGGCACCCTTGGCCCAGCTTCAAGCAACCATTCGTTTCTGAGAGTTTTTATTTTTTTTGGGACGAATGGAAGGGACCTACAATTGTATACCGAGTCCGAACCGCTGAATTGAGAAGTTCTTCTATTACATTTATACTCTTGGGTGGGTAAAAAGTAGTTTATATTTCTCGAGTCTATATTTGGGAGGTAAAGTTGTACAATTCGGACTTTCGGAGTATTGATGTGCAATTTTATAATAGACAAGAACATATTTAAGCCTAGTCCTGGGCATGGGCAAAGCCGTTCGGACATAGCTAATACATTTTTTAGGTGAATTATCTAAAACAAAAAATCCCATATTCCAATAATAATATAATCTAATTCAAGTCTCTATGCTCTTAATGACAAAATGTAGAAATAAAATGAAACATTTTAGGAGGTTGTAGACGTTTTAAAAATAAGACAAAGGGTCATTTCATCACTCATCAGTCATCACACATGAATTAATAATAATTAGAATATTGACAAAACTGACACTTAATTCACTTTAGTCACTGATGGTGAAACAACTAGACATACCTTTTAAGGTACAACGTAACCAGTATTTGCTGCAACAATGGTTTAGTCAATCATTTATAGGTACATATATATGTACATATACGTGGACGCAGTAGCGCAGTGGTTAGTGTGCTGGACTACTGTACGAGGGATCCCAGGTTCGATCCCCGGAAGAACACAAATGACATCTTAAGGTTTTTTTTTCTACTGCGCCACCTCTCGCGAACGTCTGACAAACATCCGAGAGTATGACTGTCCTGAAAAAGCTTCTTAATTCAGCCGTTCGGACTCGGCATAAAATTGTAGGTCCCTTCCATTCGGTCCAAAAATAGAAACTCACACAAAACGAATGGTTGCGAGAAGCTAGGACTTGGGTATCTACCGCCTGTTGCGCCGCCTATTTATTTATTTTTTATATACATAATAACAAAAACATAAACAAAACCTAAATCAAATGCAAATCAATTATTTTAACCCAATCTACTACACTTTAAACAATATTCGTAGGTACACGCAATTCATCCAATCAATTTAATCAGCTCAATTGTAAACAAATAAAGTCATAAATAAATAAAATTGTGTGACGAAAAATGCAAGTTATGGTTTAACTGCTCTTAAGCATAATTTCTTCACATGGTATTAGATATTGTGTTCACTGTCATAAAACCTTTAATATTCTCACTAATAACATTTTGTTCTGTTAGCCATATATGCTCGTTGCTCGTACATCACTGATTGTAGAACGCTTGAGGGCGATGCTTCGACATGACATTTTTCTAACGGTTACTGAGTTGTCAACAAAAAACATGCTCACTTAAATTTGCTAAAATCTGCGAAAGTCGCTTTAAAGACTAAAAATGTTCACACAATAATGCAACTATTACAATTATTAATGTTAAATTTTAAAATTAAAATAAATCTAATCAACACTAATGGCAACCATTAAACTCCGAATAGTTTCAACCAAAACAAAATTAAAAATATTAAAAACAACAACTACCTGCTAGTGGCAAGAGAAAGAACCAAGTACGCAAGAATTTAAAAGCGATCATGGTACTGCGCGATCAGCAAATTTCCACTGATCTTTTTAAGCGACACACACCAAATGTTGTAGCCGCAACAACGATTTTGTCTTTTATATGTATACAAGTTTCACAAAAGTTGGACACAGATGCTCGCCTAGGAATAGGGTATATTATGTGCACGTAAAAGCACGGCTTGAAATTAAGTTTAGGCTATTTTTTACCAGAAACTATAAGTGGTGAAAGAATTAATTTTAAATTAGTTAACTGAGCAGATAGCAATTTTTATGTTAGAGCTTAATTTGGCGGTGTACCTACTGTATAAGCTGTATAATTAATTGCCATAAATTGATAATTTTATTAATTGTACAAAACGTTAAGTTTTAAATGGTGAACGAAAAAGAAAATACTTGAAAGTCATTCACAGAGTATGATAAGCTATTCGGGTATGACAGCTGTAAGTTCTTGTGGCATCCCTTGAAAAATTCGTAAAAGAGAGCGGTTTTGAGAGAGTAAGATATTATTCCGCCCAGGCCCACTGAGAATCTTACTAGTTTTTACTCAACAATTTTTTTTGAAATTAAAATAATGTTGCGTCTTGTGATACCACATGAATCTTAAAGAAGTTTCGTCCTACTGGTTGAATCAGTTTGAGCTTCTAATGAAGCGTAGGAGACTACGAATAACTTTGTTAGATCGTTTAGATCGTTTTCGGGAGAGAGCCGGACAAGTTCGGAGAAAGTGATGAATGGTCTCCTCCTCCTCCTCTTGGTATAAACAACTTCTACAAAAATCTTTTGAGAATACGTCAAGCCTTGTTGCATGCCTGTGGCGCTGATAAAGAAATGGGCTACAAATTTGAATTTGAAATTGAAAAAATGTGCACGACTGGGTCGCACGAAACTTTCTCGTTTATTTCGAATCTCGCAGAGTTTCAGTGTCATTTCAGCAAATTTTACGCTTAAAATCATACCCATTCAAGATGTACTGGTTTAGTAACTGAACCCTTGTTAATTTAAAACGTAATACATACTACATAAACATACTTTAACTACAAAAACTTTATTACATACTTTTAAATTTCACCCCGAACTGACACTTGAAGGGGGCAAGTAGGCGATGAATTTCGAATTATATTGTCAATCAGTGGCAATACTGAAGTTTTGGGCTTTGCAAAAATATATCAGGAATCGGGATTTGGGTCATCTTTGAAAAATATTTATAAAACGTTTTAAAAATAAGTCAAAAGGGTAATCTCATCAGTCATCACACATGAAAAGTAAATTAATAATAATTAAAATATTGACAAAACAGACACTTAATTAACTTTAGTCACTGATGGTGAAACAACTAGACATACCTTTTTAAGGTACAACTTAACCAGATTCGCTGCAACAATGGTTTAGTCAATCATTAGGTACATATGTATATACATATAACATAAATACAAACAAAACCTTCTAAATCAGATCGGGATTTGGGTCATCTTTGAGAAATATTTATAAAACGGCTATATTTGAGTTTTCTGAGAAAAAGTAAGTAGTACGTGATCATGTTTAGAATGCTTATGTTGTCTTAAATATGTATTTTGATGTATTTATGCTGACAAATGTTACAACTTTGGATTCGAAAAGCACTGTTATTAAACTGTTTTGGTTTTCGCGATATGAGCAGTTTTTAAAGAACCATTTTTAGCGATTGGGCTGGAAATCGAAGTACCTACGCATTCATGGTTCAAAACACACTGTTTTGCAACTATTTAGCTCAAAACTGGTCAAATGGTATTACTACGGATTTAAGCATTACCTGCCATTTACATTTTTATCATAATCGAAAATGGTGTTTTTGAGATACGAACAGCTTTTTAAAGTACTATTATTAGGGATTTGGGTGGATATCAAAGCAGTCTTTTTAGTCTTTTTAGAGAAAAACTGAGTTTGCTATCAAGAATCAAGTTAAGAATGACAATAGTACCTTAAAAGTTTTAAACGTTTTTGTTTAAATGGACTTTTTAGCGAAAAACTGGGTGTGCAGTCATGTTAAGCATGCCTACATTAACTCAACTATCAATTTTGATTCAAATCGTTAGAGCCATTTTTGAAAAAATCTAAATTGTTTAATCTATATAAAAATTGAGCCCTAAAATGTTTGTCGTCGATTCACGCCTTAACGCATTTACCGTTTTTAACCAAACTTTCACACATCTTTGGTATTGGTTCACATACAGTTTTTGTGAAGTTTGGACAAAATTGGACAAAGGGGCGTGGCAACTTCCATACGAAAAAAAACATTCAAAACCGTATATCTAGAAAACCACCAAATCGATTGAGCTCAAACTTACAGATAATTATAGGTATTGGTGCCCTGGAGTGCTCCTGTGAAGATTGGTCAAAATTGGACAAAGGGCGTGGCACCTCCCATACAAAAAAATTATTTAAAATCGTATTTCTCGAAAACCACTAAATCGATTGAGCTCAAACTTACAGATAGTCTTAGTTATTGGTCCTGGAGTGCTCCTGTGAAGATTGATCAAAATTGGAGAAAGGGGTGTGGCACCTCCCTTACAAAAAAACATTCAAAATCTTATACCTCCTATACAAAAAACATCTTCTATGAGGTGAAATTCGATGACGTTATATCTCGATAACCGCTGGGCCGATTTTCATCATTCTTTTTATATTTTGTTCGTATTGCTGTATTTCAGGTATAGGCAGAAAGAAAATTCCACCAAATAAGACCTAAGCAATACAATTCCTGTGCACGGGCAAAGCCGGGCGGGTACAGCTAGTATTTCGTAAAATTTTTATATGGGAAGTACCGTTAATATTAGGGCTAGCATGAAAAAAAACATGCCTCCTAGCGGGAAGCCCAGAAACTCTAAATTCAAAGTTTGAAACAAATCCGTCCAAGCGTTTAGAGTCCCAGATCAAAATCTCGAGTTCGAAATTGTGTACGAAAACAATATCTATCTCTTACTACGTATACGAGAAAGTTAAAAATGTAATCTATTATACATTATATTATGTAATAAAACTAGCTATAGATTTTTTCTTTGTTCCACTATCACGTAAGAACTACTAACCCGATTGGTATGGTCTTTTTGAAAAAGGTAGGCCTTAACATTGGGAGTATAATAGGATTTATTTAGTTAAAATTGGACAAAGGGGCGTATTACCGCCCATATACAAAGAAAAAACATTCAAAATCTTATATCTCGAAAACCGCCGAATCGATTGAGTTGAAACTTACAGACAATCCAAGGTATTAGCCCAGGAGTGTTGATGTGAAGATTGGTCAAAATTGGACGAAGGGGCGTGGCACCGCCCATACAAAAAACATCTTCTATGGGGTGAAACTCGATGACGTTATAACTCGATAACCGCTGGTCCGATTTTCATGATTTTTGTTTTTTTGTTTTGTTCGTATTGCTGTATTTCAGGTTTACGCAAAATAAAATTCCAGAAAATCGGTTTATTCCCATTTTTTGCATTTTACGAAATATGCATACAATTTATGTGCCCGGGCCACAAACAAGAGATAATATTTATCTTCTTCTCGATTTTCTAGAATTTTCTTTTGCGCCGGCCGGGCGGGTACAGCTAATTAGAAATGATTGAAGTAGAGAGTAGATTTCTGAAATTTGTGAATAGGGTTTTAGCTAATTTTTTTAGAGATAAATTGGAGAGTAGCTAAAAGTTAGTTTCGCTGCATGCTTAGCTTAAGGAGTGATATTTCCAATTTTAAACTCCAGAGTACAATAGATATCACAATTGATCGTATGCACATACCAGTTGTTATCCATTAACAAATCAGCTAGTATTTACCTTACTTTTTTATCTAACTTATTGTCTAAAATACAATGAACAACGAATGATGTCAAAGTCAAATACTTTCGCGAGAAACAGAGGATTATCTAATTTTCCGTTGTCGGTATCGGTTTCGGTAGATACATACATATTTAAAATAATTATAGGTAGGTATTTTATCACACTGAGGGTCCATTATAATTTTTGTTCTCATTTAGTTTCTATTCTGTAACAAGTATCTTTTTTGAATATCTATTACATAAGACGTAATTATTGCGATTTGCGATAATGTCGATCCTAAGACATTATTCATGATATCCCTTCAATAACAAATTCTGCACACCCAGGGTCTCGTTTTTTTAAAGTAAATAATTACCTCAGGGTTCATTACGGGGGTAGATTCAACCATTACCATTATGTAACAACTTTTGTCAGTTTTGCCATTATCGAATTATTTTTTGCCGAACTTTGCTAAATATGCACCAAATTTGATGACCTAATTATAACCTGTGGCAATGGCGCCCAATAATTTATTGTTTGACTGGTTAAATAGTACTGTTTTTCGTTTGTATACATACAATCAGTAAAAGCATAATTGAAACGAGGTTTTTGCTTTTTTTATGACAAATATTCAATTTTGTACATTTTGGCGCAACCTGTAACATTTGATGATATAACCCTGTAACATTTGATGCATGAGTGGTAGCAGTAGTGCAATAGTATGAACGTATTAAGCAACAAAAAAACAAACAATTCTAGTTCTACATAATGGTAGCTACATATTTCTATATGGTTAAATTTCTTAAATTTAATAGAGAAAAGAAAAGAAATCTGTTGTACTTACTTATAGGTACACTGAACCAAATTTGGTAGTGATATTGACAAAAAAGTACGTAGACTTGAAGAAATGGTGATCAATATAAGGTCAACACCTCCTGTCCGTTGTTTTGACAAATATTTTGTTTTATTTAAAAAATATTGTCACTTTGAAGAAAGTTTCATCAAAACTAGTGTTCTTCAATTTAAAAAAATATTCTTCAAATTGAAAAAACATTCTTCAATTCGACGCATTGTGCATTATGAATCAACGAAATTTTCTTCATTTTTACGTATTCTCTTCTTTAAATTGAAAATCAATTCTTCATTTCAACAATTCACTTTATTCATATTAAATAAATATTCTTCAATTTGAATCATCGATTTTCTTCAAAATAACATATTTATTCATCATTGTGACACATCTATTTCTCAAAAATGATGATAAACAAAACAACAAAAAAAAAACATTTTTTTAAGGTCAAAAACATTTTTTTCTTTTATTATCATTAGGTATATAATACAATTGAAAGTTTTATTTTAACTTACATTTTTATAAGTGATTTAACTTAAATATGTTTTTTTTCTTTATTGGACTTGACTTGATGAAAGCAGGTTTGGGTACAGGTCCTAGCTAAATTTGGAAAAATTAAAGAAATCGATTAAAGTTTGTTTAGTTATGTCATTTAGAAATACAACGACTTACTTACCGCCCAGTTATGATGATCATTGGCTGATTATTTGCCTTGATGCATCTATTCCGCACATTTCCCTCGGTTTATCGAACTAGGAAAGCATGTTGGCTTTGGGGAAAAAAATATAATAAAAAGTGAACGTTTTTTCTAAACTCATTAACTGCGATTATATTTTTTTCTAGAAAGGAAGTGATGAAAAATATTTATTTTACTTACGTTTTTCTTATACGAGTCTGTTTGTGAAGTTTGCTCAGTTGCCTCACTTTAATTTATAATTTCCTTGACACGACTTCACTTTGTCACACTTTCAAGAATAAAAGATATCACTTCGAACGCAATATTGCACAATAAAATGAAACTTCTTTAAATTGACGAATTTCTTCAATTTGAAGAAAAAAACGATGAAAAATCTAAAAATTTGTTATGAAAAATTGTTGATTTGAAGAACTGATTCTTCAAAAATTAATAAAATATTTTCTTCAATATCACCTACGGGATTTAGTTCCGTCAACGACTTCATTTTGTCAATATGACGAAATTTCATTCGTTTGAATAAAATACTAAATCGGACAGCTGTTGAAGAAATTTTATTCATTTTGAATATTAAATTTTCAATAAAACGAAAACTTTGATGAAAAATTGTCGATTCGAATAATAAATTCTTCAAAGATTGACAAAATATTTTCGTCAATATGACCTACGCGATTTGGTTCAGTGTACAAATATTAATTTTTCTAAGATAGATGGTAATGCTTCCGCAGCATCTCATTACATATTTGAAAGTCGGGATACTCGTGACTACTGAAAAACGTCACCTTTAAGCTTGTAGCATTTCAACAGCAAAATCGAAATTAGGGCCCCTATTGTGTAAGTAAGGCAACGACAACTACAGTTGCGTTGTCTCTTGGTTGTATGTAATTCAAAACTCGTTATTGTCCGTATTGTCATACACAACTTTGATAGAAAAGTTGTCTGTCAAAACACAACAAAGATGGCGGTGGTGGTTGTCTATAAGTTGTTAGTTAATTTTGGGTTGTGTGAAAGTTGAGTTGAATTGAAGACGAGTTGTGTTTTATAATAGGTGCATAGGTCTTAGGTAGTTGTGAATATAGCTGTCGCCATAAATTTTAGCTGCTCTCCAATATTTCTCTTCAAACATTATCTAAAATCCGAGCTAAATTTTGACATGTAGGTAGTGCGCGATAAGTGTTACAGAAAACAACTGTTCTTTAAAAATAACTTCCTTCAAAAATTCATCGACTCCAGAAACTTTTCCTTTTTCGTTGTTGCGTTTTATTTTTTTCATTCTAACAATAATTGATCACAAAAATTTTGTACTTTTAAGGGATTCCTCGTCGATGTATTCATTGTAAAAACTAAAAACTCATTCTTTTTTACTTTTCTACGACACAAAAGCCAAAAAAAAAAACACGATCTGTAAACATTTTTAGCTTGAGAAAATGTGCCGAACCATTAATGGACGCTCTAAATTTTGACAAGTAGCTAAATGAAGTAAAGTCTGAAAGAAAAAATTGATTTTCAGCTAGTGCTGCGTACCGCTCGGCTAAAAGAATTTGCTTTTCGTGGGATATAAAATTAAGCACGAGCAGTGTCCGAAGCTATTACAATATTAATGTTTGTTGTATTAGTATACAGTACAGTTTGCCAGTAGTATAAGTAAGAAAACAGTCAACTTAAGTAAATTTTATATAATTTAAGCATAAAAATATTTTCAGTCAATGATTACTAATACAATTTGTAAACAATTTACCTAAAAGAGACCAATAATATATCGTGTGTATCAAATGTTTCTGCTCGAGATCCACTTCATCTTTATATCCAGCGACTTTTGCTGAAGTAAACTTTTCGATCATTAGTGTCCTGTATTGGCCTGTAGTTGTCTACCAAAGGCAGTCCTCGGGAGTCTTCTATGGCCCAGAATCGTTCCAACTAAATTCGGATACACAAAAAATATTATGATATTGAACAGTTTAATTTAATAAAATTGTAATGACTTACATTTTCATATTCAATTTTGAAAGGGTTCATAAACACAAACCAAGTGACGGACTCCGAACAATTAGGAGTTGTCAAAGACCCTATTAATAAATATTATACATTTTATTACATTATTATACATTTTTTGCTTTCTTAATTCTTTTTCTAGATATTTTTACCTTGATATTTAAAAAAAGCCTTATTTCTCAAGCTGCCTGAAATTGAATGCATTGTGATCGGTGCACTCAAAACTTGCGCCGACCGATACTCTGTTAAGTTCGGCAAGGCGTTGTAAACCACATTTAATCCAGACTTGGTAGCTGTATCCTATATATAAGGGGGGAATACCTTCGGTATTAGTTTCTAACTGTGTTTTTTGTAAATGATTTTAACACATACAGAACCTTCGAACAATAGTCCCAAAACAACGAGACCATCAGCATTTTCAGTGGCTTCTAAGAGGGTCGGATACTTTACATTCCTGTGTACGATGTGCAATTCCATGTCGAGTCTAATATCATTTATAGTATGTTCTGATCCTGGTGGTTCGATAGGAGATCCCCAATGGAAATGAAAGCCTTCTACTTCGTAGACAGAATTTAACCCACCGCCAGAAATGGAGGCTTTCTCACCCAAAGCCGTTTTTGGAACGCTAATTGAAACTAAAAAAATATCAATATTCAAACATGTACTAAGGATGTTATGTCTGCTGTACAGTGTCCTATCCGGTAGGCTTGACTACGCTCCTGACAGCTCTTTAGTCACACATGGTATTACGGGAGGGGTAGAAAACTCCGCCCGAAAGCGAGATGTGCTCTAAAAGTTAAATACTTTGTTTGAGTCAAAATTATATACTTACTTGAATGACCATTGTTAACCGCTTCAACCGAATTTATGGGAGTAAAATAGTACAGGAATTTTAGTGGAGGTATGTTGTCGCGCAATGCCTGGGAAAAAAATTGTAAAAGTTTTTTATTCTTCTATTTGGGTGTTTATAGGTTAGCGTTAGCCGACAAAAATAGGTCTGTCTGGAAAGGATTGTGAAAATGGCAGTAGTGGGGATGAATTCTCTCACAGAGATAATAGGTCTGTTCCTTTACTTTTGTAGTAAAAATAGAAAAGACTGTCAAAATGGCAGTGGTGGGGATGAAGTCTCTCTCAAAGAGAAATACTTACGAAAACGTTAGGGAATAGGGAATGCTTTTGTAGTAACTATGAAAATTGATACCATTTCATACCAATTTGTTTCTTATATCGCAGGAAATCAGAAGACAAAAAATGCAAATAGTCGTTACACGCGTTTCAAATCAAATTTCAAATTAACTGTCGATTTTCAGGCGACTGACAGTTGTTTCAATAATTCTTACTCAAAGAAATTTGTTGGGTAAAAACTAGTAAGATTCCCATTGGAGGGGTAAAATCTTGCTCTCTCGATGCCGCTCTCTTTTCAGAATTTTTCAAGTTAAAGAACGACATTGAGTAAAAATTCGTAAGATTTAAAAGTAAAGGAACAGACCTAGCTTTCGAGAATGGTAAAGAATGCTTATGTAGTAACTAATCTATGGAAAATTACAGATAGATAGATTTTGTTTTTCCATAAATGACAGTTTTGTATGCGATATGATATTTTTGTTCTTCAATTATTGGGTTGTGATGGGCTTTAGTTTCTGTCTTTATCATATTTGTGCCAATAGAAAGAGACTATGCTATTGTCGAAACGATATCACTCGATCGTTTTCATTTTACGTGATCTAACCCAGGGGCTCAGTGGTTAGTGTGCTGAACTACAATTTGTGAGAGGGGTTGTAGGTAGGTTCTATTATATTAACTCAAATAAACATAATATTAAATGTACTCACTGTTTCTTCAGATAAGTTTATTGGACTCTGCCTCTCGCCGTTACAATATTGTGGAAAATCGACAGCCCATTGTGCGGGATCGTCATAGTTGTAATCTTGTGCTGAAACGCCACAAAAAACTATTTTTAAGGCATAATTTGCTGTCCTTGTTTAATAGTACACTCATAAATAAAGTAATATAATTTTTGATAGACGAAGAAAATAGTTTTGAAAATATGTAATGAATCATTAGAGCAGAACATTCTCCAATGTCATCGACATCGACTCGATGGTGAAAATTGATATAGTCATTCCTGTATTAATAAAGGCAATACATATTAAAGCTATCAACCGGATACACAGCAGTTACGTCAACAATTTTTGTATGCTATCTGTCGTCTGCTAGCTAACTAACAAGTGCAAATTTGTTTATTTATGGAGGACAATGTGAACGAAGACAAGACAAGAGAACGAATTTCTAAATGAATATTCGAAAATCTTAACATTATGTTTCTTTGGTCGCATTAATTCGCGAGATGCTTGATTTTTCGAAGTAAAATTAGTATTGAAAAATAATACTAAGTGATTGATTTTAATAGACTTATTCATAATTATTAGTATCGATTCTCGCTCAAATGTTGATTTCTGTTTCATAGTTCCTATGTCAATATAGGATTCTTAAGTTTTATCTATTCGTATCTTTAACAGGTTCTAATCTACTCAGCTGTCAACGATTTGACAATTTTATATTGACTTTTGTGGAAAATGAAATGTATTTTGTTTAAATTCTTAAAATACAGTCTTCGTATTAGGCATATATTGCTTCAATGGGTTTCGGCCTTTGAATTTGGTCACTACCGTCTGCACTTTTTGAAATCTTTTTGAATGATGATTTTAAAAACACTTTTCTGTTTTAAAATATTATTGACAGAAAAAAATAGTAATGTAGCAATATTTTAAAGATAAACAGATAGATGCCCAGATAGATAGATATTTTATTTTTCATAAATCAAGGCTTTACAATATTGTAGTCACACGCAGCTTGCTCCAAGATTTGATATTTAACTACATTTCATTATTTTTAACGTTTAATTAAATATAAAAACGTCCACCGTAAATCATTTTGCATGGATACGAACAATGTTGTAACTTCGTCAAACTCTTAATTTTTAGTCTACTAAGTGCACACCTAATTTAGTTTAATTTATTTAAAACCATTTTTAATAAAATTAAATTTAAAGTTAAAAGAAGGAACTACCTGTTAATGGTAACCAAAGGATCAAAGAACGAACAATTTTTTTAACGATCATTGTACTACGCGATCAACAAGAATTTCTGATGACCTTTTAAACGACACCTTATAGGTGTTGCAACAACGATTCTGCCTTTTATATGACAGAAGCTCATTTAAGTTTTCATTTACCGGTATGGGTACGGAAGATTTTATCGAAAACTTTGGGTAGTAGACTTAAATGATTACTTTCAATTAGGTAAGCTATTTAGATTGCTGTAGTTTATAATAAAGTAATTAGGTGATGGCCACTATAATATATATACGTTGTAATTAATACCATAGGGTCAGACTAAGAAAAATCCCCGCAAAGTAATGTGCATGATGCATGTAGGGTGAAATAGGATTACAGCTTTGTTGATTCATCCATGAAATATTTTTCTATACAGTTTATATAGGAAAAGATAGCGCGGTCTCCACAGTACATCTTATAGAATCCGAGGGTCACATACATTTAACGCTATCAAAAAAATTAAGCTCTCAGCCCGAAGAAATACCTTCTCGACATTAAGTACCTCACACATTTTGGTGTTCTTTCCTCGATTCGTCCAACAGCAAGTCAACAGAGGAGCCTATTATTGAAAATTGGAACAAATAGGATCTTCGTCGCCGTCTTCGAAAACTATCTACTGGGTTGGCTCGTTCTGTTCATACAATTTCTCCTTGCAGTGCTTTATAATTGCTACGAGGAAAGTCCACTGCCGATCAATTATTTTTCACACTTGACAGATCATGAAAAAAAACCCAATAGCAACAAGTCCAAATCCATACTCAACATGATTTTATTGATTGCAAAGCCATGCAGTGAAGCATTCAGAATTTCTGCACATGTGTTTTGGGCATTAGAGTATACGTATCAACTGTAACCGTTGCCTAATGGCCAAAACACACTGCATAGCAACGCAGTGAATTAAATTAAGTAGACTTGGCAGCATCGAATTTTTAAATTCAGCTACTGATGCATACGAGAAAAAGAGAGACGGGAATTATTTGTCGTCTGTGTTTCACTTACGTAGTTTTCCCCGCAAAAAAAAAAAAAAAAACAAATTTTAGAACAAAATCTTCAAAATCTTTATTTTTAAAAATAAAGGACTTAATTTAGTACAAAGGACTATTATCCTGGCAACTCTCACTTTGTACTGTCGTCTATTTTCAAAGTAGCACGAATCGTTATCCTCTCAACTTCTGCATTTTGTAATAGTGTTGTCTCCCACTAATGGTCATCGCCACACCAGCCACCTTTGCTGAAGTAAACTCTTCGATTATTAGTGTCCTGTATTGGTCTGTAGTTATCTAAAAGTTGGCCTTCGGGATCTTCTATGTCCCAGAATCGTTCCAACTAGATTGAGACACACAAATAATATTATGTTAATGATAACGTTCAGTGTAATATTAATGACTTACATATTCATGCTTAATTCTGAAAGAGTCCATAAATACAAACCACGTGACAGCCTCCGAACAATCAGGAGTTGTCAGAGAACCTATTAATAAATGTTATGCATTTTTGTTCGATCTGTTCATATTTTAAAATCATTTTTACCTTCATATTTAAAAAATGACCTATTTTTTATGTTGCCTAAAATTGAATACATTGTGATCGGTGTATTCAAAACCTGTCTTGATCGATACTCTGTTAAGTTTTGCAATGTGTTGTAAATCACATTTAATCCAGACTTGGTAGCTTTTCTCTATAAAGAGGAATACAGCGCATTATAGTTTTAGCTGTGTTTTGGCAAATTGATTTCAATACTTACAGAACCTTCGAATAATAGTCCCAAAACAACGATGCCATCAGCATTTTCGGTGGCTTCTGAGAAGGTAGGATAGTTTATGTTCTTGTGTACAACATGCATTTCCATATCGAGTGCAATGTCATCGATTGTATGTTCCGTTGCTCCCCAATGAAAATGAAAGTTTTCTACTTCGTAAACAGATTTTAGGCCACCACCAGAAATGGCAGGTTTCTTACCCTGAGCAGTTCTTGGGACGTTAATTGAAACTAAAAAAAGATCAATATGTCATGTACAAAAATGTATCAAGAATTTAAGCTGAATGATAAGCTTGCTGAACACGATCTGGTAGTGTTAACTGCGTTTTTGACAGCTCTGGTCACACAGGAATTCCAAAGGAGTAGACAACTTTATCCCTTTGGACTTGCATTACCTGACAGACCCACCAGAGCGAAGCAATCCTAAAAGTAAATACTTTGTTTGAGTTTAAAAAATATACTTACTGGAGTGACCGTCGTTAACTGCTTCAAGCCGATTTAGGGGAATATTATAGTTTAGGAATTTTAATGGCGGTATTTTGACGTGGTATGCCTGCGAAGAAATTATAAAGGTCTTTTTTATTTTTCTATTTAAAAATGCATGCTAGTTGAGGCAATCAGATGCTATGACGACGAAGATAAAGAAATTTCATACTTTATATGCAAAAAAGTGTTTTATAAATGATACAAAATAATGCTGAGTAGGTAAGTCATATTATGCATCTAGCTACATTATATCTATAATTAAATATCTAAAAATTAAGATAACGTGTTACCTACATTAACTATAATAATCTGATTAAATATACTCACGGTTTCCTCAGATAGGTCTATTGGAGACTGCCTCTCACCGCCGCATTTTGGAAAATCGACAACCCATTGTGTGGGATCATCATAGTTGTAATCTTGTGCTGAAACATAAGAAAATACTATTTTTGAGACATAATTTTCTGTCTTTGTTTAGTAAAATATTAATAAATTAATTTCATCAAGAGTACCACCTCTTTTTTCACTTTGTGTTACCATTATGTATTATATTTAAATTAAATTTGAAATATTTTTTAATTTACGATAGCAGATTGTGAATGAAACTCTATATATATTATGGTATAGTCCGGAAAAAAAAAATTTCAAATTGTAAATTATCAATAATTGAGCAAATTAAAATCTACAAGATTGAGCTTATCGCCATTAATAGACATGAACGTTATTAATAAATTAGATAAATGGGATATTATCCCACTCTCAAAAACGATAGGTTGTTTTTTTTTAATATGAAAAATATATACAACATTCTTATAATTTTCTTGATATTTAACATCATAATATTCTTCGTAGAAAACACTTTAAAAACAATTTCCTGATTCGTAAAGTAAGTGGTTTGTCTTTTCTATTATTAACAGGAAAAAATAAATATTCACCACAATTTAATTTTTAGTTTTTTTTTTATTTTAATTCGGTGCGCACTTAATGTGATATTATTTGTAAACTATATATTTTTTAAATAAATATTTAAATAAACAACTACCTATTACTGGCAATAAAAGGACCAAATAACGAACAAATTTTATAACAATCATTGTACTACGTGATTAACAAGAATTTCGAATGGTCTTCTCAGACGACACCTTATACATTAATTGAAGTTGCAACAAACGATTCTGCCTTTTATATGAGAGAACGTCATTTAAGTTTTTCATTTAACGGTATCGACGATTTTTATCGAAATCTATGGGTAGTAAACTTAAATGATAAATTTCAATTGGGCAAGCAATTCAGATTGCTTAATATAAAATTGTAAGTAATCTGGTGATGGTCACTGAATTAATGTCATGGGTGTTTGTACATACAACCGAAGTGTTGGTCAGCCAAAGAAAAAACCTTGTAAATTAAGGGTAAAACAGGATTACAGCTTTGATTATGCAATATTGATCCTAGCTTTTCTGTAAATAGAGTGCCATTGAAACATAAAAAAAGTTCTATACTTATAGTAAAGGAATGTGATCAATGTATTCCTTGCTAAAAAGAAGAAGCAACCACTTAATTAGTCATTAGTCTAGACAGCATTGCTTTTGGGACAAAGTCTTCATGATGTCCTACACCTAAAAGTTCGTATTAGGTAGGTACTTACACAACTCTTGCTAAACTTATAAGCCCAGCTGAATGAGTCGCATCTATTGACAAGATTTAGGAGCAAGTATAAGACTTAGCTAAGTCCTTACCTACATGAATCACGCGTTGCTTCTTATTGACATACTTATGCCTTTCCACTATATGCCTCAAAATGTAGACACGAAAGGACATTTACAACGTCTCACAAACCTATCACGTCAGAAAAAAGGGATGCTCAATGCTAAATATGCGGCTGACGGTAAGGGAAAGGGACATATATTCGACAAAATTTACCAACAGAATCTTTTAAAAGAAACTCAATAAACGAAAGTCTTTGTTGGTGCCGTGATATAAAGTCGAAGGAAATAAGGTCGGTGTTTATTTCCATTTCATATTGGAAATAATGTCGAATTCCAAAAATGCTTCCATTCCAGTAGGCATCCTTCCTACAGCTTTTGGATAATCCCCAATTCCCCAGATAGTTATACCCAAATTATTAAAGTTGGCTTTATTTTGCTTTAGGAAATAAGGTTAAATTGGTCTTATGTCCCAACATAATTTGTCGATGTTGACCTTTATCAAAGTGAAATAAGACCAACTGAACTATTGTAATTTGGCTTTATTACACTTTTCAAAGATCGTTTTATTTCACTTGGGCTCTTATCTGTAGACTTCAAAAAGGCACCGCGCTGAGGCACCGTGGTACACCGTACATTGAATATATAAACATGATATAAAACATTTGTGTGCAATCTGACTTCTGTTACCTGCCCAATATTGCTTTCGATTGGAAAAACAAATAAAGCTATGAGTACACGACATGCCAAACAAGACATACGCATGCACGCAATTCGACGTCAGAATATGTCATAAAAGGGTGCATATAGTGTACTCGGCATATTGTTGACGCTGACATATTATATTGGCATGCGTCTGTCACCCATATGTCCGACTCAGAATGGCATGTAAATTTGCCACACGACATATCCTATAGAAAAAGGTGCATGTCGATGAGAACGTATTTGGTTTTGTTTGCTTTGTTTTTAAATACATAGTTTGATTTTAAATTTAATTAATTTTGTTTTTAATTTCAACGTTTCGATTTTGCAAGCTTGAATTCTCGTAGTGTGATTATATGGAAAAGTCTGAATTTGACGGACCATTGGTAACGACTAATCTTAGCGCAGAATCCTTCCGTCTCCCGAAGCCGCAACCAATCCTTCTGCCAAATACGGCGGCGGCGTTTCAAGATAATGCTTGCGTCGCTTTGGTCGTTGTCTTCGTCTCCGCTGCTAGACTCACAAAGATACGCTGCCAAAATAGCCATATCGGAATTGATTCGCGACATTTTTTTTTTAAACACAAGACGCACGTTTTTACCGAGAAAAAAAATTAGGGAAAAATCGTATGTCAACAAATCAAAAATAAACACATGCCAGTCATCGTCGACGTACGAATATGCCAACTTTGAAACAAAACGTGCATGCCGTGAGACATATTCTACAATATGCCAAGTAATATGTCGAGTAATTATCGTGACGTCAGAGTGGCATGTGTATGTCGTGTTTGGCATGTCGTGTACTCATAGCTTAAGTTTAGGTTTTGATTTGCTTTATTGTTTTTGTTTGACAATCGAAATGTTGTTTAATCTGTATCAAGTTGGATCTACATAATAAATTGCTTGTTGGTTCTGCATCAGAGACACAATTATGGTCTGGTTGTCTGTAACCTATGTGCTCCTATACCATTTATCCAACTTTGGTAAGTTGTTGTATGCACGTCCACGAAGGTTTCTGTCTTGCTGTGAGCTGGATTGGACAAACACAAAGGGGTCTTACCGGAATTGACACACGTCCTAAGAGCGTCAGATCTGCAGTACCTACTGGCCTTCGAATTTCATGAATCTGAATTTTTGGAAGCTTCGAGAGAAAGATTCTTCATAAAATGTTCGGTCCCGTTTGCGTTGCGGCTTTGGAGGAGGAAATTCAACGCCTTTGCCTAGCTGAATGTATTAATCGAATAAGAAGAACAATAGCCGTTTTTATTATCAGTGTGATCTGATCCGGATCAGATCATGAAAATAAAACAAACTGGATCATTGATTGAGTTGTGGCAACACACATATAAAATCCAATACCAATTATGACAAATTTCGTATTGCAGCCACACGGTACAATGTGACGTCACAATGCGATGATTTTTCCATTGCACTTGCTCATATTTGAGTTTGACATTTCGCTTGTTGTGTCGAGGTGTTACCATATGGATACAAATCTGCATACATTTAGCATTGAATATTTTTTTTGGGGAAACTATGTTCAAATGTTATGTTCAAATATGCATCATAATTAACCGTATTGTACTGCTAATATTTCCATTTATATTTCTGTGCTATATAGCGAAACAAAACATCTCGAAAGTCGGGGTAGTAACTTATTCGAATTTGAAAAAATCCTAATTGATTTTTTGTGTTGTTAATTGTGGTTCACATTTTGGTCTGGCAACATTACTGTGTGGCTATAATTTACAGGGACACCAACCTTTAATGAATGAAATAAACAACGCCACGAAACAACAACGAGAAATAGTTGAATTAATTTTCAGATCATATTTCGTGATCTCGATGAAAAGCAGGATCACATGTTGTTGTTGTAAGTGCATGTAAATCGATGATCTATATGGATCATAGCTGATAATAAAAAACGGCTAATATTTGCGTCAGAAGTGGCCAGAAAAACTATGTGTCGGGCATTACAGTGGGATGGGATATGGGAACTCTAATGCTAATTGCGAATGAATAGTCTAACCCCCCGTCTATCCCCTCTTACGAGTCTGGAAATTCTACCATTTCAAATTGAAAAACTTTTGGAGAAAGCCGTTTTTTGAAATCCAGAACAGTTTTTAAAAAATTAATTAAATTTTGAATAAACTTGTAAATTCAAACAATACTATTACAAGTTATTTGACAGAAATGTATACAATAACAGGCTCCATTAAACTAAATTTTAAATTCACTGAACTTTTGAATGTCATTTTCTTGTAATTTTTAAGAAATCTTACGTATTTGACAAATTGAAAAACATAATATATTGTAAGTTCTCAACTCGTTTTGATTAATTATTTTATAATATAATTTGTATATACCTACCTACAGCGAATTAGTTAATTGATTGCAATGTATATGTTGTGTTCTTAATGCCTTTAATTATAAATACATAGTTTGCAGTTCATGTCAAATCTAATTTCATGTTTCCTATGTTTCATCACGAAATATCAAAATTAAATGAACAAATTATGAACTGCGTTAAAAATTGGAAGACATTTAAGGATTGGAGTAATTACATACCTAGTATTCAATGGATGTTCCTAGGGTTAATAGAGAGCACAGTCGACATTTTCTGACTAAAGCCCAGTATCCTGATCGCGCTAAATTTTAGCGACCGCACTTCTCTCCACAGCACATATAAATGCTCGCTAAATTCGTTGTACTGGATGTAGATAGGACACACACCCATATTTTATTGCCACATGTACCTATTTTGATTTTTGATATTTTTTCACTTTTTTTCCTATTCACTTACATCGATTTTCTAGTATTCCATGAAATAGTTGATTCAGAATTTGTTTTGTTTCGGAAAAGTCAAAATTTATCGCCGATTTAAGTACCAGACAATTCTTTCGCGAGCTAAATCACTGGAGACATTTTCTTGTCCGAGTATAACAAAATTGTACATGTACGTATAACATACAATAGGGGTATTCATGCAACGTCGTAAACTCGTCGTAAACGTCGTAAGTTTACGACGTGGTAAATGAACTGTCAAAATTTGTATGGAAAATCATTTACGACGAGATGGTAAACTTACTACGCGAATTTGTGTGGAAAACCGAGATGGTAAACTTACGACGAGGTTATTGTGACATTTCACACTTGAAATAAAGGCGCGAAATCAGAAAAAAATTACTTTCATGCACTTATAATACTTTTGATGCATTTATAAATAGAAATTGCACATTTTACTATTCAAAGTGCTGGATAATTAGTTAGTCCATCAAATTCTATTAAGAAAACAAGTTTTAAAAGAGATAACGAAATTTCCAATTCCAAACAAAGGGAGTTTTCGTTCGCGCCAAAAATATTGGTATTGTAAATTTCGTTATTTAAACCCTTTTAAAACTTGTTTTCTTAATGCAATTTGATGGACTAACTAATTATCCTACACTTGGAATAGTAAAATGTGCAATTTCTATTTATAATTGTATCAAAAGTGATTTGTTCGCATTTTATCAATTCGTTCGTTCCCTCTCATGTGAAACAGCTGATTGGTTTACCACCATTTACCACAAACAGCAAATTGGGGCGTTCATGAAACCTTTGTCGTAAACTTACCATTTTACGCAAATGGTAAACTTACGACGTTGCATTAATACCCTTAATATTTTTATATCGGACTGACATAAGTGTGACCCATTTATATGAAAGTAAGAATTTAGCGTTCGAAACAAGATACTGCTTTGCTAAACTCCTTCGCTAAATTTTATCTCTGTAGACATTTTTGTATGGGAGATGAATTACGTACCAAACATAGTAAACATGGATGCACAATTAAAATAACCTAAAATGATAATTTAGTTTAGTGTCACAATAGGTCTGTTTTTTTCCACACCCATTTCAGTGAAGTAAAGTAAAGTAAAGATTTTTAACACGCAATTACAACAACTACGAACTGTTTGACACTTTCGAGACTCTATATAGTTGTTGTAATTGCGTGTTAAAAATCCTACTTTACTTTACTTCACTGAGATAGATGTGGAAAAAAACAGACCTGTTAATCAGCCACCAGTTAGACTCAACCCTCGTTTAAGTTCCTACCAAAAAAATAAAGTCGCAAGTAAAGAAAAATAAAAAATTAATAAATAAACAAAACGTGAGCTCAGTCATTTCTACATTTTCTAAAAATAACTAGGTACCTATACCTACCGTTTCACCTCTATTTAATGAGAGAAAAAAATAAATTTAACTTCGCTTAAGCTGAGCTCAAATTTAAGTAATGCTCTGAACGCAGCCAACCAGAGTTGCTCAATAGGGCGCCCAAATTGACAGCATGCGCTTTCATCGCACCGCATCGCACTCATCGAACGCAGTTTGTAAATGGCCGCCCACGACTGAATTTTTTCACTTGTAAATTGAGAAAAGGTGCCGTGGTTTTTTCCTGTGTGTGCTGTAGATTTATTTAAGAAATAACAAGAAAATACATAACATTTTCGAATGTGAAACTAGTGAATTCTGCTCCCCGACTAACAGATAATTCGAATTCCCCAACTACGCGCTTGGATCAAAGATTCTAAAAGGTAAGAATTTACATTTTTATTTTTACCCAAACAGAACACTAGGTACTTCAAACAGAATTTGCGAATCCACTTTGCGTCAGAAAAAGAACAACGTATATTCATACATACGCGTTCACCAAAGGAGTAAAAGTATTCACCATATACCCAAGCATACATCATTTTAATCGGAATTTCTTTATTTTTGAAAAAGTAATATTTTTTCTTTGCTGCGTTTGACTCAGCCAATACGTACATAATTTTTATCAAGTGCAAGTAAAACGAAAAGTGTGTTTGTTCTATTACGTCTATCAGTTGTGTATTGTTTTAGTTTTAATGTGTAACCCTTAAATTGTTGTTACCATTGCAGCCGTGTTGTATCGGAATTCGTATTCTATCCTACGATTATTTACATTCTTTTCCTTTATTTGATGAGATTTTATTTGTAAATCGCATAGCTGACGGAATAGTGATAAGAAGACCTGCCTGTAGCCACTACCCACGTTCCATTCTCCGCAGAGCTGCTACTATCCCAACAGCCCTGAATAAATTTCCTAAGAAAAGGTAAAAACGAAACGAACGCGGAAAATAGAAAACAAGAACAACAAAAAATTGTTTAATTGATTGTTATGCTAATGATGACGGAGAAAACAACGACTACGATGATGATTTTGCAAGATTTACAAAATGTATAAATCTGTTCAAAACGAGAAAAAAAAAAAAAAAAAAAAAAAAAAAAAAAAAAAAACAGAATTACAATTTAAATTGCATGTAGGTACCTTTTTCACGGTAGCGCCTACACCTCCCCATCAGTAATGTAATATTACAGATTGAAGTTCTTTCTATGATCGTTGTTATTTCTGGCTTTATATTTTTTGTAAAAAATCATCAAGTGGGTTTTGTTGGAAAACATCTTGCCTATATATTAAACCAATAATAGTGACAACTCTTTTCCGTTTTCCTATTTTTTGTTCAATCATTATCATTGCATGTGATTGGGGCGAGAAACTAATTATAAATTGCAAACCCTTCGACCTTAGAAATTGCTTAGGTGTGTACAACAAAATGTTCATAATATGTGCTGTCGTGACAGTGAAAAACAAGTTTTTATAAAAATATTCTACTTCTCTGCTGGATGCAACAGATTTGCGGTAGGTACATTATTGTTTGGATTGGATTGTGCGCCTTCGTCGAGAAGAAAACGAACAGGGTGGCTACTGATTACTGTCGTTGCCATTACTGCCGTCAAAGTCAACATCGATTGGATTGCCTGCTTATTTGTTGCTTTTCTTTTCCGGTTAAATGGTTCTCGTTCCGTACCTATGTTATGTGCAATTTTTTTTTTAATTTTGCAAAGATATAACATAGTAGATGCGAATGAGTTTGTTGACTTTGTTTATTTACGCATTTAACAGTACATATTATAAACACTTTCAAGTGAAATTGAACTCAATACGACTGAAAATAGATGCCAAGTTTTTGGTTTCATTTGTTAAAAGTATTGTTCGGAATTGTGTTATCTTGAATTTTTCTGAAAACCCATGCGCACTATAACAGTTGGACTTGAGTAGATTCTAGTTTTTTTTCCTGTTGTATTTAATCTCGTGTATATTATGATGCGGTTAAAATAGTGCGTTTTTAAAATAAGCTGAGCACAATATTTTTTATTCTGTTGAACTCATTGGTCATTAAGCTATTGGTTGCTGGATAAAGACTGCTCCAGTCACGTTTGGTCCCAAAGAGCATTTGCTATCCAGAATGACTTCAATATTACGTATTTATCTTGATTTGAACGATAATTTAATATCAATATCCCTATTCGTTCTAGTTAATTTTCCTAACACTCGTAACGAGAACAAACAAAAAACCAAATTTACGTATTTCTTTATAAGCGGTTAAGAAACCACTTAAAGCTCTCCTTAGGCCGCTAGTCGGCCCATTGTGCAGTGCATACCATTGGGATTTGAGGAATGATTACTTTGCTGGCTACTCATACAAAGCAAAGAATGTTAGCCGCGCTGGTGTTACTTAGATCCCCTGAGATTATTGAGAAAATAGTTTCCTTAGTAGGCCTTTCTTAAATTGCAGGGAAAGTGAGTGATGGATTCATACACCTCTTCATCTCCCCAGTGCCGGGAGATGTCATTTAACGACTTTTGAGATGCTAGATCTTGACCATGTGAAGTATCGCAGTATCCTAGATGTTTCTATCTGTAACTTGCTTTGCCTGGTGCATCCGCATGAATTACGTGTTTGTTTAGTGTAGGAAAGTGGTGCACATACGTTGCACTATCAGAGGATCCTAGCCTGCTAGTTCGTCTGCTGCTAGTTCCCTGGGATCTCACAGTGATAGTCTGTAGAAGAATGCTGTCATGTCCAGTCGGTTGTCTTCTAGAGTGCCTCCATTCCCTTAGTGTGATTGCCACGCTTGTGGCATATTCTTTTCTGACGATGACTAGGGAAAGTGGTTAAGCATGATTGGAGATGTTCTCAATGCAGCCGTGATGACAAGCGCTTGATTGGAACTTTTGTTCAAGGCCGGCCACCACACTACGATGCCGGATAGATTTATCGGTGTGATAGCCGCGATATAAAGCCAGTGCATTATATTGGATTGAAGCCCCCTAGAGCCAATAATCCTTTTTTTCTAGCGCGTTCGGCTATATTTTCTCTCCACAAGATTTTCTGTCCAGTTTCAGCCCCAAATATTTGCCACTCCTAACGAAGTCGAGTGAGTTTAAGCTCAGTTTTCGTCGGGTTGACGCTAAGACCACAACTTTTGGTACAGGAGACTAGTTTACGTAGAGCAAGTTGCAAGATGTTAGATAGTGTTTGTGGATACTTTCCCGTAGCTACAACTTTGCATTCGAAGTTCTACATCGAGAGCAAAAGTATGCAATAGGTAAATACCTATTGCATACGTATGCCTTTAAGACTCCAATTTTGTAAGCCTTTCCCAAGATACCATTGTTAAGTTATCCGAAAAAGATTCTTAAACATAAAACTTTTTTTTTTTAAAGGTGTGAGTTGCAATTGGTGGTCATCTGCGTACCGAGTGCATGGACGCATGCCATTTCGCCATTTTAATGAAACCGAATGAACTTCATTTACATTTGGAAAACTATTTTGTATCTAATGAGCAATTGTTTGCATATTATCGCCATTGTCATTTTGTCGTGCACACCCATGGCTACATATCCGTCATGAGGAACAACCTGCACAACTGCAGCGTAGACAGTTCAATTCATTTCATAGAATTACTCGAATTATACAATCTTATGTCTGAGAGCCGTAATGATACGTCGTAACCCAGACTCCCAGCAGACTATCTTATAAAATCCTCCATCTCAGTATAATATTCAAATCGTTTATCGATAATGCTCTTATCGTTGGAGATGTATTCAACAGAAATGCCACCATAATTCTGGTTATTATTATTTTTATTCTCATGTATCAACAATTTTTCCAGACACTGCATAAGATATTCACCATAAACATTTAAATTCAAGTACCTACATGGAGAACATGGCAAAAAAAAACTATGCGATATCCTCTTTAACACTCGATCAGTGGTTTGCATTAGATTATTATCGCTCCCCCACATACGACAGTACACCAGTAACGCAACGACGAAAATAAAACAAAGTATGTATATCCAACAAACGACAACAAGGTTTATTTGTCCGCCAGCAACAACAGCCATAGTCTTCGCCATGTTGTCATTGCCAGTTGATTTGAAATGCGCTGCAGCAGCAGGTATAGCCCAGCAACCAGTTAACCAACAACAACTCCGGATAATTGTTTCATTCACCTTTTATAGGATTTTAGAATTTTCATTATTCACTCACGGGTTTCGCCGTGTGTGATTTTCCATATACAATACACTCGTATCTTGTGTGCTTTCTCGCCTGATGATATGGTATTTAACTACATATTTCATTATGCGTAAGGCGCGCTATAAACTCAAGATTTATCTCTTTTAAGTTCTTCACCTGCGTAGTTTGCGATTAAACCAATTTGCAAAGGTTTGTATTATGATTTATGGCGTTCGTAGTGTTTAGTATCATCGTGTGTTCTCTGGTTGCATTCTACTCCTCCACCATTATGTAGTTGCTAAGTCGTCGCCTGAGAATTGGTTTGACGTATATCAACGCCTAAATACACTTTTTGGACTATGAATGCAGTCTTATGTTTTCGAGTATGCTCTTTCGAAATATTATGTTAGGTATCTATTTGGTCCTATCTTTAGCCAATCTTGAGATATCTAGTATTACTGAGTGGGGAACATTGACCCTGACAATTTGTGTTGGGAAATTTTGGTGAACTTCAGTCTATGAATTATTGTTCGAGAGAATTACATTAACAACAACTCATAGGCACAGTCACTTTTAGACGGAGAGCCCGCAGTAAATTTTGGACGTGAAAGGCAACCGATTGAATTTTACATAAATACGTTTGCCGTCACCGGTCTGTGTAGAGGTAGTTCTCAAGATGTTAAATAGGCCGTTTTAAATACAAATCCAAACATTGGACAATTCGCTTAGAAAAATATTTTATGCAACCAACAATCACAAATTAGTGATTTCTTTCCTCGTCAAACTTTCTTAAACTTAAAGCACTTTTTTATAAATACAGTTCATAATTATTGGTGTTGGTTTTTGATTTTTTTTTATTGTGCCGGATATAACGATGAACCGGTTATAACGATTAAATTCTAAGGTCCCTTCGACATCGTTATAAACGATTTCTACTCTATTTCAAAATGTGATTTTTAACATACCTACTATTAGTACGTCTGGCAAGGGTATGGCTGCGCGTAAGACGTCTGGGATATATATATTTTTGTGATCAGGGCAGTCTGTTCTTTCATTTAATACTATATTCAAGTGGTTATATAAAAAATCCAGATTTTGGAAAAAAAAAAACACGTTTTCAACCAACTATTACTAACCTCAGCTGCAACTAAGCGCTGCCAGACTTCGACATTTGAGTTTACTTTTTGGAGATCTTTCAGTTCATGTATCAGCTTTTTGGTTATACTTTCACGCCCAAAATTTGCTGTGGGCTCTTGGACTATTAGTTGCTTATTGCTTGTTGCCTCAATCTGATAGCCGCCTAAAGCTACGAGTACACGACATACGCATCCCAATCTGACGTTAATTCGACTTCAAAATTATGTGTGCTAATTTCAGACACGACATATCCTAGTGAAAAACGTGCATGTCGATGAGAACGTATTTTGTTTTGTTTACTTTGTTTTGAAATATGTACATATATTTTGTACTTATGCAGGTATATCCTTGGCGGTGAAGTGAAATGCGGACATTGCTCGGTATATCTTATCTCTTAATACCTGCGATATCATAGGACATAAGAAGCTGGCCAGTTATTTTAATTGTGATCTAATTTTATATACATAGAGTAAGTTAGGGTAATATGGAATACTGCTTTTTTATTGTGAAATTACACCCACATTTTTTGGACCAAAGTTCTCATAAGCGTTTTAAAATGACCTATGTCTATCCAGGTACCTAAGCCAAACTTTGCAGAACATTAACACTTACCAATTTTGAGCTATGGATTTTTATGTAAAAAATGCAGATATCTTAATTCCACAAAATGTGCGGGTTATATGGAATATTCCATATTACCGAGATTTAGTTGAATATGGAATATCCCATATTAGCCACATTCGATAATTGTTCCTTTTTCTAATTTATTTTAATTATTTATTTTTAATTATATGAATGTATTTTCACAATATTTACAAAGATATTGCGTTTTGAACCACTTTTTGTGCGAACACATGCTGGATTGAATGCTTTAGTATTTGTCATAAGAAAGAAAAAAAGTGACGGCAATATGGAATACTATTCCATATTACCAACATTAGCTATTCCATATTACCTCATTTTCGCATATTTTTGAAAAATAGTAAAAAGTCACATACCACTTATAATTCTTTTAAACAAAAAGCAATATATGGACGTCCAATTTAACTGCTTTGGAGAGCACAAGTTTTTATATCCAATTTCTTATTAAAAATATTTTTTTTTATTTACAAACATCACAGCATGAAAAGTTTTGGTTGCAGCAGTTTTTTAAATTTAATTTTCTTTTTGTCAGTTTGACAGATATTTGAAATCGAGTTCAAGATTACCAAGATTTCGTACAAAATCTAAGTTCTGAGTGTAAATAAAAAGATGTCGGTGTAGTAAATACAGAGAAACGGGGGTATTCCATATTACCCACGTATTCCATATTACCCTAACTTACTCTATACATATATTTTTTCTCTCTCGCTACTCGAGTCAACCTAATTGTATGAATTTCATTGTTTTTCTCTGCTGGGATTTTCTTTAAATACTTGTGATTCAGGGCGAGCATCTTCATATTTATCCGGCTCCATGAAGGTTCACTTCATTCCTTTAGCTTTCAAGTTATTGCATCCAAAACATCGGAAAAATGCCTGAGAAGGTCGTCTGCCGTGTACTCGACATACTTTTCGCACATGCCACAATATACAGGGTGTCCCAGTTAAGAAGTATAATCCTTTAAGGGAAGATTCATGAAGTTCTGCAAAAAATTGTATGGTAGGTGGGTCTATTTTCATTATATTTCTCGTTATAGCCCATCAAAGTAGGTTACAGATCCCAACATGCGCAGTAGCATTTTATTTAAGGGAAATTTGTTCTCTTAAAGGTATTTTTGATCGCATGAAATTGTTAATGCTTTTCTCTACTTTATCACAAAGTATACCGATTTGAAATTCAATTTCAATCCTTTTTAATACATAGTGGGTTTCACGCTGTTATAATAAAGTTACTCAGAACTCTGGCTTTCATTACTAAACACATAGCCATTTGAGAAGTGCAACACCCAGCAAATTTCCCTTTTCTTTGGGGTGCGTAAATGTGTATCTTTGGCATACACCAACGACGGTGCTGTGTGGACAATCAGTCATATCTCGATCGTGAATCGAGAGAGATTACTTCGCAAACAGGGGTATGTTTGTTGTTTGAAATGCGCACATATTTTTTTAGCTGTTGTTCTGGTTGGAAAATTAGGTTTGTTCTCGCTAAGAGAATAATATCCCTAATGTGAAGAGACCTGCGAAAGAAATTTTCACTTAAGTTGCCACGGGCTATACCACTTAAAACTTCTAAACCATTATAGCTACAAAAATAGTTTTGTACATTTTGAAAAGTCAATTTAGTTTTATGTGGCAACACCTCCAAATTAGATGTCACCTACAGTCAGTCACACGCATCTGTGCTTACTATTGGAATGACGTACGTGCAGTTCTTTTGACGTATCTACTTGTATGAACACAAAAAATAAGTATCTTGTGTATACGTCAAAACTATTCTGAGGAAATCTTTTAATAAATAATAAACTAGAAGAGACTGCCCTTTTAGGTTCTTATGATTAGAAAGTAAAGTAGATATTCTAAATAATAAGTGATGAAAAAATGAGAAACTTCTATTGACCCGTTTAATTTTAATTGAACCGTAAACGTTTAATTGCTATTTCCCAAAAAAGTGGAAATGGCGTGTACGTCAAACCAATAATTCTAAGCCGATGAAGTGTCAAAAATAAAATTGAAAACTAAATTGTCTCTACTTATTTCATTTTAGATAGTGAAGTAGCACACACACACACACTATTGGAGCATTGTTATACGGAGAGAGGGAAGAAACAGCTCAACATGAGTATATGGGCAAGAATAAATAATTCGCCCGAACAGGAGGCGTATAATATGAAGTTGTACTACGACCAGAAGGGCATGTTTGAGATTCGTGTCTACTTTGCACCATGGATTGAAGATAGAATAACGTGAGTTGATTTAAAATGCATGCATCTATATATTTGTTCATTTATATCTTATGCCATTCGACGGTGATTTGTAACTTTATATTTGGCGAGATAGTTGTTTTTTGTTGTCAGGATTCTACTGGATTTTCACTTTAAAACGAATGTTTTATACTTGTTAGATTTGGATAAGTATTGTTGTTCTCTTTCTTGACCCAATAATTTCATATGATAGCTTTGTGTTCACATTACGCATATTAGTCGTAAACTGCTACTTCGTTAGCAAAATTAAAGCTCGATAATATAAGACTTATGAATTGTCTTATGGTCGGTCTAAGAAAACATTATACCATAATCAGATTGCAGTAAAGATTTTTTCAGAGCTAGTCAGTATGCTGACAAAGAGTTGGTTGCAGTTGAGCTGCTTTAGTGCAGACGAATATGACCAGTTTAGTTTTCTTTCTATAAATAGGAATAAAATTAGCTCCTTTGTGGGAGCACTAACAGCTCACTGTTTGATAGTCAGCCCTATCACGAATTTCATCGTAATCGAAAATACGCTACGAATTCCGAAAAATACACCATTGAATCCATTCGTAGGTAGTGGAAAATCTGCTACAATTTCGAAGTTCATCGAATTAGGTATCTGAATTCGAATGAAACGGAAAATTTACCTCTTTTTCTACGACATGTAATTTGTGTAGGAGACGTTGGGAAAAACGGGTCGCACGAAACTTTCTCGTTTATTGGGAATCTCGCAGAATCTCAGAGACATTTCAGCAAATTTTACGTTTAAAATCATTCAAGAAGTACTGGTTTAGTAACTGAACCCTTGTTAATTAAAAACCTAGTACATACTACATAAACATACGTATTAACTACAAAACTTTATTACTGACACTTGAAATGCCTCATGTAGTCGATGAATTTCGAATTACCATATTTGATTATTTAAAAAAGTGGTCTCAATTTTGCAAAACACTTATGTAAGTAAGCCCCCACGTTCTTCCACACACAGTTAATTCCCATTACTACATGGATTTTCTTAGAAGACGACTGCCGGAGCTCCTTGAAGATGTTCCTCTTGTTCAGAGAAGGGTGATGTTCTTTCAACAAGATGGAGCACCTTGTGACAGTAGACGCGGGGTAAATTCATTCTATAACCATACTTTTGATGAACTGTGATGGTCGATTTGGCCTCAATCCTTGGCCACCCAGATCTCCTGACCTATCACCCATGTATATTTTCTTCTGGGGTGCTATGAAAGTAAAACTTTATTTTAGAGAAATATCGAGTCTTTTTTGACCATTTTTGTCTGATAAAAAACGACTTTTACTACAACTGTTGATTGTACGTAAAAAAGTTACTTAAGGGGTATTCCATCGTCACGGGTTGGACAATTGTATAATAAATTTGTTGTTTCATTTTCAAATTTTATACATTGCTGTATCAAATCCACCTAGACTTTCATTAAACCAATAGTTCTATTTGTTAGTTCATTTTTAACGTAAAGAAAAATACGCCACCTTAATTTATTTTGAAAATAGACAAGATCTTTTTCTCTGTCACGGGTGGGACAAATAAAAGACATGATTTCCGAGCAGTGAATGTTTTTACAGAAATTCTGCGAATTTATTTCACATATTTATTTAAAACCTTTTGTTTCTTACATAAAACGTTCTTAGATACTATAACAAAAAGCGAATAAAAATAAAAGTTATTGTCTTAAGACAAAAAAAAAATAAAAATGTAAATGTCACGGGTGGGACAACGTTTGTCACGGGTGGGACACGTACGAATTTCTTTGCAAGAAACGATTTTTTTACGTCAATTTAAAAGAAAACAAAAAAGTTATAATGTCATTAATTTAAATGTTATTTACTACGAATTAACGAGGCCAAGGGCTCGCAGTTTGAGTCATTCCAATCACTTTTGTCTAGGTCCGAGTATATCTGAGCTACACTTAATTTAAGGGCCCTACACGTGATTGGTTGAGATTTAAACGTAAGGGATATTGTTAAATTTCTTGAAATAGTGATATGATTGTACATTTGGGGTAGCAAGTGCCAAATCCACAAACCAGAGAGAATAGACCACCAGCTTCAGGCAAAAATGGGAGATCCATAGAGCCAGTTTTGAAATAAGTAGCTCCGCCTCTATTTCTATCTGTGAATACGTGTTGTACCACAGAAATAACTGTAAATGTTATTGGGTGCCAGTGTATGCGTGACCAAATTCGCCTCCATTTACTTTAACATGGCACACGTACTTAATCACCTAATAACTTTTTGAAACTGGCTCTATGGATCTCTCATTTTTGCCCGAAACTGGTGGTCTATTCTCTCTGGTTTGTTGGTCACGCAAAATACGGGCTAATAACGTATAACTCTACCAGACTTGAAAGCCTAATAGCCCTCCGGGACAAGTGACACCCGTGACTGTCACGGGTTGGACACTATTATTCTTCTAGAAAACTCTATGAATAACGTTCACAATAGAAAAAAAAGTCACATAGGTTTTCATTGTAAAATAATAATATTCAGCCCTATCGAGGTATCCGATCGGAAAATTCTCCGATTTCATACGAATACGAATCGGAGGATTTTTGTTTGTTTGAGGTATTCTTCCGAACAGCTTTTCGGAACTTCTTTTCGACAAATATGCAAGGCACACTGGCATTTCAGTGCGATCAAGTGCGTTTTTACCGATATTTTTGACAGTTTCGTACGAATTTTCTTCCGATATGCTCCGACAGGAATTGGTTGCGGAATTTGTTTACTACGATTTGCAGTGAAGTATTGATAAATCGAATGTAATTTCAGTCTCCGACGGAGTATGCGTAGCGGAAAAAATTCCGTTCCGATCGGATACCTCGATAGGGCTGATTATTTATAAAATTTTAGACATAACCTCTATGTCAGTAACTAATAAAAAAAACTTTTTCTGTATATTTGTCACGGGTGGGACAAGCAAAATGATGTTTTGTTATTATTTAAATATTATTGATGCACTTACACAAATCAAAATACAATTTCTCGTATTTGAAGCAGAAAGATCGCGAAGTTTAATTAACACTTCAGATGCGTTTATTTCGCACAGAGCACACAAAAGACGGTTAAGTATTTCCAACATTGGAAAAAAAAAGTTGCGTTCGAAACAACTTTTGATCGTAAGCCTTTGATAACCATAAAAAATAAAAAAACAATCTTATTTTTGTGGATTATGTTGATTCTGTGTTTCGGCTTTTGTTTTATCTTATAGTTAATAATAAATAATTATCTTCATAATTGGATACCAATGTTCACTTTGTCATGGAATACCCCTTAACCTAATTTTTAGGAAATTTTGCAAGGATAAAAATTTATTAGGTAAACATTTTGAGAAAAAAGCATTTTAAGTACAAAAGCAGCAAAATTCCAAAATTTTGAGTTTAAGGAGCCATAACTATTTTGTATGTATACTATACCCGAAGTGCTTTGCTTAGGACTTCCCTTAAATAAAACATACATAAAAATACATTCAAAATAGTATATCTCGAAAATATCGAAATGAGTCCACAAACTCTAAATACGAAGTTTGAAACAAATCCGTCCAAGCGTTTAGGTTTCAGGGCTATGGGACAGACAGACATACGGACGGACAGAATTGCGAGAACCACTTTTAGAGTCCCCTATCATCGTTATATCAGAACTGATTAAAATCTCGAGTTTTGTACGAAAAAAAATACGTAATGTATGTATTTCTCTTACTACGTATACGAGAAAGTTAAAAATACGAATATACCATTTTCTTTGGTTCTTAATACATAATACATACATATTTATTGCTTTAATAGGACAAACACAACTAATCACCCCTATCGTGGAATCCGCCGGGGGGAATTATTCACGGAAAAAAACATTTTGGTATCGTCGAATCCGCAAGGTGAACAGTTCCCCGTGTGGGTAATGTGAATGAGTTTCACTGTATCGTTGAAAACGTTCAAATCGAATTTTTCCCGAACAAAATGACATTTCTTACCCGCAACAAAATCATTGCGGATTTCAAAGGTTTTCTTACTTGCTGCAGATCGTGAGGATTTTTTTAAAGAAAATGTACATGTAAAAAAGCTGCGTTATTAAGCCGAACATTTGTAATAAATCTGTGCAATATTGAACTTTATTAAAACAAAAAAAAACATTCTAAAAACACATTTCATCCGGTAGCTCCATGAAATCATTCACTGCTCCTCTTAACCTGTCTCGTACTCTTCTCTGAGAACACCGCTCATTTCGTTCTTCCTCTTATGCTTCCAAAAATGGAGCTATCGTATCAATTATTATATCAAACACTTTATTTTTTATTGAAATCACTTTTAAAACACACTTTTTATATGCCTCCGGTGAATGCAGCTACACAGATTTGTGTTAACAAATGAAAGACAGCCGTTTGACAGTGAAACTACCTTTCCCAAAAACGTGTCGATAAGGAAACGTTTCCGGCGGATTCCACGATAGCAGTAGAAAGTGAAAGGGAATCGAATAGGTGAAGTGAAACTCAATTCCGACGGATTCCACGATAGGGGTGAATAAGGCACATATCAAAGTTAGGCCTTCCGTACTCCAACTTAAAGCGTACTCGTACAAAGACGATAAGTGGCGACACGTCATGTAGCATGCATACTGTGACGATCCTGTGAGTAGCGGATGAATCGTCTGCGGTTCTCCATTTAAATACAAGTATGCGACAACAAATTGTAGTAGTTTAGTATTTTTTTATTTGAATCCTGGAGTAGACCAAACCTACGCTGGACCAATCTCAACACCTGCAGGCACACAAAAAAATTATAAGCAGAGTTGAGTAAAAAGAGATCCAAATTCATGATCAGACTGAGCCGCAAGGATATTCGCATACGGGGGTTATTACTGGACACTGTGCGATAGGCGTACATGCGGAACGGCTGGGCATACTGTATATATACAGTATACTTCTGCAGAAGCTGTAGAATCGAATTTTTGTTGTGCCAAGTGATGGTTCGAGTTATCGAAGTTCGACTGTATATAGCAGTAAGTATTTGCCTAAAATTCCAAACAGTTTTGGATTAGATTGGGTAGATTACTTCATTCACCCTGTTTCTGCTCAGCGTTAGTCGCTTTTCTTTTTCGTTTTCAGTGTAGTGCCAGACGGAACTGTTAACATATTCTACGGAAAATCTTGTATTCCATTTTTCTCCTTTGCCGTACAATCGTAGTTTTAGTCTCATCTGTGGTTCTTGTTTGGAGTTTTGCTAGGTATGCTAGATTGGCGTCCGATGAAACCTATCACATCAGAGGCAGCACTTCCTTCGGTAGTGCTCCCACTGATTTTCTGCCCTATAATCTTTTCAGATCGTAGTTCTTCTTTAATAGTAGATTTACGCCTCGCGTCGATCACAATATGATCAGTCTGATTTTTATAGGAAAACAGCTACGTCGCCTTGTGAATGTCGAAATTTGAGGAATGCGCTGTCATGTCATAACCTATACAATATACATATTCGGTTTTGAAAGTGAAAGTTTAGACAATCCATACCGACAGTTTTGGCAGAGATTCCTTCCTTATGAATTATATACGATTTCAATGTCATATTTTTAATACACTGTGTACAGAGATTGTGGGCATTAACTTAGCGAATAAGGCCTTGATTCTGATTGTCCTTTTATGAGTTCTGAAAGTTGCCTTTTAGTATACGGTTCCATTAAATCGACCAGGCTCACACCCAATTTATAGTCTCATTGTTTTTTTTTCTTTGTTACAGAAATGAGAAAAATCCAACCGAACAAACGGCCATTCAATTTTATAAGGATCTGCAAAAACACATCCTGGACTCTGCACGTACAGTACTCAATGAATTTCAAATCACTGAAATCATCAACAAAATGGCTCTGGTTACTCCCATCGAATTCTATTCGTATCTACACAAAGGCATAACCAAAGAAATGGAATTGATTTCACTAATTCCAGTGCCAACAAACAATTTCACACCAGCCGGAGCTGTCGACCAAATCGATGAGCTGTGCAATCGTATACAAGACCTAATCAAGTCAATAGACATTATCAAACCAAACATACAAACGACTTGCAGTGAATTCGATCAGATTCGAACCTTCTGCAGCACAGTCCAGCCTGTGAATGAAATCAAGCAGAATATCGAGGAACGTTATGCGGCTATATATTACCAAAGGAACATCATGGTAATACAATTGAAGAATATTGTAAAGGAATACGAAAATTTGCACAAGTCCGTCATTGATGTCGAGCTGAAGAACTGGCAGAGGCAACAAGCGTTAGCTGGTAATGGTGCGCCCTTAAATGATAATCTTAATCAAATCCAAAGTTGTGTGGAACTTTTGGTGGATAGTGTATGCAAAATTGCACAATTGATTGATATTACGCGCAAGGCAACAGGTTCAGAGGGAGGTCTGGACGAGTTGGCCCATGAGGTTCGATTGCAGCAGGAATATTTGATACTATCGGCATTCATAGTTGAGAAACAGCCACCGCAAGTGATGAAAACAAATACCAGGTGAGTGTTGTTACATCATTTTCAAAGAACCAACTTCTTACATGTTGTTGTTATTGTTTTAGGTTTGCTGCTGCTGTAAGGTGGCTGGTTGGACCACAACTAGGAATCAATATGAACAGTCCAAATGTTGAATGCATAATTTTATCAGGTATGGTTGAAAATAGTAATAAGTTTGTGAAAGGTATCCTCCTCGTTTTCGATGTTCTAAGAAGAGCTCTCTGAGTTGTAGGCGGGTGAACTTCGATTTGAGTGTACAAATTATCTTTCCAACGAAGTCAGTGGCTGTAATCGATTCTTGTGTAAACGCCCTTAGGAGTATGTAGTAGGGAATTTTCCTCAAATAAACAAGCGTAAATTAATTGTGATCTTGTTCCCAGGAAAGCCACCTATTACAGGAAATATGCTAATGGGCACACATCTATTAGGTTCGATTCATTTGTTGGATTTTTAATCTGTCAAAAGTTGTTGTCTATATTATAAGTTTCGATTATAAGTTGTCAATTGTATTGTTATCCTTTATTAGTCAGACACCGACTGCTGTCATGTCTTCTTCTGACAATTCCGCCGACATTTATTTTACAATATGCTCGTCCTACTCAGAACAGAAGTAGATATACTGTATGTGCTAGACGCATATAAATAACAATGCGGAATCTTGGACACTCTTGATTTTTGCTGTAAATCGCCCTAAAATATTTTTTAGGAAACACTTTTAAGGGAATTGAAAGGTTTATTGTCGTTTTAAAAATGTTAAGAAACTGAATATTCTCCTCAACGCAATACGTTCATTTAAACGATTATCAAAGACAACCAATTCTATACGCCATTCGGAATTTATTCCTCCCCATACCATAATAGAGCCTCCATGAAAAGCCACAGTTTCTGTGGTGGTGATGGGTAGAAACCGCTCTCCTCTTCTTCTCCATACACGTTATCGACCATCTGGTGCACGTAAAGCGATTCTGCACTCATCTCTGAACAGAACTCTGGCCCATTGCTCGTGAGTCCAATTCGCATGGTCTCTAGCAAATCGAAGCCGGGCTACTCGGTGCTGTCTGAGCAGTCTTGGATTCGCCTCCTCCATGCGTCTTGTTATCGCTCGCTCGCTTACGTTAACATCTCTTGCAATTTGAAGCCGCTGGCGGACCTCAACGGCCGGCGGTGAGTAACTGGTTTGTTAAAATTTCCAATTTAATAAATCGGTCATCTCGAGCCGATGTGCATCTTTCTTCTCCACTACCTGGTCGGCGATGGTTACTACCGGTATCCTGAAACCTTTTCAATGCATACTGCGTGGATGAACGCGGTACTCCGAGCGTAGAAGCCATTTCACGTTGTGTCAGTACTTGACTGATTAACGCTTGAGATTGTGCTACCTGTGCTAGCGTTACAGGCATTTATGTTTTCAAAATATGCTTAAGCCTTTGATAAAAACAACGATAACACAAAAGTGTAATAAAGTAACGGTTCACTTTACAGAACACAATAATCTAATTTGACTGTGATTGTATCAATGACCCCATTCGACTAAATTTCTTAAATAATAATTTATGGGACTTAAAAGTAATGAATAACGGAATTGAAGAAAAGAGATGACCTACCTTTATTGGCGACATAACACAAAAAACATTAGCCATCGAATGATAACAGCTTGCCCAAGACTCCGTACCGTTGGGTTTATATTAATATTTCTAGGAAAATATAAAGCTGCAGCTTTTCCAAACACGATCTATGCACACTTGTATATTTGCAAATAATATAATTCCCTATAACTTCTGCAAGATTCATTTAAATTCTTTCCTTCCAGAGGCACAAGCCCAGCGTCATTGTACACAAAGGCAGATGAGTGAGGCCACACCCCACTCATCGGGTGAAATCCTTAATAACATTGGAACAATGGAATACCAGCAACAGACTCGTAATTTTTCCGCAAGTTTCAGGTATGCATTCAATTAGAAGGACTCAGATACAGTTGTTGTTAACTTTTTTGTTATATAAATGAATTATATACAGGAACATGCAATTGAAGAAGATTAAACGAGCCGAGAAGAAAGGTACCGAAAGCGTAATGGATGAAAAATTTGCCCTCCTCTTCTATACGTCTGTTATAGTCAATGACTATCGTATTCGTGTAAGTAATATAATCGATGCTGCTTTAGTTTGTCGATACATTTTTGAATACATTTTTTGTAGGTTTGGACTCTGTCGTTGCCGGTTGTTGTTATCGTTCATGGTAACCAAGAACCACAGTCATGGGCAACTATAACCTGGGATAATGCTTTCTCAGAAATTGTACGTGAACCATTTCAAGTTCCCGATAGAGTTTCATGGGCGAGACTATCGGAGGCCCTCTATACCAAATACTTATCAGCAACGGGACGTGGGCCAACAGACGAAAATAAACATTTTCTATGTAAGTATGAAGGGTGGATTTTGTTTGAACATTTGAAGGAAGATTTGTACTAAAACGTAAATACAAAAATTAAACATTGCAAAGATACAGTAGCCATTAACGGCCTTGGAGATGTTAAGTCGTAGGATTTGCTTATCGCAGACATCGGTTAGTAAACGGTTTTCGTTATATTAGCATCGACCAGTGACTTTCCTGGTTTCATACGCATACAATATCACAGATTCGAAGAGTCTCAACTTAGCACGTAATGAAATTTGGATACAGGTTGCCAAAGGCAAGGCAAGGCGAGCTTTATTTATTCAGCCTTTAATGTGTAGGTGGTCCGCCGCTGTTGGTACTTATCATTTAAAACTTTCACTCTTCATTTGATTCCGTTTCTCTCAGATGTACGGCAGTAATCAGCATAATATAGTCTATTTTCAGAAGAAAAAGTGTTGACGACATAATATGCCCTTGTCTTACTTACTGTTGTATTTAGAAAAAGTCAGAGAGCTGCCTATTGTGCTGCGGCCGTCGATTTATTGCCGACGATGTCTAGCACTAGAAGATAAAGCAGTGCATCTGTCATATACAGAAAAGCCAAACGCTAAGTCTTTCTCATCCTCAGATTGTATCTACTCTCCAAGGCCGGTCACCTTACGACGAGGTGGTAAACAACTATCTGTCTAATAAGCGCACAGCCAATGCCCCATTTGGACACGACAGTCCTTTAGGAATTTTTTTTTTTTTGAAATACTTTCCTAAGGGAAGGTGACACTAAAGGGTATTCCATAATTCACGCAAAATATAATTTTAATAGAAAATACAGATTTTTAATTAGAAAGTTTACGTTTTTTATTGATCCATAGAGTATACAGATTGGGGTTATGTATGGAATAGCACATCATATAAATGGTTGCGCCGGCTGTGCTGGCAAGTACGTACATACTCTTTTATTGAAATTTTCTATGACTGTTCCGCATAAATGTGGCTGAATCTAATTAATACACCTCCAAATTTCCTCTTTCAAGGCGTTGGTGGTCGTGGGCTTCTTTGCACTTTGACTTTAAAAAAACACCAAACAAAAAAGTTCAATGGCGTTAAATCGCAGGATCTGGATTAGCCAATTCTGATCGCAAAAACGGCCGATTACACGATTAGGAAATGACTCATGCTCATGCAGTAATTGAATTGTTTCTCTGTGGCTGTATGGCATGTGGCACCGTCTTGTTGAAACATATGAACACCATTAATTGTGATTTCATTTTCGAAGAAGAATGGTCTGATAATGCCTCCAGCCCAAAATCACCAAACAGTCACGCGTTGTGGATGCATTTGTTTCTCAATAAATACTTGTGGGTTTTCTGAACCCCATATGCGACAATTTTTGCGATTAACGAAGCCATCAAGATAAAAATGAGCTTCATCACTGAAGATGATTTTGTTCGAAAAATGCAGACTGTAGCTGATAAACTTTATTTATTTTATTTTATTTTTAAAATATGAAAACAATATTTTTAAAACAATGAAAATGCGTTGGTCTTTCGTATAGCGCTCCATTTTTACTAACCCCGAACTGTCAGCTGTCACAAATAAATTTGCTTAGAGGTTACGTCTGCACTTAAATAATTCGTGTAATTTGTAGTCCTCTGTTAATATTTTGGGGCCGAGTTCCATATATGTACATATGTATACATATGTACAGTGAGCGTCAAAAGTGAGTGAACTCCAATGCGGTTTTCATTTGTCTTTGGAGTTTGGATACAATTTTTTTTTTAAATATTTATAAAGTATTTTTTGCTGTCGACATGAAATAGGTTTAATTATTGCTATTTCGTTATCAAAATTTGTACAGATTGTAGGTTTTTTAGACCTGTTCCCAGACCCTAAAGAAAACTCAAAGAACCATCGGTGTTTACTCACTTTTGACGCTCACTGTATATGGAAACTATTCTTGAGCCCTTGTTTAATCTTTCCTAAGGCTGCTACACCTTTTAAAAATATTGAACCTTCATCCTTTATCGAATCGATTAAATAAACTCGTATTTATTTTGTAGATGAAAAACTATTTCGCAATGAATACATGATGGACACAAATGATCACATTTCTTGGACACAATTCTGCAAGGAACCCTTACCAGATCGTACGTTCACATTTTGGGATTGGTTCTTCTCAACCATGAAGCTGACCAAAGACCATTTGGTCGGACCATGGAAGGCTGATTTGATTGTTGGATTTATAAACAAGCGAACCGCTGAGGATGTCTTAATCAGAACACGCGCCCCCGGAACTTTCCTCTTGCGGTTTTCAGACAGCGAATTGGGTATGTTGCCTATTTTAAAGAAATAATTTTCATTTAATTAAACATACAATATTGTTTTTTATTTTAAGGCGGCATTACTGTGGCGTTTCTGCGGGAAGACGGCAATGTTTATATGTTGGCGCCATGGACAGCTAAGGATTTAAACGTTCGCGGCCTATCAGATCGTATTCAAGACTTGGAGTGGCTGAAATATGTTTATCCCAGCAATAAGAATAAAGATGAAGTGTTTGGCGAATTCTATTCCCGCACAGGTAACATATTTTCATTGAAATAAAATCCATCAAACTGAATCTCTTACTGACCATATTCGTCTTATTTCTTTTTCTCTCTATCTCTCTGTCTCTTCTCTTTTGCATAAAATTATTCTTTCAGAAGAACAAGGAACTAGAGACGGCTATGTTCGAAATGTTATTATAACGACTGTCCCCGAAATGAGACAACCAGCTGCGAATACAACACCTAATCATGCACACTCACCGAATCCACATGACATACACATGGGGCCAGGGTAAGAAGAAGGATAACCTATGATTTCGATTTAATAAATTACACACTTTTTGATTCGCTACAATACAAACATGTGCTACAAAGATTCTATGCTAACTGAGAGGAAAATTGCAATCATACTTTTCATGACTCACACACACGATAGGGTACATATTTTCAAACAAAAAGAAATTGTCTTTTAAATTGCTGTGAATGTTTCGGGTGAAGGTCGAATAGTATTGTGCGTTTATGTGCTTTTGTTCTGTTGTGTGCACTAGTTAAAAATTGGCATAAGTCTGCTGAAAATCTTCTTGTTGGTAGAGTACATTTTTTATGTGTCTGCAATTATTCCCTTTAAATTTTTTTCAAAAAGTCTACTTTGCAATGACGGCCCAGCGGCTGGCATAAAATTGATCGGCAGAGTTGAACAAGTGTATGCGCCGAGGACTTTGCAGAATGTCGTTGCGCCATAGATGGGATGAGATCACTGATAAGCCTGTCTTAAGAACACCTATTCCTTGGACAGACTAATCTCCTCCACACAGAAATCACTTTATAGCCTAATAGCCATGCCCGCCAGTTTCTTTTCTTATTTAAAATTTATTTGAGTTACCATAAAAATGTACGTTTGTTTATATTATTTCCTCTTTTTTAAGCTTACAAAATATTTTATCGCAATCGCTTTTTTGTAAACTGTACCTACATGTTATTTTTTAAGTGGCCGCAAGTATAAACGCAGGGGGCTAACTATGCACTTCGCCGCGAAGCGCATTTTTTATCGATTTTGCAATTTGGTAATATTCAGTTCGCCGGCGAAAACTATCGCACTTCGAATGCAAATGCGAACGCTATTTTAGACATGAAATGCGATAGATGTTTCGATGGCGAACTAAGTTGTCAACGGTGCATTTGCATGGTGGAAAAAATAAATGGCAGCGAAAAATGGTGTGATTTTCTTGGAATATTCGGCCCTAGCGAGGTATCCGTCGGAACGGCAAATTCTCCGATTTTATACGAATCAGAGGATTTTTGCAGCGAGGTATACTTCGGAACTGATTTATATGTAACGCACACTGGCGTTTTGCGTTTCAGTGCGATGAAGTGCGTTTTTACTGATATTTTTGACAGCTTCATACGAATTTTCTTCCGATATGCTCCGACAGGAATTGGTTGCGGAATTTGTTTACGATTTGCAGTGAAGTGTTGATAAATGAAAGCAATAAAGAAAAAAATATTTTAGCAAAGTAATTGGTTGTATTTGTTGCTTAAATGTGTGTTTCCAGGGCAAAAACAAAGGAAAAAACAAGCACTAATGTAACAACATCATGTCAAATCAATGCGTTGTCGCATTTTAATTATTCTTTCCGAAAGCGGATACCTCGAATGTAATTTGAGTCTCCGACGGAGTATTCGTTGCGGAGAATTTTCCGTTCCGACGGATACCTCGCTAGGGCCGATTGTCATTCCAAACAATCGTTTTGCATAGTTGCCATGTTCGCCGCGAAGCGAACTGAATGAATCGCAAATTTTGCGATTTTTACTCCTCAACAACAAAAAATCGTGAAAATCGGACGAATGCTTCTCGAGTTATGGAGGGACGAACAGACGGACGTTGAATTTTATAAAGTAGTATGGATTCAAACCGCACTAAAAACTGAGTTTTCGCTAAAAAGATTTTGTTTGATGTTTCAATTAGCTGTGAAACCAGCTATGAAATGTTTGTGTCGACTACACTTTTATTTAAGTAAAAACATTTTGCTTGTATTAACATAATGTACAAACAAAATTAATTAAGGTTCTTGAAAATCTATTTTCGACACAGATGGCACATTGCTCCATTGGGTAGATGTACATAATCACCCTTGTTTCGAGTGGCTTTTACTACGGTTTAAAACACGTAAATTTAAATGTAGAATAACAAGTGGCGTTTATGCGTTGTGGATGCAATTAGTGTACAACGAACGTCATGCTATTCTTTAAGGCGTTGAACGCCACAAACCGACAAGAAAACAAAGATTTTTGTCGTTAATAAATTAGTGATCGCCAAGTAAGAAAAAACGACTGAAAATGAAACCTTTTTTTGAATTGTTAATTTATTCAAATAACTAAATTAAAATTTTTTCATAGATTAAAAGTAACAAACTCGATCGAGTAACAAACTGTTCATCATTACCGACCACGTCATACCACCAAGTCGTCGAAGTTATGGAAAAAGTCTTGTAAAATGAAACGTATCAAATAACGACAAATCTCGTGAAAGTAAAATTCAGAATAAGGGTGAATATGTAGTTGGCCATATTTTGTACAGAAGAGGAGGTCATTTGATATGTGGTATCACTTACCCTAAACTGTCAAACTTTTTTTTTTTTTTTTTTTTTTTTTTTCGGTAAATTCAAATGCCGGTAAATTCAAATCTTGCCTTCATTTAGGGTCAGCCTTCACTTCAATTCGGCCGTTCGGACTCGTTTCTATTCGTTTCAAAAATAAAAACTCACTCAAATGAATGGTTGTGAGAAGCTAGGCCTAGAATACCTGTTGCGGCAACTATTTTTTATTTTTTTATTTACTTCGAAAATGTAAATGGACAAAGAGGAGCATCGATGTCATGACTGTAACGCTGTAAATACCGAAAAGGATAGCCCTTAAAAATGTTATCAGCATCACTATCTCAATTCTCCCTTCACATTTTTCCAGAATAAAATTTATAAATTTGTATTCCAGACCTGTAATTCGTATTGGACACAACAGAAAGAATTATGATATGTATTCAAAAAAATTCGAATTTACATTTACATTTTAATTCACATAATAAAACAACCATTTCGTGTTCTTAGACTCCTCGGTTCATTTTTCAAAACTGTTTGGACAAGACGAAACACGCAATTACAAAACAAAAAGAAACAAACAGCAGATCACCATCACCATCGCCTTTACATTTAACATTTCTAACCTCATGAAAAGTATACTAATGATTGCAAAGAATTTCTTGTTGAAAACTGTTGCCTAATCACATGCCGTATTTTTTTTCTATTTTTCTTTTTTAACTTGCAGCTTCCAGAATAGCACCCTAATGCAACTGTAAATTTTTAGTACAAATTCACTATGCAAATAGTGATTATATGAATTCTAAAAAAACAATTCAAAAACCAAGAAATCTAACAAATATTTGAATGTGTATTTTGCAAAAAAAAAAAGAGCATTGTCTTAACTAAAATTCAATTCATTTTAAAAGTAACAAACACAAACATTTATTCATTTCACAATACTAATGGTATATATACTACTTGAATATTGTGATTTTTACAGTGAATTGTGAATTGTTGTTTGTTTAACATAATTTGTAACAAACCAATGATCAGTTACAGTTGTTGTCGTATCTGCCATCATTTAATAAGGCAAACTCCGCTAATTGCAGGTCCAAGCAAAATTGTTGCATGTTTTTGTGTGCGTTTCGTTTTTGGTGTTTTTTCTTTTTGTGTTTGATTCAGCATAGTAATACATAGTTGCTTAGTTTGTTTTGTATTCATGGATATGTGTTTTTGTTTATTTTGACTTAAAATTTTCTCTAGAGATACATTTTTTCATTTTTATTTATTTTTTTTTTTTTCGTTTCTTTTTGCCGTCTACGTGTTTTTTTTTTAGAAATAACATCTTATTCCCAACGGAAAATAGTATGGAAGAGTCCAATAATATGGAAGATATTCTTACTCAATTCGTTCAAAACGGTTACGCAGGTGCAATTTAAATGCAACAACAAACAATTGAAAATATATTAAAATAGACGTCCAAAAAAAAAAAAAAAAAAACACAAACAGTTGAAATCGTTTTACCACAACGTATATACTACAAACATTTTTTAGATCTGAATATGTATATACATAAACATAACCTACTATTTTTGAAAAGAACATTTTGAACATTATATTCAAGAGAAAGAAACACAAAATTGAGACAACGATTGAACACGGCCGGTGTTGGAGCAAAAGTGAGAAATATTTTAATAGATACACTTTGAGTGGTGATATACATGAAATTTCATTGTTGTGAAAGAGTAATTTATAAGGAATTTATGTGTCCACTGACACGGAGGAGGAGTAAACGGAACGTAAACATAAATAACGTTTTATAAAAGAAGGAGCTTTAAAAAACACTAATAAAGGTTAGTATGGTTTCTATTGTTATTTTCCAATACAGACATTATAACATATAGTATACAAGTATACGCATATAGAAATTGAATCTAAGACATATTTTATTACTGATAAATCTTTTATTAGATATATTGTTACTGAATAAATAGTTCTATAATTGGAGACTTGTCTTCCAAACGTAAAAATCTTTGATCACTGTTTCATATAGATGGGACATAGCGGAATGATAAAATAATGGTATTTTTTAACGTTATTTTTGGGTTACTCTTCTCCTTTCTTTGTGACAAATTGGCAGTTCTGGAAAAGAGATATTATATTTATATACCTATATTTCTTTCCACTTTATTTTAGAGTTCACTGGAATTTTGGCAACATTTTTGCGCCACTTGAATAGTTCATGCATTTAGTTTGACCGCTATCTTTGGCCTCATATATTTCTTGATCGATTTTTTTTTTGTTAATTTTGACTTTTTAGGTAATTAAAAAAAAATGGGTGAAGAAAAAGCCTTAACCGAGGCGGAAAAAGGGCAAATCAAAGCTTAAAGGACGCTCGTCTATTTATTGCCAAATTAGCTAAGAAACTCGAGAGGAGCCGAGACGTTATATCAATATTTTTAAGTAGTGAGTCTAACTATGGATGAAAACATGAAAGGCCGCATACACAGCGTGCTTACTAATGCGGTAAGGCGACTTTTATTAAATAAAAGCGTCAAATTCTCACGATTCTTTTCCAAAAATCATGAAAAATGCTGTATCAAAGCAAGTCTCACAACTATGTGTCGTATTATTTCGAATGCTAAGCATATAAAAAGATTAAAAATCAAGAACCGGGTTCGAAAAGCGCAAAGCCTTCGATTTTGTCGCACACATGTGACAAAGAAGAAGAAAACAATTTAATTTTAAAGACCCCGATGTCTATAGCTACTACTTCCATAACCTGCGTAGGGAAACTAATTACTTGGACCGGCTGCATAGCAGAGTTGAAGGTGTGATGGTGTGGGGGCCGTTTTATTTATGGAACCTGCAAATTACAATTTTTGCCAACCACAATGAATGCGTTGTCTTAAGGTGCTAGTACACGGTATGTAGCACGCCACATATATATGTGTCTCTGACGTAATTTTGACGTCAGCGTATTGTCCCAATGGATAAATGCCGTGCACAAGCACTCTCTGTTGACGTCAGAGCCACATATTTATGTGGCGTGCTACATACCGTGTACTAGCACATTTACAATGGTATATTGAAAGAGGCATTTCCATACTTTCATAACATTTTTGGACCCCTGCCTTGGATTTATCAACATGATAATGCGCCAATACATACAACCCGGGTTGTTAAAACGTATATATAAAGCTAATATCTTTTTTGTGTTAAAAATAAGCAAACTACTCTAAAATGTTTTTTTTTTTCGTTTAAATGGCGCAAAATTAGGAACCCAAATTTTGCCGGTTTTTAGTTAATAATGTTTTGTTAATTCTTAAAAGCTTTGTTTAAATTTTCCTTCTGGTCAAATCACAACAATTAAATTAACTTTAATTTAAAAAAAATTAAGTCTCACAAGAGTGACCAGTGAGCTATAGAAAACCGAACTAGCGTATAACAATTATTGTCAGTTATACGTACTACATGCAATTTTGGTATAATCTGCGCCCATAATAGAATAATGTGTGCGTATGTGCCATCTATATCCTGTACTCTACACTACCAATTTAGTGATGTGGAGAAAATGCGGTCGCTACAATTTAGCGCGAACAGGATACTGGGCTTTAAGTGACGATCTTGACGTGCACGTGCCATTCGTGAGGGTGTCAACGACGACTGACACTCGATTACAATCAAATGACATGCACGCCTTGTCATGCTGTGACCGCGTAGCATTTACAAAATACCTTTAATTACGGTACGGTCATCGTCTGCTTTTAATTGTTTGCAGATATTTTTGTTGCAATTATGTACACTCGTTTCACAAGACTGGTCTGATCCGCGCTGTTAAAAAAAAGAACGATCATTTGCACGAACAACAACAGGGAAACACGTTTTAATCGTGACATGTATGACATTATAGAAAATCGTAAAGTATCACGTGCATGTTAGGCGATCACACAGAAAGACAATTTTATGACAAATTCGGACGTTATAGTGGCGTCAGTATGTTACGAAATGATACAATTCATGACATGTAATCGTAACTTCCGAAATGACAACAATATTCGGCCATATAGGCTGTTCCCTAGTTCAAGCTCCTCACAACCATTCCAGAAGCTTTTCCACGGCAGTTACACTGTCGGATGTTTGTCAAACGTTTGGTAGAGGTGGCGCAGAGGAAAAAACCTTAAGATTTAATTTGTGTTTTTTATTCAGGATATCGAACCATGCGACTCCTCGCGCAGCACACTAATCATATTGACCAACTGCATCCACATGGGTTAACTCTGGATTGGCTAAATCTATTGCTGATTTTACTGGCGTTAGATAGCATTTTTTCTTAAATTCTGCAAATACATAGTACGAATATTAAGAAGTAAGCCAGTTTTGCTTTGTAAGCCACCCATTAAAATTACCAAATGATTTTTGACGACTTACGCTTAAACTAAAAATATGTAGCAAAGCAAATGGACAATTTCCTAGCTCGAAATATCAGGGCTTTGAAATTACAGAGCACATAAGCTACATACATTTATTACAAACTATTTTCATTAAGTCCAATGCTAACACTCATCATTTATCAGTTATCACTAGCACTATTCATGCATTACCATCAGTTAAAGTAATAAAAGCAATTATCACAACTGCAGCAATCCTTATCGAACTCATTATTCGATTCATTCGATGAACTGAAATTTAATTTAAATAAATAGACGAAGAAATGTTACGCGGCGACGATAGTAGTGCGTATTCAACTCGACTGTTTGCACAAAAGGGAGTCTTTGCCAATTTATAGATACATATACAATTAATTATGCGAAGCTATCCTAGAATACCAATTGGTAAATCATTATCAGTTGTTGTTTTGTATAATACTTTTTTTTTTTTCTTTCTAATCCAGATTCTTTAAATCAACACGATTTTGAAACTACATATTAAATATTTTAAATCGGACGGAAAGTTTCTATTATAAATAATGTAATTAATTGTTAAAATATGTATGTGGGTTCATTCTTCTTCTCAGTCTCAGTTATTTTCGTATGACGTACCTAAATATTTTGATAATTTACATTTAAAAATTAATACGAAAGCCCATACCATGAATTATGCAAAAGTAGTAAGGGCAAGAGATTAGTTTCTAAATTATGATTACAGATCTGTTAGTTGAGCTTAAAGATTTTGATTTATTTTCTGTAGTTAGAAGAAGGTTGGCTTTAATATAGCGGAATGGATATGCGAACCGGTTGAGTATAATATGTCTACCTTGTAAACTTTTAACAGACACGCCCAGTTTCGATCAAAGTGTTTTATTAAAACAAAAAATGCAGTTCTAAAAACAAACTACTTGATCTAATTTTTTTTATTAGCTTAATTCTAATTAAATATACAGTCGAGTTGCATACGCATTCTATGCAGTATTTTTATACTCTCCACAGGAAGGTATATTCACATTGTCATTCTCATTACATTTTTAACGTCAAGAAGGATTCACCGCAGACCCTGTAAAGTATATATATTAGGGTGGGTCGAAAAATTAAATTTCGTCCGATCTTTTTGGAATAGCAACCAAAATGTGACCCCAAGCTACAAAATGCGCGTACATATTTTTAAAATTTTTTTATTCTTGTCGGTCTACCCGCGCATTTCATTTGAATATGAAGATTATTTTGTGAAATCTGTCACAAATAGATTGATTTTACTAGAATCCGAGAATTGTTCGCCAAATGAATTAAAACGTACCTTGCGTTAAAAATATAAGCATTCATAGTATTTATTTACTGTTAACGAACCTGCAAATCGAAATAAGGACAGTGACCTTCGTACCTGAACATAAATTCGTACACTAAACAGGCCACGTGCAACCGAACAACTAGCATACGAATGTGTATTTGAATGTGGGTTTGTCATACGCGGCAGACTTAGGCTAAAAGTCTAGAGCTATCGTCACGTTAGTGAACGACTTATGATTATCCGTATCAAGGCTAAACTCGCGAACATCAGCCCCATATGCGCTCGTAGAAGCAAAGGACCACGCTATCAAAGAAAGTGTCTATAAAAGCTCCTCGAAAAAAAAGAGTATATTTGGTAGTCTGTGTGGGCGCAGTAGCGCAGTGGTTAGTGTGCTGGACTGCTGTGCGAGGGATCCCAGGTTCGATCCCCGTAAAAACACAAATTACATCTTAGTGTTTTTTTCTACTGCGCCACCTCTCGCGAACGTCTGACAAACATCCGAGAGTATAACTGTCCTGAAAAAGCTTCTCAATTCAGCCGTTCGGAATCGGCATAAAATCGTAGGTCCCTTCCATTCGTCCCAAAAATAGAAACTCACACAAACGAATGGTTGCGAGAAGCTAGGCCTAGGGTGTCTACCGCCTGTTGCGCCACATATTTATTTATTTATTTATTTTTATTTATTTGGTAGTACAGTTGGCGAGTCTGGCAATAGACATCCATTTCCTACTACACATCTCAACATTCATAAGGCATTCAGTGACAACACTGACAACACAACAGTAGATAACGAATCAAAACAAGACAGACGGCGGCCGGCGCGGCGATCTGATTGGTCTCTATTAGTGTGGTTTTAGGCCAGTAAAGTCTACCGTCGATCAAATGTTCACACTTAAGGAGATCCTGGGAAAAGCCCAGGAAGTCCAATTCGGTACTCACCACCTTCTCATCAATATAGAGCTAGACGAGCTATACAGAGCTTGCCATGTATAGTTTTGGTATCCCTGCAAAACTCGATCGTTTCTGTAGGGTGATGACGGAGAAAGCTCGCTGCTCAAGGTCTATAACGACCCTACCGAAACCTTTGATGTCAAAGAGGATTTAGACAAGTTGACGCGCTGCCATGTGACTTCTTCAACATCATGATATACTTGAAAAAATTGTCCGAGACTCACGTCTTACAGGCCAACACATAAGGGACGATCTGTCCAATTACATGCACACGCCGATGATATTGACATAATTGGTAGAATACAGTGAGCTTTTGTCACCAGTACGTTAGCTAGTATAGAAACGGAGGCGGCTAAAATGGGTCTAGCGGTCAACGTGAGCAAAACCAAGTACATGCTGTTATCAAGAAGGGAACCTAACATCGACGGATCGGACAAAACCTTACAATTGACAGCTATAACTTTGGGGTAGTGAGAGACTTTGTATAGGTACGAGTAGCTCGGCTGTTCTATCAGCTCTGATAACAACGTCTCAAAAGGAGTTAAACGATGGATAACACTTGCCAACCTATGTTATTTCTTTGAGCTGAGAAGCAATTGCGTAATTGAACCCTATTCCGAAGAACTAAGGAGATTCTATTCGTATATAAGACCTTTATTATCCCAGTCCTGCTTTATGACGCCGAAGCTTGTACTCTATCTAAAGCGGATGAAGCCATCCTCGGTCGCTTCGAGGTTTTCGGTCCCATCTACGTTGACGGTCTTTGGAGGAGAAGTCTCATCGACAAATTATACGAGCAGTTCAGCGACATCGACCTAGTCAAAAATTGCACATCAGTTCTTTAAGATGGCTGGGACATGTAGCAAAGAGACAGCGCAGTAGAGGAAGACCTCGCCTTAGGTGGCGCGCACAAGTTGAAAGGGACCTCAACCAACTTCGAGTTCGCAACTGAAAATAGTTAGCCAAAGACTAGGGATTCTAAAAAGCAAAACAAATATTTTTTAAAAACTTTTCTTCTACCCGCGCATTGATTTTGAAAATTTGTGTTTTCCCCAATATTTCGATATTTTTCAACAAAGGTAATTTTATTTTGAAAACTTTCTTAATAGGCGTAAGCGGCTCTACGGTTTAAAGTGAACCAAGGCTTTAACTTCCCCAGTAAGTCTTACTGTTTTCAAAATAAAACGACCTTTGTTGAAAAATATCGAAATATTGGGGAAAACACAAATTTTCAAAATCAATGCGCGGGTAGAAGGAAGGTTCTTAAAAAATATTTGTTTTGCTTTTTAGAATATCTTGGATATCACTATTCCAATCCAAAAAACAATAAAAAAAATGTTTTCATACATCGATGACCCACCCTAATATATATTCGTCAGGTTGGTATTAAAAATGGTCAATGTCGGTCATGTAGTTCTGTTACCTCCCATACAAAACCACTATTACACCCATGTGCCTCTCTGACGATAGCATCCAAACGAAACGACTTAGGCGAATGAAATTTTGTGAGAGGACTTCTTTTTACCGGCGTCAGGTTGTTATTGAAAATTGTCTATGTCGATCAAGTAGTTCCAATATTAGACACATGCGTGAACCTGTACAGTACATAGATACTAACTCGCATTGCAAACATTTTGCATGACTTTTATGACTTATTTTTTGCAACTGGCCATAGAGGGAACATTGATACCAACAGTTTATATACGACTAGCATTTATCCACGGTTTCGCTACCGTTAAAGAAGTAACTACTGTGCTTTGCTACGAGTTCGATAGGATGAACAAAAAAATGTTCCTAATACATACGGAATCCTCCTTTTCTCGTCGCTAATAACTTGGGCAGCAATCAAAATCTCAAAAATTAGGCAAACTAATTTTATTTATTTCTGGTGACTATTTTCTATGTGTCTTTTAGCTTTTCCATTGTCAGGATATCAGCTTGGAAACCGAGCGATTTTAAAATGTCTTTAAAAAATAACTTTTTTTTTTCAAATAAATTTACCTATTATTTAGTTAAAGAATATAAAGAAGCATTAATGATTTTATTTTTTGAAAATAATTCCGGAAAGACTACACGTGCGTTTAGGCGTACACATAACCATTCTTGCAATAGTGATCTGAAATTATTCATAACGAAAATTAATACCTATACCCAGAAGAGTTTTGTTTTTTCTTGTTGATTTATATTTGATTTTTATGTTTATATATAAAAAAATTACTAATGTGGTTGTGAGTAAGAAAAATATGTTTCTAATCCTGCTACCAATACCCCCAGAAAATAAAAAGAATAATAAATAGAATGTAGTAATGTCAAAAATATATTACACTGAAAACCTAGCGATATGATATAATTTTTGTTTAAATTGATATTGTTCAATATTGATTCAAGAAGAGAGATCGAAATCGCTTACCTATCGATAGGTATTCTTTGAACGCTTTATCTGGTAAAAAAAAAAACCGAATGTAATAGTTGGTCAATATTACACTTGAATAGAAAATTGAATCATCCCATTTCATATCCACTTTATAGAAAGATGTTTGTATTGCTTTCGTTTTAAAAGCGAAAGCAATCTACTGTTTTTTTTTTTTTTTTTAAAGAAATATATTATTCAATACAAAGAACAAAGAACGAATTTATTTATTACAAATCTCTGTCAATTCAATTGATACGTTTGGTTACTATTTCAAATGGATGTACGTACATACATTTATATACAATTATTATATTATACATATATATAGATATTTAATATTTATTAGGAAAAAAAGAAAACAATTATATTTACAATTTAACTATAAAAAAAGAAAACTATGTATGTAGTGATTGTTGTACTGAAATATATCTACTCTATACCTGGTTTAAATGCACGGTCCATTTGTTAGTTAAAAAAAAAAAAATTAAAATTATATCTACATGTAGCAAATTATATATACATACAGGTATAGTACAATATAAATAAATAAATAAATGTTTAGAATAATTATTTGTGGGTTGTAATATGTATTTGCTTTTGGTAACGTTTCCTTTTTATATATAAAAAAAAAAACAAATTTACATTGTGTGCATGGACAGGTAAATTCCGTAAACTAGACAATATAATCTAATGAAATTATTGTTTTACAAAATGTATTGTTTATTTTCATTCCTTAACATCACATTTTTGTAATGTCCTCTACCTAAGTATTTTTTTTTTCCTTTTTGTGTATGTGTCTGACAAGTGCATGATAAAGATATGATATCCAATTTAATTTAATTTTGTTTATACGAGTATTAGGGGTATTCACGATTCGGTGCATCAGGTCTAGTATAATTTGTGTTAGTGTAAAAGTCTGAAGTTTTCTTACATTAAACGATAACAACAAAATACACTTGTTAAACGTTTACACTTTTACTATACCCCAGTCCTATGGTTAGATTAGGTTTGTGGGTTGGCGGGGATTTCTCCGTGTCACACTCGTACTCAATACTGACCCATTGTGATGCCCGTAGGGGAAAGAGGTTGTCCTTTACCCATTATAACCTTGTTTTCAAATTACTTACTGTGCCGCTACATATACACCATCTTGTTGATTTGACGAAGTTCATTATCTTGTCTGGGCGCAGTAGCGCAGTGGTTAGTGTGCTGGGGGTCTAGCACGTAACTTGATACAATCGAGTTCAGTCGATACAATCGAGCTCTGGCAGCACCTAATTTGTCTCAATCGATTATTCTTGATTGATTATCCTCGATTGAGACAAATTAGGTGCTGCCAGAGCTCGATTGTATCGATTGAACTCGATTGTATCAAGTTACGTGCTAGACCCCCTGAGCTACTGTGCGAGGGATCCCAGGTTCGATCCCCGGAAAACACACAAATTACATCTTAAGGTTTTTTTTACTACTGCGCCACCTCTCGCGAACGTCTGACAAACATTCGAGAGTATGACTGTCCTGAAAAAGCTTCTCAATTCAGCCGTTCGGACTCGGCATAAAATTGTAGGTCCCTTCCATTCGTCCCAAAAATAGAAACTCACACAAACGAATGGTTGCGAGAAGCTAGGCCTAGGGTGTCTACCGCCTGTTGCGCCCCCTATTTATTTATTTATTCATTATCTTGTCTATTGATGGTGCTGAAAAGATCGTGTGTTGGAGACCGGGGCAGTGTCATAGGAAGTGGGTTGTATCCTCAAGAGCTCCCTCATCACCGCAGCCTCTTCACCGCAGCCTCTTCACCGTTAAGCCCATTTTCTTCATATGGTACCGCAGAGTGTTGTGCCCCGTTATGACACCTACGAGGGTGGACAGGGATTTCCTATCCTTCCGCATTATATTCTCGGTTTTGGTTTCGTTGAATGACGCCCATAACATTCTTGTGGTATTACAAGTAATTAAGGTGGGACATCTATCGTTCGCCTGTCTTGTGGATTTTCTCCCTGTTTCAAGCTTGAGTGTGCATGGCGGGATGTTCACAGAGGGATCAGCTTGTTATGAAACAGCTGTCGAACCTTGTCTTGCTAATTCGTCTGCTTTCTCGTTGCCTGGAATGCCTTCATGTCCCGGAACCCAGCAGAGCGATACCTTGTGCTGTGTACCAAGAGCCTGAGTTCTTCGCGACAGAACTTCGATTTTATTTCTGGTGCAGTTATGACTTTTATTGGTGCCTGGTTGTCGATAAAGAAGGTAATACCTCTAGGTGGTATTGCTCTTACCATATGCCCCTATTATGTAAGACAACTACAACTACAGTTGAGTTGTCTCTTGGTTTTATGTAATTCAAAATTCGGTATTGTCCGTATTGTCATACACAACCCTGATAGAAAAGTTGTCTATCAACACACAACAAAGATGGCAGTGGTTGTCTTTAAGTTGTTAGTTAGTTTGGGTTGTGTGAAAGTTGAGTTGAATTGAAGACAACTCAACTCAACTAAGTTGAGTTGTGTTCTATAATAGGGGCAATAGACTCACGGTCTGCTGTTGTCACTGCCAGGACGTCTGCTTGGAAGACGCTGCTATGGTCGGGGAGGCGTATCGATTTCGATATACCCAGCGATTCAGAGGAGACTCCTGACCCTAACCAATGTCAATTTTATATCCGAAGTAGAGAAGTGTCTTGTAAACTCTAGGTAAGGCGTGATGAAGTCCGTGACAGGTACATGGCCAAAATATTTCTGTAGGATCTTCGAGTGATCTGTTTCATTCACTTTCCAGTTTACTGATTGGCTGATTCTCATTGTACTAGTTGCGGCCCAGACCTACAGTAAAAATGCAACAGTGTAAAATGTACAAGTTTGCAAATGTCAATTCGATTTTAAATATTTTTTGTTATTTACTCCAGTGTTGCTATAGAGATTAGAAAAAGTGTGCTCACGAATGTCATAAAAAAATACAATTTCACAATTTTGCTAGACCTGATACACCGAATCGTGAATACCCCTATTGTAAATATAATCTATTTGTATTACAGTTTATTTCCATTTTTTTAAATTGGTGAGATGTAGTTGACGTGTTGGTATGTATTGCAGAGGGAAAATGCTCGGATAGGCTCCTTTGGCATTAATAGGGAAACCTTGTATGACATACAGCTACGGCCGGAGAAATAGCACATATATTGGAAACATCACGCAAGCGTAACATTCTGTGTCATTTCGGCATTCAAATGTATGGCTCTACACAAGACGAAAGGTTCAGTCATTATGCGGAAAAATTGTTCGATAATACGACATCGATAATAATTTTACAAGCTCTCTGAATATATTCGTCGATGTACATAATATGCATAACTGGCATACAGTGTCATCTTACCATCACTTGTGCACGAATACAACACAGTGCTGCCAATTTAACAGTCAGATTCCCATTTATTCTATACCTTTTCTGTTTGTAAAAGGATATTTCGTTTAGTCTTTAATTGTTTTTATTTTTCTTTCTAAGAATGTTTTCACTATTTATAATGTTTTTACTACATTTTTCAGCTCTCCTTTCCTTAGGAACAATTTATTTCTGCACGAATGGCAATATGACATTTTGTTGACTTGGGTGTGTCGATATATAAATATATTATTATTTTGTACGTTCTCATTTAGGACATTAAATTTTTTTTATGTATAATTTTGCATGTAAGATGATCTTGTTGAACAAAAGTAAAATAGATTTTTGTTTAACATTCTTATTATATATATTTTTTTATGTAAATTTTAAAACATTATGTTTAGATGTAGGAATTACTTTATATTTCAAAATCTATATAACTACATGTTCAATTTCAATCGCTTAAAATGCAACATAAAAAGAAAAATTGTTTTCTGTGCATAATTTTTTTAAAAATGTATGTAAGGGATATGTATCTAATGTTTACACAAGAATGTAACTGCAATAAAGAAAAGAAAAAAATATTTATATATTATTTTGATTAACTAGGCTTCCATTCTGTTTAACAAAATTGTTTACAAAAAAATTGAATTTTATTGATCTATTGAATTTAGGTAAGTGAAAGAGCTACAATTGCTGCAATTTTTATTTTTTGTTTATATAATTTTAATTGTAATAAAGTTATTATTATTTGAAGATAAAAAAATATATACATTTTTATATACATTATGTATTTGCAAAAAAATACAGACAAAACATTTAATTGGTTAGTCTTATTTTAATCGCAACGTGTGAAGAAAGCGTACTTGTATTTTTATATTCTTAAAATTTTTGTTATATTTTTATTTTAATTTTATTAATAAAAAAAATAGAAACTTGCTAATTGAAAATCAGGAATGTTTACATTGTGGTAAAGAAGGAAAAGTAAACTCGTCTTTTTTTATTAGTAAATGTAGCACAACCATAAATTATATATATGTATAACGAAAATGAATGTCAATGTTACAATTTATAAATTTTACATAAACAATTCTTGTCAATATGGCCAATAAACGAAAATGAGAATAAATCTTAAATAAAAATGTTATCATTTTTTTGTTGATTTCATTTCAGATTGAAACTTTTACGTTTAGTGGTTTAAATGGTTTTCTATGCCCTGGCGCTCCACAGGAAGGTATATTCACTTTGCCCCTACATTTGTAACGCCAAGAAAGAGTCACCGGAGATCCATGAAGTCAAAAAAAAAAGTTCGTGTTTCTTTTTTAGCTCAGACACATCAGAGCTAAGAATTTGTGTTTCTTTTTTCGTTCAGGGAATGGGCGGAGCGTGCTCTATGAGCGCTGATTGAGCATGCTGAGTAAAAAGCTTACAAACACGTCACATTTGACAGAAAAAAAAAATAGGATAAACAAAATAGGTATTTGAAATGGGGAACAAGCCTTGTAGTCAGTTGGTATTGAAAATGGTCAAGTAGTTATGGTACCTCCCATACAAAACCAATATTAGACCCAGGTGTACGTATTAACGCGGTATTCACCTCGACTACCGTTGTCGTTTTCGACTCAAAAATACACGACTCTTTCAAATCTGTATTACGCCTGTCGAAAATGTCAAATCTACTAGTTTTGTAGTCGTCGCAGGACGTTACTTTAATTACCTAAGAAAAAGCGACACGACTAATGACCTAAAAAACTACCTTTTTGTCATTTGCAATTTCGGTCCCGAAGTAAGTTGGGTGGGTCAATTAGGCTGTGTTTGCGCGTCTGTATTCGGATTTTTTAATCCAGAATTTCTTTCTTTCTAATCAATGAACGCACACAAACATGCAAGGGTTCGTTGAATTAAACTGCACAAACTTAATTATGTATCTCTTATTTTTGATCGTGTTAAAATGAATTCCTTTCTTTTTGCTCTTTCACTGATTTTTTTTTCATCACTATCTCAACTGTAAAACATTTCATTGCTATTAATCTTATAAATCTTTTTGAAAACTGAAATATTTCGAGAAGTAAACACTTATTTGCACAATAATTTATTCTCGGAATAAAAAAAACAGTCTTTTTGACAATTCCATACAAGTGCTACCAATCCTTCGAAAAGATTTTACTACTAGACGTCTACAAATCTGCTACAAATTCGGCGGGTCGTCTGTGTTAGGTAATGAGGATTGAAAACCGACACGACTCAAGAAACGACAAAAGTCGTTTTCATCAAACGACAACGGTAATTGAGGTGATTAACTCACATGCCTATAACATTTTGCATGACTTGTATGCAGTGGAGCGTGGAGGGTATCAAAGCATTGGCCAGGCCGATGATTACACTTTTACTGGTTTCTTAGATATGATAGTGTTTCCGTCACTTCTGTTCCGAAATTATCCAGATGAGAATGAGAAGCAAATTCCTCAAGAAATCCGCGAACGATTTAAGTCATACAAATTTACAAAACGTTAAAACACTTAAAATTATCGAAGCCTATATGAAAAGGGCCTTTAAAAGAAAAACGTCTCAAGTTCAATTATTTTGTTTTATGTTTTCTTGTGTTTTTTTTATCAACCCTCTGGCCATAAACGAAATCGAAAGTACATAGGTACTATACTATGTACCTAATGTACATTCGCACGCAGGCGAACTATATTTTATCGGTTTTGTTGTACCTTCCATTTACGGTTTATCACAAGAGTGATCCCAGGACACTTCATCTGTCCTTATTTCTTTAAATTTTGAATATTTGTTCCCGTATTTGACAAGAAAGAGTCTATTCTCGAGATACGACTCTAAGATTTCATATAACCGAGAACTTGTCTTAAATCTTAAGGCCTTCCTTACCTTACCAATACCTTATCAAATGCTTGCGAAATGAATGAATGAATGCGAAAGTTAGCATTACTGATCATAATGATGATTATGAGCAGCGTTACGTTACCACATTTAACAGTTTCCCAAAATTTTACATTGAAAACTATGCGCCTTTTTAACATTTCATAAATATTTCAAAAATTCAGAAAAGCAGTTTCAGAATTCGTTTGTAATATTTAAAATACACTATAGCCCTTATTGTGATTGTCGATCAGCGATCGTCACGACAATTGTCGATAGCTATTTTTAGCTATTCATAGCACAAAATTTTTTCACTTCCAAGAGAAAGCATCGACCAGACATTTGTAATCGACTACAAGCGACTGTCAAATCGACAAATATCAATCGCAATCGACAATCAAAGTTGTCTATCGATCGACAGTTGTCGATCAACGATCAACTATCGACACTCACAATAGGGGCCTATCAACCCTATCGTGGAATCCGCCGGGTGGAATTATTCACGGAAAAGAATATTTTGGTATCGTCAAAATCGCAAAGTGAACAGTTCCCCGTATGGGTAATGTGAATGAGTTTCAATGTATCGTTAAAAACGTTCAAATCGAATTTTTCCCGAACGGGGAACTGTTCACTTTGCGATTTTGACGATACCAAAATATTCTTTTCCGTGAATAATTCCCCGCGGCGGATTCCACGATAGGGGTGTATATTCCTCTCTGCTTTCAAACATATTTCCTCTAGTATAGAGAGACGTTCGCATTTAATTGTTCAGAATTCACTGAGTAGTTTTCATCCGGAAGTTCCATGAAATCATCCACCAGAGGTAAGGTAGACTCTCTCTTACCTCTGTCATCCACTGCTCTTCTTAACGTGTCTCGTATTCTTGTCAGGGAACACCGATCACTTCGTTTTTCCTCTCCAGCCTCCAAAATTACAGCTATCGTATCCATTATTATTTTGACCACTTTATTTTTTATTTAAACTATTTTTAAAGAAACTGCAGCTACACACATTTTTATTGACAAAAAGACAGATGTTTCACAGTAAAACTACCTTTCCTAAAAAGATGTCAAAAGGGAGACATTTTCAGCGGTTTCCACGATAGCAGTAGAAAGTGAAAAGGAATCGAAGAGGTGAAACTCAATTCCGGTAGATTCCGCGATAGGGGTGATTGTCGTGAGACAAACAATCCGCCAGCAATCCGTAAAATAAACAAAACTTTGAATGAAGCAAATCGCTTTTGGAAATACAAAAATTCAAATCCGCCACACAGCGCGCCGTGCTTTTGAGAATAAGCCCCCTGATAAACATGCGACAGTTAAACCTCTCTATTCGCAACATTTTGGTTATGTCACGCTCATAGCCAATTGTTCCATGATTTGCACTTCGTATCGACACTATCACCCCTATTGTCGTTGTCGTTTACGACTCTAAAAAAACGACACGACTGTTTGGTATTGGCGACTAAAAATAAACGACTTTTGTCGCGGCGACGATCGACAAATGGCGTCTAAAATGTCAAAAAATGTGGATTGTATTTTTCGACGACGATCGTCGGCATTGCGTGAGGCGTTTTGTGACGACGTTTGTCGTGGAAATGATACATTTCTGTCGTCGACTATTTTGCGGACGACTGTGTGATAATGTGTTAAAAAAAATTATGTGTACTTAATTTTTAGTTAACAAAAAGACAATTATAGTTATTTTGCAGAATGGAGATAACAAATAAAAGGTTAGTGAACGAAATGCAGAAAAATATACCTTTGGCAAATCATTGCCTAACAAAATCATGGCCTAACAAAAGTGAGGTTAATCGGCAATGGGACGACATAGCCTTATCTTTGAATTGTCTTGGACCATATAAATCTACGCGCACAAGTAATGAGTTATTACACGACGACCCTAATTAAGGCAATAAAATCATTAATATGATGAAAAACACAGAAAACGGAAGGATGCAGTACCTGGGTATCGTTTTTTGTATCCCTGCGGATGTGCCAAAGGGGTATAAAAAGAGCTGCAACTGATATAGTTTGCATTAAGTTTTAACAACTGCGTGATCAAGTGTTAAAGAAAAGTTTGTGTATTTAATATTTAACTAGGGCTTGGGCAAAATCCTCATACTTCAGTCCTTCTCGTGGGCGCCCGCCTTAAAATGGCTAATCAACTTGTCTGGTTAGTGTCAGCCAAGGGTCTCAATTACATATCAGCCATACGCTGTAATTCGTTGCAACGTACGACTGATGTGAAAGCGTGAACCATTAGATGAGGTGGGAGACAACCCTAAGGTCGTCTGCTGATGCTACTCATAGCGATTTGGGCTCTACTTAGATTCTTATTGGGTGCTTTTGTAAGGCATAACATGGGAGTTTGTGTGGAGCTTAACAAAACAAAATTAACAAAACAACAAAAAACAAATGACACCGGTTCTCCTTTAAAACCGGGCGGTAGCACGTCGATTCAGCTGTCTACCGGGACGGCTCCAAAGGCGCTGGGAAGTAGGAGGATTGTGGATTCACATGGTCCAACTACCTCCAGTAACCGTGAGGAGCCTAAGGGTAATACAAGGCAAATGCGTGCTCCCTCAAAGAAAAGTTACAAAGAACGTCGTACAGCTTGCCGTCTTCTGGAGTACTTTGGTAATATACCGGAGTGCAAAAGAACCGGCAAGATGAACGCCCGTTTAGCATGGGCCAAAAAGATCGTCAGCGAAGAAGCTGGGACTAGCAGCGACTCCAAAGCGACAGGCGATCGTTGGAGGAGTCCGTTTCGGAACCCAAAAGAGCCAAGGTACATAACACCAGTACCTCTTCCAGACCATCCAACTCCACATCGAAGTCCTACAGCGAAGTCCTTAAAGACAAATTAGTGCTGGCGGTCATCGACAAAAGCGACGTGGACGGATCAATCACCTCAGACAGGTGGAAGCTGATTCCACCAAAACTCTCTTCGGTCTTTCTGGAGATGATGAAGGAGAACCCAGGGGGCTAACTATGCACTTCGCCGCGAAGCGCATTTCTTATCGACTTCGCATTTTGGTACTATTCAGTTCGCCAGCGAACACTATCGCACTTCGCTCTATTACATTCGCGCAACTATGCAAATGCGAACGTCATTTATCGACGTCGATAGATGTTTTGATGGCGGATTTAAGTTGCCAGCGGTGCATTTGCATGGTGGAAAAAAATTTAAGTAACTAAACGATAGCGAAAAATATTGTGATTTAATATATTCTTTTTTGCATTTAGGGCAGAAAAACAAACTACAACAACTGAACAGTTCATCTGTTTAGTTCAATTTATGAAGGAGCACGATCAGCTGGCGAAAGGCTTGTTAAATTGTCAACAATTTAAGAACAAAGCAAAAGAATTGTGGGCAGACATTACGGAAGTTTTGAACTCTAGAGGACCTCCGAAAAGGTCTGCAGATGGGTGGAAAAAAGTAAGTATTTCTGCGCAAAATGTTTGTACAAATCAAAGCATAAATATTACATTTCCTTCAGGTTTGGAAAGACTATAAAGACCACGTAAAAAACAAAATTCGACATAATGCTAAATGTATTAAAGGAACAGGTGGAGGTCCCAACAAGCAACAAGTGCTCTCTTCACTAGAAGAAGAAGTTGTGGTGTTACTTGACTTAAACACCTTAACAGAAGGGCTTAACGTTGCGAAATTCGGAGTTACAAGACCTCAAACATCTCGACTAAATTCAACGAGCACCGACATTAATAGCATCCCTTCAATAAGCACCGCCAAGCCAGCAGAAGAAGAAGAGGAAGCTGTTGTTGCTCCCGATGAATCCTCGGCTGTTAATGTTGATAGTTTGGAGGAATTTTTCTGTACTGATGACATAAATATTCAAAACGAGACTACAGAACGACATGAAATGCCGGGACAAAATCCGGTTTCACGAAGAACTGCTAAGAAACTTTTGGAATTGCAGGTCCAACAGCAACAAGATTATTTCAAAGAAACCGTTAAGTTGCAAAAAGAACTCAACAAACTTGTAGCAAAACAGACAGAAGAAATTAAAAAAAACAGACGACTCAAAGAAGACGAACTCAAACTTTTAAAAAGACAATATGGATTTGAAACAGAAGGAAAACATTGAGAAAACTAAACTGAAAATCACAGAACTTGAGCTAAAAAAAAGGAAGCTCGAATTGAAAGAGGAAAAACTTCGGATTAAAAACAACAACAGCAACGTTTAACTTATTTTTATTTGTCTCTTATTTAATAAATAGTGAATTAATATGTAGTAAATTAACTGTCAAGTACAAAATATGAAATATGAACCACTTCTTATTAATCTTCGTTGTATGTTCAAATTTGAAGACACACCGACTTCATCCCTTTCAGAATTTAAATATACACCGATCGAAAACATTTTTGTTTTAATATCCACTTTACTTGTTTACAGTCCGCTGTCCGCGCAATTATTTCAAACAAAATAGGTCTGTTCCTTTACTTTTAAATCTTACGAATTTTTACTAATTCTTACGAATTTTTACGCATTTTTACTCAATGTCGTTCCCTAACTTGAAAAATTCGTAAAAGAGAGCGGCATCGAGAGAGCAAGATATTACCCCTCCGTTGGGAATCTTTTTCTAGTTTTTACTCAACAAATTTCTTTGAGTAAGAATTGAAACAACTGTCATCGCCTGAAAATTGACAGATGATTTGAAATTTGATTTGAAATGCGTGTAACGGCTATTTGCATTTGTCTTTTGATTTCCTGCGATATGAGAAACAAATTGGTATGAAAATGGTATCAGAAGGCGGGAAAATAAAGTAGCATTTTTTCTCTTCTCGAATGCATGTAGTTCAGTCTGTAAAAACTCTTGCACATACTTGGATTCAATCTCACATGCAATTTGTGGAAAAAAAATGCATCTGTCATTTTTCATAGTTACTACAAAAGCGTTCCCTAACGTTTTCGTAAGTTTTTCTCATTGAGAGAGATTTCATCCCCACCACTGCCATTTTTACAGTCTTTTCCATTTTTACTACAAAAGTAAAGAAACAGACCTAATATGTAATAACAACATTCAAAAGCATTTTGACAGATGAATGGGAAAGTTTGTGGAAATACCAAGGGAAATGTGGAAATGTCTTGGAAGGTCGACATTCCAAGCAATCGTTTTGCATAGTTGCCAGATCCGCCGCGAAGCGAACTGAATGTATCGCAAATTATGCGATTCGCGGCGAAGTGCATAGTTAGCCCCCAGGTCCTCCTCCCCGATGTTGCGATGGCGGCTGGCATCAAAGACATGTCAAGCTGATTGCCTGCGAAGAACAGAGGTCCTACGACCTATATAAGCTTGCAATAAGCAAATTAGGGGAGGTATGGCCAGGCGCTAAGCTCGAGGTTGTTGCGAGGGAAGATATCCCAGGCCGACCAAGAACTCGCGTTTGGATCCCAGCCGAACCCTCCGATACCACCGAGATCCTAGAGATCATAAGAACTTGTAATCCTGAGCTGCCGACGCACAACTGGAAAGTCGCAAAGGGGTCTTTATAGATGCGCAATTATCGTCATCAATTAAGAATCTCTAGCTCCTTTGGCTGTTGAGGAGCAACTAACTAAGAACTGCCTATGGGGAGTAAACCGCATTATCAAATCTGGAATCCAAGGTGGAACAGCATATATGCTGAGGGATGCGTGGCTAAGAGAGTACTTAGTCGCTAATATGCGGACTCCGAATACCAGGTGATCTTCGGTTTTAAACCAGCCTTCCTGTGCCGTACCGGGCTCCGGCATGGGTGATGTTTCTTTCCCGGATACTCGTGGGATCAATATTTCGAACCAAATAAATAAAAAACTTACAGTCTGATGCCTCTGTAATCGCATCAACCTCTGGCCTTGCTGTTGGGCAACCCGAAGAGCAAACAGATCGTGCAGCCACTGGGCTCTCGATGGTCAACAGCCCTTGTGCTATAGAGCACACGACCACAACTTCTCGGTGTAATGTGAACTCCATCCAAACATTAACGATTTTTAAAGATTTTTTGTATTTTCAGACATTGGGAAATCAACAACAACATCAAAAATCAAAGTTATGGAAGATATTGAGAACTCGAAGTAATTTAAATATTCACAAAAAATGGGACCTCCACATCCTATGTCCCTGATAAATACGGGTAGGTATATGTAAGAACCTCGAATATTTACGTCTCTGTAATTATTCAATCAGCTTATTTACGGGTTTAGTTTGTCCATTTGCATTGGCGCTATTCGCTACGATACCCGGAGGCCCAGAGCTTAGCTTCAATGAGGGCCGAGGCCTGTGCTAATGTCTCTATTACATACATACTATATTCCTCACCGCTTTCAAACATATTTCCTCTAGTCTAGACGTTCGCATTTAGTTATTCAGAATTCACTGAGTAGCTTTCATCCGGAAGTTCCATGAAATCATCCACTGCTCCTCTTAACCTCTCGTATTCTTGTCAGGGAACACCGATCACTTCGTCCTTCCTCTCCAGCCTCCAAAATTACAGCTAGGTATCGTATCCATTATTATTTTTACCACTTTATTTTTTATTTAAATTATTTTTAAAGAAACTGCAGCTACATTTTTATTGACAAATAAAAGACAGGGGGCTTATTCCCAAATGCGCGGCGGATCGCTTTTCATGGCGGATTGGTATTTTTGTATTTCCAAAAGCGATTCGATCCATTCGTTACAAGAATTTAGTTTATTTTTTATCCACAATAAATCCGCCAGCAATCCGTCACCTAAATAGCTATCGCTTTTGAATGGATCGAATCGCTTTTTGGAAATACAAAAATACCAATCCGCCATGAAAAGCGATCCGCCGCGCATTTGGGAATAAGCCCCCAGATGTTTGACAGTAAAACTAACTTCCCCAAAAAGATGTCACGATAGCAGTAGAAAGGGAAAGGGAATCGAAGAGGTGAAGTGAAACGCAATTCCGGTAGATTCCGCGATAGGGGTGATTCTCGTGAGACAAACAATCCGCCAGCAATCCGTAAAATAAACAACTATAGCTTTGAATGAAGCAAATCGCTTTTGGAAATACAAAAATTCAAATCCGCCACGACGCGCGCCGTACTTTGAGAATAAGCCCCTGATAAACATGCGACAGTTAAACCTCTGTATTCGCAACATGGTTTGGTTATGTCACGCTCATAGCCAATTGTTCCATGATTTGCACTTCGTATCGACACAATATAAATACAAACCCGAAGCGTTTAAAGTTATTTCAAACAACTCGAAGAAATTTGTTTATGCAACATTAGATAATAACTGTTGACCAATGCATGTTGCTGGCCTGAATTTTTATTTCGGTGTAAAGGATCCTGGAACCCAATATTTTTAATAAGTGACTAAAAGTATACATTTATAATTTGTATCTTCAAATACATTTTTTTCTATCGTTTAGATATTAAGACTTCCCGACCCAGATACTTGTTAATGACATATAACAGGGGATATCCATATCCATTCGAACAAATTCCTCGAAAATCATCCGTATCAATAGACCACATCATTATTCCACCCAAGCCTTGGTCCACAACGTACTGTGCCTTCAGTGCCAATGTAACGTCATCGTCATAGCTCACCCACAGCTTTCCATTGTACGCATATACGGCAGCATTCTTATCTAGATACTCTTTCTTCCATCCGGATTGTTTCTTTTGCATTTCACAAATTTCATTGTATCCCAAGAAGCCACTCTCTCGTGTATATTCACCTGCCTTTCCCGCTCCAGAAATAGGCGCGCCCAATTTCGTAATACGCCCATCCTTCAATGTATATGTTCTGCCATACGCAGGAACTCCTAGAATAATTTTCTTTGCTGGGCATCCGTTTTGCTTGTAATAGTTTATGGTTTCCGATATAGTCGGGCGGTTCTCTCCCAACTCAGGTTCCAAGGGCGAGTGAATACTCGTAATATTCTGTTCGTGGAAGTCATAGCCCATTACAGATATAAAATCCAAGTGATTGCATATCGAGTTGGTCTCGTAGGCTAATTTGGTTACATTAAGTGCTGCTGTCACTGCAGCTGATACTGTTCGATTTCTTGGTGCCAATTTAGTCTTCAAGGCTCGTAGCAGCTCCGTAAAGTTCTTTCGATCAGCCGGTAGACCTCTGCGCTGTGTTGGGAACTCCCAATCAATGTCAATTCCGTCAAATCCATAGAAGATCAAAAATCGCAATACACTTTCAGCGAATTTTTCTCGATTAGCCGCGGACTCTGCCATCTGTTGTTATTTATTTGTCAATCAATGAAATGTAAACAAAGAAAAGGGAGTACCGTCTCTCCCTAACTTACCAGTGAGTATTTTTCCGAACCCTCACTCCATCCGCCTATTGCCAGAAGGACCTTTAAGCAACCGGTTGAATCACGTTCTTTCAAAGCGATCAGCTCTTTATAGCCACCTTTGCAGAGGAAAATTTAATACCGTCTGTGAAAAATAAATGAAAAGTCCTTACCGTTTTGAATGTCTAACCCAGGATCTAAACTAATGATCTCTCCGTCAATATTTAAGCCAGCAAATGAGTAAATAATGTGGGTACAATATTCAGGAATGATATGTCCAATTTTTTGATTTCCATCTGCTGGCCGATAGTTGGACCAACTTGCCCAATAGCAAACCACAGACTTGCTTTCTAGAAATAGATTCTAACTAATTAAAGCTGTCGTTGAGTTTTAAATACTCACCAGGACATTTTGTGTCAGACGCTACTGTCCTGAGTACAACTATAAGAAATATGCAAATAACTTGAAACAAATTCATTGGACACCTATACCCCATGCCGATACACACGCGAATGTCCGCGCATGTGACCCAACCCTTCTATTTTATATCGCCAAATATGTACCTATAATGATAAGCACTCCTTATCGAGTTCCAGGCCTATCTATGGAATCGTTATTTTTTCGACTTGAAGCGCACTTCATTAGTAGATCTACCAAAAGAGGGGTTGGCTGAAGTTGTGTGTTTTGCCTTTTTAGACTTTTCGTGAGGGAGTGGTACTGGAAGTATTTAACCGGAAGAAATTTGATAACAATATATCAGATACTTGAAAATTTCGTGATGCTTAAGCGAAAGAGGAAGCACTATCAAATATTTTTGCGATTTTGTATCGCAAATCAGCTTTGTTCCAAAGAGGTATTGTACCTCTTAGGGTCGTTTGCTGATACGACTCATAAGTTCCACATAAACTTTTATGTGTCAGTGTCTTATGGTTATGATATGATGCTAGTATAGAATACCCACTGTCAAAGGCTACAGACCATCACCATACATTGCACGAGTAAAAAACCGCAGTGGAAACTGCGCATAAACCCGAAAAGGGTCTAGGGATTTGATCTAATCACAGATGAAATTCTCAAAAAACTGTCTAAAAAAGATAAAATAAAAATATGACAGATAATAAACGAACCGTTTAGACTAAGGTATGTTCCACGCATGCGGAAAGTCGCGAAAGTTACTATGGTACCAAAGCCAGCCAAATTGTCCAGTGAAGTTACGTCATATCATCCGATCTCACTGCTACCAATTCAATCAAAGCTCTTCGAACAAATGCTTTTGAAAGGACTTCATCAGATTATAGAAAAAACGGCACTAATACCAAACCATCGATTTAGATTTAGAAATAGATACTCAACTGTAGATCAGATTCACAGAATAACTAATAAAATAGAAAAAACCATAGAAGGAAAACAAATAGAGAACCCTACCTAATTTCAAAATAGGTATGTTGTCCAAAAGGTATTAGCGAGGTAACTTCATATCGCCCAATATCTATACTACCAATGTTGTCAAAGTTATTCGAAAAAAAAAATAATTGACGAAAAATCACTAGTCCCAAATCACCAATTTGGATTTAGAAATAAGCACTCTACAATTGATCAGGTGCATAGAATCACAGATAAAATCGAAAAAGCATTTGAAGAGAAAAAAGTGTGCTCTACAATATTTCTTGATATAGCACAAGCTTTCGATAAAGTCTGGCACAAAGGTCTGATCCACAAACTGCAAAGGCAACTGCCAAAGCAATATTCGACGATTCTAGGGTCATATATATCAGATGGATTCTTCAGAATTAAACAAGAGACAGAGTACTCAACTTTAAGAGAAATTAAAGCTGGTGTACCACAAGGCAGCGTGCTAGGTCCAGTTTTATACATTCTGTTCACTAGCGATTTGCCTGAAAATGGGGAAACCAGCTACTTTTGCAGATGACACAGCTGTCCTAGCTGTGTGAGAAACTGTCGAAGTAGCAACAAAAAAGCTTCAAAGGGCAATAGACAATATATCAGATTGGACAAAAAAATGGCAGATTAGATTAAATTACCTTAAGTCAGTCCATATCAATTTTACGTTTAAAAACGTACCATATATTATTCCAGTATACATAAACAACAATGTAGTGGAATACTCAAATACAGCCAAATATCTAGGCATGACTTTAGATGCTAAACTGCGTTGGAAAGCGCATGTAAAGAAAAAAAGAGATGAGTTGAACATGCGATAGGTACAGTAAAATGTATTGGCTTATAGGGAGATATTCACCCCTATCGTGGAATCCGTCGGGGGGAATTATTCACGGAAAAGAATATTTTGGTATCGTCAAAATCGCAAAGTTAACAGTTTCCCGTGTGGGTAATGTGAATGAGTTTCAATGTATCGTTAAAAACGTTCAAATCGAATTTTTCCCGAACGGGGAACTGTTCACTTTGCGATTTTGACGATACCAAAATATTCCTTTCCGTGAATAATTCCCCCCGGCGGATTCCACGATAGGGGTGATTCATCTCTGTCAAATTACAATAAATTATTCCTTAAATTGAAATGGTTGAGGAAGAAGTTAAAAAAGTTGCCCAAAGGCACAGAAGTAGACTTCTCAACCATGCTAACTTAGAAATAACAGAACTTTTAAATACTGACAATGTAATCAGGAGATTAAGGCGGGTAAAACCTCTTGATCTATAAGAGTTAGCTAAGACCAAGAAAGTAGGTAATATTTTCAATAGAAAAAGTATAGAGATCCGACAAACGGCGGATTTATCTTCTCAAATTTTTTTTTAAAAGAATCAAATATAAATTGCTGATTAGTTTAACGACTAGGTGCGATTATTGGAAGGATGGGGTCACCATGCTTCCCTCGGGTGTTTTTAGTGGGTGAGTCAAGTCCCACACTATCGCAAAGCTCGCATGCGATGTCTTTTAACGATTTTACATCCAGCTACACGCAAAAAAAAATAAAAAAATAAATAAAATAAAGAACCCGTTCCTTTCTGGAATTTTATCCAAAATCCCTTTAACTCGAAATAATTTTGATCTCCCGTGAGAATTCGACTTAGAAGGAGTCAACTGTATTATTCTAGATACGGTGTACCTACTGTGTACACATTTTAAGGTTTTCTCCACCTCGCGCGATCGTCTCATATTCGTATGAGGGTATAATCAGTGTTGGGACTTAAGGGTAGGCAAAAGGTGGTATATTGGGAAAAGTGGTAGAAAGTGGTAGATTTTTAAAACGTACCATAAATGCTGCTATCACTATCATTACCCAAAATAGAATAGATGATTTTTTGCAAACATTCAGAACAAATTTTATTGAGCTCTATAAACGACTTTCCATTCGTCCCTAAATTCCAAACTTTCGCAAGCGTGCTAGGCTTTACAAAAAAAAAATAATTGTTCCACAAATGCCCACCAGGTTACGCCAGCCTACTTTCGAATGCAAAATACTCTGTTTTGGCAATTTACAAACAATTTACAGACATTAACCATCCATTCATATTTTCTTAATGCCTTATAAGAGTAGATAATCAATAACAACCTATTATAAAAAATAAATTATATATTATTTAGTTTAGGACTTTGTCTACCTAGGCTTCACTATTATCTCGCAGATTGACGTTCTCCTGCCCAGTAACTTTAGCTTGGCATAAATTAATACATACCTTTCGACTCTGCAGCCAGTCTGTTTTTTGCTCTTAGCAATATAATTCATTAGTAGTTTTTCCTACTATATTATATACAACAAATTTACATTTAATCATTTCCGTAAGTTAAAGGGCAACATAACAGGTGTACTTCGCGGTACCCCTACGGCAGCGCTGGACACCTTTCGCCGATAGATTTCCATTGCTTATACTTGTGAGAAATAGTGTCTAGTGTAGCTAGATCAGAAGGCTCAACAAACAACGGAAAGCAAAACGGCTGGCATCTACTCTGTAGATCCAAATCTGAAAGTGTGTGTGCGACTACCGGATATAAGTAGTATCTTCCAATTAGAAGTTCTGGCTGTTCTTATGTTTTTAAGGCTGCATTTATAAAGCGGTTTAGATCTATATCTGGAAGGGATATAGCCATCCACATCAATAGTCAGGGCGCTCGGTGCTTCGCTAGCTGTCTCCAGTTGCGCACACCAAGTTGGTTGAGGTCGTTCTCCAATTGTTCGCCTTCTTAGCCCGAAGAAACAATGATTGGCAAGAGTGATTCTTCGCTTGATCTCTGCGCGCGCCGATGACATTTTGCGAATTGATAGTGGAGCAAAGGTATACAAAGTCTTTAACTGCTTCGAAGTTGTATCTGACCATCGTGACGTTTTGTCCGAGTCGCCGATGTTGAGAGTCCTTTCTCGTTGACAGCATTTACTTCGTTTTGTTCTCATTGACAGCCAGACCCATCTTCGCCGCCTCCAAGGATAGGTGCTTTTATATCATCGAGCTCACAGAGTAGGGTCACTTTTTAACAGTTTATTAAATACGATATTGTCACTTGTCAGAGCCGAGAATAATACCGCAGTCAAAGCTAAATTTACGGCTATGCATTTTCCTTTATTGTCTCGTTAGTTAACAAATGGCCCAAATTTTACCTTGTGCCCAAACCGATATTTGCCTGCAATTATATAAAAATTAAAAGCAATTGACAAGGTCTTACACAAGTATATGTACATACCTAACATAAATTATAGGTTATACCATTGAGTTTATTATACACATAGAAGGATCATCATTGCGAAAATCGAAGTTTTCTATATTTGCCGATGATGTCGCTTCAATCGACGTTTTACTCGTGGATGAGTACATTTTGTAATTTGTGTCCTAAAGACCAAACAATTAGGTTAGGACAAAAAACGCGTGTCTGATATTTTTACATAAGAAACATTTTGAAAAGAAGCTAATTTAGTTTTTACACATTGTCTACACTTTGATTCATCAAATGTCTGGCAATTCCATTTCTCGTTTATATCGTACAGCTTTACCATTTGCGGGAAATTATGATTGCGCATGCTTTCTACAGGGTGGTCCGGTTTTTGATACTGATTCGTTGTCCACTGGTTTATACTATTTATATTATTATTATTTTGTTAAGAAATGTGGAAAGCTTATCATCAAAAACTTGAGCGTATGCATTTCATCATGGGGGGTTTTTTATCAGACATTCATGTTTCTCTCTGTCTGGATTATCAGTTTCGGGATGTGTGTGAAGGATGCACAAATGTGTATTCTGTCTGTGCATGTCACCTGTGTTGCTTTAGTATAAATGTTTGACTTTTTGTTTAAGTCCACGTACGTTTAATGGTTAATGTTATAAAAAAATCATATACACCTACCTATTTATTAGGGACGGCTTATCTTCCCTCTAGTATATGTACACCTACACATACTACACACGCAAACTGAGCTCGTTTGATAGACATTTGATTGATCAAAGCTAGGTGGGTCAGAGCAGCTTTGTTGATCTTTAGTTTTTAATTCGTTTGGATCAGGTAGACGTCTATATTGAATGATTCGCTGTGCCTAACATTGGTATTCTGGTGTTTACCGCTATTAGGTTTAGGTTTAGAATCCCCAGAAATAATAAAATTGAATAGAGTTTCTTTCGATATCTTTTCAGGTGTCTCTATGGGATTTTTTGCCCTGGCACGTTCGCTTTATCTTTTGGTAAAACTTGCGTTCCGATGTTCGTCTCCCTGCTTGGGGTTACTGTTGCCGTTACGCCCAAAATCAATGTAACATCGCCCAAATTTGTGCGCATTCTACTTTTAAGATGCTAGTACACGGCATTTAGCAAGCCACATACGTATGTAGCACTGACGTCAACAGAGAGTGCACAACGACAGCTTATTCACGGTTTGTAGCCATTGGGACCATAAGCTGACGTAAAAATGACGTCAGTACCTACTACATGCCGTGTACTAGCACCTTTACAGCAATAAATTGGCTATCAATGTTTGGGCAATGTTATGACAATTTTAATTTGAGCGTTATGGTTTTGGGCGATAAGACCTAATGGTTCAGACACCCACAATAATTTTGGACGCTTGCCTTGAGTCGATCGCAATGTTGTCAATTTGACACAGACATGTCCCATTATGAATATGAATTATGTTTGCTCATTGGGGTTGAAAGATAGACACCCTCCCATATAATTTTTTTCATAATATGAACCAATAAATCACCTCGCAAAATATCTATACCGGACCACCCTATATAATAAAGAGGAGATCAGATTTTGATAAACAAAACGTAGATAACTTCTCTCGACAGACCTAGCAACACACGGTACTTATTTTCGTTCGCTTTTAGTTTTTATTGAAGGCACACCTTCATTCACATAGTTTGACGGCAATGTAACTACAGTTTCAATTTGTACGAGCCGGTACATAGAGTAAGGTGCAATTTGCATAACATCATCAGAAATACAACTTTCTTTTAGATGGGCGAGCTCTTCGTTGTTCAGCTTCTGTTTACATTTACATTTTTGTTTACTGACCTATGTCATTCACTGTCACTATATACTCACATAGAGCTAGAACCCATTCATTGTCATTACTTACTTGTTCGTACACTGCGGTCATATACATGACCTTGATGCTTCAGTGCAATTCGTATAGGTAGGTGTTTTGTGACATGAGAACCTTTTAAGGTTGAACTTGAGTCTAGAATTTCCAAAACAAACAAATTCAGTTGAAGCATCAACCATCTTCAGCACAAAATCTTAACATAGACAAGTCTACCCCATCGGCGCGGCAAGCTGCTGTAAGTGATTAGTGGTGATAGGCAATTAGCCGGTTGAATAAAGGGAAGGCAGAGGTGCAATAGAAATAGAAATTGCACATCCACCAGCCAATACATACAACAATAATTGTACTGTACATAGCAATGTGATAAGTACCTATGTACGAAGTACAAATACCCGGGGCATTGATAGTAAGTTGGTAATACCACAAGCAAACGCAGCCAACGAGAGCTGACACAATTTCGAGCGCATGGTGGTTAGACTAAAGCTGTGAAACATGCGAGGAGCGCTTGACATTTATCTTCATAAAGACGATACTGTTATGATAGTTGTGTTCTTTTTGTTACTAGTGTTGGTTTTTTGTTTTATTTTAACCCAAACAGTGCCTTTAGTCTGTTTAATTCTGTGATATATCCATAGATATAGCATATTTTTAAATTCAATTTTTGACATTAATTGTTGTCTTTCATTTTGAACGTCAAATTCCTTCTACAATGGATGTGATAAAATCGATATTCTCGTTCTTCCTCCAGGAATTGGATGTCCTACTGTTTCCGTGAGTAATTTATTATTATAATTTTATAAGTGGTACTACCTACATAATATGAAGCAAAACCTTCTTCAAATTAATGTGCACTTTGACAGCGAGTCGGGCAGTGAAATATGAAAATAGTGCCAATATGTGTACTTAATCAATTATACTTGCTGAATGCCTAGCGTTCCAAAATGCATTTCTAAATAGGTAAATTGTTTATTCAGTTATTTTTTTGTGTTTCGTTCGGGTTGCATAAGAATGACAACTAGACTGTCGTATAAAATCGTCATCGCTTCTATTGAAATCTATTTGTGGATATCAATAATTTAAACTCATTTTCTTGCGCACCTAATGTGAATTTACCGGCAATGTGTACGATTGTTAATATATTTAAATTTGTCGCCAATACTTCTATTGCATGCAAAAGAGTGAATTAAAGAAATTTAGGTATAGATAGGTACTTATTCATATAGAATAAAGTGTGTGATTATCATATTAAAATTTAGAGTCAGTGTGGATGTCAACTTTTCATTCTGAATGCAATAATTGCAATCAATTTAGTAATATGTAGTACAAACTTTGTATCAAACGTTCTTGCTTCCAATTTAAAAATAGGTGAGTTTATTTCTCGTCTATGTTCTTGCTTTGAGCTGTCAAAGTGTTATGCGGTGTGTCAGTTGCGCTAAATAATAATTGTCATCGACTAATTTTCTGACATACCTACAGTGCGGATCACTTGTTTAGACGCACAAGAGTTAGTTATGTTTTATTTGTTTTTCGTATTATGTGGAAAAAAGAGAGAAAAAAAAACTTATTTGTCAGAAAGGAACATTCATACACTAAAAAACAAACATAATTTCAAACTTGATGATATTTTTTCCTATACCATGCAAAAACGTATGCAATTTTTTGGTTCACTTGAATAGACGCACCTGTAAAAAAGTCGAAAAACAACAAAACGCCAAATTTGTTTGCGTTATTTTGATTTTTTTAATTTATTTTAATCAATTTTCTGTTATTTTAATAATGTTTGAAACAGTACCATTGGATATAATCACAAAAATTCTGTTATTCAAAGAGCCATATGAACTTTTAAGGTAATTCAAGGATACTATTCCCTCCAGAAGCTTTAATCGCCGCAATCAGCTCTTGATTGTGTTGATACTGATTGTTGCCCCAATAAATTTCTCGGGGCAATATTTTCAATAATACAGTAGTCCCTCGATAATGTGAACTAATTAAAACAAGGCGCTTTCGGATTTTAGAGGGTTTCAAATTACTGGAACTTTTTTTCAGTACTTACTAAACTGATTGAAAACTTTTTTGATTGATTTAAAGAACTGTTTTAATATTATCAATCAATTCAGAAGAAAAACGAAATTAAAATAGAATTGGTATTCTCAATTTTTGGTAAATTTTGCTTAAAATTCGGTTTGCTTGAAATGGTCCAACAGCTTCTTCGAATTTAATTTTATTCCTGTAATTGTTGACTTTGACACACCATACTTTTCAGCTAATGCAAATCCAGGATGTCCTGTCCAGCATCTAGTTCGCGTAAAATTTTAATCGAAAAAAAATCCTTGCAATTTTTGTTTAGGTACATAAATGCAACAAAAAAAAAAATGCAGTTGTTGTATCTCTATATAGCATGCAGCTGCATTTACAACTTAAAGGCAAATAACAGTTATTTAGTCCCTAATATCGCAGGCAAAACCAACAAGAGAAACAAGAGAAATACAGAAACTTTTACAAAAAAAATCACAGAGGTTGAAAATTTCGAAAATTCACATTATAGAGATGACAATGTAAAGTTTTGCCGATTCACATTTGAGAGAAATTCACATTACCGGTAATTCACATTATCGAGGGACTACTGTATTAAAATGAGGCGAATGTGGTGGACAGTGCAATATTTAAATATTTTCACTTGCAATTCTTCCTTTAACAAGGCGTGAATTGTGTATAAGCACTTTATACTTCTGGAATATCCAAGGAATAGGTCCACAAAGGTCCTTTATTGCGGGAAAAGCTGCTTCCAAAAAAGTTTTGCAAGAAATTGTAGTAATTTTATTGAAAACGATTTCCAATTTAAAAGCGCCGAAGAATGAATTTGCACCCCACAACTACTACTACTACCCCTAATTTTGAATTATAACGGTTCAAAACATATTTTCTTTCCGGAGATCATGAAAGTAATAGCTGTAGTTGCAGGATCATCCAAGTTAAGGTCTTTTTTGTTCGATAAGTCAACTTTGCTCCAATTTCTGGAGACCACTTTAATGTTCATATCCCATGCCAAGGCGTGGGTTGCTTGCATGCTTGATTAGGCGACAACTCAACCCGAGTGGATTTGCTACAAAAAAACACAGCAAATTCCATTATTTTGTTTGTAAATTGAGCGCCATAAGACACTAGTCTTTGAATTTTCCGCTTGTTTTGTGGTGTTAAAACTTGTACGATCCTTTCTTTGTAGTTGTTTCCACAAGATACCCTATTTTTTTTACAAAGTTTCTTATCAAGTGTTCACTTCGAGCAATTTTATGAGCCATTTCACGATTTGAAAAGCTTTACGAGGGGTAAGCTTTAACTTTTGTCTTTTAGCTAAATTCAACACTTTTTTTCTGCCTACCTACTTTAATAAAATATAAAATTATAGTTGTCTTACTTTCAAATAAACTTTTCACTGCTCTTTGTCCGGGCACTTGTTGTTAACTAACCAAATTAACCGGTGCGTCTATTCAAGTGAACCAAAAAAATGCATACGTTTTTGCATGGTATAGGAAAAAATGAGTAAAACTACCGCTATTAGCCGATCATCAAGTTTGAAATTATGTTTGTTTTATAGTGTATAAATGTGCCTTTCTGCCAAATACAATAGTGGACATAAATATTTTGTCAAAACTACAGTTAATTCTACCTATAATTTGAACTTACTTCATGTAAATTTTGGCATCAATGGAAAGGTCATTTAAATTCCGTTTGAATGATACAAAACTTTCCTTAACCCATAAGTACGCATTGAACATTTAGAACTTTTGTAAAAGTCTACTTTTTTTACTTTTTTCCTCGGTCTAAAAAATTTTTGATGTGAAAAGTTTTTTCAAACAATTTTAATAGTGACTGCAAAAAAATGTTTTCAAAAATCTCTTCGCTAATATTTTTTATGATTTTTTGAATGGGATGATCTCAGAAAAATGTTGTATATGAAAAGGAGGAAAAAGTGGCTAAAATAGTCATTAAAAATCGTAAAAAATATTAGCGAAGAGGCGTAATTTCCACCGGTTTTGTAAAACGCTTCAAGCAGGCAATTATGTCCATTTACCAAATTTCAATGTTAAAGCTATGGTGTTTTAAATAAGTTTGTTGTATGGTTGGTGCCATACACCATACTCCATAAAAATGATTATTAGTACCGCGCATTATCTTTATAAGTTCAAAATATGTAAAAAGACTATTGTCTGACTTTAGGTCTAACGTCGATGATGACAATATTAAAAGACAATAATTGGTTTAAAAATGTCTAATGTATGGTGCAATTCGCACATTGAACATGTAATATTTCCTTGTGTTAAATGCTTAAAAAGATATCGGTAACAACTTACATGCACTCGTATATCATTTGAAAACCTCCAAGTAAACACCTTACACCTCAGAAGTCAGAACTCTACATTTTAGAAACTTCAAAATTGGTGTTTACGCAGTTAAATAAAAAAATAAAAAAAAATTCCCAAGCTGAATAATTTTGTATTCTTCAAATTATTATATTTTCCTAAAATAATATGAACATTTCAAATGAGTAAATATATATACATTTAAATGTGAAGTTGATGTACAATGAAAACGCAACCTTTATAGCAACCAGCCAAGCGTCCCATGGAGCGCAAGAACAACTATGGAAAAATCGAAAATCATTGGAGGCACATTGCTAATTGTTGTGGTTCTTTTAAAAATTATTTGTCTAATTGTATATTTTGGAGTGATTAAAAGAGGCGAAGCTCAAAAGTGATTCGAAAACACTATTCGTGTTCCCGTGCGAAAGGTAAACCAAATAAGATGTTAAACCACTTTTTAAAAACTGTATTTGCAACTTATATGTCTCATTTTTAACAAATCCCAATTATAAAAAAAAAATTATAAAGATTTCGAAAATATAGAAAAATATAATTAAAAAAACATTTTAATAAATTCAGGTGACGAGAATTTGGTCCCTAAAAAATAAATAAGTACTATTCAATTTAAGAAATTTTAATAAGAACGTGCAGTAGAGGGGCAACTGGCCATTTATTGAGAGCCAATTATTGAGCGATTTGTTGTGAAAAAGTCCTCGTAGTTATTGTGAAAACTCGCCAAATTGTCCTTCAATTAGAGGCCATGTCAAACACTTTAGGTATAGTAAAGTGTGAAATCGGCCAGCGCCAGAATCCAATTCCAACCCTATAATGTATGGCCAAACGCCAAAATCGTCTGCATATGCAAGGAATTAAACAGACATTTGAAAGATCGTTACTAGTGTATATTGGCGCTCTTTATCTTTAAAACTTCTGTGGGGAAATATGAACCTATGATATAACGCTTATGGTTGTTAGCTCTGCAGCTCCACTTAAATTGTTGCAAGTCGTAGTACTCGAGAAATACGTCCACAGGAAGCTAGTTCTAAACATTACATATTTTTTACCTAAAGTAGTTTTGAAATAGTACCTACCTAATCTTCTCGCGCTTCTTGCGCTGGAGCTTGTAGATTTTAGATTATTGTGGTATCTTCTCTTAGTCGAACTGCTCGTCTCTGAACTGTACTGTATGCTTTCAAGTAGGTTAAAAGATTTCTTTGTTTGTTTGTTTGTTTATTTATTTAACTTTTTCTTGGTTATTAAGCTAGTAGGTATTAGACGATATGTTGAATCATCATACGTATGCTGACTATCATTTGCTAACAGTTCTCTACTTATGTACGGCTGAAAATGTGCAGGGCCCCTGATTTAACAAAACTGTGTGTTTCAGCAATTTAAAGCAAGGCGAGCATTACAGTGGTGAGTAAGCGGCGTGGCAGTGGCCTGGTGACCAAGTGGCAGGTAGCATATGAGTGGTGAACATGAAGTGGCAAACAACGTATGGTGCTCATCAATACTTTAAATGTGGTCCTACGTTAGTTCCTTGGTCGTCTCGCATGGTTTTAGTTTCCGGGTAAACAAAAATACACAGTTGTAATGTAATGCCAAAATCCACGTCGTCACCAGCCTCTACAATATAATATGCTTTTACAAGGAATTGTCTCTCCAAACCACGTCGTCACCACCCGCTTGCCACTCGAAAGTTAAACTTGTTAGAGATTGGCATCACGCCACCTAAAAAATGACACGTTGCCCGGCCCCCTCCCGCTTTGATGCGCGCGTCTACCAGTTGTTTACAATAGGCTTTAGCGATTCCACCTGTCACTTGGTCACTGCTACGCCACTGCCAAGCCACTTCACTGCGCGCTAAAATGTTTTCAAACATTCTGATGATAAATTTGTTCTAGGCTTTCAGTAACGATGTCAAGGCTTGCTCGCGCTATAATTTTAAAATAATTCCGTTACAGATCAAAGCACTTTGTTTTCCATATAAACTTGGTATGTGCTGCACGCGGGAAACGCGTTCCACTCAGCAGCGTCTACTTGAACAGATGTGATAGAGAAAATATTATTATCGAGGCGATAAGCTAATACAACAATTCGCATAGTCTCTGTCTTCATTCCAGCCAGCGATCCCACACCGCCCACCGATTGTCACTTTGATGTCAGTCATATTAATTTAGTGATCTCAAGAACTTGCCAATGGACGGGTGCGCGCGTTTTTTATCGCATACGAGCACACAGTATCAGTGAACGGATCTATTTATAGTATAATTTTGCAGCGTTACAAACTCATTAAAATTCCATTATGATAACGATGGCAGCACGCGTGGGAATATTTTCCCCGTCGCGGTTTTTTAATTTTTGTCGTCACTTTCGATCGGTTTGCAGTTTAAGCAGTGACACAACAGAAGCACACCCGCTCAAGGGTGTTCGCATTCTCGATTTGACGCGAATTGTTGCCGGTCCATTTTGTACGATGGTTCTAGCTGATCTCGGTGCGGAGGTGATCAAAATCGAAAGACCAGGTGCGGGAGATGAATCACGCAAATGGGGCCCTCCATTTCTGACCAATTCTAAAGACGCAGTATATTTTTTAGCAGCAAACCGAAACAAGAAAAGCGCTTGTATAGACATAAAGAGAGGTTCGAATATCATACAAGATTTGGCCATCAAGTGTGACGTTTTAGTTGAGAATTATGTTCCTGGAAAGCTGTCGGAGTATGGTCTTGACTACAGTACATTGAAAGAAATCGCACCGCACTTGGTGTATTGCTCACTCACTGGCTATGGATCGGAGGGACCCTATGCCCAACGACCGGGTTACGATGTGATTGCAGCATCTATGGGTGGACTCTTACATATAACGGGTGAGCGCGATGGTCCACCGAGTAAAGTAGGCGTCGCCGTGACAGATGTCGCTACTGGTCTTTATGCACATGGAGCAATCTTGGCGGCGCTCTTGCAGCGTCATCGAACTGGCCGTGGTCAGAAAATCGATGTCAACCTGTTTTCCACTCAAGTTGCCATGCTGATAAATGTAGCGAGTAACTATTTAAATGCTGGCACCAATGCAGGTCGAAGGGGAACAGCTCATGCGAGCATTGTTCCCTATCAAGCGTTTAAAACATCTACCGGATATCTCACCCTATGTGCAGGTAGCGATGACCAATTTAAAGCACTGTGCCGATTCATGTCTTTAGAGGCGTTGATCGCTAATCCTAAATTCAAAACCAATAAAGATCGAGTTCAAAATCGAGATGAACTGATCGAATTACTGTCGGCAGAGTTTGTCCGAAATTCTTCAGACTATTGGATGGACAAATTCGAGGGCGCACCTTTTCCAGTCGGGCCTGTCAATAGCATCCCAGAAGTTTTTGCCGACAAACATATTCAGGATATTGATTTGGTGAAAACACTGTCGCATCCGACAGATGGCACTATCAAGGTAGTGGGACCCCCGGTTAAGTTCAGTGAAGCTAGCAATGACGCACGTACAGCTCCACCTATTTTGGGACAGCATACCGATGAGGTTTTGCTAAATGTTCTAAATTACTCTCAACAAAAAGTGGAAAAACTACGGCTCGAAAGGGTTATACAGTAATCACCAATAGAATAGTTTATGTTTTCCCAAAAACTACGTTTTTTTTTTTATAACAAGAATATAATAATTGTTTTGCAAAATAATTGATTTTGAAGAACCATCTCTTGGAAAGTTTTAAACAATAAAAGAATAGAAAACTCCACAACTGTTATCAAATTTTAATGTTTTCGGTGTTTTGAAATACATACCTAATGTATTTTTGAAGAAATCTTTCTTTCGACAGCTTTTAACGTTTTTCGATGGTTTTCTAAAATATTTCGAACCGCAGTTATGTTCTCGTAAGCTTGTCAATTGTTCAAGAGAGATGGGGCGGGCAGCTGAAAGGAAATGAACGTGGTGTTAACAGAAGCGGTACGATTTAAAATAAAGAAAATTATCAAATAAAAATAACTCAAGAACGCATTAACCAATTTTAAATATTTTTGAGTTATGGGACGAACTGATTAGATTTTGTGGTATCATGGAAAAACTTGAAGGACTTCCAGGGAAATTGACTGTGGAGTAGGAAGTATAAAATATATAGGGGAGTACGGGATTAAAAGTCAGATTTTCCACCGAAAGTTGTAATAATAGATATTTTCCTGATACGTATTTTATCACACGAAAATAGGTATAAATAATTTGTATCTACTCATATTTTTGGAACACTTGGTGCAAAATTTGTTTCTAAAAAAACAACAAACATTTCAATCAGACTTGTTTCTACTGTACATTTTTTTTTAGATTTTTTTTAGATCAAATCATTTTTTTTTTTTTTTTAATTCGCGAAAGACGGTGGTCTTTAAAAAATATACAATTAAAAATGAATTCTCTGTGAAGCGGTTTTTTCAAGGTAATATGGACCCTTTTTAAAACAGCGTATTCACTTTTTCACGTCACTCTGGGCATTTCAAGACGTTCTCTTGGTCGGATTTTGCATGACTCAATATGCACCCTAAAGATCCTGATGGTGCAAGTACTAAGGTTACAATACAACTAAAATCATGTTTTCCTACTTAATCTAACAACAACTAATTTGCTCTCTGACGAGTGACGATTGTCGAGGTACAGTACGACAACGACCCCCACAAACCGAACTTAACTGATCGGCACTACTGGGCAAGCTGTCCATGCGTTTACACGTGGACCAATATCACGCCACCTTCATCAATATTTATAATATAACCAGCAACAACTCCTACCCGTCCGTCTTCTCTAAACCAATCAACACCACACTAACACTAACCCAGTGTTGGCGGCATCATCCAACCAAACCGTCGCGTCATAGGTATGCCCTGCCTTGTTGTTCGGAATTTGTCTAGTATCCCTGGGTAAAAGTGTCTCGACAGGGCACCTGTAGACCCAGTACACCTACAATCAGGTCTGCCTCTGTGCTCTTCTAGAGACTTCAGTTATTTTCAAAATTGTTGGTAGCCGAATTTATATTTGAAGGATTGGTCATACAGTGTGAGTATTGTCCAATCCTCCCAATCCTGGTTGGTATTGCGAATATTGTCCAATCTTCTCCATTAACTATTCATTGTGACTATGAGCAATGTCCTAATGTTAACCACAACACTGGTTGTGTCCCGAGATGCTTCCAGATATGCGTTACTTATGAAAACTTCCTCATTGTGTGGAAATAATTTACATTTTTTTTTTTTTTTTGGAGACATTGCCTATTGCATGAGGGACGCTTCTGCAATAGTGAGGGACTTTAACCCGATATAAAAAAAAATTCCGAGGGGACTGGCTTTCGTCATCACGAATTGGAGTCGTTCGACTAAGCGACAATTTAATTTTGTCTCATTTTAAAAAGTTTGTCTCATTTTAAAAAGTTGAGTTGAGTTGAGTTGAGTTAGCTAACTCTTATAAGGTTTTACACTGCACACACTTTCACAGTTGAAGTTTAAACTACACTTTTAGTTTAAATTTCAGTTAAACAAATAATTAGGTTTCACTGAACAGAGTTGAACAGAGTTCATTCTGTAGTTTCAGTTAAACGACAATATTCCGCTGTTTAAACCGCAGATCACTTGACACAGTGTCATTTCAATTTGAAAGCTGCCGATTGTCAAAAACACAAACATTTTTCTTAAAAAAAAAAAAAAAAAACCAGTAAGACAATTATCTTCGACTATGCCGAAGCTCAAATACCCGGTACTATATTATTGTAAAATAAAAAAAATATTTTAGTATTAAAAAATTATATATTTGTATGGGAGGTGTGGGTACTTTTTATTCGAGCAAGCTCATTTTTTGTCAAAAATTTTTAAATATTATTAAAACAATATGTGCAAAGTTTAAACTTGCTATCTTTACTGTAGCTATTTAAATTTAATTTTTAACATAAAAAGCTATATAAATCTGATATTTTTGTATGGGAGGTAGTAGTAGTTTTCATCCGATCTTGCTCATCTTCGAACTTAGCCTCAGTTTGGTGAATAAAAGCTTACATACCAAATTTCAAGTCGATAGCTCTTAAATTACGGCCGTGCGGACAGACAGACAGACGGACAGACAGACGGACATCGTTAGATCGACTAAGAAAGTGATGCTGATCAATAATATATATAGTTTGTCATACCTACAACGCCTCCTTATGTGCGTTACAAATGGAATGACAAAGTGAATATACCCTCACCACAGTGTGGTACCGGGTATAAACATCAGGAAAGATTTTGGAAAAGTCGTATAAAAGCTAAGTCTGTACTGTACAATACGTCAATACTGTCAATACTGGCAAATTCTATTCATTAAATATTCACCCCTATCGTGGAATCCGCCGGGGGGAATTATTCACGGAAAAAAACATTTTGGTATCGTCGAATCCGCAAAGTGAACAGTTCCCCGTGTGGGTAATGTGAATGAGTTTCACTGTATCGTTGAAAACGTTCAAATCGAATTTTTCCCGAACAAAATGACATTTCTTACCCGCAACAAAATCATTGCGGATTTCATAGGTTTTCTTACTTGCTGCAGATCGTGAGGATTTTTTTAAAGAAAATGTACATGTAAAAAAGCTGCGTTATTAAGCCGAACATTTGTAATAAATCTGTGCAATATTGAACTTTATTAAAACAAAAAAAAAACATTCTAAAAACACATTTCATCCGGTAGCTCCATGAAATCATTCACTGCTCCTCTTAACCTGTCTCGTACTCAATAGGTGAAGTGAAACTCAATTCCGACGGATTCCACGATAGGGGTGATTGTTAAACTGCGTTCAATTGAACTGAAATTCAGAATATACGTACTATTGTGAAACCGGACGAGTTGAACTTCACATTATTATAATATCTTATAATAATTTATAAACATGAAAAATGCAACCGGAAACAACCTTTTTACGCATAGCTATATCTGGCAAAATGCTTTTATATTTTTCAACGATTTTCACTATGACAAAATGTCATTTATGATATAATCGATAACATTTACAGCAATGATAGTTCGGTAGCAAAGTTTTTATCTATCGGGGCTAAGGCATTAAGCCTCGCTAATTATCTGGGCTAACGTTTGTATGAAATTATTTCGCTAATCCCATATAGGATAGAAAAAAAACACGTCTAATATTATGTCTGTTCCTTTAATTTTGTAGTTAAAATGGAAAAGACTATCAAAATGGTAGTAGGCAGTGGTGGTCTCTCTCAAAGAAAAAATTTTACGACTTTATGCTTCATTTTAGCGCTATACAGTGCCCTGTTTCATAAAAATTGACAATTGCGACCGGTGACAGGTGACTATTTGTAAACTGACAATCCGACAATCCGACAATTGGGCAAGATTTTACTTTACTGCCCATTCGAAAATAACGTTTTTTTTTGCACAGTCCGATTGATTTCAGTGCCCTAAACACAAATCTGAAAAAAAACTTGGCGGTCTCTCATCGTTTGGGCGTGGCACACCCCCAAAGTTCAAAAAATACCATACAAAATACTACCAAAATTACAAGAACGGAGTGTCCAATTTTTGTAAAATTAATTTTTTTATATTCCCTAAAAGTGCAGTTAACTTATAAAAAATTTCATCAAAATCGGATCATAAAGACCGAAGATATGAGGTAATTAAAAAGAGCTAAATTTAAACCACTGAATTTTTGCTCTTTTGTACTGACATTTCACTTACTTTCAAGGGCACGGGCTAATATTTTGTATTTAAACCTTCTTTTTACTGACTTATCACATTTTATTTCTTACAAAAACCCCATAAACAGTGAGATACGTATGGAGGGCATGCTGCCCCCCTGCAACCCCCCTGCTTGTGGTCACTGTAGGATTTGGAGTGGGTGCAAGGCTGGGTCTATGCAAAGTTTTTATTATGTTGTTTGCTTAATTTTACCGCCAAAAACAATGCGTTTTTTTATTATTTTATATCTCCGGTATTTATGGTCCGATTTTGATGAAACTTTTTTTATAAGTTAACTGCACATTTAGGGAATATAAAAAAAATAATTTTACAAAAATTGGACATTCCATTCCTGAAATTTTGGTACTATTTTATATGGTATTTTTTGAACTTTGGGGGCGTGCCACGCCCAAACGAAAAGAGACCGCCAATTTTTGTTTTGCATATTTGAGCTCAGCGCATTAAAGTCAATCGGAATAAACAAAAAAAACCGTTATTTTCGAATGGGCAGTAAAGTAAAATCTAGCCGACAATTGTAAAATTTCTGTTTCATAAATAATTAGACAATTTTTTAGAATTGTCGGAAAATAGCCAATAATTGTCAAGTTTTGGTTTCATAAACAAATTGTCATGACAATGAATTGTCAGGAATTTTTCGACAATTGACATGAATTCTCAGCAAATTTGTACTGTCAATTTTTTTATGGGACAGATAAAATTTTACAATTGAAAATTTTGTCAGTATATAATTGACAATTCCGACAAGCGTTTGAGTTTCGGTCAAGTATTGAGAGTGAAGTTACAAGTAAGTATGATTTAAAATGCTAAATATTATTATTTCTTCAAGCGGAAATGATGAAGAATCTCAAATCTAATTTCGTGGAGTACGCACTCGACACTTTAAAGAAAGACTAAATAATAATATTTTATTGCATTAAGTGATTTCAAATTTAAGAAAAAATTACATGTTCGAAAAACAGCACCGAAGTATGTTTTGTTAAAATATTGGTGGACATCTATGTAGAGCATACTGCAAAAAGCAATTGATAAGACCCACGACAAATTTGTCAAAATACCTACCTATAACTATGAAAAAATTCTCAGGACAAATTTGTCAAAATATGACAATGACAAAATAGTCATAACAAATTTGTCGTTGTATTTAACTGAGAATTATGTCACCTGTCAATATTTTATGAAATGAAAATTTGTCAGACAAGTGCGACAAATTTGTTGAATTGTATCCTGTCAATGTTTATGAAATAGGGCCCAGGCTGAAGAAGAAACATTTGCTTCTCCTTTCGCTTTATCTAGAAAAACTGGGATTTTTATTTTGCGACATCCAAATCTTTTCCCATTACTCATCAATGTCTCTGCGATGTACCAAAATTCCACAACTTATAAGCCAAAATGAATCGCAGTTTGAAGCGAGTCGATTAAATCTGATACAACCACAAAATATCTCCACACAAAGCAAATGTGATTGCATTTATCCATAGCATTCAGCAGTGATGAATAGGAGTAGATATTTGATTCTGATAAAAAAAAACAGCAAAACTTGTAGACCTTCTCCTATGTGTATGAGTTCATCGACTTGGTTCAAACTAAAGTCCTTCATATTGACTCACTGAGTGTGGTTCTTATGGGGTTTTCCAAAAGGCGAACAAGTCTTCATACTCATATTAAAAGGTATATTTCTGTAAAAGATGATTGCCTTAGCTCATCCGAATAGTAGTTAATGGGTGGCATATATATGACCATAAAGGAATATATTATATCTACACCTAGCTATATCCATGGCCAAATTTGAGTCTTGCAAAGAATTGAGTTTTATAGCTCAACTCAACGCAATAAGCAACCGCAAATATGCTTTTAAGAAACTTACAAGGTACATTGCGTATACACTATTAAGCTAAATTTAACCTTTTTGCTGTTGCATGCGTTTTTTTAACTGTGATTTGACGTTCTCGATTTTCAAAAATTTACTAGGAGCTCGAGTTGTTGAAGTGCAAGTATCCCTAGAATTTTAATTGTTACAAACGGAGTAGTAATTAAACAGATTTTATAAAACTGCCGCATAACAGTGAAAACCGCATCCAAATCCATTCAGTGGTTCTCGATATTAGTGCAGTTTAATACAGACATATGCACTAGAAAATAACCAATGTGGAAACAACAGCAACCTATCAGATTTTATGTAAATCACTCTCTAAACACGGTTGGTACTAATAGGAACAAAATAGTAAATTTTCACCGAGAAGTTTTTGAGTCTATAAGTTACACACATCCGAACATTGTCATATGCTAATGAAACAGCAGGACTAGGACTGAGCACTGGACTAAGAAAGATTGGCCTTTGGAGGAGGCTTTGTTGGCCCTTGAATTTAATTGAGAAAGATACTATGTAAAATGTTCTATTTGCGAACCTTTAAAATCACTATAGTGAATTCAGACGCACTATACAACTCTGGACATCGCCTGATTGATCAGTTAAATCAGTTTGTTATAATATAAAACATTGTAAACCTATCAACAATTGCAATTTTGTTGAAATATTTATCCACTCTTACATACATATCTAGCGAGTAAACTTGTCAGAAAATGTTAATTTCAAAACTAGAAATTAGTGACAGTTCAGTTATCTGGAGAATTTCCTATTATTGGACTCGAGTGCGAGTCTATTAGTGATAGTTCAGTTTATAATTTGCAGCCAGCGTTTAGTATTCTCTGGAAAATTTCCAATTGGACTCGCATCAGTTCCAGTAAATGTGCTATAGCGGTAGGTATTTATATGAATGAGTATAATAATGTACCTACTTAGTTGTTTTTACATAGGTTGATCTGGACGTTAGAAATAATAAATGCTTGTGGTTTGAACTCAAAGGTGAATTGGTTTTAATTACCAGTCTAAATCACATTAAGGAAATTTGCATGTCATGATAAAATAAATATAAAAATACAAATAATGAAATTCTAATGACTAGGTATCAGGCTGAGCTTAAATACGTCAAGCAAACAAACTACACGTCAGTAGTAGATATGTAATTAAGGACTGTATCTACGAGAAAAAATCCGGCGATTTATCCTGCTCCGGGAGCAAGATAATAAATTATCCTATAGGCTAATTTTTGACATTCCCTTTTGCTTGAGTTTTGCTAGAATATTTAAGAGGAAATAAAACACTGAATTTCAAAAAAATAATATCGTAACATTCGATAAATCTCTGTTTTCTTAAATTGGAGTTTGGTGAACTTCTTTTCAACACTTCATAATTGTCAAAAATTTAGCCGAACATAATTATTTAGCGCGGCCTAATAAAGTGTAGAAATAGTAGTTTAAAAAAATGTTAAGCATAATCCGTTTCTTTCAGCATTAAAAATTGTCAGGCCTAGTTTCTCTTTCCGGATTTTTACTCGAACAGTCCTTAGTTAAAAATAAGTTTCTCTCTAGGTACATACAAATTTGAGACTCAAAATTTTGAGCTCTGTTAGTCAAATCGCTCGTTTCACTAATCAATTATTGTACATATGTACTGTACATATTACAACAGTTGGTGCACTTTGCTTGTTCTATAGCTGACCTTTGCTTGTTCTATAGGTAAGGTAGGTCTTCAAAGCGTTATAGGTTCGCCTTTCCCAGGTAAAGTATTTAAAAATAAAATTAGCATTTATACGGCGCTTCGGCCCCCGTTGCAAAAGTACCTAGAATGCTTTGCTATGCGCTTGAAAGAATGAAAGAAAATGTTCCCCATACAAACTGAATCGCCCTTGTCCCGTTGCCTATAGCTCGGGCCCCCAGCAAAATTTTCAAAATCAGATAAATTGATTTTCTTTACTTTAAACCGAGTTTGAAGTCGATTGGATCGAATTTCCCCAAATTGCTTCTAAGTGCTCATTTTGGGTATAAAAGGTAATTTGTTTCAAAATACAAAAATCCTAAAAAAAAACTTGGAAGCTCGTTGATTCAATATAAGGCAGAAAGTCCATTAACTTAGATATGTATTTCCATAATACCTTCCGAAGGAAAAGGATTTTCATAATCTCCCAAAGCAGTTCGCAAAAAAGGGCTGGGTACGTTTGCCTGCAATCCAAAAGCTCGTTTCCAAATGCACGTATTACAAAAGCCCATAAATCATATGCCCGTAAAAAAAGCCCGTAAAACAAAAAGACCGTAATTGTATGGCAACCCCCCTGCCTGCGGAAGTGCGGACCCTGTAGAATTTGGAATGAGTGCAAACCCCTAAAAAATACCTACGTGCTTTTTGAAAATGTTCATTTACGGGCTTCTGTATTACAGGTACAGGCTTTTATTTTACGGTCAACTTCGAAATGCTGTGTTTGCGTTTACGAGCTTCTGCTGTGAATACGGGATACAGTTTTACGGTCAAACGTGTCGTTTCGAAATAAATCACTTAAATAAATTCCCTTAAATAAAATAAATCGGCCGATTTATTTTGGACCGATACTCCACGCCATGCGATAAGCTATTGGAGGAAATTGTATATAAGAGGCTAATACCAGTAACCATGATACCGCCATCGTAGTAAGTCATAAAAATGTAGGAGCAGCGGAAAAAATTATGCAAAAGGATTAATGCAGTTTGAGCAAGGTCTTATTATAAATGCAAAAAAGACAAAGCTTGTTTAAAGTCATCCACCTCATACTGGAAGTACAAAATCAATATTAAAATGCAAAATAGAGCAACTTTTCAAGATGGAAATACTATGACAGCACTTATAAAATCCCGAAACAACAAATGGTCAATACCAGGAATTTGATGTAGCAGTTCCAACAACATTCAAAGAACTATCGATAGAAATTCCACAGACGAGAAAGTCAAATTCTCATTCTTACTAAAGTAAAATTTGTAGTTTTACAAAAATACACAGCGGCACAACGCATCAGGACCTCGCTATACAATACAAGGAATCCGCAGCCAGATACCGTACTCAATATCTAATGCGAACTTATCTAATAATAATTTTTTAAATGTAAAATATTTTGCTGAATTGCTCGACAATGGATATAGGAATGTACATAATACAAAGATATTGGTAAACCAGACACTTTTATGCCTTTCAAGAAGGAGATGACTTTCTCTTCACCCTCTCAACCCAAAAATAAAATTTTGAAGATTTCAAAAAATCCACCGATCAACATTTTTTTTTTGTTTAGGGTTGTTAAATTCGGCGACGTTTCTTTCAATTAGAAAAAGCTTTTCAATATTTTATAAATCCATGAATGCCAAGTTTCAGATATATCATTTTCCTGAGTGTACCTAACCTACCTACACAAAATTAAACATTTTAAAACGATCGACCGTAATTTATAATACAATCTTTTTGTTTGTAAAATACGAAATATGTTTACTTACTTACTTAGGTACTTAGATATGGCGGTTCAGTTCGTGGTAGACCTGGCCCTCAACCAACCCGCCTCTCCAGTTAGCCCGATCTTTGGCTAACCGCCTCCAGTTGCACTCCAAGTTGGTTGAGGTCTCCTTCCACTTGTGGGTACCACCTAAGGCGAGGTCTTCCTCTACTTCCTCTTCCTCTCTTCGGGCCGGAGCGTTGGTCTATTCGCTCTACATGTGTAATACGTAATTTTTTGACCCAATCGATGTCGCTGTACAGTTCGTAGAGTTCGCTGTTAAATCTTCTCATTCAAACCCCGACAACGCAAACGGCACCAAAAATTACTCGAAGAATTTTGCGAAGAAGATCTTCTTCTTTGCAAAGGCGCCCATGCTTCTGCGCCATACCTAGAGCAGGTCTGGTATAATAAGGGGCTTAAGAGTCTCCTTATATGTAGTGTTTTTTGACAACGTCTTACTAGTCGGTTGCCTTGGCCTTCTTAGGCCAAAGAAACAGCAGTTGGCAAGTGTAACTCTTCGTTTGATTTCTGCTGTGGTGTCATTGTCCAAAGGTAGACAAAGTCTCTAGCCACCTTAAGCTGTTTCTGTCTATCGTGACGTCGGATATTATGTGTCCGTTTCTTGTCGACAGCATATATTTTGTTTTGCTCTATTTCACCACTAAATCCATTTTTGCCGTTCTGTTCTAATACTTGCAAACGCACCAATGACAGCTCGCTGTGTTCTACCAATTATGCCAGATGCCAAGCCAATGTCGTCGGCTTGCAAGTAGTGTCACTGACTTTTGGAAAATTGTGCCCGAAATACCTATAATCCGAGTAATTGATTTCCTTGAGATTTGGAAAAATATGATTTCTTTTGTTAACATAGATAGGTACCTACATTAAAAAAGTAGGTACCTTATTAAATGTTATTAAGAGCGTGAAATTGAGGAAATCTCTATTTTACGATTCGAGTTTAGTGCACCTCTCTTTTCAACGCTTTCATATGTGTCAGGAAATCTGCGACTCAAGGCCTTAAAACATGAAGTAGGTACCTACCGCAATAAAAATGTATCTTTTTGTAATGAATAGAATATACCGTTTTGTAAGTATACTCTTTTTAAATCCTATTTTATGAAAGTCCAAGATTTTCATGCTCGATAACTACCTACTTTCTTCAAATGATTTCTGGCAACCCTAGACTTATATCAACTTATTATTAGAAGCTCTCTATAAAATAGATTCGGCGAACATTTATGTTTAGCTAGACAGTGCCTGCCTATATGTGCAAAGTTCACAACTGTTACGAAACGACTGCATAAATTCATCATCACAACACATAGGTACCTTTTTTTTACTGCAACGAGGTCAAGGTTATTGCAGAACGTTGATATTAACCTCCCTGCTGCGTTACCAAACAAAAATGCTATACGCGCAAAATAATATCACCGACGAGTAGGTACTCTTACATAACCATGTAGGTAATCGTCAACAAAACCTCCGGCAACATTCTGTTGATACATTCGCAATAAAATGATTCATAATCGCGGGTCTCGTCTCATTCAAATTAAACTTTGAAGTTAATTAAAACTGTGTGCGTGTATAGGAAGAACATTAGAATATAATATTTTATCTGTAACGCGACTGACACTTCCTTATGACATTAAATACATTTTTTTTCGTGAATTTTGCCCGCTCATAAGCACAATTTCAAAATGTCAACAAATATGTAAGTAACAGCAACATTTTGTTGTAAAGATAAATCTCTACATAGAATATGCTGTATGCATTAAAAAATAATAATAAAAATAAACAAAAAGCGTATAAAGAAAAACCCAGTAAACTACATGGAAACTGGTTTATCGGACAAAAGCTGTAACGAAAAATGAAATCCCCTTCAGTTTTGTGTATACAGCTTTTACAGTTTAAGCCACCATCATCAGAGACGAGACGAGTTTTTGTTTAAATGAACCGATTTTTAACAGTTCGAGACGCGATGATAAGGTCACTGGAGTTATTTATTTTAAAACGGGGGACTATAGTAGAGTTGGGCAATTTAGTTCACTTGAGTGATATCAATTTAGTTCAAATCACGCTACTGAGCTAGTTCGCTCATTTTAGTTTAATTTAGTTCATAATAGTCAAATTCACAGAAAAAACAAAAAATAAATTTGCCGTGGAAAATATAAAAAAAGATATAAGTGAGTGAGCTGATCTGTTCTCTCATGTCATGGATTGTTTTCTTTAAGTTAAGTACATACACACAATTTTCAGATCTTACAATATTGTCAGATATGTCACTGAAAAATATATCCCCAATGTTTTACAACCGTCTGAACTCACAATTTTGTCTGACAATAGGAGCGAAATCGATGTTTCAATAATTCGATGGACAATAATTCAGAAGATATTGATACGAACAACAGTGGAAAATGGCATTTGAATTCCAATTGCAATTAGAAAAGTCGAAAAAAAAAAATCGTACAGGAAGAAAGTACAGAGTGAGTGGGGTTGTTGGATGCGCAGAGTATAAACTACCCAAAGAAGACCTCTTGTAAGAGGTCACCGAAGCGATTCACATTCAAAAACCACCTCGACAAATACAGAAAAAAAGTTAGGTCAAGCTGCCAATGAAACTGATCGATTTCCCAGATGATCGCGCATACTGGCGTCTTGATGTGCGGAGTCACCAAAGCTAAAATTACATAGAATTGTGTTGAGTCCATTTGCAAAAAATTGAGATAAAGTTCCGTCTCCTCAACTTGGAATTTGGAGTAGAATCCTTCCTGCTGACAATGGGCCACCCACTCCTTCGTCCAAACACTTCGTCGTTTTTGTGTCAATACAACATCCTCGCAGTCTTCTAACACGAAGAGTTAAAATGGTTAAAATAGTCGCAGGTGCAATGTTTTGTTCCATTATCAGTAGGTACTGCAAAAACCAAGAAATAGCAATTTTAATTTGTCTGACAATGTCTGACAATGAATAGAACAAATTTTCATATTCAAATATCTAACATCCGTGTGAACACACAATTTTCAACCTGACAACGTTGTCGGAAAAGTCATTGTCAGTGTTACACCTTCATCTGACATAGAAATTGTAAGACTTTGGGACAAAATCTGATCTCAAGGACGATTTTAACGTCATTCGTACGACATTTCTCACATATTTTATCGAGGAGCTCGTAAATCAATCTTTGGTAGAATCATCTTTTTCCTCTATTTCCGCATTTAAGTCTAATAATACCGAACTACTCGTATGAGATAGGTAAAAGACGTTCCATAACGTGTCAAAAGCTCAAGACTTCTTCCACTTATAACAGATCTCCACGCAAATTGAGAATTTTCTCTAAAACTGTCACATTAATAGATATCGCTAGTATTTTACAACCTTGTAAAATTTAGTAGGGTAAGAGGATGAATTTAATTTACCATTACACACCCCTACAGTCTCATTTGCAAAAAAAGAACATTTTTCTTTCAAAGGAGCCCATAGTATCAGCTCTCCCTTCTTGCTTATCGTCCATCACTCGTCGGCGCCATAAAGTAGAACTGACAGGATAGGGGTTTTGTAGACTGTAGACGTAGAGCATACATTTCGACCTTCGAGTTAGCAGTTTTGATAAACTGAAGTAGCAACGGTTTGCTAGAGTAATTCTTCGCCGGATCTCTAGTAGGGTATCATTCGTGGAATTCATGTCCTTAACTACCTCGAAATTGTTGCTTTCTATAGTGACGTTTTGTCTAGGAGAGGGCCGAGAGGCTTTAAAAATTTAAACATTCTGCTTAGGTAGTAGGTAGTGAAGAGCTCTAAAACGAATGTGAATTGACTGAGTCGATTGCCACTAAAACTCAGTTGGAATACCATCAGGCTATGAGGCCTAATTATTTTTACACCCTCCACCCGGAAGGTATATTCACTTTATCATTACATTTGTAAGAAGGAGTCACCGGGGACCCCATCTGTCAATCTGCTTGTTGAAAACACAATACCTTGCAAACAAATCGACCTAGACGAATGAAATTTTATGAGAGGATTACTTTTTAACGTCATCAGGTTGGTATTAAAAATTGGTCAACGGTCAAGTAGTTCTGGCACCTAAAAGTGCTTTTTCCTTAGTGGTTAAACAAAATAAAATTTCGATAATGAAAAAAGTGCAGCAATGAAATTGCCACTGCTGAGTACAGTACTCAACTTCTGGTTGCAATTATCTTAAAATTTCGCGTGTCATCTATCTACAACATGCAGTCGCATTTATTATAGTTACACTGATTGATGCTGGGCCAATTCTGAAAGCTTCTCAGCGCACAATTGGCAATTCATTCGCTAGTCTAGTGCAATCATTGTTGATGTACCAAGTCCAAGTCGTACTATATGTCTAACATTCCATCGCGATATACGACTTCGGCTCGGCTAACTAACATGTTAAACTTTTGTGTCTATGTCCACATAACAATGATGATCGTACATATACTTTACCAGTTCGAGAACTACTATCATTTCGCCAGCACCATCAGCGGAGAGATGCATAAAGTTTAGTGCCACCAGCCACCACCAGGCTATTGCGCAAAACGTTCGGTTGGTTTCGTCTTAGCTCAAATTCAGTATCAGTACGCTTTGGATATTTTCCACTTTAGCCAGTTGAGTGTACGATCAGGCTGCCGCTTCTGTGCGGGTATACCTACTCGTATCATTGCATTACTTGGTTGGAACTGTGGGTACTGGTACTGGGCATGACAAGTTGTATAGTCGTCGTATGAGAGTCGGTGGCTAGTGTTTTTGTAAATAACAAACAAACAAAAAAATCGGATCAGTTCGATTCGGACTCGCGTCGTGAAACATCTCACTTTCCGAGAGAGAGGTGTAAATCTTTCTTTGTGTTACATGGTTTTTAATTTGTTAGTTTTTTGATTTCGAAATGGGTGTACTCCATGTGATGAATACGAGTTGAGAGCACAACCCGTCCCAAAGATAGTTACACGTTGTGCAATAAATTTTGGAGTGGTTTTTGCTTCATTTAAGTAGTTTTAGAGTTGTTAATACATATAAATTTGTTTTGTGTACTGTGTGAAAGACAATCCGTCAAAATAGCGGTCTTACTTTGTTCCAGGATTGTGGGGTACATCATGCGCAGATTTCTGAGGTCGGCCATGATCGTCTTCAGTTGGTTTGTTGTACCCTATAGCCGCTTCACCAACATGAAAACCACCCGCCAGAAATTGCCGCCGATCAGGAGTCACCTGCTGGAAATACCTGCTGTCGATTTGGCCAAACTGATTCGCACAAGAAAGGTGAGTGAGAGTTTACAATAGCATTAAGATTGACTTCATCTTTCTTTTGAACTGAACAATCAGACATATAGATTCATAGTGATGCACATTGCCATATTGCATCGTGCGCAACGCAGGAAAATGTTGCATAAACATTGCTTGCACTATGAGTGTTGGGTAACCGCATATATATTAAGAAAAGATACCGTGCAACTAGTTTTGTGACTACTGCATGCCATTTTTAATTTATTTTTTTTTTTTCACAGTAGAACATGGTTTTTTTTTTGAAATCTATTACATTTGGTAAAATTAAAAATTGCCACATTATTTCATATTTACGATGTAATTACTTGTGGCATAGGTAGCCACTTAGTTTATAGATGCGATGGCAATGGCGGAGCTACCGAAACGTACGCCAGCGTAAATTGATGGCAATCTTTGGATGCTCATTGAAGCATATTGGCAGTGTATGTACAGTGTACACAGAGACGAGAGAGTGAGTTGTGACATCTCTGGTCGTGTATCGTGTATCACTTTGCGGTTGCTCTGCTCGTTTTCGGTCGGTGGCCCAAATAAGAGTTTGAGGTCATACACCGACTCATAAATCATTTAAATTGCAGGAGAAATCGCAATTGTTGAAACGAGCAATAAGCTAGTTGCGCTCGTTCATAACTCAACAAACGGTCGTAAAGATCATAAAGTTGAACCATGAAATTTCATAAGTTCAATTACTTCGGTTGTTGTATCTTTATACTCGAAGAAAATCGGAAGAGCTTTGGAGTTTCGTTTGTTTTTCTTTGTTAAGGTTCCGTTTCTATGTGGAGGAACCTTATTGCTTTCGCTACGATGTCTGTCCGAATAAAATAAAAAAATGTTGTACCTAGGTCTATCTCAAGAACTAGGTACCTAATTGACGTAGAGGGCTGGAATTTTTTTGTTTCTTGTCAATTTATGATCTAAGTTCTATCAAACAATAAGCAAGTAACAATAAGGCAATACGTTTAAAAATTTAAATAAAAGGTAATTTGTCATTACCAAAAATGTCCTTTGTTTCAATGCTATATAAATCGAAAAGTGTCACTATGGTCCCAACCAACAATAGTACGGTTAGTTCGAATCCTTCCTAGATACCTCCAGTCACGTACAACAAGATTCTTGAGTACGCGATGAAATAGTGCGCGCCACCTATTGGTAGGTCCCTAGGAAGGGATGCTCATCTGCTGTGTTGTCCCACAACTCAAGGACTCGTCAAGGACTCGTCATATGGGCCTCTTGTTGGGAGGCCACGATAAAGAAATATATAGAGCATGTTGAACAGAGTACCTTTACAAAAAACAGCTGGCATTGCCATCTTTATTAGGTACCCTACGAACTAGATACGCCCACGGCTGCAGTTAATGCGCTTATATTTCTTTTACCTACTTAACGTACAAATAACATTAGAAGCAGGTAATAGTGAGCTTTAAGACCAGCTATGTAGAACATAGCTCTACATTACATACATCCCTGACAAAGAGGATGATGGTTTGATGTTTGAATGTCAAACCATTTATTTATTTATTCCATCAAACATGCTTACACAGTAAGAATTCACTTCCAGAGTTCAAAATGGCGGATAACAGCAACAAAAAATTGTCTTTCGGCATCACACCCATAAAAAATGTTTAAATCCGTAGATAAGTACAGAATTAACTAGTGTTTTAGCAAGTAGCAGTCTTGTTTGAAAAGGAGACATTTTTTAGCAGTCCATAGGGTTCGTAGAATACCATTGGCTTTCCCTAGTGTTATATTTATGTTCCTCTTTAGTGTTCTATTAAAGACTAAACTTAGCTATTTTTAAGACTCAACATCATATTGAATTTCAGAGTCAATTATTATTACTTAAATGAGGAAAATATGAGAGATCTCATCTAATTTATTTTTAGAAATAACTAAGCATTTACACTTGGTCGGATTAAGTATTTAACCGCATTTATATGACCAATCAAAAATTCATCGCAGATCCTCATTTAAAACACTTACGCAATTTTAGATTAGGCCCAAGGAACAACTTTGATAGTTTTTTTTATATCATGTGCGTAAATATGCTAAAATGAGCAGTATGACAGAATTGGTGTCGTTGATATATAAGGTGAACAATAGAGGCCCAAGAATGGAACCTTGAGGAACTCCTTACCTTAATGGAAGAAAATGGGAAATATTACAATTCAGTATTAATGATATGAGTTTAACAAAAAACGGATTTATTTCATCGACACCTACAGCATTATACTTAACAAACAGAAAACGTTGTACTATGTCCAATTCATCTACCCTATTAAATGCAAAAGACGAACCAATCTGTAAAGAAGTACCCTTCAATGAACAGTTAGCAGTTAGGACACTGCATAGAGTGAGTTTGACAAAAAATGCGATTTATATCGTTGGGGTCGATGTCGGTAGAGTAACAACATTTGTGCTTAACAATCCCTAATTCACGAATGTTATTCCCCAGTTTACGGCCACCTGAAAAATAACTAAGTCGGTTGGAATAAAATTGTGACTTAGCATTACCTACGTAGGTATCTCTCACGAACAATACCTACTATTTCGTAGATTTTTATAAGCTAGATGGAGCTCTTCCACCCGAAAATGTTTCCATCCTCGATACGCCTCATCACGTTGTGCTATTAACTCTCGAATTTCGTTCGTTAATCAGACCTTAGTTTGATCTTTAACGATTCCAGTTTTTATTTGAACGTGTAAATAAAAGAGAATATTAATATTGTTTTGTATTAATATTATTTTGGAATACAATTAACGTGCCGTTCAAGAGAAGGTACCTCTATCAATGCTTTTGAAATCTCTATACGTGTAGATGGTGTAGAACTGTAGAAGATCAAAATCGTAAGTCAGAAACATTAGATCATGCTTGCGTAGAGATTTGGTCATAAAATAATACTTTGTCAGAATTATTAACGAAAATTGGTCGGAGAAGAATAAAAAAAAAAGTTTCGTACTTCAGGAGTTATTTTCTTGAATAAAGTTGATGCCATATTTCAGTTTTGTGGGAAAATAAAGTAAATTGGCAATTTGGTTTCAGTTTCTGACCGGGGAAGGTTCCTTAGTGATCGGGATGGGCCCGCTGTGGGGTCTACTGCCTTGTAATAAAATTACAACCCTGTACAACCTAATCTAACCTAAATTAGCGTAACGACTACAATTATTGGCACACCCAATTTTTGACCCAACTATTGGCACCCCATCATTCAACAGTGATTTTCTCAATAACCCTTTGTTCGAATAAGTCAATTTATTTTTTATTTTGAATTTGCACATTTTTCTCATATTTCTGTGTCTTTAGTTTGGAGACATTCTTTTCCGTTTCTGTTTTATAAGTTAAAGTAAAATCACGTGCGACAAAAAAAACAAAACTTCAAAATTTTCAATGTTTTGGTTAAGGACCTATAATTTTGTAAGCTTTTTTTCACTACTTTCTTTTATATTTTTTAATGAAACCTTTCTTTATTTACTATAAGAATGCATTATATAAGTCGTTTGTAAATATATTTTGTTAAAAAAGTTACTGTTTTATTAATAAAAGGGGTGCCAATAATTGGGTTAAAAAAACACTGGGGTTCAATTATTGGCAGGGAGGTGCCAATAATTACATCCTATGTAGCTACAATTATTGGCACTGTCAATTATAGTTGTACTTTTGTGAGTGCCAATAGTTGTATCATGCAACCGTTATTCATTGATTTTTGTGGTAAATGCGTTTTTCTGTACCAATTTCCGGTTTGTTCAGAGCAAAAAGATCTAACATCTTATATGATATCCATAGGTAGGTACATACATATTGCTTAACGGTAAATTTAGGTTACCTTTTTTGAAAAATACTATTTTATTTTTACTTTCTTCTTAAATTCTACAATGATTTAAATAATATTAAAAACAAATTTTTGTTTGTTTCCTTTAAAAAATATTAATTTTATAATACTTATTAAAATTAATTAAATTTCCAACGAAGAACATAATATTTTTTGTTTATTTGCCTTCGGAAAACATGATGTTTTTCTGTTTTAAAGAGTGCCAATAATTGTAGTTTTTGGGGTGCCAATAATTATGTCAGGGTGCCAATAATTGTGGTTTTTTGTAAGCTTTTACTAAATTGGCATTTTAAATATATTTTCAATAACTAAACCGTTATTTATAAAACTTAATCAACGAGGAATTTAATAATTTATACTTCTGTATACAACAGATTCAAATAACTCTATAAACAAAAATGTTATAGTTGATCAAAGATGAAATTTCCTTAGGGGTGCCAATAATTGTAGTCGTTATTTTATTTTTAAGAATGCAAAGGACTAGCAATTCAACACCGAAACTGAGCTGTTGAATTGAGAACTCAGGACCAGTCATAACTTCGGCTTACATTTAAGATGTAATTTATGTTTTTCTGGGTTCCAGCTAATATTACTCGCTGAGTAGTCCATCATAATATTAACCACAGGATTTTCATTTTGACAAAATCCATGTTTTCGCAGCGCATTCAGCAGGACCGCAAACAATATAAGGTCCTGTATGAAATCGCGTTTTTGCCTCCGCTGGATGTGTAATGTGTATATCGCCCGTATCAAATATAGTCGAGCTAGATAGGGCTAGAACCTGAAATAAGGCCCAGGGAACTTCTAATGCAAAGTAATCAAAAAAAAAATGCTAAGTATGCTTCAGCATGAATAAGAAAAACGGTTGTATCCTTACTGGATATTGTAGGTATAGACTTAAGGAGTAAGTACCTAAGGAAAATAGGTATATTTGAAGAAGGTCTTTGCAGATTGAGCGATAAATATCAGAACAAAAGACTTACATATTTCCACTATATAGTAAGCTCTCATCATTGGTTTATTAAAGGAAACTAGATTAGAGAGAGTGCTAGGACAGATTTATGGAGAAAATACTGTCTGTCATGAATTTTATATAGACTACCTTACCTACTATAAAAGCATTCCCTATAACATTTTCCTAAGTTTCTCCCTCTGAGAGAGAATTTATGCCCAGGCCCACCACTGCCATTTTTACTACAAAATAAAGGATCAAAAAACTTAATGAGTTAAGAGGAAACAGTCACAAGTTACTCAGAAAAACACTGAGCGAATCTGTTATGAGACAGACACAAAATGTGACCGATAGTCACTTTAAAAGAGGAATATGTTCAAACATTAAAAATCTTACAGACAAAAATTAGAAGCTGTGACTCATATAACGCAGTTTTGAATCTTGGGATTGGGATCCACCAAAATTGGGAAATATATATCAAATAAAACAAGAGTTTTTAAATAATATTAAATAGAGCAGATAACACTACCACAATCTTTATTCTCAGAACTCGTGACAAACTCACTGATACATTCCAAAAGTGCTATACCAACCTCTTTTTTACAATTATTGGGTTGCCAAATGCCAACATCTTCTTCTTAAAATAGCTCGTATGCTCTCAGGTATGCCGGTGCTCTACGTGTTCGTGAAGCTGGTCTGATGACTTAGCTCCCTATGTTTGCTGGTGCGGTGGTGGTGGAGCTAATGTGCATCTGCACTGCATGGTGTTGAAGAAGTTGCAGTTCTCGATTCGGTACCTTCTGCCAAAGGTGCGGATGAAGACTGCAGTGTTTGCTCAATTGACATCTGTTGTGGCTGAATCTCAAAAACATCAATAAGCGTATTAAATGGTATTTGAGAATCCTCGTTGCCACTGTTGGATCTTGGGATCCACCAAAATTAGGAAATATATATCAAGTAAAACAAGAGATTTTAAATATTAAATAGAACTCGGGTCAAACTCACAGATGCACTTCAAAAGTGCTGCCAAGCCCTTTCTTTAAAATTATTGGGTTGCCAACACACAGATTATTTTCTTCTCTGTAAATTTGCATATACATACTTCTCAATTTCATCGTATTGAGTCTTATTCTATAAAGAAAAAAAAAAGAATAATAACAAATTGTTGGCGACGCACAAAAAATTAATTCTCTTTGTTTACAGCCACGTGAAATAATCTATAAGTCAAGTGATCGACTACATAGTCAAAAGGCCAGCTAAGTATATCGTATTACAAGCCGTTCTTAGCAAAGTTCTAATGAGTAGGTGCTCTATGCTTATAGTGACTTTGCACCAGGGGCATATTTAATTATCTTGTTGTTTTGTTGATTTCAGTACTTTAAAATTGATTTCAATTCATTCACAAACAACATGCAATTTATAAGAAGGAAACGTATTAACTTAATTGGTAGGCTTATTTACCTTCGAATTGTTTGACTCGATCAGGCTGAACAGCACACGTCATCTTGTCGTACATTTGCCAGATGAATAACAGACATGCGCAAAAATCTATAACTCCATAATATGGTAAAAAAATTAATATGCGACTTGTATGGAGATAAAATAATTGATATTGATAATAACTGCAATACATATTTTATTATAAAGGTGCTAGTACACGGTATGTAGCGCGCCACATAATATATGTGGCTCTGACGTCACCAGATAGAGTACACATAAAGGTGGGTTTCCACATGTCGGTTGATTGACAAAGTTTGACAGCTCTCGCGTTTATCTCATTGAACGACACCAACGTCAGTTTATTTCCACTTATGTCAATTATTGGCAAAAAATCGTTTGTCAGTTGATTGACCAACTTATGAACTCGATGCCAATTAATTTTCACTGTCAATTACAGACAAAGTGACATTTTGTTTGACAATTCATCTATTTCCACTTGTCCAGTGGTTTCTTCGTCAGTTATTGACAAACGCTGTTAGTCAATTCATTGACAAGCTATTTTTTGCTATTTCCACTTGCCAATTTTTTAATTGACATAAAAATACGTCATTTGTCAATTTCAAATCGACAAGTGGAAACCCAGCATAAGGCACATATTTCGTTTTTCGTATGTAGCGCAGTGGCTACATAAGGGCGCACATATCGGTTGGCTGTTGGTTATTCGTTTATGATGATGCTATCCGCAGTTTTATTGCCCTGTGTGCAGTCTTGCACTATAACTGTAGGTAGGTACTAACTGTTTTATTGCTTTGGGTGTATTTAAGTTATCGCTGCTCGTACAAAACGCAAACTGAATTGCTGAAATTACATTGAAAAATACATACGAACCATGCAGGTAACCACTCGACATTATGTAGCGTATCGTCCGACGTTTCGACAGAGGTTTCTGTCTTCCTCAGGGATATTGAAAAGTACTACAGTATTACAATAGTAGGTATAACAAATGAAAAACAATGCGAAACATTGGGAGCAAGTTAAGTTAAACACTTCGATAGAAGCTTAGTCAGTTGCGGATATTATCATATATTCATTTGTTATACCTACTATTGTAATACTGTAGTACTTTTCAATATCCCTGAGGAAGACAGAAACCTCTGTCGAAACGTCGTATGGGAAAACAAATGAACTAATTTGTTTCATTTCCACACACAATTGACCAAAAAAGCCGGAAAAAAGGACAGCTGTCCTTTAATATTATTATTAAAATCAAATTGGTCGAGACTTCTACGCTAAAGTAAAGAAAGCAAGTTTAAACTTTGTACATATTGTTTTAATAATATTTAAACATTTTTGACAAAAAATGAGCTTGGTCGAATAAAAACTACCCATACCTCCCATACAAATATATAATTTTTTAATACTAAAATATTTTTTTTATTTTACAATAATATAGTACCGGGTATTTGAGCTTCGGCATAGTCGAAGATAATTGTCTTACTGGTTTTCTTTTGGGGTTTTCTATACTACCTGTATCATTGAAAACTTTTATTGCGCCATACACCATCTTTTTGGAGCATTCCAGGTCCTGGCGATGGATTCCATAGATGCTCCTGCCGTACAATATTTTCGGATGATCAATTTTCTTAGTTCCGGTGTGCACGAAAAATATGCAGAGTCAAACTTATACCGTAATAAAAACAAAGTATTCAAAATTGTATGCGATGTTTCTAATTAAATTTCCACAGAATTTCTTATATCGATATTAAACCTTAGTAAACTTTGTCCACCAAATATGTACTTCGCGAGAAATTTTAACGGATCTACTTAATGTACAAAAAATGCGCAAGGCTGCTGCAAAACAACGGCACTTAACCAGCCCCTATATATTGTATGAAACTTCTGTAAAAAAAAGGCACAATGGCAACTCCATGTCTATTTTTTCATTGTTTCTAATTAGGCTTCCACCACTGTTTATGTGGCGTGCTACATACCGTGTACTAGCACCTTAAGAACTGACACGCGGTGCAGATACTGTAAAATATTAGGCCCTGGAAAAAATATATACCTACCTAATAAAATTCTGACTCTAAGCTTTTAATTTAGCTGTCTATTTGAAACGGATTTAATTGGAATGAGTCTTGCACTGATTAGGTGAAATACAAGCAAATAAATTGAGGGTGTCAATATGATAGGTTAACAAATGACGTAATTTGCTTTTGATATTTCCACATGAAGGACTAATCTCATCTGAATACTGTTCCCAAACGCGACAAATTTAGGGATAATTAACTGAATCATGTTCCTGTAGGTAACAAAGTGAGAAAAGTTTCTCCTCCATAGAAAGTGTTACAAAAATTGAGTTGCATGTATGTAATTGCATAATCTGTCAAATGGAACAAATGAGAGAAGGCCGAGAAAACCTTGTTGGTGAGAACCAAAAATGGTTGGCCTTGGCAGTATTTTCATTCTCTCTGTTGTGAATAATTATTGGTAGCATAGTACCTACTCATCGCTCATTACGCGCTAGTGGCAGTGGCAGGCACTTATAGTAATTTGACGGCGAAGGGAGGTGCAGGGTCCATTTCCTGACAGAAAATCAGGGTTCCATTGAACTAGATGCCTCTTTTTCACTAAAAAAAAAAAAATAATTTTAATGATTTAATAATTTTAATTGCGTGCTAAAGATTCCACTTTACTTTGCTGAAATAGATGTTCAATAAAACACACCTACTCTCAGGGAAAGAGCTCTTCTACAACAAGTCATCTGCAATCAAATCAATTGACTGCAAGTTGTTTCGGCGGTATGGAATTGGATAGAACAATTCTAAGAACACAATCAATTTTGATTGTGGAAAAACCATCTGAATGTATGTATTTATCAGTGTTGTTCCACGACGCGTCGTTTTTAATTGTCGACACTCTGATGTCGACAATAGCGTCGTCTATGTCGTCAATGTCGTTTATTGCGTCGTCTATGTCGTCAATGTCGTTAATTGCATCGTCAATGTCGTCAATAGGATTGTCAATGTCATTCAAAACAGCTGTTGGTGCAACGTCTCTAGCTCTACTAGTTACTTACTAGTAATAGTAAGCATACGCGCAGGAACAGACAGGACTGCTTGAATATGAATTTATTAATAAATTAGAATTTAATGACTGAACGACTTTGAGTTGGTCAAGTTGAATAATAAACAAGCAGCTAGTTGCAATAAATGCAAAATAAATCTTTTAAACACACCTGATGGCCTCAGACACTTTTTTTATTCATCTATTTAGAAATGTGTGCAAAATTTTAAATAAATAAAAACGTTTACCCATTTTAAAATAAAAAAGTTACCTATTTTATATTTCAATTGTCTTAATTTTATAGAAATATAATGTATTGCTTGATTGAACTTTGTCGACATGTCGTGTCGTCAATTTTGAATTAACGACACGTAATTGACGACGCGTCGACAATTGCGTAGTCTACATGGTGTAGTCTACGCGGCACAACACTGGTATTTATTAACAACAACCGAAAAGAGATTTAAACATCAGTTTAATTCCAACTTTCTCTCATTTGAGACAACAAAGTTGGAAAGGTATGTTATAGCAATCTCGACTGCGTTTAAACAGGTACAAAAAATAACAAGATCTTACACATTTTCTTTAAAATTTATTAATTAAAACTCCATATTGCTAGTAAGTACCGCAAGGCAGATACCTACCCAAAAAAACAACTTAATTTGACTTGTTCGTTAGTTGTTTTTATCCTTAATTAAAAAGCACGTTCTGGAAAAATTTACCAAAATCATAGTCCGTAAACAAAAACAAATAAATATACAATATTTAATTACAAAGCAATTAAACGTAAATAATAGCTCACCTGGTGTGGTTTTTTCAAATGACAGATTCATGTTTCTTTTCTTTTTCATCGAGACATTTTACACTGATTGCCATACCATTACGAATACTTATTTATAATTAAAAATAATAGGATAATTTATGGAAAAAAAAAAATTTCATAATCTGAATAGTAATTGCAATACATACTTACATTCTACATTATGTACAATATATATCAGAGAATTTGAGAATTAACGCCTTTGGGTTAATTAACATTGCAGCAGAAATTTAATGGGGATTAGAAAGCTTCTAGATTTCCATTGTCTGATACCTATGTGAAATGTGATCAAATTGTAGGTCACTTCGATTTCTGTGATGGTGTGTAATATATACATACATATATGTATATGCCCGATTATATAAATGTCTTAGGCCGGTAAAATTTGTTTGCTTGCATTTATGTGAACAATAAAATTAAAAACTAAAACAACAAGCAATAGGTTCACAAAGTTGTTTCCCAGTAAACTAACCAATTCGCATTTTGTTCGTTTGAAAATTCTCGGCGATAATTTTGGTACACAAGGAAAATAAGCTAAAGTCGACTTACGTCAAAATGAAGCTAATGGTACTAGATGAAGCTTAGCTATTCATCACCACCTGTAATGTAAAATAAAATGTTTGCTCTATTATACACTAGTATATTACATATACACTTATGTCTGCATTTCCATAAAATCTAAGAGACTACCGACCATATGTGCACGCATTGGTCTAGAACGGATTGTTCGTTTTTGACGATTTTGGGCTTTATGGATTCGTATTAACCCGAGGAAGGGCACATCTCTTACAAAAAATCATTCAAAATCGTATAGGTAGGTACATAGCTCAAAAACCACAAAACCGATGATTAGCTAAAATTTTGACAGATTTCGCTGTGACAATAAATCACAAGGATAATCGGTAGACGTTTGTGGCATCAATCTTGAATTCTCACATGGTCAATTGTATGTGTGCTCATGTTTTGCCAAACCTCCCGCTTTGTACGTGTACGCATCCGAGTCTATGAAAATTGTAGTGTACCATAAAGAACTTCAGTAAAAAGCGAAAGGTTGGTCGACATGTCAATCATTGTGGTTTGGTTTGATTGAAACACATCGACATTGCTATACTTCAGTTATTTCCATTGTATTTGAAAGAACTTTTGAACTGAAACCTATAGAGATGGCGAAGAATCACGTGGGGAAGCTATTTCTTCAAATTCTATAACGGCGATGAAGACCAGAGTTCCACTGTTAAGCAACGGATTACACAACAATAAACAAAACTTTCTCCGATCTGATCGAAATGAAGAAAGGATAGCAATATCCAAGAAAAAGATTAACAAAGCTGGCCTGACGGTTTAGCCGCCTGATAAATGGAATCTCACTATTGTTTGCTTGGTCCATAAGAAGGGAGATCCCTTCAGCTGTGTCAACTGCAGAGGTATAAGTTTCCTTAACATCGCATTCAAGATCTTATGAGTGGCGGTTTTAGACCAAGAAAGTCAGTCGATACGATTTTCACAATTAGACAGATCCTGGCAAAAAAGTAGATATCGATACTCACAATCTTTTTAAAGATTTCAAAGATACAGCATTTACAGAGACTATGTCTCTATAGTTTTGGCATCCTCGCAGAATTCGTTAATCTGTGTGGGATGACGATCTGTGTTAATCTGTGTGGGAGAAAGCTCGCGGCTGCGGTTAGGTAACAATCCAATAACCAAGATTATTTATTTACAAAAAAAGGACTCCTTGTCATGCGACTTTTTTAACATTCTACTTGAAAGAACTATGCGAGACTCACAGGCCAACACTTGAAGTACCTTTCATAAGTCTGTTCAATTATACTGGCTTATGGCGATGATATTCACATAATTAGTAGAACATAGCAACCTGCTATTGGTGCATTTGCGAGTACAGAAACAGAAGCGTGTTAATGATGGAAAATACAAAAAAGGACACCCACTATTGATAATTTTAACAGAATGTCACAATGCACTGCTAAAACGTTCAGGTTCGCGAGAAACGTCTGACAAACATAGGAGAGTATAACTGTCTTAAAAAGCTTCTCGTTTCACCTGTTCGGGCTCGGCATACAATTGTATAGGTCCCTTCCATTCGTCCAAAAATAACTGGAACAAACGAATGGTTGTGAGAAGCTAGGCCTAGGGTGTCTATGTCTACCCGCCTGTTGCACCACCTATTTATTTATTTATTTATTTAAGGGATTTGACATTTGAGAAAGAAGACCCCTTGCCTTCTGTTTCTTTGAGCTGAGAAGGTAGTTTTACTATAATTTTACGTCCTCTCCCGAACGACTTATTTACTTTGGTGGCGATAGAGTCGGGTGTGGACATGGGCTTCCACCAGTACACCTCTTTAGTTAGCTCGGTCTTTGGCTAAATTCCTCCAGTATCGCACACCAAGTTGGTTCAGGTCCCTCTCCACTTGGCGCGCCATCTATAAGGCGATGTATTACTCTACTGCATTAACCCTCGGGATTTGAAGATTCCAGCGCCTAAATCTAGGGACAAAGCGGTCCATTAAACTCATATCTCTAACTCGGATGTCAATACGTGCTATTCGGAGTCCGTGTTGCTCCAAGTGCGTCCAAGATGAGATGTCTCAATCAAGTCAGAATTCTCTGATGCATGCTGACTTGATGATTTAAGCGGCCCATAGGCACTACACTTGTGTCTGCACCGGTGTCGGTGTACGGAAATGAGTGCTGTGTGTGGGCTGGTGCGCACACCGATTTTGGTGTCAGACACGGTGCGAGTAAAATCAAAAGTTTTTGATTTTTGGTGTCGGTGTCTCGCTCTCGATCGGTGTGATGTGTATGGCGGAATGCCACACCGGTGTCAGTACACCGGTGCAGACACAAATGTGGTATCTATGGGCCGCTTTAGAGTCAGTGGCGGAAGATCTAGAGTTATGTAGGGTACTTAAGCATCCTATACCTACCCTCGACTTATTAAAAAGACAAGCGGGCCATTAAAAATTAATGAATCCTGAATGCATTGCAGTGTTTTTTCTTCCGACCATAGAAGTTGACGACTGACTGGGATGTGATCGGAGGACAGTTCATGTATGGAAGTTGGTTGAGAAATAAGTAAATTGCATACCGACGAGATTATGCACTATTTGAGTTTTTTCTTGTTATGCCAACAAAACACAGAATCGTCAAGTCGTTAGTTTTTTTTTTGCAACGATATCGTCAGTCTTCTGTAAATTATCATTAAAAATTATTTATTATTCGCTTGAAAGAATAACTGAAATAGCTTAGTATGTATCTATTTCTAATATAAATAAAAGTGTTTGTAAAAATAAAAATAGTATAGTAATATTAGCACTATAAATGCATTTGCCGCTATATATCTGTTTCTGTATGTATCTATTAAATGCATTTGGTTAATTGAACAGGAAATGCTAACACGAACTATAGGTACATTAGTAGCACACTTTATGCGATTATTAAAAAAAATTTCCGGTCTAACGCTCAATAATTATAAAAGAGAAGCTAAAATCGTTTAATTAGTGTGTCCTTCTTACATAAATTTCAAAATGCTATAAAACATGCGCAAGTTAAATCAGCCTATTATAAGCAACTATAGAATTAAACAATAAACATTTAAGATGCACGAGTAGATATTATATTAGTAACTACTGCTCGCAGTTATTGTGCGGCATTAAAGCACATCGCATTAATTAAATGATACCCTTGTCCTTAACCTAATACGATAACTATACTATTGGCCGGCAGTTACACTTTCGGTCTGTTAATGAGTACATTATACCATAATTAGAGACTTTAAGGTGTTCTTTTGTATTATTTTAATAGACACTAAATTTCATATAATAGTAGTGGAAATAGCTAACTCGTTTCTGTAGGGGGATGGTAAGGGTGCGCTTGCGAAGCTCTATTTTATAATTCGCTCTACAGTTCAAGGTTATGGCTCAGTGGCTGAGTGGTTAGCACGTTATAAAAATAAAAATATAGTACGCTATACAATGTCTTGGGACTGTCTATTGAGGAGACCGTTTTACGTTACTTGCGCATGCGGGAACAGGTTTTGATAAAAATGCAATCTTGTGCAGATAATAGGCACGTACTAATTCCAGCTATGTTTTCGTGGCAAACATTTTCGGCCATATTTATGTATATGACTGAATTTGGCAGATTGGATAAAATCCGGTTTCGGCAATCTTGATAGTTTATTATTTAACTCTTGTAAATGGTTCCTATATTTATAGTTTAAACTTATATTTAAATATAATTTAATCAACACTTCCATTTCTTTCTTTCTCTATTTGTACAGATTAAAAGCGAAGAAGTAGTAGAGGCATACATCGAACGTTGTCAGCAGGTGAATCCGCTCATAAATGCCATTGTTCAAGATCGTTTCGAGGAGGCACTCGAGGAAGCGCGAGAAGTTGATCGAGTCTTAGCGATGGGCATCAATACGGTGGAGGTTATGGAAGAATTGACTCCTCTGCTGGGTGTTCCGGTGACGGTTAAAGAAAGCATCGCTGTCAAGGGTCTAACCAATCAAGCGGGTCGTGTATTCAAGACGCCTCAAATCGCAAAATCCGATGCTCCCGTTGTTGAACAGATTAAGAAATTTGGCGGCATCATCTTGCTGGTAAGCAATACTCCAGAACTTTGTCTACTATGGGAAACATACAACAATGTCACTGGACAGACAAAAAATCCATACGATTTGAAGCGTACACCAGGTGGATCTTCGGGAGGCGAAGCGGCTTTATTAGCCAGCGGTGCATCTCTACTCGGTCTTACCTCAGACATTGGTGGATCGTCGCGTCTGCCAGCAATGTTCAGCGGAATATGGGGACACAAGCCAACCCCGTATGCCGTTTCATTCAAGGGTCATCACCCGACCAGTGATTTTCCGAAATGGGGCGACTTTTTCACCATTGCCCCCATGACACGTTACGCCAAGGATTTGCCGCTTCTCTTGAAGTGTATGGCAGATCCAACAGGTCCCAAGCTGACATTAGACAAAGAAGTCAACATCAGCAGTATTCGCTTCTTTTTCATGGACAACGATGGTCCATCCGGCATGATGCGTCCCCTTAGCCGAGATCTACATGCGGCGATCAATCGCGTCGCAACCGATTTCAATGCAAAACGCGTAAACATTCGAAAAATGAAATGGTCTTTGGACATATCTCTGTCGGCTATGCTGACCATGAAAAATATCGAAACAATCTACCACAAGACCGAAGAAGGCGAACGCCCAAAGACCATTTGCACAGAAACTGTGAAATATTTCTTCGGTTGTTCGGACAGCATTTTTCCGTCTGTCATTTTTGGTCATTTGCAGAATTTCATGAAAATCATCCCCAATTCCAGGCACAAGCATCTGGCCACCATTATCGAAGCTCTTAAGACTGAATTCAAAGAACTCTTGGGAACGGATGGTGTTTTCATCTATCCCACTTTCCCCAATACCGCTCATCAGCACTATCAAATCTATCATAAACTGCTCGAGCCTATGTACATGGCCATCTTCAACACACTGGGTCTGCCCGTGACCAACTGTATGATTGGGTTGGATCGTCGTAATCTACCCATGGGTATACAGGTGGTTGCCAATCCTGGCCAGGACCATCTGTGTTTAGCTGTTGCACGTGAAATGGAACGGAGGTATGGTGGATGGGTGCGGCCTCCCACAGAAGAGTCTTCGAATAAGTTAGCGTAGAAGTCGAGATATAAATTTTGTGTATACGCAACATTATAGGTTTATAGTTAAAAAAAACATTCACATTAGGATATTATTGTCATGTAAACATCATCTTTCACCCTTATTTGTGTTTCCCTTATTTTGTTTTTGTTTGTTACTACATTGTATTATTTTACTCTTATAAAAAATAAAACTTATATATTTTCCATTTGTTAAAACCAAAATAAACAATTAAATATTAGTTATGATACACAAAAGCAGATTATGTCGTTTCATTTAAATTATGTATTACACAAACAGAAAAGACAACTAATTTATTGACGTAAGTATAAAGTAAAAGATTTTTATAATTTTTTTCAAATATGTACGTTGCTGCTCTATTATTTCCCTTGTCATTGTTATAAAGACTAGGTGGGAACTAAATCCTTCAGTGGACTTAGTTCCCAGGGACTTATGTCCCTGCACCGTTCTTAACCTTGGCATTGCATTATAATCAACGAAAAAACACTGTGCGATTTACGTTAGTACACACATGAGAACAATTTATTGCTTTGATGAACATTTTACCTTAATTTTCATTAAGAACATAAACAAATTATGAAAATATGTATTTATTAATTCAATTAATTTAATTTATTTTGAATGAACCCGCACCCATTGCTTCGTTATCCCACATGAGTGCGGATTCAAAGACACGTTGTTGTATACATAAGCTCCACGTAACGTAGCCACCTCAGCCGTTGTATTTTAAGCTTTTTACGAGGTCAACGTTGCTAATTGCTATATATCCCGTAAAGTTCGTCGTTGAATATTTTCCTCCGCACTCCGTTGATATAGACTGGACCAAAAATCGACTGCAAATTTTCCTCTCAAAGTGTCCCAGAGATTTTCATCCGCTTTCGAACCGAAATGGTTCCTCCTTGGTTCTATAAAAGAGGGCTTACTTTTGTTATGCTTGCTTAGGCCGAAACAGCGGTTAGCAAGAGAGTACATTTTCGCTTCATCTCAGCGCAGACGGTTGCCGTTGTCATTTTGCCATTATTTATGACAAAACCCATCTTCGTCGCCTCCGTTTTAGTATACTTGTTTCAAAAATTGCCTATGTTAAAGAAGTTACCTAAAGGATAACGCGCCATCTTGTCTTAACCCTTTGTCGACATGAAGGGATTCGGTGGACTTGTTACCAATTTTCACCATCTTCAACCTGCACAGACGGACGAGTTTAGTTTCTAATTTGAAATAAAATTGTAAAGATGTTCGCAATACATTCACCTAGACCTAGACCTAATTGCTCCAAATTATTTCTTGTTAACAACAATTTTTGAACTGGGCTACTTGTTTGTCAGTAGTTGTATATTCTTTATATATTCTGGCGTTCATTTATTACTCTTTTACTTAAAGTGACGCTAAAGTCCGGGGTGGACTGCAGCCAGCACGATCTTAAACCAGTTTCGCACGATAAGTTGGCTACGTTCCCCTTCCTTTTCAACACAGCCACCTCAGTCGTTGTACCTTCACTCTTCTGGCTAGGTCGATGTCGCTGTACAGCCCGTACAGTTCGTCGTTGTATCTCCTTCTCCATTCACAGTCTATGCATACGGGACCGAAAATTACTCGAGGAACTTTGCTCTCAAAACAACCATGGGTAACCTCATCCGCTTTTGAGTCCATACCTCTGCTCTATAGAGAAGAACTGGGAGGATAAGGGATAAGGGATAAAGGGTCACATTCTGTTATTCCAGAGAGGGCTTTACTACTCACTTGCTTTCTTAGCCCACGAAACAGCGATTGGCAAGAGTTATTTTTCGTTGTCTGGATTCATAGCGGAGCATAGGTCCCTAACAACCTCAAAGTTATATCTGTCTATAGTGACATTCTGTCCGAGATGTCGGGGTTGGCGTTAGCGTGTCCTTTGCTTGTTGACAGCATATACTTTGTCATGCCCTCATTGACCGCCAAACCCATCTTCGCCACCTCCGCCGCAATACTCATGAACGCACCAGTCGTCGCCGCCCTAGGCAAGTAAATGAACGGACTTTTGAGATATTTTGGTGTTGGCGTTTGAGTTTTGCTGTATTTTTTCCAAAACGATGTTGAGGAAGTGCATGACAGCGAAACGCCTTGTCTAAATCCTTTTTGGAACATCGAAGGTCTCTTGATGGAGCAGCGTGCATTATCCATCGTCATGGCAGGGATGGCAAAACTAGACATTGCTCTGTACAGCTCTTAAAATCGATGAAAAGGTGGTAGGTATACATCCCGATTAAAATTCAAATCGAGACCTACCACGTTTCTTCCAAAATCTTCCGCAGTGTGAATATTTGGTCGATGGTGGCCTGAAGCCACACCGGGAACGATCAGGTTGTTGACGAAATGCTTCAGGCGTTCGCACTGTAGTTGGCTCAGTTCGGAGGATTTTTTTCTTGAGGAACGGGCAAACAATGTTAGGTTCCATTAATCGGGCATACTTTTCTTCGACAATATTTTAGAGATAAGTTGGTACATGGTCCTAACCAAGCAAACGTCTGAGGCTTTGAATAGCTCAGCTGCTCCAGCGGCTTTGTTGGACTTAAGCTTTGATATGGATATCTTCACTTTGTCGGAATTGTTGGCCTTCATCGTCCAGGTTGAATGGTTCATTCTACCTGACAGCGGTATTTAATTCGTTATCACCGTTAAACAGTCTGCAGAAGTAGTTCTTTCATATCCTCAGCATCGACTGCGATTCTACTACGATGTTCCCTTGTTCGTCCTTGCATGCTTCGGTGCAGGCTCTGTAGCCTTAAGATGTTATTTTTACCGGTTGGTAAAAGTTCATTCCTGCTGCATGATCTCTCTATTTTATAGAACTGGCGCTTCTCATGCTCTTTCTCTTCTGTTATGATTCTATCCTTTCGAATTCTTCGTCTTAAAGTCAAACTAAAGCACTACAATATTGGCTACTAGATAACTTTGCATTGGCCACACCTAAAGCGGTGATTAATTATATAGCTAACAGTTTCAGATAAATGTACCTACTTTTCCTCTCATATAGCAACGACCTCACTCACATACCTGTAGCTACCGTTTAAGTTTCAAAAGTATTTATACGCAGTTCCTTTCTAAGTTTCTCGTGAACATTTCACAGCCAGTATTTGCCCAAACACCACATCGACCTTGTTCTAGAATTCACATTTGCACCGAGTCACATTCCTATTACCAAATTTGGGTGCACTTTGAAAAATTATCCACCAACACTCTATAGCGTCTATAATACTAACGGTGTTTTTTAATCGGTCAGTATAATCATCGCTAAAGAAAAATACAGTCGGTTCTACGAAGTTTAGTTATTGTGCAATTTTTGGGAAAAACAAGATAAACCACACACGGAACGACACAAATGTGAAATAATACGCGTTTCCTTCGGTTGCGTTGTTAATATGGCTTGGCGTTGGCACAGATTCAGCCGTTTGCATCTTATAACCTATACCTCTGGTGTATCTGATTCTATGCATCGAGCAAGAGAGCTGTATATCTAACTTGCTGCGGTATCGAATTTTAATGTCCCCAAAGATCAAAGTCAACGACCAAGTTGTTTTATTACACATATACTTGTTGAAGCACTTGTTGCACAATATTTGGACAAACGGCGGCTTGGTTCCATGGAAATTTTTACTCAAGTAACTATTTTCCACGGCTTCAATAGCGCGACGTGGTTTTTCCACTGCATATTATATTGATACAGCAAGATAAAGTTGTAGATACATTCTAAAGTAAGCCAAAGTGGAGTCTTGGGCAATGTAACAGGGGCAAATATATCGTGTGTTAAAATGCGTCAAGAGTGATTGAAAGGAATGGAATTTTTTTTTGTTCATAGAAGTAATTATGTATAGTAAGGAATTACAAGGCAATTCTTGCTGGATTTTAAAAGCATTTTTGACTATGATACCCTGACATTCAAGGAAGCAAAAAAAAAAAACAGAACTAGACCTCTATGAGCAAAAGAGTATAATGTGCGGCTATACTATTCACCCATAATAGGACAATATGAAGTCCGTTTGTATGAGTTTTTATTTGTGGGACGAATGAAAAGGACCAACTGTTGTATGCCGAGTCCAAAAGGTAGAATTTAGATAGAAATCCAGGAGATTTGTGTGTTTTTCTGGGATGGAACCTTAGACCGCTTGTTCCAGCACACTAACATCTGAGCCACTGCGCCCATAAGGTGATCTTAGGCTTTTTTTACTTTTTATATATTTATAAGTTAGATGTAAGTTTCAAAAAAAGTGCGGCAAAAAGTAAATACGATAAGTGAATAATGATGCCTTATTCTAATTTAGAACAATGTGAGATATCTGGTGGGCGAAAATACTGTACAGAATCAAGATGATAACCATGAGTAATAAAAATGTTAATGTTTTACGTCATTTTATTATTTAGTGGACATATTGAAACAAAACTATATTTTTTATGAAAATTATTCTAAATGAATCTAGTTTGTAACTATATTAAAAAAGCCAGGCATTTAAGACTGTGACGAATATTTTGCATTTTGTTTTAACACTAACCGTCTCCCTTCTATGGCCGTATTTGCATATCATTTCCCAATTTTCATAAACTTCATTAGATGTTTGTATTTTGTTCTTTCGCGTGGGTTTTAGCGAATTGCCAATATTCGCCTCTATTTCAACCAATTGACACGCACACGATACATGACGTATTCGCAGATGAACTTGCCGGCGAACGAAATCTTTTTCAAGAAATCGAACGAAATGTGGACACACAATCTAAATAGGTATCTAAAAGATACTCCATTCACACCGAGCCGGCCGAAATCTTGGTTTTTGAGAGAACGAGAGTTTTTCTTCAATTTTAGAACGGCAGCCGCAGCACTACCTGTCAGCTGTCACATCTAAAATGGTCATTTTCAGATGTTTCGATTTTGACCGTTATTTATGTTAATAATTGTATGCATTCAAATTCAACCATAAATTAACGATTATCGATATAAACATTTCATAGCTAATAGGGTATTTCGGAAAGCTATCCCTTTCAGAAGTGCGCTTTCTCCTTCACTTAAACGTCAAAAAAAACTTGCAGGAAAATAAACCAAATTTTATATGACGGGGGATAGGTTTAGGTTTAGGTTGGTAAAACGTTTATAATAAAGTGCGAAATAAAAATTGAAAACATTGCAGACTTGAAATTTAGTGTTTGTTGTCAATAGATAAATTTGTAGAGATTATTTAAAAAAATCAAAAATAAACTCTTATCATCACGCGCGTTGTGGCGGCATATTTTACCATTTTCCACATACGAAAATTAATAGCTATAGGTAGATACGTAATAAAATAAGGAAAAATGCCGACAAATTTTTGCACTAAGAACTGTATAAACAACACAGCCAAAAATAATGACATAAAATTGCATTAATTTCCAAAATTAAGAACGAAAATGCCGGGTCGAACTCTGTCTAAAATAAAAACATTCAATTCCGTAATGTTTTCAATTTATATTTTGCACTTTATTAAGAACTTTTCTCAAATAAAATGGGCAAACCCAATCTCCCGCCATATAAAATTTCGTTTGTTTTCTAGCTGTCACTTTGTTTTCTTTTTCTCATTTGACACTGACGTTGTCGCGAACTACGCTACTGCAGAGCTAATTGAAACGTCAAACGTGAATGACTCGACACGTGACATTTTGTCGAAAACTAAGTTTTTTGAGTAGGTACCTAAAAAACTTGAAGAGATAGTACATAGTAGGCATAGTTCTCTCCGTCGCGTCGAAGTATGCGTCGACGTACATGCCGGAGAGTACCTACGTTGTGTACCTCACCAGCGGTAGTCTTCAAATGAGAAGATATTCATTCAATTTTAATGCATTTTTTTAAGATTTGTAGAATTTTAATAAGATATTTAGGCCTATTCGGCAAAATCTGTTATTCTGTTATGAATTTTCTGTTATGAATCATAAAAGATCTCGACCATAAAAGATCTTTTATAAATCGTATTCAGGGTTTCGAAATGCAGTCTGAAAAGAGTACCTATATTTTGAATTATTACAAACTAAATAATTGTGTAATAAATACTGGAACATCTTTTTATGAAAAAGCCTGATATGAACTGTATCCGTAAAAATGTAGTGTCGTGAGAAACTTGAAATAAATATCCAACTTTGCATCGTCATCATTAGAAATACAATTTACCTGAATTTGAAATGAAATGCTTGTATTCGTGTTTTGTAAATTGTTCCAATTTGTTCATTAAAATTCTAGCATACATCTTATCCTATCTAAAGAGCTGAGTAAAACCATGTAAAACGCACATTAGGAAGATCAAAAGGGTTACTATTTAATCTTAGTTCCAGCAAAAGTGATCGGTGTGGGTGTCTGAACCGTCTGAACCAAAAATATTCATTCAATCATTTTCAATGGTCCGCTTATCCATTAAATGGTTTGCGGGTGTAGGTTGCTCAAGTGGACCCTCCATAGCTCTCGATTCTCCTCCATATCGTGTCTAAATCAACAAGGGCAATCCCCACTAGTTTATGCACAATTATTACATTGTCTTCTTTTGTAAACATTACGTTGACGATAAATTATATAGATATCCATTTCAATTCAAATCTTTCTAATTAATAAAAATCTTTTATGATAAAAGTCACAAAATTCTGTCTTTTATTCTGTTATGATTTATAACAGATTTCATAAAAGATTTTTGCACGCAGAATACCAATTCTGGAGATCGTAAAAGATTTTTTGACAGTTCGAACTTTTGTTTGGAAATTCATAACAGAATAACAGGAAAAATGGATAAAAGATTTTGCCGAATAGGCCTAATTAGCTTTAAAAAAAACTCACTTTGTCTATTCTTCATATATTTGAAATTGAAGATACTAATTTTCTCAGATTGCTCAATACGAGTTCAATTCAATTTAGCATAGTCTTAGCGCTCAAACATTTTATGTTCTTATTTTTTTTAATTATGCAGAGTCCCTTTTATGTTGTAGTGGGCAGTTGAATATTTGTGGAGTAAATTTCACAATTCGTTTTTAATATGGTTTAAGCAGTTGCAATAAAACTGCTAACTACTAAGGCTTGAACATTTTACCTAGTAGGTACAGTAGAACTTACAAAGTTAATAGTTAATAGCTAAAAGCAAGCTTTCCACAGCCTCGAGTTGTAGAGCAGAGCAAAATAATTGAACATAATTTCGAAATCTCAGATTGGCTTCTAAAATGGTTTCCCTCAAATGTCGTGATAAACAAAATATACTCGTACATGTGCGAAAGTATACTTTTCTTAACATGTTTTAAATTCATCCTTTAATGGGATTACTGCTCTTCTGAACTCAAAATATTAATATTTCGAGTTATTGGTCTTTTTGACTTAATGCCGGTTTTACATAGTAAATATTCCCATCACATTACAATCCAAATCGGCGAAAGATGTTGATGAAAATCGGTCTGTATTCAAAATAGGATTACCTATCCAAATCTCTAAAACGGTTTTACGATTTTTAGAAATTTCGCATCTAAATATAGGGTTCCAACGCAGTTTTTAAACTTGTAGAGTCAATATAAATTTCAAAAACTGAGCAGAATCTAATGTCGTTTTCAGCTGTGCAAATTGTTTTCGTTTGTCGATGGAAACATACGAACTTCATATGGATAATCATATCGACGAAGAATCGAAATCCACAGATGACGAGGAAGAAGAAGATGACGAAGATGATAGTAATTGCTCCAAAATTAAGTCCACGTCCATTATTTACGTTTTTGTTCTGAATAATTCCTTTCACGAGGCTTTTCGTAATTTTGTTTTGAAAACAAATTGTGAATGACGTAAAACAGCTGTGCAAGGTATATTGGTATTAGTGAGAGTAGTAAATAAGGTACATTTTTAAAATTTCTTTAGATTTAGGTATAACTGTCATTTAAGATAAATTAGGCCTCAGTTATAGCTATCATTGAAATGCATCATTGGAACAAATCAGTGGAATGATGGTTTCATTTTTTGGACAAGTCGGTTATAGCAATCATTGAAAAATTCCTGTCAGTGGAAGAACCTGTCAGTGACTTGGCCGCAAACAAGTATATGTTTTAAGGTTATAATTGATCATTGAAAGCAAAACTGACGGTTGAGAATAGAAAGAGAATCGAACACATCAGTGAAACGATTGGGTTCCAAATTAGAGAAACGAGAATCAGCTGTTCATTGAAATCGATTTCAATCAGTGAAATAATAAATGTGGATTTAAAGAAAAGTTTTAATCAGAATTAAGTGATTTCTTTTATAAAAAAATCCATAATTGATTAGCTTTATTTTGAAACCAATTAAAGCCAACATTATTAGATTAATCGTCTTAAAAAAAGAAATAAAAATTTTCAATTATGCATTTCAATGATAGCTACATATAATGTATGCTAAATTATGCTAATGTATGCATAAATAAAATAATAAATAATAAAAAAAAAAGTATAAAATAAAAAGATATGAAATAAGATATTGTAAAAGATAAGATCTAGAAAAAACAACACTTTATGTCACTGCCTGTGGGTGGGCCACTTCTCATATGAAAGAGTGTATTTAATCGAGTTGTGAGTTGCGTATGGCAACGCGACGGAGAGAACGGAGTGTATAACATAATTATAACTGATGTGTAGACAAAATCTTACGTCATATTCACCCCTATTGTCGTCGTCTGTCGCAAACGACTGTCGACGTTTGTCGTGTCGAGTCGTTTGGAATTTGGTATTGCGTAACTGAAACGACTCGACTCTCTGAACTCTCACATTCCACATACATTCCACAAACTATGACACATGGGATTTGACATTTCAGTCGACGAATTTATATTTGGTCTGGTGTTTTGTTTGTGACTTGGTTAATTATTTACCTAATAAAACAAATCAAAAATGAATAGTGTGACATGTTTTTTGAAAGCAGTGACGAAGAAGAAAACTAGAAAAAAGTGCTAGTAAAGTTAAGGAAGGAAATTTAAATGTATTTTAGTCTATCGAAGTCGAAGGTGGTCCAAGACAATTCAGAGATAACATCACTTTTTGTTAGGCCCTTTGTGAACGATTTTGCCAAAGGAATATTTGTCTCCATTTCTTTCACTAAATGTTGAAATTGTCTTTTATTTGTGATTTTCATTTAAAAGAATATGTAACTATCTTTTCGTTAGTTAAATATTAAATACACAAGGGGTATTCATGCAACGTCGTAAACTCGTCGTAAACGTCGTAAGTTTACGACGTGGTAAATGAACTGTCAAAATTTGTATGCGGAAAATCATTTACGACGAGATGGTAAACTTACTACGCGAATTTGTGTGGAAAACCGAGATGGTAAACTTACGACGAGGTTATTGTGACATTTCACACTTGAAAAAAATGTCCAAATCAGAAAAAAATTACTTCGCATGCATTTATAGGTAATACTTTTGATGCATTTATAAATAGAAATTGCGAATTTTACTATTCCAATTGTAGGATAATTAGTTAGTCCATTAAATTGTATTAAGAAAACAAGTTTTAAAAGAGATTAAATATCGAAATTTTCAATTCCAAACAAAGGGAGTTTTCGTTCGCGGCAAAAAGATTGGAACTGTAAATTTCGTTATTTAAACCCTTTTAAAACTTGTTTTCTTAATACAATTTGATGGACTAACTAATTATCCTACAATTGGAATAGTAAAATGTGCAATTTTCTCTTTATAATTGCATCAAAAATGGTTTGTTTGCATTTTATCAATTCGTTCGTTCCTTCTCATGTGTAACAGCTGATTGGTTTACCACCATTTACCACAAACAGCAAATTGGGGCGTTCATGAAACGTTTGTCGTAAACTTACAATTTTACGCAAATGGTAAACTTACGACGTTGTTGTCGACGACAGAAATGTATCATTTCCATGACAAACGTCGGCAAAAACGCCTCACGCAATACCGACGATCGTCGTCGAAAAATCCAATCCACATTTTTTGACATTTCAGACGCCATTTGTCGATCGTCGCCGCGACAAAAGTCGTTTATTTTTAGTCGCCAATACCAAACAGTCGTGTCGTTTTTTTTTAGAGTCGTAAACAACGACAATAGGGGTGATTGACCCCATCAGCATGTCCCTTTCATTCGTCTCAAAAAATAAAAACTCAAACAAACGAATGGTTGCGCGAAGCTAGGCCTAGGGTGTCTACACACCTGTTGTGCCAAATATTTTTTTTTATTTAGAAGTGCAGCGAAAAATGTGTGATAGTCATAGCACAGCTAGTATCTACAACTTGGCTGTTGAAGTTAGAATTTATTCGCAGTGTTTGGTTGTAGTTTAAAGTAGGTAGTTTGGAATATAAACCCTTCTTTACAAAGAAAACCTTGCGTGAAATTTAACCCAAATATTTGTATTTAATAAATAAATAAATCGCTATTCATTACGATCCCAAAGTGTTCATCTGTAGAAAACAAAAAATATATATGTATAGGTAATCCATTTTATGGGACTCTACTGTCGTCAGATTTCCAGGCAGAATTTGTGTCTTCTTAATTGTTCTGTTCGAATAAAAAAAAAATACATTTTTGGCTTCAAGAACTGGTATGGTGCCGTATCTAGAATTAATTAATTTTCCTTTTGCGCTACAAGTAAACACACTTATGAATTTCGGAATGACTTACGCAGAGACCCAAGCCAATCATGCCTAGCATACCCAAATCTAGTCAGATTATATCTTTTAATTTGATAGTTTCCATCTATTCCATTATGCTTAAAAAATAAATATACATAAATGGAAGTTATGTATTTCCATTTCAGTGGTAGGTATGCCTAGGTATTTACCCATTTATGTACATAGGGACGTAGAAGATTATTATCGAGTAGGTAGGTACCTAGACCTACGAATATGGATTACGAACGTGTTGGCAATCGTCATCGGCACTATAAAAACGATCGCAGTGCCACGAATAGTTCATTTTAATTTTGACTCTTCAGTGGCATTGACTTAACTGGCTAATAGTTAACATTTTATTTGAGTAGGTAGTAGTTATATTATTTATTTGATATCAATTTGTTTATACAACTATTCTGCGCATTTGTGGGGACAAATTTTCCATATTTGTCCACCGTGATCACGCAGATAAATTAAAATGAAAACGTGTCGATTACCGTGTTAAATCAACAGAAATAATAATATTGTGTTTTAACCCCGTAAGACTCGTACAAACTTTAGAAATTGTTTTTTTTTTTTTTTTTTTTTTTTTTTAATTAATTTGTATATTGTTGTACTTACCTACATATCATAATTATTGAATTTGTATTACCTACTTATACAATGTAATGCACACATTATGGCTAATAGGTAGACGTCAATATAAATAACCACGTTTGTTTTCCATTATAATAAAAACAATGTACCTATAAATTAAGAAGGCGTACATCCGGTTTAATACGTGGATTGGATTCAATACATAATATTCTTTGATTTGTCATTCTAATAATATCATAGGCCATTTTTAAGTTATTTATTAGGATTTATTATAACGGATTTAAAATGCGAGAAAGTTAAGTTTTGCATCACGAAGAAAGTACATACATACGTATTTAATGCGTTCGGATAAAGGCTAAAATCAATCACAGTCTATTCTTGACGTATGAATTCACAGAAAGCCTTTCAGGAATTTACATGTCTTTGAAGTGACACTGACAGTAGGATATATTAAATTCAATATATGGCTGTCAATATGGACCAGTATAGTTTCAAACTTGTCAAAAATGTTAGTAACTATGCCCACAACATCGTAGTCCCACCTACATACAATAATCTACGTCCTTAAATACACCGGGTTCATTGGATCTCAGTTTCTTCAAATGCCTTTGAAGGTACATAGGTATAGGTACCTAACCTATCTACAAAATTGCACATTCCAAATCAGTTTATAGCCAGAATACAACTAGGTATGTTGGTATGTATATTCAAACAATCACTTATAGGGGTCTGATAATACATTTTTGTTGTATTTCGAAAAAAGCTAGTTGGTAACCAGGGCCGTAGCCAGGATTTTGTTTCGGGTGGGGCTTGCTTCCAAATCTTACGATGAATTCTTTAAACAAAAAACTATATACAGGGTGTCCCAGTTAAGCAGTATAATCCTTTAAGGGAAGATTCGTGAAGTTCCGCCGAACAAAAAATTGTATGGCAGGGTGGGGATCTATTTTCACCATATTTCCCGTTATGGCCCTTCAAAGCATGTGACCTCTAGTTTGTAGGTGTTGCCACTTAAAACGCTATAACTTCTAAACTATTAGAGATACAAAAATTGTTTTGTGCATTTTGAAAAGCGCATACGAGGTACATATGTGCAGCTGCAAAAGAGTTATGGCTCCTTAAACTCAACATTTTGAAAATTTGTTGTTACATTTTTTTACTTAAAATACTTTTTTCTCAAAATGTTTACTTAATAAATTTTTATCCTTGAGAAATTTTCTAAAAATTATGTTAAGCAACTTTTTTACGTACGATCAACAGATGTTGTTGTTGTAAAAGCCGTTTTTTGTCAAAAAAATGGTCAAACAAAATTAAGTCAGAATAATAAACTAACGTAATTATGAGCAATGGTTAACAGTTAATTGTCGAATATGAAAAAAAAGCTTAACATTGATAAGTTGATCTCCACAAAATGTATTCAAAACGTGATTACGCGGACATAGTGTTTGTAAACGGGTTCTGTCATGGAAACGCTTCGTTGGCAAGATAGGAGTCCAACGCCGATACCCAAATCGTAGTACACCATATATAGCCGGGTACTGATGCGTATCAGAGCCTTCTTGATAACGGGTGAGCTCTTCGAAATAAAAAAAAACGACGTACAGACCCAGCGGCGGCAGAAACTGAGGGTGGGATTTTGCGTTCTGTGGAAGTTAGGCCTTTAGTCAGGTCCGAGGACAAGCTGTGCAATTGGAACTTCCCAGAACTCTCCAGAGTAATAGGTTACACCCTTCCCATTTAGCACCGGTACGGACACTTCCTCAAGAACATTCTGTGGACTGACGGAGCGCAATTCACAAACAAAGGTATATTATAAAGCTACAAACCTCCACAATCTGTAGCATTGGTCAGACCCCAATCCCCATTAAATACACACAACATCATTTCAAAGGTAAGAATTGAATTATTTTGAACAACTTCTTCAAAATGTGTTTATATTTCAAAGGAGGTTTAGCGTAAATGTTTGAAAACACTTTAGTAGGCCCGCACGTTCTTCCACAAACAGTTAATTCTCTTGAATTTCTTAGAGAACGAATGCTGAAGCTCCTTGAAGATGTTCTTCTTTTTCAGAAAGAGCGATATTCGTTCAACAAGATGGAGCACCTTGTGACAGTAGCAGCGGGGTAAATCCATTCCTTAACCATACTTTTAATGTACGGTGAACTGGTCGATTTCGCCCAATCCTTGGCCACCCAGATCTCCTTACCTAATACCCATGGATTTTTTCTTCTGGGGTGCTGTGAAAGAAAAAGTTGATTTTAGAGAAATATCGAATCTCTTTTTGACCATTTTTGTCTGACAAAAAAACGGCTTTTACTACAAATTCAAGTTGCTTAGCATAATTTTTAGAAAAATTCTCAAGGATAAAAATTCCATAAAAAAAATAAAACGGGAAATATGGTGAAAATAGACCCCCCCTGCCATACAATTTTTTGTTGGGCGGAACTTCAGGGCCCAGATCACGTAAAATGAAAACGATCGAACTACGTCGTTTCCATACTAGCAGTCTCTGTCTATTGTCGCGTTTTTATTTTACGCGATCTGGCCCCAGGAATCTTCCCTTAAAGGATTATACTGCTTAACTGCGATACCCTGTATATTCCAATTCACTGATTCTTATTACTTTTTAAATCGTATGTACCTAAACGAACATACTAAAACTATTTTTTTCAAAGCAGAAGACGTCTTGATTTTTTTTTTTTACATGACATGATGGTAGAAGTCTTCGTTGACCATGAATCTGTCCGTAAGATTTTGTTTTAACGATGTTTCCTATGCAAGGAATCAGTATAGACACTCTAAAATAGGCTTCAGTAGAAGAGGTTTCTGGATTGGAACGCGTTGTTTGTTTCAATGAAGTTCTTGGGGCTCTTAATTCAACTTCAAATAAGTACTCGGCAAATTCAGATTCGGATTGAAAAGCCGCTCTGAAAAAGTCTTCGGCATTTTCTCTGATTTTTTTAAGAGAATTCAGAACTACTTTTGTACGGTCGATAACAGAAACGAAGTCTAAGGGTTTGGTCTGTAGGAAAACTGATAAGGGTAGCGTTAAATTGAATAGTTTTTCGCATACAATGAGGCGTACTAGGAAATCACTTTTTTGGATCGCTGCCAAAAGTGTTGATGCTTTCGAAGACATCGCCCACGTTCTGCTGGTTATTTCTTCAAGACTTATTGAGATGCATTTGAAGAGCTCTACAAAGGAAATAATACTGTCATACCTTTCAATGAATCTTGCGTTTCACAGAGGTTTATACCCAATTCACAATGGCGCTTTGCCGCTTGCGTGCGTTGACAGGCGTTTTAGAAACTTTACCGTACTTTATGTCAACGCGCGCAAGCCGCACTTTTCCAAAACTAAATGGCGCTTCAGAGCGTTGGCGCGTTGAGAGATTAGAGTAGGAGAGATTGAAAGTTCTGTTTGGTTTATGTTGCGTACGTAAGTTATGTACGAATTCAGAGCAGAATGCAAATACTCCTTTTTTGCTTATAATTGTTATTTTAATGCACGAATTAAGAGGAAATTTGTTCAAAATAGTAAAAAAAAATGCATAAATAATTAACAATAAAATTAATTTTCACTTTTATTGTCGTGGAATATTTTTGTGGAAGAATTGTCTGTGCATTCAATGTACACAAGTACATGGCTTCACATGAAAGGCGTTTCAGGCGAGACATGTAGATTTTTAGTTTAGTTGAGAAGATATGGGTAAATTACATCGAAAATCCCTTCCCTTAAAATGGTGAATTGATTACTTTGTGGAATACTTCTTGTAAAACGATTTAAGTGAGCAATATTACCAAATGGACAGCATTTATCTGAGCTGTGGAAAGAAGTTCAGTCACTTAAATAGAGAAGTGCGATTTTGTTAAACACTTGATTTGGCTATTTAAAAAAACCCCTATTAATAAATTCTCAAATATGGATACCGACGATTTACTTGATTTTTCAATTTATATTTATATTTTATATCAATTATATGTATACATCTGGTGGTATGCTGGTCATTCGGACGATTGCGATCGCAGGTACTGCTTCTCGTCACCCATCGGACAATGCATATTGAAATGATTTTATGACCTAGGGGTCATTTTTTTGCTATATTTCCGCGAAGATCTTCGCTGTCTTGTCCAGAAATTTTTTTATGTTCCTATGTACGGACTTCAAACCCTACCAGCCGATTGAGTTCAAATTTACAGGGAATCTTCGATATCTATTGGCCAGAGAATTCCCGTGAAGTTGGGTCAAAGTCGGACTAAGGTGCGCATATTCATGTGCATTGTCCCGATGGACAATAAAAAATATATCTAAGCAATGCAATTCATTGGCACGAGCAAACCTGGGCGGGTAAACCAAGTAATAAAATGATACCTATCATTTGCACATCGCAGGAAATTAGATTTACCCTCAACTAGAAAAAGAAACTATAAATATTCTAAGCAAAAATGTTTATCTCGTTAATAAATTGTATGAAGAATAGAGTAGTTTCAGACAAAATTGAAATATCAAAAGCGTGTACATTATATTTGAGCACATATTTTTTTTATCAACAATCTAAAGAAATCACTAGTAGCATTACAAAAAAGTAATATTCGTCATTTCCACACGGTCAAATAATTAATATGTATTGAAAAAACCTCATAGACTACTAAAAACGAGTAGGTACGTATATACCTAAGTGAATCCATGCAACTCCAACAATGATCGGCATATGCCCTAACACTTTAAATATAATCAAATCGAACAAACCAAACCGAAAGAAAACGTCAAAGCCGTCCAACGCCACTGAAAGTAGAAAGTTGCTCTACTTGGGCGCCGCGTTGAACTTTACGATATTTACGATCATCACAACGCGACCCGAAGCCTGAAGCCGCATTCTGGGTTGCACCATATGAAAGCATTGGTTCTACTCTATCTGTCAACGCACGCACGCCGCAAAGCGCCATTGTGGCTTGGCCATTAGAAGTCGAGTTTTTCGGCTCTCTGGTGCGTGTTTTTTAATGACATTTTAAAGCGTTATATTTGCATTTGAATGGTTGCGGAAGATTTGAATTTATATTAGAAAGTTTTAGTTTTTAATTTTTTGCTTACCGTTTCGGGGAGGGCTTCAGCCCCTCAAGCCCCCCCCCCTGGCTACGTGCCTGTTGGTAACAAGTTTTTCTCTCAAAGAACACGTCACGAGCCATGCTTGTAGACAATAACCATTTTTATCTATCGGAAAATGACATTTAACAATAATGGAGTTGAATGTCAATTCAATTTATGAAGTAGGTAATTAGATTAAAAATTATTTCTGAGAATAAGCAATGGAATTTTATACTCCTAAAGAACATGGAATAATCTTCACGATGGCGTTTCCCTGTTGTCTGATATCGCGTTTTGGCGATTTGCACGGGCCAGCAAAATCACACGAATTGACCGCTCTAAACTCCTTTCTATTATTTACTATAGCTTAATAAAAACTTTATTCTATAATTAGAACCAATATTGCATAAGCCTCCTAAGAAACTTGTGGGAAGATTCGTGAAGTTCCGCCGAACAAAAAATTGTATGGCAGGGTGGGGATCTATTTTCACCATATTTCCCGTTATGGCCCTTCAAAGCATGTGACCTCTAGTTTGTAGGTGTTGCCACTTAAAACGCTATAACTTCTAAACTATTAGAGATACAAAAATTGTTTTGTGCATTTTGAAAAGCGCATACGAGGTACATATGTGCAGCTGCAAAAGAGTTATGGCTCCTTAAACTCAACATTTTGAAAATTTGTTGTTACATTTTTTTACTTAAAATACTTTTTTCTCAAAATGTTTACTTAATAAATTTTTTTAACATATTTTTTTTATCAACAATCTAAAGAAATCACTAGTAGCATTACAAAAAAGTAATATTCGTCATTTCCACACGGTCAAATAATTAATATGTATTGAAAAAACCTCATAGACTACTAAAAACGAGTAGGTACGTATATACCTAAGTGAATCCATGCAACTCCAACAATGATCGGCATATGCCCTAACACTTTAAATATAATCAAATCGAACAAACCAAACCGAAAGAAAACGTCAAAGCCGTCCAACGCCACTGAAAGTAGAAAGTTGCTCTACTTGGGCGCCGCGTTGAACTTTACGATATTTACGATCATCACAACGCGACCCGAAGCCTGAAGCCGCATTCTGGGTTGCACCATATGAAAGCATTGGTTCTACTCTATCTGTCAACGCACGCACGCCGCAAAGCGCCATTGTGGCTTGGCCATTAGAAGTCGAGTTTTTCGGCTCTCTGGTGCGTGTTTTTTAATGACATTTTAAAGCGTTATATTTGCATTTGAATGGTTGCGGAAGATTTGAATTTATATTAGAAAGTTTTAGTTTTTAATTTTTTGCTTACCGTTTCGGGGAGGGCTTCAGCCCCTCAAGCCCCCCCCCCTGGCTACGTGCCTGTTGGTAACAAGTTTTTCTCTCAAAGAACACGTCACGAGCCATGCTTGTAGACAATAACCATTTTTATCTATCGGAAAATGACATTTAACAATAATGGAGTTGAATGTCAATTCAATTTATGAAGTAGGTAATTAGATTAAAAATTATTTCTGAGAATAAGCAATGGAATTTTATACTCCTAAAGAACATGGAATAATCTTCACGATGGCGTTTCCCTGTTGTCTGATATCGCGTTTTGGCGATTTGCACGGGCCAGCAAAATCACACGAATTGACCGCTCTAAACTCCTTTCTATTATTTACTATAGCTTAATAAAAACTTTATTCTATAATTAGAACCAATATTGCATAAGCCTCCTAAGAAACTTGTGGTTAAAAATTTAGAGTCCAAAATAAAATATAGGTAAATGCACATATTTTTAGTACCTAAGATCTTCCTATGTTTTAAACTTCAGCTTCATAGGCATAATACGCTCTGAGTAAATTTTCATCTGACTGAAGATTACTTACAGATTTATAAGAGGGTGCACGGGCCTATGTGAACATATCAACATTTTTTTCTATTCCCGCGATAAAGGTAGCCCAAGAAATGATGGCTCACCTTGTATGATGCTACCTATGTATTATGTATATGTTATGTACAGTACATACATATTTAAAACCATACATAGGCTTCGGGTTTCGAACTTTTGAGTTTCTGATTCTTTAATGTAAATAAAAAATACCTTAAGCAAAAAAATCTCATTATCATTCGCAGAGGCTGTTACGCTCTTTAGGTCTTGCTTGTAAAATCGGGTTTATATAATGAAGTCGTATAGGTAGGTAGGCTATATACATAAATCAGATACAGTCTATTTACCTTTCGCTTTATTTCGAACAGCAGAGTCTAGATCAAAGTAATAAAGACACTTACCTATATAAGCGATGGTAAACAACGTTTAAAAAAGTAGTTTAGGGCAAAGTAGATAAACAATAGTTTTGATAGCCTTATTAAACATTTAAGTGGCCTGTACTCCGAAATGCGTTTCGAACCGATGATGTTGTGGGTGGTCTCATTAGTAGACGATCCATCACATATGCTCTAGATGGGCGCACTGATGTTTATCGAGACTTAATTATAATTATTGACCAAAGATTCGTATAAGGTCATGTCAGTCATGCTTACATTCCACCAAGCACATACCTTGTTGTGGTATACATTCTATATCAATGATGTACTGATCAGACATCACACATAGTAAACGATGTTTTCAATCAATTGCTTTTTCCAGATTATGATATTTTTGGAGACAACAAAATTCAAAATTAGAACGATCTTCACTTTTGTATTTTTATAATGTTTGTTTTTAAAGCGGTTTAGATACGATTATTAAAATCATCTCACGGATAGTTCTTTTAAATTTTGAATGGTGGAAAAAAGGTTGAAGCAGCGTACCGCTCGGCTAAATGGATTAAATTAAGCTTAGCTAAATTTTTGAGAGAATTTTGTATGGGAGCTAAAATTTAGCTCGAGCAGCGTACTAAGCTTTAAGCCGAGTACGCTGCTGTTGTGAAACGAAATTTTCCGGTGGTCTCCAATTGCACAGCGAAACGTCTGCGAAGAGACAGTGGAAAACAATTTGTGGAGAGTAGCATCAGCTGCTACACAAGTGACATTTTGACAACAGCACGAATTTGAAAGCAAAATAAAAATGTAAAACGAGCACATTAAAAACGATATCATTCATCATGCACATTTATTATTTCTTCTGATGTGAAATTGGATTTTCTTTTTTTTTTTTTTTTCATTTTCACTGATGACACTGTGCTAAAGCCTAGTACGCTGGCGCTGTTGTGGAACGAAAAATCCCATGATGGAATAAGTATAAGGTGGTCTCGTCGGCTGCCGACTCGTTCGTTTTTTGGTCCCTTAACGCTTCGTTAACGTACACTTACTACGCTGAATAAAGAGAAAAACGTGTCGTTAAGGGACTACTTTTTGCCAACGAGACCACCTTATACTTATTCCATCATGCAAAAATCCCATACAAAAGTGACAGAACGAAATCATGAACGAAATATTTCGCTCTCCTTTTCGTTTTGCAGTGCCTACAATGCTGATGCGAAATGATGGCAAAAAGTGGGCAATTGTAGTAGTTTGCTTGGTACAATTCTCCACTCTCTTTTCGTACACAATTTATTGTCCGGGACTTTACAAACTGTAGAAGTTTGACAACAAAATAATAATAACAAAACATATTTCATTTTGACATAGACAAATCGGAACGTCATAATAGACATTGCCGTAACTTTGATTTAGTTAGAGACTTTATATTCCTCGGCTTCGCTATAAGCTTTAAAAATTACACCAAACATTTTTCTACAAAAGATAATTTTTGAGGTCGGGTGAAGCTAGGCAGATTACAATACGTTTATTTAATAAGCTGCTTAATAAATACGGCTGTAGAAAAAGGTATATGGTACTTACCTATGCAAAATACGGATGTGAACATTCTAAATTGAAAATCAAAATGGTTATTTCATTAGTAAAGCCATTATCGAGACAATACTCTCTCCAAACTTTATTACAATACGTTTGTGACAGTGTTGTCAATGTCAATACCAACCTATCTAGGTACCTACGTTAATAGTGGCATTTGCTTACAAGTTCTCTTTGAAATAAATTTTAGTGAACAAAAATCCCTGTTTCGAAAACTCGAATCATACCTACATACATACAGCTGTTTGGCTCGGCATTTGAACAAAAACCGGAAAATTTATAAATGCAATCATATTTACAAATCGTCACCTGAGAATTGGTTTGCTCCATACGCCAATTTCGCGTATTTTGAGTTAGGTATCAAATCTAAGGTATTTTAGGGTGCTCTTTTCGAATCTGTTGCCATTTTGGCGCTAACGCTTACCAATCCGGAGATATCCAGCATCGACTTTGCTCTACATCCAACAAGTTTAATGGTTAGTAAATTTTATTTTACTCCATTTGCCATTTTTTGGCGTATGGAGCAAATTTCCCATACAAAAATCCTTCATATTGAGTTTACTTTTATTTTGCTCTATTACCAATGCATGTGTACGTTAGAGCTCTTGATACCCGCATACCCGGGTTCTACCCAGGTACCCGGGTACCCGAGATTTGCGGGTATTTCCCGGGTACCAAAATTTCGGGTACCCGATTACACCGGGTACCCGTTTTTTCGGGTACCCGCTCCTTTTCGGGTACCCACGTTTTTTCGGGTACCCGCATAGTTTTTTTTTTATCTCCAAGCACGTTTACAAATAACATTTTCGTACGTATTTTTAGCATTTTCGTATACCGCAGTCAGAAGTCTAAAAAAGTGTGTTCCGCAATTGCGTATGTTGGTTCAAATTTGCGTGCATATGTACTTAAATTTAAAACAAATATGCATGCATAGCTACTTATATAAAAATGTTATGTTGGTTTGTGTATGCTTCAAAAACTCGAAAAGTTTTGCACCGATTTTGCTCAAATTTTCAGAGAATCTTTGATATTGGCTCGAGATGGTTGTAATGATGGTTACAAATTGGACAAAGGGGCCGGGCGTGGCACTGCCCATAATTTTGCACCATGAAGTGTGCACGGGCTATGCTAGTAAATTCTATAACTTTTGAACTTTCTCGTATACTTACGTACCTATTAAGAGAAAGATAGATACCTATGTACATGTACCTATGTATTTTTTTTGTACAAAATTTCGAACTCCCGATTTTAATCAATTCTGATATTACGATAATGGGGGAACTCAAAAAAGTTGGTCTCGCAAATCTGTCCGTCCGTATGTCTGTCTGTCCCATAGGCCTGCAGCCTAAATGCTTGATCGGATTTGTTTCAAACTTCGTATTTAGAGTTGTTGGGCTAGGAGGTTTTTTTTTTTTTGGTTATGCTAGCCCGGGTCGGGAGACCGATAAGTAAGTAAGCATAACCAAAAAACCATATACATATACAAATTTTACGAAACCAATTAATTTTAGAATTTCGATTTTTTTGAAAATGGTTTTAACGATTTGAACGAAAATTGATAGTTGAGTTAATGTAAGCATGCTCAAAATGACTGCATACTATTGTCATTTTCCATTGGTTTCACTCGAGGATTCACTCATTATGTCATCCAATGGAACAAGAAAACTGCTTCTGCTCGACTACACTCACGTATTGGTTGAAACGTCAAAAATTACTGTATGGCTGCTGCCAACTGGCTTGTATAAAATACATAAAATGCACTTGTGTAAGTGCTTCTCGAGTGGATTCTGACTTCAAATCAAGAAGCGAAATTCTCTCCTCAGAATCAACAGAAGAGTATTTTTTGCGCCAATGGAACGGTTTCAGAAGTGATTTTCTTGATTCCGGACGCTCCCGGACGCTTCTTTTTGCCCAATGGAAAACGACATATGTTTCTCGCTAAAATGTCCAACAACGGTACTTTTGAAAATTGGCTCTTTCTCGAAAACAGTAGTTGATACCCACATATACTTATGTATACGATTTTAACAAAACTCATTTTTGACCATTTTTGTCTGACAAAATATGGCTTTTTTCTATAACTTCTGTTGATCGTACGTAAAAAAGTTGCCATAATTTTTAGGAAATTTCTCATGGATAAAAATTGCATAAAAAAATTAAAATGTATAAAGTCAAAATTTCCAGGAATCGTATTGCCTAGATAGTATTCTTGTCTATCAGGATAATGCATATCAATGTTACAAATTTTAAAATCTTTGGCTCCCATGGCCATGACTGTCGAAGAAAAGTGAACACTCCCAGGCCAACACCTAAGATTGTCCAAAAATTGTAACTCAATCGATTAGGTGGTGGTCGAACTAATGGATATTTAATGTTTTTGTTGTATTGGCGGTGCCGAGCCCTTTTGTCCAATGTTGACCAATCTTCACAGCAATACTCCTGGGCCAATACCTAAGATTGTCTGTCAGTTTCAACACAATCAATTCGGCGGTTTTCGAGATATAAGATTTTGAATGTTTTTTTTTTTGTATGGGCGGTGCCACGCACCTTTGTCCAATTTTAACCAAATAAACCCTATATGGTGCCCATTGATAAGGCCTACCTTTTCCAAAAAGATCCATATCAATCGGGTTAGTAGTTCTTACGTGATAGTGGAACAAACAAAAAATCTACAATTTTATTATATGTATACATAGGTGTAGCTCGAAAAACGTTCATAACACCTCGATATTCAATTCCAGGTACTTCTGAATTTAGGATATCCATTACCCGGAATTACCGGGTACCCATTACCCGAAACTACCGGGTACCCGCGAACTTGGGTAATACCCGCATTTACCAGGTACCCGGTTACCCGGGTAGTTGTTCAGATGGGTATTACCCGGGTAAAATCAAGAGCACTAGTGTACGTAGTTTTCCTTTAATTACTATTTTGAAAAGGATCAAACTATGTAACGAGTATGTAGAACCATTATGCATCTTGTATAATATACAAAACGTATTTTACTAGTAGGTACATATGTTTTGTTTTAGAATAACAGTAGAACTGTTTACTTTAGTACACTTTTGTGTTACTTCCTTTTTTGTTTTTGTTAATAAAATTGATTAAAAAAAGCCTTTAATTTCACTAGAAATTGAAACTTTTCCATACAAAGTTCTTTTCAATAATTCAGTTAGAGTAAGTGTTGGTTTGCTCTACATTCAATTTATTTTGCTCCACGTGCATGAAAAAAAGTAAAACTTGAAACGAAACTGGATATGGAGCACAAAAATAAAAAAATTTCTTTTCGTATACGCTGTATAACTGCTAAACTATTACACATGAAAGATTGAAAAGTTGTATTCTAGTTGGGAATACCCTAGGGAATAGCTGCTATAAATTTAAAAAAATTCTATCGGGCACTGTACGAGTTCAATATAAAGCTGCCTCTACATCCGAAAGCAACTGTCAAAGTCAACCAATTGTCAAATGTCAACCGGCTCACGTGCACCGCGCTCCAATAATAACAAATCGCATTTTGTTTACAAAATTTGGGAATCCTTTTATCCTTTTATTTATTTAATAGAATGTCAATTAATTATAGCAAATTATGTTCTGTAATAATCAAGCAGTGCTTCGGGGAAACTGTGCAAAAAGTGTTCGACTGTTTATTTGAAGGCATATGCCGGAGTCTTTCAAATATTGTTAAGTCAACAAATCTAACCCGTAGAGAGGTACACTCATTAATGGTATTCCTAACATTCATTACAATTACCAGAGAATACTATTTTTAGGTAACAAATGCTGTGGCGGTCTTAATTAAGTTCCAATTGGTGACATATAAACCATCAGATACAAATGCCTCTATTGCTGAATATTTTTTACAACGGGATGTTATTATCTACATCTTGAGATATTCTAGGTAATATTTATTGAATGACGTAGATAGCTACTCAATGATTATTAATTCGTAATCCTCACAGATATGTACACCTGGCGCAAACCAAATATGGAACAATTGGAGCATCTATAGTGGAAGAACTGCTGCAATCAGGCAGTCAGACTGGTTCACATGTTTTGCTGCGATGCTTTTTCAGTGCAGACAACAAAGATAAGCTTGAGGCTTATCGTGACACATTCATCACAATGATTAGTGATAATTATTTGATTAAATTGCCAATGCTAGTTGCGATTGGGGAATCAGAAGGAATCCCCAAACTGCACATCGAGCCTTACGATGTGTTTGTTGCTCCGGAAATTGAATTGCAGGTAATCCATCAAATGCACGAGGGAAAACCTGTGCAACCTAAGGATGCTGGCATGTTTTGGCAGGTTAACTTTGCTCGCTTTCATCAGGACTTTCGGGACACCATCATGGTGTCGGCTATAGAACGAAAACTAGGCAATAGTGCCAGTGAATGCTTCCGATATATTTTGAAACAAATGTACGAACGAACAGATCCATGGCAACAGGTAAAAACTAATTATTTAAGCTCCATGCTATTTACTTACATCTCTCGCCATAGCATTCCTCGAATCCATTTACATTCGTGGAGATCAAACAGGCCATCGAGAAGAAATCCAATAACTTGGAATTGATGAAGTTCCTCGATCAATATGTTATGTTGATAGGTAAGGCAACAGTACATTTATAATATTCATAAATGTTATATTCGTTAATTCTTATGTTCAGCTGATGACAGTTTGGGTTTCATACGAAGAATCGGTGAAATGGGTGCGGGCCAATATGTCGTCGAAATGGAGCACGCCTTTGAACAACTCGCATTTGCATGCATTGAAAACGTCATAACCGAACGTTTCGGTTCAAAAGCGTCGAGAATTTTTCGTGTCATTCGAATGAAGAAATTCATTGAACAAGAGGAGATTCAAAAAGAAGCAATGATTCCGGCAAAAGAGGCCAAATTGTTGGCTTACAATCTTTTCCAAGAACAATTCATTCAGATTAAGACGATTCGTAAAGCTGGCGGTGGAGGAGCTGGTCCAGCCAAAGCTTTTTATCTATTTCATGTCAAGCATAAGCAGGTATGTAGGTTAGAAGGGCTTAAACAACACTTTCATTGGTATTTTCTGACAGGTGGTTAAGATGCTTCTTGATATTTGCTTCAAAGCGCTGTACAATGCGATAACCCGATCCAATTACGAGAAAACCGAAAACAAAAGGCTAATGGAAAAGTCACAGAAGTTGGACAGCATTGTGGAAACAATGAAGGAGCGAGGTGAATCCGAAGAGTATATCGCTGAGGTATGTATGGAATTTCTATGCTTTAATTGTAGTAGTAGCACGTTAGAAAACAAAAAAACGATTTGCAGTTGAAACCTCCTCTCTGAAAGCTATAGACTAAGAGCCCACAGTAGTTTTTGGGTGTGATTGATAACACCAAATAACTCACATAATTAGGTAGGTCTTAAGTAGTTAGGTATTCCTAAATGTTACCGTCTTGCATGCTGTAGTGGGGGCCATTGTGAGTAATACCATGTCAAAAATGCATTTTTTTCTGAATTACAAATAATTGGTATAACAACTTTAATATAATTTCTAAATGTAGAGTTAAGTGCCCTGATTACAAATATGGTGGTCCAAGATGTTTCTGCCTGCAAGACGCTCTTAAAGTAACCTAAAAATCGATTTTTTAAAAATTGTGATAACACTTTTTTTTCTTCTCCTATATATAGAACTAGCCATCCTGATGACAAATATGGTGGTCCAAGACGTTTTGCACCCTGCTGCCTGAAAAACGTCTTGGACCACCATATCGGTAACGACCTTTGAATAGAAGTAGAGTAATATAATAGAGCACTTTAAAAGTACGTTAGGGCCCCGTAGCGATTATGATTACTTTTACTTTTTTTTTAGAAGTAATCCAAAAAGCAGTTGCAGCAGCGTTAGAATAATCTGAATACCAAGCGACAAATGGAAGAGGAACTTCAAATTTCATGACGAATTCGAACGCTGGCGACAGGTGGCGCGGTTAATAAATATTAAGAAGTTTACGGGCTTTGATTAGAGACCACTTCGCTCAGTAGTTCATCACACTACCCACTGAGCCACTGCGACGGAGGTGTATCGTGTATTGCCTTTTTAAAAAAGAACTACAAACTGTCATCAACAGCTTCACCTGTGCACATCTTCTAGCCATGTTTTTGTTTCTTTTTGTTTTATACAAAATAGGGGCACTCATACTTATCTCTCCAACATCTTTTTCCGTGTAGAAGAACCCAAATATTATTATTGATCTTCATATTCGGCGGCTGTTGTTGTTCTTCGCTTGCAGCCTACACTACTTGGATGTGGAGCACAGGCAAGCACACTTACGACACTACCTATGTCAACATCATTCCTATAGTCTTGAGCGTATATACCAGTTTACAGTATTTCGACTAGACTTAAAACAACAGCGCACAAATAGCTGCCTCCGGGAGCCGTTATTAACCTTAATACGAATTGTAATTTAGGTGTTCATTCACAAGACTTCTTTGACTGTTCTGTTCTCTTCCTATTGTTATGCAACTGTTCTCGTGTTAATATAATTTGTTCTTGCCCAGTGTTATCTAAAACACAACTTCTGAACGTAGGCATTGAAAAAGCTTCTGTTGCCCCATCCTGACACTCAACAGCCCCTTCTCTCTCATAATTCTATTTACCATTTTGTTATTACTGCAGTCAACATAACATAATAATATATATTTATATGCCCTATAGATTTTGGAAACACTAACGCCACCGGAACGTGAAATTCTTGAAAAAGTAAAAGCTCGCATTAAGACCCTGTCGAATGCAGAACTAGCCCTGGACGACACCATCTTTCTCCTGCAAATGTATCTATTTCACTCCACTGCTCCAGTCTACACAAAAACTAAATAAACAAATTTTAAATAATTTTTATAATGGTTTTTAATTTAATAATTATTATTTAGGTATACAAATCGGTGATATTATTAATTTATAGGAATAATATAAACTATATTATCATAATAATGCATACGTACATTAAATGCAATTTAATCAGATCTCAGATCTGACTTTAAACTTTCTTATAATTTAAAACAAAAAAACACACAGTGCTAACAAAAATGTATAAAATCAAAAAAAAAAAAAAAACAAATAATACAATTTTCTTTTCGTTTGGTTTTTGGTTAACTACAACACGATATAACAATGCAACAACTATAACATTTAAATATTAGAAATGGCTTATGGTGTGTCATATGTCGAAGCGACTGACAAACGGCATCAGTGATGTAAGATGATCTTGTGATAACAATGAATGCAATTTAAGTTAAATGAAGATATATTAAGGTATATGCGTAGGCTGACTACATTACACGGCCATTGTAGTGTGTGTACATTTTATCCCAAAACGATAGCCGCTCTGATTCGGGATTGGATCGCATCTGCAGGGTTGATGATATGTCTAAATATCGGAGATCTTGTAGCGCGTTAGCTTTGTCGATGGGTTCCCATGTTGATAGCAACGTTGTATTTGAGTTGGGCGGAGTTGGATTGCTGGAAGAGAAAACAAAATTCTTTATAAATTGAAAGAATCAACTAATCCTACAGATTCGACTCTTGCAATGGACAATTATTAGTTTTTAAAACACTACAACAGTATAAACTAAGAACTGTGAACGGTTTAGTAAGTAGGTACACTTTTGGGTGGGAACATTCGGCAGCAGGTATTGAAAACATAAGCCCAATAAGGTTTTATCGAAAATTAACACAATTATCCAAAAAATAATCAAGTGCTGACTTCACTATGGCCAGGTGGTCAACCGTTTTATTTTGTTTTCAAATTGTATAACTCTAAAACAAAAACATTTTTATACTGTGCTAACGAAGCCCCTGTATGGGCGGTGCCACACCCCTTTGTCCAATTTTGACCAAACCATCATTACAACCATCTCGGGCCAATACCAAAGATTGTCTGAAAATTTTAGCTCAATCGGTGCAAAACTTTTCGAGTTTTTGAAGCAACATAACCTTATGGCTCGGAAAGTTGGGGCCGAATCATAAGGTTGCAACGTGCTCACATTCGTTAAGGCTGATGATCTATAAAAATGCTCCTACGGCTATAGATAGAGTTCTCTTTTATAGAGTACTTACCCATATTTAGCGAAATTCGTCCACATTTTGACCATGCGGTTCTTTACTAAATCCTCCATCGAGAATGGATCCAGGCTGAGATTGAAAAAGCCGAATTTGAACAGGTACCCCAACTCATCACCATGACAAACACCAGGTCGTGATATGCCCAACATTCGTTTGTACAGACCCAGTTCACCGTCGAATGCGAATCTATAAAAGTATACTGGTGCTGTTCCAAATGTTGCATGACTCCTTGCTGATTTCGCAATTCCTTGGAGGAACATCAAATCTGTAAGTAACTACAAAACACAATCACTATTAGTCAGCCTTCCAACAAATTGATTGGTACTTCCTACATATATCATCTGATCGACAGACTCTGGTCCGACAGGTAATGAGCCCAGATAAAACTCCCTTATCTGATCGGAAACCAGAAAAGCATCTTCGGAGAAACCTGAAACATTTAGATTTGGTGGTACTAATCGTACAAAGTCTTGATCGATTATTTCCAGCAGATTTGGATTTTTCCGGAGTCCTAAAAATTGAAAATAAAATTTACAACTTTAACTTTTTTCGACCACCTTACTTCGAATGAAAAGCATGGCTTCATGGGTGTTATATCCGACGATGTAGGGCACATTATTGAATCGTCCTTTGTGATAGAGTACTTCTGGAAGTTCCGTGATTAATGGCTCCTCCAAGAATGTGTCGTTACCTTCAGAGTTATCGTTCCAAAAACCTTCAATACTCGGCACAAATGGCAGACCAATGTTATTTCGGAAATCATTCTCATTTAGAGTGAGTGGAGCGGCTTCAACCAGTTTCATAGCAGGCACCCGTCTTAGATAAGCTATAATATCATTAACATTGTCGCCACCTGTATATCCAAGTACCTCAGCGAGTCGTAAGGCCCTTGCAGAGGTATTATAAGCCATTGACCAAGGATTCAGTGCAGATCCACTCTCAGATATGGCTCGATGGAAGAGTCCGTTCGCCAGCGGTGATAGCAATAAAAATTGGACGGATGCAGCACCTGCCGACTCACCGAACACTGTTACTGAATTGGAATCACCGCCGAATGCCTCGATATTATCACGCACCCATTTCAGAGCCAAAACCTGATCCTATAGTTAAAAGAGGTTATACAGCAAGCTTATTCAATTACTGTAAGAATCCTTACCTTCAGACCGATATTTCCAGGAGCATCAGGTCCAGCAGCTAAAAAGCCTAGTGGTCCAAGTCGGTAGTTTAATGTTACCAATATAACATCTTCAGCTACTAAGAAGTCCGGTCCGTAGAGGAAGGTATTGCCGGAACCAAATGCAAATCCACCTCCGTGCAGCCATACCATGACTGGCAGCTTTGGATTGCTAAGAACGATTTGTGAATTTATGTTGCAAAGTGCATGTTGTTAATGAATCTTTACCCATCGTCTTTCGGCAGCTTGGTTGTGAACACGTTTAAAAACAGGCAGTCTTCGTTGCCCTTGTATGTATCCAATATCATGTTTTTGTGTGGGCAGCTATTTCCTTCGCGCAGAGCATCCCGTACACCATACCACGATCTTTCAGGAACCGCTGATCGAAAACTGTAAAAAGAATATTGCCTCATTAATTTTGTTGAATGGACGCCTTGAAGTTCATACCGCTGATTGCCAACAGGTGGCTGCCCGTAACGAATGCCCTTGAAACTGAAATATCCACCACGGTCGCCAGACCGATAACGTTGGTATCGTCCACGCAGTTTGCCCTGTGTCGTCTCAACAATAATTTGAGATTCTTTCTGTGAATGAAATAAAATTGTACACATTATAGATTTTGAAATTGTCACTTTCTTTTATAACTACTTTTCAATACACAAATACCAAGAGTCGACGCTGATTGGCATTAACTTGGTGGTGGCCAGCAATATTGTAATGTTTTTTCGGATAGACTGACACGCTGACTGATCGAGTCTCAGAATCTTAACATACGCCCCCCAGGAATGGGACACACAGCGGATAAGTTCACTAGTTTGAACTAATCAAAGGTGTCGTCAGCAGTCATGATGGCAGATATCTAGATACTTGAACTACTTTGACATATTGGAGCTCAACTCAGTGAGGATTTTTATGACTAGTCAGGGTACTGAGACAGATATGGTATTGGGTGAACCCTTAATGGGTCAACGGCTTGACTCCCCGAGTCCCCGATACCCGAAGTGGGTTACTGATACCGGAATATACGGCCTGCTGTTATAGGGTTAAACATAGACCTGGCCCTAAAAAAAAGCCGCAGTAGTTTTATTCTTGCAGCAGAATCTTCGGGAAAACCTGGGGACCATCTACCAAAATGAAGCTCTAGATGTACACGGCTATAGTAAGACCTATATTGACCTATGGCAATCTCGTATGCATCGGCACCGCACTGGTGCTCCAACCGCAAGGCTTGAGGTTATCATCAATCTGCTTCCGCTAGACCTTCTTATGTTACTATCGGCCGCAATTATTAGTGGCATGAGAATCAGCCAATCAGCAAACTGGAAATTGAATGAAACGGTCTATTCGTGTACCTGACACAGACTATATCACACCTTACATAGAGTTTATTAGACCTTTCTCGAGCGCCTATCCCAGTAGGGAAGAATGGAAAGACGGACTCGTACCTAGCATGCAAACCATAGTCATATTTACAGATGGATCTAAAATGAACACTGGGGTAAGGTCTGGTGTCTTCTCCGAATCGCTGGGTTTATCAAAATCGATACGCCTCCCCTACCATAGAAGCGTCTTCCAAGCAGAGGTCTTGTCAGTGACAACAGCAGCCCGCAAGTCTGTGGTAAAGGCATAGGATATTTATTTGAAAATCGGAATTTTTTTGATTCGCGTGCTTTTTCAGCATACATTAAATGCGTTTGTGTTATACAAAAAATCCAGATTTCGGAAAAATGCACGTTTATAGGTTACTATTACTTACCTCAGCTGTGACAAAGTCCTGCCAGACTTATATTTTTTTACATTGTCTAGTGCAGTGCTTCAAACTCATGTAGAACTTTTTGTTGTTATATCTTCACCCCCAAAATTTGCTGTGGGTTCTTGGTCTATTGTGAAGTGCTGTCGCGAAGAACTCAAGGCTCTTAGTACACAGCACAAGGTATCGCTCTGCTGGGTTCCGGGACACGAAAGCATTCCAGGCAATGAGAAAGCAGACGAATTAGCAAGACAATGTTCGACAGCTGTTTCAGAACAAGCTGATCCCTGTGTGAACATCCCGCCTTGCACACTCAAGCTTGAAGCTGGGAAAAATATAAGAGAGACGAACGTTAGATGATGTAATACCGCAAGAATGCTATGACCGTCCTTCAATGGAACCAGAACCGAGAGTATCATACGAAAGTATAGGATATCCCTGTCCACTCTCGTAGGAATCATAATGGAGCACAATACTCTTCGGTATCACATGAAGGAAATTGGCTTAACGGAAAAAGAACTTTATAGAGGCTGCTGTCAGGGAGCTCTTAAGGAGAACCCACTTCCTATGTCACTGCCCACTGCCCAGGTCCCCAACATACCAGGTATACATTCCTAGGGAGTCACTTCTTCAACAACCTAGACGAGGTTTCCAGCACATCAACTTCATCAAATAATCAGGATTACATTACATTACAGCACACTATGTAATTAATTACATAATTTATTGACAGTGTCATAATGGGTAAGAGACAAACTCGAAGGACATCACATTGGGTCAGTATTGACCTGAGTGTGGCACGGAATAATCCGCGCCAGCTCACAAACCTAACCTAACCTAACCTAAGCGGATGAAGAATGAAGATATCGGTCGCTTCGAGAGAAATATTCTTCATAACATTTTTGGTTGCGTTGACCGGTATTTGGAGAAGGAGATTTGTCAGACTATTCGCAGTTATATTTCGCGTAAAATGGCAGACGTTAGTTAGGGATTTCCCAAAAACCACACAGAAGAACAAAATGTGAACTAAACGAATCTTAAGTGAATGCATATAATAAACTTACGGAGGGAAAAAATTCAGCATCAATACTATCGAACATATATGTACATTTATATTTTTCTAGTAGAGGCGCACTTACAAAAAATCGGTTAAATTTTTTCATCCCTAAATTTTGACAAGAACTTTCTCATCACCATCCCCTCCAGAGCAATCTGGAATGAGGATACATTTTCAGAAGTTGTATCAATAATTCATCTTCATGTTTTATCCAAAAGTCTTAATCTTCATCTTTCCTTCCGTCTACCAAACTATTGTAGCGTGTTGTAAGGTCGGTGAACTCGCCAGAATGAGCACAACGCTAAGTCAGATAAAGGCACCATGGGCATACAAATCGCTACTTGCAAACAAAAGTTTTCGCAAAAGATGATAAATCAGATGTCTCCCGTAGAAGGATCTAATAAACAGAGATATCAAAAGACGCTTACGCTTCATAAAAAGCTTAAAATGGTTCAACGAGTAGGGAGAGACAAACGTTCTCCATTGATCCATTTGTCGTGGTATCACAATGGACCTACGCTGGCGTTTTCAAGCCAGCAACCACTTCCAACCTAACCTAACCTAAGCTAGGCAGGATGTTTCTCAGAGACGTTCGCAAACAAACAAACAAACAAAGATGGGACGAAGTGAAAAAACCTTACGGTGTAATTTGTATTTTTCCGAGAATTGAACTAGAGACCCTTCGTTTAGTATAGTCCTGCACAGGTTTTGTTTTACTTTTAAATTAATTTTCATTAATTCTTTCTTTAACTTATACATACTTGACAAAAGCTATTTAGATCTAATTTAAAAATAGAATTTAACTTGTTCTTGACTCTGATCGCTTTAACTTAACTACAGGTAGGTACCTATCTTACCTACATCTTTAACTGAGCCAATGAACTGTATACAAGGTATACCAAATTCACCGAAATGTTGGGTATTTTTGGAAAGATCTTTGGTAGACATGAAGGGCAATAGTAACAAATCTTGTTTTAAAACACATTCCGTCCGTTAATTAGTATTTATACTGTTCATCATAATAATTTCCATAACTGCGGAAAACTTAATTAAGAAAACGGCCTCACTCAGTTTAACGCAGTCACGCAGATATGAACCTTTAAGCAAATATTTTTGTCTCTTTATGTGCAATAAAACATTTCCACACAAAGTGCATAATTGTATAGAACTACTAATTTAAAATGCTAACTACTTATTGCATTGCATTCGCCTTTTAAACCATCGCGAGGCGTTTACTACCACAAAGCATTATATAACAAATAGGTACATATTTTAATGACCAGAATGTCATGCTGCTTGGTTTTGCTTAAGAATTTTACATGCAAGTGTCAATCCATTACTCACGATTGGCAGGCATTTCAACATACTCTTCTTAGCCATGACATCGTTTCGTCTATTCTTGCCTCATTGCATCATTGATTTGGCTAAGAAATACTCAATTCATTAGAGACTTATGCAAAGCCAATTCAAGCGAATCCACTCTTCAGATGGACCTACCCATGTTAAGCAATTTTTAAGTTAGGAACTTGCACCGAGATCGTGATCTCTAAGAAGTTGACTTTGGCAGCAATTTACCAGAAGCACAAGTTTGAAATCAATGACCAACGCCAAAGTGGTGTCACTTTCATTACAACAGGTGGTATTTTTCAGCATGACCAGTTTTTAGGCAGGTAGAATAGTTTAATCCGGATTTATGTTGCAATTTGCGATATCATCGACTAAATTTACCACTAGTCGTTGTTCTATTTGGCTGCAAAGTCATTGACATGGATTTAGACCTTAGATAATTTGCGTCATAAAACAGAATTGGCGACCATGTAGGTAGAGGAGATATGCACAAATATGGAAAGTGAATGGCTAATAAAAAAAAAACGTTACGCAAATGACTTTGAATACAGTGGTATTTAATATTAACAAAGCTGAGATAATGTTGTGATGCGTGCAGTATCTACTAAGCGTCAAAATTAAATTTTACAAACTCATAATGCGGAAATTGTTTCCGTACCTATAGAATACATTATAATGACATATAATACATCAAATGGAAAAGATATGCGACTAGTCGCTGTCCTGTGACGTTGTGACTATGTTCCGAGGAACATAACGCACGGTATATACTGATAACCATGTTTAGGGTCTATGCTATATTTTACAAACTGACAGTTTTCATTTAAAATTTCAATTGTGACAAAATATTTAAGTTGAAGGTTAAAAACGATTATTAGTAAGGCCCAACGAAATTATTTCGTGGCACAAGAGTCGAGCTTGCTCAATCTTTCATCGCCCTTAGTATTTTGTTACCATGGGAGGAATCATTACTGTGGTTTGCTTTTATTGCCAGTTGACTGTCTATGAAAAAGGTTATATCTGCATGAGGTATTGCCAACATTGCAACCTGATTAGCAGCTGTTGTCAATGCCAGTATCTCAGCTTGGAATATACGCTGCTGTAGTCAGGAAGTCTGATTGAACTGGATAGTTCGAGACGTTCGAAGTAGATAACCGCGCCAACGCGAACGCGGACCTACATCTTTGATCCATCCGTATAGATAAAGGTGTCTACATGAAATTTGACGCCAATGAAAAATGGACCCAAACTGAAAATGAAAAATCACCTCAAAATTTTACATGAAAGGCAACAACAACAAAAAAATTGCGTAAAATTCTGCAATTGGGGTGACAATTCATATTTTGGGGCCTTTTTTAATTTTTCAGTTTGGGGTAAAATTTCATTATGAAATAAGACCCCAAAAGAATGAAAACGTATGGGAGCATGCTGCCCCCTGCAACCCCCTGCTTGGGTTTACTGTAAAATTTGGGGCCTTATTTCATCGCAGTGGGGCCTTATTTCATATTTGAAATTGGGGTATTATTTCATTATGAAAAACAGCGACAATTTTGGGGTGATTTTTATTCTTAGTTTGTGGCAATTTTTCATTGGGGAAAAATTTTATGTGGCCGATAAAGGCATGGTTGATCCGATGGATATCGGTTGATGTTCATGCAATTCGTTCCTGCTGGGAAAACACGTGGTAAATGGTCTTGTGAAATTTAGCCTGGGAGTAGTGTAGTCCGTGTATTTGTTCAGGCTGTATTTCCAGCTTTTGGTCTAGCTTAGCCAAAGGGTGCTGTTTGCAGCAGATTCCTGTACGAAAAGGTCTAGGCGTATATAAGATTGAGTATAGCCCCTAGCGCCCGTGGTGCCAATAGAAGCCATTCTTTGAATTTTTGTCATGGTTCTAACGTTGGTGGCTTTTGATAAGTATAACCAAAGACAAATAACCTTACTTTAATTATTATTACTTTTTCTAGTTTAAAGTCAGTCTGTCTGAAATAAAGTAGTAATGAAAATAATAAAGTTTCTTAAAAAGAATGATTTATGTTTAGTTATGTAATTTTTTTTGGAAATGACTAAGTGGATTGATAATATAGCCCACAAACCTATCAAAGTATCAGCGATACTGAATTGCTACTGAATTGTCGGCATGACCTAGACCTTATGGTCCTTTCTCGATTTCGACCCAACAAAAAATTGCCGTGTTGGGGTAGCCCCTGCACTTTTCATCCTCTTTACCATAATATGCACGTCACGTACGACAAAGCATGCAGCAGCGTATAAATCCTGTCTTATCACTCAGTGAGAGAGAGGGGGAGGGAGATATGTAGGATCTGTTTTAACTATAACAGTATTGTCATCTTCATTAATCATGTAAATCCTACTTCCTACGATTTTTAGTTGTGAATACAACTTAAGCACTGAGTTATTTCATTTCATCTATCTGTCTAATTTGAATAATAAAACTTGTATGTGCTTCCATTTTTAATTGCGTAAAATCGTGAAGCATTTTTTTATTCTCTATAATTCACTGCATGTTCTAATTCTTAGGAAGTGCTTACATTCAATAATTTATTTCTAACAAAAACATTTTTTTGTAGAGGTCTTGTCAAAACTAACTTACGTCCTTTTTCTCTATGGGGTAACGCATATTAGACTAATTTGATAAATTTATCTTTGATGCTGATTGTAAATACATTCACTAATGTGCCGAAAATGGGAAATTTCTTGCAAAAGTCTGCCAAGTATGACAAATCCATATCCAAATAAGGGAAGTTCCTGTTCTTTTGTACTATCCGGCATATTCCGTCATTCCATGTTATGTCTGCTAGACAGAAGTCTACGAATATTCAACTCAGATCCAAAGGCCGGTTTTCCTTATTTCGCCTTGCTGCTTTGCAACTAAGGAGAACTTCATCATGCTAGTGCTGCTTTATGGCGCTGAAGCTGGATCGGGGGCCGGTGAATATATCCTCCTCGGTCGCTTGGAGAGAAAGATTATTTCTAAAATGTTCGCTGCTTTTTGTATTGATGGGCTTCAAGTTCAACGGACGAACTATACGAGCTTTACAACGTTTTCGACTCTAACCCGTACAGATAATTCAGTAGAGGAAGACCTCGCCTTAAGGGGCACCCACAAGTAGAAGGAGACTGAACCGACATGAAATTGTTCGGCTGATTTAGCTTACTAATCACTGCGCTATGCGAAATAGTATGTAAAGATTACACCTACACACTTTCTGTATCTAATTGCTAGGGTGATGGGTTCTTAGTAAATGTATCTATATCTACGTACATCTGTAAATGAATTGACTACTGCCCAAAATGCGAAATCTGTTTCCCATAAATGATCTTCGAATATTCCGCCTTATGTTTGAAATAAATAAAAACCGAACAGTGCCCGCAAACCGAAAGTAATTCTGAACATAAGAAAAAACTCTTTTACGGAGAGAAGCTTAGTGACCCTGATTGGAAATACATAAGTGCATTGGTATTACTTTTTACAAGTATAATTAAATAAAAAACAAACCATCAATTTGATACCGCTTAACGCGGTGTTCAACAAGCATTTACCGCGAAAACAAAAAACAAAAACTATTAAAACTAATCCTTACTTTTTTATTTGCTAAATTTTTTGTAGTCATTTACTTACACGTAATGACCGGACAACTTCTTGGACAACTTGCATGGCACGTGCTGGGAAGGTTTGGACAATTGAATTGGGGTGTGATGTTAATGTTTTCCATGCTGTTGTTTCCTGAAATAAAATAAAAGTACATTTAAACGTTATTACATGCGAATAAGATTGTATTTGTAGATTGTATTATTTATTAAGGTATGGGAATATGAATGGAATAAATAAGTTGAAATGAAGTGGTGTCTGTGACTATAGTTAAAAGCCCTTGGACTTGACCTAATTTCAAACTTGAAATCCCACCAAGAATCAAAAACAGCGATCTTACATTTGTTAAGTAGGAATTTCATTCAGTTGGAAAGTATATAATAAGTTTGGTATCTGTTTAGAAATATCATCATGCATTTTCATGGCTGGCAAAAACCCACAGAAACTCCAGAAATATGGTTTCATGCCGCACACGTATAAAGTGTTAAGATCATTCGTCAGTGCACCGTGGTATATTAGAAATGAAGATCTCCACAGACACCTCGGAATTCCCACGGTTAAAGATGAAACGAGAAAATGCGCTCGAAAGCATAGAAATCGACTATTAGGACACGTTAATAACTCCGTCTTGGAAATTCTCGATGAAACATATTTATTACGGCGTCTAAAACGAACTAAACCTTCCGACTTAGACCGATAATTGTCATAGCCGCGTTAAGATTGCGGAACAAGCAGGAACTACCGCCGGAATGTTGCCTGCCAAACGTGTATAACTTCGTGATAATAAAAATTGCTTGATACGTCATAACTTAGTTGCAGTACGAAACAAATTATTGTGGGAGCTGGTTTTAGTGAGTAAAAATCTCACACTACTATGAGCACGCGTTGACTACGCTCATAGTGTCTTTTAGAAGATTTCCGCACCTGCCTCAGGAAAAAAAAAATCTGGTTACATTTCAGTAGAATTTCCCCAAATGGCAGATGGGAACATTTAACTCTCGATAGGGTCGAATTACCGCTTCCGTGATCGTGTAATACGTAACGCCACTAAAGTATGTCAGTTTTACATGCAAAACAAAAACAAATTCAGTAGGTAACGTAACGTACTCGTTGGGTTCCTGTCCTGAACATGGTGATGTACATTTATAAAGGAAGGGTCTTGCTATTCGCCCGTTGTTCGGGACACGATTACGTAACGAAATATCAAAGTTTAAATTGCGTCAAGTTGGAATATGTGGCTCGCTACGCTCGCGGCAAAGACTTTAAACTAAAGCATAATCATTTTTGGACATTATGCCGTAGTCACGTTTAGGATCCAACTTTTATATTTACATATTAAGAGGTTTTAATGAAAACGTTGATTACGTACCCGTGTCCCGAATATCGGTAAACGTCAGTTCAGTACAAAATCTGTCAATATAAATGAGCGAATAGACACTCCGATAAAGGAACGAAATAGCAGATAAGCAAATAAGTTCATGACCGACCGTGAATGACCGACACGTTTAATATAATAAAAATTACCAAGCAAGCGGTTTTGCTGTTGCTTGGATTTTGTATGCATTTGGCAAATCGTCAAATTTCGCAGCGGCATTTCCTGCTGCGTTTGGCGATTTGCTGACGTATGTAACTCTCGCACACTATTATCAACATTTTTGTTAATGCCGCGATGTCTACGAATTTGAGATGCAACAATACAGAGGAGAGGAGATGCTAATGGCGTAGACAAAATTCACAAGAGTGAGGATGTCAATAAATGATAACTAGATAAACTTCACTGGTTTTGACATTTTCACGTATTGGACAACTGAAATAATTATAAATAGCAGCATAATTATACCCTCTAAGCCTTTAACAATAATAAATACCATGATCAGGTTAAATTGGCTATACAAAATTAAGGCGATTGCTCCTTCCTGTTTCTATTTCCAACATCTTGTCATTCAAAAATGGGTTTTTCTTTAGCAAGTACTATTTTGTTACGATAGTTATCCAGCTGTTTCTTGTATATTTATATGTTACGTAAGGTGATTTCTGGGTGTTATGTGTGTAAACATTACTTATCTAGCCATTCACAAACACTCCCATTTATTGTGAGCAAACGAAAGTAGGTACCCAATAATGAATAATTGTAAAAGTCATTCCATAATGATAAAAAGTTTTCTGTCTGCTTTATTTGAGTTGGTAAATAAAATTAATGTATTTGTTATTCTCTTTCAAATTTCTGCTAAGACAATTTTAACTTTAAATTTTTAGTTACATGATGATTTCATTCCTGCAACCTGCACTGTCAAGTTGCACTTAATTATCAAACGTCACTTATCAATCAACTTGAGTGCACTATTTCAGTCTGACATTTATAAAAATATTTTTGTATGTATAGGTATATATATATAGGTTCCGCAAAGAAGTTACCACTAATTTTTATCCAGCAAAACTTACCTTTCATTTCAAATATTGAGGGTCAATGACGCTGATGAGGTTCACAAAATTTAATTTTGCGCAATCCATGTGCACCTGTATTGCTTGTGAATAATCGCTGTAGCATTTGCGGTGTTTACTTGTAGCTTGTTTACATTCTTTGAATTGTACTATTTACACAACATTCGCATGTTAGCCTCTCTCGAGCCAGCTATTCAGTGGTTGGTGTTAAAATTGGTAATTATTTGCTTATAGTGTTATCTGGACAATGTTGATGGGATGGAATATTTTCAAGGTTAGCGCACATATGGTTAATTACATTTTCCGACTTCATTGAGGCAGCGATGTTGCTTTTGCTTGACGTATTCCGGTATAAGTTAGCTATACATTATGTAGGCTCTGTCTTTTTAACTTTTTGTTTTTTAGAAAGACTGGGTTTGATTCTTATTTTCTATTATCTAAAATTTCATTCAGCATTTTGTTTTTAAACCTACAATAGTGGAATATGTATCTCCGCTAGATGACAAGGCGACATGTCAAATTCCATAAAAAGTTTACAATTTACCATACCTATTATGAAATATTCATTTTAAGAAAGTTCTCCGGTGGATTAAGAAAATTTGAGAAACAAAATGAGCTGTCAGTGCAATTCGAATAATAGTACCTTAATAAATTAAGAAAAATAAATAAAACTCACGGTGGATGAAATTAGGATTAAAATAACTTAATGGCTTAAATAATATTTATTCATGAAAATTTAATTTATTCTTGAAGTGAAAACGAAACCAAAGTAATTTTTATTCACCTAGAGACGCTAGACGTCTAGCGGTCAACGGAACGCGGCCATTGGAAAAAAGTATTGTGTGCAACGGATATGCGATGGATTCTATGGGACTGTTCGTTCCGCTGGATATTAGGTAAATAAATAAACCATTGATATACTACGTCAATGATATAATCATTAATCTATTTTCAATTTTTTTCATTTTTATTAATTTTTTTTCTTATTTTTTCTTCTTAATTTTTTTTTTAATTGAATTAATTTTAATTTTTAACGCGAATTGAAGATGATAAATATTCAAATATTTTTGAATACTAAACTATTTGAAAAACTTCAAATATAAGGTACTTCACCATCACTAGTTATGATAGAACTTTGATAGTCGACTGCGGCCATATTTGAAAATATTTCGCAGTATTTGCCATTTTACCATAGAACCCTACACGATTCAATAACGCATCGAAATGGTAAAAATCTGTTATAACGGTCTACTTCTGTTCAGGCTTGTTACCTATGTATAAGATTTCAGCTACGTTCACATGAGTTTCTGGCTTAAGTCAGAGCCCATGCGTAAAATTCCGTACACGTTAAAATTGTTTTCCCGTATAAGGACCGAACCTGTCCCTGCGATTCGAGAATTCTCGCATCAATTCTATCGAATATCAATTTTATTCGAATTCCAAACTTTTTGCCGCGAACGAAAACATCATTCGTAATCCACATCATTTAATTCGCGTTCCACAAACTAGCGAATAAAACATTCGTTCGAACTTAACAATCTAGACATTGCGGGTAGAAACTGAAGGCTGAAATTCACGAACTACCGCGACCTAGAAAAGTAGTGTGAATGTGAACGGACTGTCAAAACTTGCGAATATTTGTTCTTTCGTAGGTAACTGGTCGCTCTCATGTGAATGGTCCTTAAGTAGTTGTTAACTCCAAAACAAATTTTGCTTTCCACTGATACTTCAACATTTTAAATGACAGCTGGTGTCTGAATTGATTACTGACATTATTTTATGTTTCGAAATCAAAAGTGGTTGTAGGAAGGTACCTAAAGAATTTATTTTTTAGTTATATTAATCTAAACATGAATTTAACGGCGGCTTCTTCTAAAAAAAAAATATAGGTGGCGCAACAGGCAGGTAGACACCCTAGGCCTAGCTTCTCGCAACCATTCGTTTGTGTGAGTTTGTATTTTTGGGACGAATGGAAAGGACCTACAATTTTATGGCGAGTCCGAACGGCTGAATTTAGAAGCTTTTTCAGGACAGTCATACTCTCGGATGTTTGTCAGACGTTGGCGAGAGGTGACTCAGAAGAAAAAATCCTGCACACTAACCACTACGCTACTGCGCCCTTCTGCGGCTTCTTCTATTGAATACACATATTACATATATTTATTTCTTCTGGGGAGAAATCATTTGACCAAATTGAAGGGAGATATTTTTATACACGTGGCTCTGGTTACCATGGAACTCAGTTCTTTTCTCCTTCCATAGCTCAACCAAAAATTCTTAATTTAGTTATGTCTGTCCACTTCTTTCTACTTTAATAGCATTTACGATCCATATTTCTAATTTTAATATCTTGTAAATTTGTTGACAGCCGTTGACAGTGGACTGAAAAGTCATCAAATGACGTACGGAATTTGTAATTCGATTTGACAAACCTACAAATGCAGCGATGAAATTAAACATTTTTGGCTAAATCCAACATTTCGAAATGTTGCAAAATACATATAAGGTCTGTTCCTTTACTTTTGTAGTAAAAATGGAAAAGACTGTCAAAATGGCTATGGTGGGGATACATTTTCTCTCAAAGAGAAAAACTTACGACAAAGTTAGGGAACGCTTTTGTAGTAATCATGAAAAATGACAGTTGCATTTGCTTTCCCATAAATTGCATGTGATTATGAATCCAAGTATGTGGAAGAGTTTGAAGTGATTGAACTAAAATCGAGAAGAGATAAAAGCTACATAATTTTCCCACCTTCTGATACCATTTTTACACCAATTTGTTTCTCATATCGCAGGAAATCAAAGGACAAATGCAAATAGTCGTTACACGCATTTCAAATCAAATTTCAAATCATCTGTCAATTTTCAGGCGATGACAGTTGTTTCAATTCTTACTCAAAGAAATTTGTTGAGTAAAAACTAGTAAGATTCCCAATGGAGGGGTAATATCTTGCTCTCTCGATGCCGCTCTCTTTTACGAATTTTTCAAGTTAGGGAACGACATTGAGTAAAAATTCGTAAAAAATCGTAAGAATTAGTAAAAACTCGTAAGATTTAAAAGTAAAGGAACAGACCTATAGTCTGTCACGAAATTGTTTTTACAAATTTCTTGACAAGCTCATTTTTGTGTATTTTTTATTACTTTCATAATGTAGTATTTTTTGTTACTGTTCGTTAGTAGATATATTAATAAAAAGAAATTTATTAAATAAATGAAGTAAATCATCAAAGAAGCTCTTTTGTTTTATAAAGAAACTGTCTAAATTACCAGTTGTTTTCCTTTGTAAAAACAATTCCTTGACAAACTGTATATGTCGAAACGATGAACATAAAATTCTGAATTTAGCCAAAATGGTGAATTTAGGTGCTATGTAAACGTAGTATATGTCTGCTCAAACCTCAAACCAACGCGAAACCCGAAAGCGGGAAATAAATAGATGGCGATTGCGGTATATCCCGCACCGTTTCCCGCGGGAAATTTGCTCGCATTTTCGCGTTGGTTTGAGCAGACCTTTAATTGAAATTGTGTTCGTTCTCTGCCCTTACAAATCGAGTTAGCTAAAGCAAAATAAATAACCCGGCGAAGATAATTTCATTCGCACTCCACTAATTCTCTAAATCGACTCTGCACGGACAGCGGATACGATTTTTATTCATGAATTGCTGACTGATTTTGAATGAATTTTTAATAATTGAATTATATAAGCTTTTGAAGACATGATTGCATACCTCTTCCGTTACAGATTCAAACGCAATTGATGTTATTGCTTCGCCCACTGCATTGTGTGCAGAATCATACTTTCTCCCATTATGATAACTCAGTGATATTACCAAAACAATAATCCCAATAAGTATCATGGACGCTAAGGTGCAATAAATTCCAATTCGTCTCATTTCGCTGATTTATTATTGTTTGCAAGAAAATTATATATTTTTTTTTCGCTAAACTGGTAAATTTCTGTTCACGACCACAGACCGGTAAAAAAAAAACTTTTCCCCAGTGAACGACTAAATAAAGTCAGTAAGCGCGGTGTGCCTACTTTCGACTGGTCTGGTAATGACAGAGTTTTGCATTTTACCTGCTTTACCGCGCCAGAGTCACTTACTGATTTTAATTTTTTTATTTTTATTTTGTGGAATTACGCAAGCGCATGTTGCACTTTTGTATCTTCCGGAAATGCAAAAACTCTCTTCTGCATTGATGTAATGAATGCTGCTCTAGACCAATTTGCTGAGGCAGTCAACAAAACATTTTCGCATCGTCGAATGGAGCTGCAAGTGCACAGATTCACGGAAATATTTTGTTAGTAGATGTTTGAGGGTTTTTTTTTATTATTATTTGATTTCAAATCTGATACTTGTAATTGCGAGAACGAGAGGTAAGCAATCGGATAATTGATGCACTTCCAGCGATACGGGCGACAAAGGAACTAAATGGCCAGTCAGTGGAACAGGTATTTGGTATTGTCCATCGAAAGATGTATGTAATCGTGTTACTTAACCAGTCAATTGAAGAGAGGTAACCCCTGAAGGGCTTGAGATGTGTCAATATATACTTAACCTTGGATGCACCAATGATGTAAATAACGAAATAAATGATGAAAAAGCATTTGTTACTATTGAAGGTTTTGTTTTTGTTCAATTGGGAAGATTAAAAATATGTCGGCTCAGGTAGTTTAGAGCAAAGAGTTTTGTGGTTGCTTGAGATGACTGGTAGATGACTTAGATGATACTTAGGGACAACAAGATGTTAGTAAGTTGGCTCTCCATTTTTAAAGGCTTTTACTTAACTTCGTGAAAAATTTGTTATGTCAAAATCTTGCAAGCCAAATTAAAACCTCTTTCTGTAAACTTAGAACTTTGAAATTGGACATGGCTTACTCTAAGATCCTTCCAGGATAAACCTTAAAAATAGATTGGTTAATTTATTTTTTTTTTTTACTTTTTAGTGCATTGTAGGTATACTTATAAAAGCGTTTCATTAGTTTTTTAAACTACATATGTATTATGGTATTATTTTATTACCTCTATATAGAAAATCAGTTTTAGAGGAGGAAAAAGAAGAAGCACAAGAATCACTTATTATTGACCGAAATCAGCGAGCAGTAACTGGCGCGATTGCAAGTATTGAGGCAGAATATGCTGCCACTCTTAACAAGAAGAGAAATACAACATCGACAAATCGAACGAAACGCCATAATAGGCAGCTTTAGGGACCTTATGTATATGGTATATCTACCTTTGCTCCGCTAAGAACTTTGAAAATAACATCACCTTATAGGAAGCAAGCGCAGAATTTCCATTTTTTGCTTAAGCGGCAGTTGAGTTATAAATCCTTTTGAATAAATTCTAAGGAGAGTCTAAAAAAATATCCTCATCATCCCAGTCGTTCTATATGACACAGAAGCAATTACACTGGTCGGCGTAAGTATTTTGACAAAACTAAAGTTAATTTTGCTCATAAATTGAAACTTACTTCATGTAAATGTTGGCACCAATGGAAAGGTCATTTAAATTCCGTTTGAATGATACAAAATTTTCCTTAACCCATTAAGAACCCATTTAAAAATTTTAGAATTTAGAACTTTTGTGAATGTCTATTTTTCAAAAAAAAAAAATGTTTTGATGCAAAAAGTTTCTTCAAACAATTCTAATAGTGACTGCAAAAAAAAATGTCGCTAATATTTTTTATGATTTTTTTGAAAATTGCTAAAAATGATTATTTAGCAACTTTTTCCTCCTTTTCATACAAAATTTTTTCTGAGATCATCCCATTAAAAAAATCATAAAAAATTTTAGCGAAGAGATTTTTGAAAAAATTTTTTTGCAGTCACTATTAGAATTGTTTGAAGAAACTTTTTGCAACAAAACATTTTTTTTTTGACCGATGAAAAAAGTAAAAAAAGTAGGCTTTTACAAAAGTTCTAAATTTTCAATGGGTACTTAATGGGTTAAGGAAAGTTGTGTATCATTCAAACGGAATTTAAATGACCTTTCCATTGATGCCAACATTTACATGAAGTAAGTTCAAATTATGAGTAGAATTAACTTTAGTTTTGTCAAAGTACTTATGCCGACCAGTGTACATTAGCGAAGCCGGATAAACATATCCTTATTCAATTTGATCGCAAAATTATTCTAGTGATAGGTTTGGATATGGAAATTTAACAGCGATCACTCTTCCAGCTATACAGTGACATCGACCTTTTCAGAAAAGAAAAGTTTTCGGCTCCAACCTAGAGGAAAATTAAGTAGAGGAAGACATCGCCTTAGGTGGCGTGCACAAGTGGAAGTGGAGTCACAATCGGTGCTGAGGACATGTAAAAACCATTTCTGTAGACATTTAAACGGCGAAGACGACACAAATTCCGCTGTCAGGCAGAATGAACCATTCAACCTGGTCGATGAAAGCCAAGACTTTCGTCCACCTGACCAAAATGAAGTGAGGATAGTTATATCCAGATCAAGTCTAACAAAGCTGCTGGACCTGACGGTTTAACTGGCATGCTGTTTAATGCAGCGGAAAATGACTTGGTTGAGACCAACTATCGTCTTCAAGATTTGGTTAGAGGAAAGTATGCCTGATGAATGCAGCCTCATCATTTGATCCACAAGAAAGGAGACTCTCTAAACTGCACCAACTATAGAATTATCAATCAATTTATCGACGTTCCTTTCATCGTCTAGGCCAGTTAGAAATTCTCCAACTTACAGTGATCATGGATATCTGACAAGCTGCAAAATAAATGAAGTAAATTACGAGTACTTCCAATTAACAAACAAAAATGTGTGATGAGAAAGGAATCTCGCCGATTATAGATACAACTTTGCTTCAAAGTACATATCTCACAAAATTCGAAATAGTAATTTAATAGCGCCAGATAATTAAAAAAAATCTTAACAATCGTCATGTTCATTTAGACCATATACATACACAGGGGATATATTTGTTTAGCTGAAAGATGAAACTCTGTAATTATTTCAATCGCACTTGTGGCTAATTAAAGTTTGCAAATAAATCTATTAACAAGATCATTTTACGTGCTTCGTGTCAGATTGACATCATAAATTCAAGTAGTATTTAAATCTGCTGTCATAAAGGTGTAGTTTTGGTTTTCTTTTTTGTGCTTTTCGTTTCGCATGTTTATTTAATTTACAAATATAGTATAGCAATCTAAATAATCGTTGCTTCAAGGGTTAATAATTTATCAATAGGGAAGTGGATATTATAATATGGTTGAATTTGTATAAAATTAGATTAATGACCTATTGGATATGAAAGCCAAAAAATGGTCACTAAAATCTACTTATACTGATCATGTTAATTATATACTTAACAATTGTTAATTAATTTTAACGTTCCTGTATTGATGGTTGTCATATCAACAGTGTCACATATTGGATTCCGGTTTTTTAACTCTGGGGAAGGACATGGATGGCTTATTGATAATGAACGTTTAAGACTAATATTGCTTAGATAAATTTATCTATCCTTCCTCAGCCAACTTTAGAATAGCATTGCTATTCTAAATTGCTAGCTATATTCACCAGAATCAACTTAATCCGACCATGAGGGAGGGAATTGAATATATATACATAAGTATGTTAATTTATTAGTAATAGCAGATGATTCTTTAACTTCTTCCTGTATGCGACACACACAAATATCAAATAGTACCACTAACAGATTTATGCTCATAGACATATGTTGTTGCCTATAACGAACTATAAGATCTACTGTTATAAAAACTACTGTTTCGACATTTGCAGACGATACTGCTCTACTTATTGTCCAAAAAACCGTGCAGACAGAAAAACTCCAGAGGACAGTAAAAGATATATCTGATTGGAAAAATGGCAAATAAACTTAAATGAACTGAAGTCAATCCATATCCACTTCACCAATAAAAACGTACAACACATACCTGTGAACATTAATAACAACGTTCTTTATTCGAACCCAGCTAAGTATTTAGGCATGACTCTAGACGCTAAGTTGCGCTGGAAAACAAAAAACATGCTGAACTAAATAAGGTTGTCCCATAATTCACACAAAATTTGAATTTTGCGCCATTTAATAGTACAGTGATGCCATCGAAAAAAAAGATAACAATGTGACAGCTGACCGCTCGGGGTTAGTAAAAATGAAGCACTATACGAAAGAACAACAACGATTTTGTTGAGCAATATTTTAAAAATAATGAAATTGTCAGATACAGTCCGCAATTTTTGAACTAAATATGGCCGTCATAGTGATTTAAAACCATCAACTGTGAAGAGAATAATTAGAAAATTTAAGGAGACTGGATCAATTAGTGATCTTAAACACACTGGACGTCCTGTCACAAGTCTTTCAACAGAAAACATCGAAGCAGTCCGCGAGAGTATTGGTGACAGTCGAGGAGCATCAAAAATAAGTAATTTGCCAGCAAAGCCGTGGCGGCTATTTATCTGATGTGCTATTCAATACATAATCCCAATCTGTATACCTACAGCTAGGTTCCAGAAATCGAGTGAAATCGAAATTGCAAATCGAGTGAATTCGTTTTCAGTGTTCTGCATTTCGAGCGATTCCGAAACTCCGAAATTTTTTCGAAATCACAATTTCACTTTGTCTCCATTCCGAAAATTTTGAAATCGAAATCGAATGCAGTGAAAAGTAGATCACAAAAATTCATTTCCGATTTCATTTCGAGTGAAAGTGAAATGTGGAACCTAGCAGCTACTCTATGAATCAATAAAAAAATTAAACTGGGTTATCATGTCACGATAACGAACACTATTATAACACTAAGAATGGTCGATTTTGTTGATTTGTTCGAAAATTGCGGACTGTAGCTGAGAAACCTTCATTATTTTTGAAATATTGCTCAACAATGAAAATGCGTTGTTCTTTCGTGTAGCGCTCCATTTTTACCAACCACGAACTGTCAGCTGTCACGTTGTTATCTTTTTATACCCTCCACAGGCAGGTATATTCACTTTGCCATTACATTTGTAACACCAAGAAGGATTCACCAGAGACCCTACAAAGTATACATATTCTGAATCAGGATAACATTCTGAATCTATTTAGCCATGTCCGTCTGTCTGTCTGTCCGTCTGTCTGTCTGTTGAAAACACGATAGCGTCCAAACAAATCAACCTAGGTGAATGAAATTTTGTGAGAGGACTTCTTTTTACCGTCGTCAGGTTGGTATTGAAAATGGGCTATGTCGGTCAAGTAGTTCTGGTACCTCCAATACAAAACCACTATTAGACCAATGTGTCTCTCTGTCTGTTGAAATCACGATAGCGTCCAAACGCATCGACTTAGGCGACTAAAATTTTGTCAGACGTCTTATTTTTACGGTCGCCAGAGGTTGGTATTAAAAATGGTCTAGTAGTTCTGTTATCTCCCATACAAAGCCAATATTCCACCCATGTATATCTCTGTCTGTTGAAAACACCTTAGAATCCAAACGAATATACTTAGGTTGGGGAGAGTACGATAACTACGGCGCCAAAAATTGATAACGGTATTTTGTAGAGGTGTTAAATAAAAGCACTTTTTACTGATACTTTAAATGGAAAAAAAAATACATTAAAAAACAATGGCAACACCTACAATAATAGACTATACCATTTTAGAAAGCCCGGAATCTGTTCTTTCATATTATTTTTAAATCAAGTTATTCCTTTAAATAGTTTTTGAAAAAATCAATTTCAAACTTGAAATTTAAGGACAAAAATTGCGGTGAGTAAAATAATGTTGGCGATGAAAACTAATGACGGATTTATGTAGAGGACTTAACTACAACCATTTTTTACTATGGGAGGGGGGTCTATCTCGCTCCGGTTAGGCGGGAGGGGTAATTAAAAATAAAATTAAAATAATATATTAAAAAACAATGGCAACACTTACAACAACGAACTATAGTATTTTTCAAAGCCAGGAATCCCTTCTAAATTGTCTAAAATGCAAATCAGCAAAATTTTGTGAAATTTCAGGCCAGAGACTGTATCTGAAGAATGTTGTTGACATGGGTAAACTAATATAATTTAAAGAAAGTTTGCATATACTCAGCCTTGCACCCATCCCAAAATCCAACAGTAACCCCAAGCAGGGGGGTTTGGGGGGGAGGGGGCAGCATACCCCCCCATATGCATTTCAAGGCGCAAGGGTAGCAATTTGTACTCTAAGCGGAGCGACATATAAAATTAATTTCAATTTTCTCAAAAATTAGAGGACATAAATCAATCTGGTCGTTTTCAGTGTTTGATTAAGAATTGATTTAGGCAGCAAAAACTATAAACAAATTAAGTATCTATTTTCTCAATATCTATATTGAGAAAATCAGCATACAACTTTTTTTTTAGTTTTTTTCCTTAAATTTCAAGTTTGAAAGTATTTTTTTCAAAAACTATTAACAGCTATAACTTGATTTAAAAATAATATCATAGAACAGATTCCTGGCTTTCAAAAATCCTAAAGTCCTTTATTGTAAGTGTTGCCATTGATTCTCAATTTTTTTTTTCATTTTAAGTATTATTTTTTTTTTTTAAATTGCCCCTCCCGCCTAAACGAAGCCAGATAGACCCCCCCTTCCCATAGTAAAAATATCGTTATCAATTTTTGGCGCCGTAGTTATCGTACTCGTGCCCTTAGGTTCATGCAATTTTGTGAGAAGACTTGTTTTTACCGTTGTCAGGTTGGTATTAAAAATTGTCTATGTCGGTCAAGTGGTTCTGGTACCTCCATTACAAAACCAATATTAGACACATGCGTGTACCTGATGTACAGTATACATACGGTGGAGGGTATCAAAATAGGCCGATGATAACACTTTTACTTGTTTTCCGTTGGCATCACTCTACAATTAAATGGGGCAAAATTAGAATTTTGCGTAAATTATGGGACACCCTTTATTTCGAGTATGTCTTGTCTTACGTTTATGCAAAAGAAAATTTAAGCCGAATGTCGTAATCGTATATTTCTTTCATTCATCTGTTAGGGCACAAACACGAAAATGGGCCACGAAACACAAATGAAACAGACAAGAAAAGTCAGCCTATCTATTCCCTGATGAGGAAAAATTGGACTAGAATAATATTTCTGAGTCAACAATGCCAATACATTTCTTTATAAAGAAATCATTACAAAAAAAAATATTGATTTAAATCGTGGCATCGGGCCGAATGCTGATCCAAGAAGATCTTATCGGACAAATCGGACCAAGATTCAAATATAAGATTAATAATTTATCGCGAAGATTAAGTTACCTATTTTCCCTTTCTAAAAACCAACAAACAGAACTTTAAGACCACCAATTTCCCATTCAGTAATTAATCCTATCCGCACGAAAACACAATGTTAGTACCTACAAAGCGCGATCAATGCATGATTTTGACGCTGTCAAATCTGTAAACAGTAAACAAACGAAAAAAAAAGAGATTTATTTTACCGGAACGAAATTTGTGATTTGTCCTTCTTCATATAAACAAAACCAAAAAAAAAAGAAACTCGTAATTATGTTACTGGGTGATAGACAGCATCAGCACTATGGGCACAATGTGGGCCAATGTCAACAAGCTGAACTTAGTTTTGCATAAAATAAAATTAAACAGTTTACGGAAGTGTTAACACTTACCTTTAAGGTGTTTGATATTTTTCCAGCTCTGGCAACAGCTCCACCTAATGTTGATGGGGCTATCGCTATGCAATAACTATTTGCGATAAACACTCCTAATATTGTTAACAACACTTTTAGCGCAAGCATAGTCACTTTGGGCATTTCTAAAACAATTAACTTCCTCTACGCATTCACTTGTTCTTTTATCACGCGAACTATTACTAGATTAACACAAATGACTGGAATGGTAAGACTAGATCTGTGTTGCTTATTTTCTATATGGATATCTTTTGGATAAATGTGAATGATAAAATAATTTGAAGGACAAAAAGACAAGTGTTTGGATTCAGCATGTATACACTACCGTCTGATTAATTAGTGCAGCGTTTGTGATTGCTTGGGCAATCTTTGTTTGACAAATATTATGTTGAGATAATGAAATCCGACAATGAATAAATTAAGATTTAAAAAAAATAGAAGTACCAATAGACAAAGCTGACGAAAATATTGTCAAGTGGTTAGGTAAAGCTTTTGTTAACATTTTCGTAAATGGGACCATCAGACTGTAATGTTCATATTTGGTTGGGGAGGCTAAAATATGGTGGGTGTAAACTGGTAGAAAATATGGCTCTGTCACAGATGATTTGCTTAAAATCAATAACTTTGGGCGGCTCCGCCTAGCCAACATTAATGAAGTATAGTTTTCCTTAAATCGCTTCGTTGGATGTCAATATAGTTTTAGTATTTGCTTGCTGAATAATGGAACGAATCTAAATAATCAATTAAAACCGTTTAGATAAAGGTTTAGATTTCGATTATAAGTCGGGATGGCCTTCATGGGGCTCTGTCGCTACTGCCGCTTTTTGGGATAAATGGAAATCACCTTGATTTGTATGCTTGCAAAGAATAGTTCTTACTCTTGGATGCTCGTCAGATGTGTAATTTTGTTCTTTCGAGGACATGGCTCCCTGAAATTACGCCAAAAGAAATTACGCCAACAACTTAAAGTGGAAAAAGAGCCCAAAAACCTCCATACAAATTTGTGGCATTTTTTCCTAGGAACAATCGCCCAAATATTTTGACACAAATGCCGCTAATTTTGACATTTTTTCCAAAACTCTTTCGGGCATTTTTTCCATTTAAGAAAATGGAGAAAACGCCCAAAAAAGTGTTTTGAAAAAAACACCAAAAAACGTGAAATAAGATCTCAAACGCAAAACCGTATCCAACCCCCCTGCTTGGGTTTACTGTCAGATTTCGGTCCTTATTTCCTTTTTTTTTTTTTTTTTTTTTTTTTTTGTTTTGTGGCGTAATTTCCATTTATTTTTTTGCCTTTTTTCAAAAATATGGCGTAATTTCCTGGCATTTATATTTTTTGGCGTTTTTGCCAAAAATGTTACCCCGCAATTATTTTGGTCTTTTTTCCAAAACACTTTTTGGCGTAATTTCAGGGAACCACCTGAGACCTCCCGCCGATTAGTCTACAAGACTAACAAATGAGCCATATAGCCATCTTTGAATCCTTGGATGCTTATGGCCGCTTTATATAATAAGTACTTTATTAATATATTAACATTTATTAAAGTATCACATACGAAAAATAGAAAAATTAAATAGAAATTATAATAAAAAAAAAATGTTGCGTATACGCCCCGTAAATTTTCAGTACAATTAAATAAACAGCTATAAGCCAGATGGTAAACAGATAGGCACTAATCTCTTTGTCCAATAATATAATACCACATCATGCTGTAGGCTTAGTGAAGCACCCTCGGCCAGGTTTAGAAGTTTGGCATATATGGACCGATACCGGATAGGCCGGAAACTATCCTTCACCTCCTTTGTTCCTGCATGTCTGTCTACCGTAGAAAGAAGTTAACTTAGGAGCCTTCTATTACAACGACTTAGATGATCTTACAAACAAAGACGTCAAAAGTCTCTTACGCTTTATAAGAATCTCAAAATGTATTAGAGACGAATGTTCTCCAATGATTCGTTCTTCGTGGTATCACAATGGAATAGACTTATGCTAGTCGAAGTGTGTTGGTGTTTCCTAGCTGGTAGCCACTTTCAACCTAACCTAACCCAACCTAACCTGATAGCTAATACATAATGACTTTTAGCGTTACTGATTTAAATACTTGTGTGAAAGCCTTAAACTAAATAATTTTACTCGAAATTAAATTCAATGTACCAACAAATTATGTTCGAACAAAGCCTGGTTCAACCATCTAACAAGGCATTCAAAGAATGGCGCTCAAAGCCATCGGAACAAAAGAGATGTATTTATGTAAGAATTCAAGAACAAAAATCAGCACAAATAGAAGAACAATGTGTTCACATTTGTAAATTAATTTTTTGTTGCCCAAATATTTTAGGTTGTGCTTCCACCAACCATTATCTAATCATTGGAAGAGCTTGGCTTGAGATATATCCTGTTGAACTGGGTTAAAATAATGAGCTAGTAGCAGAACCATTGACAGGAGTCTCGGGGACAACTCGATTGAGAAAAGGAGGGACTCCTCAAAGGGGAGTTCTATCTACACTCATATTGGACGGGGAGTACCGTCAACGAGGTACTATAAATGGAATATCTCAATCAACAAAATCCTTACACCATTTGTCAACAACTGTATTAAGGTAGTCACCTTCGCAGATGCTATACTCTCAATTCCTGGACATATTGATGTTGAAGAGAATGGGACAGCATATAAGCTCTGAATTCTGCATTCTATTAGCTGACATCAGACAAATGCTACCATCTTTCAACACAGCGAAGAGCTCCATTAATAGTGTCGCATCAAACTTGGCTAGGGAACAATGGAAAAGCATTTGTGTTGCGGCAGCAAGGTTGTGGACACAGGCGATTAAAAAAGGTCAAAGATCTTAAAATGTATTTGATAGAAATCAAGTCCAAATGCTCTTCATAATAAAAACTAAACACTGTATCATTCGAAATATCGAAATGAGGGAGAAGATTGGAGCCGGACCGTAAAACGGACTTTGAAAGACTTAGAAAAGTTCGACAGATTGTGTCAACGTCATTACAAATATCAAAATGAATTTTTTTTTTTCGTTTATATACCTACCCAATGATATTAAGTTAGTTTACTAAGTCTGTCAGCTGCCTCAAGCGATTTGACTAAGTTTAACTTGGCCTGGAGTAATTACTTGAGCTGATAAATTTATGTAGAAGAAATTAAAAGCAACAACTTGCGCCAACTATCAAGCGAAATAAGAACAATGTTTAACTCAGTAGAGTCGTATTGAAAACACTTGCTTCACCTGCTTCTGAACATAATTTACATTTTAAAATGCAAAATTATATTAACGGCCAATTAACAAATTTGAAAGGTGAACGCACTACCAACTGAGGACCGTGAAAAATAAAATATTGATTTGAACTACTTAATTTAAATACATTGACATCATTAAGAAAACGTTTAACCTTGCCCAGTGAGAATATGTCAGCTGGAGGTAGACAGCTGCGTGACAGCTTTTAGCATCTGTCATCATTGATGGTCAAATGCCCATTATAGATATTCGAAGTCAAGTGTAATGTTCAAAAGGTATGTCAAACTGATAGGCTTCAACAATTAATATAATAAAATAACAGACAATAGAAAAACGACTGACATTTGCCATTGCTGTTAAAATTCGAATTCGAAATAACTAAAAATGGCAAAAATTCGTTGCAAAACAGCCTACTGTGTCGACCGGCAGTCTCTCACTATTACATCAATGCATCACGAAAAGTAAACATTGACAAGAGTCAACTCGCCCTTTTGTCATCTATAATGCAAACAAAAATGCTGCAATCGCTAATTGAACATTTGAACCACTTAATCCAGATCCAAGACCTCAACAAATTATGAAAAACTATATCAAACAACTGCACTTCGAAACCACAACGCCATTATACTCGCAACGGCGAGAGCCGCAAATTGTAAATGTTCACGGAAGAAAAGAGGCAAATTTGGGCCTTTATTATATCAAATTTGTCTACCGCTTCAAATTATAAAACCTTTATAAATAGTTAATCTTAAAAATAAAAAAACAAAAATTATACATTCATCTTGAGTCAGTTCGATTTTAAACCTGTTTACATCACTTCCCCAATGTCCATAAGTGACACAACTGCTGTAACAGTGCTGTCGTACATCAACTTTTCGGTGTCCCCCCTGAGATGAAATAGAAAGTAGTAGATCATTATGTAAGTGAACTGTCGTTGCCGATTTATCTCTAATCAATACGGCAAAAAAGATTGTAGCAGTTATTGGTTTTTATGCTATGTAACCGGCGCAAATTTACTCTACTCACTCGCGGTTTTCCTTTCGATTGAATAACAAAAATGTAAACAAAAACGAAACCCTATACAAAAAGAGAATCGCTAAAAGTGGATCAATTATGACAAAGCGCTTTGTGATGACACTTGACACAATGAGATTATGATAACTCGGTGAAATTTAAATATTACCCCTCCCCATGGACTGAAACAGTGACCTCCTTGTCTTTTTACCGTCAAATTATGTAAACGAAAAGTGAAATTATTCAAAAGTAACAACAACAATATTGAAACTTGTCAAATTTAAATCAAATCTCACAGTTAAACTATTTTTTTTTTTTTTTATTTATTGGAAATCAATTACGAGTGACACTGCCTGCGGCGGACTCTACGCGAATTTCGAACTCGCGGCTGACTTTCAAAATTGCGCTGCGCGAGAGTACCTACTTGGCAAGTCGTTTGCGTTTGGAAGTTATCGATTGACTGAAGAAGTAATTTGCAGCTCTCTGGCTATGTTCATGACATGATGGTTTTGAATTCACCGGTCATTCCCACCACTATATCCATGAATATTTGAGCGTAGAAGAGTACTTTTCTGCAAACGAAGCTGCTGCTGCGCTTGCGCTTGTATTGAACGCAATTCTGCTCTCTTTAACGCACGAAAAAGTTTTGGATCAAGGATTTGCTTATTCTGCCCGTTAGCACATGGACGCAGTTTAGATATTTCGCATTTGGCTAATAAGTAAAAACTTTAAGAAGCTTTTCCATTGTAGCGCGCCTCTTGGTATAGGTGATTGGTGCTGCTTCAAGTCAAAGTCATTACCATGACTCAATACGAACTGGTATTTCATTACCTTAGGTAGGTTTTGAAGCTAGTTGTCTTTTTTTATCTTCGCATTTGTTGAGTACGAGTATTTGGTAAGCGATGACCTTTGGTGCGGAATTGGATGTGGCATTTGTTTTGTTAAGATTGTCTTTAACCTGTGTCCGTTTAATGTAAGCGATTGAAATGCCGTTTATTACATTTTCAGTTGTAATAATGTAATTTTTTCAAGTGCAAGTGTTGTGTAGTTGTTTGGATGGAAGCTATTTAAAATCACTTGGATTTTAAGCAGTTAGTTACTTTAAGGGTCACGAAATGAGAGCATTGACACTTTTTTGGCGTTTATGGCGTTATCGATTGGACAAAATACAGCAAATTTTTCCTGCCCCAGATCACTTTTGAATATTTTTTTTAAATTTAAACCACCATCCGATCCTAAGGGCAAGCTTAGACCACCTTGGTGGAATCTCTACGCAAAAATTCAAGCAACTCTTCAATCTGGCCAAGCGATCTCGTGAAGCCACTGACTGGATCTCGTACAAAGACGTCCTCAAATCTTACAAAACCAAAATTAGGAAAGCGCAACGAAATTCTTGGAGACTCTTCTATGGAAAGATAAAAGAGATCTCTGCAGCCTCTAAGCTCAGAAAGATCCTCGCAGCGACTCCTAGGATATCGAGTTATCTTAAGAGAGCTGACTGCTCGTGGACTACCTCTAGTTAAGAATCTCTAGATCTTCTACGAATTCGGCTAGGTCTATATTAAGCAGCTCCTCACGTCTTGTTACTAAGAACAAAATTCTCTGGGCTATAAGCGGCTTTAAGCCATTCAAGTCTCCTATACCTGATGGTATAATACCGGCCGAACATCAACAGAATGTGGAACTAATCCTTCCATGGATTGCGTAGCTGTAATATTCAAAAGTTGCATGAATTTGTGTCACATTTCCAAATCATTGACGAAAGTAAATGTGGTTTTCATACCCAATGCTGGCAAAAGCTTTGACATCATTTCTACTGAAAACTCTAGATAAATTGATAGACTCCCATATACACTGCAGTGTTAATACTCATCTTCTGTCAGCCTCTCAACATGCGTAATGTAAAGGTAAATCGTTGAAACGGCACTTCACTCACTTGTATCGACTTCATACTCAGATATCTTTAGGCTGCAAAGAATACAGATTGGTAGCTTTCCTGGATATTGAGGGAGCGTTTAACAACACATACACAGCGTTTAACAAAGAATACACATTGGTAGCTTTCCTGGATATTGAGGGAGCGTTTAACAACGTCGAACCAAAGCCAATTATTGTCACATTGGTAGCTTTCCTGGATATTGAGGGAGCGTTTAACAACGTCGAACCAATGCCAATTATTGTCACACTGACGAGCCTTGGAATTGATGTTGCTCACCAACAGGTTCATTAATTCAAGGCTCGTCAGTAGGGGAACGCCTCAAGGAAGTGTGATCTCACCTCTTCTTTGGAACCTAGTGGTAAGTGAACTACTTCTAATACTGGAAGGGGATAGGTGCAAATTGCCTATGCAGACGACGTTTCTATCGCGGTCTCAGGAAAACACCTCAATACGCTTAGAGGCTCTAAGCTCTCAACCCCCATAAAACTGAACTGGTTCTCTTAACAAGGAAGTACAAAATTTCCATCCCCATTGCCGCTTTTCTCTTAACGAGATGGCGGAACAATTCAAAATGCACCTTATATGGGTGCCGGGCCACAGGGACATTCCAGGTAATTGCAAGGCCACGAACTCGCAAGGCATGGCACAACTTTGTGGTGGTCAAACTGCACCACGTGCTCCATCACGAAACAGATCTAGCCCATGCTGGATCTCAAGCGCTCCAACAATATTGAAACACTAAAAAGATCCAATATAAGCACACTAGTAGGTGTCATCACGGGACACTGCATTATTGGGAGACATGCTCTTAGCCTAGGCCTCCCTTCCAACGATTTCTGTAGAAGCTGCATGGACGAGGAGGAGCAAGAGACAAATCTTCACCTCCTATGCACGTGCCCAGCCCTCTCAGCTCGTAGAAAACTATATCTCGGAAAATACTTCTTCGACAATCTCGGCGAACTCGCATAAGTTGCCGGGAACGCTTCATTCTCAGCTCCTGTTCAACGGCTGGTTGTGAGATCATTATATCCTGTGGTATTACAATGGGCCTCCTCTGGCCTAAGTGAGGTTGCACTTTTTGCGGCCTGTTACCCTAACCTTACCTAACCACCTTCCGAATCTCTCTAACGGACATATTGATGAACGCCGTAAAGAATTTGGCGGGCGGCGGTGTGGGAGATTGTGTTTCGCAGTCCATTGATGCCGTCATCTTACTCGCTTATGATTGTGTTCCTGTGTTGGATGTATGAGAAATAACGAAAACGAGTTTATTTACTCACATTGGCAGCACTTTAGGTCAGTCGATATATTGATACTTACGATCGGGATTATGTGACCGCACTCAAGTTGAATTTCACTGGTTTGCCAAGTAGGGGCTCTACTTCAGACCACCTTTTCTCCTGGTCCAGTCATACGTACTTATACACAAATGTCAGGCTAAGCTAAGTTATAAACAGACAGCCGATTGTGGTCTACATCATGAAGAGGAAGAAGTACCGGTGATTTGCATATTCCATGTAATTGTTTTTTGGAAATTATTGCAAGACATACAATTATTTGTGCAGATTTGTAATATTAAACAATAAAAATAATAATCCGGCAATTTTCTATAATTTTAACCATTTGCGTACACTAACTTCGCCTGAAACTTGGATTGTTAGAGGTGAGCATTTGTGTAAACCAGTTCTTCGGAGTGGCACATTAGCGGCTTTTCAATTCCATTGAATTATTATGTTAAATAAATAATAATTGAGGCAATGGACACCTCCACCGCACGAAGACTTAGTAGCTATTCAACGCCGTAGGAAAGAAATACTTATGTAAATGGTGTTTTTTTTTAGAGATACAGAACCTTAAAGTGAAATAGAACACATGAAAATCGTGGCATTGATTAGGTATTGATTTTATTAGAAAGACAATTTAAGGCCATTACTGCTAGTCCCTGACCTTTACTCGATTACAGCTTTCCGAACACCTTAGCAAAAACGTTGCCTTATAATTGCCACAATTATATCCGCTTTCTGGAAAACGAACACAATCACACCCGTTTTCAAATCACGATGTGTTTCGACGTATTCCCAGACCAATGATGCGAGAAATTAATTGGATTTACTCTTGACCACCTACCTTCAACAATTCTGGATTTACCAATGATTGAATTGCAGAAGTCGCTTCTCTATACCGTGGGAATATTTGCCGTATACTGCTTAAATAATGAATCTATCATTCTCATTGCCCCTATTCTGGATGGAGCAACTCTGAAAAGTGTCGCTCAATATTTGCAGGATGTCCTTCTCAAGTCTCAACGGAAAGAAGTGCACTATCTTTTTACTTGACTTATTTCACTTTATTGCTTCCAGACGTCGGATGGTCTGGCTGATGGGTTTCTATTAAGAATGACATCTTTATTATTGATTCATATATCACAGCCCCATGCCATTTCTTTATATTTGGAAACAGAAAATTATCGCAAAAATCTAGAACAAGTTACAGAGCATGAGAACTCTGATGAAACACTAGTCCCAATTGTTTTGACTGTTGCCCTCGAACATGCCCACGCACTCGTTCGAAGTTGTCAGTGACTTTAATAGCTGCCGATTCTTTCGATTATGGACTCGATCTAACCATCTCATCCTGGGTCTACCTACCTGGGACGCCTGCCTGATGGTACGGATTCCACAGCACGCATTTTTGGGGACATGCGTTTAACATAAATAAACCACCAAAGCATGGACTGCTCCGACCAGGGAAATAGCTGCTCAACATTGCGTTCCCCACATATCTGGTGTTTCTAATACGATCTCTACGGGTCACACCAGCAATATACAACACTTGTATCCGCGATTTTGTTCTTTCGGTCTTTTTATTGCATGAGAAAATCGGATTTGTAACCAAAGATACATAGGTAGAGTTAGCAGCGATTTTTTAAAATGGGACCACATTTGGCAAGTTTTTATCACTGAAAACGTAATTGTGCAAAAAACTAGACAAACTTGCCAAAGCCTAGTTATTTGAAATAATTGTTTTTGTCTTTTTCTTTTTCCTGGACATTTGGTCATTGTCACAAAGCTCAACCTTCACTCATGAAACTGTAAATGATGTCACTTCCTCATGACCTTGTACCTGTACGATAGGTATGCAAAGTATGATAAATTGTAATTAGTCATGAAATGAAACTCGTCGACGCAACCCCGAAATTGCTTCTTTTACTTTGTTTAAATATGTTGGGCCCAATTAGTGTTATGAAGTAACAACTGCCATTGAAGTGCACACAATTTTAATATAGAAAAATATATATACGCATTACAGCACATTTATTGACAAATAAAAGAAGACCGGCATGTCTACATAACGAATAAAATATAATACATCAGAGAAGCAGTAATCAGTGTTTTCAAATAAATATTGGGAGTGTTTTATTGAACATCTATTTCAGCAAAGTAAAGTAAAGTAGAAACTTCAGCAGTGCCTTTCTGGCAGAAGTGAAATTTCGTCCTCGAATAATTCAACGCATCCTTAAAGAACTAGATTGCAATAAGCATAATGGCAACTGGACCCGACGGAATTTCGGCTATAGTACTCAAGAGATGTGCACCAGAACTTGTACCTCTACTATGTAAGCTGTTTAGGATGTCGTACTCCCAGAAGACGTTTCCTTGCTGGAAGACCGCTTGCATTCAACCTATTCCAAAGAAAGGGAAGAAATGTCTGCCACAAAACTATCGTCCAATAGCGTTACTTTCAATGCTCTCAAAAGTAATGGAAAAGGCAATAAATATCGAAATAATCAAATATCTAGAAGGCCACCGAATAATAAGCGACAGGCAATACGGATTTTGGAGCCGTCGTTCCCCTGGAGACCTGTTGAGCTACGAAACGTACTTATGGACGCTAGCAATTGAATAACACGGCGAATCCAGAGCCGTAGCCTTGGACATATCAAAGGCATTGGCCTAGTCTGGCATAGAGCCCTATTAGGCAATTTAGCGTCTTATGGATTACCACAACAACTCTGCGGATGGATGCAAAATTTTCTTCTGGGAAGATCGATCCAAATTGTTGTAGATGGTGTATTATCCAATTCGTGTCAATTCAACTTTTTCTGTCGGCTAGAATCGTCAATGGCTCGAAAATATTGTTATTTGTTTGTTTTTCATTTTGTTATTTAGTATAAAATGTCGCAATGAGATTTTGAAATTTCATCTGCCTATTTATTCAAAAGCAGCACCGGCGAGGATAGCGACATTGACTATAGTTTGACGTCACCACAAAAGCGCCGTGCGTGTGGGCAAAAATTGGTTGATGCGTCGTGAGAAGAAATATTTTTGTGCAAAATTGCTGCGTGAATTTGCTAAAAGGAGTCAAAGGAATTTCTTTAAACAAGAAGGGACCCGACGATGTCGCGTCGTCAACCCCATCTACATTCAGCTCAACCAAAATCGAAGCTAACTTCATTTGGATTTTGGGAATCAAACATCAGGAAACAATTTTTTTGTTTTTTTTTTTTTTTTTTGGCGGCAGCCAAACGAACAATTAACATTCAAAAATGCACGAATAATCATAATCTTTTTTGAATTATGCACTGGAGCAACCACGACGCAATTTTCTGGTAGATAATGCAATTTCAACTTTTGATTCAGCAAAACACACACAATCTATCTATACTCTATACTATTATATAAAGACGTAACTGATAAAATTATGTTCGCAGTGTTCTCAGAAACTACTGAACGGATTTTGATGAAACCTTCACTAAAATATTCTTTAAACAACTCTGCGTGCAGTAGGCTATATATAATTGCGTTTTAATCCTTTAATTATGCAGAAAAAAACAAATTTCCTTTTGTACGCTATACATATGCCATTCCATTCCATTTATTTTGACTTTGCTTCATTCAACTTGCCATAATATTCATAAATCTCAATCAATACAAAAAAGCGTTTAACTGTTTTTTAGGCAATTCTTCCCCGAGTATTTTTAGCTATCATTCATCTTTCTACTCCATCCAGAAGCTGAGAAACAATAAATTAAACATCAGATCTCAGTTGATCAAATGCGAAATCAATGCTAAAGCAATAATTTTCTGTTGTTGCTCTGCTTTGGGGTGGTGGGCGTAAATCGCAAGCATGATCATGATTTGATATGGCTTATGTGCGAAGTGCGAGTAGGCTGTGCGGTGCATAGCGCTTGGTAGAAAGAATGAGAGGTACCTACATTGCGTTCGTTATTCATGCCATATTTTCTTGTTGAAACTTTCAAGGCAATATACGACTATTTATATGTTTTCTGAAAAACAGAAGTTATCCAAACGCGTGATATTTTTTTCGGGTAAGTCTTTACATTATGACAATCATCGAAATTCTGTCTGTTTAGTGGACTTAATTCTTCTTTTTTCAACAGTAAAGTGCACAAAGTCTTAATAAATCGTTTTTTTTTATATACAACCAACAAACGTATACACTTTCCTGATATTTAATAAATGTTTCATCTTCTGATGTTATATTATAAGCAAGTAGGTACGTAAAAACGTGTCATATTTTATTTTATTTATTGTAATATAGATTGGGGTAGTAATTCGGGTAAATGTTTTCTCCCACGGGCAACTATATGTGGCAATATCGCGCGTGGGTTCAAGATCTAATCAATACCTTCTTCTTCCGGATAATAACAAGACTCTAACGGCCAGTTTCAAGACTAGCTGATAAAGTCTCGGATAGACTATCCGGAACTTATATGTGAGCTAAACTTCAACTTTTGGTTTCAAATGTTTTGGATAGTGATATCTGACATATATAGTCTCGGATAGAGTATCAGCCGGTTCAAGCGGCTGTTAAATCCTTTATCCGGAATATAAACAAAATATTTATTTGAAGTGTCTGGAAAAATTATAGTTTCAGAGCATTTTTTCATTCACAAGCGTAGACAGCAGTCACAGGTGTCCTAACATGGATTTGTTTGTGAAGAATTTATATAAAATTTAATATAATAATATTACGATCATATTACACGACCCCGTAGTATTTCGCCCACGGCCAAATTATTTTGAAATACTCGACAATGAAGATTTCAGAATTCGATTCCGACTTACCAGAACGGCCGAAAACGCGACTGTGAAAGGAAAATGTTATTCACTTTTCTCATAAACCTGCCTACCACGAAGGGGCCGGCCGGTCACCTTGCCATTGCGTCCTTTTCTGGACGTTGTTGGTGTGGAGGCTTAAGTTGTAGTGATTCAACAGCCTATGCTGTCGGCGGCTTTAGTCGCCAGTATAGGGTCACCCATGACAGACAGGCTGTTTTAATGAAAAACGAACTGAGAACTTCCCAAAAACTCTTAAACTCCTGGAGAGCTTATCTACTTCCCCCCTCTTCACCCACACGTGCCGATAGTCAGACTGGTTGGGGGCCCTGAGTAAAAAATATCTCAGCCAAACGAAGCATCCGGATACCTCCACCAGCTTCTGTTAGAATTCTTTTTGAATTTTTGCTGGCTCAATTTTTTCTTTCGTTAATTTGACAAAGGTCTTTTTATACCCGGTACCACACTGTGGTGAGGGTATATTCACTTTGTCATTCCATTTGTAACGCCCATAAGGAGGCGTTGTAGGTATGACTAACTATATATATTATTGATCAGCATCACTTTCTTAGTCGATCTAGCGATGTCCGTCTGTCTGTCCGTCTGTCCGCACGATTACGGCCGTAATTTAAGAGCTATCGACTTGAAATTTGGTACGTAAGCTTTTATCCACCAAACTGAGGCCAAGTTCGAAGATGAGCAAGATCGGATGAAAACTACTACTACCTCCCATACAAAAATATCAGATTTATATAGCTTTTTATGTTAAAAATTAAATTTAAATAGCTACAGTAAAGATAGCAAGTTTAAACTTTGCACATATTTTTTTTAAAATATTTAAAAATTTTTGACAAAAAATGAGCTTGGTCGAATAAAAAGTACCCATACCTCCCATACAAATATATAATTTTTTAATACTAAAATATTTTTTTTATTTTACAATAATATAGTACCGGGTATTTGAGCTTCGGCATAGTCGAAGATAATTGTCTTACTGGTTTCTTTTGGCTTTCCTAAAACAACAAAAAATATTGGAAAACACGAAACAAACAAAGACAAAACAAATGACATGGTGTATCGAAACAAACTTAGTGGCTGATAAATTTTTCCACAAGTTAGTTTATCAGAGACTTTGACGATGAAACAAAAAAAATATCAGCAGATTTTATCTGGTGGAACCTTTGAAACGGACCAAATATAAGTTTATTTGTTTGCTAAAAGCGAGCGACGCAAGGCGAGCACGGGTCAGCTAGTTAGGTATATATGGAATTTGGACGGACCCTATCGCTCGCTGGGTTCTTCAAGAAAATTTCCACCGATCATCGAAAATCTAAGAAAAAAGAAAATATATTTTTTAATAACTCTATACAACAAGGATCCTGATCGTCAGTGCTGTTTTAAAATTGAAAGAACAATAATTCGGGCGAACAACAACAGGTTTTTTCCCTGTTATTTCGAAGACACAAACAAATTCTATGGTAAAGCCGAAGCGGACGGCCGTTGACGCCCTCACTTTATCAACGCAAATATCAAATGAAAACTTGAATCGAAAGCGGAATGGTGCGGAAAAGAACTTTCATAGTTCATAGTTCATACCTACGAGAGAATTATTTCTGGACGGTGCATTTTCTGTGCCATCTACCCTTACCCTTTATACTCATTCAAAATCGACCTGTTTCCCTGGATTCGACGTTCATGGTAAAAGCGTTTATGGCCATGGTCTTAATCTTGACTACAGAGGTACTATATAATATGGACTGAGTGCAACAAAATGACAACCATCTTGGATTTCTTTGATTCAATTTGCCGGTTAAAATTCAAATTGTTGCGCCATTGTTTACAATAGATGTCATTCCAAAAAGGTGAAAGTTTCCAATTTATTCCGGTTGGAACCAAAGCCGACTTCAAGATTTCAGTCCATAATATATAATATGTCAATGCTGTCATCAATTTGAGAGCAAATTAAAGAAATACACTTCTTAATGGACCAAGTGTATTGAAGCATGAATGGCTAAGCATAAGGTGTTTTTATCCCACACATTCTGATAAAACCTACCGATATGCAGCTCAATTTCAAGCAATTGCAACGTTTAAAAAGCTGCTAAAGTACTATGCAGCTTTAGACCTTTCTTCCAGATTCAACACTTTTTTTTTGCAATTTTTATAAAATTAACTAGCTGACCCGGCAAACGTTGTTCTGCCTAAAATAGTTATTTTGAATATTTCAATATCTAGTTTGATATTTTTTGTTCAATTATTATTTTTTTAATAGAAAATGAAGGCGGATAGCTTCACTGGTTCAGCGGCCATTCTGAGAACGCCGGCTACTGTTACCATTGTCTCTTCTTGGCATCGTAACAAATATCGAACTGTAAATGATCATTTCACGCACATAAATTTTTCACTATCAATAATTTACCTTCGAAATAGCCAGTAAAGAAAGTTAACGAACGAAAAAGATACAATTGAAATTTGGAAATCAAATTGAGAAACAAAACAAATCGATTACTTTTAGGTTTTTTTTTCCTAAACCTTCGGGTAGCAATTACGAACAAACCCGCAGAAGAAAGTGTACAATTCGGTCGCGCCATGTCCCTTTGTCCAATTTTGGCCAATGACCACTCCTGTGCCAATACCTTTGATTGTCTGCAAATTCCAACTGAATTGATTCGGTGGTTTTCGAGATATAATATTTTGAATGTTTTTTTTGTATGGGCGGTGCCACGCCCTTTGTCCAATGTTGACAAATCTCCAGAGGAGCACTCCTGGGCCAATACCTAAGATTATCTGTAAATTTGAGTTCAATCGATTCGGCAGTTTTCGAGATACCTATAAGATTTTGAATGTTTTTTTTTGTATGGGCGGTGCCACGCCCTTTGTCCAATGTTGACAAATCTCCAGAGGAGCACTCCTGGGCCAATACCTAAGATTATCTGTAAATTTGAGTTCAATCGATTCGGCAGTTTTCGAGATACCTATAAGATTTTGAATGTTTTTTTTTTGTATGGGAGGTGCCACGCCCTTTGTCCAATTTTGACAAATCTCCAGAGGAGCACTCCTTGGCCAATACCTAAGATTATCTGTAAATTTGAGTTCAATCGATTCGGCAGTTTTCGAGATACCTATAAGATTTTGAATGTTTTTTTTTGTATGGGAGGTGCCACGCCCTTTGTCCAATTTTGACAAATCTCCAGAGGAGCACTCCTTGGCCAATACCTAAGATTATCTGTAAATTTGAGTTCAATCGATTTGGCAGTTTTCGAGATATAATATTTTGAATGTTTTTTTTTGTATGGGCGGTGCCACGCCCTTTGTCCAATTTTGACAAATCTTCAGAGGAGCACTCCTGGGCCAATACCAAGGATTGTCTGTAAGTTTCAACTCAATCGATTCGGTGGTTTTCGAGATATAAGATTTTTAATGTTTTTTTTGTATGGGCGGTGCCACGCCCTTTGTCCAATTTTGACCAATCATCAGAGGAGCACTCCTGGGCCAATACCAAGGATTGTCTGTAAGTTTCAACTCAATTGATTCGGTGGTTTTCGAGATATACGATTTTTAATTTTTTTTTTGTATGGGCGGTGCCACGCCCTTTGTCCAATTTTGACAAATCTCCAGAGGAGCACTCCTGGGCCAATACCTAAGATTATCTGTAAATTTGAGTTCAATCGATTTGGCAGTTGTTTTCGAGATATAATATTTTGAATGTTTTTTTTTGTATGGGCGGTGCCACGCCCTTTGTCCAATTTTGACAAATCTTCAGAGGAACACTCCTGGGCCAATACCAATGATTGTCTGTAAGTTTCAACTCAATCGATTCGGTGGTTTTCGAGATATACGATTTTTAATGTTTTTTTTGTATGGGCGGTGCCACGCCCTTTGTCCAATTTTGACCAATCATCAGAGGAGCACTCCTGGGCCAATACCAAGGATTGTCTGTAAGTTTCAACTCAATTGATTCGGTGGTTTTCGAGATATACGATTTTTAATGTTTTTTTTGTATGGGCGGTGCCACGCCCTTTGTCCAATTTTGACAAATCTCCAGAGGAGCACTCCTGGGCCAATACCTAAGATTATCTGTAAAATTGAGTTCAATCGATTCGGCAGTTTTCGAGATATAAGATTTTGAATGTTTTTTTTGTATGGGAGGTGCCACGCCCCTTTGTTCAATTTTGACCAATCTCCAGAGGAGCACTCCTGGGCCAATACCTAAGATTATCTGTTTTGTTTATCTGTTTTATCTGATTATCTAAGATTATTTGAGTTCAATCGATTCAGAGGTTTTCGAGATATAAGATTTTGAATGTTTTTTTGTATGGAAGGTGCCACGCCCCTTTGTTCAATTTTGACCAATCTCCTTCAGTGCACTCCTGGGCTAATACCTAAGATTATCTGTAAATATGGGCGCAATAGAGTCGGTGGTTTTCAAGTTATACGTATCCGAACACATTTTAGAACTCATTTTTATATATATAGATAAAAATAGTAAATTCACTTTCAAATTAACCTTTTATTTTTTTATGTTTCACAACTTAATTTTTGTGCATTTGACTGACTAAATCACATGTCCGTTGTAGTGGATGTACAATTTATCCCAAAACGATAGCCGCTCTGATTCGGGATTTGATCCCATCTGCAGTGTTGATGATATATCTAAATATTGGAGATCTACTAGCGCGTTAGCTTTGTCGATAGGTTTCCATGTTGATAGTAACACAGAATTCGAGTTGGGCGGAGTTGGGTTGCTGGCAAAGAGAACAGAATGTTTTAAATTTTGGCAACAATAGGTACACTAAACTTAGCTTTAAAACCCTCAATTTAGTTGAAACAGCTGTTTGGCGGTCATTAGTATTAATTTAGGCAAGGAAAGTCAGCCGATTGGCTTGACAATTTGTTGGTTTCTTTTTAAATCATATATAATAGAGAACACTAATAGAGAACACCGAACATTCTCTCTAAAAATTGATCACCACACGAATTCTGTGGCGCAAGCTCGCGACGGCTCCTCTAGATCGACTGACGATCCGAGCTCTCACAGATTTCCACTCAGTCAATATTCTTGTGAGCGAGAGTGAGTTGCACTCACCACTCCACATGCAAATGCAACCATTCATGCAATTAGTCATAATATCATCTAGACATAAAGAGAGGCGTAAAACACAGTCGGGTGCTGCAGAATTATATTATGTGCTCTAACACGGCCATCCTGCAGAATTCATCGCTCTCGATGAAGCAAAACACTCCTTCTCCCTTTCCTTCCTTGGAAATTCAAGGAACAACACCGGGATCAAAAACAAAAACCAATTCGATCCAATACAATCACAAAGTAAAAACAATAATAAAAAAATTACTTTGCGACAACTTCCTCTGCAACCAACCTACAGCTTTAGACATGTCCGTAGACAATCCCGCTTTCATCTGACACCGCAAATTTTCTGAGCAACAGCAACACTCCTGTAATAATTCCAAATTCCCAACTACAACGGAACCAGTTCAGAGCCAACAGCAAGCCTGACTAAGAACAAACAAATTTCTCTCTTTAGACAGGTCCATATAGCACAGAGGCAATCTTAAGCTTGTCTATGACCAAACAGATTTCTAACAGGTTCATAGCTCAGAGGCAATCTTAAGCTTGTCTATGACCAATCAAATTTCTAACAGGTTCATAGCTCAGAGGCAGTCTTAAGCTCGTCTATAACCAAAGAAATTCCTAAACTAGAACAGGTCCATAGCTCAGAGGCAATCTTAAGCTTGTCTATAACCAAAGAAATTCCTAAACTAAAACAGGTCCATAGCTCAGAGGCAATCTTAAGCTTGTCTATAACCAAACAAATTTCTAAACTAAAACAGGTCCGTAGCTCAGAGGCAATCTTAAGCTTGTCTATGACCAAACAAATTTCTAACAGGTTCATAGCTCAGAGGCAATCTTAAGCTTGTCTATGACCAATCAAATTTCTAACAGGTTCATAGCTCAGAGGCAGTCTTAAGCTCGTCTATAACCAAAGAAATTCCTAAACTAGAACAGGTCCATAGCTCAGAGGCAATCTTAAGCTTGTCTATGACCAAACAGATTTCTAACAGGTTCATAGCTCAGAGGCAATCTTAAGCTTGTCTATGACCAAACAAATTTCTAACAGGTTCATAGCTCAGAGGCAATCTTAAGCTTGTCTATGACCAAACAAATTTCTAACAGGTTCATAGCTCAGAGGCAATCTTAAGCCTGTCTATAACCAAAGAAATTTCTAAACCAGAACAGGTCTATAGCTCAGAGGCAATCTTAAGCTTGTCTATGACCAAACAAATTTCTAACATGGATTCCGCAAACTCCGCAGCACCACGTCAGCCCTAAATACAATCACCAGTCAAATCAGCAATGGGTTAAACCAACCAAGGCCTTGTCACAGGAACATAGCAGTGGCTCTAGACTTGTCCAAAACCTTTGACACAGTGAGACATGCTTTTCTTCCCTATCCTTGAGTCAACCCTGCCAAATTCCATCAAGCGCTGGCCACAAACTACCTAAGCGGCAGTCAGCTATACCTAGAATTTCGGAATTCCAACTCAAAACACAGAAAAACCAAACCCTCAAAGCCCCAAGGCGGAGTATTGTTCCCTGCTCTCTTCAATTACTACATCGCAAAGCTACCATCACCTCCGGAAGGTATACACTTAATCTCTTATGCAGACCTTTGCACAATCCTAGAATCAGGCACTAACATACAAGACCTTTGCACATCCATTAACACATACCTAGGAATAGAAGAAGCATTCGTCAACGATCGCAGTCTAAAACTCTCGTCATAAAAATCCAATGCAACCCTGTTCACATCATGAGCGAAAGGAGTAGGTAAGACTCGAACTCGAGATATCAATAGCAGGGAGACGCATACCCACCATCGCGCTCCCCAAACTCCTGGGAGTCACTTTTGACAATATGTTCAGCCTCTCGACATCAACATCATCAAGTCACCTGTCGGGAGTTCATGGGGAAAAGACAAAGAAACGCTCCTCACCACGTACAAAGCGATCGGTCAATTCATGCTCAAACGCTGATTCCACTGCACCCCGCAATCAAGCGACACCAACTGGAAGCACGCTCAAACAAGCCACAACACAAGCACGCGAACCATCACAGAATGCTATCCTCATGGCATACGGAGACCATTTACACACTAAAACAATGATGCTCCAGAAAAAACACGTAACAACATGATTTCACAACAACCTCCACTAGCCTGTCATCCACCAGAACACTCCAACCACAATCTCATCTCTGTCCCCAAGCCACCTCGCAATACACGAAGATGCATCACAGACCTCCAAGAAAGATATCAACCACCACAAACAACAACCCAACTTCAACACAGAAGGCATAAAGCACATCCATCAGATCTCCGCAGCTAATGCGATCGCTAGCTATAAAGCAAATGTAGTGCTCGGCGGCAGACCGCCACCAACTGCCACCGAAGAGAAACCTCCACGCCCAACTCTAGCCCAACTCCACTTGGGCTGGTGCCACATGCACATACTAAATAGCTACACATTTAACCCAGATCACAACACCGAGAACAGATGCCCCGATTGCAACGAAGGCCCACACGACGCACAACACACTTTCAACTAGCCGGCGAATGCAACTACACTAACCCCAGAAATGCCACGGACCCACACAACCGAAGCGGCGCTCCCTCTCGGACTCCGAAACATAGACGAATCATGAAAATGCTGGACCGCCTTCACTCAGCGTCATCTTTCATCCGAGGCAGCATCCTGTCACAAAATACCTTCCCAACACAAAACTTACCCCAAAAATCCACCAGGAAATCTCACCGTTTCAGGATCTAGCATCCTAGTACCCATCCTATCCAGACGCACATCCAATTTTCCTCCCCTTCTTTTTTTTGGGAGCCACAGGGACAGGGAACACAGTGGAAAAAAAATAAATGTGTGGCAAAATAAGACACATACACGCACTTCACAAACACGAAGGAAAAAAAAATGCATGGCACAGCAAGCCACAGACGCACTTGCAGTGCGCAAAGCTCAACCCGCTCGAGACACACATCGATGCTCCTGAATACCGGAAACAGATTGATCCGCGCAAATACCAACTCACACGCGAACGTCCGGACTGGATTCGAACCGATTTACCGATGTACCATGTGTACCACACAAACAGAAACACAAATTACATTTAATTTCTACACTTTTGAAATTTCTGTGACACATTTTTTTTTTTTTTTAGCTTTCTCGTTTTTCTTCTTTTTTTTTCAACAATATTAATTTTTTCAAATAGCACACGGGCTATCCCACTTCTGATAATAGAGAACACTAATAGAGAACACCGAACATTCTCTCTAAAAATTGATCACCACACGAATTCTGTGGCGCAAGCTCGCGACGGCTCCTCTAGATCGACTGACGATCCGAGCTCTCACAGATTTCCACTCAGTCAATATTCTTGTGAGCGAGAGTGAGTTGCACTCACCACTCCACATGCAAATGCAACCATTCATGCAATTAGTCATAATATCATCTAGACATAAAGAGAGGCGTAAAACACAGTCGGGTGCTGCAGAATTATATTATGTGCTCTAACATATATGTAATTTTGACACTGAGAGCTCTTATGCGTTAAGAGTTTGAATGGTTATTTGGATAAGAGGTTTCCTGACCATGTGGCCAATTCAATTTTTATCAAACTTCACAGAAACGCCTTTGGGCGAATAATAAAGATTGTCTAAAAACTTGTGACGATGGAATGGCGGTGATGTGGTATGAAAATGATTTAACGCGCACTGTTTGCCACAACGTATAGTGCTTAGGGATACCTCCTACCAGTGCGCGTCTTGACTAAGGTCTGATGGACATTGATGAATCTTCTCTACGGCTAATGGCCAGTATCAGCCAGTAGGTATACTTACCCATATTTAGCAAAATTAGTCCACATTTTGACCATGCGGTTCTTTACCAGATTCGCTACGGACAATGGGTCCAGCGTGAAATTGAAAACTCCATTTTTGAACAGGTATCCCAACTCATCAGCATGACAAACTCCTGGCCGCGATATGCCCACTATTTGCTTGAATAGATTCAGTTCACCGTCGAAGGCGAATCTATAAAAGTATACTGGAGCTGTTCCGAATGTTGCATGACTCCTGGCTGATTTCACAATTCCTTGAAGAAACATCAAATCTGTAAGTAACTACAAAACACAATCATTATTAGTCAGCCTTCCAATAAATTGATTGACACTTCCTACATATATCATCTGATCAACAGACTCTGGTCCGACAGGTAATGAGCCCAGATAAAACTCCCTTATCTGATCGGAGACCAGAAAAGCCTCTTCGGAGCTTGAAACATTCAAATCTGACGGTACTAATCGCACAAAGTCTCGATCGATTATTTCCAGGAGATTTGGATCTTGCATTAGTACTAAAAATTAAAAATTATAATTTGCAACTTTAACATTTGAATGGCAGCTTACTTCCTACGAAAGGCATGGCTTCATGGGTGTTATATCCAACGATGTAGGGAACATTATTGAATCGTCCTTTGTGATAGAGTACTTCGGGATGTTCCGTAATTAAAGGATCCTCCAGAAATGTGTCATTATCTTCAGAATTATCGTTCCAAAAGCCTTCAATAGTCGGCAAAAATGGCAGCCATAGTTTATTTAGAAAATCATTCTCGTTTAGGGTGAGTGGAGCAGCCTCAATAAGTTTCAAAGCGGGCATCTGTCTTAAATAGGCTATAATGTTACTAGCGCTATCACCGCCTGTGTAACCGAGTAACTCAGCGAGTCGTAATGCCCTTCCAGAAGCATTGTAAGCCATTGACCAAGGAGTCTGCGCAGTTCCACTTTCAGATATGGCTCGATTAAAGAGTCCACTCGCTAGTGGTGATAGCAATAAATAGTGTACGGATGCGGCACCTGCCGACTCGCCAAACACTGTTACTGAATTGGAATCGCCACCAAATGCCTCGATATTATCACGAACCCATTTCAATGCCAACACTTGATCCTAGAGTAAGAAGTGTTTATCAGACCTATTCAGTTATTAATACCTTACTTTAAGGCCAGCATTTCCAGGAGCATCAGGTCCAGCAGCTAAAAAGCCTAGTGGTCCAAGTCGGTAGTTCAGGGTTACCAATATAACATCTTCAGCTACCAAGAAGTCCGGCCCATAGATGAATGCATTGCCGGAACCAAATGCAAATTCACCCCCGTGCAGCCATACCATGACAGGCAACTTTGGATTGCTAAGAACGATTTGTGAATTTATGTTGCAAATTGCATGTTGTTAGAAAATCTCTTACCCATCATCGTTTGCTAGTTGAGTTGTGTACACGTTTAAAAACAAACAGTCTTCATTGCCCTCGTATGTGTCCATCTCCGAGTTTTTGTGCGGGCAGTCATTTCCTTCGCTCAAAGCATCCCTTACACCATACCAAGGTCTTTCAGAAACGGCCGAACGAAAACTGTAAAAAAATTATATTGTCGCAATGTGTAGAATGGGCCCTTTAAGCCTCATACCGTCGATTGCCAACTGGTGGCTGACCGTAACGAATGCCTTGAAAGGCAAAATATCCCCCACTGTGGCCAGATTGATAACTTTGGAATCTTCCACGCAGTTTACCCTGTGTCGTTTCAACAACTATTTCAGATTCATCCTGTTAATAAAATAAAATGTTACAAATTCGAATTTAAAGAGGTTTCACACCTGGTTTAATTTTATTTTCTCATTTTCGTACTCAGTTCGTTTTAAGATACAACAATATCGAGTGACATATTGCTCGTTCACGAATGTAGCAATTTAACTTTTTATTTTATTTGTACCTTCCAAAACAGAGGCAAAACTAATAAAACATTCTTGATTATTCTACCTGGAGTAGCTAGAGCCTACAGGCAGCGCCTGAGTATGAAACTCTCCTCCGGGCTCTCACCTACCACTGACGCCAAGAAAAAGATGATAGAAGAAGCACACAAGAATACGCTGCAGCGCAAAACAAGGGCAGTGATGGAAGAGTGTCGAGCTAGGAGAAGTGAGGAAAAGAAGATCCTGCGTAGAAAGAAGTGGGCTTACGCAGCTTCCCAGCTCAAGGAGATCGAAGAGTCTTGCAGTAGAAGTTTTTTTTTTTTTCTACTGCGCCACGTCTCGCGACGTCTGACAAACATCCGTGAGTATGACTGCCCTGAAAATGCTTCTCAATTCATGCGTTCGGACTCGGCATAAAATTTTAGGTCCCTTCCATTCGTCCCAAAAATAGAAACTCACACACGAATGAATGGTTTAAATACGGTGGTGATGTTTTGATAGGGAGCATGCACCGAATCATCAATCAAGTATGGGTGGAAGTGCCCGTACCAGTGTGGCTTCCGGGCTGGCTGATCGACTATAGACCAAATTTTCACACTGAATCAATTCCTGGAAAAGACCAATGAATTTCAAGTCGAAACTCACCACCTATTTATTGACTTGAAAGCCGCATATGATAGCATACATACATCATCAGGAGGTCTATATGACCATGGCCGAATTCGGAATCCTGGCAAAAGTGATATTCAGCTGTGACGTGGGATAACACGCTCTGCAGTTTGGAAGTATATGGTCACAGTGTTGGGCAATGTCAACAAGCTGAACTTAATTTTGCTGAAATCTTCGTACTTACCGTTGATCCATCTGATGGGTCTTTCTCTGCACAATAACTTTTTGCTATAAACACTCCGAAAATTGTTAACAGCACTTTTAGTGGAAGCATAGTTACTTTAGTGATAACTTTACGAATTCACTGTTTTTTTTTATCATGCAAACTCTAACACAAATAGCTGCAGTAGGAAAGTTAGGTCTCTGTTCCTTGTTTTCTGTGGATATTAATATCTAATAAAGATAAATTTGACTGATCAAATAATTTGGAAAATAAAAAGACGAGTGTTTGGATTCAGGATGTAGGTACACAATATCGTCTGATTAATTAGTGCAACATTTGCGATTGCTTGGCAATCGTTGCTCGACAAATATGATGTAAACAATGAAACTCAGCAGTACCTACACAAGCTTTTTCTCAATTTCGCACGATCAGACTCTAATGTTCTAATTTGGTTCAGTCGCATCAAACAACAAATTTGTACACCATTGCCCAACGATAAATTAAAAAATGTTCCTTAAATCGCTCAGTTGGGTATTACGAATTAAATTCACTTGCTGATTACTAGCACGGCCCAAAAAGTTGTTAAAGTATTAATTACAGCTTCACCTGAGTATAGCAATCTTATTGCTGATTTATATAATTTAATAATAATAATATTCTATTTATTTTATCTTTACAAATCTAATTAAAACTCTAATAAAAATGTTACGTATACGCCCCGTAAATTACTAGTTCCGTCAAATAGGTAAAATAGGTGTTAATTGAAAAAAATTGTTATAATTTTAACAATAAAATGTTATTATTGTTATTCAAAGGTTATTCGATGGGACACAACAGAAGGCAAAAGACAAGACGCAAACATTTGTAATACACAATACACATGTCTCCATCAGTAAAGCCATCGCAAACGCTGAAAAGCAAATTGGGAAATGTCATTAAGTGACTTGTACATTTTTTTTTATCGTGGGTTTTAGCAAACTATTTAAATTAAACTACTAATGTCGATTTCCATTGGGAAAAAAAAACACTTTTTTAAAGATTCAGAGCAGTTTTTCTTCTCTAGAAATCAGCTGTCTGTCAAAATCATTTTCCATTGAGAAAAAAAAACACTTTTTTAAGATTCAGATCACTTTTGCGAATCTCGATTCGAGGATTCGCACATACTTTCACCAATACCAAAACAAGTGACATTTGTCAAACTTTGTGGTTAGTTATTGTTAGGGGAGACTGGGGCACATTTGAACGTGAGGCACATTTGAACATTGCTAATAAAACAACATTTAAAAAATATTTCAAAGTATTATGCTGGATTTACATTACCACGCCACGCAATTTTGCATGACTTCAGAGAGAGAGATCCGTTTTTCCACAGTCAAGGCTACTGATGTGTGAGACCACAAGCTCAACAGTTGAATTTAGGCCGCCATAACTTTTTTATGGAGATTTGTGGTCTCACTCTTACAGATCACTAGCCTTGACTGTAGGAAACGGATCTCTCTCTCTGAAGTCATGCAAAATTGCGTGGTGTGGTGATGTAAATCCACCATAAACCAAAATTTAAACTTGGTAATACCGTTTTCTTTAGTCGTCGATGACTTTCGAATGTCTTTGCGTTTGCAGTGGTCGCCTGGAAGTAGCCGCATGAGGAGGTTTTATGCTTAAATTGCATAATTTTAATTTTTCTATTTGTAAGAGTGTACAAATTTTATAGTGAGCTTTTCTTTTTGTGTAAAATATATTTTTAAGGCACAACTTCATTTGAAAACGTATGAATGTACGTTTTTTCACAAATATGAAAAATATAAATATTTGCGCACATTTTTCTGTCGCTTGACTTATTGGGGCAGGTTTGAACAAAACAGTCGGGCACATTTGATTGAACAAGGGCTCTGTAAGTGGCATTGAACTAAAAGCTAAACTACCACCACCAATTAACGCTCCGGGAACATCGAGGACAGCTGCGGTGATAATTTTTGTCTTAATTTTTTCAAAATTTCTGTTCGGTTAATAAAATAACTCATTTTTGTTTTTATAAAGTTTCTTCAGTCATTTGTAAAATATTTCAGTAATTTCCAAATTTCAGTTTGCTTTTGCTAAGTCCTTTTTGTTTTCTTTATTAAAATAAATTTATTTTATTAAAAAAATACAAACCTTGTAGTAACTATTAGCTGATAAAAGCAATTACAAATACTGTCGTTCAAAAGTGCACCAGCCTAGTTCAAAACTGCCCACATGGGGGTACCTTTGAACATAAGGACCTACTTCGTTTTTAAATAAAAATAAATTATACGCCCTTACTAAATTTACGTAGTTTTTGTCCAAATCAAAGTTTATTTGCATTTCTTAAAGTGAGAATACTTTACAGTCTAATAATTTAAGGATTTAAAATAGGATTTTATGAGACCTCAAAGCAAAAAGCAAAAATGTGCCCCAGTCTCCCCTACCTATTGTGGAATACATTTGAAAATTGAAGATGGATATTAATGTAGACGAATGGACCGTCGTAGAAAATGCTAATGGGGTTGTTTTCATGGGGGAGGACGATGTTCTAATTAAAAACAAAACAAGTTTAAGTAGTAACCTATTGTACAAGTACAAGTAAAAAACTAACAAATAACAATTCAATTTTATAAACACAAATTGGAATTTAAAAACAGCTGACTGTCAAATCACACACCAATACAAATGCAAAAAAAATTTATCTCATTTCATGTTCCATTGGGGCAGGAAAAATCTGAGATTGAGAGCAAAACGGTAAAAGCCCAATGGAAATCGACATAAGTAATTTTTATAGACAGATATGAGGACTGTTCCTTTACTTTTGTAGTAAAAATAGAAAAGACTGTCAAAATGGCAGTGGTCGGGATGAATTCGCATCGAGAGAGAGAGAGAATTCGAGAGAACGCATTTGTAGTAATCTATGAAAAATATATATGTACATACATAATAATATATATATATATAATAATAATGTTTATCAGAATCAAAAACAACGTATTCCACTTTTAGTAGTTTTGAGATATTAAAAAAAAACGTTTCATACGACCTAGCCTTCAAAATAATAACAACTATTTCATTTTTATATCTTATCATAGGTTGTTAAACTTCATCGTTCAAAAATCGAAAAACAACAACTTTTTTTTATGTTGTTATTTTTTCAAGTCATCGTTTAACAACAACAGGAGTGCATTCCAAATTCGGCAGTAGTTAACTATTTTAACTACAGCGTTGACAAGCTGTGACAGTTCGAAGGAGGGGAAGTTAACTAAATTAACAAGAGGCAAAAGTGTGGTTCATTTCACTCATACTAACAAAGCAACTGTCATGGATTCACGTATTCATTTTTTTTTTAAATCAAACATGGATTCCAACAACAACTACTCACTACCACATGAAAAGTGAAATGTCAACATGAAATTAGTAACAATAGCTGTCCCACATTCCAAAAAGTAACTAAATAAACAATCGTTGTTAATTTAGTTAAAATAGTCAAACCTGGAATGCAGCCCAGATAAATAAATAAACTACAAACTTCAACAAAGAAAGGAAACAAAATAAAAAGTTTGACAGGTTTGCGGATTTTCCCGCCTTTTTTTGGAATACATTTATTTTGATTCTTACACCCAGTATCCTGCTCGCGCTAAATTTTAGCGACCACACTGAGCTCCGATTGAGCTCAATTTTCAGAGAATCTTTGATATTGGCTCGATATGGTTGGTCAAAATTGGACAAAGGCTTGTGGCACTGCTAATACAAAAAAAATTGCAAACGCTATTTGTTGTCGCAAGGACACTATCAAAAAATGTATTTTAACTGAATGCACAAATTCAAATTCTCTAACTGCCGACGGGCCTAGCACAATCGAGCAAAAGCCGATAGAAAAACTTCAAGAGAAAATAAAACAACAACAAATTGGTTTATTTATGGTGGGAGTTTTTTTTTTGTCCAGTTTGGGTATACAAATGGGAATGAAGGAGAACTAATTTTAAACCATTTACAAGATTAAGAAGTCAGCCATAATTGGGATATGAGGGTTTAAGCTGGTATCAATGATTGACGAACATCCACTTAAATTCAGTCAAATGCTTAAAATACTGTCGGTACAGTGTAATGGCGCACATTGACTCAAAGTGGACTCCTCCCATGCAATTATTATATCTGCTAGGTTCCACATTTCACTTTCATTCGAAATGAAATCGGAAATGAATTTTTGTGTTCACTGTATTCGATTTCGATTTCAAAATTTTCGGAATTGAAACAAAGTGAAATTGTGATTTTGAAAAAATTTATGACTTTCCGATTCGCTCGAAATGCAGAACACTGAAAACGAATTCACTCGATTTGCAATTTCGATTCACTCGATTTCTGGAACCTAGCTGTATACTTCAGGCTTAAGTTTAGACAGAGATAATAAATATTATCAATTAAAATTTAATTTGTCTTTTATTGAATTAAAACAAAAATTAAATAAATTAATCTTATTCGCTACAAGCTTAAATTAAAAAATACATGTGTATAGGACATTGTAAAGACTTAAAATTGACTATGAGGTGCTAAGACTTATGGCCATTCGTCGTGCAACATGAGTTCATCTTTCACCGTGTGAAAAGCTAGACCATTTCCCTCAGGTTTATGAACCGATGGCAAAAGGACATTTCTCCAGAAGGACCTTTTAAAACACTTCTCAATAAATTTATTTTAACTCAGTGGAAATAAAACATACCTTCCTCTGACTAGACCAAGAAATAGTTTCCAATTCTTTTTGGTTCCGAAATCATACGGATTCACATAGATTTTGTTTTCTTTAAGGAAACGTTTTCTTTCCGATTGGTTAATATGTGACTCGATGCTTGTCTCGCCATTTGTAACCAATTTCGCGTGCCAAACGGTTAGCGAGCCCAAAGCGATTACAACGGCGGCATTGATAAATGCCATAAAGATCACTGCACGTCTTCTACTCAAACCATCGAAATTTGGAGACGGTGTGGGAAGATTATGTTTTGCTGGTCTCAGTCCATCGATGCCGTCATCGTACTCGTTTATGTGGGTCTGTGTTGAATGTAAGAGAAATAATGAAAATAAATTTATTTATTTACATTGACACCATTTGAGCTCAATCGATTATATTGATACTTACAATGGGAATTATGTGACCACTCAAGTTAAATTTCACTGGTTGGCCAAGTAGAGGTTCTACTTCTGACCAACTTTCCTCCTGGTCCAGCCATACGTACTTATATGCTATTTCCAGGCCAAGCAAAATTATAAACAGACAACCGATTGTGGTGTACACCATGTAGAGGAAGAAGTACCGGTGATTTGCATATCCAACGCAATTGTTTAACCAGGCTGTAATTGTTTTTTTTTTTTTTTTGGAAATTATTGCAAGACAAATAATAATTGTTCAGATTTGTAGTATTAAACAATAAAAATAATAAACCGCTGATAGGAGAGCTACATACTCTATAACGTACAACTTTTGCCAATACCTTACATAAACAAAAGTTAACAGAGCAGGAATAATATTTAAGAAATATTTATTTATTCAACTTACGACAGTGATGATCCATTTTAAGGACGCATTTTCTACACACAGAACAATGATGAGCTCTAGGTGGCTTTGGTGCGATGCATTTCTTGCACATACTAACGGACTCTACTAAAACGGAGTCCTGAAATAAACTGTTACCGATTGTTTTTCTTTAACCAAAAATTTAACATTATCGGTCTTACCTCGGGAGGATTCCCAGCTGGTGTTATAACAGCCATGACATAGTGAAAGACAACATTAACTAACAACCAATTGCCTATGATTACAACTGCTATTGTAAAATGTTGATTCTTCTCCCACCAGAAGGGTAAACCAATCCAATAGGCTATGAAGACCACAGCAGATGTTAGAAGTGCCACTCCAACGACAAAGAACTGTAATGATACGCATTTTATTTTATAAATTGATACCATTGTATTTGTTTAACATTTACCGGCCCCAACAAATATGTATAGTTGTCGACGAACCAAAATATTGGTTCCATAAACACATCACTAGCATAGCTAGCGTTCATGTGATGATTGTAAGTCATGGAATGTAAGCATGTCTTTATATAGTTCCATCTTTGAGCAAGTCGAGATCTTAAATATTTTTATAAATAAATTAGGGCATATACAAAATAAATTGTTATTTACATCAAGTTTCTATGGAGTCCTCGAAAACGCCACTTTATTCTACCCATTTTATCATCGGTTTAGATGTATTATATATCTACACAACAAACATATACAGGGGATAGGAACTTTTCATTCAAGAATCAGAAGAACATGCCCTAAAATTGATGAAAATTATAAATTTATGATGATAAACTCCAGTTCCAGATAACAACTTTGACGGGCTCAATTTTTACTTGAAAAGTCAGCTGTTTCATGACACTCTATTCGATGCATTCACAATAGCAGAAACAAGTTAATGGGGTACTTACATCTGACATACCTACAGCACCCGCCAGAGAAACCCTATTTACCATGCTCCGGTTTCTCAACCATAGGTTAATATTAGGCGTGTTTTTATCAAGACCTGTCTCAACAAAGTAAAGTAATTTCTTCAGCATGCAATTACTACACACTGCTTGGCACTTTAGAGAGTATAACAAAACCACAAGTTAGTATAACAGTTTTGCATGTAAAACCAAAAGTGAGTATACCAGTTTTGCATGTAAAAGTAAGTTCTATGTTATACTAGCTGACCCGGCGAACTTCGTCTCGCCCCTTCATATAAACTCCAGAGTGATAATAAAACACAGACAGCCGTATTAATAATAGCTGCGGAACTTCGTGTTATCCCTAACAAACTAATGACTAATCCATTGGTTAAACCCAAATTTGTATTTATATACTTTTTTAGAAGACAAATAAGCGTTCGTAACTTTGACATAACTAACTCACGGTGGTAGGTGTGTTAGCGATTTGTTAGCTTTGCAAAACATGTTTCCCGCGCAATGACAAATGGTGTTTCGGGTTTAATTTCGTTTGATTGATATGAATGTGATAAAAGGGTGATTAATAATTGAATAAATTTGCAAAACTTGTGCAGCAAAATGGCTCAACCTTTTTGGATAATTTGAATATCCGCTTGAATTGGAATGGAGTGGAATGGAATGGAAGATCAGTTGAAATAATCGAAATTCGTGGGATAAGGACTTCCTCTCCTTTGAATTTGCCATTGATGATCCTCGCTTAAATCATATTGTTCTTCAGTTTCTTGACGGACAACCGCGTACCGTTGCGCAATTTCGAATGATTCATATGCCGGGAAACATACTTTGGTGAAGAGTTCTTCCTTCGACGATGTGAACTCGGAAACATTTGCCAGGAACGATATCAATCGATATCACCTCGTAAATCCTTCATCGTTCGGTCAACTGCCTACAAAGCTCGTTTATGCGCCATCGTGCATTCATCCCAAATGATGATTTTGCATTCTCGCATCAATTTCGCTCTCGCCGAATTCTTGGTCATTGTGCACGTTATGGCTTGTCAACGGTGAGAAGATTCATCGGCAGATTCAAAGCGGAATGTGCAGTTCGACCGCCTTCAAGCAATGTGGCAGTAATGCCAGAGAATGCAACAGTTAACACAATTTGAGATCTTGACCGAATTGTTGCCAGAATCAAAAAAAAAAAAATACAAAATCGTCGAAAAAAAAAATTAAATTTTTCGCGTTTTTCCGGAATTTTCCGAGTTTTCCACAAAGAATTTTCTATTTTTCCATTCGAAAAGCCATTCCGGAACAATCGGAACACAAAATTCCATACAAAAAATCAATTTTCGATTTTTACCATTTCCCGACTTTTCCGGAGGGTTTTCCCAAAATTGTCTTTCGTAAAAACCTTCTCCTGCCAATTAGGAACAACTGAAAATTGTTCCTAGGTTTAATTTCCGTTAACCTTGCATAAATTTCGAGTTTTATCATACAAAAATAAATCTCTTAAATACCTACACTATTAAAAATTAGTCTCGAAAACTAAGCAGGTTTGCATGAAGAGTTCGGTTTGTGAACACTGAATACACTCCATGACTCGAGATGTCAAAAATTGTAAAACAAACCGACCTGCTTTTGGCATTACGTCGTTGTAATGCTAGACACAAACCAGTAAGAATAGACCATCGACTCCTCCCACATAACGGACTTTGCCTACAAGCTGCCGGCGGGCCCAGGATTTTTCATGTATTGGTGCTGTACAAAATCAAAGGAGCGCCATTAACGCACGCATACTTGAAAAATCCTAGGCCCATGGTATAGCATGGAAAATCATTGCCGCCATTAATTTTGACATTTACACGTATTCACAGACACGGTAGGTAATTTTTTCCGGGGAGAATCGGGTAGGTGCACGGAAGTCGGCGGTCTTACTGGTTTGTGATGCTAGATTTCGACTTGGCGTTTTGAAATTGATATTAGAAAATTGGAAAATAGAAATAAAAAACTTTTTAACATCGAATTGATTAAATAATGTCGTTTTCGGTTGGTTGTCTAGAATCGTCTTCTGAAAGCGTTCGATTGGCACTCAACTGAAATTTGCTAAAAACTCTTTCGAATGGGATTTGTGGTAAATTGGGTTAAATATATATTTCTTATATTTTTGTTGTGTCTCGGAAGCAATCTGAACGCTTCTGAAAGCGTTCGATTGGCACTCAACTGAAATTTGCTAAAAACTCTTTCGAATGGGATTTGTGGTAAATTGGGTTAAATATATATTTCTTATATTTTTGTTGTGTCTCGGCTATTGTTTTGATTCAACGTTCTCAAAGTACCTGCTCGCTGAAAAAACAGTTTACCAGCAGTAGGTACTGTCAAGTGACTTTCACTTGTGAAGTGTCAAGCAGAATGTAGTTATTGTAAATGCGTGCTGAAGATTCTACTTAACAAATGTTCAATAAAACACGAATTTTGTGACTTGGCAAACGTTTTTATGTATTAGTTTGGTTATTCAGGGGTCAGATTACGTAAAATAAAAACGATCAAACGACATCGTTTTCACTAAAGCTGTCTATATCATATCTGTGACAATAGAAAGAGACTGTATCAAAATGACGTCGTTCGATCGTTTTCAGTTTACTTGATCTGGGCCCAGGTTTTTTTATATAAATCTTCTTTGATTTTGTTTACGCATTGTAGAAGTAGAGGACCTGAATTAATAGAAAAATAAAGACTTTATAGGCTGCATTTTGTGAAAGATGACTTCATAAATATTATTGAATATGAAATGGGTATGTAAACTGGCATTATAAATGCAGTTGCATTTATAGTTATTGATGCGCTTTCTTTGGTAGGACATAGTGTCTGCAGCTTATGGGTGGATTTTCAAAGCCTTCTGAAGCTACGATAAAAGATATTAACGAAACTATATGAACCACTTAATTGAATTAACTGCAAATCCGTATCAAAAACACTCTTCTTCCGCTCGCGAATGTACTTTAGCATTCACGTCCTTAATCGTCAAATAGTGCACAAAAGAACACAAAAAGACGAAAATATAATAAACAATTAACAAAACTACTTGTTTTTTAAATATTTTATTCTCCTTCGAATCAAAACACAAGCTTTTTCATCAATTTTTTTTATACGAGGCCTCGAGCAGAGCAGAAAATAAGTAATTCTGCGACTTAATTCAAAGGAACAACAAAAAAGACACATACGGACGATAAATGTTTTTCTAAACACATTCACAGAATTCCGAAACTATCTTCTATATTGTTTCCACCGGACGCTAATCCCAAGATTAAGTGCAAGAGGTTTAAAATTAATCCTGAAATGTTTCCACCAACAAAAAAGAGATTAATTTGACGTTTCACCACGTGTTGTCATTAGCTGTCAAAGCGTGTTCAGAGACCGAACATTACATGTAAACTTGGTTTAGGAGATTAATTTCTAATCTCCTTTTTATGAGATTAATTTTTGTATGATAAATCTCGAGATTTATACGAGGTTAACGAAAATTAATCCTAATCTCGGAGCTAATCTCCGGTGAAAACGTAGCATATTTTATTTTAACATTTAAGGGAACAACACAACTATTCCATATAAAACACACGTAAATGCCAAATGTCAAAATGTTCATTGGGCTCTTCTGACGTAGATGCGCAGAACAAATCACAAATGAAAACTTCATTGCGCTATCTTGTCTTGTTGTATCATGAGCTTATCCTATATCGAACTTACTAATCAGTTACAGCCGTATTAATAATAGATCTCAAACCATTCTCTAACTTGACTTGTTACGTAACTGGTAGTTAAAAATTTAACTCACTGACTAAATTGTCTTATTTATAAAGAAATATAACTTATGCATTAACTAATTGACGTGTTTCCTATTGTCGTAGGTTTGTGATGGCAACGCTTCTCCAAATTGTATTGAAAACTGACAGGAATGCGTCCTTCTTTTCTGCTGCCATGTTCTTCTTCTAATGCAATTCGAATTTTCTTACTCTTATAATACAATTATTTTTTTTATATTTCCTTTTGAAAGTCTACATTTATTTTTGAATGTTTTACATATACATATATAAATATTCTCATAGGATTTTTTCGTTTTTTTTTTTGTCTAGCATATTCAAATTATCCAAAAAGGGTGAGCCATTTTGCTGCACAATTTTTGCAAATTAATTCAATTATCACCCTTTTACCACATTCATATAAATCAAACGAAATTAAACCTGAAACACCATTTGTCATTTTGCGCTGGAAACATGTTTTGCAAAGCTAACAAATCGCTAACACACCTACCACCGTGAGTTAGTTATGTAAAAGTTACGAAAGCTTAGTTATCTTCTAAAAAAGTTTATAAATAGGAATTTGGGTTTAACCAGTGGGTTAGCCATTAGTTAGGGATAACACGAAGTTCCGCAGCTATTATTAATACAGCTGTCAGTGTCAACAAATGCGCTATGCCATCTAATGTCGTTTTCGATTGGTAATCCAGAAGCGTCCGGAAGAACTCTCCGCGATTCTGAATTCTAATCCAGAAGCAAATTTATCTTCTTTTCAGTAGAAGAACTGTCAGTTGAGTGCCAATCGAACGCTTTCAGAAGCGTTCGGATTGCTTCCGGACGATTCTGAATTACCAATCGAAAACGACATAAATGCTTCAGTTTGGCTTATCACTTCAGTTGGCAACGCGGAATTATACTTCTCTTCTGTGCCTGACTCCTACACTACAGCCATACAGTCAAAATAAAAACATTTTACGTCTTTTTGCTTCGAAACCAAGTCTTAACAAAATTAAAATTAATTAAAAGAAAACGAGAAAAAAATATATAAAAACACAATGGATGTAAATGAAGAAGGTTTGGACTATTTTTAAATGCTTGAACATTGTATTTACCCCCTCACACTGCAATCGAACACCTATTAATATCTCTAATATACTTTTCATTTAAGTCGATAACAGTCCAGATGAAAATGCTAGGAGAGTAGATGAAACTGGAGCTGAAGATGAAGCTGCAACCGGTCGAAATGCTGGACAACCGAACGAGAATAGTGTTCGGGATGAGCAATTGCCATTAAGTGCTTCAGAAGACGAAGAGGATGAAGGTGAGTGTGAAAACCCTTTGCAATGCATAAGCATACGTAAACATTTCCATTGATTTACGCAGATATATTAACCTTTTTTAATGTGGATCATTTATTACCACGACCAGAAGACGAAGAAACTTTATCCGACATGTCTTCAGTTGATGCATTCCAAATTGCTTCTGGTAGTATTTCTTTTATTTTTATAATTGCCCTAGCACAAGTAGTTAATAAATACATTTTTTGTTTTAGATTTGAATCATGAACTAAATGCACCATTCGCTCACGATGAATCTTCTCTTGCAATCGACGCTGATGAAATTGTGTCTAGGGAAATACACTTTGATACAAATCTACCAGCCGAGCACTCTTATCTTGGAGCAAATATGGATCGAGTGTCCGGAGTTGAGTATATGGAAACGGGCCGAGAGCATCGATTGATGTTATTCTTGCATCAACATATTGTCTATCCAGGCGAAGTAATTCCATTCATGATGCACACTATACTAAACGATGAGGAGATTGACGCCACTAATGGTTTATTGTTTGGTGTGGCATTTCCTCATGTGCGGTGTCCTAAAACCGATGCAATGTACGGTGTTACGTGCCAAATTTACGAAAAGGGCAGTGATGGACGCGGCAACACGCTTATCAAATCTCGAGCTCTACAAAGATTTATCACAACTAACGACACAAGGAGGGAGTAAGTATTATTTTTTTTTCAATTGAACTGTGGCAGTGCCTAGTGCAGCTCTTTTTGTCTTTGTTTAAACATACACATCGGTTTTGCAGCAGGGCAAGAAAGATATAAAACACATTTTGAGCTTCTTTTCGTATTAAAAACTGTCCTGTATGTATGTAGTATTGCAGTAATCACGTATAAAGATGGAGTCCATGTCCATTTTATGTAGTACCCACTACGTCATACACAAGGAAAATAAAGAATCACTGATTCTGCATCAGACATGTTATCGATTGTGTGGGTGTATGACGCATTACGCCTCGACGGCGGTATACATACATACATTTTTTATAGAAGGAAAAATTGCTGCAGGAATCAATTAGAAACGTTTCCGATTAAGCTTTATCACCTTTTATTTTTCAAGTTTTTTCGCAAATTTTAAAATATTTTGAAGACCCAATAGAATTGCCATAAACTGAGCTCCCTGCATCGTTGTCGGATTAGCTGTTGCAGAAGTCACTGCGGATTTATCGAAAAAGTCTTTGTATGCTTCCAGCATCTCGAGAAAATATTTGCAACATTCTATTTCATCCTCAGTTAGTTTTCTTTGTTGCTTCTATAAAATAAAATTAGGTACCTACTTTAGTACAAAATAAAATTCAGCAAATTCTTAAATATTTTTTACCTTTGCCATTATTGTTCTTATTAGTTTGTTTTAGGATTCCTCAATGTCTTCTGATCAATTTGTACTTGTCTGCTTGTCTGCTCTGCATCTGCTGATTTCCTGCTTTAGTGAGTTTCACAATCGTGTCTGCTCTCAATTATGGTCTGTTCACAATTGTGGGATTACATTATAACCAATTACAGGGCTTGGGTTTTCAACCACAATGTTTATTTTAATATTAACAGAGTTTTCTACTCTGTTTCAGTGTTCGTGCGTTTGCTATTTTGTTCAGAATATACGGAAATCGTGTGTAGAAGAATACAAGTAATCTGTACTTTGCTTCGTAGTGACAGTAGTCAAACATACATTTTATTATTGTACCTACCGTGAATCATATGTATCTGCTCACAATCGTAGAGTTACCTTCGCAGAAGTTTCCGCCATAGTGTAGTAAGAATTTCTTAGCTTAAAAAACCCTGCGCTATAAAAACATAAGAAATTGTTTTGAAAGCAAAAATACACAAACTACAAATGTCAATTTCTGAAATTAGCAAAACTTAATGCAATAGAAGCCCCATCAATATGCCTTCACAATCACACAAGATACACACGGTTCTGTCGTTCTGCGCCATAGAGGGAATCGTGGAATCTCTACACATTGGGTCGTCGTTCAGCAGTTTGCGCGATATACATTTTATGTAGAGCACATGCGCTTGAATGCCTTTTGTACACGATAGAGAGTTTTGACATCCCGTTACGTAGTCTGGACTGTAAGACAAAATTTGAACCCGTCTCTATTTCCTTCGTGCGTTTCACAAAAAACGAACAATGCGCGGTAGGTACCAATATCATTTTTAGTGTAGCCCTACAGTGGTTACATTTTATAAAGTAACGAAATGTTCCATATACAGGGCGTTTCCAAGTTAAATATCAATACTTTGGGAAATAACTCTCGGGTATACTTTGATCACCTTTTCGGTTTGTTAAAGTAGAAAAAAAAAAAAAAAATAAATAAATAAATCAAAAAAAAATGTTTAAACCAGACAAAATAATTTTTGTTTTGTTTTCGTACAAATTTTCGAACTCGATAATGAGACTGCAGCCTGAAAGTTTGTGAGCCTGAAAGTTTGTGGGCCTACGGCCTACAGCTCGGAGACATTTTTTGTATGCTAGCTGGCCTAATATTAAAAGCACGTACTTCCGATATAATTTTAAACAATTTAGATTATTTAAAAATCGGCTATACGATTTGAACCAAAATTGATAATTGGGTTAATGTAGCCATAGCTTACGTGACTGCATAGGTACCTACCCAGTTTTTCGCTAAAAAGTCCAATAACGGTACATAATTTTGAAAATTGGTTTTTCGTGTTTTTGCGGATGCATTTTCCTGATAGATATAACTGATCCCTTACCAATATATTAACCTTCACCTTAAATATTTTGTAGGTCACAATAGATCTTTTTGGATGGCTACTGTGAGTTCATAAAATTTAGGCACACTAAAAATGTTTATTAGTACCGCACAATATTGTATATAATTGGAAGGCTAAAAAATGTGACATGCTAAAATCGTCGACCCAGAATTGGTTTGACGTAAAAACCATTTTGACATTTTTAAGTTATGTCGAATTCCATTGGACAAGAAAAAGCACTTTTTTCAAGATTCAGAGAAGTTTTTATGCTCTAGAAATCAGCTGTCTGTCAAATTCCTTTTCTATTGGGCGAAAAAAAAAAAACACTTTTTTTTAAGATTCAGAATTCAGATCACTTTTGCGAATCTCGAGAGCGAGATTCACACATACTTTCACTAATACCATTGAGTTTATATACATAGAGGAACCACGAGAGCTTAGAACAACCGCAGTAGATGTCACCACGTACACTACATCGAGATCGAAAATGTGTGTGGAACATGGTGGAACCCATTGACAACATCACGAAAGAAATTGCAGTGCGAAAGCATGCAAAGGGAAGGCATGTGCATATGATTGTGTATTCATAGGAATATCCAATATCTCTATAGAATGCAATACGCACCATTAACCTTGTGTGGAGTCTGGCGTGTGAGGGATATGATGTGTTACTTGTATAGATATGTGTTTACTTGTCGATCTTTAGTGGCTCTTCTTCTTATTTGTTTGTCATTTCATTAGTCATTCATTACCAATATTTCGGTCTTAGCTTGAGAAGACACCTACTTTTATTTTCAATTTCAGAGATGCAGGCTGTGTGTGCATACACGAATTGTTATAATGCTTATAGAAGTGGGGGCTCTGGGTTAAGCATTCAGGAAATACAAAATTAAGTAATTTGGCAAAATGTGGAACAAAATATAAGGTTTTGCTCCCGGAGCTCCCGTCTTCATCGATAAAAAGCGTAGATGTAGCAAAAATCGTCGTCATCTCGCATTCCACGATTTCTTTTCAGGTCTCCAAAGAAAATAGTCGTAAGTGATGATGAAAATAGAAAACAAAATAATAAAATGATCAGGACCAAAACCGATCCTGTGAGAATCCTTATTTTATCTCAATTAGTAGGTACCTACATAAAAAAAATTGTCGGAGGAAAAGTGAAGAAAAACATTTATATAATATTTTTATAAATCTTCAGTACCTAATGTAGGTACAATAATTATTTAATTGAGATTGGATTTTTGTTACCCTTAATTCAACAATTCGAAAGTGGCATTCAAATATAAAGTTTTCTCCAGGAATATCTCAAGGCGTTCTTGATTTGTTAAAAATAAAAAGCACTTCCCTCTCAACAATAGACAAAAAATGTGTGTTGTTGCTAGATGAAATGGCTATAAAGCCTGAATTGAAATACAATTCGTCAGAAGATATCATATTATATCGCTTAATAGATCATGGTCGGAAAAATGTCATCGCTATACATGCACTTCTTGTTATGTTGAGAGGGTTAAATTGCAATTGGAAACAAACTACAGGCATTTTTATAGGAAACATTAATGGAGTGCTCTTAAGCAATATTATTAAGGACTGCATAGCTAAGGTAACATCCTTAGGTTTTGAAGTTAATGCAGTAAGCACCGACCAAGGAAGCAACAACAGAAGTGCGTACAGAATTTTAGGAGGGACAATTAAACAGCCTTATTTTAATCTTAATGTGAAACAAATTTTCTTACTCCATGATGTAGCATACCTTATTAAGAGCGTAAGACTGACTCCGGATCGAGTTTCTTGGAAAATACTCGAAAAATTGTTTGATCCTAATTCAGGCAAGGTAAAACTCCAAAAAATGTTCCACTGAATTCCTATGAATTACTGGGGTTAAATGTTTCAGTTTTGTTCTGTTTAATGTTTTTACGGATCCATTTTCCTGATAGCTATATAACTGATGTGTTACAACTATTGATTGATGAAAAGAATATTTTTAAAGTAGGTATGGACATGGACCTACAGAATAACACGTTCAATTTGGGCCAAATTTGGGCGCTCGTTGATGGTGAAGGCATCAGTAACGTCATTTTCAAAAAAGTGCGGATTAGATAATGACGCCGGCCGCCGCCGGCCGTCCCAAAATCCGCACCAAACAGTAACTTTTTGTGGATGCATTGCCACCTGCTTGTTTTACAAAAAAAAAAACATAGCCTCATCCAAAAATGCGGCTCGATAAAGATGATTTTTCCACTCGGATCCATGTCAACGTCAGAAGCCGCGGCGGACATTATTATTCCATACATAATGGCATACCTTCATGTATGTGCCCTTCACATTAAAAAAAAAATTACGTTAATAGGTACACACTGTTTGTTTTATTCCATTTCAAAATCGACCCATCATGATTGAAAAACCCTTTACATACCTACATATTCAAAATTTCAATAGGAAATATAAATTTCTTTCCCCAATCGAATTAAGTAATCATTTATCTTCGATCGCGTACCTACATCAGATTATTTTTCCAGCGATACATATCCTCATCCAAACTGGTTTTTTTAACTCTACGTCTTGCTCTGCTGCTCTGCTCATGCCCACAAACAACCTATACCTATTATTTATGTAGTTTGTGGTTGTGTTAAGTCACATTCCAAATTATCCACAATCCAGAGTCCACATGGTTGGATATGAAAAGTAGCATATCGTTAGGGGTAAATGAGCATACCTTCAGGGGCAAATAGAGACGCTATCTGGCGAGGCGTTGACCAACTATTTTCATTTCGTCGAGGTGGTTCCTCTATGTATATAAACTCAATGCTAATACCAAAACAAGTGTTTGCAAATTGCAATAAAAAAATAGATTAGTGTCAAATAACACACCAACATGAATGCAAACAAAAAGTAATCTCATTTCAAGTTCCATTGGGGAAGGAAAAATCTGAGATCTGAGAGCAATACGATAAAAGCCCAAGGAAATCGACATTAGGTATGATGCTATGCAGTAATAGGTTTTTGAGGATTTGAGTTTTGTCCTCATCTCATCTGGCTACGAAGATATTCGGCCCTAGCGAGGTATCGACTTTGCCGTAAATGACGCAACTCTGGAGCCTTGTAAGAATTGATTTGCCTTATAAACCAATTCCCCGCGTTTACGTCAAGTCTTAGGAGCAAAAGCTGTAAATTGTTCTTTTGGAAATGGTTTGCCGTACGAACATTAAATCGTCGTTAAGTTGTCTTCAATTCAACTCAACTTTCACACAACCAGACTAACTAACAACTCATAGACAACCACCGCCATCTTCGCTGTGTATTGACAGACAACTTTTCTATCAAGGTTGTATATGACAATACCAAATTTTGAATTACAACTCAACTGTAGTTGCAGTTGTCTTACACAATAACTTGTGTCACTAAAATATTCCATTGGTGGGAATTGGTTTGACGTATAAGCTACTCTATTTGCCGAACGTGTATGAAGGAGAAACATTTTTAAATCAGATGGCGTTTACGTCAATTCCATTCTGAACAAATCCCTAAATATTTCTAAAACTTTCTTTTGGTCCAAGGTAAAACAAATACAAATGAGTTGTCCATTTCCATATAAACTTCATAAGAAAAAAATTAAGTAATCCTATCGGGCAGAATTTTAATAAATCGCTTTCAAACTTTAAACTCGAATTGCGAAAAAAGCTGTTTTGGCGTTTACGACAAACCAATTCTAATGCATATTATGGCTGAATGATACTAATAACCATTTTTAGGGCCGATTTTTCAATAGTCAGATAGCCAATCAGATAGGGTTTAACTGTCAGATAACACATAAACCCATTTTTCAATAGTCGAATAGCAGCTACATATTTGAAGAATATAACATCTAACAGTCTCATAAAGTTATCTGCCCGTTTCTGAGGCGGATAAACTGTAACTCTCTAGTTAAAGTAGGCAAACTGTAAAATTTGAAAATTGTATTTTACTAAGTTTTGTTTTGGGAAATATGTACATGTCATGTTGTACAAATGCATCTATTCGATTGTATCGACGATTTTATTATTGAGGAAGAAGAATTAGCAAATAATTACTTCAACCCAACAAGGACACAAAGAGTAGAGACCAAACCATTATGTACAATGGGGGAATGCAGACTTCAAACGAAGATTTACTTCACTGAAATAAATTTGCAATAAAACAGTCCTAATATCAGTAACGCCCAAAATGTAAGGTATTAACAATGGCTGTAATGTTTTCCAAACAAATTTCGAAATTGTGAGCTTCCGGAATTGAAAGAATTAGAATTTGTTATTATTAAGGCGCATTGCGTTTTTTTGATTGCATTTCCCAGCTTGAAGTTTAAGAATTGCCACAGGACCAACTGTTAAAATATTTTGATTGTAAAATGCAATTTGTTCAAATCGATTTCCTTTCTATTTGTATGTGAATCTATGAAAATTGGCTTATGAGTTATGACTCTGCAGATTGCAGCCGGGTACGATGCAACAGAACATTCTGTTTATTATGATCACAAATGGCGTGAACTTAAAATGTACAATGCGTTTTATATGTGAGCGACATCATTAGAAGAACAATAAATTGTTTCCTTTAGTTACTTTGTAATTACTAATAGTAATGGTCTCATTTATGGAAACAAATCCAGATATCGCGAAGGCAGTTTGGGTAAAAACACGAGCAAGGCTATGGGAAAAGCACAGAGCTAAATGGCTATGGACCTCACGTGCGTTCATGGAAGAAATGGGTGAAAGTAAACAAGTAAAAAAATAAATTTTTTGCCTGACGTTCTTCACTTTCTGAATGATTAAATTTGATCCATTTAGTACAAATGTAAGTTTCCAGCACTTGCATTATATCTGTTTATCTGTAAGCATGAAGACACCGTTGTTGGCGCCAGTCCAATAGAATGTTCGTTGCCCACACTGGTTTAATATGACCGGGCACAAAATCTCATAGCGATAGCAAGTTTTTTAGGCACAAGAGACTCTTTTCTCGACAACATATAGCCACACTTTTTCTTCCAATTCAAAAGGGTTAGGCGCATCTCTTAATTGTTTTCCTTTTCCTGTTGGTTCTAGAACTTCATTACCATTTCTGCTTCCGAAATGCTAAACCACAATTCAAACGAACTAATTTTTTAAAAATTGCTTTCAACACAAATTGCAAAAACGATAGCCAGCTGTCAATAAACAGCCGCCAAAGAATGATTTATTCACAATATACACATTTTTATTCACAATAATCTATTCCCCCTTCGATTGAGTTACACAATCCGCGGTACTAACTTTAATGGCGAAAATTTCCATATAAATTATCTATTGTACCCGTCTAAATATTTAAAATTTAATACGACAAAAATCGGTGCCTGTAAAACGGGTCAAGGAAAGGCCTATAAGTTGTATCGCCCGCTGTTATATTCTATCCAGTAGGTGTAATGTGGTTTTTGGTGGACCTGGAAAATTTTGTTAGATACTAAAAATGATTATTTTCCATTGACCTACATAGGGATTCTTCTTTTTTTAGTTCAGAGCAGCTTGAGTTCGTGTTTCTTTTTTAAGCTCGGACACATCAGAGCTCAGAATTTGTGTTTCTTTTCTTTTTTCGTTCAGAGAATGATCAAAGCGCGCTCTATGAGCTCAAAATAAATTGACTGAGTAAAAAGCTGATTACGCACTTACAGTCACATTTGACAGAAAAAGGAAACAGGATAAACAAAATAGTTGAAATGACGGACGAGCCTTGTTGTTCTGGCACAGAAGGTAAACACCATATGACACCTACATACAGTTGCGTTCACGACAATAGTAGCGCTGCTCTACACAAAACATTAACAAAATGAAACGGTACTTTTTCCGTTGAAAAATATAAGGATGCAAACTTTTAGTTTAGAATGCAGAGAAGAGAATACAAATTTGAAAATTCCGTTACTTTCAGTCAAAATTAATTTACTTTTGACTATTTTAGAGAGATGCACTACTATTTTCATGAACACAGCTGTATGTGCTCAAAGGTGTTTCAGAAACAAATCAGAACGATCTGATCACGCTAAATTCAGAACACGCTTAAAATGCTGGAGGTCTATTCAGAGCTAAGCTCTGAACTAAAAAAGAAAAACGCCTAACGTAGTTATCATCAGTAACACTCAGCCTCCACGTGACATAATTTCAGTCAAAACTCGAGGAATCTCATAAATAGTTTCGTCGTGTAGAACTAAATGTAGGGAACTTTTGCGAAGGGTGCGTGGTGCACACATCATCTGCAAAAAAATGTACTCTCACTCTTTCGGAATCAGAGAAACATTTTTTCCACATTTGTGGGTGTACACTCGCTCTTGCAAATTTTGGCCTTAATCAAATGATTATACGTACCTACAAATATATCAGTTTATCACAAATGCTACATACTTTCAGGCTGATTTGAAGCAAGTCACTGCAAATAGTTTTATTGAGCATTTCTATGTAAATCTAAACCTGTTGTCTTTGAATGCAGCTCTGCCTACCCAAAGAAATTAACTATTTTCCAATAAAACTTAATACACAAAAATCCACACGATATATTTGCTTTTCTTTTAATTTAACGCCATGACTAATAAATCGTATTTATGAAGTCAAACTTTTCTGCAGGCACTTGGAGTATATAACAGCAGCACCGGAACTAAAAACATTTGGGCATATTAAAATCCTCCCCGAAATCTATCTACCAGATCCATTGTCCTCTATAAACCTTGGCAGCATGAATCGATTTCGTGATCTACCCCAAATGGAAAACCATATACGGATTTTCCAAGCCTCCACAACCGTATGGCCGAAATATGTTTTCAATCGGTACAACATAAATACTATGATCGAGAAAGTACTCAAGTCACTGGTGGCATACAAAGTTGAAACAATGCCAACCGATCCTGTGCGTCTATCGTTTTGGCTGAGTCGCAATTCGCACTTTTCCGAGGAGCAACTTAAAAACATTTTCACAACAGATTCCGTCAATCTTCGGTTGAGGATAATTGCTGACAGTTTTAATGATGTAAGTAACGAAGGATGGAGAATAAGTGTCAACAACTTAAAAAAATGTCTCTTTCCAGGGAGGAATATTTGTTTGTAGATTTTGTCGGAATCAAATCGCCTACTGTCGTGATCTGTTCGCAATGTCTAAGCATGGTGTGCAATCACAATACTGTAATTCCGGTAAGCCATTGTGCTTCAATTGTTTTGTCATCTAATTTTTAATGTTAATTTTTTTTTATTACTTTAGCGGGATATATCCACGAGACAAATACTGTATATAAGATCTTTAATAACTCAGTGAGCTTCAGTGGAGAACCGTCGAGTGAATTTAGTTGGTTTCCTGGGTGAGTAGTTAATTTCAGTTAATAAAGACGATATAGATGCACTAAAAAATGTTTACCTTACCAATAATCATTTTTATTTTTCAACTTAAATATTTTGACGGTCACAATAGATAAATTTATATAGAAACTAGCTGTACCCGCGTCTTCGTACGCGTGGAATTTAACAAAAAAGTTAATTAGTTTATTTAGTTTTTGCATTTTTATTTTAATTATCATTTATTTTCAGTTTTTTGCATTAGCTCTATTGAAAAATTTCCTTATATACAATATTCGGTGTACGACTTTCTTGGGCTAAAACAACAACACTACTGGCATTCCTCGCACGTGAACATGCCACGTATAGTTGCCCATGGGTAAAGCAACCTTTAGTTAAAAATCTATACCAGCTTTGCTTAACGTTTGTCCTTGGGACTTGTTGATTGTCATAGCAAAACTGACATTGATCGGGAATTGCAATCTTTTGAATTCAAATGGAAAATTTGATGGTATTATAGGAATCCGTGGTATAAATACTATTTCACCTTTTCCGCATTCGGATATTATACGACCTTGTATAACGTTTCTTTGCAACGATACTACTCGCAACCTAGTACCATTGCAAAGTTTCGGCGGGTTCAAATTACGCAATAGCATGATGGGCACGCCAACCTTAAGTTCTAGTTTGTGGGGGGGTAGACCAGGCACAATTATACTGTTTAGAAATTCTGTTGGGTAATTAACCACTTCATCCGGATTGCAAACTGTATTGATGGAAAGATATGTTTGTGATTCACCAGATAGTTTATCTAAAATGCGCTGATTAAGTGCAGTAACCTGGTCGTTCGTAGGTGCTAAAATTGATCTGTCACACAACCACGAATCTTCTTTGGTATTGAGATTGTGAATATCATCATAAATACTATGTATTAAAGTATCAGTTTCCGCCACAACCTGACAAAGACTGGAAGGTAGTTCTATATCATGATTACTATTCACTTCTGGACACTTTCCCTCTCCAACATCAAGAAGAATTTTACTAAATTCTGAATCAGCTGAATGTGCTCTCATGTTCTGTTTTAAATTAAGTTTTTTACAATGTCTCCAAAGTACTGAACGTTTTAAACAGGCGTTAATTTCATCGGCTCGCGTACCCTTAGTTACAACCGGTAATATTTGTCTAAAATCTCCAGCGATCTAAATTGTGTTTTTTTTTTTTTCCTTGGTTTTAGTGATTCTAAGTGAAGAGGAGGTAGTGGAAGTATCTACCATTTCTGGTATTTTCCAAAATGAAGACGAAGATTTTACGGGGACTGCAGAAATAAACGAAACGGAAAGAATAAGACAAATAATTGAATAAAATGTGAATCAAATGGATGTTTTTAATTTTTTAAATACAAAATGCATACCTATATATCTATTTGACATTCTTTCATAGATACTGATAGATACTTCTTTGGTAATCGAATCAAACTTCTCATGCGCAATCTCAACCACAAATGCATTTTTCCTTTTTGTTGATTCTTCAAATTATGTCATCACATTTCATTTATTAGCGAATATCGACGAATTTATGAGCAAAATAAAGTAGGTAAACAAAAATAGTAAATATTTTTTGACTGAGCAAATCAATTTACTCACAAATAAGACGAAAATGTTTCGTCCGAAAAAAATCCCTACGTTATACAAATCTGCCCTTTTTTCCCTTTAGATCGAAAATCCTACGTGTAGGAATTTTTCCCTACATGTATCATCACTGATTTGACATTTCTTTTATGTGCTTATTTTTTTCTAAGCAAACAACAGCAACAGCATAGGTACTGCCTCCGTATGTCTCTCTCTGCCACAGGGGTAAAATAAGTAAATAAGTTTAAAAGAGATATTGCGCGGTTAGTATGTTTGATTTGAGAATGAAGTGCATATCAATCCACCGAGGTGAAAATCGTAGAAAAATTTCAAATTTTGCCTATTTATTTAAAAACCTTTTAAGTTATCGAGATAATGGATATCCTAAATTGTACTTGCAGATGTCCTTTATAAGCTGGTACTTAGTATATTTAAATGCTCCCAGTATTTTCGAACGCAAAGCGTTGCAAAGAAAAAATCGAAGCGAAACGAAAAAAAAAATTACTCTTGTCCAATTTTTTCCGGAATTTATAGAGATATAGAGTTAAGAAAAAGTGGAGATTGTAGGCCTAAGTATCCTCTATAAGCCTGTGAAAAATTCACCAGAATATATTCAGCAATTTCTAAGATTTTTGCATTTAAAGACATGCAGTCAATTTCAATTTTAGTCGAACAGAACTACACCAATTTTATTTATATGTAGAGATATTCGCCATTGTGACTTCGAAAAATTAAGCCTGGTCACTAAAAATGATTATTAGTATCGCGGAATGTATACAAAATCATTGTGACCTACAAAATATTTAATGTGGAAGAAAAAATAGTTTTTAAAAAGACCCAAAAAAATAGAGTTTATAATCGTCGCCTTAAATTTATAGTAGGTCACAATAGCTAATTTAAAATTATGGGTTGTTAGTACCTGATCATCAAAGAGAATACCCTTGAAGAAATTCTGTCTAACTATAATTTTAGAACTTCATTAGGCATATTTTTTTGGGAATCTGTAGCTAGCTCACTTTTACATGCAAAATTGTTATACTCACTTTTGGTTTTGTTATACTCACTTCCCAAAAAAATACGCCTATCATATGCTATGAAAATAACTTGCAGTATATCGCGTTCGGTCAGATATAGCAGGCAAACCTGACTGATGAAGATTGAATGAAGACCTAACCAAATTGATTGAATGAATACCTAAAAAAAAACACTCTTAAGGAGGTTTACTAGGGATATCAATAATATCTGCTACAGGCACAAGTTCTAGCAATCATGTAAGGACTGCCTAAAATTTTACAAAAAAATCATAATCATAGGATAATCATGTTCGATATTCTGCAATTCTATCGATCTATCAAGAAATTGGCAATTCGTTGCTACTTATAAATCGCAGAGACTGGACGGCATCCTCTTTATAATGCTGCTATAACCACACGGAGAATGATGTTTTGACTCCTCTCCTCTCCTCTTACAAAAGCAAAATCCCTGCTGAACTATGTCTCGTAGTAGTGGTGACATGTCCAAGTTGTTGTTTTTATACCGAAAATTGCCAATAGATGTCACAAATCCGCAAAGGGATTTAGCTAATAAGTTTCACCTCTTTCTTACTTAAAACACTACAACGTACGGACGTGCATGGATAGATCATGTAAGTCTTAACACGTCATGGATTGTCTCCATTAATGAAAACTAGAAATAGTCTTTTAACAAATCGCCAAACAAGAAACACCCCAAGGAAGGACATTTTCGAAAAATTTCGAAAGCAAAAGTGGGAACATCAACCAAAAACTTTTTTCTGGTCGTACACCGAGGTGTTACGTCATATCCCCACGTATAGGCCCATGGTATGGTGATCGGCCTTACATAAATTGAGGAGAGTTCCGAGCGAAGTACTCAACATGATTCTTAACATTCTTTCTATCGAACTACATACAAAAAGTAAGATTGAAAGAAGCCGTGTAAGTTAAAAACGAGAAAGAGAAAAATAAAAACAATTTACCCATATAGGACCCTATGCCTAGTTTCTCTCACAGCCATTCATTTGTTCTTTCGTACATTTTCGCTGAAGTAGCATCTGCCAATTTTTTTGATCGCACACTTTTGATGGTCTTCTTTTCCTTTCTGAAGAGTCGATGTTCCTCTCGCCGTTTTTGCTTATAGAGCTCGCGAGCAGTTCCAGATCCAGACCTCTTTTGTAATACCGCTTTATACGACTTTTGTTTGCTAGTTTACATTGTTCATTAAATTAGGTGTTTCTTGGTGGTAGAGTGAACTTGAGAACATCAATCGTCTTATTAATGAATGACTTTCTGCCTGTGTTGCCACTTCTACACTAGCTGTTGCTGTGGTAGGACTAATCGCGAGTCATCGGTCTCTTGCGATTGCAGCTTTTCGATGTAATATTTTCTCACAGTGTTTCTCTGTGTTAGATATCCCCATTCTTAACTTGGCTGCAACAAGGTAGGAAACCGAGACAAATCTGGTCCTCCAAAGGTTCGGACTACTACAGGTGTGATTTGGGTCGATCGCAATGTGGTCAATTTGGCTGACGGTTTGCCGATTCGGAGACAGTCGTGCATCCTTTTAAAAATAAAAATGTGGAAACCTCGTGCTCGGTATAGTCACATTTCACAACCGGTTACCCTAAGTCCGTTGCCTCAAGTAGCGTCGTGCTTACGAACTGTCCTACCAAAGAAGGCCTTCTTGCCTATGCTGGTGTTGAAATCGCCTAGTATGATTTTATCGTCATGTTTTGGTAATTGCTTGTAGATCTGTGCGTGGAGCTCGTAGAAACTGCCTTTGGTAGAATTTGGCGAATTTAGCCTTAACTAACGTTGCCAAAGTCTGCTTCCAAACTAATTGATTTTTTCCATGTTATGAAATTACCTCGACGTACAAACCCCAACGTGGAGGACCTGTTTCCTATTTACCCCTAGGACAAAAGCACAAGTAATCCACTTCAGGATATGAGCGCTTCCCGCCGATTAAGTGTTCATCTTTTTATTTGCAAAATCTAACTCCGCCTTTTTTTTAATTTCATTCCAGATACGAGTGGCATATAATCGTATGCAGAATGTGTAATCGCCATATCGGATGGCAATTCCGAGCAAATGTGCCCAATTTAACTCCATTTCTTTTCTATGGCATTGCTGGAGCCAGTGTTCGCATAGATAGAGATAATAAACGGCGAACACTGCGAGATCATCTATTTCCCAACTTAATAAGATTAAGTGACTTATAGAACATATAGAACGTAGATATGTCTTAATGTCTACGCCATTACGTCATGCTTTAGATGTAGTAATAAATTGTAACAAACAAAAAGTCACTACTCTAAAGAGATTGCTTCATAATTGTACATAAAATGACTTATATTATTATAATTGTATCCTTAGATGTCGGCTACTGGAAATAAAACTAAAATATGTTGAATGTGTTAAAATAAAAAGTTTTACTATTTATATACAGAATATTAAAAATAATGACGATGGGTGAACCCATCTCTGAAACAACAAGTTTTTCTTATTTTAATATGGTGCGGAACAAGTCGTTAATTTCTGTAGTAGATATTCTGGAAGACAAAATGTTACCACCCGTTAAGTGAAAATAACTAGGAAAACCGAATAGCGTACAATCAAATTAAAAACGTACCGCACCTTTCCGTGTTCAAAATTCGATTCGCTGTTGGCCTGTCGTTCGGAAGCCCAGATAAATGATTGCCGTTGGTTGAACTGACATTGCGAAACTGAAACGATTTTGCTGTGTAAGCAAAACAATGCGCTTTACCAACAATCATTTTTTAATTTTCAACATAAATATTTTGACGGTCACAATCGATAATTTTATATGGAAATTTTCGCCATTGTGACTTCGTAAAAGTTAGCTTGGACACTAATGATTATTAGTACCGCGGAATGTTATTGCAGCGAGCAATAACATTACCAGTGCATTGGCTTTGTTGAAGCGGATATAAGAGCACAGCAATATTGTTTCAACTTAGTGCAACGACTTTTTAGGTTGAACAAACGATGACATGCGTGCCAAAACTGAGGCACATTGCCTCCACCCTTGGAAAGAGTTTCGACTGTATCTAAAGACAACTGCTTGTCGAAACTTTATTAGTTTGGATCTAAGACTAATGAGCATTGATTGACTTATGTCGTTTTCGGTTGGTCGTCCAGAACCGTCCAGAAGAACTCTCCGTGATTCTGAATTCAAACTGTCAGTTGCACATTTTCTAAAAACGTCTCAGTTGGTTTTGTTACTAGTTAACCTAAGCGGTCCTTGTTTTTTGCTACATTTACACATATTTGCAGAGTGACTGCTGAGTGGTCTGAGCATAGATCATAGCATTCTTCAACTTCAGTCAGATATTTGGTTATCCCTTTTGCTATAAAAAAGTCGACGAGGTCAGGGATTTTATTTTTGTCACTTGGCCAATATGTTGGCTTTCCCGTAGAAAAAGGCCACCCCACGCTTCATACTGGCTTTGAACAGTAGTCTGCCTTTCGTTGAATTGCATTTTGAATGTGTGTTTCGCGTTAAAGTCACCACCGATGATAAAACTAGGCTCTAAACATGCAAACGACTTAGTAGGTTGAACAAACGATGTGCCAAAACTTGGGCACAACACAACTAAACAATTGAATGGAACAGGATGAATTTTTCACAAGTCTATAGGTATACTATTTATAAACTGTAAGAGGTTATGCGCTGGCTAGAAATATATAATATTTAGGGTAACGCATAATGCTCAATATTTTATTAAGTTCATACTTAATCTAGCGTCGTAGTAAGCCGTGAAATTATTTATACAAAGCCTTTTTCTTAGATATCATTTGTAGCTCCTTCTTCGGGTTGACCGCAAGAATAGCAATACGCCCGGACTGTTACTTCAAAAGATCAACAAACGATGTAGAAAGTTTCTGAAACAAGAAGACAAACAAAATTATGTACTTGTCTGTTTTTCATTTTGTTTTAGCAAAGCATTGATAAAGTAACCTTTCAGATAAGGATGAAACTCGCACAAACGAATGGTTGTAAGAAGCTAAGCCTAGGGTTCCTATACGGAGCTGTAGCGCCATCTATTTATTTATTTATTAACATACTAATGGTTACGAAAGTCAGACGAGTGAAAAACTAGAATCAGTCCGATATTTATTTACTGATTTGTTGCAATCTTTGAAACAACATCGAGCATTGACAAAGGAAAATATCGAAATAATTTACCATTTAAACCGAACTATTAATGGAATGTTCGATTTTTTATACTAGGTACTCTAAAATATTCAATTACCTCTTTGCAAAATGGACAAGCGCCAAATGACACGTCCAGAAACATCTTTCCATCTGTCAGCGTATTGAACCATTCCTTCAAGCATATCGCATGAAATACCAAGGTGCAATTTCGATTGTCACACGAAATATATGGAACATGTCCTTCCAGTTGATAGCAGTAACAAATGTTGCAAAATTGTTCTTCATTATCGCCGGGCATTGGAAAGTAAGTCAACTCGAAGGTTCTCAGTAAATTTGCATGCACATCCATATCGGTGTCCCAATTCCGAAGCCCATCGCCGAGGACATGTCGCAATGATTCGACTTCATAGGTAGGCCCAAGTACATTTACCAGTACAGGTGAGCATGTAAACGGATCCAGAACCAATTTAACAAATACTTTATCCTTCAGTTGGAATATTCGCCAGTTATCTTTTGTGTTTGGACATAGTGGCTGAACAACATAGCAGAGCTCATCAATATCCGTCAAATTGGTGTAGAAATCTCGCAGTTCTTCGAGGAACTTACGAAATTGATTTAAATTGCCTTCAATTGAGTTGGATGTGCGAAAAAGCTCCTGCCATGGAATACCAGAAGGTAGACTATGATCAGAGACGACGAATTCATGATTATTGTTCAATTTAAGTTCTAAATAATGGCCGTTAAAGCGATCAAATTTCGAGAATCTTATGATCGTACAATGGTTATTCGTGTGAATTGTGTATGATGGTGATTTAAGTTGTAAGATTTCATTGCGTGTTTCATACACGCGCGGATTGGATTCTATTGTTTTTACGTGGCTTTGGGTAGTTAGAAGGTTGGGTAATTCTTCGAATATTTTGTCAACGGTCCATTCGGGATCAAAGTGTTTGCTTTCAAATGTGGTTAGAAGAAGTCCGCTGGATACAGAGAGTTTCAACAGATTTATGGAAGGGAATGTTATGGTCACCTGCAATGAAAAATAGAGTAAATGTCACGAGAAACAAACACGAATCGTTGTTTATGTGCTACCCACTACCACTGCCTATGATTATGGAATGTCGTCCAACGATTTCCTTTACTCAAACACACAAATAATTAAAGCTCCACTAGCAAAATTGTCTGAGTCAGCGATGCAGAAATCTATAAAAACAAACAAATAATACATTAGGTAGGTCCGTATCAGCAAAAAAAAAAAAAAAAAAAAAAAAATGTTCACCAACATTACTTACCTGTACTGCAGTCATGAGAATCGGCGATGAGTAGGTATCCGAGAGATCCAGGAAAACAATGAGAAATAGAAGCCAGGTATCTGAAAGAAGAAAAAAATAGAATTACAAAAGAGGTAGCCGAATAATTATTGCTAATAATAATAAAATATTAATAAAACAAGCCAAAATGTTTACTAGCCCTATTTGTCTTGTCGGCACAGTTTGTTTTGACAGAAATAGATAGCATCATGTAAGAAATGTATGGAGGGGTGACAGTTGACACTATTCGGACTGTTCGGAACAAAAGGTGAGTTCACCATCGTAGGCTAAATTGCTGTAGCAAATACAGCAACCCTAAAATATTTGCTGAGAGCAGCGGGATATTTGAATCTGTGGCGGGCTCTGATTGGTAATATCCTGAATCGGATGATGGAACCTTGGCCACTAGCGGGAGGATTGGTTTGTTGTTGGTAGTTCCAACTGAGGAATGGTCAGATGCCTCTGTTTTACGGCAACCAACGTCATTGTGCGTTCAGTTGTCGGCCCGAAATCATGCCAGTGGCCGCGGTACCTATATAGAGAAAGAAAAAGGCATATTAAAAACACGTAAAATTAAAGAAATAAAGTCATAGCAAGTGCTATTATTTATTAATCGTTTTTTTTTGTCATACCTCTGGGATACAAGATATCACAAGTATTTAAACCCAAACCTAAAAAAAAAAAAAAAAAAGAAAAGAAAAGTGTAGTACATATTATTTAGTACAGTGCATTACAAAAAAAAAAAAAAAAAGAAAAAGACTATCAAACAGTGAAACACAAAAAGAGGATCACCTAAAAGCAGAGCATATGGTATATGAAGGAAAAAGGAAAAAGCTGTGAGTTTTGGTTTAGATGGGTAGATAGTTATAGTTGCTAATTTTAGTGCATTTTATATAGGCTTATACCAGTGAAATCTAGAGGTCGGTTGGCGGTCATTGACAGTCGTGCGCTATCTCCAATTTGAAGGAAGCGAGTCAAGGCCGCCAACAGTTTTATTCTACGGCAACAAATTTGTATGCCTCGCCAACAAGATCTTGTTTCACGCCACCGATAACTTAGCCAAAGAGTCCCGAGAAGAAGTCACCAAACTGAACGCAACAGGGTGCGTTAATTAGTTAGCACCCCGAACGTGCCATAAGCATTTGACCTGGGCACCAAAAAAGAAAATTACAAATTTTTTTTTGCTTTAAGTATTCCTTGTTCAATTAGTTATAAGTATATGTATATAATATCGTGACAATCCATTTTTTTTTTTTCTTCCCGGTCCATTTAAATTTCGTTTTTTTTTTGGTTATTGAAATTGTTGAACTCCTTGAGGGCAGAAATTCTCCCCTTTCAATTAGTGAAATTTATTTTTTTTTTACATTTTAATTTCGTTCAGCTTGAGTTTGTTTACATTTTTTATTTGCTCCCCTCCCGAAACCTAAATTGAGCTCGATCTAGGTAGGAAATTCGGTAATTGAGTGAGGGTATACAGGGTGGTTCAGGCGAGAACTTAATTTATAAGGTAAAAAGAGGTGATGGTTTTTTTTATATTTTGTCTGCATAGGGAGTGACTGTTTTCAAGCAGTTCATGTTTTTTTTTTGTTGTTAAAATTTATTTTGATGCTTGCTCTTATATTTAATTTTTTTTTTTGTAAAATTCTTTTTTTTTGTTTTTCTTGTAATTATATAAAATATTTTTTTTTTGATTTTTATTGGTCTACCGTTCCAAATTAATTTTATTATGCATGGATCTTGAGATTAATGGGAAGTAAATATACCATTGAAATTGGAAATATATGATTGGTCACCTAATGTTTAAAGAAACCTCTTGTTTTAAATTTTCTTTATTCATGTGCATGAGTACATGATGTGCTTTTGAGGATTGATTTTCAGGGGGTGAAGTAAGGTAAGCTACATTTCCCTCGGCGGATGACGTGAGCGGCATGGACATATGCTTCAATGGGGAAGTCTGGCCAAGGATTTCCAGGTTGGGTGGGTATTGGCCGCGCTCATAACACCAAGGAGCGCCTCTCAAAGTGGCAACTGTCCGTCCGATGTCGTTAGGGAACAATTTTTGCTCGGCACGATTTATGTGTTGTAATTAGGTATGTTGATTTTCGGAAACAAGAATCCCCCCAATTTCGACGAGCTCAGCCGTGCAGAGCCAGCGTGCCACGTTTCCGGAAGTCAACACTCACTCCCATTTTCCAAACTTCCTTATCCATTATCCTCTTCCGGTTATCCTACCTTTTTTTGAATCCCAACTACCTCTCTAGTCCTCATCCTGCCTATATTACAAATGGCGCCCAACGTTCGTTTGTCCTTGTCTTCAGTCCTTAATGTTGTATAAGTCCACAATTGTGTTTGTGGTCAACACCAAGGAACCCATAAGTCTTCATTCGAGAAGTCTCAGACAGGTCAGATGAATTGCGATGAGTTCGCTGGTGTTGACAACAAAAACAATTGGAATCTGTTCGTGTTACGTCTCTTCTACTTCTATTTCTGTTACATTACCATTTTACTTTCCTATCACAAATTTCACCTTTCATTTTCATCTTGTATTGTCTTCTTAGCTTCATGTGTACAGTGGCCGTGTTCGATGAGAATCATCGAAACATGTTGCACTGTCACATCCTTTAGGTTCTACTTAGTGTGTTGTTGTCTTCTTCTCCAAGTCTTCCAGCAAAGTCCTCGGGATAGACTGGAATTGCGGGAGCAGAGGATAACAACGGTGTGTGTCCTTGTTACTTTATGTGAACTATTTACCACTTTGAGAGAAAAACAACATTTAGTCCGTCCGCAGTCCAAAAATATTTTATGTCCATAGCCAACTCAAGTCATCCTAGGCCACGTCAACAAAATGCCGCCGAGGACAGCTACCTGAAACACCCCCGATATAACTTATACAAACCCAAAACTCAATTGACTTTGAATTTCATTCATTTATTTGATAATATATTCAAATTACTACATACATACTAATCTAACATAACTCACAGCAAAACACATACTTATCTAGTAAATATACACCTTTTCTTCGCCAATTGCGAATGTTATTACTGTTGTGTGATAGATATACATACAACAATACACAATCATACACATATACGTATTATTATTATATATATAGCTTTACTAAATTTTCTTCATTTTTTTTATAATACCTATACATAACGAATACCTTTTCTTGTTCTTTATATATATTTATCAGCCATAACCTTTTGTTTTTTTTTTATATCGATTACCTAGATATAGCAATACTTATAGATAGGTGATTTAAAGAAACTTACGTTAAGGCCCTTGAGTTCGAATCCGAATTTTTCGTTCAGCGTTTTTTTTTTTTTTTTTTTTTTTTTGTCTTTCAAGTCCATTTTAGTTCGTATCGCTCTTATTGTCGGTTACCATAAATCATCGTATAGTCCCATTGTCAGTATGAACTCTGCGGAAAGAGAAAAACAGAATAGGTTAAGAAGAGAAAGTCTATTTGATGAAAATAGGATGCTTACTAGGTCTAGTTCACTACAACAAAAACAGTCAACTGGTGCGATGCAGAGGGTACAGCACACCCCGATAGCTAACAGAAGAACATCCCAAGGGCCTCCCACTAGTGACACCGGTGTTCCACCATTCGATCCCAATCAGAGCGGCGCTACCGCGTTAGATCCTTTGCAGCCCGCTCCCCAATATAGTTTCAGCAATTTAGGTGCATTGCCAAAAGTGCAACGCACGCCAAATAATAGTAGGGAGTCTGTCCGAATGCCTACCGATAGCCATGTAGATGTACGTCGGGAAACACCAACTCCTGACTTTGCCCACAGCCGTTCGTCCAGTTCCGATTCGATCCAAGCACCTCCATACAGTAGCCTGAGCAATTTAGGAGCAGTTAGGTCGCAAAACCCGAGTGCTGGAGCTGTAGTAGACCTAGAGAGAGGTAAAGAAAAATCAATTAATCAGCAAACCAATGAGCAAATAAACAAGGTACAGAATGACTTGAAAGCATACGTTAACCTAGCCTTAGTCAACGCCTTTTCGTCATTGAAGGAATCGCTAAAGGGAGAGATCTCTGAAGATTTAAAAACAGAGATGCGAAATAGCTTTTTAGGGTTCACCAGTGAAATAAATCACCTTTTCCGTCGAAATCCCCCAATAGTAGAAGAGAGAGCATATGTTCCACCTCCGCCGGTAAATCCACAACAACCGATAGTACACCCACAGCCTTCAGTCCTACAACAACCATTCGTTCCACCGCAACAACCGGTTCGTCAAATGCAGTCCCAGTTGGATGCAGCCGCACGGACATTTGTTCCTGTAGGGCAGAATAGGCAAAACAATAATCATTATAGGTCAAGCCAAGGTCATCGACAAGAACATGCTCGAAATTCTCATAGCATATACCACCATAGTCCACCACTTCAGTTCAGTCAAACAGGTCTTCGTCAAGGAGGTCCAATAAAAATTGATAAGTGGGGCCTCAATTTTGAAGGAAAGTCGGAGGGTATTGATGTCGAGGATTTTATCTTTCGACTTGAGACGCTCCAAGGCCAGTACGACTGCCCCTGGGCAGAAATTATGAGGGACTTTCATCTTCTCCTCTCAGGTGCTGCTTATGAATGGTATTGGCAATACCAGCGCTCCAATTATCGTCCAGATTGGCCAACACTGCGAGACGCATTGAAGCGACAGTTTCGGAATTCGAAATCCGATTTCGAAATCATTCGCGACATCTTGGACCGTAGGCAGGGCACCTGGGAGTCGAGCGACGATTATTTTACGGCCATCCAAAAGTTGAGGTCTCAGCTTCGAGTCCAGATGCCAGAAGTTGATCTGGTACGAATCCTAAAACGTAACCTGAGCGAGAGGATCGGGAAGTTAGTCTACCCAATAAACATATTCACAGTGGAACAACTGAAAGACGTATGTAGAGATGCGGAGAATGCGTTTCCCAACAGGGATCCGCCAAAACAGCATCGTCATCAGCCAAAGTTTATGGTAAATGAGCTGGACTATGGTGAAGATCCCTTCCAGCAGGAGGAACAGTTTGCGGCAATGCAATTTCATGGTCCTCGCCCGAATCCTTCACGGAGACAGGTTGACCCGCGAGTGTGGAGATGTTGGAACTGTAGGGCTGAAGGACACAGTTATATGGAATGTCCGTCCGCAGTACGCAACATTTTTTGCTACCGATGCGGCCAAGAAGGCGTAATAACACCTAAGTGTCGGCGTTGTAACCCGGAAAACCGGTCGACGAACGCGATGTCAGTGGGGGAGTCGCGTTCGACTCAAACCCACGAATAAAAACAGCCATTGATTGCGAGTCACAGACGGAAGGGGGAGAAATGCATCGACCAGCTGAAGATGCCAATAAAATAACAATCTTGAAAAGAGAAGAAAGAGAGAAGGTAGATACAGAAAGTAATAGATTAGAAATTAGACCACTACATATAAGAATTAGGGATTATAACTTAGTTAGGGATAGAATATTTAAGGAAAACAAGAAGAGCATCACAAAACAAATTACTAAAACTAGGAATAGATATCAGATACGGAAAGGAATTAGGAAAGCGGTGGCGTCCACTCAGATGAGTACATCAGCTGATCCCAGACCGTATGCACGGATAAAAATATTAGATAGAGATATATATGGCTTATTAGACAGTGGAGCCAGCATTAGCATTTTAGGCAAAAACTGCCTGCCACTAATAGAATCATTGAAAATACCTATTGTTAAGTCCACATCCAATGTTAAAACTGCGGATGGCAAGAATCAGCCAATTTTAGGAAGAATCCAAGTGCCGGTGACCTATAACGATCAAAAACAAACAATTACTTTTTATATAGTGCCAAATTTAGACCAAGAACTATACCTAGGGGTGGATTTTTGGAAAGCGTTCCAAATAGCTCCACAGGTTATTAGTGCGATAAGCATGCCAGAGTCAGCTGATGTAAACCTACCGGAGGTTGAGTCACACGAGTTAACTTCTGCACAGGCGTCTGTGTTGGAAGCGGTCAAGGAGAGGTTCCTATGTTTTACCAAGCATGGGTTGGGGAAAACACACGTCGAAGAGCATGTTATTGATACCGGAGATGCGGCCCCAGTTAAGCAGCGTCACTACCCTGTGTCTCCAGCGATACAAGCCCTATTGTATGACGAGATAGACCGAATGTTGAGGCTCGGCGTTATTGAGGAGAGTGAGAGTCCGTGGTGTTCGCCGATGGTTCTCATACGAAAACCAGGAAAGAATCGTGCTTGTTTAGATTCGCGAGCACTGAACACGTTGACCAAAAAAGACGCTTACCCTCTCCCCCATATCGAAGGGCTTCTCAGTCGGCTACCCGACACTTACTATATTAGTAGTGTCGATCTCAAAGACGCATTTTGGCAAATACCGCTGGAGAAACAGAGTAGGGAAAAAACTGCGTTTGCGGTTCCGGGGAGACCCTTGTACCAGTTTAGAGTCATGCCTTTTGGGTTGTGCAACGCAGCCCAACGGATGTGTCGACTAATGGACAAGGTAATTCCTGCACGATTAAGGGACCGCGTTTTCGTCTATCTCGATGATCTGCTCGTCATTGCCCCGGACTTCGAAACCCATGTAGCGCTGCTAGGCGAGGTTGCTGAGTGCCTGAGGAACGCCAATCTCACCATCAACGTAAGCAAATCCAGGTTTTGCTTCAAAGAACTGAAGTACTTGGGTTTCATCGTCGGTGGTGGGAAATTGAAAACCGATCCTGAGAAAGTCAAGGCCATCTCAGATTTTCCGGTTCCCAAAAACCAAAAACAGGTGCGAAGGTTCCTCGGTCTAGCAGGTTGGTACAGAAGGTTCATTAGGGATTTCTCTACCGTGACTGCTCCCATCACAGACACCCTGAAAAAGAAAAATGAAAAGTTTACGATGACAAAAGAAGCTCTCAACGCATTCGAGAAGCTCAAATGCGCCCTAACAACTGCGCCAGTGCTCATTCACCCAGACTTTACCAAAAGGTTCTACATCCAGTGTGACGCCTCTGATTCTGGAATTGGTGCAGTTTTGTTCCAAAAGAACGAAAAGGAAGAAGAAGCACCAATATCCTATTTTTCGCAAAAACTAAATGCTGCACAGAAGAATTACAGCGTCACCGAAAAAGAATGCATGGCTGCTGTAATGGCCATCCAAAGATTTCGCCCATATGTGGAGGGGATGGACTTTACAGTCATAACCGACCATTCCAGCTTACGGTGGCTGATGGGTCTTAAAGACCTTAGTGGCAGGTTGGCACGATGGAGCCTCAAGTTACAAGCCTTTACTTTTAACATTGAACACAGGAAAGGCTCATTAAACGTAGTACCTGACACTTTGTCTAGAATTTATGTTGAAAGTGTCGATGTCCAACATGTTGTGCCGTTAATTGATTTGGATTCAGAGGAGTTCTTATCTGAGGAATATCGTAGCCTAATTGCTACAATTAATACGCACCCAGAAGAACTCCCCGATCTAAAAGTAGACGATAATTTTGTGTACAAGCGTTCGCTACCACCAGCAGGAGACGAAACAGTAGAGCACACATGGAGGTTGTGGGTCCCTGTCGGCTTAACTGAGGAGCTCATCGCCAAAGCTCATGACCCCCCGAATGTAGCTCACGGTGGGATTTCGAAAACGCTGCACAGAATTCGGCAGTACTTCTACTGGCCGAATATGACGGTGCAAATTCGTCGGTACGTGTCCAACTGTTCAGTGTGCAAACAGTGCAAATCGTCAAACCAGGTATTACGTCCTCCAATTAAGAACACCTTCAGTACCAGTCGTCCATTTAAAAAAATCTATATTGATTTTCTAGGTCCCTATCCCCGTTCGAAATCTGGTAATTGTTATGTGCTTGTTGTCCTCGATCATTTGTCAAAATTTGTTTTGTTGAAGGCCTTAAGAAATGCCAGTGCCATAAATGTCGTCAAGTACCTTCAAAATGATGTCTTTAACATGTTTGGTGTCCCAGCAGTCATCCACTCGGACAATGGCAGACAGTTTCTGTCGAAGGAGTTTCAAGTTCTGCTTGAAAAGTATGGAGTACGTCACTTTAGGACAGCAGGTTATTCGCCACAGTCAAACGCATCCGAAAGGGTGAACAGGACACTGCTCGCAGCCATAAGATCTTATATTAAAGAAGACCAACGTAATTGGGATCTACACCTGAGCGATATTGCGTGTGCATTAAGAAGCTCCATCCATACACCAACTGGAGTGTCACCATATTTCGCTCTCTTCGGGATGAACATGGTGACGCACGCAAGTTGCTATGCACTGATGCGCAAACTTAACGCGGTGGAGGACAGCGAACTCCTAACACTCTCTCGGCAGACTCGCCTACAATGTCTACACGATAAAATAAAAGAAAATATAGCGAAAGCAAACGAAAACTCGGCAAAAAAATACAATATCCGATCAAGAAACGTTAACTTTACACCCGGGCAAGAGGTTTTCCGAAGAAATTTTGTCCTCAGTGACACTTCGAAGTACCTCGCCGCAAAACTCTGCCCGAAATTTGTCAAATGTAGGATAGTCAAAGCAATAGGGAACAGCATGTATGAACTAGAAAACCTAGCAGGTAAACGAATAGGTATATTCCATGCTAAAGACCTAAAACAATAAACAATACCTGGTGCTGATCTAAAATTGTGATATATATGTATGTGCTATCCATCTTCATGTCTATTTATTACCCTAGGTTTGTTATCAATTGCCTAGTGTATGCATATTATCCACCTAATTGCTCTTCCGTACCTGAATACATACACCATTCAATCTGTGATATACATGTCACGACTGATGAGTGTGATTACGTCCCTATAGTTTATATTATTTGTTATTTATTCACCTTAGGTTACTCATAGTTATTTATTTAGTTATTTATCATTTATTTATTTATTTATTTATTTATTCATTTATTCATCTATTGTTGGTTATTTATTAATTTATTTATTAGTTCATAGTAATTTATTTTGGTTTGGTTCTCATTTTTCTGTTTATTTATTTATATGTCATATTAATTTATTTATCTAGTACTAATTTATATTATATATTGGTGTTATTTGTTAACTTATTTATTTATTTATATTTTGGTGTCAGACTACATATTTATTTATCTATTTCTTGTTAATTTATTTATTTATGTTCCTTGTCCTACGTAGTACTTGAACGTTCATGTACATACCTATCTACCTAAGATCCTATTTATTTATAATTAATTATGTCTATCTCTATGTTAATTTATTTCTAATTGTATTTCATAATGATATCCTTACGGAAACTCATATGTATTCTATGTATATAATGTAATCAAAGTATATTTATAGCTATTAATCAAAAGCAAATTCAATTCCTACGATACACTACGTATACGTACCTATAGATATGTATATATTCGGATGTACACACATAGCACTACTCTACAAAATCACTCACAGTCACAGCATATTTATGCCCGGCGCACATAGTGTGGGTTCTTCACCACGTCACACACCGCACTTCCCGTATTCCAGGCAGTTGTCCTTTGTCACTGTCCTTGTAGTCGATGTTCTCCACCAAGTCCAGAGTTTTGTTATGGTCACCTGCAATGAAAAATAGAGTAAATGTCACGAGAAACAAACACGAATCGTTGTTTATGTGCTACCCACTACCACTGCCTATGATTATGGAATGTCGTCCAACGATTTCCTTTACTCAAACACACAAATAATTAAAGCTCCACTAGCAAAATTGTCTGAGTCAGCGATGCAGAAATCTATAAAAACAAACAAATAATACATTAGGTAGGTCCGTATCAGCAAAAAAAAAAAAAAAAAAAAAAAAAAATGTTCACCAACATTACTTACCTGGACTGCAGTCATGAGAATCGGCGATGAGTAGGTATCCGAGAGATCCAGGAAAACAATGAGAAATAGAAGCCAGGTATCTGAAAGAAGAAAAAAATAGAATTACAAAAGAGGTAGCCGAATAATTATTGCTAATAATAATAAAATATTAATAAAACAAGCCAAAATGTTTACTAGCCCTATTTGTCTTGTCGGCACAGTTTGTTTTGACAGAAATAGATAGCATCATGTAAGAAATGTATGGAGGGGTGACAGTTGACACTATTCGGACTGTTCGGAACAAAAGGTGAGTTCACCATCGTAGGCTAAATTGCTGTAGCAAATACAGCAACCCTAAAATATTTGCTGAGAGCAGCGGGATATTTGAATCTGTGGCGGGCTCTGATTGGTAATATCCTGAATCGGATGATGGAACCTTGGCCACTAGCGGGAGGATTGGTTTGTTGTTGGTAGTTCCAACTGAGGAATGGTCAGATGCCTCTGTTTTACGGCAACCAACGTCATTGTGCGTTCAGTTGTCGGCCCGAAATCATGCCAGTGGCCGCGGTACCTATATAGAGAAAGAAAAAGGCATATTAAAAACACGTAAAATTAAAGAAATAAAGTCATAGCAAGTGCTATTATTTATTAATCGTTTTTTTTTGTCATACCTCTGGGATACAAGATATCACAAGTATTTAAACCCAAACCTAAAAAAAAAAAAAAAAAAGAAAAGAAAAGTGTAGTACATATTATTTAGTACAGTGCATTACAAAAAAAAAAAAAAAAAGAAAAAGACTATCAAACAGTGAAACACAAAAAGAGGATCACCTAAAAGCAGAGCATATGGTATATGAAGGAAAAAGGAAAAAGCTGTGAGTTTTGGTTTAGATGGGTAGATAGTTATAGTTGCTAATTTTAGTGCATTTTATATAGGCTTATACCAGTGAAATCTAGAGGTCGGTTGGCGGTCATTGACAGTCGTGCGCTATCTCCAATTTGAAGGAAGCGAGTCAAGGCCGCCAACAGTTTTATTCTACGGCAACAAATTTGTATGCCTCGCCAACAAGATCTTGTTTCACGCCACCGATAACTTAGCCAAAGAGTCCCGAGAAGAAGTCACCAAACTGAACGCAACAGGGTGCGTTAATTAGTTAGCACCCCGAACGTGCCATAAGCATTTGACCTGGGCACCAAAAAAGAAAATTACAAATTTTTTTTTGCTTTAAGTATTCCTTGTTCAATTAGTTATAAGTATATGTATATAATATCGTGACAATCCATTTTTTTTTTTTCTTCCCGGTCCATTTAAATTTCGTTTTTTTTTTGGTTATTGAAATTGTTGAACTCCTTGAGGGCAGAAATTCTCCCCTTTCAATTAGTGAAATTTATTTTTTTTTTACATTTTAATTTCGTTCAGCTTGAGTTTGTTTACATTTTTTATTTGCTCCCCTCCCGAAACCTAAATTGAGCTCGATCTAGGTAGGAAATTCGGTAATTGAGTGAGGGTATACAGGGTGGTTCAGGCGAGAACTTAATTTATAAGGTAAAAAGAGGTGATGGTTTTTTTTATATTTTGTCTGCATAGGGAGTGACTGTTTTCAAGCAGTTCATGTTTTTTTTTTGTTGTTAAAATTTATTTTGATGCTTGCTCTTATATTTAATTTTTTTTTTTGTAAAATTCTTTTTTTTTGTTTTTCTTGTAATTATATAAAATATTTTTTTTTTGATTTTTATTGGTCTACCGTTCCAAATTAATTTTATTATGCATGGATCTTGAGATTAATGGGAAGTAAATATACCATTGAAATTGGAAATATATGATTGGTCACCTAATGTTTAAAGAAACCTCTTGTTTTAAATTTTCTTTATTCATGTGCATGAGTACATGATGTGCTTTTGAGGATTGATTTTCAGGGGGTGAAGTAAGGTAAGCTACATTTCCCTCGGCGGATGACGTGAGCGGCATGGACATATGCTTCAATGGGGAAGTCTGGCCAAGGATTTCCAGGTTGGGTGGGTATTGGCCGCGCTCATAACACCAAGGAGCGCCTCTCAAAGTGGCAACTGTCCGTCCGATGTCGTTAGGGAACAATTTTTGCTCGGCACGATTTATGTGTTGTAATTAGGTATGTTGATTTTCGGAAACAAGAATCCCCCCAATTTCGACGAGCTCAGCCGTGCAGAGCCAGCGTGCCACGTTTCCGGAAGTCAACACTCACTCCCATTTTCCAAACTTCCTTATCCATTATCCTCTTCCGGTTATCCTACCTTTTTTTGAATCCCAACTACCTCTCTAGTCCTCATCCTGCCTATATTACAGGAAATCTGGACATATCATTTTCACACGGTACCACTTGTTCTGTAATAAATTATGTGACTCTCTATCTCTATAGTTCAATGATAGATTATAGACTTCGATTTACTTGGATTTTGATGTTTCCAAAGATTTGAAATTTGTTGTCTGTTGAATGCTCAAGACCGGTATACTTAAGAAGTATTTCTTTTAGTGCGGCATCCTGTTGTAAGCTCATTGTGGATGATGTTATGAGTACGATAAGGACTAAGGACGAGGATTACTTGGCTTTGACATACAAAAATAATAACGATGCATATTTGATTTCTAATTTTTTTTACCTACTACCCGGCTTCTTGAAGTCGAAGAGCTGTCAAAATCAACAAACAAATGTGACTGTCAAATTCGAGTTCAGGCGAACAGTGACACTACACACCAATGTCACAACCACAGTTTAAAAGCCACAGGTTGAGGGAACTAACAGAAATAAACAACTTAACAGTGGTAAAGCGGCTGCCTAGTAGCTGTTTTTCGAAAAATTACCCATTAGGTACCCAGGGAGTCAATTCTCAAATATTCTCGCATACGTTTATCTGTAAAAATATCCAATTTCATGCGAAAACTGAAATTTGCAATTCTCAAATTCCGCATACGAGAATTTCTCTTCGAATGTTACTCGTCTGCTTTTTCTAGGCGGAGTTGCTTCTCGCATACGGAATTGTGAGTTTGACAATTTGATTTCTTTATTTCTGTGTGAAATAATTTATTGTGAAAAAGCAAAAATAATTAAAATGGAAGGAAAACAAAAGAAGAAGGTTCTTCAGCACTTACATAAAGCGTTTGATCTAAATTGGTCAATCATATGAGTAGCCAAGAAATCGATGAATTCCTGTGCCAAGCGCTTGTTTAACCGAAATAATTTCATAAATTTTGTGTCGAAAAGTTCAAAATAGTCTTGGGGTTCTCGGATATCTCGGTCTATTTGAAGTTACTCCAACTGCTTCATTACCAACTGAACAAAAAATGCTAATCTCATTTCCCCCAATGTAGCCATTGTAAAAACACAATTAATTATTAAGTGAAATTAGAACCAATCACACACAATCGCAAAATGATTTTTTTCATTTTTGTTAATCGTAAATCAAAAACCCACATCCACAATATTTCTTAGCCAATTTTAATTTAATTTTTTTTCATGCCATTCTTTGCACAAAAAGTAGGCACATTTCGACGTAAAATTCTACCTCATGCGAGAGGTGAATACAATTTTCGCAGAGGTGGAAAAAACTTTGAGAATTTTTTTCGTATGCGAAAATTTCAGGCGGATTTGCTCGTATACGAGTTGCGTTATGCGGAATTTGAGAATTGGGGTAGTAAGTAAGTAACTTCGTTAATTCGATGAACCCGGCATGAATTCTGACAGTCAATTCTCCGTATATATCCACTTGGGAAGACATTTCTGTTTTCCCCTGTCAGGAAGTGAACTTGCACCTCGATTTTTAAATTACACAGAAATCAAAGAATTAAGAAACAAGTGAATTAAATTTAATAGTCTTTTCAGCTAGGTATGCTATACAGCGTTGCTGTGCAGGGGACAAATTTACATGGCAACTTAAATAAATGTATTAAAAATAAATGTGGGGACACAGCGCCCACGAAACTTGTATCAGGTACGCCATAAATATGGCAGAATGCAATACCAGAACATAGCGGTCATCATAATATAAAGGTACATGTAACTTTTGTACCAAATATTAATAACAAAAATCTCTTGTTTTCTTTTGTCATACAACTATGGGTCGATTTGACGTTAATTGTTCATTCTTCAATCCAATATTGGTCATAATTATATGACATAGTGTAATATGCCACTTCTTATACATACACAAATTGTGCCATATATAAAATGCAAGTTTTACCACCTTTAGAAATAGAGACGTGTTGCGGTGCTGCGGGGAGGGGGTGCAGAATTTGCATGTGTACCGCCACTAATATCAGTGTATGCAGTGAATTCGGCACAACATGTGTTCTGGGCATTAGGATTTGAATGGAGAAAAGTGGATCTCTCTCTTTAAACTCATGCACACTATACCATGAGTGACCATGTAAATGCCCCAATAAATATCTTCTATATCGTCTGCGATTACAGTTACTTTCTGAATTAAAATGACTATTCAAGTTCCACGAAGACCATTGGCTTATTAGCACAGCTGCTGTCACTGATAAGAAAATGTAGAACAAACACCTGTGCTGACCACCTGGCAATCAAGTACCTATGTGGGATTATCACTTTCTCGAGGCGATAAATTTCAATTTACTACTTTACTATATATAAGACTTTGTTTCAATTTTGAAAGATTGTACTTTTTTTTAACTAGCGCGCGACGTGTTTCTTCATTACCTTAAAAATGTTCCGTAAAATAGTTTTGTTTGCGGTTCTATTTGTTGCTTCTGTTGCATCAACAAATGTCAGAGAATGTAAGCTACTTGACAAAATTACAATTTAAAATAGTGAGACAATAGTTACATTGGTTCTTTACACAAATGCCGCTTGTGCAATAAATTACTGTGATGTGTCTTTAGTCAATTTAGTCTATTAATCCCTAGTGTTCTAAAATTGGGAAGCTGATGGGAGATAACATCACATTAAGAATTCGCTAAAATAAATCCCGTACCTAGATATTATTATATTGAAAAGAAATGTGTATAGAGATTAGTTAGATAACAAAAGTCAGATAGCATAATGTGCAGACATTTGACGTATGTACCTAACTATGTATACCTATATTGTGATGATAAATTTTAATCCATCGTTTATTAATACGTGGGGTTTTGCATGGGCAATAAGTCATTCTTCCACTGATTAAGGAAACAGTAAATATGTGATGTGTCAAATAAATTATTTCAAATCAAAGTTAAAAAATATTCGTATCGCATAATATTGATATTGTATACTGTAGAGTGTAGCTGTTTAGAGCAATCGGTCAAGGATACGATTTTTGATTAACTTATTACTTGTTTAACGATTAAGGTAGATTTAACGGAATTAAAAGCAAATACAAAATTCCTTTCTTGCTGATAAGCGATAAACTTACAGAAAAGTAAAAGGTGTTGAAGATTATTATCAACAATGTATGTTTTATTGAATACCGCATATTCCAGCAAAGTAAAGTTAATTTGTGATTAAGTTAATGTCAAGCAAGCAATTAATGTCCCAGTCCCGGACAATAAATTGTGTGGGAAAAGAGAGTAGAGAATTGAACAAAGCAATCTACTACAATTACCCACTTTTCGCCATCATTTCGCAGCAGAAGGCAGCTAGCAGCGTACTGCAAAACGAAAAGGAGAGTATATCATTTTTCGTCCATGATTTCTTTGTGTCACTTTGATATGGGATTTTTCGTTCCACAACAGTAGCGTAGTAGGCTTTATCGGGGTAGCGACATAAGTCCGCGCGACATATATCCGCTTATCCGACATAATTCCGCTCGAAAAATGTACTGGGCGGAGATATGTCGGCGAAGATATGTCGCTATGCCGCTTTATCTGACACAAGCCTTGTATAACTATGGCCGCGTTCCATTGACCGCTAGCCGTCTAGCACATATTTGACTAAGAGCTAGCAACGTTTTTTCTCAAGTCATTTTAGCAAGGCTGTAACTTTGTGAGCTTAGTTCGGGGTGACTACTGAACACGAAAATATATTTCTGGCAGCGCTGCGTTGGTTTATATATTAATGAAAAAACGTTGCTAGCTCTTACTCTATATTGGATATATTTGACTCCTGCATTTTATTTTGGCAGTTCGTTATTTTTTTTTAATCTAGCAGTTCATTTTGCGCTAGATTGAAAAATTTCCCAGAAAAGGATATTTCACAAAATGTGCTAGAGCTTTAGCGCAAGAGCTGAAATGTCAGTTTTTTTTATATGGAGTTTGGCATTGACATATTATAATCCTTTAAGGGAAGATTCCTGAAGTTCTGCCGAACAAAAAATTTTATGGCGGTGGGGGGTCTATTTTCATCATATAGCCCGTTATAGCCCACTTAAAACGCTATAACTTCTAAACTATTAAAGGTACAAAAATTGTTTTGTACGATCCCGGGCACGCTGCTTCCAGTTGTCCAGACCAAGCGCTCTGGCATCCGCGATGGCTTGGTCTTTGAAACGGAGGTTCGGTCTTCCTTGTCTTCTCGAACCTGGGGGCTGGGATTCGAAGATCCTCTTAGCTGGAGCATTATTGTCCATTCGCTCGATGTGGCCGAGCCAATGTAGTCGTCGTGTTTGGCTTTTTGGACTACATCCACATCTTGGTACAGCTCATAGAGTTCGCGGTTATATCTTCTTCTCCATTCGCCCTCCTCGCACACAGGACCAAAAATCCGCCGAAGTATTTTTCTTTCGAAGGAGCCCAGTATCAGCTCTCCCTTCTTGCTTATCGTCCAGCACTCGGCGCCATAAAGCAGAACTGGCAGGATAAGGGTTTTGTAGAGCACACATTTCGTCCTTCGAGTTAGGAGTTTTGAACCCAGTTGTTTTGCCTAACCGAAGTAGCAAAGGTTTCCTAGGGTAATTCTTCGCCGGATCTCCACTAAGGTGTCATTCGTGGAGTTCATGTTTACTCCGATGTTGGTGAACTCCTTAACTACCTCGAAGTTGTTGCTATCAATAGTGACGTTTTGTCCTAGGCGGTGGACAGATGCTGGTTTGTTTGTTGATAGCATGTATTTAGTCTTGTCCTCATTTACTTCAAGGCCAACGGATTTCGCCTGTTCCTCAATCGCCGTAAACGCTTCTATCACGGCACGCTGGGAGCGACTGATGACACAAACCAGTAAGAAATAGACCGTCGACTCCTCCCACATAACGGACTTTGCCTACAAGCTGTTGGTACCATAGGATTTATTTATGTGTTGGGCCTGTATAAATTAAAGGGAAGAAATTACGGCACACGCATACGTAGCAAAATCCTATGGTAGTTGCACCTGGCTGTGGTTTATGGCTGTGGGGCTGTGTTCTGCAGGTTTCTTATTTTTTTTCGGTTACACTTCGTTCACATCACAGTTTAGTTTTAGGGAATGTTAAATTGTTTAAACTGTTGATATCAATTAAAATCGGCGATGTAAAGGAATATTCACATGAGAATGAACGAACGAATTGATATTATGCGAACAAACCACTTTTGATGCATTTATATAAACAAATTGCTCATTTTACTATTGCAAGTACCTAAGTAGAATAATAAAATAATCCATCAAAATATGGGAAAAACTATTTTCAAAAGAGCATAAACGACGAAATTTCGAACTCCAAACTTTTTGCCTCGAAGAAAAACACCCTTAGCGCGAATTGTCACAAGTTTATTCAAAATTCACAACATTCAAATCCGTTCCACAAACTACCAAATAAAAAATTCGGTTGAACTTAAACTCAAATCAGAGATTGTTAGGTAGTAGAAATTGATGTCTGAACTTCGTGAACTGTTACGACCAAGAAAAGTGTTCATGTGAATGGACTGCCAAAACCTGTGAATATTCCTTTAACTTTTACCAGGTTCCCACCAACGTGATTTAGCTAAATCATGTCATTCATTTCGTTAATTATTATCTATACATTTTCATGATTGCTAATTACGCTATACATACGCGTTTTATTTTTAATTGCGTCGCTCTTGTCGCAAAATAAAATGAAACATACCTTTCCAACTGCAGCTCTTTATTCAGCTTTTTATTTAGCAACAAAACTGTTTCGATGAGCTTATGATATTTATATTATATTCATATAAATAAAAAAGGAGTTCTATTCATATTGACAGGTAATGTTTCCAAAACAAAAGCTGTTAGGACAGTGAACTCAAATTGATTTTGCTCCACAAAATATTTTCTTGCTTGCAGATGTATTTCCATCTCTTTTTATTTATACTAAATTCCTACATCTGCTATTTTCTTCTTTCTTTTTGCGCTTGTTCTGCGCCTTTTAATAAAATATCTTATTTGGATCGTAAGTGTTTTATTTTGTCATCCCATCAGAAGCAAGAGAAAGAATTGGCCCGAAAAAGACTTGCTCTTGGTACTTTGGAATGAAAAGCTTCAGGAATTGACGGCAATGTCAAAATAAAAAATGTAAATTCGGTGGAAACGCCTTTCGTGATTTCTTAATAATTTTGTCTTAATCAGGTGGTTATCCTTTACATTATTAGTTATTTTCATTTTATTATGGATGAACAAATACTGAAAAAGTTAAAGTTTTTCGGAAACAAATATAAAACACAACCAACTCTCTGAAAAGAAAAAGGACGCGTGAGATTATTCGAAATAATTTGTAAGACAGAAAAAGCAGTATAATAGTTTATGGTGATGCCGTAAGGTATTGTTCTCATGTTAAACTAAACAACAATTCCAACAATTATCCTTTAGTTGTTGGTAACAATTTTGACAAATTTGCTGGAACGTAAAATAAAATGCCTGATTTTTTTTTTACATTCACTAGGTGATTTGTTGTTGCGATAAAGAAAGTATTAGTTTTTGAATATGCGAACAAAATATTATTAACGATTTAATTATATTTTCGCTCAAATTGAATTTAAATCATTCCAACCAACCGTCTACTTGCAATATGATTTTATCTGAAATGTAAACAGTACCTAATTTTAGTTCCCCATAATTCCCACCGTTTCTTAACGCATCTCAACAAATGGCTGCTTACATGTTTTATTTACATTGCCGCCATTAATTTTGACATTTACACGTATTCACAGACAGGGTAATATTTTTCCGGGGAGAATCGGGTAGGTGCACGGGAAGTCGACGGTCTAGTTCTCTGTGGTTTGTGCTGATGATGTCAATATCGTCCGCATAGCCCAGCAGCTGGACGGATCTGTTGAAGATAGTGCCTTCCGTGTTGACACCTGCCCTGCGCACTATCTGCTCCAGTACGAGATTGAAGAAATCGCATGATAGCGCGTCTCCTTGCCGAAATCCGGTGCAAGTTTGAAATAGATCGGAGGAGCTGCTTCCAAACTGCACATTGCAGCGCGTGTTTTCCAGCGTCACGCGACACAGCTGAATCAGTTTTGCCGGGATTCCGAATTCGGCCATCGCCACATAGAGCTCCTGACGATGTATGCTATCATACGCGGCTTTGAAGTCGATGAATAGGTGGTGAGTTTCGACTTGAAATTCGTTGGTCTTTTCCAGGATTTGCCTCAGTGTGAAAATTTGGTCTATAGTCGATCTGCCGGGCCGGAAGCCACACTGGTACGTGCCGATTAGTGTGTTGCAGAACGGTTTAAGACGTTCACATAGTACGTTGGATAGGATCTTGTATGCGACATTAAGCAGGGATATGCCTCGATAGTTCTTGCAAGACATAGGATCGCCCTTTTTGTAGATGGGGCATATGGAGCTGATAGTCCAGTCATCGGGCATGTTTTCTTCCAACCATACTTGGTTGATGATTCGGTGCATGATCCCTACCAAAACATCACCACCGTATTTGAAGAGCTCCGCTGGTAAACCTTGTGTGCATCTTCTGTCACCTTTTTCCTGTACACGCATTCATCATCATACCACGGGCTCTTTCTCTGGGGTGGCTGGTACCCTACAGTGGTTTTGGCTACCTCCTTGATGATGTCGCGACACTATGGCACCACTGATTGTTGACTTTTGTGGTAGGTGAGTGCACAGAGGAGAGTTTCATGCTCAGGCGCTCGCTGTAGGCTCTGGCTACTCCAGGTGTGCTAAGGCGTCCAACGTCGAATTTCTTCTTCTGGATCGCGGTTATGTCTGCCTTGTACCGCGTGAGGACAGACTCAAGTTTTTGAGTAGCACCTGGGGTGTAGAGCGTTCGTACATTCCAGGTACATACAAGAAAGTTATGGCTCCTTAAACTCAAAATTTTGAAAATTTGTTGTTACATTTTTTTACTTAAAATGCTTTTTTTCTCAACATTTTTACTTAATAAATTTTTCTTTTTTTATGAAATTTTTATTCTTGAGAACTTTTTTAAAAATTATGTTAAGCAACTTTTTTACGTGCGATCAACAGAAGTTGTAGTAAAACTCTTTTTCTGTCAGACAAAATGGTCAAATAAGACTCGATATTTCTCAAATATAAGGATTTTCTTTCATAGCAACCCAGAATAAAAGATCCATGGGTGTTAAGGTAAGGAGATCTGGGTGGCCAAGGATTAGGGCCAAGTCGAAGCGTTTTATGTGGTAACACCTCCAGATTAGAGGTCACATGCTTTGAAGGGCTATAACGGGAAATACGATGAAAATAGACCCCCCTGCCATACAATTTCTTGTTCGGCAGAACTTCAGGATAAGGACTATACTTCTGAACTGGGACACCCTGTATATGGACTGCTAGTAGACGTCTTCGCGTTGGTTCCAACATAACCACTAGCCCTTTTGGTTCGGAGCGGAATAATTTGGAAATTCACACTTTTTTGAAGTGGAATCTATTGTGACTCGGTAAATTGATTTCCACGCCACCTACCAAAATTTTTACGTACCCGAATCACAGGATAAGATTTGTGACAGTTGATTTCATCACAGAAGTTCCTACTGAAATTATAAATTGGAAGCGCGCGCAAAACATTCTATTTTAAATTGATTGTATAGACATTAACAAATTTGATATCAGAATGCCTCTAGAAAATGTCAAAGTATATAAAACAAGTAAAATATTTGTGAAAAATTAAGAGATGTGAATAAAATCATGCCTTAAAAAATTGTAAACAAAGCACTCGAAGTTACCAATTATAGAACAATTTTTTTATCGTGCTATCTGTTGCCCTTTAGGATTTAATATAACTCATATTTGGATTTAATTTTCTCCACACGCAATACAAGATTGCGGCAGGTTTTTAGTTGAGAATGCTTAGTCCAAAAGGAAATAATATAAGAAGATATCGTTGTGAAAGAGGAGTTAAAATTTGTTCTTTTTCAAGTGGCGGCTACAAATAAGAAAATTCTTTGGATTGTTCCGATCATTATGAACTTTTTTGGGAATTCGGTGCATAGATGTACATTATTTGGATTCCTGTACGATGTGCAATATTTAACTCCACAGAGTTCCCCAGTTTTTAATGTATAGTTTCTTCTGTCATCATTCTTGCACTTGACCACAAAATCTATTCAACATAGAAAATATTAACTTCAACATATTTAATTTCAATTATCACGTATTTTTCACAATTTGTTTTCACGAGGGAAAGGTACAATTACATTTATTTGACCGCAACATATTTAAAAGAATCAAAATCTATTTATTAGTTGGGTTTTATAGCTGTTTTTTGGTATAGATTTACTTTTTAATAGTCCTTTTCTTAAATTCACTACTAAATTTGGTAAATAACAGTCTCTACTTATTAAATTTAATTTTTTTATTTTTCGAAACACAAATTTTCATACGATTTGACAGTTAATGGAGTGACTTATCCTGTGATTAGGGTTCCGCCGAAATCCGCTAGACGCGGTATGACCGAGTGTCAATTGTTAACAATGACGCAACAATTTGAATTTCAACCGTTTTACTTGCTAAATTCAATAACGCCCAATAGCTGGTGTCTCTAGCCAATTCCAAAACCAGTTCTTTCTTTCCATATAAAATCATCCATTGTGACCGTCAAAATATTTAAGTTGAAGGTTAAAAATGATTATTGGTAAGGTCCATTGGGCCTTACCAAACCAATGAAATTGAAATTCTACTAGAACAAATTTAATGCTGAAGAAAGAATTGGTTTATATAAAAATTAATGAAGGAAAAATATTTAGTTAAAATGTTAGCACCTTTTCTTCATAGCGTTCTAGCCCTAAAAACATTTTTGCAGGAATGGTGTCAGGATTTCCTGAAAATAGACTATCGATCGACCGGTCGATCGCGATTGACCGTTTGTCGAGCCCTGATGGTAGGGTGTAGGTATGTCGTACGTACTATAAAAACTAGCAATCCTTGCATACTTCTAGGTCCCATAATTTTCTAATATTCGTTGGCTAAAAATGCAGGTCGATAAATATGATTGCATATTTAAAGGAAATATTCCGCATGGGAGATAAGGCAAGTACAGTGACACAATGCGTATATACGAAATTATAAAATGTTATGCTACGTGTAGATAGATAATTCTGTTTTCTTTCTAGAACGGAATCTTTTAAGAGAAAGAGATTTCTGCTGTAGTGTTCTAGCAATTCATAAATTTATGCTCCTATTGCGTAACTGCAGTTGAGTTGAGTTGAGTTGTCTCTTGGTTTTATGTAATTCAAAATTCGGTATTGTCCGTATTGTCATACACAACCTTGATAGAAAAGTTGTCTGTGAAAACACAACAGAGATGGCAGTGGTGGTCTATAAGTTGTTAGTTGGTTTGGGTTGTGTGAAAGTTGAGTTGAATTGAAGACAACTCAACTCAACTAAGTTGAGTTGTGTTCTACAATAGGGGCATTAGTCTGTCTATTGTCGTTTTCCATTGGTTTCACTCGAGGATTCACTCATTCTGAAATCCAATGGAACAAGAAAACTGCTTCTGGGCTACTACGCTCACGTATTGGTGAAACGTCAAAAATTACTGTATGGCTGCTGCCAGCTGGCTTGTATAAAATACATAAAATGCACTTGTGTAAGTGCTTCTCGAGTGGATTCTGACTTGAAATCGAGAAGCGAAATTCTCTCCTCAGAATCAACAGAAGAGTATTTTTTGCGCAAATGGAACGGTTTCAGAAGCGATTTTCTTGATTCCGGACGCTCCCGGACGATTCTTTTTGCCCAATGGAAAACGACATATGATGGTCTGCATTGTGGATATGGAAGCATTTTCTTCACTATATTAGTCTGCTACCCTTCTTTCAACGTCAATTGAACAGTTGGTCACATGAACAATCTAATACTAATAGATCGACGAAAAAAGAGACAAATCCTATCCGATTGTCCAACAAGTTCGGATACATTTCGGATACTTTAAGAAATAACATTTTGACAACATTTATTAAACATTAAAACTTCGCTTTTTATTATTTTAGGCACAAAAGGTAGACCTTTTCCTTTGTCAGTCAATATTGAAGGTTGCAAAACTATGCCATGTGATGTTGTAAAGGGAACAACAGCGATTATGGATGTTCATTTCGTTGGAAGTGAGTACATGCAATCCAATTATACCCTAAATTCATATTTAAAAAAAAAAAAAATATTTTCCATAACCATTAGCACGGGACAATACCAAGAAGATCTCAGCACAAGTAAGAGCCACCACCTTAGGCCTGACTGTACCATACGAATTGCCGGAAGAAGTTGCTGACGTCTGTGCCAACCTAATGCACGAAGCAGCTTGTCCCATCGATAAGGATGAAGATGTCGTCTATAGTTTCAAGTTTCCCATCGACAGTTATTATCCCGAAATAAGCGTTAAAGTCGAGGTGTCCCTGGTTGATGAAGCTACCAACGAATCCGTAGCTTGCTTTGTAGCAGATGTCAAAGTCAAAAAAGGAGATGGCGGCTCACAGTAAATAGCACTATAACTTTTTACTTTTTGTACCTGTTCGTAAATAAAGTTATAACCATTCAGCATATTTATATAATTTAGTTTTTATCAGACTCACCCAGTCTTTCCAATGAACTCGCAAATTGCTTGACTGATAAGATTTCGAATACCTTTGGAAAAATGACGTACAAAATTCGCACCTAAAACATGGATTAGCCCGAATGACTAGCGCCGCAATTACTAATTGAAATTGGTTGATAAGCGATTAGCCAAGCCGATACATGGGACAAGGACGAATGAGTGCAGTTCTTAATCACATAATCACACATAATAGTCGTAAACTAATCAAAACAGGTGTGCCTCTTTTCTTTTGGTTTATTTTTAAAGTGAACTTACTTTACTTATCTTAGGCATAGCTCGGGCTAGCTAGCAATGTGAGGTTTGTTTTCATTTAGGTTTGACTGTTTAGCCAGGTGCAAACCGATTGTCATCAAATTCGTTCTCTTATCATAATTCGTAGGATAATCAAGCATATTGATGGAATGCACTCGGATAAGTGGTAGCTCGTGCTTGAGCTCGTGCTTTTCACTAAAGAAAGAACTATATCACAATTACAAGCACAAGTAAAAGAGGCTAGCGCATGTATGAACACAACCAGCATGTGTCATGCTACCGCTGGACCTATGCAAATGCAAGAGTCTGCCTCAGTGATGGGACTTCTACCGGGAGTCGGACAGAATCCCGAAAGCCTAAAATCCCGAAAATCCAAAATACCGAAAACCCACAATCCCGAAAAACCAAAATCCCGAAAAGCCACAATCCCGAAAATCCACAATCCGGGAAATCCAAAATTCCGAAAGGCCAAAATCCCGAAAGTGAAACTAAAAATTTTATTGTAGCAACAAAAATATAAGACAAATTTATTTAACGGAATAAACAAAATAACAAACTTCAAATAAATAAAACATAACAAAAACAGTTAGTCTTATTAACAAAAACATATAATATACGATCCATGACAAAACAATGGGCCTTACCAATAATCATTTTTAATCTTCAACTTAAATATTTTGACGGTCACAATAGATAAATTTATATGGAAATTTTCGCCATTGTGACTTCATAAAAGTTAGCCTGGACACTAAAAATTATTATTAGTACCGCGGAATATCTAATACAAGTTCATATTGTACGCAATTCCTGTTAGAAAACTTATTTCAGAACGCTCGTTACGTTCCGCGTAAAATTTTGTAATTTTTTTTTTCCTTCGTCACATAACGTTTTCTTAGTTGTTGCATCTCACCGGCAATTATTTAGCCAAACATGTTTTCACACGTATTTGCTCTTCACATAAAAGAATATGCGCCAATGTGTGAATGGAATGCCCTGCGAGAACTTTCAGCCGGCGCGCGGCGGCCGGCGGAGCCACGCCTCTACGTTGTTTTGTGTCCGCGGCAGATTTTGTTTCAAAGGGTTACAAACCGACCAAAAATTAGCGGAGTATTCAGGACTACCTGCAAGTCCGTAACGTTTTCTTTTTCTACTCACTTTGTATTACGATGTTCACTGGCTAAAATCTAGTCGGTCAGCTATTGCACTATATGAGATCGGCACGGGATTTTGGTTTTTCGGGATTTTGGATTTTGGGGATTTTGGATTTGCGGGTTTTTGGATTTTCGGGATTTTGGTTTTCGGGATCGTGTCTCCAATCCACTTCTACCACTTAAGTGGTATTTCTACCACTTTTTGCTCAACCCAAAATTCTACCACCCGCAAATCCAAATCTACCACTTTTTCAGATGGGACAAAATGGAACAATAACGCATATAATATCAAATCCCTACGCACTATAAGACTTATTTTCCATCATCCACACAATAGAAACCGAGTGGTTGAATAATTTTAGATTTTTGTGCACAGGAAAATTGGTACTGGTACTGGTACTGTGACTTTGGAAAAAATCGGTGATGCTTTGTGAGGTGACGTTTATAGATCTCAAGAAAATTTGTTCTGGAAGCTTGCAAATGTTCATCCTATTTTGTGTAATGATAGCATGATAGCAGCATTTATGGTATGTTTTAAAAATCTACCACTTTTTGGTTTCCCAATATACCACCTTTTGCATACCCTCAAGTGCCAACACTGGTCTGCCTCCAAAGTGCCTGCCAATCAAAAGGCTTGAACTTATACCTCAATAGGCATACACGGGTCCTAAAGAACCTCGTAAAACCATTTCCTGTGCCAAATAGAAATGCATGGATAACCCACAAAAGACTAATATCTGTAAAATAAATCTATTTACACAGACGGATTTCGATCCGATGGCTGCCGGTATATACTCAATCGAACTGAATATACACCATTTCTGACCTACAATTTTATGCCGATTCCGAATGGCTTAATTGAGAACAGACGTTTGCGAGACGAGAGTACCTAATGCTAATTTTTATACCCTCCACAGGAAGTTATATTCACTTTGTCATTACATTTGTAACGCCAAGAAGGAGTCACCGGAGACCTTATAAACTGTATATATTCAGGATCACATTCTGAATCGATTTAGCCATGTCCGTCTGTCTGTCTGTCTGTTGAAAGCACGATAGTGTCCAAACGAATTGACCTAGACGAATGGAATTTTTTGAGAGGACTTCTTTTTAGCGTCGTCAGGTTGGTATTGAAAATGGGCTATGTCGGTTAAGTAGTTCTGGTACCTCCCATACAAAACCACTATTACCCCACAGGTGTCTCTCTGTCTGTTTAAATCACGATAGCATCCAAACGAGTCGACTTAAGGTGGGTTTCCACATGTCGGTTGATTGACAAAGTTTAACAGCTCTCGCGTTCATGTCATTGAACGAAACCGCCGTCAGTTATTTTCCACTTATGTCAATTATTGGCAAAAAATTGTTTGTCAGTTGATTGACCAACTTATGAACTCGATGCCAATTAATTTTCACTGTCAATTATAGACAAAGTGACATTTTGTTTGACAAATCAGCTATTTCCACTTGTCCAGTGGTTTCTTTCTCAGTTATTGACAAACGCCGTTAGTCAATTCATTGACAAGCAATTTTTCGCTATTTCCACTTGCCAATTTTTTAATTGGCATACAAATACGTCAATTTTCAATTTCAAATCGACAAGTGGAAACCCAGCATTAGGCGAATGAAATTTTGTGAGAGGTATTCTTTTTACCGTGTCGTCAGGTTGGTATTGAAAATTGTCTATTTTTGTCGAGTAGTTCTGGTACCTCCCATACAAAACCAATATTAGACACATGCGTGTACCTGTACAGTACATACATAGATATCTACTAACTCGCATGGTAAACATTTTGCATGACTTTTATGTATATAGTAGAGGGTATCGATGATAACACTTTTACTTGTTTTTATTTCTTACTTGTTATTATCTCTAAAATCTTTAAAGTAAGAATAATTAATAATATTTTATTGCATTAAGTGATTTCAAATTTAAGAAAAAATAGCATGTCCGGAAAACAGAACCGAAGTGTATTTTGTTTAAAAATTCGTAGACATCTAGCGAGCATACCGCAAAAAGCAATCACTCTCTTGATAAGACCCTCAACAAATTTGTCGAATATCTTAAACTATGAAAAAATTGTCAGGACAAATTTGTCAGAATATGACAATGACAAAATAGTCATGACAAATTTGTCGTTGTATTTCGTCACCTGAGAATTGGTTTGCTCCATACGCCACTTAGTCGGTTTCGAGAAAAATGATAAAGAAGGTTTGCGCATCTTTTTCTCAAAAATTGCCCGATAGAATTTTTTTAAATTTATAGCAGCTATTCCCTAGGGTATTCCCAACTAGAATACAACTTTTCAATCTTTCATGCGAGTTTAGCAGTTATACAGCGTATACGAAAAGAAGATTTTTTATTTTTGTGCTCCATATCCAGTTTCGTTTCAAGTTTTACTTTTTTTCATGCACGTGGAGCAAAATAAATTGAATGTAGAGCAAACCAACACTTACTCTAACTGAATTATTGAAAAGAACTTTGTATGGAAAAGTTTCAATTTCTAGTGAAATTAAAGGCTTTTTATTAATAAATTTTATTAACAAAAACAAAAAAGGAAGTAACACAAAAGTGTACTAAAGTAAACAGTTCTACTGTTATTCTAAAACAAAACATACTAGTAAAATACGTTTTGTATATTATACAAGATGCATAATGTATTCATGAAAATGGTTCTACATACTCGTTGCATAGTTTGATCCTTTTCAAAATAGTAATTAAAGGAAAACTACGTACACATGCAATGGTAATAGAGCAAAATAAAAGTAAACTCAATATGAAGGATTTTTGTATGGGAAATTTGCTCCATACGCCAAAAAATGGCAAATGGAGCAAAATAAAGTTTACTAACCATTAAACTTGTTGGATGTAGAGCAAAGTCGATGCTGGATATCTCCGGATTGGTAAGCGTTAGCGCCAAAATGGCAACAGATTCGAAAAGAGCACCCTAAAATACCTTATAGATTTGATACCTAACTCAAAATACGCGAAATTGGCGTATGGAGCAAACCAATTCTCAGGTGACGATTTAACTTACAATTATATATTACCTGCCAATATTTTATGAAATGAACATTTGTCAGACAAGTGCGACAGATTTGTAGAATTGTCACCTGTCAATGTTTATGAAATAGGGCGCAGGTAGTGCCAAAGGCATCGAGTATGATATCAATGATGGCAATATGACGAGATGTAATTTTATGGGCAGTCAGAAACTATTAAGGCTGCTGTTATAGCTATCAGGAAAATGCATCCGTAAAAAAATTGTTTCACTTTTTTGGAGCACTTAAACTCAATCGTTGAACTCAATCTTGGTCTTAAAATGTTGCTTTTGAATTATAAAACTAATTCGTCAAAAAAATTAAGCAATTGATCTTTAAATTTTCTAAAAAAATGAATTTCTTTATTTTTCTGTACGAAAAACTTTTTTTGTTCAACTTCTCAACCAGTTTCACGAAGTATTCCACTGAATTCCTATGATATGCTCAGTTTTTTTCTGTTTCGTGTTTTTACGGATGGATTTTTCTGATGGCTATAACTGAAGCCTAAACCAAATTTTGCTACAGAAAAAGAAATCAAGCTCAAGCTAGCCTGAAGCTGTTTGCGAAGAACTTTAAGTTATTGGCTCACATATTCAAATACAAAATCATTCCTGTAGGAAGCAGAACAGACCTAAGTGAATTATTCCCAATGTATCGGATAAGGCTCATTCAGTCTTAACTTTCCAATGAACTCGCAATTTTTGTCATTGATAAAATTGTGATTAGTGTACCTTTGGAATGATGACATAAAAATGTCGCACCTAAAACAGAGATTAGCCCAACTTTCTTAAAGATTCGCGGCGGGTCTCTAGCACTCTAATCGTTTAGAAAGCGATAAGTGAATACGCTGTTGGTCATAAAATCAGCATTTTTGTCAACAGGTGGTGATAGGTTTTGTTACTCTATTTTTCATTTTGTCGATTTGTAGTGAAATTAGATGGTTTTGCTTGTGAATTTATTTATATGGCATTAGCCAGGTGCAAAGTGATTAAGCTTCTTTTCTTATCTTAATTTTATATGGCAATCAAATATATTGATAGAATGCACTTGGATTTCAATATGTAGTTTATAATATTGAGATATACTAATTCAAATTATCGATCGTGATCGGTAGCACTCAGAATCAGCGATTATTTTAATGTGTATAAATGTATACTGGATGAGATGGGGATTAATTAAAGAATTTTGATGGAAAGTCAAGTTGTACTTGATTTTATTATATAAAGTTTTTCGGATTCCCGCACGTGTTGTATCATTTGCTGTCTTGTATGTGCTATTTTTCTTAGGGAGATCTCTTTTTAGAAGGCTTTCCTACATGCATTTCGAAAGTAAGCTTACATGTTTTGCTTGAGTATTTTGAAAAACGTTTACCATTGGAGTACGACTCCAACTAGCCAGCTCGGTCCCTAGCTCTCTGCCTCCAGTTGCACATACCAAGTTGGTTGAGGTCGCCCCCCAATCGTGCGCCTCTCCTTAGGTTGGGTCTTCCTCTGCTACGTTGTCCCTCAGGGCTGGTGCGTTACTGTCCATACGCTCCACGTGCCCTAGCCATCTCAGCCGTTGTATCTTCAGCTTTTTGACCATGTAAACGTCGCTGTATAGTGCATAAAGCTCGTCGCTTTAATCTTCTCCTCCACACTCCATCGATACAAACTGGACGAATCTTTCTCTCAAAACATTCCAGCAGGTTTTCATCCGATTTTGACAGAGTCCATGCTTGTGCAGTACACGACCGGAACGATTAGGCTTTACTTTTTAGATGCCTTCTTAGCCCGACGCAACAAGACGCGATTGGATTGGAGTGATTCTTCGTCAGATCTCTGCGCTGATGTCATTTTGCGAGGTGATAGTGGAGCCCAGGTGTCAATATCGTCAGCATATGCAAGCAGTTGAACAGACTTCTGAAAAATTGTAAATTTAAAATTAAGTCTCAAATTGGATTGAAATGGAACACCCTTTATAGATATTTTTTACCCTGCCGCCCCCATCTTTTTAGAAATAGTGTGAAACCAAGAATCAAATGTCCCAGCTAACTCAACAAGTCAATACAACTTATAAAATACACAGTTGTTGTAATATTTGGCTCTTCACAGATGGAAAAACTGTGCTTGATGTGCAAAATAATAAAAAAATGTAAAATGAGTTGGAAAGAATATAATTTCAGTGAGTCCAGTCGTTAGTGTACTGGACGAATGACCGATGTGTATCAGGTTTAACCCCCAGAAGAGGTCGTTGGAGGGTGATTAGAGGAGCTAAAAGCCTACTATGGCGATTCTCATCTGGTCACTCTCAAGTGTTAGTTTTACCTCCTAGGGGTAGCGACCGGGCAATGCATCCTAGAATGTAGCTGTACTTACTAATGCGAAGAAAAGCAAAGTCCAGGTTGAATGCAAATAAGTGAAAATCCACTCGTCTCTTTAGAGGCGGCAGGGCCACGGAGTCTGGAGGGCCCTACTTACATGGACGATCACATTGTTAGTCAAGCGTGTGGAGGCAGCTCGCTACTTGACAGACCAAAATTAAATCTACAGGAGGAAACCATCAGTGACATCCTGGAAGTTACCACTCATTCCCACCGATCAAAAGAAAACTCTAAGAACTTCCGAGCAGAAAACCGGAAGACGGTTACAAATGCTCGCTGAGGTTTCTAAAGGAAATGAACACCAGAGATGTTGTATTGTGTGTTGTGGAAGGGCTAACTCTGCCCGAGTACTGTCATAAAAGGTATACCCATCTTCACAGAAGGCTCAAAGACGGACAATGGAACAGGAGTCTTCTCAGAAGAATTAAATATCAGCCATTCATAACCGACTGGAAGATCAGTGCTGCGTTTTCCAGGCAGAGATCTACGCGGTTAAGAAAGCATATCAAACTGACTTAGCGAGGGAACTATACCAGCAATAGAAATTACCTTCTGGGTGGACAGCCAAGCAGCACTTAAAGTGATTAACTCCAATTTTGTAGACTCCAAATCCGTAAGCCGGTGCCTCTCGGCATTGATGGCATTAAGCCACCACACATAGTAATACTGTTCTGGGTTCCTGGACATGTTGGTATAGGAGGGAACGAGGCAGCAGATAAACTGGCCAGATGCGGCTCTGAAATTGACGTACTATTAGTTGCCAGACAAGTATTGCCAGCTTTCAACGCAGCTAAGAGCGTCATTGAGAATGTCACATTAAACTTTGCTAAAGAACGATGGAACAAGACTTCCGGTTGTACTAGAACTCGTAGCTTGTGGCCCCCAATTGACACTAAAAGGTCAAAGATTCTAACATCTTTCGATTGGAACCAAATCCGAGTGCTCGTCGGGGTAGTAAGCGGACACTGCATCATTGGTAACATGGCCAAAAGACTATAGCTGTCTTTAAAAATGACCTCTGCAGAAGTTGCAGAGACGAAGAGGAAACAGAATAGGTAGGTGGTTATCCATCTATACACGTATCAGATGTAACCAAAGTAGATTATGCTAAAAGAGCTACATTGCGGCCATTGGTTGTATCTGAGTGTGACCTATATAGATCGTACAAGAAATACTACAAAAGAATGTTTGACAGAATAATAGGTATTGATGTTTTAATGAGGACACTAGCACATCAATAGACAAGATAATCAACTTCATCAAATCCTCAGCATGGTTTGTATGTAATAGCAAAGTAAGTAATTGATTGCAGTACTTAAAGACATGATTATGACGGGTAAGGGATAACCTACTTTCCCCGACGGGCATCACAATGGGTCAGTATTGACCTGAGTGCGGCACTCAGTACTCTTTGGGAGCCCATCAACCTAACCTAACCTATTCTTGGCCCTTCATCGGACAATGAAATTGTCCGGTTTCTGGCAATCGTCTGAACATAATAAGGATACTGTCAGACTCATCTGAAATTGTCAGATGTCGTAGTTTATGAAAGCTGTAAATGGTAGCACGTATACCATTGGGCAAATACAGAAAAAAAGACGACGAAGGTGCAAATGAAACCATCTCGATTTCCTGGAAATATTTCAAACAAATATTGTTCCTGTCGGAAATGATGCACGAGATCGTTGAAACAGGAGTGGGGAACTGGTAGGTATCTACTGCAGAGAATGAAAAACGTCGCCAGTAGTTAGTTGTAGCATAGAGTCAACGTGTGAACAGACAGTTTTCAATCTGACAACCATCTGACAATGAAATTGTCCCTTTCACTATGCTTATCGCAAATGACAGTTTCTAGTTGAACAACAACCGACTAAAATAGCCGACATCAGATACATTATGTCAAAATAGAAGAATAACTTGCGGTTTTTAGATTCATTTGAGGTATGGATTTGTAAACTAAAGCTATTACCACAAACAGCATCGAAAAGTTAACTTTATGGAGTTATTTCATAGAATAGTTTGCAAATCTACCAATCAGAGGCTATGAACTAGTTATTACCTTATTAAAAGGTAATAATGTACATTGGCAATTTTTAAAAATCTACTTTTAAAATGGCGGCTGATAGACACCCCGGCTACAGATAAACTTATCACTTGCTTAAACCAAATCTAAAAAGAAAAAACGTTGACCAAATGGCATGCTAATCCAAAAAGGGTACACGCGAAAAGAGATAAGATATGAACAGCACTATATAAAACAGCAGTTCTACGAGAATCTATTTCATTTTATCACTGACAGAACGTTTGACAGCCTCGTCGCAGAATAATGATCGCTAAGCTAATAGTGCTTTCCTGCCTCTTTTCGGTTGCGTTGGCGGCTACTGCCGTAAAAAAATGTAAGACTTGAACAAATTTTGCTGAATTCCTTGCTTACTTAGCTCATTTCATTAAGGTACTGGAGATAAGCCATTTCCATTGGAAGTCCGGGTCTATGGCTGTGATGTACCACCCTGTATTGTGGTTAAAGGCACCAATATGGAATTTGACATTGACTTTGTTGCAAGTAAGTACATATACAGTACACATCTATTGAATGGCAGATTATTTTTATTAATGTATCTCCCATTTTCAGATAATTACAGCACCAGTATGAACACACTGGTAAGGGCTACAACTCTTGGAGTAACAGTGCCATACGAACTACCAGAAGATGTTAGCAACGTTTGCTCAAATCTCATGTATGGTGCCTATTGTCCCGTCTATCCCGAAGAAGATGTCACCTATAAATTTCTGTTTTTCATCAATAATGTGTATCCGGAAATTAGTGTCAAAATTGAAATTTCCATTGTGAATCAGGATAATGATATTATAACTTGTTTCCTTTGTGACATTAAAGTGAGAAAAGGCGAAGTAAATGGTGGAAGTGATATAGAAAAAGTTTAGACAAAAATTAGTTATTGAATTATATCATTGAAATAATAAAATAACGTTTGCCTTACATTAGAATCTCAAAGTTTGTATTTGCTCTTACTGAAATAAAATAAAAAATTAATAAATAATATAATATTAGTCAAATTAATAAGATTGGAAGTGGTTTGTTTAAATTTTATCAACAAATTGTATATTATTGTCCAAAAAGGTAGGTAGCTAGTGCCTTCTCTTTCATCAGTAATGATAACAGGACACACACAATACTCTGCGGTACACATGTACACAATGATCCTGAGGAGGAGAATAACATTGGAGGGATGGGGGAGCTCTTCTGATGGAAACAACCCAATTTCTATAATATCACTTCCCAGATCTCCACCTGATAACCAATTCCTTAGGAGGTACTTCTTCCAGGTTCTATTAGAGGAGCAAACTTAATTTAGTCCTCAGGATGGTGTGTATGTAACAGGTAACAGCACAAATTATTGATTATGGGCCTACTATAGACAATAACAATTTTTAACCTTCACCTGATATATTTTTCAGGTCACAATAGATAGACAAATTTATATGGAATTTTTCGAGTGAAATTTTTTTGTGAGTTCGTCAAATTTAGCCTGTTTTAATGTAAGGAACGTGCAATTTTGTGTTCCAAGCCCGAACGGATGACCTGAGACACTTCTTCCGAACAACTATGTAAACTCTATGTCAGGCATTTGCGTGATGTAGCCCAATGAATTCATAAATATTATTTGAGAAATGTTCGAAACAGAACACTTGGCTTTCTTTAGCCACTCTACGACTATCCATCTTACTCTTTGGATTTCTCAAACAGCTTTTCCCTGGTACCGGTTCCTAGTGCTAACGCAAGTTTGTTTTTAAGAAATTTGGTTTGAATATGAACCCAGTGTTTTCCCATTATCTTTATTCGTCTGCCGGCCGCTATTGCCGTACGCTAAGGCATTATGTGCGCGCTGCTTTTGCTTTCTCTAGACATAGTTTAAAAGTATAGTCCTCTATAATCTTAAGGCCTATCTTCTTTTTATATGATATTTGACTTTTGAATGTCCTTAGATACACCTATATGACCTATTGTAATATGTTCTTGCAGAGTTGCAGTGGACAAAATCTTATGGTGTAGGAAATTTGTGCTATTCAGGGGGTTGAAGTTTCACTGCTATATCTCCAAACGCCATTTTCGATTATGATAAAAATGTAACTGGCAGATAATGCTTAAGTCCATAGTAATACTATTTGCTTAGTTTTGAGCTAAACAGTTGCAAAGCTGTGTTTTTTGAACCATGAATGCGTCCTTCGATTTCCACCCCAATCGCTAAAAATGGTACTTTAAAAACTGCACATATCTCGAAAACTCCATTTTCAATTTGGATGAAAATGTAACTGCTAGCTAATGTTCATATCCTAAAGAATACGTCGTACTCAGTTTTTAGCAAGAGTGCTTTAATAAGATTCCTTTTGGAATCCAAAGTTGTAACATCATTCATAATTTTACAAAAAACTGCTCTTACGATTTTGATCAAAATACATAATTTAAGACAACATAAGCATTCTAAACATGATCACGTACTTAGTTTTTCTAAGAAAACTCGAATATAGCCGTTTGAGTTTTTCTCAAAAATTACTACCCAAATCCCGACCATTGAGACAACTTTTTTTAAATAATCAAAAATGGGAATTCGAAATTAATCGCCTAACTTGCCTCCTTTAAGTGTCAGTTGTTCGGGATGAAATTTGAAAGTAAGTAGGTAATAAAGTGTTGTAGTAAATACGTATGTTTATGTAGTATGTATTACGTTTTTAATTAACAAGGCTTCAGTTACTAAACCTGAGTACATCTTGAGTGGGTATTTTAAACGTAAAATTTACTGAAATGACTCTGAGATTCTGAGAGATTCGCAATAAACAAGAAAGTTCCGTGCGATCCTGTCGTGCACATTTTTTATTTTGAATTCAAACTTAAAAAATTATAAATCTTCCTTCTACGCTTTTTCAGCCGTTTTTTTTATTTATTTTCGTTTGTTAATTTGCAGAAAACGAAATAAATAAATCGAGACTCGTGGAAAAAGTGGAAAAAGTATTTAGTAGTATTTTTTGCATTTCGATAATAGGCCTGTTTTATTGCATATCTATCTCAGTAAAGTAAAGTAGGTATACCTAAACTTTACCACACAATTACAACAACTACACACTGATTGACACTTTCAAGACACTATAAGTTTTTGTAACTGCGTGCTGAAGGTTCTACTTTACTTTACTTCACTGAGATACAGATACATAGATGTGCAATAAAACAGGCCTAGTGTTACAGAGTACCAATTCAAAAGCGCAACGAAAAGCAATTTCGAAAAGGATTGACTTTCAGAACGAAATACAGAAGTAGGGCCCCTGGTCTAACTAGACCATCAGTTCAGTAGTAAATAGTTGTTGTCATTCATTTTGCACTCTTAATCATCAAATACCATCCCCATACGGGTACAGGAGAGATTATGGAAGCCCAAAATAGATTCTTGCTCGTTGCTCCTATTTTCTGTAAGATCAACCAATGCTTCAAATTTCATCTTCCTAGGATTAAATGGGGACAATATTATTTTTCTTCTCAACCAAGATTGCTGTTTTCGTGAAAATTAATAGTTTTTAATTTTCGATTAATTAAATAGATGATACCAGATTAAGTAAAACGTTATAAATTTTATTCGTGTAGAGACGATCTACTTAGGTTACAATGTTGTAGAGAGAATAAAAAAAAGGAAAGGAAATTAACCTTTATGCAAAAGAAAACCATGTTGCAAAACATTTGACAAGTTAATGGTTCAGTGGAAGAGTATGTTCGAAATATTATTTTAAGTGGACATGATGTTTATATCCGGAAGGACGTTACAATTTCAAATTTCAATGTTTCATGTTTCAATTACATTATAAAAATAATTTATAGCTTGAACAATGTAGAATTTACTGAACATTCTCCCCGCCTTGAATGGATGCAGATCCTTCAATGTTAATCGGAAATCTTCTTAAGTTCATTGTTGCACGCTGAGTTACCCCTGTCGACGTCCTTATAGTTGCTGTACGGACGATGCCATCCTTTCCTGGTTGAGTTTGCGTGATTCTTCCCATTTTCCAGTTAAGGGGAGGAAGATTGTCGTCCACGATAAGCACAATATCACCGGCTTGAAAGGTGGAATGCGAAGACTTCCACTTACTTCGTTGCTGTAAGCTTTGGAGGTATTCCCTTGACCAGCGTTTCCAAAATGTTTGAAAATACCATTGTAGTAACTGGTAACGACTCAATGAGTTTATTGTCTTGACATCAGTAACATCTGGTTCCGCCAAACAGGTTAATGGACTGCCTATAAGGAAATGACTTGGGGTTAGTGCGTTGAAATCAGAAGGTTTATCAGATAGTGGCGTTATCGGCCTCGAATTTAAAATTGATTCGATTTGGATAACGACAGTATTCAATTCTTGGAAAGTCAAAGATGCATCTTGAAGAATGCGCTTCATATGAAACTTGGCCGATTTAACAGCCGCTTCCCACAAACCGCCGAAATGTGGGGATCGCGGTGGAATCGTTTTCCATTTGATGTTGTCCGCCGCGCACGAGCGAACTATTTCGTTACGAATTTCAGTCTCTTGGAGCATTTTATATATTGCAGAGAGTTCATTGCGGGCTCCGATAAAGTTAGTTGCATTATCACTGTATATTGTCGAAGGATATCCGCGACGACCGATGAAACGTTTCAATGCCGATAGAAATGCAATAGTTGTGAGGTCTTCAACCACTTCGAGGTGCACCGCGCGCGTAGCAAAGCAAACGAAAACGGCCACGTAGCCTTTAATCGGTGATGTTCCCCGTCGACGAAAGTGCATTTTAAATGGCCCACAAAAGTCAACTCCGACCATTATAAAGGGACGGCACTGTTGGACTCTAGCGGTTGGCAGATCTCCCATGATAGTCTTACTTATAGGAGGCTGTGCTCGGAAGCATTTAATACACTTACGACAGACCCTCTGGCATATGGTCCTTCCATGTATTGGCCAGAATTGTTCTCGTATTAGGCTGAGTAAGGTTTGTGGTCCAACGTGTAAATGTTTATTATGGAAGTGACTCGCCATTGCTTGTGTGAAAACATGATCCTTCGGTAGTAGCATTGGGAATTTAGCGTCGTAGCCCAATACCGCGTTGCTTATTCTACCACCAACACGCAGGATTCATTTGAATCTATAAATGGGCGAAGTGATGCTATATGAGATCTACCTGGAATGGGTTTGTTATTTGTTATCAGTAGGATCTCGAATGCAAAATGTTCTTGTTGAATTGTCCGTACAATGCAGCTCACCGTACCCTTTCAACAAGGCGGACCATCAAAACAGCAGCGCATAACTCTAATCGAGGGATTGATATCTTTTTTACCGGAGCAACTCTTGATTTAGAGCACAAAAGCTTAACGACAATGCTTCCATTATCGCTAACTGAACGAATGTATAAACAAGTACCATAGGCGTACTCTGAACTGTCAGCAAACGCATGCAATTGAACTCCTTTGTTTCCATAGAATGCCCTACGATCAAATTCGAATTTCTTTATATGCATTAGCTCCTGCTTAAAGCGTAACCAACGACTGTGGTATTCCAGTGGCAAACTCTCATCCCAAGCGAAACCCTGCCTCCAAAGCTGTTGCATAAAAACCTTTGCCAGGATAATTATAGGATTTATTAGTCCCAGAGGATCAAAGAGCCTTGCAATTTCGGACAGGACAGTTCTTTTAGTGATGGTTTTACAGTCGGAGCCAGAACAATCATACAACAATTTGTCCGTAGATGGATTCCAATACGTCCCTAACGTTTTAATTGCGTTGCCATCAGCAATTTGGAACAATGTTTCCCTGTCACCTTCCTCAACATCCTTTAAGATTCGTTCATCATTAGAACACCATTTGCGCAACATAAAACCTCCTCTGGATAATAGACCAATCAACTCTCTCTTAATTTGTAAAGCGCCTTCTAGTGTGGATGCACCGGTTAAAACGTCGTCGACATAAAAATCTTTGTTTATCGACTTAGCGGCATTAGGAAAATCATGACCTTCATCTATCGCCAATGTTTGCAAAGCTTTTGTAGCTAAATATGAGGCAGAAGCGGTTCCATAAGTAACCGTTGTGAGTTGATATGTTTTAACGTCTTCACATTCCTTATCTCTCCAAAGAACCAAATGAAAACAACGATCAGCTGGGTGCATTGATATCTGACGGTACATTTTGGATATGTCAGCCGTAAACACGAATGCAAATGATCGGAAGCGAGTGGCAATAGAGAATAAGTCATTTTGAACAACTGGGCCGATGAGAAGACAAGAGTATCATTGAGTGAAGTTCCCGTTGTTGACTTTGCAGAACCATCGAATACAACTCTCATCTTTGTCGTTGAACTAGATGGCTTCAGCACACAATGATGTGGCAGAAAAAAATGGGATTTTGTAAAATCAACACAAGGCGCAAGTTCCATGTGCCCTAAAGTGATAAATTCATTGATAACACCAGAATATGTTTTATAGAGTTCATTGTTTTTCAGTAATTTCCTTTCCAGATATTTGAATCGTTTGAGTGCTTGATTAAATGAGTCCCCTAGTCTCTCGGCATTCTCTTTGAACGGTAAGCGAACCTGATAGCGACCGTCGAATAATCTGCAAACATTTGACTGAAAGTGCTTCTCACAATCTGCTTCTGATTTCTTTAATACTCGATTAATCCCTAGCTCCTCACTTCCATTTTCAATTTCCCAGAAAGCTTTAAGATCCTCATGTAAATTTATATCACAATCAATATTTTGTGAAATATGAGCAAAATAACAAACCGGAGGGTAATTTTGATAGGGAACGGAAACTACCCAACCGAAAATCGTTTTTTGCAGGATCGGTAGATTACTTCCCAATTTAATTTGGCCGACTGATATTAATTCAAAAAACAGTTCAGCACCTAAAACTAAATCGATTCTTTGCGATTTGTGAAATAGAGGATCCGACAGTTTAATGTTTTTTGGTATATTCCAATTGGTAATGTCTATATTGGTCTCAGGAATACAGTTAGTAAATTTTTTCAATACAATGACTTCAATTGATGTTTCGAATTTTGATAATCGGGAACTAATAGCGAGTGTAGCCTTGTAGCAGGAAGACGATAGATTCTGTGATATGCCGCTAATCAGTTGCTTTGCATGATATTTTTTCAAACCAAGCATGTGTATGAATCGTTCACTGATTAGATTTAATTGAGATCCGGAGTCTAACAGAACGCGGCATGGGATTAATTGATTTGAGTTGTTGCAAACATTAATGACGGCCGTTGCCAAAAGTGTATTCAATTTTTGAGAGTTTGAGTTGCTGGGCGAAATAGGGTTTGGAGTGGTTATGGTGTGGACAGCGGATGGCGATGGATTGTAAATAGCAGCATTTGCATTAAAATAAGAGGTCGTTGGGGTGACACTTGATGAACTGGGCTGAGAGGCCCCTTGTGGGTATGACGATTGCTCTGCAATAACAGGCGTTGAAGACGTGTTTGATTTGCTGTCATAATGTAGAAGTGTGTGGTGTCTTTCGCCACACATATGACACCCACTTGAAGGGCAGGTTGATTCTGAGTGCTGGTTTGTTTTTAAACAATTTTCGCACAGATTGAGACCTTTAATTTGCTGATATCGATCAGCGAGAGGCATGTTCAATAATTTAAAACATTTGTAGATGAAATGACCAGGTCGTAAGCAAAATAAGCATTTAGGTTTAGTAGTGACTGTGGTGGTTAGAGATTTCTGAGAGTTACGTTGGTTATTGTTCTTATTATTATGTATAGTTTTATGTGGTATGGTATAAGAATATGAAATAGAATTATTAAGTATACTACCTTCTAATATCTGACATCTTTTCTTGATAAAGGCGTTGAACTCGATTAGTGTTGGTAAGCGATCTACTGGTGATTCTTCGTTCCAGCGTTGAGCAGTAGTTAAGTCCAACTTGGTTGTTAGGATGTAAACAATTAGATCATCCCACTGATCTACAGGACGCTTTAAGTTCCTTAAGCTGGTTAGGTGGTTAGTTGTTTTGTCGATGAGATTCCTTAGTTCAGCTGCAGATAGTTTGATGATTTTTGGAAGATTAAAGATGCGGTGTAAATGCTCCTGAGCGATAACACGCCTGTTTTCGAATCGTTCCTTCAACCTTTGTAAAGCTTCTTCGTAGTTCTCTTCAACGATTTTCAGTCCTTCGATGGATGACTTGGCTGTCTCCCCCAACTTGCTGACCAGATGATGAAATTTGGATAATGTACTGAGATGAGAATTGTTGTGTACGAGGGAGTTGAATGTCTCAAACCAGGGCATCCATGCGGTGATATCGCCTGAAAAAATGGGAAATTCAATCTGTGGTAGCTTAATGGGATCAAACCTGGTTTCCGTGGTGTGTGAAAGCATGGACTCGGAAAGAGGATTTTCAAACTTGTTCAGCATGACCTTTATTTCCGATGAGACAAGATAGTACGACTCCTCATTGTCTGATCGTGTGTCATTTTTTACTTCGGAAAGATCTCCTTCTTCAATCTTTAGTTGCACCTTTTGAAAATTAGAAAATGCGCTATCCAATGCCTTTAATCGTGTTTTAAGTTCGGGAATTGATGTTAGATCCGTATTCTTTTTAACTCTTGCCACAAAATCACTACAACGCTTTATTTGGTCAATTGATATCGTACGACGAGATCGTAGAGCTTCCAATTGCTTCAGTTTTTTATCGGCAGTAGATGATGACTGGCCGTCAGCCTTGAGGTCATCCAGATCATCATTACCCATTGTACGCGATTGAGAGCAAAGAAAAGTGTATAATTCAGACGTATATTGATTAATATCACGTCGGGGTCACCAATGTTTTCGTGAAAATTAATAGTTTTTAATTTTCGATTAATTAAATAGATGATACCAGATTAAGTAAAACGTTATAAATTTTATTCGTGTAGAGACGATCTACTTAGGTTACAATGTTGTAGAGAGAATAAAAAAAAGGAAAGGAAATTAACCTTTATGCAAAAGAAAACCATGTTGCAAAACATTTGACAAGTTAATGGTTCAGTGGAAGAGTATGTTCGAAATATTATTTTAAGTGGACATGATGTTTATATCCGGAAGGACGTTACAATTTCAAATTTCAATGTTTCATGTTTCAATTACATTATAAAAATAATTTATAGCTTGAACAATGTAGAATTTACTGAACATTCTCCCCGCCTTGAATGGATGCAGATCCTTCAATGTTAATCGGAAATCTTCTTAAGTTCATTGTTGCACGCTGAGTTACCCCTGTCGACGTCCTTATAGTTGCTGTACGGACGATGCCATCCTTTCCTGGTTGAGTTTGCGTGATTCTTCCCATTTTCCAGTTAAGGGGAGGAAGATTGTCGTCCACGATAAGCACAATATCACCGGCTTGAAAGGTGGAATGCGAAGACTTCCACTTACTTCGTTGCTGTAAGCTTTGGAGGTATTCCCTTGACCAGCGTTTCCAAAATGTTTGAAAATACCATTGTAGTAACTGGTAACGACTCAATGAGTTTATTGTCTTGACATCAGTAACATCTGGTTCCGCCAAACAGGTTAATGGACTGCCTATAAGGAAATGACTTGGGGTTAGTGCGTTGAAATCAGAAGGTTTATCAGATAGTGGCGTTATCGGCCTCGAATTTAAAATTGATTCGATTTGGATAACGACAGTATTCAATTCTTGGAAAGTCAAAGATGCATCTTGAAGAATGCGCTTCATATGAAACTTGGCCGATTTAACAGCCGCTTCCCACAAACCGCCGAAATGTGGGGATCGCGGTGGAATCGTTTTCCATTTGATGTTGTCCGCCGCGCACGAGCGAACTATTTCGTTACGAATTTCAGTCTCTTGGAGCATTTTATATATTGCAGAGAGTTCATTGCGGGCTCCGATAAAGTTAGTTGCATTATCACTGTATATTGTCGAAGGATATCCGCGACGACCGATGAAACGTTTCAATGCCGATAGAAATGCAATAGTTGTGAGGTCTTCAACCACTTCGAGGTGCACCGCGCGCGTAGCAAAGCAAACGAAAACGGCCACGTAGCCTTTAATCGGTGATGTTCCCCGTCGACGAAAGTGCATTTTAAATGGCCCACAAAAGTCAACTCCGACCATTATAAAGGGACGGCACTGTTGGACTCTAGCGGTTGGCAGATCTCCCATGATAGTCTTACTTATAGGAGGCTGTGCTCGGAAGCATTTAATACACTTACGACAGACCCTCTGGCATATGGTCCTTCCATGTATTGGCCAGAATTGTTCTCGTATTAGGCTGAGTAAGGTTTGTGGTCCAACGTGTAAATGTTTATTATGGAAGTGACTCGCCATTGCTTGTGTGAAAACATGATCCTTCGGTAGTAGCATTGGGAATTTAGCGTCGTAGCCCAATACCGCGTTGCTTATTCTACCACCAACACGCAGGATTCATTTGAATCTATAAATGGGCGAAGTGATGCTATATGAGATCTACCTGGAATGGGTTTGTTATTTGTTATCAGTAGGATCTCGAATGCAAAATGTTCTTGTTGAATTGTCCGTACAATGCAGCTCACCGTACCCTTTCAACAAGGCGGACCATCAAAACAGCAGCGCATAACTCTAATCGAGGGATTGATATCTTTTTTACCGGAGCAACTCTTGATTTAGAGCACAAAAGCTTAACGACAATGCTTCCATTATCGCTAACTGAACGAATGTATAAACAAGTACCATAGGCGTACTCTGAACTGTCAGCAAACGCATGCAATTGAACTCCTTTGTTTCCATAGAATGCCCTACGATCAAATTCGAATTTCTTTATATGCATTAGCTCCTGCTTAAAGCGTAACCAACGACTGTGGTATTCCAGTGGCAAACTCTCATCCCAAGCGAAACCCTGCCTCCAAAGCTGTTGCATAAAAACCTTTGCCAGGATAATTATAGGATTTATTAGTCCCAGAGGATCAAAGAGCCTTGCAATTTCGGACAGGACAGTTCTTTTAGTGATGGTTTTACAGTCGGAGCCAGAACAATCATACAACAATTTGTCCGTAGATGGATTCCAATACGTCCCTAACGTTTTAATTGCGTTGCCATCAGCAATTTGGAACAATGTTTCCCTGTCACCTTCCTCAACATCCTTTAAGATTCGTTCATCATTAGAACACCATTTGCGCAACATAAAACCTCCTCTGGATAATAGACCAATCAACTCTCTCTTAATTTGTAAAGCGCCTTCTAGTGTGGATGCACCGGTTAAAACGTCGTCGACATAAAAATCTTTGTTTATCGACTTAGCGGCATTAGGAAAATCATGACCTTCATCTATCGCCAATGTTTGCAAAGCTTTTGTAGCTAAATATGAGGCAGAAGCGGTTCCATAAGTAACCGTTGTGAGTTGATATGTTTTAACGTCTTCACATTCCTTATCTCTCCAAAGAACCAAATGAAAACAACGATCAGCTGGGTGCATTGATATCTGACGGTACATTTTGGATATGTCAGCCGTAAACACGAATGCAAATGATCGGAAGCGAGTGGCAATAGAGAATAAGTCATTTTGAACAACTGGGCCGATGAGAAGACAAGAGTATCATTGAGTGAAGTTCCCGTTGTTGACTTTGCAGAACCATCGAATACAACTCTCATCTTTGTCGTTGAACTAGATGGCTTCAGCACACAATGATGTGGCAGAAAAAAATGGGATTTTGTAAAATCAACACAAGGCGCAAGTTCCATGTGCCCTAAAGTGATAAATTCATTGATAACACCAGAATATGTTTTATAGAGTTCATTGTTTTTCAGGAATTTCCTTTCCAGATATTTGAATCGTTTGAGTGCTTGATTAAATGAGTCCCCTAGTCTCTCGGCATTCTCTTTGAACGGTAAGCGAACCTGATAGCGACCGTCGAATAATCTGCAAACATTTGACTGAAAGTGCTTCTCACAATCTGCTTCTGATTTCTTTAATACTCGATTAATCCCTAGCTCCTCACTTCCATTTTCAATTTCCCAGAAAGCTTTAAGATCCTCATGTAAATTTATATCACAATCAATATTTTGTGAAATATGAGCAAAATAACAAACCGGAGGGTAATTTTGATAGGGAACGGAAACTACCCAACCGAAAATCGTTTTTTGCAGGATCGGTAGATTACTTCCCAATTTAATTTGGCCGACTGATATTAATTCAAAAAACAGTTCAGCACCTAAAACTAAATCGATTCTTTGCGATTTGTGAAATAGAGGATCCGACAGTTTAATGTTTTTTGGTATATTCCAATTGGTAATGTCTATATTGGTCTCAGGAATACAGTTAGTAAATTTTTTCAATACAATGACTTCAATTGATGTTTCGAATTTTGATAATCGGGAACTAATAGCGAGTGTAGCCTTGTAGCAGGAAGACGATAGATTCTGTGATATGCCGCTAATCAGTTGCTTTGCATGATATTTTTTCAAACCAAGCATGTGTATGAATCGTTCACTGATTAGATTTAATTGAGATCCGGAGTCTAACAGAACGCGGCATGGGATTAATTGATTTGAGTTGTTGCAAACATTAATGACGGCCGTTGCCAAAAGTGTATTCAATTTTTGAGAGTTTGAGTTGCTGGGCGAAATAGGGTTTGGAGTGGTTATGGTGTGGACAGCGGATGGCGATGGATTGTAAATAGCAGCATTTGCATTAAAATAAGAGGTCGTTGGGGTGACACTTGATGAACTGGGCTGAGAGGCCCCTTGTGGGTATGACGATTGCTCTGCAATAACAGGCGTTGAAGACGTGTTTGATTTGCTGTCATAATGTAGAAGTGTGTGGTGTCTTTCGCCACACATATGACACCCACTTGAAGGGCAGGTTGATTCTGAGTGCTGGTTTGTTTTTAAACAATTTTCGCACAGATTGAGACCTTTAATTTGCTGATATCGATCAGCGAGAGGCATGTTCAATAATTTAAAACATTTGTAGATGAAATGACCAGGTCGTAAGCAAAATAAGCATTTAGGTTTAGTAGTGACTGTGGTGGTTAGAGATTTCTGAGAGTTACGTTGGTTATTGTTCTTATTATTATGTATAGTTTTATGTGGTATGGTATAAGAATATGAAATAGAATTATTAAGTATACTACCTTCTAATATCTGACATCTTTTCTTGATAAAGGCGTTGAACTCGATTAGTGTTGGTAAGCGATCTACTGGTGATTCTTCGTTCCAGCGTTGAGCAGTAGTTAAGTCCAACTTGGTTGTTAGGATGTAAACAATTAGATCATCCCACTGATCTACAGGACGCTTTAAGTTCCTTAAGCTGGTTAGGTGGTTAGTTGTTTTGTCGATGAGATTCCTTAGTTCAGCTGCAGATAGTTTGATGATTTTTGGAAGATTAAAGATGCGGTGTAAATGCTCCTGAGCGATAACACGCCTGTTTTCGAATCGTTCCTTCAACCTTTGTAAAGCTTCTTCGTAGTTCTCTTCAACGATTTTCAGTCCTTCGATGGATGACTTGGCTGTCTCCCCCAACTTGCTGACCAGATGATGAAATTTGGATAATGTACTGAGATGAGAATTGTTGTGTACGAGGGAGTTGAATGTCTCAAACCAGGGCATCCATGCGGTGATATCGCCTGAAAAAATGGGAAATTCAATCTGTGGTAGCTTAATGGGATCAAACCTGGTTTCCGTGGTGTGTGAAAGCATGGACTCGGAAAGAGGATTTTCAAACTTGTTCAGCATGACCTTTATTTCCGATGAGACAAGATAGTACGACTCCTCATTGTCTGATCGTGTGTCATTTTTTACTTCGGAAAGATCTCCTTCTTCAATCTTTAGTTGCACCTTTTGAAAATTAGAAAATGCGCTATCCAATGCCTTTAATCGTGTTTTAAGTTCGGGAATTGATGTTAGATCCGTATTCTTTTTAACTCTTGCCACAAAATCACTACAACGCTTTATTTGGTCAATTGATATCGTACGACGAGATCGTAGAGCTTCCAATTGCTTCAGTTTTTTATCGGCAGTAGATGATGACTGGCCGTCAGCCTTGAGGTCATCCAGATCATCATTACCCATTGTACGCGATTGAGAGCAAAGAAAAGTGTATAATTCAGACGTATATTGATTAATATCACGTCGGGGTCACCAATGTTTTCGTGAAAATTAATAGTTTTTAATTTTCGATTAATTAAATAGATGATACCAGATTAAGTAAAACGTTATAAATTTTATTCGTGTAGAGACGATCTACTTAGGTTACAATGTTGTAGAGAGAATAAAAAAAAGGAAAGGAAATTAACCTTTATGCAAAAGAAAACCATGTTGCAAAACATTTGACAAGTTAATGGTTCAGTGGAAGAGTATGTTCGAAATATTATTTTAAGTGGACATGATGTTTATATCCGGAAGGACGTTACAATTTCAAATTTCAATGTTTCATGTTTCAATTACATTATAAAAATAATTTATAGCTTGAACAATGTAGAATTTACTGAACAATTGCTTACAGAGAATAGAACTGTTGTTGCTTTGAACATTTGATCTCATTAAGCTGGGAGACTGCCCGAATCCATTTTTTTTCTTCATCTTTTTCTACGCGTTAAAATATCATTTTTGCTTCCTTTTCCTGGCACGACACTGCGCTTCCTGCCCTATACCAATCACTAATGCATACAATAACTAAAACAAAACAAAAATTCCTGCAAATAAAATTTTAGTTCTGAATGTAGTTTCAAATGAGAAAATATTTTATCACACAAACAACGCGTCTATGTTTTCGAAACCAGAATACGAATTTCGTTGAATCGAGGGAAGTCTCCTAATTTTTAGCATTTGAACATTCGCAGGATTAGAATGAGAAGATTTTTCTATAGGTTATTCATTCCGGGCCTGTCCATTTGATTCCACTCCCGAAACACATTTGCTGGTCCCCTGTGGCATAAAATAGAGCCACCACAGTTGCAGCACAATCGAATATTTAAATCAAAACAATATTCAACTGAAACTAAATTGTTTGTATCATATTTTGCTATAGTTGCGGTGACGCATTAAATCAAAAGTACGAGTAGGTATTTATTCAGGAAGGTTTTGAACATATTTTTGGGGAAATACTCCCTCCTACATCAAACAAGTCCATTTGGATTACTGATAAAACTCAAAATGTTTTTGTGTGAGAAGCAAAAATCTCCTTTGGATATTCATATTTTCGTCCTATGAGCATCAGCAGGTTCCAGCTAGTGTTCTGTGCATTTCATAATCCCCAAACATTTGCATATTTTATGTCTTTTAAAAGCATTACAGAGGTATTTTCCTCGAGTTCTCATCGGATTTTGCCAAATAATTTTTGCGAAGCACGTATACACACATTACGGTGCGTGTGTGTAACATTATTGTCCTTGTATAAAATTCGTTGTCGCTAAATGTGAAATAGAAAACTTTATATTTGACAATATGTTTTCTGTGATGCGAAACTTTGAAATATTCAATGTTGCCGAGCTTAACTCGGCTTTCGTTTTTCGAACACCATATTTAAAAATGGATGAACAAGGTCTTCGGAAATATAAATTTGGTGATTCCAATTCCCAAAGAACGAAGTATAGAATTCGACGAAGTCCGTCGGTATTTTTTGCCTCCGTCAACAACCCTTAAGAATTATTTTTATAAAACGGCCGATTGCGTGTAATATGCAGACACATTACAGGAACCCACGTGCCGGGGTAAATATTCTTCCAATATATTCGATTTGAACCTTTGAGGGATTATCGATTTCACCGTAAATCCGATTTTGAAAGTGAACATCTCAATAATCCTTATTTTTTTCTCGCAAGGGATGTTATGTTGGTAGATATATCATGTTGCAAATTTTTCGCAGCCCCCTTCCAAATGTTTTGACAATAGATGCCGGAGTATGTATAGACTTGTGCAGAATTAGTTCTTTAATCACCACAAAAGGGCGAACTATTTGGAATATTATAGAGATCTGCAGTAAGCCCTGCTGCGGCAATGTGGTTCCAAGTCACAAGATTTCATCACTCTATACAGAAGGAGTCTTGAATTCATATGAATCCATAGATATACGTACGTATATGTATGTGGCTGCAAATGGAATTTACCTAATCCCCATTCGTTTGACATGGCGTCAGGTGAGGAATGAAAAGAAAAATGTGACAAATTACCCACACCGATGATTTTTTCAACTTTATTACAAAGGACACCGACGTTGTTGGCAATGAGATGAGACTGCATGTGGTTGGAATGGAATATATATATTGTATATCTGTGATCTGTCTGTTGTGAAGGAATCGACAGGAGAAATTAGAGGGAATCTTTCAGCTTCATTGAGGGTGATTTTATTACTATCTACTATTTTTTCTGTTGCTTTTTAGAAGGAATCTTTGTCGAAGGATTTGCGCTCAAACTCAACACGAAGAGGTGGGTAATTATTTTTATATTTACAATTCAATTTATCTCATCTTTCAGTTTTGTCGCTTGTGCGTGGTTGGCCGCAAGTAGTGTCCGGAATGTGTTTGCTTTGGATCCGTAACCTCAAGAATTTCCATTTTCTGGAATACATACTGTGTTAAGAGAATGTGCGTGAGCTAAGACCTTCGTAGTAGTTTTCACAATGACGGCATATATAGCATGCTAAATATTGCCAAAGTGGAGTTGAGTGCCGTCGGAACTTGCATTTATTTGAAAAGGGTGCCAAATTGAATTCTGACGGTTTAATTCAAATTCTTTTGGATGGATTTAACTCTAAAACTCATACCATATAATTGCCAGTTGTTCTGTCTCCGACGACCAACGTCCAACACTCTTTCTTATTTTCATCAATAAACAGGGTTCAGGTTCAGGGGCCAGATTATATGTAAAATGAAAACGATCGAACGATATCGTTTGGACAATAGCAGTCTCTGCCGCAGATATTATAGAGACAGGTTTATAGTGAAAACGAAAGCGGTTTTCGTTTCGTTTTTTTACAGAATCCTACCCCAGCAATTTTTAATTCAATTGTTTTCATCGCTGACAAAGACAACAGCACTCAGTATTCATTTATTCCAAGTCTCACACTCACTGGAACGTCAACGTACACTAAGCGCCACTTGAAAAGCACACCCCTAAGGTTGGTTTTCTATCGCCCACTGGTCCCAAACCAAGCATGCTAGAGACCTAATTTTGTTTTAAATTAAAGTTAATTTAATTGTTGTGATTTGACCAGAAGCAAGATTTAAAACTGCTTTAAGTATTAACCAAAATTTGTTAACTAAAAACCGGAAAAATGTGGGGCCCTTATTTTGCGCCACTTGAATAGAATATATGCCTTTAGTTTGACCGTTATCTTTGGCACGCGGACTCATATTTTTCTTTGATTGAATTTTTGAAAAATGGGTGGAGAAAAAGCCTTAATCGAGGCGGAAAAAGGACAAATCAAAGCTACTCTATTTATTCCCAAATTGGCTAAGAAAATCGAGAGGAAAGGAACAGAATTCTCTAAAATGATTTTTTCGTTTAGGTATGTTCTATTGAAGTGGCGCAAAATGAATTCCCCATATTTTGCCGGTTTTTACTTAAGAAATTTTTATAAGGCCTTCGTTTTAAATTTTCCTTCTGGTCAAATCAAAACAATAATAAATTAACTTTAATTAAGAAAAAAATTTGGTCTCTAGCCTGCTTGGTTTGGGACCAGTGGGCGATAGAAAACCGATCTTAGGGGGTGTGCTATTCAAGTGGCGCGGAGTGTACTATATAGCTTATTAAATTTAGATCTTGACAGGACAGCTTATTTGTCTCAATTTCCTTCTTACTTGCATTGTGTATTTCAGGCGTACTATCAATGTAGTCATGCTTCCTTTAGCTCGTTAAAACTAGCTATTAAATAAAGCAAACAGAATTATGCAGTAAGTATCTATACCTACTTCATCAACGACGCCTTCACATATGGGGTGCTAACTATTATTGGGCGCTCTAAATTTTGACAGATATGAAGTAAAGTCTGAAGTTAAAATTTGATTTTATACCTAGAGCTATCGCCGCCCTAAATGTATTCGCTTAAAAAATGTAAGCTCAGCTAAATTTTGTATGAGAGCTTATATTTAGCTCTATGAATTATTATTTCAGGGAATAACATTAACAACATCTCGTAGGTACTCGTAGTCAGTCACTTTGATTAGCTATTTCGAACTACATATCACCACAAATTCATCATCAGACTCTGTTTAAGTGATTGCCCGCGTTCCATTGACCGCTAGATGACTAGCGGCATGCCAAACTCCATATAAAAAAACTGACATTTCAGCATTTGCGCTAGAACTCTAGCACATATTTGTGAAATGTCAGTTTTTTTGTATGGAGTTTGGCATGCCGCTAGTCATCTAGCGGGTTAATGGAACGCGGGCATTGTTGTTGAATAGTTTCTGAATTGTGACATACGATTTTCCGTATATAATCGACTTGGGAAGACATTTATGTTCGGGTTTTCGTTGCCTCTTCCTCTCTTTTTCGCGTAAGCTGTGAGATTTCAACATTTTCATACGAATAAAGCTTTGTATACGCTATTCGAGCGAAACTAAATTTTAGCTGCTCTCCAATATTTCTCTCCAAACATTAGCTAAAATCTTAGCTAAATTTTGACATACATAGAGTGCGCTGTGGATAAGTGTCACAGAAAACAGCTGTTCGTTGAAAATAACTTCTTTCAAAAATGCATCCACGCGAAAAAGTGTTATATTTTCGTTGCACTTTATTTTTTCCTTGACTGCTATTCTTAGATCTCAAATTTATCACTTTCAAATGAGGGAACCCATCGAGGTATTCATTGAAAACACAACAGAAAAAAACCAACATGATCTGTGAAAATGTATCTTGAAAAAATGTGCCGAACCAATAATGGGCTGCCTAAATTGTGACAGATACATGCAGTACAGTCTGAAACGCAAATTTGACTTTTTAACGGAAGCAGCGTACCGTTCGGCTAAATGGTTTCGCTTAAATTTAGCTCAGCAACATTTTAGAGAGAATTTTGTATGGCAGTTAAAAGCAGTGTTACCACTAAAAAAAGTGAATCCGGTCAAATCTGACCGAATGACCGGATTTTTATTTTCTAAATCCGGTCAGAAAATCCGGTCAATAGTTAAAATGAGAATTTTGACCTGAAACCCGGTCAAAAATAGAAAATACCTATACCTACCTATACAATTTACGAGTTTTTATGTTCACCTGCATTATCGATGTTTAGAAAACGTTTTTATAATAGTATGTGAATATTGAGTTTGTGAACTTGTTTTTTATTTCGTTTGTGTGTAAATAATGAATTTGATACTGTAGTTAGTATAGAGTTTTTAAGTTTGTTTTGTTCATTGGAAAAAATGTTCTGATTAATTTTGCTATAGATATTTTCGATTTTGAAAAATTATTAAAAAATAGAAAGATGATCGGAAGGAGGATATTTGTATATTGCTGAGGTGCTTAAATGGAAAAAGAGTTATCGAACAGTTTGTTTAACCCTTAAATGCCCAAGGAAGTCGATTTTGTTAGAAAAAATATATTATATGTAAACTACCACAAAAAAAAACAAATCCTTTATTAAAAAAATTATTAGAATTTTTTTGACGAAGTTATTGACAAAAAACTGGTTGTATCTTTAAAGATACACTGGGCATTAACCCCCCATAGCCATTCTGAGAGAAAATTGTTACGGATGAGAAAAAAAATTTAACTGTTTTTAGATAGATGGGTATAAAAGTGCAGTAATAGAAGATTGCAACATTTTGTGATAGTTTGGTTTATTCAAATATGGTTATATGTATGTATATATATGTTATATTGGAAAAATATTAGATATGGCAAAAGTTTATTATTTAGTAAATTAAAAAAAAATATTTGAATGGAAAAATTGTAAAACACAGAAACGAAAGATGTAGAAAGTTTAATGAAATATTCAACAAGTAGGTAATTTAGCAAAATTACTGAATTATGATACTTGTAAAGCCAATTTTGTTTTTGGTAATAATCATACATTTACCTAAGAGTCTTGTTTTTATGAGAAGCAAACGATGAATTCGTATTAGAACCATTCGCTTCATTGTATGGCTCCATGTTTGGAAGGTTGGACAGAACCATGACTGAACTAAGAGTCTACAACCTCCGGCTAAAGTCGATAAGTCTCATATGGTTGTGCTTATGGCGGTCCTTGTTGATCCTTTATGTAATATCCAAGCATAGAGTATCCACGTCATGCATATGATAGAACATGTTTGTTGACTTTGGGCTTTCAGCTGAAGATTTCGAGGGTACCATGCATATTTATGGATATCCTTGTATGGAAGAAGCTATGAACCTGCCACTTGCATAGCAGAACAATAAGCCCTTTCTCTTCTATGCTAGGTATCAAAAAACTAGTTTCCCAGAAAATTGTTTCTCTGAAAGTCATAGTCTTTGGAATGCTTCCTTAGAAGACAGTTGCCAGACTGGGTCTATTACTATTCTCAAGTTTGTTATGTCTATCCTAAGTCGATACCTTTGTTAATAAACCGTAAGTGTTATGCATTACTGGCGCATAGCCCGTCCACCTTCTGACCACAATAATGGTTTCAAAAGGCAGTAATTCAGCAGGCTTGAAAATATCCGAGACTTGCTTTATTCGTCTTGTCATTGTGGGTATGGGTGTGCGCTTCATTATCCATTGGTAGATAAACCTAGCCATGTTACCTGACCCCAGGTATGTACGTATTCCTATACTAGCTGTACCCGTGCACAGAAATTGTATTATGCGTAAACCTAAAATACAGCAATACGAACAAAACAAAAAAAGAATAATGAAAATCGGCCCAGCGGTTATCGAGTTATAACGTAATTGAGTTTTACCCCATGGAAGATGTTTTTATATGGGCGGTGCCACGCCCCTTTGTCCAATTTTGACCAATCTTCACAGCACTACTCCTAGGCCAATACCTAGGATTCTCTGTAAGTTTCAACTCAATCGATTCGGCGGTTTTCGAGATATCAGAATTTTAATGTTTTTTTTGTATGGGCGGTGCCACGCCCCTTTGTCCAATTTTGACCAAATAAAAGCCTATATAGAATAAAATAAACTAGCTTGCACTTCGTAACGATACAGAAATAAAATGATTACACTACAAATGCAGATACATGCAAAATCTAACCGGAATCATGAAAGAGGCCGCAGTGCCCAGTGTATCTTTAAAGATACAACCATTTACCGTTCCATTTTATGAGCTGGGTATCTTGTATTAGGTTCAAATAGCTGAATATCACTTCACATCATATATTTACAACCGCTAATATTTTTTTTATCATTGTCGTGTTACCATTTACAAAAATATTAAATAAAAAAAAATAAATTATTTTTGTTTTTGTTAAAAAATAAAAATTCCGTTATTTTGTTAATAGTTATTTTAATTTCAAAGTTTCAGCTCTTATTTTTTTACACTAGATAGGTTTTGAGTCAATAAAACCAAAATCAGTACATAAAGTCAACAGAAACGGAGAAATAAATTTTTTAATGGTTGTATCTTTAAAGATACACTGGGCATTTAAGGGTTAAAATTTACTGAAACTAATTTTTCATTATTTTTATATGACACTAGCTGTACCCGCCCAGCTTTGCCCGTGCACAGGAATTGTATTAGGTCTTAGATAATAATGTTATTTTGTAAAATACGAAAAATGAGAATAAATCTGGAATTTTCTTTCTGCCTCAACCTGAAATATACAGCAATATACGAAAAAAAAAAACAAAAAAAGAATCATGAAAATCATATAAGATGTTTTTTATATGTTTTTATATATGTTTTTTATACGAAAAATGAGAATAAATCTGGAATTTTCTTTCTGCCTCAACCTGAAATATACAGCAATATACGAAAAAAAAACAAAAAAAGAATCATGAAAATCATATAAGATGTTTTTTATATGGGAGGCGTCACCCCCGTTTGTCCAATTTTAGCGTGGCGATATCGATAATGGATGTAATGTATTGGATATATAATGTGCACCCGCTCTTCATCGCCCTCCCTCTCCTTGATCATGCTACTTGTTTGTAATGCTGTATTTCCTTTCCTTTGTTTCCCTCTTCCTATGGAATCCGAACAACTACCTACCCCAACCCTACACTGTTCCATACCACTTATCGAATGAAATTCTGAAATGAAACCTGTTTTGTATTATACGTCTCTCGATCATAATATACATACCTACATATATAACTGACCTGTCCAGTAGTTTTTGAGTTTTTAGCTGACAAAGAAAAGTCCTACAGTTTTATTATATGTATAGATGTTTTAAGTTCGTCTATTCTATTTTAAGTTCAAATACACTTTTAGAGCATGGCCAGGCCATACACGCCTTTCAAGGAACGTCGTGTCCAGCGACACAGGTAGATTTTGAGTGAGTAAAGGAGAACGGTATAGATAGCATAGAAAATGCCCAGAAAATCCACTTTCAGAAATAATTATGGCACGTTTTTTTCGCACCATTGTGCTTTCGTTATAAATCTTCATTATGATATTTGCGTTGATAGAGTGAGGACGTCAAAAACTGGCGTCCTATAGAATTTGTTTGTGTTTTCAATTTCACTATTATTTTACCTGCCAAATTTTATTTTATTGCACGCCTGAGTGTAGCCAATTCGTTAATGGATGTACTAAGGTCGTGTGTCAATTGGGCTAAATAATTATTCTCGGATAATTTTCTGACACATGAAAAGAATAGTTCACCAAACTCCAATCTGAGATTTATCGAATTTCAAACTTAATTGAAATACATTGTTTAATTTCCTCTTCAACATTCTAGCAAAAGAAAACGTCAAAAAGTTAGCCTATAAGATAATTTATTATCCTGCTCCCGGAGCAGAATTTCATGCGTGATGTTGTAGTCCTATTATTCGCATTAAATTGGTTTCTGTTTGAACTTGTTCTTAATGTATGGCAAAGTTTTATTCAAATTATAGAAATCTATCTCTATTAGTCTATTTATAGTCAGTAAGAAATGCAAAAAAGAGATTTCCGGTTAAAAACATTTTTCGTTCCGGTCAAAAAACGGTTAGGCCGAATTTCAAAATTTTCTCCGGTCAGAGTAAAGAGATTTCGGTCAGATATGACCGGAATCCGGTCAGAATGGCATCACTGGTTAAAAGTTAGCTCGAGCAGCGTACTAAGCTTAAGAGAATAGAGGCTTATTGTTGGGAAGAATTCGTCAACTTGAGCCGAATACTCAACTCATGGGCAATGACGACTGGCGCAGAACTTTTTACCAACCAATTCTTCTTTTTCTTAACCAACCAATCTAAAGAGTATTAAACTTATGTCAAGGACCGTGTCAATTTTTAACATGACGTCAATATGACCTCAGATTTTGTCTACACACAACCTTAGGAAAAAAGCTGATTTTGACGTCAGCATTTCAAAAATTAACACAATTTTTTCCATGTGTTATAGTAGCATAATAAATGAGTTGTCAAAAAGATAATTTCCTGGATGACAGCAGAATTTAATTTTTTTAGATGGTCCTTAGCATGTCGTACTTATCCACTTGGCTAAACGCTGGGAAAGATTAAGTAAGTTAAAATCAACCCGATTTTTATTGAAACATTTTTATTTGGCATACCTTTTTTATAGTACAATAGTTTACAACAATTTTTTGGCGAATATTTTAACCCGTCTGTCTTTGCCTTGTTCAAAATATTCTCGTTCATTCGTATAGTCAGCAAGGGTGTGCATTCACACAATTTCCGCCCATATGTAAACACCATTCCATTGCATACTCACTTGAACAGTCATAAGAGAAAAATATATAATCCAAAGCCTTTGTCCTTTGCATTGATTTCTTGATACTCTTAAGTCCAATTCCTTTGCCACGAAACTTTCTACGCATCCGCAAAATATAACCGTGTATTTCCTTGTCAACTCGATACTCGAATTTCTTTGTATGATTGCCAAAAATGTCAACTTTGTTCCTCGGAATGTATGAGGCCTGTTCAATTTCATCACCATTCATGGCAACATATATGTAGTAAGTTGCAGGTTTATTTCTAATACGTGCCTGATCGTCGAGTGTGATTTGCAGGCGAGGCAAAGGCAATATGGTAATTAAAATTAAAATTCTCTCTCTAAAGTTCTACCACGGCAAGCACCTCGTGAACGTGCGATTGCATGAAAATGATCATGTATTCGTATTCCAATAGCTACTTAAGGTTATAGTATAGTAATAGCCACTTAACTGAATTTGCCTACATTGTAAAAAAAAAACAAAACTATTAGTTAAATTATAAATAATAACTATAATTAGAATGATTACAATCGACCTAAAGGTGGATCGAAGCATAGTTAATGTTTCAGAAGCACGATAACTATAGTCAACGTAATGAAAAGCCTGAAATATTTCTATTCGCGTTCCAAACTCGGTGAAATTTGATAGCAGTCGAAAACATAGGCATATATTTATTAAGTTCTTACATACTTACTTACTAAAGGTGGCGCTACAGTCCGGGTGGGCCTGGGCCTCAACCAACAAGCGTCTCCAGCCAGCACGATCTTTGGCCAGCTGTCTCCAGTTTCCCACGCTAAGTTGGTTGAGGTCCCCTTCCACTTGCGTGCGTCACCTGAGTCGCGGTCTTCTTCGAAGAATTTTCCTCTCAAAGCAATCCAAGAGTAAGCTTTTAATAGAGTCCATGCCTCTGCGTCTGCACCATAAAGTAGGACTGGGATGATTAAGGTATTTATTGCATTAACTTCGGTTCCTTATAAATAGACGTTGTCTAACGAAATAACCAGCTTTTCGCAAGAGCAGCTTTGTACCTGCTTTCGCAGGACCACCTCCTATCGATACCAATCAGGGGCGTAGCGAGGATGGCGATGGGGGCGAGGGGGCAAGATTCGGCAAATCAAGGAAGCTATATATATTTATTAACTTGAGCAACTAAAAAAAATTTCCAAAAACGGGTAATTTTCAAAAATTAGCTCGGAACAAAATGTTAAAAAAATAAGAAGTGAGTTTGGATTTTCATGAAGTACCTATAGGCTTTCAAACTTGTAAATGTATACAAGACGGTATTTTCAAAGGTTCCACCTTTCGGAAATGCCGATTTATATTTATGTACCTTCTCCGAGTTTCGATTTTAAAAAGAACGGTCTTTAAAATTTAGCGAGCTTCGATTCGATTTTAAAAAGGACGGTCGGACTCGGTGAAATTGCCAACTGAAATCCTTAAACTTTATCGAGTTTCGATTCAATTTTAAAAAGGACGGTTAGCATCGGTGAATTTGCCGACTGAAATCCTTAAAATTTAGCGAGTTTCGATCCGATTTTAAAAATTACGGACGGACGGTTTTTGGAACGTGGCTTATAATGATGTGAATTGCGAATAAACTTTGACAACTCGCGGCAAGGGTATTTTTGTTGGCGGCAAAAAGTTTAAAAACGCCATCTCGTTATTTAAACTGTTTATAAACATGTTTTCTTAATACATTTCGAATTTTGATGGGTTCATTAATTATCCTACTCTTGAAATAGTAAAATTTGAAATTTTCTGTTTATACCTACTCGTGTTTTGTTGACATTTAATCAATTCGTTCGTTTGCTCTCATGTGAATGGTGCTTTAAGATACACTAGTAACCTTTTCTTTTTCTCACTCAGTGGCTTCGCACTGCCAACCCGGTTGACTTTGAAAACACATTATGAAAAAATGTAAACAATCTCAACTCAATTCAACTTTTAATTACGAAAGCCATTGCTGCTAGTCTTGCTCTTTACCTTATTATATTAATAACAATTTGTAATTGTATATCTTAATAAATAAATAAAAATAAAAATTACTTTTACAATTAAAAACTTAAATTCAAAATCTTAGATATCTCGAAGACCACCTACTCGATGAGCTGAAATTTACAGGTGATCTTAGATATTGGCCCGGGATAGTTCCTGTGAATTTTTTTTAAATTGGATAAAGGAGTGTGGCACCTCCCATACAAAAAACACCTTCTATGGGGTGAAATTCAATGACGTATAACTCGATAACCGCTTGGCCGATTTTCATGATTCATACAGTCGGCAAGTTCTTAAAATAAGTCGGCATTTCAATGAAAGTCACCCCCCCCCCCCCCATGGCTCGAACCCTCGATACGCCCCTGATACAAATATTTTTTCGTACTGCAACTAAGTTATGGCTTATCTTGCAATTATTATTTTTTATCACTAAACGTTTGACAGCGTGACAGGTATCTTTGCCTTGTGTGGAAATTAGGTACACTAAAAGTATGCAGGTTAAAGGTTACTCTGTTTCTTATGCCCCTATTATGTAGGACAACTCAACTCAACTTTCACACAACCCAAACTAACTAACAACTTATAGACAACCACTACTATCTTTGTTGTGTTTTGACAGACAACTTTTCTATCAAGGTTGTGTATTACAATACGGACAATACCGAATTTTGAATTAAATGAAACCAAGTGACAACTCAACTTTAGTTGTAGTTGTCTTACATAATAGAGGCATTAAACTCTTGCGGATGACAAGAAGGAAACGAAACGAGTTACGTGAAGCAAACTTTCGTTTTTCCGTGATATCTTTTGTTTTTTTATGAACACGTGTGTTTCGTTTATTTTTACAGAATCCCATCTCTGGTTTCGCTTTAATGACTGAAGACTGCATTGTGTTTGAAGCATTAAATTCCACTCTTTTGGTAGTATTATCATCCCATTTTATAATGCTATCAAGGTCAAAATTTAATGTTTTAAATTGTTGTTCCAGTTCCATGGCCGAAGAGCAGGGACGTGATTCAGGGAAATACTATTGCTACCTATTGCTATCATCACCAAAAAAGAGTGTATTGGGTTAGAAGTGAGAGGCAAGAGGTCTTTATAAATATGAGAAAGAGTGTCGAAGACAAAACAGCCTTGAGGAACGCCAGTATTTATATGGTGAATTTGTGATGTGCTTTATCTGAGGCCGAGGTTTTGCTCGCTTGATCCAGGATTTACCCAAAGAAACACCAAACTTTGGTTAAGAGGGAGATCAGCTACATGAGGGGGACTCTCATTTCGGCAGCTTGTATTCAGAATACCTGAGGAACTCAATGCCGAGCGAGCAGCTACTTCTCCGGACGGACCGGTCCATGCTTCGGTGGTTTGGATCCCACGACGGTGCTATGGAATCCGTACCATCAGGCAGGCGTCCTCTAGGTAGACCCAGGATAAGATGGTTAGATCAAGTTCATAATCTCTCCTTTACCCGTACGGGGATTGGCCTTGATAATTTAGAGTCGATGGCGGAGAATCGAGAGCTATGGGAGGTCCACTTGAGAAACCTACACCCGCGACCCACTTAATGGACAAGCGGACCACTGAAAATGAATGAATGAAATGAATGAATGGATGAGTGCTCCAGTGGAGTGTTTCCTAACCCAGAAAAAATCATTAAATGGAGTTTTGAAAAATTGTACCTATCCCTAATGTTGGCTTTTGATTTTTTTTTATAATTGCTGCAAGAATGATGTTTTATGTAATTTTGGCTTAAACCCTTTAATAGACTAAAGTTTTCGAGGGTGCTCTTGACGAAGCAGCGAGATCTCTCCAATGTTAACATGCACCCCGAAACTCTGTCAAACTATAAACAACTAGAAGTCCCAAAGGGTATATAGGACTTTTTCAAAGGTCTCTGATTTAAATTCTATCAACGACAACAGCGCCATTTATAGTAGAAAATCGTTGGGGAAATAAATTATAAAATAAAAAAGAATAAAATAAATAAAATCAGTAGGAATGACAGATGGGTAAACTCCATTTGCTGTCAACATGCTCATCACATGAAAGCGGTTCTATAAAGCCATTATTTCCATAAGCAATCCTTACACGTGTTTATGCTTTTGTATATACATACATACCTAAATTTTTTTGTTATACAAAAATCCTTTCAGGGGTACAAAAGCAAATTCTGCTGGTACACTGGTCAAGAAGACCACATTGTTAAAATAACAACACTTGAGTAAACTTTCTTTCGGAACGATATATTTATTTATGCATGATCCTTTCTCAGTCCAAAATAACCTTTTTTTAACAAAAAAATAAAACACATTAACCATTTCGTTACATTACATTGTATTCCCTTTGAATCATTCAAAAGGAGCTGCACAATTTCGAAAGAGTGATTAGAAGTTACCACATGACTGACCAATCCACGTGTGCCCTTTCGACTATTTAATAAATTCCTTTCTCACACCGACCGCACACCACTTTTACCAAACATTTCAATTTCGACACATGAGCTGACGTGCCGTGATATAACTATACCCTTCCATGTAATGTCACCTCCTGTCCTTCTTTTTGGGGTAATTAACTTGTCAACGTTATAACCCCTGAACATAGATATATATACTTGTTGAAACATTTAGACTTTTGTCGTCAATTTTGTTCTCCCTTCTGGCCACACAAAAGCCCATTCCTCTGAGTTACGTCGAGTTGGTTATAGTAGAGGGTGAACTCTGAATTCCTTTATTAATTGACCCGCCATATCGCCATGATGATGAAATGAATTCCTTTCTTAATTGTTGAATATTACGTTAAAGGGTAGGTCTAGGCATGACGTATTGCTCTATTTCAATTGGCATGTTATTTGTCACTTTGCAATTTGGTAGGTGTTTGCCTTTGCATGGAATTGAGATTCATACAGAAATTTAAACATTTAAAACAATCGATTTGATTATACGTTTAATTAAGTGAAAATACCTTATACCCATACAAATTTTGTGAAAATTTTTTTTTTGTCTGTGAAATGGAACCCATGACAGTAGGTAAGTACTTAAAAGTTGTACAGAATCTATTGGCAAATAATATTGCCGATTTTTAGGGAGTTGAAAGAAAGCAAATTATTTCATCTAAAAACACTCATCTAATAAACAGAAACGATTCGGTATAGATAAGATATAAACTGATACTAAAAGTACGCTTTTAAATAATTTTAAATGAAGGCTATTATCTTTTAGTACCTATACCTACTACAAAAGGCTAAGGCTACGGACAGAGTGCATGCGAAAAGCTAAGCGAAAGCTGAAGCTAAGGTTTGACAGGTCAAAGCTAATAAACTGCGCCAATACATTTTAATTGCACTGGTCATAGTAGACTCGATGCTAAGATACATGCTAAGCGAAACTTGTCGCTAAAAGCGAATAAACTCTTCTGCTCAGTTTTTTTAGCAAGAAACTCAACGAAGCTGTCAATTAGGCCTATTCGGCAAAATCTGTTATTCTGTTATGAAATTTTAAAAGATCTCGACCATAAAAGATCTTTTATAAATCGTATTCAGGGTTTCGAACTTTTATGAAACTCTGTTATGGAACTTCGAAACTTGAAAATCTGGTACGAAGCTGTCAAAACAAACCCCCGGATTTTTGTGCAAAAAACATATTAAAATGCAGACAAGAGTGTGTTTTGAATTATTAAAAACTAAATAATTTGTGCAAAAAACATATTAAAATGCAGGCAAGAGTGTGTTTTTAATTATTACAAACTAAATAATTGTGTGATAAATCCAATTAGAAAACTCTATTTCAATGGCCTATATGAACTGATATGAACTGTATCCGTAAAAGTGTAGTGTCGCGAGAAACTTGAAATAAAAATCCAACTTTACATCGTCACCACATCATTAGAAATACGCTTTACCTGAATTTGAAATGAAATGGTCTTATTCGTGTCTTGCGTAAATTGTGCCAATTTGTTCATTAGAATTCTAGCATTCGCAGCTTATCCAATCTAAAGAGCTAAGCAAAACGCACATCAGGAAGTTCAAATGGATTACTTTTTAATCCTAGTTCCAGTCCAGCCAAAGTGATCGGTGTTTTCGGCTAAACCAAAAATATAAATTTCTAAAATATTTTCAATTACATACCCACTTGTTTATACACAATTATTGCATTTGTCTTCTTTTGTAAACATTTCGTTGACGAAAAATTATATAGATATCCTTTTCAATCCAACACTTTCTAATTAATAAAATTTTTTCAGAATAGGCCTGAATAGATTTGGGTATATAATCGAATACTTTTAATGTCATTCAAATTCAGCAATTTTTATCGAGATATGTATTTTCGGAAGTCTTCGTAAATCTTTGTAAAAATGATAAAATTCGTCATATTTATTATGTAATTTGTAATATATTGAACGGACTTAATTTTTCCAAACAATGAATGGCTGAAAAATACATTATTTAATGGAAAGTCCTCTTCTTCAGACGAATCCATTTCCATAATTCAAGGATGTTGTTAATTTTGATGCACTTCCGAAGCGTTAACGTTAGCGGTCATTATGGACACCATTCGCTTTGTTTATAGCTTAGGAATCTTTAGCTTTAACTTTCGCTCCGCTCCTTGCCTTCACTCTGTCCGTAGCCTAAGACGGCTTCATACAATTGGCAGCCTGCCATAGAATAACTACTTACCGATAAGCAATGATAGTGATGTGCGATAAGGTAGCCAGCTTTCGTGCACCTACCCGATTTCACTCGCAAAGCTCATTATATAGAAATGGAAATTATACGACTCAATCACTGACTCATCAACTCCCAACCCAAACCATTGGCTCTAGAGAGCTGAAATTTTACGCAGAGGTTCCTTTTATGATGAATATAAGGAATAAGGAAGGATATTTAGAAATTAAAGGAGTAAAATTGACCCCCCCATTTTACTCCTTTATGGCCTTATATCACTTTCAAGTCATTTTCAGGTTGGGTGTATGCAAAGTTTTTTGTTATCATTGTTTCGTGTGGATTTAAAGAAACGTTGCATATACCCAACCGTGCACCTCTCCCGTATAGCGTAGCAGTAAACCCAAAAGGGGGGGGGGGGTTGCAGGCGGGCAGCATGCGATGCCCCCCATATTTATTCCACTGTTTATTTATTGTGGACCTAAGATTCAAATCGTTAAAAATTTAACTTGAACTGAGCAAAATAAAGCCCTCAGGGCATGATGGAAATATGGCCCTATGTCACAAAAAAATATATCCATCCATATCCATCCATCCATATCCATCCATCTCCATAACTCGAGAACCTTTCGTCCGATTTTCATGATTTTTTTTCTGATTTATAGATGTGTGGCCAACTTAGTCCGTAGGGTGGCGGTGGGTGAGAATTGCTCAGTAGTGAAGGGGTCGTAAGGAGTAAGGGGGTCTCAGGAACCGTTAGCCGTATGAACTTGAAAGTTTATATGTTAACAGATAAGTCAAAATTATTACATGTCTCATTCATCGTTTTCGAAAATTCATCCTATAAGGGTTGAAAAACTTTTAAAACAAACTTTTCTATTTCGATCTTACTACTTTTAATTTGCCATTGTACTCATAAACCTATGTATGTGAATTCAAGATATGCTTTTAATTGTTAGGCAATACTTCATCGAGTATTTTGAGCTAACATTCATCTTTCTGGTCCATCCAAAGGGTGAGGTATAATAAATTGAAAATAGATCTTATTTGGCCAAGTGCGAACAAAATTGCTTTCTCGATTGCAGTTGTGCTTAGGTCGTAGGGGTAGTTTTATATTGCGTTCTAAAAGTAGAATAATTACTCACTCGACGGGCATTCAAATTGCAAATTGTAAATGCTCATGAATGGCGTAGTTGAATTTGATGTAGGGAATGGATATGCATACAACAAACTATGTACATATGTGCGTACATATAATTAGTTTGTGATTCGTAAATAAGTATGCATAATCGTACATTCATACATATATTTGAGATCTGCACCTATGGAAAGTGTAACGATATGATCGCGTAGTATAAATAATCAAATCATACTGTGACGACATAATGGACATAATATTTCATTTAATGTGAATATTTCATTTAATGTGAAGCTTCAGTTATTTATACTTGCGCCCACTAAAAAAGTAACGTGTATACTTGTATAGTTTACAAAAAGCCATTGCAATAAAATGTTTTATAAATTTAAAAAAGAGGAAAATATATAAACAAACGTACAATGATAACTCTAACAAATTTTAGTTCCGGCATTGCTAGTTTTATTATAAAAGAATAGTGTAGGTATTTAAGAAAATGGTTTTGGTAATGTAAAAAAGTGTACAAAATACAGAATTTTGAAATACAGAGTTTTGTTCATACCGAATTTTTTTGATACAGAGTTTTGAAATACAGTATTTTGAAAACAGAATTTTGACCATACGGTATTTCAACCCCAACCCGTACAAGCAAGGCTACTGGGTGCATGTCATAACGCCCAGTTTTTTGTATCATAAGGCCCTCGGGCGCTATGAAACTTTTAAACATGACTTTTCGGGTGTTATTTCATTTCTTCTTTTGGGGCGTTACTGCACTTCTTATAGTGTCATAAAGCCCACAAAAAAGTGTATTAAAGTCCGGCGGGCGATATGACACTTTTAAAAGAGGGCCTTATGACACAAAAATGTGTGTCATAGAGCCCCAGGGCGTTATATATTATACCTTATATATCTACTTAATAATATAATATAATACCTTTTTATCTTGAATCTTATTCGTCCTTAGAACAAAACCCTACCTACATTAAACTACCACTAAAACAAAAAGTTAGTTTCTTTAAAATGCAATTTTACATCTTCAAATTTATTTATTTTAATCATCTTTCCATATATGTACATTAATGTAACCATGTAATGCTGTAGGTGTACATATATTATGGAAATTGAGCCAATCCACTTGAATGTTAATACCATCAAGTTAACTTATAGTTAAGTATTCAACAACTCACCATACGTCCCCCGTCTACACAGTTAATTTGCATTTAAAATATGTACTTTAAAATATTGTCAAAATATATGTTATTGAAAATCACTTAGCACTTTCAAAATCACTTCGTCTCATATTCCTAACCCGGATCATCCCTATTTTGGTCTTGCATACGGTTTTTTATATATACAGCTCGCGATATAAGGTAAACTTTTTATAAATATTCCGTACCCGACCTGGGAAGTCAAGTGGCGTAATAAATTCTATAAAACTTCAACAGATTGGCTATGAATATAAATTGAGCCTAATGGAATCCTCGATAGAAAACACAGTTAGTGTAGTTAGCATATTTTTGCATCAAGAGCACTTCGTTGCATGTAAACATAATCTCACCCTATCAGCTAAATATTTTGAAATTAATTTTTATTCAACCCTCTGGTTTTGAAACAGTAGTTGCCGAACCCCACGTCTACCAACCGGATATATCGGAAGCAAAATATTTTACAATCAATTAGTGAAAAGGAGCGATAATCAAGAACGATGATGATCTGAGGGTGTGTTCTCAGAGGGTTGGGCCAGTGAACAGAAGATTGCTAATTAACTGTCCGTGTGTTAATAATATTTTATACTGTAAATATTATAAAATTTAAAAATAGAATTAAATTGAATAATTGCGTTTTAAAGAGTGGTAACTTTGACGTTGACCTTTTCTCAGAGTCGCACAAGACACGAGCCGAATATGGTGAACAAAAAGAAATCAAATAAAATCCACTTTAGGAAGCTTTGTACAATACAATTGAAGATATTGAAAAGAAAATTAAATATCCTCTATAATCTATTGTGAATGCGAATCATTGGGTATATCCTTGTGGCTGTGCAAAGATGTCATTGTTGCATGTTTCATTCATTGTCCATAGTTTCTGTTGTCACATAAAGATATCTGGTATAATCTGGTTCTTTTACCTGTTTTTATATGACAGTAATAGAACAATTTAGCTCTTGAGTATATTCTGTAATAAATACATACAAAAAAAAAAAATAAAAATAAAATAAATAGTTGGCGCAACAGGCTAGGTCTAGCTTCTTACAGCCATTCATTTGTGTGAGTTTTTGGGACGAATGGAAGGGTCCTACAATTTGATGCCGAGTCCTAACGCAACGGGAGAAGCCTTTTCAGGACAGTTATGCTATCGGATGTTTGTCAGACGTTCGCGAGAAGGGTAGTGGACAAAACCTGAAGATGTAATTTAGGTGTTTCAGGCGATCGGACCTGGGACCCCTCGCACAGTTGTAGTCCAACACACTAACCACTGAGCGACTGCGCCCATCATCATCTTTAATTTTCAACATATAATATAAACAAAAAAAAATCAAAATCAATACAGACAAGCTGTCAATATAGACTCAGACCATTAAATTGTTGTAGGCACGGTACGAATGGAGAACCGGCAGAACCTTTGCAGATCGTGCTTCTTTCAACCGGCATCTAGTGCCGGGGACCAATGTCAAGATGCCACCAGAGATGCAGCAATTTATATGGTTTCACCCGACCACCATCACGAAGCCCTTGGTTTTTTGAATAGTACCGGTTAAACAGTAGTAATCTCATAAAATCCATCAACGCACATAGTGCTGTTCGCTGTTCCTATGATTTTTTCGGCCTCATTAAGTGGAGTCATACTTATCTGAACGTAATAACGAAGTAGCAACAGTTTCCTAGGGTGATTCTTCGCTGGATCTCCACTAGGGTGTCAATCGTGGAGTTTAAGTTCCGAGGTATAGGTGACCTCCTTAACTACCTCAACATTTTTTCTATCATAATATGACGTTTTGTTCTAGGCGGTGGACAGATGCTTGTTTGTTTGTTGATATCATGTACTTAGTTTTGTCCTCATTTATCTACTTCAACGGATTTCGCCTATTCTTCAAACGCCGTGAACTCTTCTATCACGGCACGCTGGGAACGACCGATGACATCAATATCGTCCGCATACCCCAGCAGCTGAATGGACTTGTTGAAGATATGTATATGAAGAACTCGCATGATGGCGCATCTCTTTGCCGAAATCCGGTGCATGTTATTGAAATAGTTCGGGGGAACTACTTCCAAACTGCACGTTGGAGCGCGTATTTTCCAGCATCACGCGACACAGAATCAGTTTTGCCGGGACTCTGAATTCAGCCATCTCCATATAGAGCTAGGATGTATGCTATATCATACGCGGCTTTGAAGTCAATGAATAGGTGTTGAGTTTCGACGTGAAATTCGTTGGTCTTTTCCAGGATTTGCCTCAGTGTGAACATTTTGTCTATAGTCGATCTGCCGGGCCGGAGGCCACATTGGTATACGTGCCGATTAGTGTGTTGCAGAACAGTTTAAGACGTTCACACAGTACATTGGATAGGATCGCGTATATGTGACATTAAGCAGGGATATGCCTCGATAGTTCTTGCAAGACATAGGATTTTTAACTCACTTTTGACGCTCACTGTATATGTATACCTAGTCAACACTTTGTGCAAGTTGATCAGCTGCTGCAATTTTTCACCGAAACCCGAGGAACCAACCACAGATAACATGTTAATTATGTAGGTTAGGTTAAATTAGGTTGTATAGGGTTTGAGTTCAGCACAGTAGCTTAGGGGCCCATCGCCATCCCTAATGGGGAACCATTAAAACCTAATAGTGGCCATATGCCCTCAATTGTTTCATTTGGTGAAGCTCTGTTCAGTTTTTGGCCAAAACGTCGCGTCGCCCTTTTCGTTACTCTAAGTTTGACCGTGTCCGGTTACCCACAAACCACAACAATCTAGCATCGTTCTGCGCGCATAATGCTCTGAGCATTGTGCGGCAGCTCCTGACTATAGTTCAGTTTGATGAAGACTCTAGACTTTTAGAGCCTTTAGCGCAGCCTGACTATCAATATAGTTAGCGATATTCTTGTTGGATATTGATCCCATTTCAAGCAGATCCGCAGCATTGAGCATGACTAGAACCTCTGCCTGGAATTCCTTGAGTATAGAAATACGTCCAGTTTTAAAGAGCCCTGCATTAGTTAGCCGAAGCGCACTATTCCCTGATTGTAATTTTATTTGTAAGTCTATTGGTAAAAGACACATGAAAGCACTGGATAAGTAAGGAACTTCAAGATTTGGCTGAGCTTATATCAATTATTTCCTGAAATGGAAGGATTTGCTATCGTTATTTAAGATTCGCTAGAAAAAAATCCCAACGCCGACGGGCAGTCCTACAAGAAGACATAGATAATTAATGCCGCCGTTGTCGAGGGGCGATAGAATCATCGACCATATATTAAAAGGGTGTACACCTTTAGCAAAGCACGACTATCTCAAGCGGCATAATGATGTAGCTAATATCGTACACCAAGAGCTAGCCATGACATGAGCCCATGAGATGTGATTTCGTCGGGGGAATGAAACTGTTTTATACCAGTACAAACCACATGAGATTCTAGTCGACTCAAACTAGAAAATGTACTGGGATCGAAAGATGATTACTGCTCGTACTTATACTTACTTACTTGGCGCTACAGTCCGGGGTGGACCTCTGGCCTCTACCAACACGCCTCTCCAGTTAGCCCGATCTTTGGCTAACCGCCTCCAGTAGCACACTCCAAGTTGGTTGAGGTCCCCTTCCACTAGTGCGCGCTACCTAAGGATATCTCATGGATGCAGAATCGTGCGGGATCTGGGACTGTATGGAAGGAAGTGCATCACTTGAAACAAAGTTATTTAAATCACTAAATCTTGACATTTATGAACGTCTATGGCCTTTGTAATGTGTATAGTATATATAACAAAATGTGGGTTGGATTGGACAAAGTTCGTTCAATTATAAAATAGCGAAAAAAAAAACAGTGGCTTTAAATTAAACGTTAGCTGAAAAAGCTTCTCAATTCAGCCGTTCGGACTCGGCATAAAATTGTAGGTCCCTTCCATTCGTCCCAAAAAATAGAAACTCACACAAACGAATGGTTGTGAGAAGCTAGGCCTAGGGTGTCTACCGCCTGTTGCGCCACCTATTTATTTTTTTTTTTTTTAGCTGTGGCTGTCAATCTTTTTATCGCATAAAAGTTGTGCAAGCTTTTCCGCCTACACTGTTGAAGGAAAAATGTATATCATGAGATCCGAGCTCGACTATACATAATTGATTTTCATAAATTTTTATACCAACCATATCGTACTGTTGTATTAGTCTGCTACATAATGTAGGTACTCGACGTAGTCATCCTTTGCGTAGGACAATATAAAGAAAAAAAAGGCAAAACTGTTTTATATTAATTAGAAAAAGAATCCATAAACAAAATATACTATTTTCTCTCAGCTCCCGTGGCGGATAATCCACCGCACACATCAGTCATCACAATATGGCTTCGGAAGATATCCCAAGGGATTCTGCTTTGCCCATTGTCCGACGGGAAATTACCTTAATCACATGAAAACTAAACAAAAATCACCTTTAATCGTTTTCCAATATGCGATTGGTGGTCACTTAGGCATGACACAATCGGCTTAATGCGGATCGACCCTTGCGCTGATGTAACTATACCTCCTTATCCTCTAGCGCTTCTTTCATCGTAATCATCATCAAAGCTGCGACGATGACGAATGGAACAAAGAAATAGATTATGATTACATGCATTGTCCACCTAATAGATTCTTGAAACATGAAGTGGATTTGAGCAGCCAAAAAAAAGCAATTCCACCCCGAGTAAGAATTCCTTTATAGTCGGCGGCGGCGCCAAAAATCAATACACCACATAAGCCGTATCAAGTGTGACCTTTCCAAATTAGATTGTACCATTTTTATCAGCTAAAATGTCTATTAGTGTCTCAAGTACGCTTTATCCCATACATCTTGTAGGCACATTCTTCGATACATTTTTGTATCTGAATCTAAAAAAGAAAGGTCTCAAATCCACTCACACACTCCTCCGCAAAGAGCTCTTTCCTCTTTGGAAATATTGGTTGTGCTATTTCTTCGAATTGGCTTGGCTGACATTTTCGCAAAGAAAATGAAGAAAAATTGAATCAATCAAAATGTATTTTGCACTTGCACGTCGGCAAATTGGATTTCCACACAAAGGAAAATTTAAAATGAGTTGTGTGAAGTGGGAAAACTTTCATGCAGATTTTTATACACATATACGGAAGTAGAGTGGAGTATTTTCGGCAGGATAATGGAATTGACGAAGGCATACGACGACGACCATACGAGTATCAGTATAGTGTTGCTGCTGAAGCGGTGAAACGATATTTACAAGTAGGTATGTGTTGTGTATCTAATTAGATGACAGATTAGAGCAGGTGTAGAAAGTGGTGCTGTCATTGAAGGATTTATTTATAGAGTTTTTTTTTAAACGGTCTTATGTTTCTTTTTCAGTCTTGAATAGTTGCCTTTTGCTGTTCTCAAAACATTGTTTAAGTCTCCATCGAATCTGGTGAGGCGGTAAAAACACTTCCGAGTTGGAGGCGCCCAACTACTGTTGAGTAAAACCAACTATGGCACCATTATCCGCACCCACAACCCATCACGGGACCTGTTGGATTGTAAAAGTGGAAGAGAAAGTTCCACTAAAATATATACTCAATATTCCGTGCCACTTGATTACGAACAGGCATTTTTTTGTTTTAATTTTATGATATTTTTCAAGTCCTTCGCTAAAAGCCAGGCTTTTGTGGTCCGTACGGTATGTATCGGTGCATTATCTTGTTGGAAAGTCCATCGCTGACCACCAAATATCTCCGAAAACTGCGGAAAAGCTCTTTCCAATATCGATTTGTAAGTGATTGCCGTCATTTTGGAGCTCCCCATACCATTACACCACCTCCTTTGCTGTGCCGCCTTTGAAGATGTATTCCTGCTTTTCTCAAATCGTGGAATTAATAACTGTATCCATCAGGCCGTCCAAATACAATTTTTTTTTTCATCAGAAAAGACGACGGTATGCCACTCTCGATTCCACCTGTCACACTTGTTGCAAACTGAAGGCGCTCGATTTTACGTGCCGCATTCAATTGTGGTTTCCTCTTCATTTTTTCATGGCCAATATGGCTGGCTTTCTGTATCATGCGATGAACAGTCGATATGCTAGCTGTAACTCCAGTTTCTGCCTTAATTTTACTTACGGAGAGCCGAAGCAGCTCTCAGTATCGTCCGCCTTTTTTGACATGTTGTTGCTTTTCTGACTCTTCCTTTGCGGGTTTTTCCATACTTCTCCAGGCCCATACGGTGCCTAGTGCCGTATGAGACATCTCTCTCATACTCCTTTTTAACCTAACCTACCTAACCTACCTAACCTACCTAACCTACCTAACCTACCTAACCTATCCTTCATTCCTTGTGCAATTGATTTTTTCCAGATTTGCGAAAAATATCGTAAAACTAAAACAAAAAACTTCCTGTTCGTAATCAAATGGCACGGAGTGTAAGATACTCCAATACGGATTGATTTTCGATTTCCCTAAAAGTAGTCCTCATTAAATTTGCTTCTGGTATAGGAAAATTGTTTGCACTGTTTACTAGTACCTATAGGTGCTAAAAGTAATGCGTGATGATCACGCATTTAGTGTTTTTTTATATACTTTGGAATACATTGCTACGCTACACAAAAGAATGACTATGGCAACTCCTATCGTACATTACCCGTACTATTTAAGTTTTCAGATTTGGTAACCATCCTCGATATTTAAACCACTAATGCAAAAGTGTCATCAGTCATTACAAATGAATAAATAATACAGGAGCCTATATGGAACGTACACATAGACATTAGGCTGGAGTGAATATGGCAAACAAAAAAAAACAATTTTTGTTCCTGTGTTATTAATTAGTGACCCTATATTAGGACATCATTTATGCAAAAAATCAGGAACCTATGACTTTATCTTCAGGTTGTGCAGACGACTTGAATTTTTTAAAAAATAATACCTAATATTTAAAAATTTTTCCCTCAAATTAGAGTTATTTTAAATCAGGAACCTATGATTTTACTGTCAGTTGCCGCAAATTACTTGAATTAAAAAGAAATTCAAGGCCTACAATATAATTCTTCATTCAATTCAGAGTAATTTTTAATATTTTTTTGAAGTAATGTGTTAGAATCGCCGTCTTTAAAGTCTAATTGTGCGTATTAAACTATTTTAATATTTATATCTTTAACTAAGTTACTTGTTCCACCACTTTTATAAACATTTCTTGGACATCCATTCTTACAGTAACAAATTCTTTTGCCATTGACTTATTAAAATGCCTAAACTTACTTTTACTTTACTTTTGGTGGCGCTTACAGTCAGGGGTGGACCACGGCCTCAACCAACAAGCCCCTCGAGCCAGCTCGGTCCTTTGCTAGCTGCCTCCAGTTACGCACACCAAGTTGGTTGAGGTCGTTCTCCAATTGTGCGCGCCATCTAAGGTGGGGTCTTCCTCTGCTGCGTTGTCCCTCAGGGGTGGATTCAAAGACTCGTCGGGCCGGTGCGTTTTTGTCCGTATAGTTCGTCATTGAATCTTCTTCTCCACACTCCATCGTCACAAACTGGACCGAATATAACTCGAAGAATCTTTCTCTCAAAGCATCCCAGAAGGTTTTCATCCGCTTTTGACAGGGTCCATGCTTCTGCACCATACAGCAGGACCGGGATGATTAAGGTCTTATCTCTTATATAATATCTCCTTGGTTCTATGAGAGAGGGCTTTACTTCTTAGATACCTTCTTAGATGCCTTCTTAGCCCGAAGAAACAGCGATTGGCAAGAGTGATTCTTCGCTTGATTTCTACGCCGATGCCATTTTGTGAGGTGATTAGTGGAGCCCAGGTAGACAAAGTCTTTAACTACTTCGAAGTTGTATCTGTCCATCGTGACGTTTTGTCCGAGACGCCGATTTTGAGAGTCCTTTCTAGTTGACAGCATATATGTACTTCGTTTTGTCCTCATTAACAGCCAGACTCGTCTTCGCCGCCTCCGTTTCGATGCTTGCAAATGCGCCACTGACAGCTAGCCGCGTTCTCCCAATAATGTCAATATCATCAGCATAAGCAAGTAGTTGAACGGACTTTTGAAAAATTGTACCTCTGGTGTTGGCTTGTGAGTACAAACGCTACAAGAACGATGTTAAAGAAAGTAAATGATAGCGGGTCGCCTTGTCTCAAACCTTTTTCGACATCAAATGGATCGGTGGTGTTCTTGCCGACTTTGACGAAGCAGCGAAATTTCTCCAACCTGCGTTGACATAAAAACCAAGCCATCATGCAAATATGGTCCGATTCACATTTCCAAGTTCCAACATGGTTAAAAGATCATTTTACTTGCGGGATGACCTTAAGAACATCGTTATAAGAACTATTCAAAGAAATTCATTCTTTGTACACCCAGAAATTTTATTGCTAGTTATGTTGCAAGATGACCAATCGCACATAAGAGAGCTAGCTCTCCGAAGATTAATAAAGTCAAGACAACTGAAAAAAGGCAATCAATTTCGTGAGTTTCAACTACCTAAACTACAAATAGATGCATCTAACTACTACGACTTAATAGACTGCACGAAGGAAAAAAAAAAACCGAACCACCGATTTCAGTGAAATACAGCGATACAGAAATATCGAACATGATTTCTTCAAAGGAAAATGTAATGTGTTTGCAGAAGTTCCCTTGCAACACTCAAGCAGTAGAACGGTGCGTTAAGCTTGTTACCGAGGCTTTATTAACTGTTTGTGGACAAGAGCCTACATTCAGGGGCGTAGCGAGGAGGGGGAGGCGTGGGGGGTGTCGCACTCCTCCACGTTCTTCAAGAGTTGGCAAATCAATGATCAATTTTCAAAAATTAGGTCTTAAGTTTGGATTTCCATTAGGTATAGGTTTTTAAACTTGTAAATGTATACAAAAGTCGGCATTTTCAAAGGTTCCAGAGGAACTCCTTAAAATCGGTGAATCGGTGAATTTGCTGACTGAAATCCTTAAAATTTTGCGAGTTTCCATTCGATTTTAAAAAGGACGGTCGGCATCAGTGAGATTGCCGACTGAAATCCTTTAAATTTAATGAGTTTAGATTCGATTTTAAAAAACAGTCGGCATCTGTGAATTTTGCCAACTGAAATCCTTACAATTTATCGAGTTTCTATTCGATTTTAAAAAGGACGGTTGGCATTTCTAATTTGAGGTTAAATTCGAAGGAATGTGTTATTCGCTAGTTCGCGGCTTATTGATGTGGAATGCGAACTTTAACAATTCGCGGCAAACGTGTGTTTGGGCAAAGAGGAGGATAATTAATTATCCCATCAAAATGTATTAAGAAAATAAGTTTATAAAAAGTTTAAATAACGAAATTTCGAAATCCAAACTTTTTGCCGCGAACGTAAACACCCGCGCGAATTGTCAAAGTTTATTCGCAATCCACATCATTTAATACGCGTTCCACAAACTAGCGAATTAAACATTTGTTCGAATTTAACTTCAAACTAGATATTGTGGGTAGAAACTGATGGCTGAAATTCGCGAACTGCCGCGACCTATAAAAGTGTTCATGTGAACGAACTGTCAAAGCTCGCGAACAGTCGTTCGATCGTAGGTAGTTGGTTGCTCTTATGTGAATGGTCTTTTAGGTATTAGCCCAGGGGTGTTCCTGTTATGATTGGTCAAAATTGGACAAAGGGTCGTGGCGCCTCCCATACAAAAAACATCTTCTATGGAGTGAAACTCGTTGACTTTAGATATAACTCGATAACCACGGCTCAAACCCTCGCTACGCCCCTGCCTACATTAGAGCAAAGATCAAATCCAGGTAAGAATTACCTTTTTTTGAAAAAAAAAAATCGCAATATTACAACCGTAACGAAGGTCCAAGAACTTCTGATGGAAACAATTCAACTTATTTCAGATTCTTTTTACTGGCTCTTGTATCTACATATTTACATAATATTATATTCAATAAAAACAAAAAATATATATTTTAATGCATTTTATTTCTACCTTATTGAGATACATTTTTGTCGCTTATACCTACTTCAAAGTTCAAGTCTAGTGCGCCACCTGAAGATGTGGACGTAGAAGACTGAAATTTGGAATTTATACATTTAAGATCAACAATTTATAACACAGGAAAAAAAATATTGGACAAAAAAATTTCGCTCCACCCTAATAGACATCCCTTATGGTATTCACAGAAAGATGGATATATAAAATTAAATGCAACACCTCTTTCTTTCTGCCTACCTGTTTTGAGCTCCATTTGCGGCCATTTGCGTATAAAAAGATGCGCCACTAGAATGAGGCAATTGCGAATATTTTGTTGCAGGAGTTCACATTAGCGATTTTTTTCAAAGTTTTGTTAAGAATATTTATAAAAGCGTTGAAAGGAACTGTTTTTATTTAGTTAAAATAATGGGTTCCGGAAAGACTTACAGCGACAGAAAGAGGAAAAATAGATGTTTTCAAGGAGTTAGGACTCTAGGCCGAGAAATTGCAAGGAGGTTAAATAGAAGAAAGGCTGTTGTAAACAGAGTATCTTGCACAAACCACATAGAACTAGACCCCCGTCTTCCGTGCACCTACTCGATTCTCCCCGGAATAAATTCCCCTGTCTGTGAATACGTGTGAAATGTCAAAATCAATGGCGGCAATTATTTATAGGATTTTTCAAGTATGCGTGCGTTAATGGCGCTCCTTTGACGGTCTATTCTATGTGGTTTGTGGTATCTTGCGGATCCGCAACATTATGGGAAAAGTAAAAAAGGACCCACGGCAGAAGCAACAACATTGCGAAAAAAGCAGTTAATTCGACGGCTTGCCTCAAATTCTACTCTACCAGCGACTAAAATAAGAGCCAACAGCTGAGTATCAGCCAGCATAGCAATGGTCCGAAGGATAATATGAAAAAATGGTATACTATACAGAGAAGAAAACTTAAAAAGAAACCTGTTTGAGGTAAGTACACAAGGAGCATCGAATGAATTTTGCAAGAGAACATGTTGCTTTGAGCAGAGAATGGAAACGCGTTGTCTTTTCGGAACAAAAAAAGATTAACCTTGACTCCCCCGATGGGTAAAACTTTTATTTCCATGGTCTAAGAAAGGGGGAGCTTATATATTTTAGCAAGATATCACAGCCGTACATCAGGTGTAATGGTGTGGGGAGCTATTACCTACTATGGCACAATCGAGTTGGAGTTTTTGTCAACAACAATGAACGGAAACAACTACAAATGTTTGCTGGAACGGTCTATTCCAGAAGTGAAAAACATTTTCGGCGAACCCCTGTTTTTCGATTTTCCAACAAGACAATGCCACTATACACACTTCCAGGGTTGCTAGAAGTTGGATTCAATCAGATTTGCCATGGCTGCCCTATTCACCGGACTTAAACATAATCGAAAATGTTGGGGCATGGTTATCTCATAAAGTGTATGAAGGCGACAGAGAATTTGAAGACAAGGACACTTTAATCGAAGCTATTCGTGATGCCTGGGCCCAAAATAACTGTAAATGTTATTAGGTGCCAGTGTATACGTGACCAATTCGCCCTCCATTTACTTTAGCATGACACACATACTTAACCACCTAATAACTTTTTGAAACTGGCTCTATGTATCTCTCATTTTTGGGCGGAGCTGGTGGTCTATTCTCTCTGGTTTGTGCCCGATAATGTAAAAATCTCGAATTTAAAAAATCTAGAAAGCATAATCTCGAATAACAAAAATCTCGAATTAATATTAAAAATGGTGTTAAAAAATAAGATACGTATGCAACCCCCCTGCTTGTGTTTAATGGGGTGGGTGAAAAAAAAATCTCGAATTTGCTTTTTATTTTCGAGATTTTTTCGAGATTTATAGTCTTTCGAGATTTTTGTAAATTCGAAATTTTTGCATTCGAGATTAAAAAAAAAAACTTTTCGAAATTTTTAGCCTTCGAGATTTTTGTCATTCGAGATTACGTCATGATCCCATATGTATTTCCAACAGGTATAAAGATATTCACGCTTATTCTGAGATTCGATCGAATTGAGTATCCCTCGAATTCAAAACTTTCACTCGAATTAACTCCTCGCCTTCTGAGTTTCGAGGGAAAGAAGTTCATTATCGAATGATTTCATTGGATGAATTTTATTTTCGAAATCAGCTGTAGAAATACTTAGCTCTCAGATTCTCAATTATTGTTGGTTTTAATCATGATGGTTTTAATTTGAGTAAAGATGGCATTTATGTATTCTTGGAGAGAGAAATACATATACATACATATCCCAGCTTGCGAAGATATCTCTCGCTCTCCCGATCGACTATCGAGGCAGTGTTGTTATAAACTTTTTTTGAGAATCGTATTTTTGGGATTGTGAAAATCGTAATTATCGTATTTTGTAAAAATTTGTGTAGGGATAGGGACGTATTAGGGTGTTTAGAAAGATGTGTCATTCTAACGAATGTCATAAGCGGACACTGTGCGATTGATAGGTATACCTACCCTTCAACGACTTCTGCAGAAGGCGCAGAAGTCCAGGAGCAGACATTGTAATCACCTATACTTTTCAGTGGCAACACAATGGACCTTACTTATTTACTTAAGGTAGTGCTACAGTCCGGGGTGGACCTGGACCTCAACCAACAAGCGTCTCCAGCCAGCAGTTGTCTCCAGTTTCGCACGCTAAGTTGTTTAAGGTCCCCTTCCACATGCGCGTGCGCCACCTGAGTCGCGGCCTTTCTCTACTGCGCCGTCCCTCGGGTGTTAATTCGAAAATTCGAAACACAATGGACCTAATCTTTACCTCATCACCTCATCGAGCACTTAGTTTCTATTAGTTGGGTGCGAACCTCTTAATGTATAGATACTTATAAATTTTAACAGTATAGTGGCACTGTGGTAACCACATTTGCCCTAAATGCTCAAACTAGGTCCCGAAATTGAAAAATTGGGATTATTTTGATATCGAACTCGAAAAAGTAATCAGCATTTTTGGACGCAAATGACCACCAATTTAAAAACTGGGTTAATCCCACTTCCCCCATTCAAGGCGGCTATGTTCAGCTAGCATGTTTGTTTGGGATTTTTGACTACAACGGTAGGCGACTGAAAAGCGGCAGGACTGTGGGCCTTATCTAATATTAATAATTTTAAACGCTTACCTTAACTATTCAGTAATTCTCAAGATATTCAAATTCAATTTCGAAATTTCGCAATTTTGCGTTCGTAAAATGTAATATGGTATATGGATATCTACTAAAAAATTATTAGTACTATGCGCCACCACCACGCCTTCGCTACTTAAAAAATACAGTCCGACTTATTGGACGTAAATGATAACTAGCTACTCTGTGAATAGAGTCCTCTTCAGTGATCCAAACGACAGATAGAATTAAGGCGCATATCTTCAAAGTAAGTGGCGGAATTTTCGAATGAAATTGTTGAATGTAGCAAAAAAAGCCAAAAGAAGTATAACTTCACTTACAGCAACTTGCAACATAACGATCAATAACCTGAAGCAGTTCTTATTATGAGTAGACAAGTTCGCTACACTGACGTTTGGAGTCGGAGGGCTTAAAATGGAATGCAACGTATGTTGTGTACATTTTCATGCTGGTCTAATCTTGTATAGCATACCCAAACCGCATACAGACACAGAAAACTAAAATTATAAGGCATTTTCAAGGCTTATGACGTTTTTTTGTTTGTAAAATGGTCAATCGGTGACATAATTGCAGTCTCCAAATTTATGCTGATCGGGTCACAATCACAAGCAATGGCCTTAACTAATGCAACCCTTCTACCTTTCTATAGGTATGGTATGTCGTATGTTCTATACAATGTCACGTATTCTGAGGCACTTAGTTATTCCTCGACATGCGAATGTGACATAGGTATGAGATAACTAATGCACTTCACCTGAAATCCTGACAATCGCGAGGAAAGTATAAAACAAGAAAACTTTGTAACTAGCTTCCTGAAAACATATTTCCAGAGGACTACAACTTACAACAAATTAAGTGCAAACTAATAAAAGGTTTGTTCGACGTGGCCAGACCTAGTGCGCCCTAGTGCGCACTGAAAAGTGTCAGTGAATTTTCGTGGCTGCCAAAAAACCCAAGGAAACCCCAGAAATTTTTATTCACGTCGAACACGAAAAATGCAACCCTGAAACATGTCACTAAAACAATTTAGTAATATGCAGATTTAACACCACAAATAACATTAATTTTGTTTAATTAATGATTGTAATGTTGAAAAACACATTTCTTTTAACATTTACTAGTGCTGCACAAGTCAATAATTCACCAAAACATGATTTCACACAAATGACAGCTACGATTGACAGCAAAATCCAGCACTGAACTCTTGCCCTGACTGAATACCTAGGGTCAGCTCAGTGCTCAACTAGGGCGCCCCAGTGCTCACCTCGAACACAGGTTTTCAGTGTCAGTGCGAACTCAGTGCTATATCGAACGCCATAGGGCTAACCCAGTGCGCACTAGTGCGCCCTAGGGTCCACGTCGAACAAACCTAAAGATTCTGTTCGCCTTTCCTGTGTGAAGTATGTATTTAAAAATAATGCGAAAATAAATTCTAACTTTTCTTGATTTGCACATTTGGTCATAAATTTGTTCGTTCGTATAGTTTTAAAATCCGGGAGGAAGTAGTTACGGCAGGGTTTTGAAATTTTTAATTTTATATATATTTTATACGCCGTATTTGACTGCTTCCAAAATCGTAAATATCGGAACAAAAAATCAGCAAATCGTAGAAATAAGGCCAAATCAAGCAAAAATCGGAGCGTCGTATTTGCTATCCAAAATCGTCACAATTACGATATTTACGACCATATAACAACGCTGTATCGAGGCAAGACTGATTGTCCACAACACAGCACAGCACCGTCGCGTCGGTCGTTGGCGTATGCCACAGAAACAGATACACATTTACCCACCCCAAAGAAAAGGAAAAAGAGCATTTCGACCACACATTTTCGCTCGAATAGAATTTGACATTTAACTCGATCCAATCGAATCTGAGAATGTGGGGAGAAATGAACAAAATACGAATCTCAATCGAAATCGAAAGTTGGAATGTCATTTGGCTAAAATCGAATGACTTTCGATTCGAATCGAATCTCAGAATTAGGGTGATTGTGTTATGTAATTTTTAAAAGAAGAATAAATCTATCTACCTATCTAGTATCTCGAACACACGCACAATAGCATTCCACTTTGCACAATGGTAGGTATCCCTGATTTTTAGGTCAGTATAGCTAATTCTAAAGCAATGTTACTCACCATCACCATCACCGCGGGTATTTTAAATTCACCGATTTTGTTCTCTAATTTATACAATTGCCGGGTAATTTTGTCGAGGAATCGGCAACATGCCCATTAAACGCATAAGCAACACAGAATTCGATTCGTATGCAAATGTGATTCGTTGTAACAACGTACCTTCACATACTCGCACGTAGCAATAATAATTATAACATTATGTAATTATAAACAAGTCCATTTGCATATTTGAGAAATTATTTTATTGTGTAAAATACTTTTTGCGCACTTTTTTAATTGATTCGTGTATAGCGCGCCGCAGCGACACAGTGACGAATGGAAGTATTGCAACAGTTTAATCGTCAATATAGTTGGCATCTATCTTCATGCTGAACAACTTTGTGTCATCGCCCATCATTTGTGATACCTCGAGGAAGAATCTGTACTTTGTCTTTGGTATGATAGATGGAAGCCTTTGGACATCCATGTGTATACCTTTCACAGAATAAGTTCCCACGGTAAAAGGACACTTGAACGCTTCGTTACGTGTCATCACACTATCGAATAAGAAATTCAGAATCAGATCACGGTTTTCACCGCTCAAGAAACGACACAAATCGAGATTTTTCCATCGCTTAAAGGTCTGGAATTGCCGATTAATTTCCGTCTTTAAATGAATATTTATGTACATAGTGTGCCCGATTAGCTCCTGGACGACTGTAAAGTCTACATCAACGGTTGATTGATTTCTGATGTTCACTTCGGTGACGAGGAGTGATTTATCGCTGTTTGTTCTTACATCGAGAAATTCAATATGTGGGACCTAAGAGAAAAAATTGTAAATCAAATTTAGCGGGCGTTGTCATTATTTAATACCGAACTACAGAGAACTATTAATAAAACCGGTAAAAGTCCGACAATTGTGGTCAACGAAGTACTTTTTCTAGTGGCTAACATATTACAAGTGCTGTAGGTAAAGTAATTATTTTGAAATACTATAGTGAAAAGCAAATAATAATGACTGCAATTTAGTGTTTTCACTAAGCAATTAAAATTAAATTAGCAGTTAACATAAATTAATGTTTTTATTGGTCATTTTACGCACGATCATAAAGTATAAATATAATTTTCGTTAAGAGTATTATTTTGAACCTCGCTTTCAGGAGAAATTTGCCATTGAGATTTATGCCTCTAATTTAAGAGATTAGGGTGGCCTAGTTGCACAACTATTGGCTTATCTATAATTTCGGAGAAATATTTGTCAAAATCCCAGTTTTCAATTTTCAACACCGATGTTGGTAGGTACATAAAGACAGTTTTTTTAGAGGCATGTTTTTCTAATTGGTAACATTCTTTCCAGCGATCGATTTGACAGGTGAGAGCTGATTTGTGCTCAGCTTGGTTTGCTAGTTTATACCATGTGTACCTCTAACCTTGTGTTAGTTACATGGCCTTAGATGCGGTCGAAAATTAGAACCCATATAAGAAGTGTTTTTTAGAACTTTATTCTTCGAATTTTTTTTAGAGGCAATCAGTTTAACGGTGCAGGGAAATAAGTCCCCGGGAACTAAGTCCACTGAGGGACCATTTAAGGTGGGAACTAAGTCCACTTTCTTATGGGAACTTAGTACATATAAAAAAATAAGAAGAGGGAACTAACTTTCAACATTTAGAATTGGATAAATCGATTTGGAAATAACGCAAAAAAAAAAATCCATAACGCACTAAAATAAACAACAAGATGGAAATTAAGCCCAAAAAGAATTTTCAGTTTAATTCGTATGGGGGCATGTTGCCCCCATGCAACCCTCCTGCTTGGGTTTATTGTCAGATTTGCAATTGCAGTATATGCGAGATTGGATATATTGACTTTTTTTTTAAAGTACAGTAGAAAAAAACCTTAAGATGTAGTAGAAAAAAACCTTAGGATAGCGCAGTAGAAAAAAACCTTAAGATGTAATTTGTGTTTTTCCGAGGACCGGCAGTGAAAATTTACTTTACATTAAAAGAAATGTGGGAACAAAGTCCACTTCACGAAAGTGTTTTATTTCCCACTATAGGTGGAAACTTAGTCCCTCAGTGGACTTAGTTCTCGGGGACTTATATAATGCGCCACCTCTCCCCAACGACCGTCTGACAAACATCCCAGAGTATGACTGTCCTGAAAGAGGATCATTTGCAACCGGTCTATTGAGATGCTTTTTTGTTTTTTATTTCACAGCCATACTTCATAATTTGTAGTAGGTATTGTACTTAAAAAAATGCTTCCATTAGTGTACACAGACTAATATTGTGATGTTAGAACTATACGTTCAAATCCCCGTTAGAACTATACGCAGAAAATCCCGTACAGAAACCTTTAGAGATAATAAAGGAAAGCTTGTAGTGAATCACAGTCGGTTCTGTTCTGAGAATGTGGAAAAATGACTGCTGCAGACTCTATAATGGCGACGAATACTAGAACCCGCTGTTAGGCAGAACGTACCATTCAAAATAGACGATGATAGATAAAACTTCCGCTCACCTGACCAAAGCGAAGTACCTACGGGTAGCAATATCCAAGCTAAAGAACAACAAAGCTGCAGGACCTGATGGTCTACCGAGCTTTTTAGAGCAGCGGGAGATGGCTTTGTAGAGAGCATTTACCAACTCATCTCCAAAATTTGGTCAGATGAATGCATGCCTGATGAATGGAATCTCAGCATCGTTTGCCCGGTCCACAAGAAAGGAAACCCCTTCAACTGCGTCAATTACAGAGGAATCAGTCTCCTTTACATCGCATACAAGATCATGTCTGCCATATTGTGTGAACGCCTTATACCCTTTGTAAATAACCTGATTCGCCCCTATCAGTGCGGTTTTAGGCCAGGAAAGTCCACCGTCGATCAAATTTTTACACTTAGGCAGATCCTGGAAAAAACCCAAGAAGTCCAAATCGATACCCACCATCTTTTTAGCGACCTTACCGAAAATAAGATGATGTCAAAAGAGGATTCAGACAAGGTGACGCGCTGTCGTGCGACTTTTCAACATCATACTTGAAAGAATTGTCCGAAACTCACAGGCCAACACACAAGGCACGATCTTTCAAAAGTCCGTCCAATTACTTGCATACGCCGATGATATTGACATAATTGGTAGAACACAGCGAGCTGTCACTGGTACGCTTGCCAGTAGTATAGAAACGGAAGCGGCAAAAATGAGTCTAGCGGTCAACGAGGGCAAAACCATGTATATGCTGTCAACAAGAAGGGACACCCAACATCGTAGAATCGGACAAAACATCACGATCGACAGCTATGACTTTGAGGTAGTGAGGGACTTTGTCTACCTCGGTTCTGCTATAAATTCTGACAACAACTTCTCAGAAGAAATTAAACGAAGAATAACTCTTGTCAACCACAGTTTCTTTGGGCTAAGAAGGCAATTGAGTAGTAGAGCCCTATCCCGAACAACTAAGGAGATTCTGTATAAGACCTGGATCGTTTCAGTCCTGTTTTATGGCGCTTAAGCTTGGACTCTATCTAAAGCAGATGAAGATATCCTCGCTCGCTTCGAGAGAAAGATTCTTCGTACAATTTTCGTTCCCCTTTGTGTTGACGGGCTTTGGAGAAGGAGATTCAACGACGAACTATACGATACGAGCTGTACAGCGACATCGACCTGGTCAAAAAACTGCCAGTAAGTCGTATAAGATGGCTAGGATATGTAGAGCGGATGGAAACAAATGCTCCGGCCCGTAAAGTCTTCGAGTCTAACCCGGAGGGACAACGCAGTAGAGGAAGACCTCGCCTTAAGTGACGCACGCAATTCGAAGGCGACCTCAACCGGCTAGGAGTGCGCAATTGGAGGCGGTTAGCTAAGGACCGGGCTAACTGGAGAGGCTTGTTAGCTGAGGCCTTGGTTCACCCCGAACTGTAGAGCCGCCTAAGTAATTAAAGAACTATACGTTAATAGATGGCTCAAACAATATACGATTGACATTTTGGTATTTTTCTTAATCTGCTGTTTGCAAATTATATATTGTAATAATCTCGTGTAAATAAATTCTTAAAATAAAGTGACTATAAATTAAAAGAAGTACCAAATCTAAACAGCCTCATAAAAAAAAATGTGGCTTTTACACTCTCTAAGATGTACCTAACTAAAAAAAATTGGTTTCTTTTGCGTGAGTCTCTAAATCACATTGCTCTAACTCATATCAGCGAATGCTTTTCTTGTCGTCCAGGTATAATATAATCGCCAGCCGGCCAAACTCGATTAAATTAATTACAAGAATATACCCGTCCGTTTAAAGTAGTAAATGTAAAATTAAATCACTTTCACGAGGACAAGTACATTCATCATCTCACACGTAGTTCCTCAAATTGGCAAATTTCCTAACGGACTCCAGTGTTAATTACAACAAACCATGTCGAAACTCAATCAGTTGCTTGCTCGTTCGCACTTTGTAGTATTTTGCATGCACATTGTTTCTTAATTTTTACTCCACTAATTAAATTTTGCCGGCTTCCGTTATTCATCCCGGGCTTCGGTGTTCGGTGTCCTTGCATAGCCAAGCCGTGCTGCTCCATTCGAATGTCGCCAGCAATGCAACAATATCGCTTATTAAATCTCAAATTAACACACATTGGAGCAATTAACGTCACTAGATTTGCATATTGAAACGGACCGGTATGGCAGGTACCGCGCGTCTTGTTTTTTGGGGTCATTCCGCAGAGTATGTGAAAGAGCTCGAGTCACAATGCGAGTAATCAAGCATAAATGGTTACACTGGTTGGACACACTCTTTCGCTCGTTGGATTCGATTTGTTGTTTGTGTAACACGAGCTGGGAACGGATTTAGCAAGGCAACAACAACACGCTGACGAGTAGGTACGAGTAGCTCGGGGGCGTTGGAGATTGCATGAAGTAATTTTCTGCGTCATTTAATTAATCTCGGGTGGTTAAGTGGGTTTGCAGTGAGGAGAACGGGTGGTGTGGTGTGCGAGCACTATTCGTGTTACAGGACGGCGGCTTCTTATACTCGTGTGTGGTCTGGGGGTGGTTTAAGGGATTGGATTTCCTTTCAGGGTTACATGTATTCAGTGAATGATTCTAATGCTGTTTGCTTGTGTTTTTGTTTCTGAATTATTTAGCACAAGTCAAGAATTGTGCGATAATCTGATTAAGAGTGAAAGTTATGAAAGATAAAAGTTACGCCATCATTATTTGAATGTAGGTACTTGTAAGTAATATGGTTTCGATCGAAAGTGAAAATCTGCAGAAAATATCAAATTATTTTACCTCTAGGCTTTCATAATTTGCTTAGAGTTGAATGGAAAGCGGAAATGTTTGGTTTGTTAAAACTTTAAGGCTATTATCAGCATGATTGGAATCAACAGGATTAAATCACATTTTAAGGAAAACGAACCTGTTCCAATAATTTGGATTACAAAAGCCTGTTTCTTGAAGCTAGAAACAAAAATAGGAATTTTACACCTCTTTTTTTTACTGATTTGACAGGAGATAACTCCTGAACAAAGTAAAAACTGACAGCTTGAACTCCCGAGTTTCTGTCAAAAAAAAAAAAAAAATTTAAATGCTTCCCATGTGATCCACTGTGTACTATGGGTGTACACAGTGAATCAGTGCATGGTACACAGTGAAACAGGGATTTAAAATCCATTTATTCAGTAAAAATAAAAGTTTTTTTCATTATATATTTATATTTATTAATCCATATATTATTTAGGGATAAACAAAAGAATAAAATCGAAAATAATAAAATAGAATAAAATAAAATGCCTCATGCTTAATAAAATGCCTCATCACTTCTTGAAAAAGTTCCGAGTTCATCCATAAACTCGGTGTAGCCAAACCTAAAGTAACTGGAGGTGTGCCTAGGGGTAAATTAAAACAAATAGCTGTGTAAAAACAAAATAAGATAATTATGATATAAGAATCATTGATTCACTGTGTACTGTGTTGTCATTTCACAAAAACATGTTAATAATTTGTAAAATATTTCACCAAAGTGAACAAATTGACAAAAATTATTAAGTTTATATAAGCAAAAGTACAAATATTAAACTCAAATGAAGTTACAGTACACACTTTTTTAATAAGATCAAAAATAAAACAGAAAAAAAAATGACTTACCTATGCTGAAAACACAAATATACGAGGATAACCCATTTCGACAACGCGATCGAGCAGACTTATGGTTTGTTGCGAGGGGAAGTTAAAATGTGTTCTTTTCTCATTTACAAATTCATTTTAACCAAGAGCCATTATGAAAGCAAGTGATTCACTGTGTACACTGATCCACTGTTGACACATTTACCCTACTTTAAAAAAAAAAAAACAATAGTTAAAATGAAAAAAAAAAACAATGGCAACACTTATAATAAAAGACTATAATCATTTTTGAAAGCCCGGACACTGTTCTTTTATATTATTTTTAAGTTATTTCTGTTAATAGGTTTTGAAAAAAACAATTTCAAACTTGAAATTTAATGACAAAAATTGGGGTGAGTAGGTACAATAGAGGGGTTAAATACAAGCATTTTTTGCTAAGGGCTATCTCGCTCCGTTTAGGGGGGAAGGGTAATAAAACTTGAAACTTAAAATAAACACCCATTTCAAGGTGCAAGGGTAACAATCTGTACTCTAAGGGTTGTGACATATAAAAGTAATTTTCCATTTTCTCAAAAATTAGAAGACATTTAAATCAATCTGGTTTTCAGTGTTCGATTAAGAATTGATTTAGGCAGTAAAAATTACAAACAAATTAAGTATCTATACTCTCATTATTGGAAAAATCAGCATACAAATTTTTTTTTTTTTTAATTTTTTTCCTTAATTCAAATTTGAAAGCATTTTTTTTTCAAAAACTGTTAATAAAAATAATTTCATTTAAAAATAATATGAAAGAACAGGTTCTTGGCTTTCAAAAATCATAAAGTCCTTTATTGTAGGTGTTGCCATTGTTTTTTAATATTTTATTTTATTTTATGATTTATTTTTCTTTAAATTACCCCTCCCGCCTTAACGAAGCAAGATAGACCCCCGTAATACGTAATACAGTGAACTCTCTCATAAGCGGACACCGACCGACCGACGCCGACGGTACCAACAAATTTGTCCTCTTATGAGAGGTGTCCGCTTGTGAGGAAAAAACCTAAGTTGACGAACTCGAGAAAATAAATATAACAAACAAGCTATTAAATTTTAATTTAGAAGCCAATTCATTTTTATATGATACAAATTATTTAAGAAATAAAAAAATACACAAACAAAACAAAGGATTGAACATTTATTTTTACATTATTTACATTATTTACAAATATGCAGATAATTATGTACATTTTGTATCGTCAAACGGGCTAACATTAACCGGTCCGAATCGTCTCATCCGTGAACGAGCAATACGTGACGGAATTTGATTTTGCTTCATGTGTAAAATGGGTTAATTCCGTGAACGTATAGCTCGTTCACGGAAGTGGAGATTCGACGACGACCCCAGCTCATAGAGCTGTATCTTTTACGTTTTGGAATAAGCGGGAAATAATATGATATTATGTACCCAGATTAGGGGCTCGTACTTTGTACTTTAGTATTCCAAAGCTTAAATATGTTTAAATAAAAACGGGGCGTAAAAGTGAGTATTAGTTGCTTAGAACAAGTTGTTTGTAGTAATTTTTGAGAAATATTTATAAAACGGAAAAACTAAATACATAATAGGTACGTATGATTTCTTATGTTGTTTTAAATATGTATTTTGGTCAAAATCGTTAGAGCTCGAAAACCACTGTTCTTAAACTGATAAGCTGAAAACTGAATACATGTTACGAAAAATCGAAATTGCTTAAAATTTTGTGAAATTTGTATAGGTATGGGAAGTATCGTTAATATTAGGGTGAGCCCACAAACTCTAAATACGAAGTTTGAAATAAATTCGTCCAAGCGTTTAGGCTGCAGGCCTATAGGACAGACATACGGACGGACAGAACTGCGATACTCACTTTTTTGAGTTCCCCTAACATCGTAATATCAGAATTGATTAAAATCTCGAGTTCCAAATTTTGTACGTAAACAATATCTTTCTTTTACTATATGTACGTATACGAGAACGAAAAGGCTAATAATTGGTTGGTACCTACAACTGGTATATATAGGACCATAGGCCTAGCTTCTCACATCCATGAGTCCAAAGGGGGTCTACCCCGATATCTAGAAAACAAAAATTTCGAATGTAAAAATCTAGAAAAAAAAATCTAGAAAGCATAATCTCGAATAGCAAAAATATCGAAATAATATTAAAAATGGTGTTAAAAAGTGAGATACGTATGGGCGGGCATGCTGTCTTACTTCATACCATTTGATTTAGATAAATAGGTAAATGTTACTTCACAAACTGCTGATTTAAGAAAGTATTCGATGACAACATTATCTCCAAAAATGGGCCTGTGGATCTCGCGATTTGACGCCGCTGGAGGCTATTCGCTGTATTAGTATTTGAAGTGGTTGGACCCTGCAGATGAGCCACCAAAAATGGAAGCCATGGAAAGCTCTGCACTACTCGTGAAATACGGCCTCAAATGCTCAAAAATTGTTCGAATTGGAACTCCTAAAACGCTCCCTTGGTGGCCAGGCCATATGTTCAAAATCCATTTATTACCATTAATCCCATAAATACGACAATTTAACTTAAAATTCAACTGCTCTTTGGAAAAAAATATCACAATATCAGCTTTTATTTAGAATTCTAGTTTGCAGAAAACTCTTTGTGCCCAAGGGAACATGAGTGGCCTAAGACGGCCCTGGCTGTCTCCTTCAGTCAATAGATAATATCCGATATATTTTTAAATTTGTCTTTAGTTATAAATCAACAAATTGAGTACAAATTAGTAAAAATATGTGCAAATTCGAAAGTAATGGAACAGCCCAGCTGGTCGCAGTATACAGGTAGACCTAACTTAACACGGGGGTAACGTTCCTGAAAAATATCGTGTTAAACAAAATCGTGCTAAACGAAACAAGAAACCAGTGCAAAAGAGGAGTTACGTTCCATAATCTCAAAAAAAAAAACCAGAAATATTTTTATTTAAAATGTTTTAGGGATGTTGAGGAACCATCAGCTACTGCTTTCCTTATTGCCAATTCATTTCTCTTAATGGTCCGTACTGAAGATTCATTTAAATTTAAGCTTTTTGCAATTGCAGTGACATTTTCACCAAACGATCCAAAATTTGTAATCTTTGCTTCGAGAGACATTTCTCTTAAGCGGTTGTTTATCTGTTTTTGCCGACATATCAAAATCTAGAAAACCACTTTGTAAACAAAGGCCTAAAAATGAACCACATTTTTAAAAACAAACCTTGATTTCAAATCACAATCACTTATGTCATTCAATCTCCTACAAAATAATGCTGTAGGTACATAACCTAAAGTCCTAGTGCCTAGTCAACAGAAGACTGTAACCAGAGGTAAGATAGACCTCTCTCTTACCTCTGACACTAACTGAGCAATTTATCCTCATTGAGGATATCTATCATCTCGTTGGCACAGTTAATATGGGGAAGTTCCTATTTCAGTTCTTAGAAACACAGCAAGTATGATGTACATATTAACAAAACTTGTATGTTTTACGCAAATGCGTATGTGCATAATTGAAACAACTTATCGAGAAAAAAAATTGTTTCAGAAACCGTGTAAAACAAGGCTTTGAACCGTGTTAAACGAAAAAATGTCGCAAAAAGTGAACCGTGTTAAAACGAGGCCGTGCTATAAGAAGTACGTGTTAAGTGAGGCCCACCTTACTAAAATTGTATGAAAAAATAAATTTAGTTAGACAAGGAAAATTCATGTTTTGCGATTTAAAATTCAATCAATTTTAATTTAAAAGAAAATAAATAATCAAAATATGGTGTACTTTACACACCGAAATAGGCAGTACAAAAAAAAATTAAATAATCTATGGACACAGCCCTTGAAATTGTATTAAATATGGCAAAAGTTAACAAAAATAATTTATTTTGTATTAATGATTTTTCTTATACATATAACAATAGTGGTATTCACGATTCGATGTCTAGTATAATACTAAAATTGTGAAATTGTATTTATTTTATCACATCGTGAGCACACTTTTTCTAATCTCTATAGCAACACTAGAAAATAACAAACAACATTTGAAATCGAACTGACATTTGCGAACTAACACATTACAGATTACACTGTTGTATTTTTTATATGTTACTATAGGTCTGGGGTATAGTAAAAGTGTAGCAAGTATATTTTGTTGTTATAGTGTAAGAAAATTTCACACTTTTACACTTTTACAATGATACTAGACCTGATACACCGAATCGTGAATACCCAATTTTAATATTGTAATTATCAAATAAAATATGCATAGAATAAAAAATTATAAAAAAAAAATTTCTTAACCTTGTTTTACGGTTTTTTCACTTTTAAATCGGCAATGAAGCATGTTACAACGTTCCTCTCCTGGTCAAACAGTTTTACTTCGAGTTTTACACTCACTTCCGGGACACTATTCTCCAATGGAAAGTCCAGGTGGTAGATAACATCTTCGCCAGCATACAACGGACAATAGGCGCCATACAATAGGTTGGCACAAACATTACCACTGTCATTTGGTAATGGATATGGGATAACTATACCCAACACAGTTGCACGTACCTCAGCATCAATTTTATAGGTCTCACGTGACACTGCAAAAATAAGAAAAACTTTTAAGAGAATCAAAATAAATTCAAGCTATGTACCTGCAACAAATTGAACATCCATGGACTGTATTTTTCCTCTGGTAATAACGCACGCCACAGCCTCACAATCCTGAATTTGTACGTTCAGCGGAAATGGAAGATCGTCAGAACCTAAAAAAACATAAACTCTTGTTATTCAAATTTGAGTTCAAATTGTAAATTGTAATACATACTAACATATTCGGACTGGGGTTTTGGTTTCGCAGAGCACACCAAAGAAAATTAGGCTAATAGTGACTAGAATTGTAATTTTTCCAATCATTTTATTTTATAATTAACTTTTTGGATCACAAGTCTGTTGATCTATTTGGAAAGAAGTGATGTGATCGAGACTGCAGGTGGCTTTTATTACCTATGGGAGAACTAAATTTCATTAATCTTATCGAAAGAAGGAATTTGAACCCTGATGGGTACAAACGAACCTGGGCTGTGTGTGCTTATGGTTTGTTATTACCAATTATGAAAAAAAGGGAATACATAATGGAAAAAAAAGAATTAATGATTCGATCCGACAAACCAGATCTGGCACAACTTTATTGTAAGTGTAGGACCACTAAAGGCACTTTGAAATATCTTATTCGAAGGAGAATAAATATAGGAAAGGCTAGATCACAAGAAAAATGTCCAAATTTATCTTTCTGTAGTCCAACCAAACTTTGAAATTTTTCGAAGTAGCCTATTCAAAACTACAAAAATGTTATGAAAAACAGATTTTTCAACAAAAAGTTTTTAAAATCTCGTTGAAGCAAAAGCAATCACTCCGAACAACAAATAGGCCTCGTTTGACGTATCAATCAGCTAGTTTTAGAATGGTTGTGTACCTTAAAGGGTTTTGTCTTATTGTGCATATTTGCATATAGGTAGGTTAGGTTATGTGCCAATTATCCGTTACAAATGTAGTAATTCACTTAGACCAAGTAAGGTAAATTGTGACACCACGAGCAGAGTCGGATATTTCCGCTACTCTTGGAACCATTTTTAATTCTGGAGGAATTAACGTATTTTGCTGAGATCCGTTTCGGCAATATCCGCAAGCTCCCTAAAGAAGTACTCTGGTAAAGTTTGGTTTCTAATCGAGGATAGCATCAGGGGCTCCATGAAATTAGACCACAATGAAAAAGCCCCATAAATTTAATATTTCATAAGGAAAAACGGTCCCATTCCATTTATGCAAAATTGCCCCAAATAATAATTTGCTGGCAAACAGAAACAAAAATTAATATGAGATTTGAAAGTATTTTCAGTGTTTTGGGTCCTTTTTGCATTTTTTGTGGTATTTTTGCCCTTTATTGGGGTGATTTTAATTTGGAACATATTTCATTTTCTATTTTGGTATCAAAACCATAATTTACTATAAAGAAACGAATTATACCGTTGGTACAAGGGCAGGGCATTACAGGTTTCAAGGAGTAAATAACTTACTGACAATTGAATTTGTGAGTTCACATCGATCAGTTTAGTAACGAAATTGGGCGCGAATTCTTAACTTGTATTTTCTTAAATTGTTTAAAGCTTAAAAACAGTTCCGATTTGAGTTTGGGGTGATATTTCATTCTTTCGGAGCAGTTTTTATTTTTTGTTTGTTTGGGTAATATTTCTTAATAGGCCCCAAAAAATGAAAAATCACCCGAATCCTAAAAAAAGTTGGTATTGCGTACTACATAATTTTTTGGGGGCTTTCCTCATCCAAGCAACTGCGACAAAAGTTATTAGCGGTGACTCCAAGCCTTGCAGCATGTCTTCCTAGTACACAGTGGCCTGTTAGTACTCCGACAAGAGTTCCGATGGGTTATCTACTGATGTTTAACAGGCTCTTTATCCTGCGACATGTCTGCTTTGTATGGTTACAGGTTTCAAGATCTCACCATATCTCATTAGCCTGTTGCAGCTCTAGTGTGGAGACCCTGCATCTTGCAGCTTCAATTGACATACGGGGACATGGGGCTCCCCTTTATCAGTGTAAAGAGTTCCATTTTCGTGCCGTTCTTTTTTAGTTCGTCTGATTTACAGTAGTACATATATCACCAGTTTAAAGCACGTGTATATAATACCCTGGATTTTCGAGAAGCAATGAACGGGTTTGTATGCGTTTTTTACTGTTTACTGTTTTCACTAAAAGAAAGAGTGAACAGTTTCAAACTCCAAAGACAAAAGGGGGCCCCAACATTGGTTTTCACTCACTGTTGAGGCTCACTACTGTAGTTATGTACTTGAAGAAGATTAAATTGTACTATAACATTTGACTTTTAGCTTTAGTGCTTAAAACAAATTCGTCTTAATCAGATGGCCAATAAATTATATGGGACCTTAAAAGATCGATTGTCATATCCTATTAGATTTGAAACAGAGAAAAGTAGATAATTAGCATTCGGAGAAGGGAAACTAGTACGAAAAAAGTCCTTATTTAGATGGTAATAGACAAGAACAGCAATTTCCTTAGAAAGCCCATAGATTCATCGTGTTTCGTGTTCCGAATAACTTGCTCAGATGGACCATTATGTCGACCGTAAAATGGACATAGCGCATCACGATAAGTTTGGCGAACCGAACCATGGTTTTCAAAATAAGTTTGCAGAATTTGCACGCGTTGTTCTGGCTTTAATATATTCATCGTAAAATGGCTTTAATATATTCATCGTACTAACCACAAATAGACATCCAACTGTCAAATTGACAGTCTCTAGAAACAGTGTTGCCAGATCTAAAAATACAACATGTTCATTTGAAACAATCCAGAATAATTGTTCCTTATGCTTGTGTTCTCTAACTTTAAATCATTGTCAGCCAGTGTTGGGAATTGAAGGTAGGCAAAAGGTGGTATATTGGGAAACCAAAAAGTGGTAGAAAGTGGTAGATATTTAAAACGTACCAAAAATGATGATATCATGCTATCATTACCCAAAATAGGATGGGATGGATAGATTTTTGCAAACATTCAAAACACATTTTCTTGAGCTCTATAAACGTCACCTCACAAAGTATCTCCTATTTTTTCCCAGTGCACAAAAATCTAAAATTATTCAATCACTCGGTTTCTATTGTGCGGATGATGGAAAATCAGTCATATATATAGTGCGTGGGTATTTGTTATTTTTTCCCATCTGAAAAAGTGGTAGATTTGGATTTGAGGGTGGTAGAATTTTAGGTTGAGCAAAAAGTGGTAGAAATACCACTTAAGTGGTAGAAGCCCCATCACTGTTGTCAGCAAATTGTTAATCGGTTCTTCTCTAGCTATCTGAGATTTATGTATTTATGTGCAGAACCGATAACTAACAAGCCTGCACTGGCGTCTAAAAATACTGCCCGACGGCAAACACACACGCAATGAGAAAGGTCGAATCTCTAATAGGTGTCAGGGCTATTGGCCCCTCTTAGGCTGATTTACTATGAGGTTTATTATAAATATGTTCACGCACTTTTCAATATCTGTGAGGCACAAGAATACCTACAAACTACTGTCAAACAATCACGTTTGTATCGTCTACCTTACACATACAATACGTCACAAGTTCGTCTGCACTGAAACCATTATCTCGTTTTTTGATTTATATTTTGCTTGCAATTAAAATTTTGCAGGTGTTCTACTTATTCGCAATGATAAGTGTTATCGAAGACATAAGAACCGCTCACCCGCGGCATTAAAGCGCGCAACCACTTAACCCTTGTCGAGGGTAATAATAAATTAGCGATAAGCCTGATTGTTTATGCATATTGGGGAAGTCTCTTGATTTTATTAAACAAATAATTATTGGTGCTGAAGCACTTGGTGTCTGATTGGACAAGAAGCTAGAACCGGAATGCAGGGGATAGTGTTGCCAGAACGATCAGATCAGTTGCTATTGATTTCTTTAAAAGTAAGAAAGCTGACACTGACTGATATCAAAAACGCAGCCATTAGCTATACTAGGACCATGCTTTTTGGTATAATCCTCTAATCGTTCCTCTAAAGATTGAAGACTCTTGAAGGTTTTGCTGTGTTTAAGGTTCAGTTGAATCACCCCGAGTTTTCCCTGTTACAGACTCATCTCCCACGCGACCTCCAGCACTTTCTCGGCCTCTCCAAAGGCCGATATGACACAGCGTGATGTCACTCACTCACTAACGCGCCGAGTATTGAGACCGGCAATGAGGACAAGGCAAAGTATATGCTGTCAACAAGAAAGGACACCCAACATCGATGCCCCGGACAGAATGTCACTATAGACAGATATAACTTTGAGGTGGATAAGGACTTTGTCTACCTATGCTCCGCTGAATCAGACAATGACACCAGCGCCAGCGCTCAGATTAAACGAAGAATAACTCTTGCCAATCGCTGTCTCTTTGGGCTAAGAAAGCAACTGAGGTTACTCAAAGCCCTCTATCGAACAACAAAAGCGTAAGCGACCCTTTATATAACCCTACCTAATCGTCATTGGCATTGTATACTATGTAGTTCGACACAATGTTCAAAGTTATGCTTGACGATTCTGGATACAATGGAGAAACTACAATTATAATGTACTTCATGTGTTGACAATTCAATTATAATTGTACATTAATTTGATATTAAATTTCTGTCAGTAAATTGAACGTGAATTTAAAAAACTATATCAATTCCACAATTCCACAGAGGCAGTTGTTCGATTAAAAAATACATTTATTTAATGATACAAATACGAATGTATGGGCGTATCTAATGAATGTTCAATTAAGATAGATTGACCGCTACATTACTCAATATCTAACTGCAGCTATAAAAACGAATAGTATTTTGTTTCATTCTGTATTCAAGTTTTTCCTGAAATGTATCAAAAGCTAATTTTTGTTGTTATCGTTGCAAGTTCCTTGTGGACAATTTCCCAAGGATCCACTCCCATTAGAAGATGTAACACAATGAAGCAGTTTGAAATAAAATTAAACCGAATCTTTTAGGTACTGAGGAACTACCGCCTCCCGATTATGTTCAAATCAATGACTGTGAGAGGAGTCCCTGCATCATGTCTGCAGGATCAACGGCTAATATTACAATGCAATTCAAACCAGGTACCTAGTAGATTTAATTAGACTACATTGTATTAATATTTTTGTGTTTTTTTTTTTTTTTTTTAGTTCAAAACGTGGATAGAATTCATGCTGAAATTGTTGCGTATATAAATGGAGATTCATTTCCGGTCGAAATTGTAAACGATTACGCCGACGTTTGCAAACATTTGGCTAACAATAGCCAGTGCCCTCTTAAGGCAGGTGACGAATTTACTTACAATTTGTCACTACCATTGGATAGCAGCCTGTCAAATATTTTTGTTGAAGTCGAATTTGCATTGGTTGATGAAAATAAGAATTGTGTCTCTTGCTTTGTCACTGATGTTAGAGTGAATTAGCAGCCACAATAAAAAAATTTCGATCATGCGTTGGTTACCTACATTCTTTGTTAAAAAGAAAAAAATCTAGTGAATAAAAATAAAACAATTCAGGATTTTTTAACCAATAACTTGTAGGTACATATTTGAAAAATTTATATTTGTTCAATTGCAGAATGAGTGTGCAATTGCGCAATTCTCTAAATCGCATCACCGAAGTGGGTTACTGGCACAAGTGTATCCAGCAAGAATGATGCGAAGGATTAAGTGCACAAGCACAAAACAAAGCAAAAAGACGGCTATGCATACCAACCAAGATCCCTAGATGTACCTGAAATGAAAATATTCAGCAGAAGTAGCGAAAAAATTAGCGGAGAGTCTACACTGCTATCCAAAGCAGACATTATTTGTCATCCAGGAAGAAGGATGGGATGGTTCGAACAACGTTTGTAAGAACGTTTGCCGATAGCATTTTCATCAACATATGTATCTGGGAGCTTTATACAAAACCCAGCATCAAGTGCTGAGGAGCATCGATGGAAGAAGCAAGAGAGATCGATGGTCGAGGAAGCTGAGAGGTCTTACTGCAGAAATATTTTTGGAAAGTTCTATCAATAGGTAAAAGGAGAGTCACAGTAAAACCACCTTCACAGACTATGCTATAAACGGCGAAGATGACCTAAATTCCATTGTCATGCAAAACGAACCATTGAACCTAGACGAAAGTAGCCAAGGCTTACGTCCACCGACTAACATGAACTGAACAAGCTGGATCAGATAGCCTGCCGGTAGCGGGGAAAACCTTAGTCGAGAGTAGATATACATACACCAACCTATGTCGAACAATTGGTCGGAGCAATTATGCCTGATGAATATCATCTTTAGCAGGATTAGCAAAAAAAGGTTTATCCTTTTACTGCGCCCACTTCTATTTAGCCATCAGTATGCTTAACATTGCATAAATAACATTCAGTCTGTAAACTAACATTTCAGCTTGGTTAAGTTTAACCGCAGACTCTTTTCAGTTTCTATAAAGCATTCAGAAACTCTCGGTAAGATTAACAAGTAAAAGTGTTGTCATCGATAACCTCCACTTTATGTACTGTACCAGGTGTGCCTAATATTGGTTTTGTATGGGAGGTACCAAAACTACTTGACCGACATAGTCCATTTTTAATACTAACCTGACGATCAAAAAAATAAGACCTCGCACAAAATTTCAGTCGTCTAGGTCGGTTCGTTTAGAAGCTATCGTGATTTCAACAGACAGAGAGAGACGTGGGTCTAATAGTGGTTTTGTATAGCGATTTTTGCGAATTTTTGCTGCGATTCGAGGTATTCGTCCGAATAGAATTTCGTTCCGATAAATTTATAACGCACACTGGCGATTTACGTTTCTATGCGATCAAGTGCGTTTTTTGACAGTTTTGTACGAATTTTCTTCCGATATGCTCTGATAGGAATTGGTTGAGGAATTTAAGCACATAATCTAAAGTAATGTCGTTATATTATGTCAATTATCGAAATTCTGTCTTCGCATTTCATTTCTTACAAACTTTTTTAATGTTCGTGTTGTCATTAAAAGTCTAATCTTAAATGGACTACCTAAGTAGTTTTTTTTTTTTATACCCTCCACAGGAAGGTATATTCACTTTGTCATTTCATTACATTTGTAACACCTAAAAGGATTCACCGGAGACCCTATAAAGTATATTCTGAATCAGGATCACATTCTAAATCGATTTAGCCATGTCCGTCTGTCTGTCTGTTGAAATCACGATAGCGTCCAAACGAATTGACCTAGGCGAATGAAATCTTCTTTTTACCGTCGTCAGGTTGGTATTGAAAATGGGCTATGTCGGTCAAGTAGTTCTGGTACCTCCCATACAAAACCACTATTAGACCCATGTGTCTCTCTGTCTGTTGAAAGCACGATAGCGTCCAAACGAATCGATCTAGGCGAATGAAATTTTGTGAAAGGACTTATTTTTATCGTCGTCAGGTCGGTATTGAAAATGGGATATGTCGGTCAAGTAGTTCTGGTACCTCCTATACCAAACCAATATGGCATGGCGTACATTTTGCATGACTTTTATGCAGTGGAGGGTATCAAAGCATCGGCCAGGCTGATGATAACACTTTTACTTGTTTTTTTGCTAAAGGCGAGCGAAGCAATGCCAGCACGGGCCAGCTAGTATCTAATAATAGTTGCGTTTTTATGAAACCTCCCCAGCCAGTGGTTGCCAGTAGTTGCCAGTAGTTGACAGTTGGGACACATTTCACATGCTAATTAAAACAACAACCTGCTGGCAACAACTCTTGATTTCCTCCACAGTTGAAGAGCGGTTGGCTGGCAGCTGGCTAAATTCAATTCACAATGAACAAACAGGTGGCGCTGAAAGCAACAGGTGGCTTAGAATTTCCGTACAATTTGCTTAAATCATATGGCGTTCTTATCTCATGCACACAACATTCAAGAGAAAAATGTTAGAATTTATCATATTTTCTACCAAGTCATTCGGCTGGCTTCATCTTGCTGGCAACTGTCCAAATGAACGGCTGGCTGGCGAGGTTTCATAAAAACGCACCTAATATAAAATAATAACATAAATAATTTAAAAAGTTATTAAGTCTTGTAGGTACTTTAAATTAATTCTTCTTTCTTTTGAAGCAAAATTATCTATTTATTTGGTCATAAAATTTCCCTTTTGCATGTATTTCTTTTAACAATGGTTTTTCAATCGAAATAAGGGCTAAATTTGACAACCTTTCTTGTCCACATTTATTTCGTAAGTAATTTTTTATTCTTTTAAGACACAGATGCGGCTGTCACCTGGAAAGTCAACAATAGTTTACAAAGCTTAAAGTATTCAGTGAAAACGTTATCCAAATCAGCAGATACTGATTAAAAATCGTAATATTTCTTTAAGATCAGTTTTTGACGTAAAATTCTCGTCATCGAAAATCAACTTTAGTTCTGTTTTCAATGCTGGAATGTCAAAATATCCCAGTTCTGTAATATTGAGCAAGTTAACAGGAAAATTGGTTTTAAAATATTCATACAATGCTGTGTCCAAAAGTTTCAAAAATTCAAAACATGGCAGGGAACTAAACCGAATATCCATTTCGTTGATGACTTGATCGACAAATGTAGCTAGTTAAAAGATCTTTTAATTGTTCCTTTGTTGAAAGGTTGATTTCAGAACGCCTTTTGCTATTGAAATTGGCCAAATTCTCGTTTTCATTCAATTTTGTCTAAAAAGAATCGAAATTTGTTGATTCAAGTAGATTAGAAATACTGAGAATTTATTAACTTGATTTAGACAATAGGTATTCAAATTTTCAAGTAGTGGCGTGGAATGCTTTAAGGCCCTAAGCAGGGTATGTTTAGGGGAGAAAAGTGTTTTTTTTTTATATGATTTATTAAAACGATTTTTTTTTTGTAATTTCGAATAAAGAAATTCTTTGTTATGAATATTTTTTTGCTTTCTTCAATATATTACGCTTCGTGCCTGATAGAGTTCTATGTTCGACGGATCACGACCTAAACGAGATATTTGTTTCAAATACCGACCTCGACAAAGTGATGTGCTGTGCTGTCATATGCCTAGTTTAACATTATACTTAAGAAAAGGCAACAGTGGGTCCAGTTGTGCTTGTTTTTTAAATCAATGAACATTGACTATATTTATCTTGGTCTCAACAAACATCAATTTAATGTAGGTACAGTGTGCGTCAAAAGTGAGGAAACACCAATGCTCTTTAGTGTCTTGAAAAAGTTATTAAAAACCAGCAATCTGAAAAAAATTTTTATAAGGACATAATCAATAACAAAACGTACTTCATTTCGACAGCATAAAATACTTTATAGGTACATACATACATTTTTTTTCCAAACTCCAAAGAGAAATGAAAATATCGATTGTGTTTACCTACTCACTTTTGACGCTCACTGTATCTAAAAATAAGTTGTATTGTGTTTGTGATTGATGTTCCCTGTAATAAGAGCACCGATACCATACTTTATATGTATATACCGTATTTGTACGTACATTGATTCATGAGTTATAGGGGCGTGGCACCTCTCATACAAAAAAATACAAAATCTTATATCTCAAAAACCACAAAATCGATCGAGTTCAAATTAAAGAAAATCTTAGGTATTGGCTCAGGAGTGCTCCTTAGAAGATTGGTCAAAATTGGACAAAGGAGCGTGGCACCTCCCATACAAAAAAACGTTGCAAACCCTATTCTTCGACAGACATGGGAAATTGTAAAGTTTGTAAAATTTGTAACATTGATATGCATGCTCCTGATAGACACAAATATTATCTAGCTAGGCAATACGATTCCTGGAAAAACTAATATGTTGTGTATAATAATGTTGTGTACAATAAAAACTGTATATCACTAATTTACCAATAAATTAATTTGAAATAGATTTTTTTCTATTTTGCACTACGAAGTGTTCGAAGGGGGTTCGCTAGTCTGTCTATAAAAAAAAAAAGTTAAAATTATTAACGACACGCCTTAGCCCCACACGTTATGGCGTAGAAACTTAAAATCTTGGCAAAGATGTTCGTTGTGTCCTCAAAATGAACGCCGTTTTGAAAAGTTTACCTCTAGCGCGAGCTAAACATGGGGTGCAACTTTTTTCTTCAATAATTTGTATGAAAAAATATCAATCAAAAACAATTCAAAGGTCGAGACTCAACCACTAGACGTAAAAGGTAGAAGCTTTGAAAAATTCTTCCTTTTCCTAATGAGTGAGCAATTGTTGTTCCTTACTTTCTTTCATTCAACTTGTCACAACATTAATAACTCGAAATATATACCAAAAATCTTGATATGGTTTTTAGGCAACACTTTACCGAGTATTTTGAGCTGTCAGTTATCTTTCTGCTCCATACAGAGGCTGAGCTACATTAAATTCGAAATATTCGAACTTGATTACAATAAATTCGAACAAACCGAATGTTTTCAATTACAGATCTAAAAAAATTGATCCAGAAATTGGTAGATAAAAATCCTAATTTCAGCCAATAGTATCCAAAGTCTGCATGCCATTCGGTTATTTTACTCTCTGCTATATCAGACTCATTTTCGTCGACGCAATTCACCCAGTAAAAAAACTAAACTACATCCACGTAATGAGAGCCAACGCAATTGAATTACTTAATACTGTTAACTGTATTGTTCATAAGTCTATAGGCTAACACTATGTGGCAAAAACCTTGTCTAAAACTGTTTTGTTAGCACACTATCGCTACCCCCGGCAACAGTGTTCCAATGGTCAGTTGTTAATATGTGTTTCGAAAGCAATGAAGAATTTCCACACGCCTCTGTTATTCGTCTTAAGTACATGAGCACTTACACTCAGTCTTTTAAAATCATGACAGTTAAAATCAGATTAAATTCTGTTTCACAATCAAGCAAGAAGCAACATTTTCAAGGTACATGTGAACTGAAAAACATATATTATCAGATTACTGAAATTTAAATGGCAACACAATGTTCACTTCGAAATAATGGTCACAAAATGGGTAGGTACACATATACCTATTGTAGTGTGCTATAAGTAAAAAATAAAACTATGGCTAAAAATGTTATTCATGTAAGTAGCCATATCGAGCAATAAGCCAATAAACGGGACGATATAGTTCACTTGAACTTGTTTTCAAGGCAGCTTATACAGTGGTAGATTTTGGGACAATAATTAACAGCTATCCAACATATCATATGTATTTGGTTCTTTAAATGGAATTTTGTATCGAGTATCACTTTGAGCTCTTAGGTTATATATATACTTATGTACAAAAGACAAAAGGTGGAATTTGCTAATTCCAACAATTATTTTAACCAAACTCGCAGTGCGCCGCAGTCGTGCATTTTTTTTTTTTTTTTTTTTTTTGTTTTCTGTAGAATTTCTATTTTAAACATTTGCACATCATTGTCGATTTTTGTCATTTTTTTTTTTCTCGAATAAAGTTGAGATTTTGTACTGGTCCATCTAACTAACATTGATTACACGTCATTTTACAATGGGTGATTAACAAAATTCACAATCTATCTTCCTGTATGTCTTAGCCACGGGTCCGATTGTTATTTAATGACATAGTGTTGGTTGTCGTAACCCCTTCTAAAGTCACTCGACTTTCTTTGATAAGATTACCTTGCATTGCTTTTTGCATATAAAAACCAATTACAGACCTTTGCCGAGCATTCTGTTTTGTGTGCTAGAACTGCACTTTCCTTAAATATTCAATTAGTACAAAAAAAATTAAAATGTCCTTAAAAGTTGTAGTGTATGCTGTTTGTCTAATTTTTCTTGGCGTGCATTGTGAAGCACTAACTCCAGTCAGAAAATGTAAGTACCTACCTATATACAAATTTCACCAGTTTATCAAGTATGCAAAGCTAATCCTCTTACCCCCAGTTTCACACTGGAAGTTTAAACTAAAGTTCAACTGAACCTGAACGTGAGTTTAAATTTGAAGTTCAACTCGTCCGGTTTCACAATATAATCTGAACTTCAGTTCAATTGAACTCAATTTAACTAGATTTAATTAATAGAATTTGACTTTATTGTACAGTGCTTTTTTTTCAAAGAATACGCAAAACAACGTCAAATATATATGTGTTTTTGACAATCGGTTGATCTGAGGTTTAAACGGCAGAGTACAGTAGTTTAACTTAAACTACAAAATGAACTCTGTTCAAGGCTTAAACGAACCTGTGAAACCGAATTAATTGTTGAACCGAAGTGAAAGAATGAAAAGTGAAGAAATGAAAAAGTTTCTTTTAAAATTGATTTAAATAAAATATAAAGTTTTTAAAATAATAATGGATATGAATAACGCTCGTATCTATCCTCTTTTTTAGGGGATTATCCCTTTTTTCGAAATCAAAGAAACTATCCCCTAAAAATTTCCAAAATCCCTTTTTTATCCTATAAACTCCTGTTTTCACCATAGCAGATTTCTGGTGGAAATATTCCAACATCTGCAAGCCGAAAATAGTGAGCACAACGAAATCGCTATGTTGGTGGAATGAATACATTTTGTGCTTGCCGCGAACAACAGTATCGGTGGAACGAGTCTTTTCTGGGCTATATGTAATTTGTAAAAAAACATTTAAGTGGCCTCAACTCCAAATGCGTTTCGCCCCGATGTGGTGGGTGGGCTCATCAGTAGACGAACCACAACATCTGCCTAGACGCTACTGATGAGCCCACCCACCACATCGGGGCGAAACGCATTTGGAGTTGAGGCCACTTAAATGTTTTTTATAATATTTAATGCTTACTCCACAAACTTTATTCATTTCTTGAATTATTAATTCTTGACTTGAACAATTTTGGTATATGTAATTTGGCCCGAATGAAAAATGGCCCCAAACTGAAAATGAAAAATCACCTCAAAAATTTACGTGAAAGGCAACAACAACAAAAAATTGCATAAAATTCTGCGAATTGGGGTGACAATTCATATTTTGGGGCCTTTTTAATTTTTCAGTTTGGGGTAAAATTTCATTATGAACGAAAACGTATGGGGGTATGCTGCCCCCCTGCAACCCCCTTGCTTGGGTTTACTGTCAGGGGCCTTATTTCATCGCAGTGGGGCCTTATTTCTTATTCGAAATTGGGGTATTATTTCATTATGAAAAGCAGACCCAATTTTGGGGTGATTTTCATTCTTCGTTCAATCGCTGCAGAAGACAAATACAGGGTTTTTCAATAAGAGCGCTACAAAAGTTTTTTTAAATAAAACAAAAACGGTTTTGGATATCAATGAAATTCTTTATTCCTGTGAAAGTACGTTCGATGCCATTATGTATGAAACTCCATTTCTTTTGCATGGCCACCACGGGCACGCTTGCAGAAGTCCAGACGCTGAACCCAATTTTCGACGGTTTTCAAGCATAAATCGGCCGATACTGCTGCAATTTCACGTTCGATATTCGTACGAAGTTCATCAATCGTCGCTGGCTTGTTGGCATAGACCATAGACTTGGCGTAGCCCCACAGAAAATAGTCTAATTAAATCTTGTAAGGATGTAGGCCAAGATCTTTTCGCAAAATTCGCCACAACGACGTCACAGAGATGCCCAACGCTTGAGAACGACGTGTGAGAGACACATTTGGGCTTTCTTCAATTGAAGCCTCAGCGGCAGCAATATTCTCGACACTACGGGCACTTCTTTGTCTCACTGGCACGGGAACATTTTGTACTGTGCCTGTGGATTCAAATTTTTCCACTAGACGCTCAATTGTTGATCTGCTAGGACGATCATAAATTGGACGTTGCGCTCTTAACGTTGAGGCCACTGACTCCGAATTTCGGTAGTAAATTTTAATAATTTCGACTTATTGTTGGCTCGTATATCTTTCCATCAGTGCTGCCGCTAAGAGAAAAAAATATCCGCTAGACTACAACTTAAAATCCGCTAGATATGTTAGTTTTTGTATCTCAAAAATCAGCTAGAATTCACTAAAATATCAATATTAAAGTAAGTTCTTAAAAAAATCCATATTCATATTTAAAAGTAAGTAAATTATTATTGAATAAAATAAATGAAAAATCAAAACAATCAACAAATTCAAGATAGCAAAAAAAAAACAAATTCAAGTAAAGAAAAAAAAAATACGTTTTGGAAAAAAGCAGAAAGTTAAAAGTTACAAATTTAGATCCCTACGTTACAAGTTTTCCAAAATCCCTTATTAGACATAATCTCTCTCTTTTATCTCTTTTTCCAAAATCTCCCGGGACGAAATCCTCTATGGCAAAATCTCCCACCTACCTACACAATTACTTACCCCCATTTTCACAGTGGGAGTTTAAACTACACTTTTAGTTTAAACTTTAGTTCAACAATTAATTCTGTTTCAGAATTTCGTTTAAACCTTGAACTGAGTTCATTCAATAATTTAAGTTAAACTACAGTATTCTGCCGTTTAAACCTCAGATCAGCCGATTGTCAAAAACACAAATATTTGACGTTGATTTGCGTATTCTTTGAAAGAAAAGACAAGGAACGAGTTTAGAAAAGTCGTATAAAAGCTAAGTACTGTACAAAAATATCAAATTCATTCATTAAATTTAGTTGAACTGAGTTCAATTGAACTGAAGTTTAGATTATGTTGTGAAACCGGACGAGTTGAACTTCAAATTTAAACTCACGTTCAGGTTCAGTTGAACTTTAGTTTAAACTTTCAGTGTGAAACTGGGGGTTAATAAATCGCTCATTAAAATCCCCTTTTCGCACAATTTAGAACTTATTAGTTTTTTTTATTCTTGTAACTTCAATTTAACTTCACCCAGAAGCAACATGGAGCGTGATGATTCCATTTTCTATAATGGTATACAATTCAACAAAAAAAAAACTCGTACTTTTGGCGGTAAAATTAGGCAAAGAACATAATAAATAAACTTTGCATATACCCAACCTTGCACCTACTCCAAATCCTACAGTGACCATACACAAGCAGGGCGTTGAATACGTATCTCTCTGTTATGGGATTTTTGTAAAAGAGAAATATGAGGCAGTTTCAATGGGATTTCCTTTCAGGGTCTTTTTTAGTAAGGGATTTCACTACAAGGTATTATGGAACAGGCGTTTTTGGAAATGGATATTTAATCACAAAGCCTTTTTTTTACAGGGTTTGTAGTACCAGAGTTTTGTAGTGAAAAATCGCTAGAATTCACTAGATTTTATTTTAGCGAGAACTCTTTATTAAAAATCGTTGGGAGTCTTAAAAATCCACTAGATCTAGCGACAAAATCGCTAGAACGGCAACAGTGCTTCCCATCATGAAATGGCAAACCTTATACTGAAGAGAAATGTCAAAAGAGCGGCAAGAAATTCGGCGTCCCTGTCGCTCTACTTTTGTAGCGTCCCTGTTGAAAACCCGTTATAAGAAGAAAATCAAAAGTGGAGAAATTATTGCTATCGAAAACGATACAAATGCGAATGATGACGACTGCGATGATGGCACGTTGGTTGTTTATTAAACACATATGTAATTTAAAAATAATAATAATTTATTAAACACAATTTACATTGATTTTTGTATTGATACTATTCTTGAATTTCATCAATTTCAGTGCGAAAACAAGTTAAAAACTTATCCCCTATAATCCTCTTTTTTAAATTGCGATATCCCTTGAAATCTCCAAATTTCGGGCATTTATCCCCTTTTCTGTCCGCAAAAAGATACGAGCGTTAGATATGAATGATAACTTTATTTTTGAAAGCAAAAATGGAAGAACGAGATGAGGGGTAACCCCAGAAAAGAGACCAGTTTAAGTAGAGAAGTGAATGATTTCATAGAACTTCCGGATGTAATTTTTTTTATGAAAGATAATTTTTTTTGATTTTAAGAAAGTTCAATTTTTCACGTATTTATTACAAATTGACGACCTAATAAAAAAGCTTTTTTAAAGGTAGGTATGTACATGTTCTTAAACAAATTCTCACGACATGCAACAGGCAAGAAAAGCTATGAAATCCGCAATATTTCTGATGTGGGTGAAAAATATAATTTTGTTCGAGAAAAATTTAATTTGAACGTTTTCAACGATACAGTGGAACTTTTCACTTTGCTTTGATTTGATGATACAGAAATATTTTTTTCCGTAAATAATTCCCTCTGGCGGATTTACTTCTTAAATGCATTATTAGCCCGAAGAAATAGCGCCGATGTTGTTTTGCAAGTTTTTGTCCGAGTCACCGATGTTGAGACTTGAGAGTCATTTCTCAATGGCAGTGACAGCATGTACTTCGTTTTGTCCTCATTAACAGTCAAACATGCCATTGACAGCTTGCTGAGTTCTCCCAATAATGTCAATATCATCTGCATATGCAAGTAGTTGAACGGAATTTTGTACCTCTGATGTTGTAGTTGGCGAGTTCCGTACAATTGCGTCAATAATGATTTTAAAGAAGTTACATAATAGCGCGTCAACTTGTCTTAAACCTTTTTAGACATCAAAGGATTCCGTGGTGTTATTTCCCACTTTCCCATCGTCATCCTGTACAGACGGACGATTTTTCCAGGGATGCCGAAATTCATGGCTTTGTATAATGCGTCTCTACATACGCTATCACAGGCGACCTTGAAGTCGATAAAGAGGTGCTGTGTACCGATCTGGAATTCCTGCGTTTTTTCTAAGATCTGGCGGAGTGTGAAGATTTGGTTGATGGCTGACTTTCCGGGCCCAAAACCGCACTGATATGGGCCGATCAGGTTATTTGCGAAAGGTTTTAGGCGTTCACCCAGTACAGCCGACAGGATCTTATACGCAACATTCAGGAGGCTTATTCCCCTGTAATTGGTGCAGTTCAGAGTTTCTCCCTTCTTGTGGATGGGGCTCACGATGCTGAGGTTCCATTCATCGGGCATACTTTCTTCCGACCAAATTTTGCAGATGAGTTGGTGTTGGTGCATGCTCCTTACCAAGTCATCTTCTTATACCATGCTTTTAATAGCCAATTTAAAACATACAGACTATGGGCCGGCCTTACCAATAATCATTTTTAATCTTCAACTTCAATATTTCCACGGTCACAATGAATAATTTTATATGAAACTAGCGTAGCCCGTGCACACTTCGTAGTACAAAATACAGTGATACCCGGATAAGTGACCCTCGCTTAATTGCGTTCCTCCTTTAATTCAGCCGAAAACTGAGCAAATAAAGCATTCCATAACAAATGTGCGTTACCCGGTTAATTGCGCTACTAAAAGTAAAGCTTCTCGTAAAACTTCACACAAAATCTCCCGGTGAAATGAACACATACAAAAAGACAACTTTTTGCACTTACCTCTTTAATAAATCACTTACAGCTCTTGTCAAATCAATTGCCATATTGACATGCCATGGAGAAGGCTCCTCCTCCTCTGCTGATGTAGGAGGTGCCGACGTTTTTCAGATGTTCTCTCCAATTTAATTAAAAACTATGCACCCAAAGTCATTTTCAATGTCGATGAAAGCGGTCTATTTTACAAAACTAGCGCAGTGGGCACACTTCGTAGTGCAAAATAGAAAAATAAAAAAATGTACATATTTCAAATTCATTCAAATAAGTGATAAACAGATTTTATTGTAATGTTCTGTGGTACACAACATTTTTGGATTTTCAAGGAATCGTATTGCCTAGATACCATTCTTGTCTATCAGGATAATGAATATAGCAATGTTACAAATTTTGAAAATCTTGGCTTCCATTACTATCGGAAAATAGAGTTTGCAATGTTTTTTTGTATGGGATGTGCCACGCCCCTTTGCCTAATTTTTCCGATATTCACAGGAATACTCCCGGGCCAATACCTATGACTGTCCGTAATTTTCAACTCTTGTCGATTCGGTGGTTTTTGAGATATAAGATTTTGAATGTTTTTTTTCTGTATAGACTGTGCCACGCCCCTCTGTCTAATTTTGACCAAACTTCACAATAACCATCTTGGTCAGTTCAGTTTTTAGTTTGAACTTGCTAATAAAAACGTTTTCAGGGCAATAAAGCGGGGGTTTCCTTATTGCGTCGACAACGCATTTAAGCGGGGTTCTCGTAAGTGCGTTCCTCGGATAAATGCGTTGAAAATTGGACATTTTCCCCTACGCAACAATCCGGGGACTACTGTAGTTAAATAGATAAACTGTTTTTAATTAAATGCTCTGTTAAATGCACAACATTTTTTGTCGTAAAATGCGAGAAATAAGAATAAATCGACTTGCTGGAATGTTCTTTCTGCCTAAACCTGAAATACAGCCATACGAACAAAATAAAAAAAGTATAATGAAAATTGGCCCTGCGGTTATCGAGATATAACGTCATCGAGTTTCACCCATAGAAGATGTTTTTTGTATAGGAGGTATAAGATTTTTTTTTTTTTTTTTTTTGTAAGGGAGGTGCAACGCCCTTTGTCCAATATTGACCAATCTTCACAGGAGCACTCCAGGGCCAATAATTAAGATTATCTGTTAGTTTGGGCTCAATCTATTCGGTGGTTTTCGAGATATAAGATTTTGATTTTTTTTGTGTGGGCGGTGCCACGCCCCTTAGTCCAATTTTGACCAAATTTCACAGGACCACTCCGTGGCCAATAACTAATATCATCTGTAAGTTTGAGCTCAATCGATTTGGTGGTTTTCGAGATATACCATTGTGAATATGTTTTTTGTATGGACGGTGCCACGCCCCTTTGTCCAATTTTGGTAAAACTTCACAGAAACCGTATATGGACCAATACCAAAGATGTGTGAAAGTTTGGTTAAAAACAGTAAATGCGTTAAGGCGTGAATCGACGACAAACATTTTGGGGCTCAATTTTTATATATATACAGTGACGGCAAAAACATTCCGGATTTTTTCTATAATATTTTCCTTATATTAGGTATATTGTAAAGGTATTATATTTTAAAGGTAACTATAAAGGTTTCTAATGGAATTCTTCAAATTATTAATTGTATTAAGTTAAAGGATTTCTCCTTGATGTTAAGAAAAATATTACATATTTTCATATATATATATATCAAAAAAAAAATCCGGAATGTTTTTGCCGTCACTGTACATAGATTGTCGCCATTGTGACTTCGTAAAAGTTATCCTGGACACTAAAAATGATTATTAGTACCGCGGAAACAGTTTAAAATTAATTATTTTTCAGGCTCCAATTATCTTCCATCTCCATTGAGCGTTCAAATTAACGATTGTGAAGAGTTGCCATGTATCGTTGTCAGAGGAACTACTGCTTTTATGGATGTTCACTTTGTTGCCGGTATGTATTTAGTTTGTTGTTGTGACAATATTTTTTTTTTTTTAATTTTTTATTGCAGTCAGTCCCTTTACGAACAATATTTTAGCTCAAGTGCATGCTAATGTATTTGGAATAGTGGTGCCATTTCCATTACCCGATGACATGGACAATGTTTGTCAAAATCTGTTATACAGTGCCTATTGTCCTCTATTTGCTACTGAAGATGTCGTCTATCATTTGGTCATGCCTGTGGAAAATTCATTTCCTGAAATAACTACCAAGGTTGAAGTTAAACTGTTCGATGACAATAAGACTGTCGTTGCATGCTTTACTGTTGACATGAAAATAAGAAGAGCGAAATCTACCAACACCAAGTAGTCATAAGAAAATGTTGTTGAGAATTATGTATTGATATTTTTCTTTTATAACTTATTTTTTACCTAGATATACATAAAAGTAATTTAATTAGGCTATAATTTATACATTTATATGGTGAATTGGGTATTGCTGCTGAGTCACTTTTCACCCATCTATAGTGTGAATTTCAGAAGTGTCAAGTAGAGGAAATTATTTGTTCTATTTGGGTGGTCCGAATTAAAACGTTTATTAAAATGAGAAGAGACCGTGTGTCAAAATGGATATTCAAGAAGTCATTCGTTCGGGATTTTTCTTTTCTCGTTGAGAATCGAGCACTGAAGAGAGTTCGCGTAAGACGCGCACGCTCTGAAGAGAGCGTGCTCAGAACGATGTGATTTACTAAACTATCATATGACTATATAGGTAAGTATTATATCTACCATTTGGGTTTGAACAGCATTTGCATTCCGTTAATCCACTAACATTTTTTATAATCTATCTAATTTTCTGTGTTAGCATTCGCATTCCTGATCAACAATATTTTTACTCAGACTTCAGGCTTTGCTCCGAAAAAGAAAAACGCCTAGGTATTATAAACGGCAATATAAGCCGCATTAAAGAATCTAGTTATCTTAAGTCGACTTGAATTATCTGGACTAGTATTAACCTGAACGCGAAAACTAACTACGTACCTACTATATTGGTCTGTATGTCACTTCTTGACAAATGTCTCCTGGGCTTGTTGTTAACTAAATGCACACAAATTGTTTGTATTTGATAGATAAAGGGAGACATTTTCAAAAATATCAAAGCTTGTAAGATGTCAGATTTTCACTTTTTTTGTTTTTCTTGTAGATATATTTTAAATATATTATATTTATTTTTATTTAATGTGTCTATATTAATTCTTGAAGTAATTTTGGAAGGAATACATAATTTGGAAAAACTAAGAAAATAAATTTATGTTTGGTCACCAATATTTGTATTTTGTTTTAGCTCGCCTTCAAGCAATAGAGGTTTGGTTTTTAAACTGCCAACACTGTTTCTACAGATTGTCAATTTGACAGTTGAAAGTTGATTTGTGGTAAGTACGTTTTGCCATTTTACAACGAATACATTAACGCCAGAACAACGCGTGCAAATTGTGCAAATTTAATTTGAAAACCATGGTTGGGTTTGCCAAGCTTATCGTGCGCTACGGCCATTTCACGGTCGACATAATCATCCATATCACCATCTGATCAAGTTATTCGGAACACGATGAATAGTTTTCGCACCACGTATACTCTAGTCTCTACTGGATCTGGATAATACGCATCACCAAAGCCTTTTTCAAGACGCCCTTACATCTATTAAAACTCACTTTTGGTGTACTTAGTGGGCTGGGCTATAGTATGTAATCACAGTTCCATATTTCTTTAAGGACAACGCCGGCCAGAATGTTACCATTAATGGAGAGCGCTATAGAAACATGATGTCTAACTTCTTCGTTCCTGAATTGAATGGCATTGACGTGACAGAGTTTTGGTTTCAACGAGATGGCGCAACATGCGTGCTCATCGAATTAACCTACGAATAGGCAAAACAAATTTTTAAAAACTTGTTATTCGAGTTCCTATAGCGTGACACAAAAAATTCTTATTAGCTTACCTATTAGTTCCGCGCAATGTTTTTAATAATAATTAAATTTATGCGCATTTTGAATTGTTCATGTTCACTCGTACTCAGATTTAGTATTCGTAAAAGTTACCCTGGAGTCCTGGACACTAAAAACGGACTTGAGATACGATACGTGTCATAAAAGCACAAGCACGTAGATCAGCTACAAAACTAGGTAGATACGTACCTCCTACAAGTAATGCTTGGGAATTTATTTCCTTCAGTTTTAGCTGGAATTAAACACCATCGTTTGCACAAATTTAAACTTAAAACTTGAAAGTAATCAGGTACATAACATAATATGTACCTATGTAGGTAATAATTATGAAAATCCAGGCTGGAATTAATCCATCATAATCTGCAGAATCAACTCGAAACCCATTATCGTATTGAATTTCTCGGAATACTTGCCGCACAATATTTTCAAAGTAATACCTACCCTCATTTAAACAACCCAAAAATTTAACCATTTAAGGGTTAAATTGAGTGAAAGGAATAAATGTGAAGTATGTATTAATAATCGAAACATGAATATTTGTTAGTGACGTATCTGCGTATGTGTAAGTATGACGTGGTTACATCAATAATGAATCAGCCTTAATACCTCTGTCGAAAAGTTCGAAAAACAAAGTTTACCCGTTTATTCATATAATATCTAAGCTTAGAGAAGCGTTGAAGCCTGTTCCAAAAAAAGCAATTCGAGTGCTGATATGTCGCTGGCATGATTTTCTTCTCTGTCAATTTTTTTTTTTTAAAGTGCCATAATTTTCCTACGAAGCAGTTTTGAAAAAAACAAGAAAACCGCCTTTTTAAATAAATAGTTTCCACTGGAGGCATGGTTTAAATTCACCTTTTTAACCCTTTCGGTACATCTTTTTTGTTCTAAGGTTAAAAAAATATTTTATTTCTTTTTGTTGCTACTTAGACTCCTACTAAAAACATTGTAACATTATTGTTGGTAAATATTGGTTCTAAAGTGGTTTTTGGGAACGTTGTCATATGACATCAATTGTCTCAAGTGGTAGCAAAATAAATGACAAAATTAATATTTTTGTTTTAGTTTCTTATTTTTATATATTAATTTTTAAACAAAATTGAAAAGAAAAAAGTATAATTATTTTTTTTAATTAAAATGCATTTTAAAAAAAATAAGGATTTTTGAAAATATTAAAAAAACACATATTTTCATGTATGTATAAAAATAAAAAATTAAAAGAAATAATAAATTGTTGCATTTATACTCGGTTTTCTTTGTTTACTTCAAACATTACAAGTACTACAAATTAAAAACTAAGCATATCCCAAGATAAACACGTGTATTTATATAAAAAAATAATTAAAAAATAAAAAATATTAAAAAAAAAATTAAATATTCATAAAAATCTAAGTAATTTTTTTTTAATTCAAACCAAATCAAAAAGTAATGATATTCAAGACTATTTATGCATAAAAATACATTTATTTTTATACATATGTAGGTATATATATAATTTTATTTATAGAAATGATGCCTTAAAATGCACCTCTAGATAATATTGATGCCATATGGCAACACAGAAAAGGAAAATTGTGCCAAATTGACTAGACGGAACTTATATGTTTATTTTATTTTTTTAATTGTCCGCCTGATATTAGTCAATCAAATAAAATCGAAATTGATAATCTATTTGATAATTATCAATGTAAAAAAGAAATAATAAAAATAGTCTTCCGACGAAAAAATTCGAACTCTATTGCAGACCGATCTTTCACGAGAGCTAAAAGCACAATGACGACAACTATTACCCGGTTTTTTTGCTTCTAATTATTAAGCAGATACTCTAAGAAGTTAATCAGAAAAAAGAATAGAAAAAATATACTCAGAGAGTGAGAACGGGTGTTATGAATATTCGTGTTGCCATATGGCATCAAAATACCGAAAGGGTTAATAATAATCCTAAAATATTATATTTTGGATGGTTGACTGTTATAGAAATAGGCTAGGCGCTGATTGGTATCAACTTGGTGGTGACCATTTCGTGCAACGGTCTCATACACATCAATTCTGGCTATTTTCTTCCCGTGGTAGCCACCGGGTCTCTATTCGAACTCGAAATGCTAAGGGCTTACAAGTGCTGAGATTGCACCACTATCTCTGTCAGAATTGGATAGGATATTGCATCAAATTAGATATAGGAGTTTTCCATTCGAAACAGGAACAAAAACTGTTCTAGTTGAGGCAATCTAACTCGATTTTATATTTCCAAAATACAATTTTCTTCAATAGTAAAGTTCTTGTCACTCCTTGACAGAACAAAATGTCAAAACCATATACCCATCATTATGGGTTTTAAAAAAATTTACATTGACGTCACCCTCACCTCCAAAGCGCATTGTTATCCATGCACTAGTTATAGACTCGTGCTCTTAATTAGAACCACAGAAGGTTTCTTCAAGAACAAAATATACCACCCCCCCTTCGATTCCTGCTGCCAAGATCTCAGCATGACCATAGCCAGGATAATCACAGTTTAATACCACCGTCTCTATAGAGAGATATTCCGCCCACACTTTGCTTGGATAATCATGAGCATAATACGTACGGCTTCAGCAATTGCCTCTTGTGCCAATTAGCAACACTTTTTAACCTCTTACAATTTGTCTTAATAAGGGAGTAAGGATGAATTTTCTTTATGAAATTTTATCGCGGGGTTTCTTTTCTCTTTCTCACAAGGAATAGCACCAGCAGGCAAAACTTTTTTATTGTGCATAAGACGTTGTGATGTAATGATAATGAAAATTCTTTAGTTGCGAATAAAATTGAATTTTCTTTCCCGTATTTTTTCCAGCTCCTGATAATATAATGAAGACCAAAATGATGACGTTAAAAATGTAATTTTGTTGCAGAGTTCCAATGAAATGTCAGCAATAGTGTAACGGTGGGGGCAAATTAAATGAGCTCACTCGAGTGGAAAGGAGTACCGTCAAAGGAAGATGTTTACATAACAGCAGTAATTATTGTTGAACTAAATATAAAAATAAATATTTTTCGCTTTAGGATTTAAAGCTTTTATGTTTGCTATAAGTCAGTTTGGATCGAAGGCCTCGGTGTAATACATACCCCATTTTTGGGTTTTGCAATATTAACAAATGTAAGAATAGAAAAAGAAAAAATTAACTTTAATTAAATGTTTAAATCTGATTATCATTTTGGACGCGACTTATTGCCAAAATGGATATCATGGACCATAATAATTAACCTGACATCAGCAGTTTTTTTTTTTTGGGCTTATTCGCAACAGTGGCGATTCATTGTTTTGTCTCGGTCAGTTTAGATAGTCGTCAAGAGTTTGCATGCAAAAAAACCGTACATATGCATTGCTAAATTTTGGACCAATTTTTGAACTTGTAAAATATAGCTTACTAAAATGTTCTACTAAGCTTTTCAAGACAGCGGCAGATGGCGCTGTAGAGCGCATACTCATACACCAACTCGTCTCCAATATTTGGTTGGTCAGAGGAAAGTATGCCTGATGAATGGAGCCTCAGCATTGTTTGCCCGATCCACAAGAAAGGATACCCTCTAAACTGCGCCAACTATAGAGGCATCAGTCTCCTTAACAGCGCTTACAAGATCCTGTCGAACTGATTGGACCCTATCAGTGCGGTTTTAGGCCCGGCAAGTCTAATTATCGATTTTAAGGCCGCATATGACAGCATTTATAGAGACGATCTATACGGAGCCATGTCTAGTTTTGGCATACCTGCCAAACTCGTCAGATTGTGCAGAATAACGATGGAGAATGCTCGCTGCTCCGTAAAGGTCGGAAACAATCTCACCAAGACCTTTGATGTCAAAAAAGGATTTAGACAAGGTGATTCGCTGTCATGTGACTTTTTCATTCTTGAGAAAATTGAGCGAAACTTGCAAGCCAATACTAACCAGGGGCACAATTTACCAAAATTGTGTGCAACTACTTACATACGCTGATGACATCGACATCATTGGCAGAACACTGCGAACTGTCAAAGGTGCGTTTGCAAGTATATTAGTACAGAGGCGGCAAAAATGGGCTTAGTGGTGAATGAGGGGAAAACAAAATACCTGCTGTCAACAAGAAGGGACACACAACATCGAAATTATAGAATTTTAAGTGGTAACCTTACCTCCAAATTAGAGGTCACCTAGTTTGATGGGCTAAACGGGAAATAGGATGAGAATTGACCCCCCCCCCCCCCCCCTGCCATACAATTTTTTGTTCGGCGGAACTTCAGGAATCTTCCTTAAATGATTATTCCGCTTAACTGAAAGATCCTGTTATATTCCATCGCTTCAACGTGTCTACAACTTCTGCCATACCTAGTCGTTATGAATTTATTTTGTTATTTTACATATCTAGTCTGGCTTAACACCTTGTTGCGGTGCGCCGTAGCTGTTCCATAAATTGTTCCAGCCCGGCCAATCATATCTTCCATCAAGTCGACCATCATTTTAGATTTTTACACATTTTACGCGGATGTCAGATCAATTTTATGTATTAGTAAATTAAGGAACTCAATGTCAGCAGCTACTTCTCCGGACGGAGCGGTCCATGCTTCGGTGGTCTGGTCATGTTAAACGTATGTCCCCGACCAGGATTCCACGACGTGCTATGGAATCCGTACCATCAGGCAGGCGTCCTCTAGGTAGACCTAGGATGAGATGGTTAGATCAAGTCCATAATCTCTCCTCTACCCGTATGGGGATTGCCCTTGATGATTTGGAGTCGATGGCGGAGGATCGAGAGCTATGGAGGGTCCACTTGAGCAACCTACACCCGCGACCCACTAAATGGACAAGCGGACCATTTGAAAATGAATGAATGAATAAGTAAATTAACATGATAGGCTGTGAAGTTAAAATTGATAATTTACATTGATAAAAACCATTTAATTCTATTATTCTGCAATTATATAAATAATTACAGATATTATGTAATTGATAAAAGAAAATTGTTATTTATGAGAGCTGCTTACATAATATTGAAACTTAAGCTATCGATCGCTATGCTTTGATGGTTTCAAATAGATAATAATTTAAATGCAAACACATTAAGAGCCCAAGCTTACAGGTCAGGTATTACTGTTGAAATGAGTAGACATTAAGTTTGGCTTAGATTGTTGTTTGCCTAGTTTACTTTGGAAAAAATTCTATACTCATATATTCTGATCCAAAATTTCAATTAAGACCCACGCCACAAAACGAAAGTTCGGCTAATTACACATTTCCTCCTAGGCAGTTCTTGAAGTAAAAGTAAACAGTACTTCCTTCCAAAGCTATTTGTCTCATTATCTAGTTTTGAACCTACAAGTTTATAGACCTGAGAAAGCTGTGAAGACCTATGCAACTGCAAGTGATCATATTCCACCGAATTTAATGGGGCTAGCTACGCACTCAAGCTCTATGCAGATTGGAGTGAAAATGTGTCCTAAATATTTGTACTATCTGAGGACGAGAGGGGAAATCGACTTGATTACTTGAAACTTTAAATTTTTTATTATAGCCTAAGCATACCTATCTACAATTTTGTTCGTTCAGATATCGTGTTGAATTTAAATATAAATTAAGGTCAAGGAAGCTGTTATTATGCTGATTTTTTGACTTTGGTCCCGACAACAAGCAGACGTGCGTCGTCAGCTCTACTCAAGTCTGCTGTGAAATAGTGCGAGATGAACAATGTACATAAGTAGAGCCAAGATTCTGTCTTGATTTGTTAGACTTAAAAGCAAATTTCAAATTTCTCAAATTGTCTGGTGAGATTTTTACCAATGCCAATATTGAGCAATCGCCTGGCAGTCCTGGCCACCTGGACGTGCGAATGAAAAATAAGCGGTCCAAGCGGAAGGTTAAGTCACCGTAAGAAGTATACATATACTACGCCGAAATGGGGCATTAAGAGAAATGGATTCCCAAGATGAGAGCACGCCTGCTTCCACAAGAAGTGAGATCGCAGATCAGAGGATGTCATCAATAGTCAGTTGCAGGTGATAATTGAAGTCAGTCCTCTAAAGCATTCTTTTTTAGAGATATGTTTGTCCAAGGCTAAACATCTTAGCCAGAACTCTGCAGTGACTCAGTGATTCAGAAAATATGGGGTCTTCGGTGATTCCTTCTTGGCGTTACAAATGTAATGGCAAAGTTAATATACCTTCCTGTGGAGGGTATAAAAAAACGTTTTGAAAAAGCCTTTAGAAAACAGTAATAGGTACCTACAAATGTTTTCAGCTGATTGCAGGAATGTTGTTCGCCGGACTTTGTGTTTGAGTTGTTAAGGTTTGTTCGTCCATAACACTTTAAAGTTATTCTTTGGAGTTACATACGACTCTCTCTCTCTCTCTGTTCTCGTGCAAAGAATTGCATGTGCGATTGTAAGGGTGGACCAAATACAAGTTTCCTTTTAAAAATGCAATAAAATGAACAAAATTTAATTTTGTCCAACAACGTCGTTCAAGTGGCTTCCTCGGCTGGCTTCGCAGTAGCGCATTCTGTCACTCCCATTTTTCAAGACATTGTTGATGGTGTACGTGTAGGGTTGTAGCTCACGGATTGCTTGGATGATATTGGACTTAAGTGCTTGAATCGTTTCCGGGGGAGAGTACGATAACTTAAGCGACAAAAATTGATAACGGTTTTTGTAGAGGGGTTAAATATAAATATATCTCGCTTCGTTTAGGAGAGAGGGGTAATTAAAAAAAAAAAAAAAAAACTTAAAATGAAAATAAAATATTAAAAATCAGTGGCAACACTTACAACAAAGTACTATAGCATTTTTCATAGCTAGGAATCTGTTCTAAATTATCTATAGTGCAAATCAGCAAAATTTTGTCTATAATGTGAACTTTTAGGCTAGAGGCTGTTATTGAAGAATCTTGTTGACATTGGGTAAACTAATATAATTTAAAGAAACTTTGCATATACTCAGCCTTGCACCCATCCCAAAATCCAACAGTGACCCCAAGCAGGGGGGTTGCAGGGGGGCAGCATGCCCCCCATACCCATTTCAAGGTGCAAGGGTAACAATTTGTACTCTAAGCGTTGTGACATATAAAAGTCAGTTTCCATTTTCTCAAAAATTAGAAGACATAAATCAATCTGGTTTTCAGTGTTCGATTAAGAATTGATTTAGGCAGTAAAAACTACAAACAAATTAGTTATCTATATTCTCATTATTGAAAGAATCAGCATACAACATTTTTTTTTTTTTTTTTTTTTTTTTTTTTCAAAAACTGTTAATAAAAATAACTTGATTTAAAAATAATATGAAAGAACAGACTCTTAGCTCTCAAAAATCCTAAAGTCCTATATTTTAGGTGTTATATACCATTGTTTTTTAATATTTTATTTTCATTTTATGTTTAATTTTTTTTTTAAATTACCCCTCCCGCCTAAACGAAGCCAGATAGTGCCCCCTCCCATAGTAAAAAATGCTTATATTTAACTCCTCTACAAAAATCCGTTATCAATTTTTGGCGCCTAAGTTATAGTACTCGTGCCCGTTTCCGGATTGTTGGCCTGTGTGGCATGGCGCGCCATCCTGCATGAACCAGAGGTCGTCCAAGTCCATGTCTTTAATTTCAGTAAAAAAAAGTCGGTCTGTAACGCCCACCGTTGACCGATACGTTGCCCCAGTCTCATTTTCGACGAAAAACCACTCCACAATCCGCACAAAATTGTCACTCTCTGTCTGTGCGCACCGTACGACTAGCATACCAGTCTCACTAACTTTCTGCACAAACTTGCGTACAGCAAGTAGGTGCTCCATTTCGGCCAAAACTTATTTTTAAAAAACCCACTGTTCTACACAACGATTACTTTGAAAATAAGTTTTCAATATTTCCCAAAGTTGTTCAAGCGTAAAGCGAATCATTTCGTTTTACGGAGGTATGATACTGACTTTTTGTTATGATTTCGAGTGGGAAACAGCTGTCAGTGTCAAAATAACCTATGATTTAAAAAAAAAAAAAACACTAGATGGCCCACCCATCACCCATGTCTCATTATGAAACCTACCTTTTCTTATAGTAAGTATTTTTGATTTGATTCAGAGTTACGCCTAAAAGTCACGTTTAATCGATATGTGGCAGTACATATCTTATAATTATAACCATTTGTTTATATTAAGGCCGTAGTACACAGCATGTAGAAAGCCAGATACCTACATATGTATGTGCTTATGTAGCACTGACGTCATTTTTACGTCAGCACACTGCTAGCTTAAGTGTCGATCCAAGGATAAACTCAGGATTAAAACAAATTGGTTTTCCACTGTGCAGGCTTGACGATAAACTTTTAACTTAAATAACTTAAATAGTGGCTTTAAGTTATTTTGTTAACGTTTTATTATTGTAAAATTGATTGTGCTTACCTAGATATAAAATGGTTTCGTGTCAGTAGGTACAATTTATAAGCAAAAAAAAGTTATATTGTGATACTAATCGATTTGTGCTTTTTAGTACTAAATTGTACTTGAAATTTGGAAATAAACTTCTATTTAGCTGAAATTGTAAAAATAGTTCAAGCTAAAGCTAGCCTGAGTCCTTTGCTATTCTGTCTCTATCAGATGATTTATTCGCAGTCCTTTTCATATTGTTTCTCTCTTCAAGGGATACTGTCATCGCAATTGTCCCAATATGGACCAACGGCCAGCCCTCGTAAAAACTGAATGCAAATTTGTACTTTCCAGTAGGCATATTAAATGGTATGTAACGGGTATCCACGTAAATTCCCCTTGCAGCTAAATGTCCCTTAAAAAATAAAACAGAAAAAAAATAATTCACCTAAATCATCACCTATACAAATAAATCACCTATACAACGATAAAATTATATAATATTCAACATAACCCAGAATGGATTAAACATGCCCAGTTAATATTATGTCAATAGAAATACAGGGTGTCCGAGTTAAGTAGTTTATACTACTTCCTTTAAGGGAAGATTCCTGAAGTTCTGCTGAACAAAAAATTGTATGGCAAGGGGGGTCTATTTTCATCGTATTTCCCGTTATAGCCCATCAAAGTAGGTGACCTCTAATTTGGAGGTGTTACCACTTAAAACGCTATAACTTCTAAACTATTATAGGCACAAAAATTGTTTTGTACATTTTGAAAATAAAATTTAGTAGCGCATTCAAGTCCTAAGCACTTCGGGTACATCTGTGCAGCTACAAAAAAGTTATGGCTCCTTAAACTCAAAATTTTGAAAATTTTTTGTTACATTTTTTTTACTTAAAATGATTTTTTATCAAAATTCTTACTTAATAAATTTTTGTCCTTGAGATATTTCCTAAAAATTATGTTAAGCAACTTTTTTACGTATGATCAACAGAAGTTGGAATTAAAGGCGATTTTTGTCAGACAAAAATGGTAAAAAAAAAAGATTTTTCTCAAAAATATGGTTTTTCTTTCATAGCACTCCAGAATAAAAGATCCATTTGTGTTAAGGTCAGGAGATCTGGGTGGCGAAGGATTGGGGCCAAATCGACCTATATATTATAGGTTTCAACAGAAAATTTTAACCTATATCCACAATATTCACTCAAAAACATGCATTAAACCCGCTGGATTAAAAACGGATTTAAAACAGTTTAAACCGATTTTTAATCCAATTTTAACCTGTTTTAAAAATACGTAATGTCAAATTACATATAAAATGACATTTTGGTTTTTGTTGTTTGTCTAATTGGAAATTGATTTGATTTGTAGCGACTTTAACATTTTGTCAATATTGTATCACTAATTTTTTTGTCCAATGTGAAACTAATGAACTCATGTACCTCCATAATCAGCCCTATTGCGAAGATCAACTATCAATTGATAGTTGATACTTATCAATCAATTTTTCGAAATGGTATTGCGACGATCAATTGTCAATGAAGTGTTGATCGATTGTGAACGTGCATCGATTAGCGATAGTCGGTTGACAAAACGGTATTGTGATTGTCAATCGTGAACAATTTTATTGGTAGCTGTCAATTTTTCAATCAATCGGAATTTCGGTGTTGATAAAATCGACTGTTAAAGAGAAATGTAAGTATTTTTAAAATTGTTGAAGATCAACGTTTTTAATTGTTATTTTTTAAGAGATAAAAAAGTTAGTAATAAAAGGCAACTTAATAGATTGGTTGATTTGATGGAGCAGAATCTTGATATCGCGAAAGGATTTATTTCCAAAACTGGTGCGCAGGCAGTGGGGAACAATTTGCGAGATTGGCAGAAATGGCAAAGGGTACCTTGTACAACATTTGCAATAACTTTATGATCAATTTAAATTTCTACATTTGTTTAGGTATGGATCGACCTGAAATGCAAAACAAAAAAGAAAAAGGTTGAAAATAAAGTCGAAACATCTGTGACTGGTGGTGGCCCAAACTAATGTCACCAGATTAATTATATGGAAGAGGCTGTGATTCGTATCCTTGAATTGAATACTTTCGTAATGAATACGGGTTGAACGAGCCAGATGCAGCGCTAATATCGAGCTCCAGTCAGCGAAGATCCCCAAATGATGTCATCCAAAGAGCAGAACAAACAACAGCTCAAACAAAAGCAAAAGCAACACCTCGAAGCAATAGAATCGCGATCAGAGTTCTATTGAAAAACACTGTTATGACAACATGACTGAATAAGCCAAATTTCATTCCTACCTTCGGTTTTCCAGTTCCAAAGGATTAAATGCATCTCGGAAACTCCTCGATATAGAAGCCAATTCCGCGTAATTTGTCTAGCCTTCATCATCATCAAAAAGTAATTCCACTGATGACATGTTTTTCAATAAATTGCACAATCGCAGATTTTTAACACTGGTAGATTATGTATATTGTTTAAATAATTTGTTTGAAAGTCGTAACGGGTATGGTTTGTTTATTGTTTCGTCTTTTTCATCTCGTTTTTTTGTTGTTTCGTTTCAGTCGTTTCGCATTTTGTTGTTTCAGCATTTTTATTAATATGTTTTTCAATTATTTGGTTTATATTTGTTTCGAAAAAGAATAATTTACCCCCAGTTTCACAGTGGGAGTTTAAACTAAAATTGTATTTTAGTTCAACAATTAATTCTGTTTCAGAATTTCGTTTAAACCTTGAGCAGAGTTCATTCTATAGTTTAAGTTAAACTACAGTATTCTGCCGTTTAAACCTCAGATTCTTTGCGTATTCTTTGAAAGAAAAGACAAGGAACGATTTTAGAAAAGTCGTATATAAAGCTAAGTACTGTACAAAACTATCAAATTCATTCATTAAATTCAGTTGAACTGAGTTCAATTGAACTGTAGTTTAGATTATATTGTGAAACGAGACGAGTTGAACTCCAAATTTAAACTCACGTTCAAGTTCAGTTGAACTTTAATTTAAACTTTCAGTGTGAAACTGGGGGTTAGACTTTTATACTTAGTTCGTTTTAAGCTCATTTCATTTTTTTTTATGTAAAGAGCCCAAGGGTATTCTAATTCGCGCGTAAATAGTAAGATTCGTATGGGGGGGCATGCTGCCCCCCTGCAACCCCCTGCTTGTGGTCACTGTAGGATTTGGAGTAGGTGCAAGGTTGGGTGTATGCAAAGTTTATATTATGTTGTTTGCTAATTTTACCGTCAAAAACTACGAAAACGAATTTCGAAAAGAAAACCACACGCAAAAACAATAGATTCTAGGATAAAAATAAAATGCGAAATAAATCGTTAGCGAGATAACATTGACCTAAACAACTCATTGCACTTTTAATGAAAATGCAAAACGAGTAAAATGAAAAAGAAAGAAATGCGTGATTATTGTAGGGCGAATTGATTGAAAAACGAAGTAAAACAAAAACAAACTACAGTTTTACTGGTTTTACGAAGTAAAAGAAATAATTGTAAGAAAAGCGAAACAAAAAAATTCGAAGTAAAGAAAACAAAACAATAGGCACCCACTCGTAACAATCACTCTTCAAATTAAAAATATTTTAGAACTGTCAAAATTGAGTTTTCATTCACAATAACTTTATTTTTTCTAAAACACCTATATTCGTCCACCTAGGTCTTACAATCTCTGAGATATTGCCCAAAAACCAATAAGTTGGTATACCAAAAATGCCAAAAAAATGGACTTTGACTTGGCACAACTTCCACATTTTTGAAGCTACAGGAATGATTTAATGCTCGACGTAAGCGTTATGGTGCCACCTTTCTAAAACACCTATATTCGTCCACCTAGGTCTTACCATCTCTGAGATGGCTTATATTTTTATCAATCATATTTCGCAATACCAATATCAGTCTTAATTGATAAATTTTGTCAATCGTCAACCGATTGATAGTTAACGCAATGGGGGTAAATATTAATTATTTCTTTTAATAAAAAAAGAAGAGAAATGTGGGTCCATAACCATTGCCAAAACTTATAAAATCATTTTTTTTTATCTTCTTGCTTCTTATTATTTTCACATACCTACCTTACCTACACGTATTTTCTTTGAAGAAATATAAAAAATGTGTCATAAAAAAAAGAGTCAATAATATGAAATAGTTTTAACTCGGGTTAAAGTACTTAAACTGGGGTACGGAGGGCAGTTTAAACTCAATCGGATTAAACGCCGATAAGGTTAAAAAACGGGTTTATTATCAGATTTAACGACTGAATATTATGGTCTTGGGTTTAACTTTTGGGTTAGAATCACTTAAACCGGGGTGTAAACTTTAACCCGGATTAAAGTGAGTGAATAATATAGATAGATAGATAGATACATTTTATTTCATATAATATTATAAAGTATAATTGAAGTACCTACAATAATATTCATTAAAATGATAAAATTATATGAAAAGTTGAGACATTCTATATTTTACTAACAAAAGTAGTGAAAATATAATATTCAAGTGGCGCAAAATTAGGACAGGGTTTTAGTTAGGTAATCATTTTTTGTTAATAGGTAGAGCGTAGAGGAAATGTACCGATTATGGAATACGCTCCTAATATGGAATAGTGCAATATCTTAAAACCAACGTAACCTATGTGTCCACAAACTTCACGAATGCGTACTGTGATTACTGCAGTCGTGAGCAGTTGTAAAAACAATTTTATTTGTTAAGTGCGCGTAGTAAATTTACCTAGTTTTTTTTTCTCTATATTTCAAGTTCAATTGAATTTTATCCAAAATATTCTTTACGCATTATTAGAAAAAACATCAATCTTTTTATTTACTGTAAATATTTAAGTTACCTGAGTTATGTAGTGAAGGTAATGTTTACTTTATTTGGTGCTACCTTGTTCCTAATATGGAATATCAATGTGTCCCTAATATGGAATAGGTTTCCTAAAATAGCTTCAAGAAAGCAGAGCAATTTTTGAATGTCCATCGTTCTTACTACACTCTTCAAACTATTTAATTCGCGTTCTAATGAAGGCCACTTAGCAGAAAACCCGTTCTAAGTGCAGTCTAACACCAGCTTGTGCAGTACGTCCTTGCACTTCCTCTGCTTAAGGCTTTGTTTTATATCTAATCTTCATTCTGATCAAATCACAACAATTAAATTAAATTTCAAAAAAAAAAATTAAGTGTCTAGCATGCTTGGTTTGGGACCAGTGGGCGATAGAAACCCGACCGAATTAGGGGGTGTGATATTCAAGTGTCGCCGTGTGTATAAAATGGAAATACATACAGTGGCCGGCACAAGTATTTTGACAAAACTAAAGTTAATTCTGCTCATAATTTGAAACTTACTTCATGTAAATTTTGGTACCAATTGAAAGGTCATTCAAATTCCGTTTGAATGATACAAAACACCTATAACTTCATCAGAACGACTCTGCAGAAATTCTAGACGGATCGGCGACAAAATTGTATCATTTCCACGACAAACGGCAAAGGACAAACTCACCCAATACCGACGATCGCCGTCAAAAAATACAATCCACATTTTTTGACATTCGTCCCCGCTACAGATGAAGTCGTTTATTTTTCGTCGCCATTACGAAGTGGCGTCGTTTTTTTTTAGAGGCATGGACGACGAGGACAATAATGGTGTATCTCGAGTATAACATAAAATATCCAATTATACTGATAACTAGTGTCTAATTAAAATCAAGATAATCATACCGAATACGGACAAGTGTGATTCACATTCGAATATTTTCGAATAATGTCCATAGCCACTTTTGCATAAATGTTTGTATGGAGTCTTTTCATTAGGTCGCATACGTTTATCGTTACATTGACGAGGAAAGGACGAAATTGGTTCGTGTATTTGAAGACTTCGAATCTTACCTGCAAAAAATAATAGAAAGAGGATTGTGCACGCATTTAAAAACATTTATCTTACTGATGCATTCTGCACAGAGCCCAATAGGTCTACATCCATATTGGCTACAGTATGCTCCCAGTTTATCGCTTTTAATTTACAGCTAATGTTTGCCACGAAATCCGGATTACCAATACATTCGAGTGCATTTGTCTTTGTGTAGTATTTTGATGAAAACTATAAGTAAAATAAATAAATTCATATTTAATATCTAGCTAATCAAAAGTTGCATTTTTTTACTTACATCAAGTTTTGGATTAGAATATGCGTATAGGACTTTTTCTAATATTAACAAGGATAATATGTAGCAACACACTAAATTGAACGTATTCATATTTTAAACAAGGCGATTGTCTACACAATTCAGTATGAATACCTGTAGCGAAACTAGCTAAAACTATAATATGTGCTTACATTTTAAACGGTTATCGGTTCGAAATCATCTATGCATATCACTAATTACACAGATTTTATAAATTGAAATTTCTTGTGTAGGTATTGTTAATTATCATGCTTACGCGTTTATAATTGCGAAATTTTGTTGCTAAATGATTTGTGAGTAGGTACGTTATCTATCGGTATTGCGGCGATATCATAGTAACTATCGCACAAGTAATTTTCAAACAAACATTTTTTTTTAAGGTATCTAACAGCAGTTTTAAAATGTCACCAATCAAATTTTGTAAAGAGTGACTTAAATGGCTATTTCGTGTCATTAAAGTGGCCTGGGAATACGGCGAAACACCCAGCGATTGGTAGATTAGAGTGATTGTGGCCTTTTTCAAGAAATGGGATAAAAACGATAGCTCGAATTACATTTGTATATAAGGCTCCCGGAAATTACGTCAGATTTTATTTTTTTTTAAATGCCTGAAAATATTCTATATAAAGTCTGGCCTTTTTTCCTAGGAAGAAAAGCCAGCATTTTCTGGCTATCTTTCCGAAATTTCAGGCCTTTTATCCAAACAGTTTTCTGACGTTTTTTCCATTTCTGCAAATGGAACAGAGAACATAAAATAATTGTCGAAAAAGTGTGTTTATTGATGAGTTGCATACCGTTCTAGATAACACAAAAACTAAGAATCTAACCCCCAGTTTCACAGTTGGAGTTTAAACTTCAGTTCAACAATTAATTCTGTTTCAGAATTTCGTTAAACCTTGAAAAGAGTTCATTCTATAGTTTAAGTTAAACTACAGTATTCTGCCGTTTAAACCTCAGATCAGCCGATTGTCAAAAACACAAATATTTGACGTTGTTTTGCGTATGCTTTGAAAGCAAAGACAAGGAACGATTTTAGAAAAGTCCTATAAAAGCTAAGTACCTACTGTACAATACTATCAAATTCATTCATTAAATTTAGTTGAAACTGAAGTTTAGATTATATTGTGAAACCGGACGAGTTGAACTTCAAATTTAAACTCACGTTCAGGTTCAGTTGAACTTTAGTTTAAACTTTCAGTGTGAAACTGGGGGTAATAGTCTTAGGCGATATTAATATAGATATACTAAACCTTTTTGATTCGGATTGTTAAAATTATATGCTACTCATGGCTTCGTATGGTCTTAAAAGTATAGTTAATGTACCAACTCGCATAACTGATTCAACAAATACCGGTATCGATCATATTTTTGTCCGCCTAAATAAGGATAACAATTCGTTTTTCGTCAGTGCAGTGCACGACTACAAAATTACTGATCACCACTTATGTGTACTTAAATACAATGTGGGTATCTCATCTAGGAAAACTAACATGAACAGGATAAAGACTCGAGTGGACTATCAAGTCCTCTGCTAAAAACTCAAGTACGAATTTTGGGAACCAGTTTTATCTGAGAAAGATCCTTCTGTGTCATATGATAATTTTATATTTATTTTATCAAATCATATTAATAGTGCAACTTCTGTTCTAAATATTAGCCAGTGTAATACATTTTTAAAACCCTGGATGACATTACGCCTATTAAATAATATAAAACTTAAAAATGAGTTCGCAAAAAAATGTAAAAAACATCCACATAATACAAGTTTAAAAATGTATTACACTAAATTGTGCAAAAAAAGTAATATTATGGTCGCACATGCACGTGACACATACTACGCCAATCGTTTAAGACAATTCAGAGGAGATTCTAAGAAAGAATGGGGTTTAGTAAATAGCATATTAGATAGGAAAAAAAATCGAATGATATTCCTCATATTGAGACCGAAAACTCAATCATATCTGATCCACGCTCAATTGCAAACCATTTTAATTATTTTTTTGTCAATGTATCTGAGACTTTGGAACCTTTTGAGTCTCCTTCCAGTAGTTGCAACTGTAATATTGCATCGGGTTTAGCCGAAAAAGTAATGCAAAGTAATAGCTTCTGTTTTCACCAGATAACTTCTTATGAAATTTTTAAAACAATTATGTCCTTGCAAAACAAAAATACTTGCCCCAGTGATGGTATCTCTGCCATACTATTGAAAAGAATTGCGTGGGAAATTGTCGATGTTTTGTGTTATCTTTTCAACCTCAGTGTTAATAGCGGTAAGTTTCCCAAGTCTCTAAGAAAGGCAGAAGTTTTTCCGTTGTTTAAACGGGGGAATCGCAAATGTATAAGCGACTACAGACCTATTTCCCTACTTCCTACTATTATATACTTCTTAAATAAAGGAAACTGAGTGTTCTGTAATTAGGTATGGAGATCTTTATTATCAACTCCGAGATGATGATCAGTGGACGGTCGCCAAAAGAAGAAGGAGTTCGAGTTCGTCAGTTGACGAACCGCCATTGCACCATCTCAACATATCATTCACAATAGTTCTTATTAGTTAAGTTAAGTTATAATATAATTCAAGTTACTATAATATAATTCACAATGCAATGGTATAATTCAGAATAATTGATAGGTACCCCTTTATTTAATATTTTAGTAATCTATTACTTTTATAGATGTTCAGAGTTTATTAGATATATAACATTTCTCCTCTTTTAGATACTTTTAATAATACTATAAAATAGCTTAATGTACATTAAGATTATTCAGTACATAATCGTCGAGCTAATCTAGCAGAACTTCTAATCTTCTTATAAATTTTTTTATTTCGCTTACCTACTTTTTCTTTAATATTCTCAACATCCTTTTTATAATAACTCAAAGCTTCTTGCTGATTTTTCAGCTCTGTCGGTTCAATAGCCGACGGTACAAATGAAATGGATGGGTAATATTTATCTTCCAAATTGGATTTCCTCAGTTCGGAATATTGTACTATGCGCTTTAAGTTATTATATGATATTTCATAGATGCATGGACTAACTACTTTGGTAACTACAGCTGGAATCCATTTAGCCAATAAATTATTACAATTACAATACATAATCTTTTCCCCTTTTATGAATTTAGGAATTTGACTAATTGTTCTTGATAATTCACCCTTATTTTTACAATTATTGTCATCCTTTTGTTTCTTTATTACAACATTTTTACTAATTGCTCTATCATTACTTTCTCGAGAAAAAATATCAATCAAACTTCGTGGCTTAAAATTAAAAAATGCTTCTGAAGGTGCTAGCCCAGTAACCGATGTCGGAGTGTGTCGATATGTTGCTAAAAATTGCAATATTTTTTCTTTTGGCGATAGCTTTTTATATTTTGTATCTAATAAAAACTTTCTTAAAGAGCGTTTAACTTCGGCCACTCCCCTTTCAGCCAAGCCGTTGCTTTGGGGGTGATATGGTGGCGATTTACTTATTTTAATTCCATTTTGTCTACCAAACTCTAAAAATTTATTAGAAGAAAATGGTGGTCCATTGTCACTGCAAATTTCTACTGGCAACCCGAAATACGAAAAGCTTGTTTTAAATTTTTCAATTACTACTTCAGCCGTAGACCTCGTAAGCAAATACACATCCATCCATTTACTGAAGGAATCAATTATAATCAAGTATTCAAATTTCCCAAAGTAAAATAAGTCTGTATGTATCCGTTGGAACACAAACGAAGTCCTTGGCCAAGGGGTAGTTTCTGTTTTATTGGCTTATTGTGTTCGCTGACATATAATACATTTATTCACATATTCTTCAATTTTTTTATTAATATTCCTAAAATAAAATTGGCTACGAGCTACCTGCTTCATACGAGTTATTCCTATATGATCCCCATGAATCAACTCAAGTATTACGCTATGTAACGTTTCAGGTATTATTAGCTTGTTGCCATAATATAAGCAATTATTTTCTACCGATGAACTCTTTTGCTTATCGTAAAAGAACAATATTTCTGACGATTTTATCATAGATTTCGAAGGCCACCCATTAGCCACATATTCCATTACTACTTTTAGGAATGGACTCGCCATCGAATGATCTCTTACTTGACATATATCTATTGGACTATCGTCGGACATATTGAAAGAATTTATTAGAGCATCTTCAACATTCGACCACTCTTGCAGTGGTAACCTCGATAAGGCATCTGCATGAGCCATTTGTTGGGCCTTTTTGTAAACAATCTTATACTCATACATTGAAAGTATAACAGCCCATCTCTGTAACCTAGCTGCGGCGACAGCGGGAGTGCTACTATTTGGGTTGAAAATTTCCCGCAGTGGTTGGTGGTCACTGTGAATTATGAACTGTTTTCCATAAATATATTTGTGGAACTTCCGTACAGCGAAAATGATTGCTAGAGCTTCGCGGTGTAGCTGGGAGTAGTTACGTTCCGCAGGGCTTAAAGTGCATGATGCAAACAGTATAGGCCTTTCCATGCCATTTCTCAGGTGTGACATTACTGCTCCCAGCCCGTATGGCGATGCATCCGCTGAAATGACTATAGTTTTGTTGGGGTCATATAACTCCAACACCGAATTTTTCACTAACCATTGCTTACTTTCTTGGAACAGTTTTTCGCAATCAGACGACCAACTAAATTTAACATGCTTCTTCAGAAGGTTGTATAACTTTTCTAATTTAATTGATAGATTTGGAATAAATTTTCCATAATAATTCAAAAGCCCAAGGTAAGCTTGTAACTCGGTTAAATTTTTTGGACTTGGAGCCTTAACAATAGCATCCATTTTATTTTTGCTGGGTCTAATTTGATTATACGAAATACGGTGGCCTAAATACTGAACCTCTTGCGCATAAAAAACACATTTCGCAAGGTTTACCTGGATATTATGAACATCCAACCGACGTAAAACTTCATACAAACTTTCTTCACACTTTTGTTTTGTGGATCCACTTATGATGATGTCGTCGAGATATCCAAAAACATTTTTAAGATTTTTAAGAACGCGATCTATAACACTTTGGAAAATTGAAGGAGCTGACGAGACCCCAAATGGTAAGCGGTTGTAGCAAAATAATCCCTTATGGGTATTGATAACCAGACATTGTTTTGAGTCCTCTGAAACCTTCAGTTGCTGATATGCTCCTGTGAGGTCTAATACACAGAAAAATGTTGAATTTGCCAGTTGTGCAAAAAGATCTTCGCATATTGGCAGCGGGTAGTGTTCCATTAGTACAAATTTGTTGACGGTCCTTTTAAAATCTACACAGATTCTAATTGATCCGTCTGCCTTAGGAACGACTACAATTGGGCTCGCGTTCTCCGCATATTTAATCGGTGAAATGACGCCTAATTGGCATAATCTGTCTAACTCAACTTCCACTTTCGGACGGACTTGAAAAGGCACCGTATATGCTTTATGAAATATCGGCAAATATTGCGAATTAACCCGAATTTCGCCCGTATACCCAACGATGCGTTTTGTTAAATCGTTTTGAAAAACCTTTGGAAACAGACTTTTAATTTTTTCGACTACGTTATCGCTGACACTCCCGACCTGACTTGACTGACCTGGACCACCACTGTTTTCCACTACATTTAAATCTTTGATATGACTTACTTGAATTGGTGATTGGCAACCGATTCCAATCAATGAATTTCGCCAATTAGGTGTTAATTTATATAACCACGATGAGTTCTAATTTAATGGCTCTCTCACAGACATCTTCGAACTTGGCCTCATCATTCTCGAATAACTTCTCTTGGATTTTGGGGTTATGAAGTCCGAACACAAATTTTTCTCGTAGCGCCTGATCGAGGAAACTATCGAACTTACAGTCTCTCGCCAAGAGTTTTAACGCCACTATATACTCCTTGATGTTCTCGCCAGCTTTTTGACTTCTCTGATAGAACTTAAACCGCTCTGCGATGGAGAATTTCTTGGGTGAATAAATTTTTTTCATTTCCCTTACTAGTTCGTCGTACTTTTTGGTATTGGGGTTTTAAGGTTTTGTACGCTTCCGAACCAATTAAGGTTATGAACACCGATGTTTTTTTTTGCTCTGGAACCTCGTTGCATTTAAGATATTCTTCCAGACGATCGATGTACTCCTCGAAGTCTTCACCTGGTGAAAATGTCTCCATAGATCCCAATAGCTGAGTCATTTTTGGTTTTTGTTCAATTTCGGACTTTATTTCTTCTTCGTCGTACGTTGGAAATGTAAAAAATGCGTCTGTGTCTGACATTAACTAGACTGCACGCGTATTTTGTAATATTATTCTATTTTTTAAAGACTTTTTCCAGTTAACCTCGTCGCCAATATTATATACTTCTTAAATAAAGGAAACTGAGTGTTCTGTAATTAGGTATGGAGATCTTTATTATCAACTCCGAGATGATGATCAGTGGACGGTCGCCAAAAGAAGAAGGAGTTCGAGTTCGTCAGTTGACGAACCGCCATTGCACCATCTCAACATATCATTCACAATAGTTCTTATTAGTTAAGTTAAGTTATAATATAATTCAAGTTACTATAATATAATTCACAATGCAATGGTATAATTCAGAATAATTGATAGGTACCCCTTTATTTAATATTTTAGTAATCTATTACTTTTATAGATGTTCAGAGTTTATTAGATATATAACACCTACGATGTCAAAAATTTTTGAAAAATTAATGAAATCAAGGATACTTTCATTCTTAAATCAAAATCATTTTTTTCACAAGACCAATATGGTTTTAGGCCAGGTAGATCCACGGAAGATGCTATTTCAAAAGTCTGTTGCGATTTGTTTAATGGTGTTAACAAAAGTCAATCAACTATGGCTCTGTTCATTGACATGACCAAAGCATTTGACATGGTGGATCTACAAATATTACTTGATAAGTTATATAAGGCTGGTTTTAGAGGGATGATACATGAATGGAAAGGGAACAAAGAGTATTCATAAATGGGTCTTATAGATTATAGTGTATCACTCGATCTTAAAAATGGCGTACCACAAGGGCCTGTGTTAGGTCCCATATAATGTTTCTCATCTACATTAACTCTATTTTCATTCAAAGATTTTATGGCAATCGTAGTGCATTTGCAGATGACATTGCTTTCACGTACACGGACCTTTCGCTTCATGAATGCGTATATCAAAAGTTAGCTCCGATCTTCAATTACTTCGGGTCTGGTTTAATGCCCACAAGCTTATTATCAGTCAAAAAAATGATCTTCAAAATATCGCAAGATGTTTAGAAAATTTCGAGTCCATATTTCACTCAAGCCTTTGCCAGAAGTTTTGCTTACCACTACATACCTGTGGAAGACACAACTTTAACTCTGGACTATGTTCAACCAGTTGTTTCAAAGTTGAATCAGTTGATTCCTACAAATATCTCGGTGTTTTCATTGACAACAAACTTAATTGGAAGGTTCAAGCTCAATCTTTAAAATCATATATGGCGTTAGTAACACGTAAAATGTATCACTTAAAACCATACTGCTCTCAAGGAGTTATTTCAATGTTCTACTACGGATTAGTTCACTCGAAACTCCAATATGGAATCGTTAGCTGGGGAGGTACATCTACATACATGAATACTTTAAGACCACAATTGATTGCACAAAAACATGTAATTCGAATTATGTGTGGCAAGAATCGTTATGCGGAAAGTTGGCCTCTTTTTATTAACTTGCGAATATTACCACTAAGAAATGTCTATGTGTTCAAGGTACTGAAGGAGTTCTTTAAACGTAGCGGTGATATTCCCTCTAGAACTTCTTCAATATATGGTTTACGGGTTAATAATATGGCTTTGTTTGACATCCCACGCGTGCACAAAACACATTTTATGAATTTTTTATTTAGTTTCATCGATTAAAATGTTTAATAAACTCCCCTTTATCCATAAGGTCAAATCAAAACGTTCATTCATTTTTGAAATCACTTAAAGATTGGCTTTTTACTGTTAACCCTTCTAACTTGGAGATACTTATGAAATAACAACTCAATAAAACAAAAAATAAAAAAAATTACAAAAAGATTCTTCACGTACTTTTAATTTTTCTCGATATCTGTTCTTAACTTAAGAACAGCTAATGTTACCCCACGTCAGTTATTCTTTGTATAAAAATCGTTTTTTGAGCTATCATTCAACACTAACTGTTAAGTTAAGAATGATAATGAATTTATTATAATCACTCTATATTCTTAAGCAGAATTATTATAATTGTTTTATCTAGTTTTTAGTGATAATGAATAAAATGAAATAATAAATAAATAAAAAAAAAAATAAAAAAAAAAAAGTTTAAATTTGAAGTTCAACTCGTCCGGTTTCACAATCTAATCTGAACTTCAGTTCAATTGAACTCAGTTTGACTAAATTTAATGAATAGAATTTGGCAGTATTCTACAGTAGGTACTTAGCTTTTATACGACTTTTCCAGCATCGTTCCTTGTCTTTTCTTTCAAAGAACACGCAAAACAACTTCAAATATTTGTGTTTCTGACAATCGGATGATCTGAGGTGCCATAGTGCCAAGGCCATTTTGTGGCTTAGTATAGTCGTATTGTCGCTGTCGAGCGTTTTTCAAACGTTCGCAAGAGCTGCTGTTGTGAAAAACCCCCTAAAGTCTAGTTTTATATTTATTTATACAAACAATTTTAGTAGAATGTACAATGAAGATAAAGATACAGCAAAGAGCCTGAAATTGCTTAATCAGAATACCCCACCGTCAACTAAGTATGTATCTACATTTACCTTGAAGAAACGGATAAAGAGGTTAACCCGTCGTCGGTCAACGGAAGGAACAGACCCATCAAATCAGTCACATACACGTTGCACAAAATATTTTTTTGCATTCGGATTTCCAGTTTAGTAACTCTGACAGAAGTATTTGATTGCATTTTTTTCTCATTTGGTTGGTCTATACTCTATATTGATCACATGACCAATATTTCAATTGACCTTAACGAAGAGGAAGCCGATCAATATAGTCAAGAAAATCCTGCCTGAATAGTCAGTTGACATATCGATTTTCAAATAGATAGTCGCGTTCCGAGTCTTCGTTTTTAACTAAACTAACAAAAATTGTTAGAATTTGACAAATATGATAGACCATATTTTGAAACCTAACAACTCTAGAGGGGAGTTCTGTCACTTTGGAAACGTTGTCCTAGTTGGCAATTCAAAGTTGAGACCTTCATAAACCTATTTCAGACAAAACTAGTTGACTTAGGTACCTAATACATCAAATAGGTATTCAAACGTTCTCAGTATTATGTGATTAAAATATTTAACTGTCATCGGCGTGGGACACAAAATAAATACTGTTGTGCTGAGACAGACCCAGCCAATTCCGTAGAAAGATTCAGCATTACTTGTTCCGTCACTGGTAAATTGGTCGTCTTATTTTGACACATTTACCTATATAGAATTTTCCAAAATTTAAGTTAGATCAGTATAATAATTAAAATACAATTATACGTTGAGAAGTTCAAATTCATTAATTGCATGGATAAAAACCATTTAATTCTATTATTTTGCAATCATATAAATATTTACAGATATTTTGTAATTGATTATTTTTTATTTATATGCTTAATTATACCGTATTTGTGTATATTAAAAGGTGAGCTTCCGTTACGCTTAGATAATTTCGAATCGATAAAACTTTTAAATGTTAAACATATTCAAAGCTCAAGCTATGAACTTATTTAGTGGTTACTGGTATTCCTGTTGATTTGAATAGACCTTAATTTTGGCGCGAAATATGAATACATTCAAGTTAGTTTATTGTTGGATAGCCTTATTAATATTAGAACAATTCCTATGCGCATATTCTGATCAACAATTTAAAGTAAATCCAAAATGAAACCTTTCAAATACACAAACTAAAATTTCTAACTTTATCGTTGTTCTTGCAGCGGGCATCTAAATATTACGCCAAGACGAAAACCCTTGCCTGTATTGGTAATCCAGAGTTTGTAACAAACATTAGTTGCAAATTAATACCGATAAATTGGGAGCATACTGTAGCGAATATGGATGTAGACATTGTGGTGCCTCTGAGAAATGTATCCGTAAGATAAATGTTGTTAAATGCACGCGCATTCCTTTTTATCATTACTCATTCCCAGATACGATTGGAAACCTTCAAATTCACGAACCAGTATCGTCCATTCCTATTTAATTTAACGTTAAACGGATGCGAGCTAATAAAAAATCGCAAAGCAAATGGTTACGTAAAAGCGATTATGAACACAGTTCTAAAATATACCAACGTTAATCACACTTGTCCTTACTCGGTATGAACACTTTCCGTAGTGGTTGGCTGGGGGTTACTTTCAAAAAGCTCTTACACTACACCAAGTGATCTATTATTATATGTATTTTTCTAGGGACATGCATTTGCTAGTCAAATTTACCTAGATTACAATTGCGTGCCGTTTAATATACAGCTGGAATGTACAAACTTGCATTTAGTCTGTCTAGGGCTGGCCATTTGTCTCTCTTGGTTCAATTACGGCGACAATATCCGTTGAAGAGAAAAGTATTGCCACGGAGTTATTCGGGAACTACAGACAGAACCAAACGGGCTAGCTTGAATTTTCCCTAACTTGATCGTAGGAGAAGTATATTTTTATATATATAATGTCAAAAGTAGGCACAAAAATGATAATTAATAGTTTATGAATAAATTGGTAATGTGATGGTTCTGGTAAAACGTATGTATAAGTTTATTTCATGAGTTACAAAATGATTTCCAATTCCAGAGCTTTATTCCCTAAATAAAGCAGTCATATTTATTTATATCTACAGGGTCTCTGCTTGTCAAGTACCTACATATTTTTTATTGAAATCTTGTATGGCGAAAAAGCTAAAAGATGCCCTAGGTTAGGGGCATATGTATATGGATACAGATACCTCATACGACACTAGGCACGATCAGTGCCCATCGCGATTCCTAAATTGAACCAATTGCAGTGAACTACAATAAAAAAACAATTAAACACTTGCCCTTGAAAAATCCCCAATTTCCCGGCAAAAAAATCAGTAGCCCTTAATAGTTAGTATATGGTCTATCTCCTTAAAATGTTGAAAGAAGTATCTGCCTAGAAATTCCATTTTAATGTGGCATATTGCCTCGCATTCACACAGTATATGAGATATATATTTCTTGGCTTGCGGGTCATTACAGAGGGGAACCCTACGTTATCTCCTTTTCCAAAATCCCTTATTGGACATAATCTCTCTTTTTCCTCAATCTTCCGGGACGAAATTCCCTATGCTAAAATCTCCCATTTACATACATACTATTATTAAATCCCTCGTTAAAATCCCCTGTTCCACCGTTTAGAATCTATCCGTTTTTAAACGCGTAGTTTTGGTAGTAAAATTAACAAACAACATAATATAAACTTTGCATATACCCAATTTCGCACATATACCGCAAATCTGACAGTAAACCCAAGGAGGGGGGTTGCAGAGGGCGCGACAGAATTAATAACACCAAATTTAAAAATGGAAGATTTTGTCCCGTGGGGTCTTTCTCTCAGGGTCTTTTGGAGTAAGGGATTCCAGCACAGGGGATTATGGAATAGAGGATTTTGGAAAGGGGATTTTGGAAAAGGAGATATCATCACCAATCCATTACAGAGTCTGCAAGTGTCCGAGTCTACCAGTCTGAGGCTCTTGGCATGCTTTCTAAGAAGACAGTGCCCTGACAATATTCCGAATTTCCTTCGTTTGAGATTTTTCCTATAGATCTTTTACGATCGAATTGAGACCAAGGTGCTTTAAATGTGTCCAATAAGGCCCGACCACTAGGCTTCCTTTTGTTATATTATTCCTAATAGCGCCCTTAATTATGCATGGAGGTGGTCTTATATCCACTTCCTTTTAATCTATCAATACCCCGCCTCTTCACGCAAGCTCGTCAGGTTGCTTAATTCCAACTATACCGCAGTGTCCTAGTGCCCAGCACAGTCGCACTCGGTTCTGATTGTATAATGCCCTGAGTATTGTGCGGAATTTCCTGACTATTTCAATATTGATGTTCGTAGATTCCAGGGCGTTCAGTGCGCACCACTATGGATGTATTATGTCAATAGACAAGGCAATGACTAATGTCACTTTTGATTTCTTTCTAATAAACTATTCATTAAAATTTCAATTTCAGCAGGTAGATCGTAAATTAATTTCTATTCATATTTTAAGTGGGCAGATTGCATGCAATTTATATAGAAAATGTTTAATTTTTGATATTTCTCCTTTCGTACAATGCCAGGTCCTATTAACCGATTTTTAAAAAAATGTGCGTATATTACGCCTCCTGAATGGGGAATACAAAATTTTAGATTTTTGTACATTGTATACTTTTCTGTACATTGTAAGTCCTATCGATCTACCAAATTAAAATTCTACCGCAATAGGAAGTGCTACAAATAATGAATAATGATAAATGCTATTTAAAAGTGGGCGTATAGTACTAAATGAAAAATTTTAAGTTTTCGACTTTCATTTTCTAAAATATTGACAGGTGACATAATTAAATACAACGACAAAATTTTCGTGACTATTTTTCATTTTCATATTTTGACAAATTTGTCCTGACAATTTCTTTATATGTAGTTATAGATATGTTGTATGCTCTAGATGTCCACCAATTTTTTTTAACAAAATATATCGAGTCGAGTGCGTAGGTACTCCATGAAATTAGATTTAAGATTTCTTCCGCTTCACTTCCGCTTGAATTTTAAAATCTTAGATACTTGTCACTCTTCACTATCAATATTTGACCGAAAATAACACACCTGTCGGAATTGTCAATTACATACTGACAAAATTGTAAATTGTAAAATTTTATCTGTCCCGAAAAAAATTGTCAGTACAAATTTGTCAGAGAATTCATGACAATTCTCGAAAAATTCCTGACAATTTTGAAATTTTTTTTATGAAACCAAAACTTGACAATCGTCGGCTATTTTCCGACAATTCTACAAAATTGTCTAATTTATTTATGAAATAGAAATTTATCTGTCCAATTTACAAATTGTCAAATTGATGTGGTTTGGTTTCTAAAAGTATTTTGGATTTATTAGGGTTTTCCAGATTCCGCCGCGATGTAGTGTGAATATTTGGTTGAAAAATCGAACTAGAAGGGGCGAATCGTAGTCCGTTGACAAATGGTTTCACCCATTCGTATACAGTACGACAGAATGATGCATCTTTTGTTGGCGCAGCTTACAGATTCCATTCATCCTTCAACCGAATCTTTAAAATGAAAGTTGGCCTGGATGGCAGGCAAGGTGAAATCTCGGCTTTCATCGTCCAGATTGAACGGTTCGTTCTGCCTGACAGCGGATTTTCGGTCGTTTTAGCTGTTTAACAATCGGCAGAAGTAGTTGTTTTATTAGATATCCGCAACACCAACTTATGTGACTTTACTACAGGGTTTCCGTGCTTATCTCTACAGATCTCTGTTTAGATCTTGTTGCCTTGAAAGATTTTTTTCAACTTTGTTCAACTGAAAAAGAACCTCTCGTGATCTTTCTTTTTTTATCCTAAGAAGCCGATTTTCTTTAATCCCTTTTCTCATATAGATTACAAGCAGCCCTCATCGATACCTATCTACTACAAATTCTTGGCACTCAATGCTGGCAAAGAACAGCCTGCACTGCCATCACAGGTGCTTTACGCACTACACCCACAGCTGCAGTTGAGGCGTTTATGTATCTATTACCACTGGACCTATAAATAAAATTCCAAGCAGGTAATAGTGCGCTTCGGCTAACTAACGCCAGGGTTCTTCAAAACCAGACAGGTTGGACATAGCTCCATACTAATGGAATCCTTTTCCAACATACCTGATAAAATGGATGAAAGCTTCTGTGAAATTGACTTCGACACTCCGTACGAAGTACAATACCCAGATAGGGAGGACTGGCAAAAGAATAAGGTTTCGAAAGATAATGAAATTTCGATTTATACGGATGGTTCCTAAACTAAGGAGGGTACAGGGACAGGTATATACTCTAGGGATATAGACCTACACATGTCATTAAGACTTCCGGATACATGCAGTGTGTTCCAGGCAGAGGTTCTGGCCGTGCTCAAAGCCGCGGAACTACTTGGTATGGGATCAATACCCAACAAGAATATAGCTATCTACATTGATAGTCAGGCTACGCTAAAGGCGCTAGAGTCCTTCATCATAAAATCTGACCTAGTCAGGAGCTGCCGCACAATGCTCAGAGTATTATGCGCGCAGAACCAAGTCCAAGTAACGAAAGGACTGCTGTTCTGACCAAAACGGAGCAGAGCTTCCACTTAATGAAACTATTGAGGGCATACGACCACCAATAGCCGTATGGCCAAGAGAATCATTCTCGAGAAAATTAATAATAGGGCAGATCAGAGATGGTTAGATATAATAGGGCACAGGGTCTCAAAAGCTCTGTGGCCTAAGCTAGATCGGAGAAAATTGGTAGAATTACTAAAGCTCAGCAGATCAAAGCTACGAATAGCAATAGGGATACTCTCTGGGCACTGTCTTCTAAGGAAGCCACGCTATGAGATTAGGTATAACAGACACGGACACATACAGGTACTGCGAAGACTTATCTACATGTCGCAGAAGATATAACTCATTTCCTCTGTGAATGTCAAGCTATTGCTCGGTACAGGAGGAAATACCTTGGAAGGTACTTCTTGGAAAATTTGGAGGAGGTTGGACTCGCAAACAAAATTGAAACAATTTTTAGGTTTTGAAGGGAAATTAATTGTTTGGGCGAAGTGGTTTAGGTTTTTTTGGCCGTTAATTTTCCCCAGGGATGGCGATGGCGAATACTCAACCTAACCTAACCTAACCTATGCTGGCTGTGTGGGTATTCTCGAAAATTGTAAGCATACGCGATCTGTGTCATTTTCCTTAACCGTTTTGTAGGGGTTATTTCCAAATGCGCGGCGGATCGTATTGATACTTATTTTTCCGAAAATTTGATAGCGTTTTTCCGTCACAGGAATTTTGTTTATTTTTATCGGGAAACAATCCTCTGGCAATCCGTCACCTAAGCATCTATAACTTTTGAATGAAGGGAATGTCTTTTTTAAAGGAAGTACAAAAATACAAATCTGCCATGAAAAACGATCCACCGGGGTGTCCATCTGTGGTCTTTATAAAAAGAGAACATTTTGCTCCCAAAGACATAAAAAAAGAGAACATTCGTAAAAAAAATAGAGGACAAAAAGAGAACACACAAAATAAAAATATACACTCACAAAAACTTCAAACATATATTTTAATTAACATAAATGTACGAATTCATTATTTTTTAAGAAAATAAAATTAAAACAAAATAAATTATAAAAAATAGTATCTAGATAAATAATAATATACCATGTTCCTACCAACATATTACCATTGTTATGGAATATGTGTTTAGTATGTGTTTTGTTTAAATTGTATGTTTGAATTATGTATATTAATATTGTTAATTTGTGTATGATAATGTATAATGTGTAGTGTACTCAGCCTTTGTTATATGTATATAGGCTCCAGTCCAGCTCCAAAACCAAAATGTGTAGTGTGTTTTGTGTTGTGTGTACTATTTCAATATGTGTGATTGTGTATTAAATATAAGTAAAAAAAATAATTTTAAAACGTTATAATAGTTTATTGGTGCTACTGCCAACCGATCTCGTTGGCGATCAAAGAACGAATGACTCGAGCACTAGCCATAAAAAATGTTCAAAAGAAAATTCAATTACGACTTACTAGTCAGTTAGAGAAAAGTGGAGAGATTTACAATAACATTACTTGCTAATATCGAATCGGTTATAGAGAGTAATTATAACGAAAGAGTTGACAAAAGGAATTCAAGAAACAAAAAATGATTTGTTACAAAGGTAGTGTGCATAAGCGCACATTGGCAATTAAATAAAATAAACAAATTTAATTATTGTGGATTGCAGCTTGTACGATCCCAGACAACCATATTGACAGTGCAATTTGGCATGAAAAAGACTACCTAGTTATTTATTCCTCTTGGAACTTTGGGAGAAAAGTTTTAGGAAATGATAGAAATGTCAAAATAAAATACGTAAAATTCGGTGGGAACGTTTTCGTAATTTGTAAATCACTTTCGTTTAGTCATGTTGGTGTTCACATGGTATAACAGTTGACATTTTTAACCTATTTCTCTCTTGTGTCTATTGGGCCCACTCAGAACGAATGTTCTTTCGACATTTTCAATTCAATTCAATTTATTTGCAATAATCTTAACACAGAAAGATACAATATCTTCTAAAATTGTGTAATCTTCAATAATGTATACACAATTTGTTACTGTTTGCAGAAAACAAGAGGGAACAGAAAAACAAGGAAAGTTAGTTCAGTTGATAGAATTTCATTAATAAGTAGCTAATCGGGTTTATGGATATTATAAACATTAATATATTATACTTATATTCCTAAGACTAATTTAAAATAGAAAGTACAACGAAAACAATAATAAAAAGAATCAAAAATATTGAAATAATCTTCATCATCACTAGCTCAAAGGGCCTCCAGATGACGCTTAAGTCTGCTCTTGAACTGAGGGATTCTGCTCAGGGATTGTATAACACATGTTCAGGATATTTGAGTCTTTGAAAAAAACACTTTTCTTGCGAACGCAATTCATCAACATTATTTTCTTTTGAGTTTTCTTTAAAAACGTATTGCAACTCGCAAAAACATCAAAACATTTGCTATCAGTTATACATATTTACTTTTTTAGAATTAAGATAAACGATGGATTCTTCGACATCCTTCCAATTTAAATTTTTATTAAGTTTCATCCAAGTAAAACTTAAAAACTCTTTGAGTTGAACAGTCTTCTTTTCCAAATACAAACGATTTTTGATAGCATTTTAAACAATCCGCTTTAAAACTGAATAACTGATTACCTCTGTTGAAATGAAAGTTCAGTTTTCAAAAGCCTATTTACAATAGTTTTACTTTCATGGTAACAAAAGCACTTTCATTCTCCTTTTTTTAGTATCAGTAAATCTTTTGGAAAATCAAATAAGAATGATCTACCGAATTAAAAAAAGAGAACAAAAATAGATCCGTAACAAAAAAGATAGTGTAAAAAAGATCGGACCAAAAAAAGAGAACATGTTCTCTTTTATAGAGATACGATGGACACCTTATCCACCGGGCTCTTCGGAATTTATAAGTCTGCAGATATTTTGTTTTTTTCGTGGTTTACCCGACGGGGGTAAAATAATATCTACAACTTTTTTCTCTATTTTTAGTTATTTCTAAACTGATTTAAATGTAATTGTCCTTTTTCCTTACGGCTTTAGTTATTGCTAGAAATAATTATATCTATCATTTCCAAAAGATTGCAACTTCTTTTGTGAAAACCATTATTAAGGCTCAAATGCAAAAGCTTATAAAGTAGCAATAAAAAAGAATACAATATACCTACCTATTCCATTTACGCTCCTGGCAATACGACTGGCAACATTGGTTATCTTATCAGTATGGCAATAACAATTTAAGAATCATCTAGCAATAGCTAGTACTTACATGCACTTATTTAAGCTTGCCACTAGAACTGGCTTTTACCGTACGTACTTTAGCTAATCATTTTAAAGTGTGTTATAGCTTAAAATGTCAACGCATAGGTACACAGAAAATAATTTAAAGCTGTAAAAGTACTTATTATTTCAAAACCAAACCATAGGTATGTAATAACCAAGTTTAGGGTCGTGGACCTAAGAGTGCTATTTAAGTTCTATCATTATTAAGTTCCGCAATTGTTATTGCATCTCCATAAAAAACACATCCTTTCAACCTACATATAATATTAAAATGGACACATTAAATGACTTTAAATTCAATATCGACTATATTTGAACCTTAAAAAGATGTTCATTTTTCCATTACTTATACTATGAAAGACTTATTCTTTCAATGCATACATTCATCATACCTCACCCACCTCAAGCATAAAAGCATAAAAAGCAGGACTCCTGTACCCACTTTCAATCTGTAGAAATGTCAACGTCTAAAGAAACCACAAAAGGACCTACGAAAACTTGTAGTTGCTTACACTTTTGTTCAGCTTTATGAAATTAAGGTATGTCAGACTCCGAACAGTAGTACTCCGACATGGGGGCGTTCCTAAGGGGCATTCCAATGCGACTTGTTGCTTTATATAGCAATTTTAAATCCTTGAGCTAAGACAAAAAAAACGCTAACAACCACGATAAAAAAAATAGAGAGGTAGTAGAGAAAAACCCGAAACCCAGTTGGAATTCGGCAAAATAACTGTAGGCGTTGACGAATATGCGCATTGAGTTCTGAAAACATCACAACAGTGCCACAGTGGTTAGATGGCCGCACAAACCTCTTATAGCACTCCGATACAGTCACATCGATGGGGGATGAAGTTATGCCAATGCCGCGCGACGGCGGCAATTCGTCAAAAATGCACATGCAAAGGATTTTTGTCATCGTCATCTCTCTGCGAATGTGGAAGGGAGAGAAATAGCTTCAGTGGATACATTTTTCATGCAAGGGTGGATGATGATGAAGTCCCATAGTTGGTGTCGGTGTGACTGTGAACTTTGGCTAAGGATAACATCGATTCAAAGGGAATTCAGTTCTTGTGCGACAGGTGTGCCTTACACAAGTGTAGGTAGTAGTTTAGTTCCGTTTGAGAAGCTGCCGGTATAACTTCACGGTCAAGTCAACCGCTGTTGTGTAGATTTCACTACACGAGTTTTCCATAGCAGTGTGTGCAAGTTATGCCAAAGTGTAATTTTTTGAATTCGGTCTTGTGAAAACTGTGTCGTCTCTTTTTTATGACCAAATTATTTTGGCTCAAAGATTGGTGTCCAGTGGATTTGCACACCTATATAGGTACCATAATATTATGTGTGAACGCAACAGTTAACTGGAAAAGTTTTAAAGGAATAAAGTTACAAATTTAATTCAAAAATACCAGAGTGTCTGAGAGAGGTTAGTGTGTTAGTCATTTCATACCAGCTGATTATTCGGAATCCCTAAAAGCCAAAATAACGAAAATTAAAAATATTGAAATTAAATTCCTTATTGCACGCTTGAAAATTAAACGAATTTGTTAAACAATTAAAAAAAATACGATTTTGCTATTTTATCCAAATTTCTTTTTGAAAGCGATCTTCGATTCGACAAGTGAGGTTTTGGTCACAGATTTTAAATTTGTATACTGCCTTAGAAACTGGATTGATTAATTTTTGAATGACGGAAGTTTAACCCAGAAACATTAAATAATCATCCCTTGGTAACGTTTCTGGCCTAAACTGACGCAAGTTGTAAGTAATCGACGGCAAATTACAAGGATCGTTTCGGCTCCATGAAATTAGGTCACAATGAAAAATGGTGTTATGTAAAGGGTAAAGGTCCCATAATTCACGCAAAATGTAATTTTCAATGATTCATAGGGTATACTGATTGGGGTTACGAATGGAATAGTACATTGGATAAATGGCCAAATACGTAGGTATCTAGATCTACTCTTTTATTGAAATTTTCTATGACCGTTTCGCATAAATGTGGCTGAATTGCATTAATACACCTCCCGAATTTCCTCTTTCTAGGCGTTGGTGGTCTTAGGCTTGTTTGCATAGACTTTTGACTCCAAAAAAACCCAAAGAAAAAAGTCCAATTGCGTTAAATCGCAAGATTGGATGGCCATAATTCTGATCGATTACATGATTAGGAAATGACTCTCTGGCTGTATGGCATGTGGCACCGTCTTGTTCAAACATCCATATCTTGTAATTTAGGCACTAAAAACTGGGTTATCATGTCACGATACGAACACCATTAATTGTTACTGCCTGACCAACCGCATCTTCAAAGAGAGCCCAAAATCCGCACCAAACAGGCACGCGTTGCGAATGCATTTATTTATCAACAATTACTCGTGGGTTTTCTGAACCCTAAATACTACAATTTTGACGATTAACGAAGCCATCAAAATGAAAATGAGATTCATCACTGAAGATGATTTTGTTGCAAATCCATTCAACAAACTCTCTTTGCGCTGCAAGGTCAGTTGTAGTCTTCAGTTCTTGAGTCAATTGACCTTTGTAAGCATGAAGTTTCAAGTTTTTATATATATATATATAAATTTATCGTACAAGGAATTACCCGCCTGTGAAGCTTGCAAAGACTGCGAGATTAAATTAATTCTGCCAGTAACAATTTTAGCCGCTTTCCAAAATTCTCCAGAGGATCTTGAAGAGTAGAGGACTAATTATGGTCTTCAGTTTAAATTGCCTTAAGACAGTCATTGTCGAACCACTTCTGTTTACTGACTACATGTTTTGCATTAACAGTAGACGGTGCAGACCTGGAGGATTCGTTAAAGTGGTCGGTTTGGAACGACGAACCCAAAACGTGTGTATACATAAAAGAATGTTTCTAATTTTATGCTTATCGTTTTGATTTTATAGCTTCCAAATCTATATACAGTTTGTCACGAAATTGTTTTTACAAATTTCTTGACAAGCTAATTTTTGAGTATTTTTTATTACTTTCATAATGTAGTATTTTTTGTAACTGTTCGTTAGTAGATATATTAATAAAAAGAAATTTATTAAAAACATTAAGTAAAACATCAAAGAAGCTCTTTTGTTTTATAAAGAAACTGTGTAAATTACCACTTGTTTTCCTTTGTAAAAACAATTCCTTGACAAACTGTATATAAAAATTGAGCCCTAAAATGTTTGTCGTTCATTCACGCCTTAACGCATTTACCATTTTTAACTAAACTTTCACATATCTTTGGTATTGGCCCATATACGGTTTCTGTGAAGTTTGATCAAAATTGGACAAAGATGCGTGGCCCCGCCCATACAAAAAAACTTTCAAAATCGTATATCTAGAAAACCAGCAAACAGATTGAGCTCAAACTTACAGATGATTTTAGTTATTAACCCTGGAGTGGTCCTGTGAAGTTTGGTAAAAATTGGACAAAAGGGCGTGGCACCGCCCATACAAAAAAACATTCAAAATATTATATCTCGAAAACCACCGAATAGATTGAGCCCAAACTAACAGATAATCTTAATTATTGGCCCTGGAGGGATCCTGTGAATTTTGGTCAAAATTCGACAAAGGGACGTAGCACCTCCCATACAAAAAACATCTTCTATGGAGTGAAATTCGATGACGTTATAGCTCGATAACGGCTGGGCCGATTTTCATTACTCTTTTTTTGTTTTTTTTTTTGTATTGCTGTATTTCAGGTTTAGGCAGAAAGAAAATTCCAGCGAGAAAATTATGCTCATTTCTCGCATTTTACGAAAGAACATTATTACCTAAGACCTAAACAATACAATTCCTGTGCACGGGCAAAGCTTGGCGGATACAGCTTCTTCGACAGTCTTGGAATTGGAAGCCAAAGTTCAATTTCAGTTCAGGTTCAATTTTTACACTTAATTTTACAGAAGCAGATCAACCTGAAATTTGCAAATTTTATTAGGGGTTAGCGTGCTATAAAAGGATTTTCTTATTAAGTACGTAGGAACCATGGAACCCAAACGCCGAAAATTGAACAGGACTGATATCTGTGCTCGGAGGTTATCAAAACCAATCTATCTAGAAAATAACGGTCGAAAGCACAGAGTGGCGCAACATTTTTTTTTTTTGAAACTGTATTTCAAATGAACTCTAATATGAAACAGCTGACCCAGAGAAGAAAAAAATTGAGGGAATTAAACTATTCTCTCCAGATTAAAAGAAAAGTTGAATGCCAAGAAGAAAATGCTAAAGATAAAGAAAGATCCATAATTGGACTTGATTTTTAACATTGACGTTTGATTTAGAAAGTGTTCTGTAACCCTTTTTCTGATGACAGGTTATTTGACAAACGGTAGCAACGGTATTTGAGAGGTAGCAATAAAATTGGATCAATATTGTTCAAGATTTTAAATTGTTTGCCAACAACATTCACGCGCGTTCTGCCCGTTCCAAAGAAAAGACTTAAATTAAAAAGCCATACGAAGTTCATCTTCTAAAATACTGTGATTTTTATAATCTGAAAAAAATTTGCAAAATTAACTTCGATAACAATAAAGAACCGCATAAAGATGGGAACAAAGTTCCTTGGATTCCTAAGGATTCCTAAAACCAATTGTTTTAAAGATCCAGAGCGCTTGCCGGAACCTGTTCAAAATGAGAGTGAATCAGAATATGAAGAATAACGAATTTCGCTTCCTTTTTCCTTAATTTTATTTGAAATAAATGCATTATTCCTAAAAAAAACACACACACATTTTGTTTTCTCATTAAATACAATAGTATTCGTAACCCCACACAGGTAAAAGCTATTGCATTTCTTTTAAAATCACCTAAATTAACTGTTTTCTTTAGACATGTACCTACAAAATATGACATCAATTAGGTAAAGGTAAATAACAAGCAAAGAATAAAAATCAATTTCATATCTGTAGAATTGGAATTTTGAGACCCAGAACTGCCTTTTAATCAAAATAATTAAAATGGATTCTAAATATAATCAACTTGATAAAAATTCTAAATTCTAAAATTTTTAAATGGGTACTTAATGGGTCAAGGAAAGTTTTGTATCATTCAAACGGAATTTAAATGACCTTTCCATTGGTGCCAAAATTTACATGAAGTAAGTTTCAAATTATGAGCAGAATTAACTTTAGTTTTGTTAAAATACTTGTGCCACCCACTGTAGGTACGATGATAGGGGAACTCAAAAAAGTGGGCCGTTTTAAAAATTTGATTTTTCTCTAAAACGGTAAACACGATTTAAAAAAAACTTATTTTTAATGTACTATTGTCATTCTTAACTTGATAGCAAACTCATTTTTTCTCTAAAAAGACTGCGTCCTTTGATATACACCCAAATCCCTCATAATAGCACTTTAAAAAACTGCTCATATCTCAAAAACGCCATTTTCGATTATGATAAAATGTAACTGTCAGCTAATGCTGAAATCCGTAGTAATATAGTTTGCTCAGTTGCCAAACAGTTGCAAAACAGTGTTTTTTGAACCATGAATGCGTCCTTCGATATCCACCCCAATCGCTAAAAATTTTACTTTAAAAACTGCTCATATTTCGAAAACGCCTTTTTTTGATTTCAATGAAAATATAACTGCTAAGTAATGTTTATATCCTGAAGAATACGTTGTACTTAGTTTTTAGCAAAACAGTTTTATAACAGTGCTTTTCGAATCCAAAGTTGTAACATTTGTCAGCATAATTTTACAAAAAATCGCTCAACGATTTTGAGACAACATAAGTATTTTAAACATGATCACGTAGGTACTTACCCAATTCCCGATCACATGCACAACCGGTATATTTTTGAAAAGCCCAAAATTTCAGTGGCAATATAATTCGAAATTCATCGCCTACTTGCCTTGAAGGAAATGTCAGTTGGGGGTGAAATTTGAAAGTAATGAAGTGTTGTAATTAATACGTATGTTTATGTAGTATCTATTACGTTTTTAATTATCAAGGGTTCAGTTACTAAATCTGAGTACATCAAGTGTAGGTATGATTTTAAACGTAAAATTTGCGGAAATGAATCTGAGATTCTGCGAGATTTTATTTTTAAATTAGCTGACCCGCCCGTGCTAGTGTTGCATCGCTGGACTTTACCAAAAAAAAAAACAAACTAGTATTTGGTCCATTTAAGATTACACTTTAAATGACAACACGAACTTTAAAAAAGTTTGAATTGCGAAGACAGAATTTCGATGATTGACATAATGTAACGACTTCCCGGGAAAAGAAAGCACGCGTTTGGATAATTTTTGTTTTTCACTTCACTTTAGATTATTTGCTAAATGAACATTAAATATATTGCCTTGAAAGATGCAACACAATAAGTAACTGTTGTAAAAAATATGGTACGATTAACGAACACAATGTATCTCTCATTCTTTTTACCTACTCGCACATAGGCCACATCACATCATGCTTGCGATTTACGGCCACCACACCCCATTTCGCATTTGATCAACTAACATAATTTAACGTATTGTTTCTGAGCTTCTGGGTGGAGTAGAAAGATAAACAATATCTCAAAATACAACCATTTGGGAATAAAAGTATTGGATCGCCATACACATGGAAAATGGAAAACAACAAAAATAATTTTTCCCCATTCATTTAAGTTAAAACATTATCCAAAAGCAAATCGTTTTGTGTACCTCTTCCCAATAATAAAATACATAACATACATTACACAACTGAACATCTTCAAACGACACTCCCCTCCGGCCAACTATCTTAATCATGAGACGATACAATATTATGTAGGTACCTACAAAGCAAATAGAATACATAATTTTCGTTTTCCTGATCAATAAGAAAGAAATTCAAGTGAACTCTTTTGAGATGAGTCTACCGATTTCATTCAGGATCAAAGTAATTTAACTACTCACTCAAATGTTTTTGCAAAAACAACAAAACGTATCCAAAACGAAACCTGTTTTGTACGTATCTTCTCTTATGAAGATTATTAACGTACCCCAACCCCATGCCATACTGCAGCATGCACCGCAACCCCACCCCATCCGACATCGGATGTACCTATATACATATACAACTGACCAAACCAGACCATAGCACTCGCTGAGAAAATAAAACAACCCTTTTCGAATGAGTGGTTTTGTTTTTGTTTGTCGTGTCACACGATCGCAAAAAGTATAAACATCCATTTTTAGCAAGGTATATGTATGTATAAGTATATGCATATATGTAATTTCACTTAAAAAAATACATTTTGGTTAAAAACTGTTCCAAAGAACGTGGCTATAAAAGACATAACCTATAGCATTCTAACAGTATTGAGAAACATTTAAAAAAAAGTTTCATTGAAATCTCCCCAGTAGTTTTCGCGCTTTTAGCGGACAAAGAAAATGCCTACAGTTTTATTATAAGTATAGAGTACAATATAGAAGAAGCTAAAAGCTTGAACAACATCTCATTTTATATCTCACTAAGAACACACCTTTAAGAGCTTACAATTTGCAAGACAAAAAAAAATATTGGCCCTTAATTCCCGGCACACTACGCAAATGCCTGACTACTCTGGGTTCAAGTGCCCAATTTTTAAAATAACTTTTAATTTTATCTTTAGAAAATTAAAAAAAAAAGAGCTAACAATTTGCGCTATTTTTGACTTTTATTTACTGAAATTCTGTAAACCTTAAATTCAGCTTATTTTATTGAATAACTTTTAAATTTAGCTTTAGAAAATTTGAGAAAATAAGCGTACTTTTTTCACTAAACTAATATAAATGTACTCACAAATTCAATTGTTAGTAAGTTATTTACTTCTTGTTGAAACCTATAACGCCCTTGTAACTACGGTATAATTCGCGTTTCTTTTAGTAGATTTTTGTTTTTTAACCTACCAAAATATGAAGAACAAAAATGACCCCAAATGGTCTTCAAATAATTTGGATTAAATGAAAAATCAGCCCCGAAAAAAAGCAAAAAAGCCCCAAAACAATGAATATAAACATATTTAATGCTAACAATTTGGGTCCATTCTACATTTATTTGGGCCAATTTTGCCTAAAATATTGTTCTATTTTTTGGATATTTTTTCATAATTTATTGGAAACATTTTTCATAGGGCATAATTTCATGGAGCCGTTCGTTTCCCCTGTCAACCGAAATGTTTTTACAATAGAATGTACACAGACACATAGATTTGATTGGCATAAACCAACCAACTGTTCAGACAATAACTTAAAGGAGTCTGATGTTGAATTAGTTGTGTAGTTAGAAATAGCTATAATACGAATCCAAGTGTTTGAAAAAAAGTTGACGCCATAAGAAACTACCTACGTCTTACATTTATGTTCATCCCGCAAGATGTAGCCTTCATCGAGTAGCGTAAAGAATACGGTAGATGGCACCCGTGAGAAAATTTAATATATTCCTACATTTCCACTAAAAATGTACTTTTCGATTTAAGGGATTTCAATTTGCAATTAAATGGATTATGAAAAATGTCTCTCAAAAACTACAGTAGATTGCATCCTTATACAGTTGGCGCTCTAGGGAACTACAGTATTGTTGGCACCCAAAAATAATGATATGCTATCGATTTATTAAAATGCATTTAATGCTCCTCTATTTTATATAGCTATAACGAAAATGCAACATTTTGATAATTTATTACGTACATATTTAAAAAAATAAAAAAATAAGTATATAAATCAGTTTTTCCACCCAATCCAACAGGGTTTCAAGTCGAAATGAATACTTAGTTAATATTGGTATGCCGTAAACTTCCGAAGCTCTCTTCTTTGAAATCGGTTCGCTTTTTATTGCCGAAAGAGCTAGTTGAAGCTGATCCTCACAATAAATCGTCTTCTCTTTAGGAATTTTCAAAAATCTGAAACAACTAACAGTCGTACACTACCATCAAAATTGGCAGTGCCAACTGCCAACAACTGTAGTCTCATATGATTAAGTTATTCGCACCCCTTTTATTTAATATACCTACTAGTAAATAATTTGAATATTTAAACACAAATTTAATTTAATTGGCCGCGTTCAATTGACCGCTAAACGCATCTAGCCCATAATATCTCTGATGGAGGAACACTGCCGCTAAACCTCTTAAGGCGCAAATTTGTCTTATTGTGCTTTTCCTTACTGCAGAAATAGTATTTCCCATGTCTGATTATAACCTACATCAGTTAATCTTTTTCTAATTCCAAATAAAATTCCAGGAACTGCAAAAATACAAACAAAAAAGAAATGGATAACCGCTTGGAATATGGAATGCTACCGGCAATCAATACATTTCCCCAATTCAATCGACCTATGTCAATCTTGTCACCCCTTGACTTATCCTTACGTTCGTCTTCGGTTCCAATTACACCGCCATCAACGCCTTCACCGCCAAGAAAACGTACAAAATTATTCGAAGAGCAAAACCTTTGGCGACCGCATACCATGGGCTACTTTGATGGGACACATTTCTTGGGCCACCGGGTGGAAAATTTAAAAAACGCCGTCCCCTCAGCAACTTCAACAGCATCCTCACCCAAGGTGGCAGACGAATGCCTTAAAGATAAATCACAAATCGCCGACAATGACATCGACGACCAATCGATAAATATTTTCGACGATGAAACAATTATTATGACCGAAGATGAAAAGGACACGGCCACAGATTCAGACGACGAGGAATATGTTGACGTTTTAGGAGACGACGATGGCGAGTCCACACCACAGGAGCTGTTTCGTCTCAATTCGGACGAAGAGGAAATAAATCCCCCCAAGGCACTTACACGGGAGAAATTGATCTACGATGACAATGAATTACATCAGAGGGCAGTGGACGGTTTCGCTAAGCTCTTCATGCGAAATTTTAAGACTGACGACTTGTCTGCCATACCATTAGAGTTGAACGCCAACAATGAAACACCCAACAGCAAGAATTCGAAAACAGAGAAGAAAAGATTTAAAATGCGGAAGCAACTCCCACTGGACGAGGACAATACCAGTCCCGTGTCGGGTACAATCATCAGAAAGTTACGTGACGATGAGGAGCTTGTGGTGCGCAAAGGTGACATAGATCCGGCATTTAATGTGGTCGAAATTACCGAAGAGGCTAAGGCGATTTTGGCCAGCATAGACAACAAAATCGGAGCGTACTTATGCCAGCTTTGTCGGACGCTATACGATGATGCCTTTCAGTTGGCCCAGCATCGATGTCCACGAATCGTTCACATTGAATACAAATGCTCGGAGTGCGAGAAGGTATATAGTTTGTCTTAGAGGACAGGGTTTTTGGTTGAGTTAACAATTTTCGTCCTTTTCGTAGGTTTTCAATTGTCCCGCTAATTTAGCTTCTCATAGACGATGGCACAAGCCAAAAACGGATCCACTAGTCGGTGGACAACAAAAGAAACGAAATTCTACAGATGTCGAGGAAACTAAGAGCGTGGAGAGCGATGAGCCACCAATGGAAGGTGTCTTTACTTGTCGTCAATGCGGAAAGACGTTTAGAAGGTGAGTGCAATTTTGAGTGACATTTATTAGTATAAATGGGAAAACTTCTCATTTCAACCGTTCGCACGAGAATTATTTGTTCCGCTTTTAACGTTTAGGCCCGTTCACGTAGTTAAACTGTTCGAACTCTCTGTCAGGCATCTACTTTTTTAAACCGGGCATTGACGAATTGCTTTGTATACATTGTTCAATTTTTAACTAGGGCTTAATTTGCATTGATCGAATAGCTTTCAGAATTTTTAACAATTCTTAGTACTTACAATTTTCAGACATTTAAGACCAATGTGCATCGGCATGCTCAATTGAGCTGTCGAGAGTTACTTCTCACTTGTTCCGAATTAGCCTGAATTTATGCAAATATTTGTGATCAAGTGGCACATTATGGTGTATGTATATGTCTTGATATTTGGTGTGTGCGATTATAAAACTGCTGTTGTAAAAGTCTACTTTTTTGACTCGGTCCAAAAAAAAAAACATATTTTGATGCAAAAAGTTTCTTCAAACAATTCTAATAGTGACTGCAAACAATTTTTTTCAAAATTCTCTTCGCTAATATTTTTTATGATTTTTTGAATGGGATGATCTCAGAAAAATTTTGTATGAAAAGGATGAAAAAGTAGCTAAAATAGTAATTTTTAGCAATTTTCAAAAAATCATAAAAAATATTAGCGAAGAGATTTTTGAAAAAAAAAAAGAATTGTTTGGAGAACCTTTTGCATCAAAATATTTTTTTTTTTTTTTTTTTTTTTTTTTTGAAAAAAAGTCAAAAAAGTAGACTTTCACAAAAATTCTTAATTCTAAAATTTTTAAATGGGTACTTAATGGGTTAAGGAAAGTTTAGTATCATTCAAACGGAATTTAAATGACCTTTCTTCTAGTCTTCTCACTATTCGCATTCTGATCGGTTTCACGTTGCCCTTATGTTGTTAGATCAACTGCATCAACGCAGTTGATGTAACGACGCACTAGAGCTATGTAGAGTTGACCTATCAGGCTTAAGCTTTAAGTTCGCAACTCTCCCTCCTAATGCTGCCTACTCCAATGCCAGGCCCAGCCAAAATAGGACTTGTCCCCACTGAGCAGACATTGAAGGTTCATCCGCATGGTCCACAGTTCCGGAACACCTTTTCTTTGTTGAGGAGACACCAACTATATCTGGTCGATATTTGAGACTTATACCCTGCTTATATCCTGTCTAACCTAGATGCCAGTCGAATACCTTTAATATTATTACGTAATACATAACACAATTTCTGCAGTAGGTAGCATCACAGAACATACAAAAGAAGTGAATTTAAATTACTTTTAAACACTATTTTCGTTTTCTTTTCTTTATTTTTCTTATAGACAAGCTTATCTAAAGAAGCACCTCGCCTCCCACGAAATGTTAAACGAACTCAAGACGATGGAATCATTTAAACACAATACCACCACATTCCCGCATGGGTCAGCAAATTATCCTTTCCACCATATAAATCCAGTTCATGCTACACAGGGACACTTACTGCAAGCCGCTGCTAAAAACTACCCAAATCCATCGTCAGGAGTACGATTCCCAAATTTGTTCACTAATTTCGATCATCGACGGTTTCATGTACTCAGCGATATTTATCTATCACATCAGCTAGATCGATCATCAGCATTCCAGTATGTACAGAATCAAAACCTTCGTCGATTGCCTATGGCGCCGATGATCCCACCGCTTATGCAAATGCCTGTGAAATGACAGGTCTTGAGACCAGTGCCGAGGATAGCACTGAGCAATAGTAGTGCAAGTAGTAGCGCCGCAACTAAAGTGATGTGCGCTGCCTCAGCAGAGAGTATTCAGCGACCGGCAGCTACAGTTGTAAATACTGCGCCATGGACGAACACCTCAGTTGAATTTACAAATCTATGAGCAACTATGGGGCAACATATGACTGTAAAAGTTTATAAAATTGTAAATAGGTTGCTTCTTGCTAGGTTTGGCAATGTATCATTTTATTAAATTGTAATATTGCTAAAGCTATTGTACATAAGGATTATTTAGGAATAAAATTGTTGAAGAATAATGTAAACTGGTTGTGGTTTTCATTGGGGAATTCAAAAGAAATCATTTTCACAAATATTTATCAGCAACCATATTGGAAATTAATATTTTAGTAGGTTTGTAAATATGCGAATCAAATTGGAACTTCAAGAAATCATACCCACGATAGGCTGAAACTTAAGCAGAACAAAATGGATTTGTATACGAGTTGGTAAATAAGGTTATGACATGATCTTCGGAGCACAGGACAGATATTTGAGCCAACAATGTTGCTCGCGATTTGATTCTTTGTTCGTAGGTTTGTGCCTGAGGAAAAGACACCTCGGAAGCCGATAGCTGCTGGTCATCTTCTATATATATAAAAATGAATTGCTGTTCGTTAGTCTCACTAAAACTCGAGAACGGCTGGACCGATTTGGCTAATTTTGGTCTTGAATTATTTGTGGAAGTCCAGGGAAGGTTCAAAAGGTGAGAAATTGGACAAAGGGGCGTGGCACCTCCCATACAAAAAAAACATTCAAAATCGTTTATCTCGAAAACCGCCGAATCGATTGAGTTTAAATTTACCGACAATCTTAGGTATTGGCCCAGAAGTGTTTTTGTGAAGATTGGTCAACATTGGACAAAGGGGCGTGGCACTGCCCATACAAAAAAAATATTAGAAATCTTATATCTCGAAAACCACTGAATCGATTGAGTTCAAATTTACATACAATCTTAGGTATCGGCCCAGGAGTATTCCTGTGAAGATCGGTCAAAATTGGACAAATGGGCGTGGCACCGCCCATACAAAAAAAAACATTACAAATCTTATATCTCGAAAACAGCCGAATCGATTGAGTTGAAACTTACAGACAATCTTAGGTATTGGCCGAGGAATGTTGCTATGAAGATTGGTAAAAATTGGCCAAAGGGGCGTGGCACCGCCTAAAAAAAAATATCTTGAAAACCGCCGAATCAATTGAGTTGAAATTTATGTACAGACAATTTTAGGTATTGGCTTAGGAGTGTTGCTGTCAGATTGGTCAAAATTGGACAAATGGGCGTGGCACCGCCCATACAAAAAACATCTTCTATTTGGTGAAACTCGATGACGTTATTACTCGATAACCGCTGAGCCGATTTTCATGATTCTTTTTTGTTTTGTTCGTATTGCTGTATTTCAGGTTTACGCAGAAAGAAAATTCCAGGAAATCGATTTTTCTCATTTTTCGCATTTTATAAAGAACATTATTATCTAAGAACTATAAGCAATACAATTTCTGTCAAAGCCGGGCGGGTAGAGCTATCTTATTTAATTTTTCTGTACGTGTGTTGTAATCGAACTCCTCCTAAACGGCTGGACCAATTTTAATGAAATTATGTGTGTGTGTTTGAGTGGGTCCAAGACTCCAAGTATGAATCTAAACCATCCATTTGGTGAGCATTGGACAAAAGGGCATGGCACCTCCCATACGAAAAAAAACCAAAAAATCTTATATCTAGAAAACTACCGAACTGATTGAAATCAAATTTTAAGAAAATATTTGTAATTGATCCAAAGGTGTTTCTGTGAAAGTTTGATCGAAATTGGACAAAGGAGCGTGGTACCTACCGTATAAAAAAATATACATTTTAAATCCTATATCTCGACACCCGCATGGTAGCTAAAGTGGGTGGGATTGGAAAACGGGCCAAAATTGTCTAGACAATACAATTCGTGGGCACACGTCCGAGGAAATATCGGTCGAAGCACACGGAGTACAGAATCAGTCTGGACACATCGGTTAAATAAAAATGAAATGAAAATGTTCAAGCAGGCAAAACAACGTTTGCCGGGTCCGCTAGTATTTAATGAAATGTTTGTTGCATTGAAATTTTGAAAATCTTCAAATAAATATGTCATTGATGATTACTTGGCAGATTTTGAAAGATTTGCTATACAGTTTTACTAATGAACTGGACTAGCAACCAAGAGGAGTGAATATAATGGAGTCCTATCAAAGAGCAGGAGAACTTCTCTCGAAAAAGCAGCTAAAATAAACAAACCTTAACGGTGAGGGTGAGCCGGATGTAGTTTGTTATAGTAACTTTTATGAGAAGTCACTTTGGTCGATAAACGGGCGGTTCCATTGTAAATATCTGGAGGTGGATGGCTACGAAGTATCCGGTTCTCCTGAGGAAAGACACTCGACCGATACTAACTGGGCAAATAATACGACGTATAGCCGCTCGCCTAGAAGAGTATGGGACAACCCGAGAAGCTGCCAGGTCTGGTCACCCGCGGCTAATCCGTTATGCTTTGAATATCGCAGCTGTGGATGACAATATCGCAGATAAGCCCGAATCATTGACCAGACGACGTGCCACGCAATTGCGCATCAATCAACGGTCTTTACAGAGAATTTTGGTGAAAGACTTTAAGATGTTCCTTACAAACAGTGCATATAGTGCATCAGTGCATACCGCACGAGCCCCATGCAACCGAAATTCTGAGTCTGAGGGTTGCATTTCCGAATCGCCTAATCTTTCGATTTATCGATTTGCATACTGGCCGGCAAGATCGCCTGATTTAAACGTTCCGGTCTTCTTTTTGTGGGGTTTTTTGAAGTCACGAGTCTATGTCAACAAGCGTCAGACTCTTGTAGCCCTCATGAAGAATCTCCGTAAAGAATAATGCGAGCAATCGCCGGAAGTTCGGGCAAGAGTTATGGAAAATGACAAAAATAGGATCCGAATGGTCATTAAATCTTTTGACGGCCACCAAAAGCAGAACCAAAGTTTTTTATTCACCAAAAATATGACAGGTGTGACAAATTTTGCGCCACTTCGTTATATGGAACTATACAATTTTTGTTGGACAGAGTATAGGTATCTATAGTTATAGGTTATACCCGCTGAGTAAGAATCGACGAATTTGATTTTTTTCTTAGCAGCAGCTATTAATGGGAATTGCCAAGAAAATCGAACAAGAAAACGCAGCGAATCAAACCACACTTAGATTTATTAACAATGTTACCAAATTGATGTTGCTCCGGCTGTGAGATGAATCCAAGTGAAAGAGATTATGGACCATCATCTCGCAGCAGCACCGACAATGCAAAGTCAATCATCGAGCGATTTCGCGAACAAGGTTATTTACAATAACAACGCTTGTGCGTAACTCTCCACTTGTGCGAGGAGCATTGAGAGCGATCTGTATTGACTGTGCATTGTTGTTGTGATGCAACTGAACAAGAAACAAGAGTTTGATTTTACAAATTAAAGGTACAGTGTGTCACAAGATGATAGTACAAAATTAACAAATTATTACATATTTTTGTTTAACGAAAATAACTAAATAATGACCAATTAAAACACAACAGATAATCTTAAACATCCCGGCCCCCCTGGAACGAGTTTCAGGACGATGGGAGAACTGCCAGCTTGGTGATAGGACGAGTAAAGTTGCCACGAGCTGTCCTTACTGTCGCAACTCTGACATGGTTATCAGAACCTGGATGAGTAGCCTCAACTCTGCCAAGCAGCCACTTAGTTGGCGGAAGGTTTGGTTCTTTAATTACCACTATGTCGCCAATCTTCAGCTCAACCTTGGGTGTTGTCCATTTGGGACGTTCTTGAAGAGTGGTGATGTATTCATGTTGCCATCGTTTCCAAAACCCTTGGACCATTGATTGCAGGTGATTCCAGTGTGACAAGCGGTTAGGTGACGTCTCGAGGTAACTGGGCTCAGGAACAGCGGTTAATGGTTCACCTATAAGGAAATGCGCAGGGGTTAATGGATTGAAATCTTCATCGGACAACACACAAAGGGGACGTGAATTTAAAATTGATTCGATTTGAGTCAGCACAGTGTACAACTCTTCGAATGTGAGGATATTGGATCCGATAACCCGGCGTAAGTGCAGCTTTACTGACTTCACCCCGGACTCCCATAATCCACCAAAATGTGGAGCTGAGGGGGGTATGAAGTGCCATTGAACTCCGTCAATTGCAAGGGCAGCAGCAATGTCGTCGTTGTAGGTCTGTGACAACACCAACTTCTGCATATCATTGAGACAGCGACGAGCTCCTTGGAAGTTTGTCCCGTTGTCAGTGTAAACATTGGAACATTTTCCACGTCGAGATACGAATCGGCGGAAGGCAGCTAAAAATGCATCGGTCGTTAGGTCACTTACCAATTCCAAGTGCATTGCTTTTGTGCACATGCACACAAATAGTGCCAAGTAGGCTTTAGCCAGCCTTGGCTTACGACCTTTTGATAGTTTGATGGTGAAAGGCCCAGCATAGTCACACCCAGTGTTGGTGAAAGGGCGACTTTGGATGACACGGGGTTGCGGCAAATCACCCATGAGTTGTGAGCTAGTAGCCTTCCGTTGCAGAAAACACGGCTTGCAGGTGTGCACGATCTTGCGAATAAGGTTACAGCTTCCCAGTATCCAATACTGTTGGCGAACGATGGCGAATGTCTCTGAAACCCCTGGATGAAGGTGATTTATATGAATCTCAGTGGCTATAAGAGAAGAAACATAAGTGTTAGGGAGAATAATGGGATATTTGATGTTATAGGACACATTAGAGTTTTTAATACGACCCCCAACACGTAAAAGTCCATCGTTATCAATGAACGGGTAGTATCGAATGAGTTTGGACTTATTTGGTAAGCCCCGATTGTTCATGAGACCGCGAATTTCACTCCCGAATGCTTGTTGTTGCACATGTTTTAGAATGTAGAGTCTTGAGGTTTTAAGTTCGGTTAACGAAATACTGCGCTCCCGAGGAATCTTTGCAATTTGGTTATGGCGACAATGAGTGATAAAGCGCAGGCAATACGCGAAAATTCGAAGCAACCGATACCACGATGAGATTTTGAGAATTAGACTGCTGATGACGTCCATATGAGTTGCTGATGTTAAGACTTGCTTGGGCGTTTGTTTTTCTTCTGCTGCGATTACTCCTGGATCTGGTTGTGGCACAGTGAACTTTGATTCTTGCCAAAATTCTTGTGACAGCGAGAGCCAGGAAGGTCCGGACCACCAGAGATGATGATCGATGAGGTTTGATGGTAGCACTCCGCGTGACGCACAATCTGCTGGATTAGATTCTGAAGCGATATGGTTCCAAGCATATCGCGGAATCTGTTCAAGAATTGCAGCTGTACGATTCGCGACAAACGTAGTCCAACGACGAGGCGGTGACGATAACCAATGAAGAACGATTTCTGAGTCGCACCAAGCGAAGATCTTACAGTCATGTGATATAGCGTTTTTGATGAAATTAATGAGACGGCAGAGAAGAAGCGCTCCACAGAGCTCGAGTCGAGGAATGGAGACAGGTTTTAGTGGCGCTACCTTCGTCTTTGCTGCAACGAGAATGACTTTATACTGATTTTCAGCGATTTTGCAGCGAGCGTAGACTACAGCCGAGTAAGCAACCGACGAGGCATCCGAAAACCCGTGGAGCTCAACATCCTCAAATGACGAGAAGACATTTCTGGCAATCCGTATCTGCTCAAAGAAGTGAAGTTCCCGTTGATAGCTAATCCACCGATCAGCCAACGGTGATGGCAAGGGATCATCCCAACTGAGCTTTAGCTCCGACGACCAAAGTTCCTGAAAGAGCAGTTTGAAGAGAATAACCGATGGGGCTAGGAATCCCAACGGGTCGAATATCCGAGCGATCTCCGACAGTAACGTTCGTCGAGTTGGTGAAGTACAAAGTCGTGAGTCAGCCATCCGAAACGAAAATTGATCTCAAGTAGGACTCCAGTGCATACCGAGCACTTTGATCAACGACTTTGAACGTTCTGTATCGAACCAAGAGAATTCGCAATCATCTTGGGGTAAGCGAGCAAGCAAAGGCCAACAATTGGAGTTCCACTTCCGTAGTTCGAGTTTCGCGAGGGATAGTAGGGTAACCAATTCCGACTGAAGACTAATTAACTCTTCCGATGAGTTCGCACCTGCCATGATGTCGTCTACATAAACATCTCTTAATAGAATACGAGCGGCGTTTGGATATTGGCTCTGATAGTCCATCGCAATCTGCTTCAGCACTCGAACGGATAAGAATGGTGCCGATGCCGTTCCATATGTGACCGTGCGTAGTCTAAAATGACTGATTTCATCGGACGGATTTTCGCGCCAAACTATCCGCTGATAATCAGTGTGATTGTCATCAACCCAAATTTGGCGGAACATTTTAACCACGTCAGCCGTAAAGACATATTTGTGTTGTCGAAAGCGCAGACACACACCAACCAAGTCTCTTTGAATAGGAGGACCAATGAGCAGCTTGCTGTTAAGCGAATTGCCAAATGAATCTCTAGCTGACCCATCAAACACGACGCGCAATTTGGTCGTAGAGCTGTCCGGTTTCAACACGGCATGATGGGGAAGGTAGAATTGCTTCCCAGGGTTGGTGTCTAATTCAGCTGAGGGTATGCGAACCATGTGACCGAGACGAATATATTCTTGCATGAATTGCAGATACATGCAGCGGAGATTTGTGTCACGCTGGAAGCGACGTTCCATAGAGTTTAAGCGACTTATAGCAGATTTGAGCGAATTACCGAAGACAGGCGAAGGAGTATTGAATGGCAACTGAACGACATATCGTCCATCCGATGAACGCGAGAATGTCTTGCGAAAATGTTGCTCAGCTTCGTCGTTACTAAATGATTCATCAGGAGAGGGTGTTACTTCATCGAGCTCCCAGAATCGTTGCAGTAAAACGTCAACATCCAATGTAGTGTGAAGCGATGAAATGGAAACATGATACGAATGTTGAGTGTCTAACAGTTCACCTGTTACAACCCAACCAAAGGATGTATTCTGAGCTATGGGTAGCCCTCTCGATCCCTGAATTTGTTCCCCCTTGAGCACGCACCATAGTTTGTCTGCTCCGAGCAGTACATCGACTGGACCAGGTACGTTAAATCCGGGATCTGCTAATTCCAGGTTTTGAATATGGGACCACGCGGTTATATCAATAGACTGAGATGGTAGATTAGAAGTCAACTTGTTCAAGACAAAGGCATCAACGAATATATGAGTTTGGTTTAAGCGAGAGCGAAGTTTCATTGAAATACAACCTCTAGTATGACCTGCTTCTGTAGTTGACACTCCAAGAATGGGTATTCGAGCATGTTTGCGAGGAAGTCCTAATCTCTGAGCAAAGGATTCGACAATGAAGGAGAATTGGGACCCTGAATCAAGTAATACCCTACAACTGATTGGGTTGCCCTGAATATCTTGAACCGTAGCCAATAGGGTGGGTAGGATTGTTTGCTTAGAGAAGCCAACATCGATCGAATGGTTATTGATCAAGGGGTAAACAGGCGATGATGTAGAGCAGGATGGTTGAGTTTGGAGATAACTTTGATTTTGTTGAGAATCTTGAATTGGAAGCGACGAAGAGGTTGATGGAATAGATGACGAAGAGATTGATGGAATAGATGACGAAGAGTTTGAAGGAAGCGATGACGACGAGCGAGTTTGTTCAGGCGGGTGAACCAATGTATGGTGACGCGACTTGCACACACGACAGCGAAACGAAGAGCGGCATTTGTTAGCAGAATGACCGACACGAAGACAGTTAAAGCACAATGAGTTCGATTTCACAAAATTCCGACGGGATTCAATGTCAAGGGTAGTGAATTGTGGACACTGGGGCAAAATATGACTGTTTTTACACTTTGGGCAATGCGGAGTTGACTGCGACGATTCAGCATAATGGGTTCGAATTTCATGTGGCTTACGACGGGATAAATTAGGACGAGATAACGACTGACAGGATTCAAATGCATCGCATCTGGATTCTAAAAACGACAAGAGTTCATCAAATGTACAGTCATCGCGCGAACCTGCATGCTGAGCCCAACTTTGCTTACTCTCGGTATCTAGTTTACTGAGTAGGAGAAAAATCAACCACGGATCGCGACTATTGGAACCGAGCGCGTTGAGTCCACGTATGACTTCGTCTGCGCCGTCTGTTACCTTCCGTAATGTTTGAACGTTGCCCGCGATTACCGATGGAAGGGATACAAACATTTGTATAAATGATTGTACAATGAGATGCGTTCGATCGTACCGTTGTTCTAAACGATCCCACGCTTCAAGGTAATTTGCGTCTGAGATCGTTAAATGCCTTATTAAATTTTCAGCATCATCGCGAAGAAAAGATTTCAGAGAATGAAACTTTTGCGTATCCGAAAGATTTTGCTGCTTTTCAATTGTGCCCATAAACGAATCCCTAAACGAAGGCCAATCTTTATAATTTCCCGAGAAAGGCGACACCGTTAGCTTTGGCAGATGAATTTTCGAATTATTTTCTGAAGTTGAGTTTAGTTTTTCCAAAAACGTGGTTTGCTGTTTCGCGAGTTGCTTCAAAGCCGAATCTTCATTTTCTTGTCCAACAGACTGTCGTTCACGAATGGACTTTACCAATTTAGAATGCGCGCTGAAGAACTTTTCTTCATATTCACTAAACTCAACCTCAAATTCTGCACACGCCGTATCATCAGTCGCAGTTTTCAGAACTTCTTTATGTAGAGCCGAAAATTCCGACCACGTTTCATTCAATTTTGTGAATTTTATCTCTAATAATTCTAGAGGAGTAGCCGGCACAATTGAATCTGCAAAAGATGCTGCACGAGTCAAACAACCCTTTGCATTTCCGCGAATACGCATTAAATCGCTCATATTTTCACAAAAAACGTGTAAATAATTTAAAGGAATGCAGCTAGCGAAAAAGGAATTCAATTTTCTATATTGAATTAACAATATTATTGCAATTACTCGTACTGTCTATGCAAACCGACACGTGTTGAAGCGCTCTTTACATATATGTATGTATGTATATAGAGCTATTTTCACTAAATTTTCAATAAAATGTCTAAACGTTTTGAATTGTTGATTCAATCGAAGAAAAATCAATTAAATCCGACGCAGAAGGACCACTTTTATGAGTAAGAATCGACGAATTTGATTTTTTTCTTAGCAGCAGCTATTAATGGGAATTGCCAAGAAAATCGAACAAGAAAACGCAGCGAATCAAACCACACTTAGATTTATTAACAATGTTACCAAATTGATGTTGCTCCGGCTGTGAGATGAATCCAAGTGAAAGAGATTATGGACCATCATCTCGCAGCAGCACCGACAATGCAAAGTCAATCATCGAGCGATTTCGCGAACAAGGTTATTTACAATAACAACGCTTGTGCGTAACTCTCCACTTGTGCGAGGAGCATTGAGAGCGATCTGTATTGACTGTGCATTGTTGTTGTGATGCAACTGAACAAGAAACAAGAGTTTGATTTTACAAATTAAAGGTACAGTGTGTCACAAGATGATAGTACAAAATTAACAAATTATTACATATTTTTGTTTAACGAAAATAACTAAATAATGACCAATTAAAACACAACAGATAATCTTAAACACCCGCCAAACGCAGAAATGACATAGGAAATAAAGCAAAAAATTCATTGGGTAGTAAGGATGGTTGTCAAGAAAGACTAAGAACACTCTAAATAAGACCCTCATTATCCCAGTCCATCAGCTATCCGCCTCAGAACGCCTCAGGAAAGGCGAAAATAGGCGAAGATATCTAAAGAATCTACTATTTCAACCCCAATGCAGAAAGACCTCTCCTTAGATGTCGCGGGTATGTACATAAGGGGGACTTAATCAACTTGAAGTGCACAATTGCTTTTTGGAGGCAATTAGTCAAAGACAGTGCTAACTGGATGGGCGTATAGGTATCTTCATCGACATAGATGGTGCTTTCGACAATGATATCTTGGACAGTATTTGTAGCTCTGCTATCGAGCATGGTGTAAATAAAACTCTTATTCTCCGAATTAAGGCTATATGCTCAAAAACAGGACACATTATGCGGAGACGGAATGCGGTAGGTGTGTTATGACTGGTGTTAACAGAGGCTATGAGCAAGGCGGGCTGCGTAGTTTAGTTTCCCCTATTATGATGAATAGAGTTGACTCTATGTGTTTCGTACTCAATGCTACAGATGTCTTAGGCCTATACGGATGATGTAGGCATGCTGTCTGATGGTTCATGCCTTCTGACTGCGGTTTGTGCAAAGGTGCAGGCAGTTTTTACATGGATAAAGCTGTCTGATGGTCTAACGCAGCCAATGCTAAAAAGTATTGTCATTCCATATACGTTATAGCGATACCATCATATCTCGGAGTAATTTTTGATAGCAAACTAGTTTGGTCTAGATAGGTTGAGTCAGACAGTGCCAGCCAGGGTCCTTTTGGCAAACTATTGGGCTTATAGCTGTAGCGCTCGGACTGCTTGGTTGATATTGTTGGATTGTTGGCATAACATCAGTCCTTCAGGGTTCCCACAAAAAAAAACCAAAGGAGTCAGATCGTACCTCCGAGGCGGCCAATTAACTTGGGAATTTGGTGCGCAAATGATCGATTGTGGCATGGGCTGTGTGGCATGGAGCGCCATCCTGCATGAACCAGAGGTCGTCCAAATCCATGTCTTCAATTTTAGTAAAAAAAGTCGATTAACATGGCTCTGTAACGCCCACCGTTGACCGAAACGTAGTTCCCAGCCTCATTTTCGAAGAAAAATGTTGCAATTATGCTACCACTCCACAAACCGCACCAAACTGTCAGTTTCTGTATGGATAAATTGGCTTCTCGACAATAACGTGCGGGTTTTCCGAGCCCCATATGCGGCAATTTTGTTTATTAACGTAGCCGCCGAATACAAAATTGCCCAAACTTGCGTACATCAGGCGCGGTGGGTGCTTCATTTCGGCCAAAACTTCTTTTCAAAAAACGCTCTGTTTGGGCTACACTCTACACAGCACTCACATTGGAAATAGATTTTCAATATTTCCCAACGTTGATCAAACGTAAAGCGACACATTTTGTACCGCGGAGGATACTGACTTTCTGTCAAGATTTCGAGCAGGAAACAGCTGTCAGTGTCAAAATACCTCACTTTCTCTGTCACTACCCGAGTCTCTGTCATTTGAGAAACAGAATATACTTGGAAGTCATTACTTCCATGGCTTAGGTACAAGAACTTTCTGATGTCTCTTTGAATATCTGATCTTCAGAGGTTTTTGAGGACATCATGCTGGCTGGACGGCCGGCGCCGGCGTCGGGTATTCACCAGAAGAAGGGACAGAAAACTAACCATCTTTAACTCCAACACTGGCCATAAAAGGGCATAACATTGGGTCCAACCTAACCTAAACTGAATGGTGTTTGTGAGTCATAGTGCGATCGTCCGAATTATAGTTGCGTTGCATGTCTTAAAAATGGTGCCATAGCTTGAACGCTTCCTAATTCTGCAGATGGGAGTGCTTTGCTCTTGCTCCCCATTCTGTTAGCGTGGCATTTTTCCCAGATGATAGGCCAGAGAAATCTCCTGCTATTTTCGAATTTCTGCGAGGACCAAGTTTATAAAAAAGCTTTTCCTGTTTATTTAAAGGGGCCACGTCCCATATTCATCACCGCGCACATTTTGTGATTTCGGCAACTTTAACTAACGTATAGGGTTTAAAATTTAAATTTTTACAGAAAATGCCATATCCCGTTGTCCAATTCCATCAACATTTTTCAAAATGTTATGTAAACGGACAATATGCATATTTACAAAATCTCGAAGCTAATGCGGCCATAAATTCCAAGATATAGGGTTTCACATGACTTTGTTCCTTGGGAGCAACAACGAGTTGATTATATTAGGATTAACCAGGGGCGAAGCGAGGGGGGCAGGGGGGGGGGGTGCGACACCCAGTCGGCAAATCAACAAGCAATTTTCAAAAATTAAAAATTGAATATCTCAGCCTTCCCTCAACGGATTAATTTTATTTTGCATTTAACTGAAAGTCCTATATTTCTTCTTAAAATAAAGTCCCGGTTGAGTTCTTTCCAATTATTATTAGAAAATAAATTCCTACTTTTGTAACATTACCAAAGTCAAAACCGTGTTTTTTTTAGTCTAAACCAGCGAGACCAATTTATACACTACGTTCAAAGTGGTGTCAAAGGGGCTCCAATTCTTTCAAAAACAGTTAGCTGAATACTGTAGCTTTCTAATAAATGTAACCACTAGACGGAGCTTAGTGGAGCTAAAACTGTAGCTCAAGGGAAAGAACAGTAAAGTATTAATTTTGGGGCACTTGGTACTAACTTATATTTTATATAGGTACATAATATACATTATTTATTTATTTTTTTTTTTTTTTTAAGGTGAAGGTAGATATTATGTTATGTATTTGATAAAACATAGAACAGATATATATCTTAAAAAAAATAAAAAAAAATCAATATTACGAATTTCATTTTTAGCATTTATTTCCGCATTTTCCCCACTGTGCGGCATTTCTAATTTGAGGTTAAATTCGAAGGAATATGTTATTCGCCAGTTTGTGGAACTCGGCTTATTGATGTGAACGCGGCTAAACCTTTGGAAAACGAAATTTCGTTATTTAAACTGTTTATAAACTTGTTTTCTTAATACAGCTGATAGCTTAAATTCGCGAACTGCCGCGACCTAGAAAAGTGTTCATGTGAACGGATTGTCAAAACTCGCTCTCATGTGAATGGTCCTTTAGGTATTGGCCCAGGAGTGTTCCTGTATGGCTCCTCCCATATACAAACAAAAACAATCAAAATCTTATATCCCGAAGACCACCGAATCGATTGAGCTCAAATTTACAGGTGATCTTAGAAATTGGCCCGGGATATTTCCTGTGAAAATTGGACAAAGGGGCGTGGGACCTCCCATACAAAAAACATTTTCTATGGGGTGAAATTCGATGACGTTAGACATAACTCGATAACAGCTGGGCCGATTTTCATGATTTGTATACAGTCGGCAAGTTCCTGAAATAAGTCGGCATTTCAATGAAAGCCACCCACCTGGGGTTAACTATATTATATTAACACCCTATAGCTGTATTATTTGCACTAACTAATAAAAAGTACCTACAAATCAGATTATAGTCGGTCTTCGGCCTGGTTCACATTTTAAATAGTTGACAACAAATCAGTTTAAATTGAAAATTCGATAAGTAATTAAAATTGCAAACACGTCCCATACTCTCGGGTTCTCACGCTCATTTACCAGCTACATGGCTATTTTAACTGAATAACTGAATAGTAAAATGAAAATAGCATTTCCCATATGTTAATTGCTAAGCACGAACTTTGACTGCAACAACGGCTGCGGTCCGGTTCGGGTCTCTCAATTAAACACAAACTGCATAAACGAAATAATTAACAGCAATCCTTTTCCATATCCAAACAGCCTATTGACAAACACTATCTATTATTAAAATATTTATTATTTATTTGAGGTTATAGGGGTATAGGCATAAAATGCTGTCTTCGATTCACACAATTAGTGGACTAACTGAATTGCTGCAACCACTGCAGCAAGGACAATTCTATTAAGCTCTAGATACGTGTACGGTATATGTACCTCCTTTGTAATTAGCTGCGTACTGCAAGTGAACGCAACGCATTCGATTGCTTGGCGAACGGTACACGAGTATAGGTATAAATAAACCAAGTGAGTAATATCTTCGGCAGTCAATTATGAAATTACGATAGCTTTGAATTTTTCATTGCGTCGTCAGGCGGGTCGCTTGTGCTATTCGGTCTCAGGCATTGCCTCAGAAATGTCACATGCAATCAAATGGTAACAAGTTCTATTTATGATTGTCTCTGGCTGTGAGGGAGGAAATAATAGGTCTAACGGTCATCATTCGAGTCTAACAGTGCAATTTGTCATATCAATTGTCAATGACATATTTTTTTGTAGCAGCACTTGGATTCTTTGAAGTCCAAGATGGTCAATGTTGTGTGTAGGGAGTGGGTATATGTTTTTTCTTGACAGCGAAAACAAACAGTCCACACCGGATGTTGACTATTTTCTTTTCAATGACAGGTGAAATGATGGACATCGGACAAAGGCAGTGCAATTAATGTCATTGGTATTTTTTAAATTACACTAGGTGGGTGGGTTCCACAATGTATTTGCAAGTTGAGCCTAATAACATGTTATGCAAAAGAAATGACTGACATTTAAGGTTTAACATCGGCTTAGTGTGGTAGAATAGGACACGAGGCCATTCATTTGTGTGAGTTTTTTTTTATTATGAGGATGGGATGAATAGTATTAATCGCAAAATTGAGAAACTCTCTGAGGAAAGTTATATACTCTAGGATAGGTTTCTTGTCAAAAATTCGGGACATTGACCGAATTAAATTTGACGTCAACGAAACGCTGAAAACATCGCCACTGAGTCGGTGAGGAGAGAACCAGATTCAGTCAATTCCGCACCGCACAGAAGAACTAGGCCTTTTGATGTCAGACATATCAATTCCGTTAACTGGCTTTTTGGAGCATTTGGAATTGTGGACACCGATTTCAGCAAAATAATTCATCTTCAGCGACGAGGTCCATTTTTGGCTGAATGAGTACGTCAACAAAATTGCCGATGGGACGATGATAATTTACACGAGCTCCACCAATGGGCCATCTGCAGAATGTCACTTTTTTTGTGTTGATTGTGTGACGGCCGTCGGCATCATTGGTCCGTATACTTCAGGCACGTACCCAAGGGGGAGGGGGGGGGGGCTTGAGGGGCTGTATCCAAACGCTAGATACGGACACTGTGTAAGCCATCGCTTAAACCTGGCTCTGCCATGTCAACTCCTGCAATTCGCATTTGCCTTGGTGTAGTTAGTGAAATATCTAATTTCTTCCGCAACCATTCAAATGCAAATATAACTTTCAAAAATGTCATTAAAAAAACACCCAAAGTGATTTCCTTGTAAGCCTCATTGTATGCGAAAAACTGTTCAGTTTAAAGCTGCCCTTATCAGTTTTCCTACAGAACAAATCCTTAGATTTCGTTTCTGCAATCGACCACCGCACAAAAGAAGTTCTGAATTCTCTTAAGAACATCAGAGAAAATGCCGAAGATGTTTTCAGAGAGGCTTTTCAATCCGCATCCCAACTTGCCGAGGACTTATTTGAAGTTGAATTAAGAGCTCCAAGAACTTCATTGAAACAAACAACGCGTTTCAATCCAGAAACCTCTTCTACTGAAGCCTATTAGTGTCTATACCGATTCCTTGCATAGATTCGTTAATACAAAATCTTACGGACAGATTCATGGACAACGAAGCCTTCTCCCAGGTTTTGCTGCAGTTCAGCGAAATTTTTATTTTTTTTTTTTTTTGTGTGTAGCTGGATGTAAAATCGTTAAAAGACATCGCATGCGAGCTTTGCGATAGTGTGGGACTTGTGGTTGGCTCACCCACTAAAAACACCCGATGGAAGCATGGTGTTACCATCCTTCCAATAATCGTACTTAGTCGTTAAACTAATCAGCAATTTATTTTTGATTCATTAAAAAAAATTGAGAAGTTAAATCCGCCGTTTGTCGGATTTCTATACTTTTTAGATTTAAAATAATACCTTCTTTCTTGGTCTTAGCTAACTCTTATGGATCCAGAGGTTTTACCCGTCTTAATCTCCTGATTACATTGTAAACGAAATGGAAAAGCTACATGTTACTTTGATAATGCAATTTCGTCGTCAGCTTTGATAGCTGAGTACATTCTTTGGTGCGAAAAAATATAATCGAGTGATCCTTCTATCGAAGTTTTGAAATTGCTTGATTATGTGACAAGACTTATTTTAGAGCTATATAAACTTCTTGCTTATGGTTTTGGCTACGCTTCCAGTGACCACAGCTAGTGTTGAAAGAACCTTTTCAAATATGAGTGTCCTTTCCAAATATGAAAAAGATTAAAAGAGCGTCTTCTGCTTTGAAAAATTGTGTGTAAAAAAAATATTTAAGTATATTTTCTTTAAGTACATACGATTTAAAAACTAATAAAAATCAATGAATTAAATAGCACACCCCCTAAGGTCGGTTTTCTATTGCCCACTGGTCCCAAACCAAGCATGCTAGAGACCTAATTTTTTTTTTAAATTTAATTTTATTTAATTGTTGTGATTTGACCAGAAGGAGGATTTAAAAATAAAGCTTTAAGTGTTAACAAAAATTTGCTTTCATTTGACTTCATCTTGTTACAGCTCTTTCAGTTCGCTGTTGCATTTGCTCCTCCACTCATCCTCCACGCAAGTAGAAACAAAACTTAGTTAGGTTCACCGTGCCACAGATATCTCCCGATTCCAGGACCCTGCGACCCGAGACAAGCTCTGTAGACTCTGCCTACGCCACCGAGGCCTCTTTCCATAAGAGCCTATTGTGCCTTCTCTGATGGGTGAAGTCCTATATCGATCTTTTTACTCCGTAGACAGTCAGGAAGATAAAGATCTTCTCTGGAGGTAAAGAGTAAAGAGAGCCGGACATTCCATGTGTATGTGAATGTGAAGAGAGGATTCGTCCGTAGAGACACCAATTCGGTGAAAATGTTTTTAGAGGCTATGGTCACTAGACAGTAGACACTAATTATACCTCTTATTTTTTGTCCAGATTAATGAGGGAGTATGATTTTTTGGAGGAGAATTTTGGGAAGAATTGTCAGACTTTATTGGATTCGGTTTGAACCAACCCATTAATGTGGTTTCTAAAATGTTTTTTACTGACACCACACAAGGGTTCAGGTCCGATAAGTGGCATTGTCGCGACGACTTTAGCCAGTGCCAGCAAAGCCTCTTAGGGCTGGAATGCAGTGAAAAATGCCTAAATTTTTCTTTTCAAGTTAGTAGATAGCCATGTATATGTTTCCAGGACAAGCTTTGATTTTATGACAGATGAGTCAAGAGCTTTGAGAACTACTTAGCTGTCTGAGAAGATAAATATAGTTTTACTACATGTATTGGAACTTAACTTTATTCTAGCGCAATAGTTAATTGCAAGGACTTCAGCCTGCAATATGGACGAGTTTTTGCCTGACTTAATAGTTCGGTTGAGTCGATTCTCCATAAATGCCAGATCCAGTCCCTGAATCCATCTTAGAATCGTGTATGTTCCAGACTATGTCAAGTCCGTGGATAGTGATTGGAAGCCACATTCCGGTAGCATGTCTAGAAGCATGCTGGACGTTCTTTCAGACTCCATGACCATGGGCGTCTACAGGGGGGGGAGGGGGCAAAGCGGGCAGCTGCCCCCCTCCTGGAAATGGTAAGGATAAAATTTTAAAAAATATTTTTTAACAGTTCGATATAAACATTGTTTTCAGATCGGATTCTAGCGTAGACGAAGAAATATTCTTTAGCATTTACACGATCGAGAACAAAGTATCCTTATTTTATTTCAACGAAAATAATTTAAACTAATGAATGGCGAACTTGATACTTGAACGTTATGAAGATTGCGATGTTTCAAATCAATTTCACAATCTTATTAAATTTGGTTGGCCTCTACTCCAGAAATGCGTTTCGCCCCGATGTGGTGGGTGGGCTCATCAGTAGACGACCACCACATCTGATCTAGACGCACTGTTTGCTCGATTTTCACCGAGACTATGATGATTTTCCAATCAACAAGTGACTGTGAATCATACCTCAAGACGAATCTTTGGTTCAAAGACAATCGCCGAGAGGATTTGTTTTTTTGCCCAGGGCCTGGCTTGTTTAATCAAAATATTTTCAAATCATAAACATATTTATGAAGTGAATAATGTTGGAGTGTACTATGTCATCACAATCTGGAGTAGAGGCCAACCAAATTTAATAAATTTGTGATGACATAGTACACTCCAACATTATTCACTTCATAAATATGTTTATGATTTGAAAATATTTTGATTTCACAATCATTTGCGTTTTTTTTTTTTGTTTATTTGTAATGAAAATCTTTAATTTTTTTTTTTTTGGAGTGTATCTAAATATTTCTAAACAACAATCTCTATTTTAGTATATATTCAATCATTCTGAAATAATTATCATTCCTGATTGTGATAAAATCTTTGTCGTGCAGTACCCCTTGTTCGTATTATCCTTCGGACCGTTGCTATCCTGGCTGATACACCGCTTTTGGCCCTTATTTTAGTCGCTGGTAGTGTCGAATTTGAGGCAAGCCGTAGAATTAACCGCTTTTCTCGCAATGTTGTTGCTCTGCCGAACGTCCTTTTTGAATTTTCCCATAGTATTGGGGATCCCCAAGATAACTGTTTACAACAGTCTTACTTCTATTTAGCCTCCTTGCAATTTCTCGGCCTGAGAGTCCTAACTCCTTGAAAGCATCTATTTTTCCTCTTTCTGTCGCTGTCAAAGTGTTTCCGGAACCCATTATTTTTTTAAACTAAATAAAAACAGTTCTTTTTAACAGTTCTTAACAAAGCTTTGAAAAAAATCGCTGTTGTGAACTCCTGCATCGAAATATTCGCAGTGTCCTCATCCTAGTGACCGTCTTTTTATACGCTTTTCATGTAGTTCATTTTTTGATCTTCGGAAATTCCAGCCGTCGTTTTTTATTTACCCTTTAATTTTATGACTTACTGTTAGGAAAATATGTACCTGTTCACTGGTAGTAAAAGTTCCCGGGTAAAACATTTTCAACAGGTATAGGGAGTGAAAATCGATTGCAAAATGTATGTCCTCATCCTAGTGACCGGCAGTGTATTTCTGAACTCATATTCATAAACCTGTTTCGAACACTAGGTACTTTTGTTAGATCTTTTTATAAAAAGCAAGTATCAAGTGGAATGGATATTCGACATTTTTTTAAAAGGCCAATGCTAGAAAATAACACCCAGTCTTTAACTGTTGCTGCTCCTTCCAGTTCTAGTGCAATTGTCAATGCAGTCGGATCTGACGGAGCTCTTCTAGCTGATGCTAATACAGACCAGCTAGTGGCAGCTGAGACGGCTTCTGCAGATGAAGCTAGCGCTGGTCTTTCAGAGGAAGCTGGAACAAGCACTGCTTCTCTGTCGGGAATTGTTGTTAACGCAGCAGTTAGAGAATTCGATATTGGGCGATATGCCCATTGCCCATGTCTCAGACACAGACATTTTAATGTCAGCTGAACAAAAACTTGAAATTTTTCGTAAAACATGGGTTCCGAATGAGTTGGGTTTTTTATGAATTCAAAAAAGTTAATGGAAGAAGCTTCCGATATGAATGGTTAAAGACGTATAACCCTTGGTTGGAATATTCTGAAATTTCTGAGGGAGGTCTTTGCAAATTTTGCGTTCTTTCAAGCAAAAGGCTAAAAGAGGACTTCAGGGATCATTTATTTTGAAAGGGTTCTCTAATTATAAAAAAATTCACGATGCTGCACGTAACCATGTTAAATCTGAATGGCACATAAACTCTGTTTCGGAGGAATCCACTTTAATGGATATTGTAAATAACAAGATGCAGAGTATTTCCAACGTTATTTCTCAAAATAGATTGGACACAATTATATAATCGTCAGATATTAGGATCAATAGAGCGCACGATTGTCTTCTGTGGAACTCATGATTTGGCACTTCGTGGGAAGAAATCAAATGACAGAAACTTCAAAGATCTATTACAGCTTCAAGTTCAATCAGGTGATTTGGTTTTGAGGAAGCATTTTGAGGAAGGTGCGAAAAATGCCCAATATACATCTGTTCGAACTGAACACGAAATTATCAAAATATGTGAAAACATGATATCGTTTCAAGAGCTAATGCCTCAAAGAGTTTCTCGATTTTGGCAGATGAAACGAGAGACATCGCTGGTGTCAAGCAACTTTCCTTGGGCATTCGATTTTGCGCTTTCGAGAATAAAAAGCTAACAATCTTTGAAGAGTTTCTAGGTTTTGTCCATTTAAAACAATTTGATGCTATGTCCATTGCCGAAGAAATTCTTTCAAAATGTGAAAGCTTAGGACTGAATATGAAGGAATGTTTGGTAGGCCAAGGTTATAACGGATGTTCTGCAATGTCGGGAAAGGAAAATGGTGTAAAAGCGATAATACGGAGAAAATATCCAAATGCCCATTTTGTTCATTGCGCATCGCGCAGACTGAATTTGGTTGTTCACGATTTGAATAATGTGAGTGATGTCAGAAACACTATTGGTACAATAAAGGAAATAACTATTTTCTTCAGGGAGAGTAATATTCGAAGGCAACTGGTTCCCACAATCCCTATGTTGTGTGAAACTCGCTGGACCGAGAAACACAAATCTATTCGCTAATTCAAAAAACATTTTGAAGCAATAATAGAGAAACTGCTTGAAATATCGGAAGGCTCCACAAATGGAAAACAAACAGCCCATTCCTTGTATTGTGCTGCAATAAATTCTAAATTTCTTATATGTTTATTCGTTATGTCTAAGTATTCAGAAATATTAGAACCGATTACCTTGTTATTGCAGAAAAAGGAAATAAACTTGCTTGAATGTCATAATCATATCAAAACATTAATATCGGTTATTCAGGGCGATCGAGACAGAGGTGCATTTGACTCAATTTTTGAAGAATGCCAAAAATTCGGGGAGGAGATCGGTATCCAGATTAAAATGCCACGGACTGTAGGAAAGCAAACTAAAAGAGCGAACTATCCCACAACAGATCCGAAAGAATATTATAAACTTAGCATTTTCTTACCATACATCGAATCTATAATAAGTTCTTCGAATATCCGATTTTCTGAAGAGAATAAAAGTATTTTCAACTATTTTGCTCTATATCCTTCAACTTTCAAAACCTTGAATCATGATCAAGTTAAAGAATTGGTGTTGAAAATAGATGAAAGTGGAATCTTGATTAGTGAAGGGGTTGTATGCCATCAAATATTGCAGGACAAGGAGACAAACACTTTGGATGATATGCCTAGCGCTGCTGAGTCTGAACCTAAGATTCAAGCAGCACTTCTCAGATCTTTATCGTTTCCCGTAACAACAACAACGATAGAAAGATCTTTTAGTAGATTGCGACGAGTAAAAACATGTTACGCTCAACTATGTCGGAAAATAGAATCAGCGGACTTTGTATGTTGAGTGTTCACAGAGATATGATCAAAAAGGACGAGGAAGCGTTTATTCGAAAAGTCATCGATGAATTTGGACAGAGTGAACAAAGACTACTTTTCTTATATTCTGGCGAAATTAAAGGGTCCGCCAAATAACTTTTTTTTTTTGAAAATACTATAAAAAAACTACTGAATATTTTCTCAAATTTCTTTTTTTATTTGAAAGTACAATCCTTCCGGTTAATAATGGAAAATAATTTCATTCAAATGGCTGCCTCGGCTGGCCATGCAGTAGCCAACACGATCGGTCCAATTTTTAAGCACATTATCGATTGTGTGCAGCTGTATTTGACCAATGGCTTCACGAATATTGTCCTTTAAAGCGTCAATTGTCTCTGGCATGTCGGCGTAACACTTATCTTTTACGGCACCCCACAAATAATAGTCCAACGGTGTCAAATCGCAGCTCCGCGGTGGCCAAACGACATCAGCTCTGCGGCTGATAATGCGATCTTCAAAAACAGGGCGCAAAACATCGAGTGTAGCTTCGGCTGTGTGGCACGTAGCGCCGTCCTGTTGAAACCAAATGTTGCCAATATCCTCCTCTTCAATTTTTGTGAACAAAAATTCGTTCAACATGGCCCGATAACGATCGCTATTGACTGTAACGGCCACTCCTTGCTCATTTTCGAAGAAAAATGGCCCAATTATGCCTCTGGACCAAAATCCGCAGCAAACAGTTTTGGGTATATCGGCTTTTCAATGTATGCGTGCGGGTTTTCTGTGCCCCAAATGCGACAATTTTGCTTGTTTACATACCCGCCAAGATCAAAATGAGCTTCATCTGACGGTGCTTCTCTTCTTCCAAAATCCGTACGCAATTTTCACACACATTCTGCAACATTACCATGATTTTCAAAGTAATGTCGCAATATTTCCCAGCGTTGTTCAAGCGTATACACAACCATATTCGTTCAGCGGAAGGATAAAACTAATTATCTGTCAAATCAGACATGAGCTAAGTGTTACCATTCGCGAAATAAGCACTTGTTGAAAAAAAAAAACGTTAGATGGCGGACCCTTTATAAATGAATAAAAAACACAAAAGATAACTAAAAAAATACTAAACAAAAAACACAAAAGAAAATTAAAAAACAAAACAAAAAATAAAAAAACACAAAAACAAAACAAAAAAAGTTACAAAAAAAATCAAAAAAAAAAATAAATAAACCTTGTCGCGGTGAGGAAGCTTCTTACTAAAAGGTGCAGGACTTTTTTTACTCAAAGCAGAGTTCGGTAATTTATTCATCATGGGAATTTCAAGTTGACTATTCGACTAGTCGGACTAGCCGTATATTCGACTTTTTCTAGCTTTGCCCCTCCCTGGAAAAAAGTCTGCGGACGCCCATGTCCATGACGTCAAGCAAATACAGATATCCATGGTAAGAATGGGGGTCAATGTTGTCCGAATAGAACAGACGATGAAACTCGTCTTGCCTCCATACAGCTGTGTAACAAATATCGTCATTTTCCTAATCAATATTTTAGTGGAAATACCTACTATTTTTGATGTTTTGGGAACAAAGGGACAACACGATGCGATTACATTCTCTATGGCAAAAGTCTATCCGATACATTTAAAGCTTTTACAAAACATAGAAAGCTTTTAAAATTGCGATTTCTCATTATACACAAACCATCTGTGATAGCTTTATTTGCCAGTTTGTGCACATGCACAAACCGTTGTTTGCCATAAATAGCTGGTTCCTATAAAAAGTATTAAAATTACATTTGTATTAATACATTGTATTGAATTGTAGTAGAAAGTAGTCCGAATTTGTATTGAAATTGTTTTTTTCAAACTCGAGGAAAATCCGTCGATGAATACGGTCCACGTACGATCCATGACAGAATTTCGAAATTATTATGTCAATTTAATTTTTAGGTAGTACCATTTGCTACAAATCGATATAATGTAGTTTTATATAATAATTATTATATTTATATAATTATTTCCGACAAATGTGTGTCGATCAATTAGAAAACAGGCCAAAACTTTATATGTAGATTGCATTGCCTTAGATACCTATAATTTGACTAATTTGTCATTAACGCATACCTATGTTATGTATTCGCATTAAGAAAACAATAAGAACACAACGACGGCCATATTGATACAAAAACTTAAAATCACCTCAATCAAAGAGCCGCATACACTCATTATACATACATAACAAACATGACAACAGTAAATAAAGGAATGACATAAGAAAATCATTTCCGTAGTCAAGTGAACTAGCCCACCCCGTCAGTACTCAACCCGCACTCCTTATCTATAGCTTTATACTTTAATGCATGGCATAAAGGAATATAGTCATTTGGAGGCCAAGGTCACAACTACATCTATAAGGCGTATTTGCATCTGTATTATATATGAAACGCGTCGAGCGGTTGCGCGGGGAGAGCTGCATACCTACTCTTCCTTTTATGGATTGAAAGCGCATGGCCTGCACGTAGGCATTTATTTTTTGCCCGAAGTGCACATACCGCCTACGCCCCCGCACACCATAACTATATGTGACGTAGGATATATGTACATACAGTGAACTGCTCCTGGCATTTCTCCCGTATGCCCGTTTTCTATGAAATTTAAAAATAAAAATGTAGGTACATACAATATACATCCTTCCTTGTTCGATCTCTATAGTGGTATTTATGGGCTAGATATGTTAATAGCAATTGAAGGGACATAGCAAAAGCTGCAAGTAGGTATGGTACCTACTCGTTACTTCTTGAATTCAATTAACTTTTTCCGAAACTGTGGTCAGGCCAAAAAGCTTGTAAACACGACTTATATTGCACTGCGACTAGGTGTCTTGAAAAAGAGATGAAGTTTTGGTGGCCCGTTCGATTTCTCTACCTACCATTGAAAAAATCTTCGAACTACTCGTAGTCTCCGAAAATCAGACAAAGGAAACAAAAAGGATCATCAGAAATGCATTTCAGTGTGTGAATGTATTGCATACCTTTGGCGATAGCCCAAGAAGGTAAATACTTGCCCCCACTCGGTATGCGTCCACATGTTATTATCCAAGCCTCTTATGACAAGAAATTTGTACGCAATTTTAGCACACTATTGTGGTACTCTCACATAATTCGTAAAGCCAATTTAAATACATAGTTGAATTGTTACCACAATAATTGCAAGCCAGGGGCTGGAAATTATTATTATTTTTTTTTCGTTTGCATAAGAATATCGATAGTTTATATTGCATTTGCATATAATATTATCGACATTTTAATAGCCTACAATTTAAGCAGACAATGTGTGCAGGCAGCAATTATGGTTTGTGACAGCTACATTGATACAGCGAACTACCGCATAGTGAGATACAATTATAGAATTATAGTGTGGAGCATTAAGTTAAATAATGCCTGCCTTTGACCCTTGACTTGTTATTACAAGCGTTCAAAGGTGTGAGGTATCATTTCGTTTTCGATTTTCACTAAGCCGCATGGTCTGGAAGAAAGATGTCACAAATCAATAAGTTACATTACTCTCCACATTACCCAGCCATAGCAGCCACTGTATTTAGAGCTGTCACTAGCTGGTTGACCATCAGGTCAACGTCGCTATACACCCGTAAAGTTCGTAGTTGAAGTTCCTACTTCACACTCCGTCGATTCAAACTGGCCCGAAAATCATTCGAAGAATCATCATATGCTTTTGCTTTTACAATAGGCGTGTTTTTTTTTTGCGATATAGGCTTAGATAAAATAAAAGAACGCCTTACTGTGACTTGGCAGCATTATGCTAGTTGACATTTGACTTTTCAGCTGTTTATTTCTCTCTTCACGAAAAAAAAAATGTTTAGGCAGTAAATTTGTTTCTCGCTAATAATAAGATGACAAATGACGAGAACTACCAGGGAGGTATGTATATAGGACAGGTATATTAAAATATAATATGTATTTTTTTAATATACATATTTTGTTTCAGGTGCTTTATTTATTGTTTGTGCTCTGCAGCAACAGCAGTGCACAAACTCCTTACGTGCACTGTAGAATTTCCCAAATGCACTCTTTTTTGGCCATATTTTCTTGATTGATGATGTTTGTATGTTTTCTTTTTATACCCTCCACAGGAAGGTAGCTACATAGATACATTATATTCACTTTGTCATTACATTTGTAACGCCAAGAAGGAGAATATATTCTGAATCAGGATCACAGGATCAGGATCTGAATCGATTTAGCCATGTCCGTCTGTCTGCCTGTCTGTCCGTCTGTCCGTCTGTATGTCTGTTGAAAACACGATAGCGTCCAAACGAATGTACTTAGACGAATGCAATTTTGTGAGAGGTATCCTTTTTACAGTCGTCAGGTTGGTATTGAAAATTGTCTATGTCGGTCCAGTAGTTCTGGTACCTCCCATATAAAAACAATATAATACACATGCGATTACATGTACAGTACATAGATACTAACTCGCATGGCAAACATTCTGAATGTCTTTTATGCAGTGGAGGGTATCAAAGCATCGGCCAGGACGATGATAACACTTTTACTTGTTTTTTTTTATTAATTTTTATTAAATTTGGTTGTCAATATGACAGAATCGATAGCACTTTCGATAACACAGGTTTTATCTAGGCTAAGGTATAAGCTCCGATAATTATCCGAGCCAACGAATCCTTATATAGGATTGCGTGTTTGTATTTAAAGCTTTGGCTTTGAAAAAAAATACGCCTACTATCTCCTTTTTTCTGTGAGAGAGCTTTAGGGCCCCAGGTCCACCATGGACTGTAGCGCCACCTAAAAAGTACCTAAGTAAGAAAGTACTCATAGGATAACCGTTCAGACATTGCCAGAGTAAAGAAAAAGAACTAATTGTCAAAATGTCGACATTACTGATGGGATCATGACGTTAACTAGAACGACTAAAATCTAGAATGGTCAAAATCTCGAAAATGAATTTGATAAAAATCTCGAATGCAAAAATCTCGAATGGGTCAAAATCTAGAAAGTACAAAAATCTCGAAAGACTCTGTCTCGAAAAAAATCTCGAAAACAAAAAGTAAATTCGAGATTTTTTCTTTGCACCCATCCCATAGCCAGACAGTAAACCCAAGCAGGGGGGTTACAGGGGTGCAGCATGCCCCCCATACGCATCGAGATTTTTTTTTTTCGAGATTTTTTAAATTCGAGATTTTTTTCGAGATTTCTACATTCGAGATGTTTGCTTTCGAGATTTTTTTTTCGAGATATCGGGGTAGACCCATCAGTGGTGCCATTTTAGCATTTTTTATGCTAGATCTAGCATATTTAAACCTTAAATTGCATATTAGTATAAATAAAATATGCTATATGCAATCTAGCATATTTTCAACATTCAACATAAAAAAAAATTAAAAACTTTATGTTTATACCCATCATGAACATATTCGAGGTATAGTATGCATCCATCAAAATTTTCTGTATTTGGCATTACTGAATATGTGAACGACAATTATTCAATTGAATGAAATCAAAGCTTCTCAATACTACCTAGGGGTATATTCCTTTACTTTTACAGTAAAAATGGAAAAGACTCTCAAAATGACGGTGCTGGGCAGCGTTGTTATATGGTCGTAAATATCGTAATTGTGACGATTTTGGAAAGCAAATACGACGTTCCGATTTTTGCTTGATTTGGCCTTATTTCTACGATTTGCTGATTTTTTGTTCCGATATTTACGATTTTGGAAGCAGTCAAATACGACGCATAAAATATATATAAAATTAAAAATTTCAAAACCCTGCCGTAACTATTTCCTTTCGGATTTTAAAACTACGAACGTACAAATTTAAAACCAAATGTGCAAATCAAGAAAAGTTTGAATTTATTTTCGCATTATTTTTAAATACTACACACAGGAAAGGCGAACAGAATCTTTATTAGTTTTGCACTTAATTTGTTCTAAGTTGTAGTCCTCTGGAAATATGTTTTCAGGAAGCTAGTTACAAAGTTTGCTTGTTTGCTATACATGCATGCATGCTATACAAGATGCTGTTTCCAAACTTAGACCAGCATGAAAATGTACACAACATACGTTGCATTCCATTTTAAGCCCTCCGACTCCAAACGTCAGTGTAGCGAACTCGTCTACTCATAATAAGAACTGCTTCAGGTTATTGATCGTTATGTTGCAAGTTGCTGTAAGTGAAGTTATACTTCTTTTGGCTTTTTTGCTACATTACACAATTTCATTCGAAAATTCTGCCACTTACTTTGAAGATTTGCGCCTTAATTCTATCTATCGTTTGGATCACTGAAGAGGACTCTATTCACAGAGTAGCTAGTTATCATTTACGGACTACGGAGACAGTGCGTTACCCTGTATTTTAGAACTACTCATTGCCGCTTCCAAGTCATAGAAAAAACGCTGCCGTGTAGACCCCATTAAACTGTTTACCAAAATAAGTCGGACTGTATTTTTTAAGTAGCGAAAGCGTGGTGGTGGCGCATAGTACTAATAATTTTTTAGTAGATATCCACCATATACCATACCATATTACATTTTATGAACGCAAATTTGCGAAATTTCGAAATTGAATTTCAATATCTTGAGAATTACTGAATAGTTAAGGTAAGCGTTTAAAATGATTAATATTAGATAAGGCCCACAGTCCTGAAGCTTTTTAATCGCCTACCGTAGTAGTCAAAAATCCCAAACAAACATGCTAGCTGAACATAACCGCCATGAATGGGGGAAGTGGGATTAACCCAGTTTTTAAATTGGTGGTCATTTGCGTCCAAAAATGCTGATGACTTTTTCGAGTTCGATATCAAAATAATCCCAATTTCTCAATTTTGGGACCTAGTTTGAATATTTAGGGCAAATGTGGTTACCACAGTGCCACTACTGTTAAAATTTATAAGTATCTATACTTTAAGAGGTTCGCACCCAACTAATAGAAACTAAGTGTTTTTGTGTACTAAAAGCTATGGTTTAAGTGGTCCTCGATGAGGTGCACTTTAAACAAGATTAGGTCCATTGTGTTTCGAATTTTCGTATAGAGAAAGAAGTTTCAGTAGAGAAAGACCGCGACTCAGGTGGCGCACGCATGTGGAAGGGGACCTTAACCAACTTAGCGTGCGAAACTGGAGCCAACTGGCCAAAGATCGTGCTGGCTGGAGACGCTTGTTGGTTGAGGTCCAGGTCCACCCCGGACTGTAGCACTACCTTAAGTAAGTAAGGAAGGTCCATTGTGTTGCCACTGAAAAGTATAGGTGATTACAATGTCTGCTCCTGGACTTCTGCACCTTCTGCAGAAGTCGTTGAAGAGTAGGTAGGTATACCTATCAATCGCACAGTGTCCGATTATTACATTTGTTAGAATGGCACATCTTTCTAAACACCCTAATACGTCCCTACACAATTTTTTACAAAATACGACAATTACGATTTTCACAATCCCAAAAATACGATTCTCAGAAAAAGTTTATAACAACACTGGTGCTGGGTTGAATTATTCTCTCACAGTGAGAGAAATTTACGAAAAAGTTACGGAACGCTTTTATATTTATAGTACCTAAACTATATGCAAAATAACAGATTCATTTTCTTTTCCATAAATTACAGTATACGATGTGACGTTTTTGTTTTTCAATTATTGGTGATGGGCTTTAGTTCCTTAAGGGCTACAGACCACTACAACAATAATTAATAATTATAGTAAAAAAGTAGGTAGGTATTTCAAATGTGTGATAAACGCGAAAAATTTGCTAATTTATTACCAATATTACCTGAGTCATCCAGGGATGAAATTTATTCGGTATTAATGTAACTTCTTTTAATAAAATCAAAACATAAATGGGAATAGTAATAGCACACATAATACCAAAATGCCAAATAGGTCGACAAATTTAAAATCCAGCTGTCAATTGTCAAGTTTTTTAATTGTTAGGTACTACAAGAAAATTGTTGAATAAAAAATAAAGACTCGGCAAAATATCAGTACAATTACGAAGACGGGGAAGATGACCTTAAGCCCATATGACACTAGATTTTTTGTTTGCATATTTCACGCGTTTAAAATGAAACTAGAACAGTACGAAAAATTAGAAAGAAAATTCCCGATAGGCGTGATTGCGTATACAACAACTTTATTATATATAAAAAAATGCATTGAAAATGTACCTATTCAAATTATATTTTTCACCTGGGAATTTTTTTTTGTTTGACATTTTAACATTATTTGGCATTTCTCCTCCCGTTACTTTTAAGTCTAACTTTTTGAAAATAAATTCGTTTGAAAATTTGTGTTCCTTTGCAAACAATTGCTACCCCTTTCATAATACATACCTACACTTTTTGTCTCTTTTACAAGCAGCTGATTTTTTAAGATGATTTAATGTGATAAAAATGAAGAAAAATTGAGAGAAAAATGTAGAGTCATATATGGACTTTAGTTTTAGTTCTACCTAATTGACGTGCTTTTGAATAACTAAATGTAAATTTCATTACAAAATACTGAGTTCCCATTCTGTTCCTTATTATAGATAGACATCATGTTGTGTTTATATTTATTCCTTTTTTTTGTAATAAAAAAATTTGTTTTTAAACGTTAGCATATTTTGCTTAGTTCCTCCATACAATTTAGCATATTTTTTTCTTAATTTGGCATATTCTCTTAGAAAATTTCTGGCAACACTGAGACCCATTACTGATATGTCAGTGTAAAATTTCGACATCAATCTTAATTATTGCCACAATTGTGAATAGGTACAATAAATTGAATTAAATAGCCGCATTCAAGAATTTAGTTATCTTAAGTCGAGTTGAACTATCAGGTCTACATTGAACCTGAACGCGAAAATTAACTAAATTGTTCGGTATGTCACTTCTTGACATATTGTATTTTTTTTAATGTCACTGTTTTTATCTTTCTCTTATAGGTATATTTTAAAGAAAATGTATTTATTTTTATTGAATGTGTCTATGTAAATTATGCTATGAATGCACATTTTGGAAAGAATAATTTGAAAAAACTAAGAAAATAATTTTTTGTATTTTCTTTTTGTTCGCCTAGAGGGGGAAACATTTTTTTACAGTTTCTTCAAAGGATTTTATTCTGTGATTGATTTTGAATCAAATGTCTTGATTTAATATCTACGGCTATTAAACCGAAACCGCACACGACGCAATTTTCAGACCTGGGTACTTAAGCACTACCATTGAAAATTCCAATGTTAATGAAAGTTCGTTTGCACAAGCACTGAAAATGTCACTGCTAATGAAAGTTCGTTTGCACTAGCATTGAAAATGTCAATGCTAATGAAAGTTAACTTGCATTAACAGTGAAAATGTCAATGCTAATGAAAGTTCGTTTGCACTAGCATTGAAAATTTCAATGCTAATGACATTTCACTTTCATTAGTTCAGTGATACTTAAATTTCAATTGCATTACCTACTTAGAAAGTTTTATATCTATCTTATATAAAAATGAAGATTCCGACTGACTCATCATCAACGCCCAGCCTAAACCCTTTGCTCTAGAAAGCTGAAATTTTACACAGAGGTTTCCTTTATGATGTATACAACCACTAAGGAAGGATTTTTCGAAATTCAACCCCTATAGGGGTAAAAGGGGGGGTCAAAGTTTGTATGGGACCATTTTTATTTTTCATCCTATTGACTTCAAACTCGGTTTGTATACCTACTCTATTATAAAGCTACGAGTACACGACATGCCAAACACGATATACGCATGCCACTCTGACGTCACGATAATTACTCGACATATTGAAAAATATGTCACGTTTTATATATTGTGGCATGTGTGAAAAGTATTTTAAGTACACTGCATGCACGTTTTGTCTCAAAGTTGGCATATTCGTATGTCGACAGTGACTGGCATGTGTTTTGCCGCACCGGAGATGCATGTAATATGTTATAATATGTAAGGTGTTGAACAAAAATATTATTTAACTGATATTAAAGCATAAGTAAATGTCACGCACTTCCATCGCTATTGGCTATTTCGGAGAGCAAATTAATTTAAATTAAATTTTAAAATTTAAATTTAAATTTAAATTCAAATTTAATAATTTCGCACAGTTAATTTTTTAAAAAAGGATATGAAAAATGTAAACAAATTTCAAGCGTACTCGTACAAAGACGATAAGCGACCGACACTGCTGGACGATAGTCGTCATGTTTGAATGCTGCGACGATTACACGTAGCGGATGAGACGTCTGCGGTTCTCTATTTAAATATACAAGTGTGCGACAACAAATCGTATGCCTAGCCTATGAGTATGCGGAACCCCTTAGTAATTTTTGCAAATTTAATCGCATTCAAGCATAAAAAACCTTTGGGCACATGTCATGCATTTTTATCAGATGTAACATGTAAGAATTAATATAAAGAATGTCCCATAATTCACGCAAAATTTGAATTTTGCGCCACTTAATATTACAGTGATGCCAACGCAAAAAAAAAATAACAATGTGACAGCTGACAGTTCGGGATTAGTATAAATGGAGCGCTATACGAAAGAACAACGCAGTTTCATTGTTGAGCAATATTTAAAAAAAATGAAGGTTTTGTCAAACAAAATCATCTTCAGTGATGAAGCTCATTTTCATCTTGATGGCTTCGTTAATCTAAACTGTTTGGTGCGGATTTTGGGCTGGAAGCATTATGGGACCATTCTTTTTCGGAAATGCGGCTGGTCAGGCCAGGCAGTAACAATTAATGGTGATCGTTATCTTGACATGATAACTCTATTTTTAGTGCCAAAATTACAAGATATATATGTGACATGTGGTTTCAACAAGATGGTACCACATGTCATAAAGCTAGAGAAACAATTCAATTACTTCATGAGCATAAGTCATTTCCTAATCGTATAATCGGCCGTTTTTGCAATCAGAATTATAGCCATTAAATCGTGCGATTTAAAGCCATTGGACTTTTTTCTTTTCTTTTTAAGTCAAAGGTCTATGCAAACAAGCCCACGATCACCAACGCCTTGAAAGAGGAAATTGAGAGGTGTATTCATGGAATTCAGCCACATTATGCGAAACGGTCATAGAAAATTTCAATAAAAGAGTACGTACTTGCCAGCTGCCAGTTATCCGATGTGCTATTTATCTGTATACTCTGTGAATCAATAAAAAATATAAGCTTTCTAATTAAAAATCTGCATTTTCTGTCAATATTACATTTTGCGTGAATTACGGGACACCCTTTACACACAGTGACCCAAACAACGTGCACAGCACATAATAAACACTGACCTTATAGTAACAATAAGTATTCCAAAATCCAAAAGTAATTTAATGAACAATATTATTATTAGTTAACAATAAACAGCCTGGAATGCATAACAGGCCCCAGGATTTTGACTGGTGCTCTATATCTATAGGACCTACCTGCGTCAGGCAGGGCAGGGTAAGTAGAATGTCAAATTGCGCTCTCTGAGAACCAAATGGGAATGTCGTATTGTCAAGTCATGCCATAGGCATAGGTAATAGATATGCCATGCCTCCCACTATAGCAAAAGTCTTCCAAAGAATGCCACTGAATAGAAGAATATACTGAATGGGCCCAATTATCTAGGAATTTAAAAAAACACTTTCATATAAGTCTGACCTATTTCGTATGTAGTTTGATCACGTGAAACGTTATTTCAGTCAGTTGACGTTGAGCCGACAAATCTAGTCGAGAATTCCTCGATTGCATGTCTGACGTAGTAAAAAGTGAAGTTAACGGACAATCTATTTTTTGCGTTCGAGGAAAATCTAGTCCACGAAAGCGACGCCTATTTTTAGAAGCCGTGTTTGAGTTCAATATGGGTAGATACAAAAACAATTTTAAGATACCTATAGTCCTATATATAGATACAGTAACTCGCGATAAGCAATGAGCTTCGCCAGCCTGTCTCCGATGTGTCAGATGAAGTCCAAAGTTCCTTTGTGTAGATACCTACTGTCAGCGTAATCTTGTTAGAGACGGTCGCCATGTTACAGTACATAGACCTACTCAATCTCCGGCTAGCTATAGCTAGATCTAGGAAATCTGAGAAAACTGTTTCGGTTACCCAAATGATCTCAGAGTAGCCTGCCTTTATTCATAGCACACCTTCCTAATAGGTACCTATACTATACATAGCTTTATTGAACTAGTGGATGAAGCCCTATTATTGAACAATTCCACACACATCACATTGAAACTAAGTTTGGTTATGCGAAAGAAAAGATTGTGAGTGCCTAGACAATCAGTCTGATTATTTATATAAGCGTCAGAATACCTACATTAATGCACTACACACAATGGCTCTGGCTAACAGCTAACCATTGGTACCTACTAGGTACCTACCTATATATCTTATAATTCTCCTACGAATCTAAAAGACAGTTTATAATTAGAAAAGAAAAGAACATTCGTTCATATTGGGTTTATTAATAACGACGAGTCTTGCCCGGCAGCTAGCAACCATAAAGTACTTAACCCATACATGCAACCATTCATTGCTTTCCCATATCGCAGAATCGTATACATAATCAACCACCAGATACACCTATTAGTATCTAACGCTTGCATGTGCATTCGATAGATGCGAATACAGCAATAGCTCCAGCTATAGCACAGCTGTTATTTGTATCTGGCCTTGAACATGAACTGCATTCGAAAATGAAATGCAAAAATTCTGGATACATAGACACACACTTAGCCAAGCTAAGCCTCGAAGAGGGGAACACGCTAAAAGCCGTATATAGGCGATGATGCATTATATTCTTTCATCGTCTACCACCAGTGCATTATTGCTGGCATGTGCTCTTTAAGGGAGCTTTTGTACAAGCTCACCGAGAAACACATACACGCCGTGGAGCCTCAGTTTGGCTGTGTGTACTGTAGATAATTGCAAGTGTATGCAGCCCCATCGCTGGTGCATACGAAAAGCTATACAGTTCTGTCCGCTCCGCTCGCCCCTTTGCTATGCCAACCATCAGGTGGAGGAGGTGGCAAACGATTCTGCTGACGATGAGATGATGCATTATGGAATTGTGCTATATAGTTGTTGGTGTATGTGCAAAACTGTACGGCAGTAAAAACGGGGTTGGGGGTTGACTGTTTTGCGGAGGCCATAGTAACAACCAATTCAAAAAGATGCTATACCAAACCAATTGCTATTGCTACGCAGGATGATAATGGTGCGGTGTCTGTAGATGGGGGATTGGGTATGGTCGGTCTGGATCACCCTTAAATAAAATTGGTTACTTTGGTAACCGAAGGGAATTTTATGAAAAGGGTTTCCCGGCGGCTACCAAGTAGTTAATTGAAAAATGATATGCAGGACTTTTGATACAGCTATCCAGCTGAGTATATCTTGCCTACCTACATGATTTTAATTTTAATGAAGTTCATATGAGATACATATACGGATGCGTATATCTATTAAGTATGTTGAGAGTTTTGGACAAGTATCCTAAGCCAAACATCAATTAGCGGATCCCAAGAAATCATAAAAATATTTGAAGCACCTATGGATGAAAACTGTATTTCAAAATTTGTATTGTATGTAGGTATGTATTGTATTTGTATATTTACATGTAGTTTTCTTAAAAATTTGAAGACCTATACATATTTTTCAGAGGACTAATGTTTAACTCATTAGATTGCAGGACAATTTAAGACAAAGTAAAATCCGTCAAAACGTCATCATCATAATTTTCAATATTCTACCTAGATGGGTAGGTATCCTTTAAAATGTTTGCTGTTGTTGGATGTTCAAGTGGACACGTAAGGAGGCTTGATACACCTAGTCCTACCTAGGGTAAAGATTACACTGGTACCACGGGAAATGAGGTCTCTAATAAGTTTGCTCGAATGGCTTGGAAGAAGTTTCTGCATTGAACCCACTTTAACCTACTGCTACTGTTAGTCTGAAAGATTCTGTTATCGTTTGGTACCGTACATTTTCTTTGTTTACATCCACCATTTTGGTGGCTTTCTCCGTCGTTGTTACGTGTATACATCAGTATACCAAGCCTGTCATAATAAGAGATGGGGACCATGTAATATGGGCCGATGATCAACCTAGCTGAGGGTTTTAGTATGAACGCAGGCTTTGCTACACAATGCGAATCTCTGTCCGGTTAGCTTAAAAATACTTTTATTTATGAACCAACAAAAAAATAAAAATAATATAAAAAACAGACAAAACACAACAAAAACAACGAATCTACTATATGTGTAGCCCCACAGAGCAACTTATTGTTGGCGCACGAAAACTGCTGGTGTAAAAGCTGTGCTTTTATACCACCCACGACATATTCGAAGTAGGAACACAAATCCTTTAAGCTTATTTTGAACTCTGATAAGGCTATTTGCCCTAATCTACAACTTCTTCAAAAACATGGGGTAGCGCTCCGAACCTCAGAAGCGTAACTAGCCTAGGCTGTAAGAGTACTCGAGCAGACTAAACCAAGTGAAAATTGCACACCAACTCCAACAGAGGCAGAGATCTTTTTGACTTTACTTACCTACTTAAGGAGGCGATAGAGTCCGGGGTGGACCTGGGCCTACTAATAAGCGTCTCCAGCCAGCTTTTAGCAGTTTCGCACACTAATGCCCCGTTCACAATGTGGGCGTGATAACTAGACGAGAGCGAGGCGAGAATCGCTCTCGCCTCGTTCTCGCTTTAACCTCGTCCGGCAATTCACAATGAAACGTGGTACGTCGGCGAGTTTTTCTGACAACGAATAGAGGGACCACTGAAACTACAAAACCATATTGCCACTTCGATTTTTTTTACAAAACAGAGCTGCACTTTTATTGCTTTTTTAGCACTATTGCATGCAGTTTGAATATTCTAAAAACAACCAATTCGCAGTTTTCAGGCGTCGCTATCATCAGTCGCTATAACTATCAGTAAAATGCTACCGAAAAAAATGCTGTTGCTTTTTTTGAGCACTTAAACTTAATGACTGAACTCAATCTTGGTCTTAAAATGTTGCTTATGAATTATAAAGTTAGTTAAAAAAATTAAGCAATTGTTGTCTAAGGTTGAAAACTCACCGGATAAAGCAAAACGTGTTTCTTTGTTTCGTGAAACAAGAGCACATTGTTTCTTATGAGGCAAAACACACCAAAGCAAATGAAACAAAACAGATGTTTTTGTTTTTAAGTGTTTCGGTGGTGGTTGTCAAAAATACATGCCATTGTATACAAGCATAACACACACCGAATGCAACAAAACTGTTTTGAACCAGCGTCGTTGACGATAATTGCCTACTTTCTTAGAGCGCAACACACACCAAAGAAAACAAAACATAAAAACCAAAGCAAAACAGAAAAACATGTTTCGTTGCCGATAGTTAACCTGTTGTTTTTACGAAACAAAATTTACATGTCGTTGTTTTTAAAATGTAAATAAGATTTGCACAACTTCATTGTCTGAGTCCGTACGTACTACATTCTGTTTCGCTTGGTGTGTGTTCAAATAAAAAAAGATTTTTTTCGAATCAAAAACGTGTTGTTTAATCTAGTCTACATTTTCTAGAAAATTAATTTATTAATTTTTTCGTACGTACGTACGTACAACTGTAGTTTTCTGTTGAACTTCTTAGTCAATTCCAGAACAGGTTCCAATGAATCCCTATAAAAAGCTTACAGTCTTACATCCTAATAAAATTTGCTCAAGAAAATGACCTCCAATAACCAAGAAATCAAAAAGAAACACAATCAAAACGTATATATTTTCGCGGCAATGTTTGTTTAAAGAAATACGAAATTCCCTTTTTCACCGCATTCATTATTATGGGAAAATAAGTTCTAACATTGTCGCTGACTTATTTAAAAATTTCTCAGAATAATCGAACCGTATCAAAATAATAACAAAAAAAACGATAAAAGTGCCGCCCTGTTTGCTTGAGAAAATACAAGTGGCAACCTTAAGTACATTTCTATGAAAATGGCGTCGCTTCCCACTCAGAGAGTAAATGTCATCGGTGTCTCGGGCGAGATTTTTCCAAATTTCCGAAATGGTCGCGAGACGAGGCAACGAGTCTCGCGCCATTGTGTATTGGTGCATGCATTTCCTTTGATTGGAAATTATTTGACAACTCGCGCTAGACTCGATCTCGCTCTCGTCTCGCTCTCTCGCTGTATTGTGAATCGGCCATAAGTTGGTAAAGGTCCCTTTCCACTGGCGTGCGCTACCTGAGTCTCTGTCTTCCTTTACTGCACCGTCCCTCGGATGTGGATTCGAAGATCTTCCGAGCCGGAGCATTCGCTTCCATTCGCTATATGACCCAGGCACCTCAGTCGTTGGACCTTTACTCTTATCTGGCTAGGTCGATGTCGCTGTACAGCACGTACATTTCGTCGTTGTATCTCCGCCATCATTCACCGTCTATGTAGACGAACCCAAAATGACTCGAAGAATTTTCCTATCTTTGTCCTACAACAAATAAACTCATTTTCAGGGTTGCTCCATAGCTACAATTCATTCCCCTCAGGCTCATAAAGCTCGAATCGTAGCAACCTAGAAGATATCGCTGGACCATACGTGGCCTCAAAACTAATGGGTGATTTTTAAAGCGTTTGGTTTTTAAAATTTAAAAAAAAGCAACGCGAAAATTTGCAAAATTGAGTGAAATTTTTATTAGGGTCTATAAATCAGTTTTTTCCATTTACCTACTTTTTGAATTATTATTTCGTGTAAATGTTGACCGCGACTACGCCTCAAGTGGTCCATCCGGAATGTCCAATTTTGGCATACTATTTTCAACATATCGACTGGTATCTCACCAATAACACGAGTTATGTTTGTCTTCCAAGGCGGCAATAGTTGCTGGCTTATCCGTATAGACGAGAGACTTCACATATCGCACGATCTAGGCGGCCAATTCACAGGTCCAAAACGTGAGATGAATTTCTCACCAAATGCACTTCGCAATATGTCCTGTGTGCAGCATGTCACGCCGGCCGTCCTGTTGAAATCACATGTCGACCAAACCCAGCTCTTCCATTTTTTTTATATGGAGTTTGGGATGCCGCTAGTCATCTAGCGGTCAATGGGGCGGGCCAATGCTAACTGAAGATTTTTTACTTTGACACGTGTCACCAATCACGCGTAAACTGTCAAAAAAAATCAGTCTGAAAAACCAAACAGCAAAAAAAATCACCCTTTATTAACAAGAGTATGGCTTACAAACTTTCCATTAAGTACGCGACCAACCTATTTTTTAGGTTTGTAAACAGCTACCCTAATATCTTAGCTACCTGCACACATGTATATATAAGAAAATAAGATTGCATAGACTTCTTCGTTAGGGCCTTTAGTCTACTTTGACTTTCTCTCTTTGGGATGCAGGCAGTCCAAACAGGTGCGTCTGTAATAAGAAGTTCCCTGATGCATAATTGCTGTTGAGCGAGAAAAGACTGCATGTATCTAGCGGACCTGACAGCCCAACACGTTTTTGCAAAGCACCTTAATGTTAAGGGGCACAGTAAAATAAATTACATAGGTATAGGTACCTACAGTTTAAGCCTGAGGCTTCCGACAAACAACAAAATATGATGCTTACCTTTAACTCAGCTATTTCTGAAAATTTACACAGACATATTTACTTGCCATAATGCTACAAAAAAATATATACATATACTCGTACCAACATCAAAGCGTGTGACCTTTAATTTAAAAACTCTGCCATCTCCAATATGAATGATGCAATGCAATCTCCAGCAAAATCAGGAATACACCTTTGATCTTTCACCAAAGATATAGATACCAATGGCGGACTTGCCCACCCGCACGCACTGCTGTCCGTTTAACGGAGATGAGTCCTATTTTAATTCCATTCAATATTAAAATAAAGCTGTCGACATATCGGTCGACTGGGATCCAGCAGGTCGGTCGGCGGGACCGCACAAATAAAATAATGTACCTACCTTCATAAGTTCATTCTGTGACGCTTGGAGAGTGTTGCGGAGTGCAATAAAATCGATTTCAGGTCCATCGTCATCATCATTGCCATCAAACACCATCGCACCATCACCACTATAAGAATCATCACCTTGAAATAAAACTTTGAACAACTTATTTGAGTTTGTATCATGAGACATGAGAGGCAGAGGCAGAGTAGCATACTAATGTTCATTTGTATATGTGTGAGTATGGTTGGTCCTTATTCAACTGACGCAGACTCCTAAGTTGCATTCATATTCTTGTCATGCGAACGCTTTCCTTCCCGTTGCAGTCCTGTCCTGCTGCTACTATCAACCATTCGTTCAAGGTCACACGCTGAAAAAAGAAGAACCAACCCACATCCGCCACACATGCATATTATACAGCTTTCGGGAAAAAATCAATTTTCCACAATAATTGGTTACGCCAGGCAAAACGTCAGAAATTTAGTCAACTGAAACTTAATTATATAGCTAGCTACGCCCGTTAGTATAAAAATGGGTGCAGTTGCGGTGTACTTACAAATAAAAGTCGTTACCATAATTGCTTTAATGTATTCATAACCGTTGGATGCAGCGCGTTTCGCGATCTTGATTTTTCAGTTGGATGAGATTCATTAAGAAATTTAATTTGCACCCTCATGATATTTTATTCATGTTTCTGTTTTTTTATAAACCGCTTAAACTAGAGCTCACAAAGTGTTGCCAGAAATTTTCTAAGAGAATATGCCAAATTAAGAAAAAAATATGCTAAATTGTATGGAGGAATTAAGCAAAATATGCTTGCTAACGTTTAAAATCAACTTTTTTATTACAAAAAAAAAAAAGGAATAAATATAAACACAACATGATGTCTATCTATAATAAGGAACAAAAAGGAAATTCAGTATTTTGTAATGAAATGTACATTTAGTTATTCAAAAGCACGTCAATTAGGTAGATACAGAACTAAAACTAAAGTCCGTATATGACTCTATATTTTTCTCTGTGTCATACGGGCTTAAGGTCATCATCTTCCTCGTCTTTATCATTGTATTGATATTTTGCCGAGTCTTTATTTTTTATTCAAAATTTTCTTGTAGTACCTAACAATTAAAAAAACTGTCAGACACTTGACAATTGACAGCTGATTTTAAATTTGTCAACCTATTTGGCATTTTGGTATTATGCGTGCTAATTACTATTCCCATTTATGTTTTGATTTCATTAAAAGTAGTTACATTAATACCGAATAAATTTCATCCCTGGATGATTCAGCTAATATTGGTAATAAATTAGCAAATTCTTCGCATTTATCACACATTTGAAATATCTACCTACTTTTTTACTACTGCAATTATTAATTTTTGTTGTAGTGGTCTGTAGCCCTTAAGGAACTAAAGCCCATCACCAATAATTGAAAAACAAAAACGTCACATCGTAGACTGTAATTTATGGAAAAGAAAATACTTACTTACTTAGGCGGCTCTACAGTTCGGGGTGAACCGAGGCCTCAGCTAACAAGCCTCTCCAGTTAGCCCGGTCCTTAGCTAACTGCCTCCAGTTGCGCACTCTTAGTCGGTTGAGGTCGCCTTCGACTTGCGCGCGCCACCTAAGGCGAGGTCTTCCTCTACTGCGTTGTCCCTCCGAGTTAGACTCGAAGACTCTACGGGCCGGAGCATTTGTTCCCATCCGCTCTACATGTCCTAGCCATCTTAAACGACTTACTCGCAGTTTTTTGACCAGGTCGATGTCGCTGTACAGCTCGTATAATTCGTCGTTGAATCTCCTTCTCCAAAGAACGTCAACGCAAACGGGACCGAAAATTCTACGAAGAATCTTTCTCTCGAAGCGACCGAGGATATCTTCATCCGCTTTAGATAGAGTCCAAGCTTCAGCGCCATAAAGCAGGACTGGAATGATCAAGGTCTTATACAGAATCTCCTTAGTTGCTCGGGATAGGGCTCTACTACTCAATTGCCTTCTTAGCCCAAAGAAACAGCGGTTGGCAAGAGTTATTCTTCGTTTAATTTCTTCTGAGATGTTGTTGTCAGAATTTATAGCAGAGCCGAGGTATACAAAGTCCCTCACTACCTCAAAGTTATAGCTGTCGATCGTGACGTGACTATGTATATATAATTATTAGGTCTATTCGCGTACTTTTCCGAGCAAGGCAGTACAAATCTGTCAATTTCGAAAATTTGAGCGCAACTCTCTCAGAGAGCGAAAAATGTACCGAAAAGTACGTGTATAGTATACACACTTCGAACTACTTCGAGCCATTTCCAGCTAATCACCAATTTGAACAAAACAAAACTATTTCAAACTGCAGCGAAAATTCACAATTTTAATTAAATTGATATAATTTTGTATTCTATCAATATCTGTATAACTTATAACCGAGCAATCGTTGGAAAATATATTTTGTTTATTTCGTTTATCTGTCAACTTTTTGCTTTTGACAATTTTATCAGTACATGCCGGCAGAAATTTCCTGAGCTGTTTCGAGCCAGGAGGGGAAATGTTGGTTACTCATTTATTTTGCTAGTTTTCTCTTTACCTGTCATTTTTGATGAGAACGTGTATAGATTTTGTGCGGTTGCGATCGATTGGTATCTATTGCGTTCGGTTTAAATCGCGTACGCGAACGAACCTATTATTAAATTTTATATTTATGTATCTTGTATTATGCTTTAAGTATGCTTTTTTTTGCGATGTAAGGTGGAAACCTTGCATGAGGCACCAATAATCAGACGTTCATTGGTAGTGCCGGGATTCTTACCGGCTAAAGCCACCTCCCTTCCCGAACAGACCGATATTTTTTCTCCCCCACGAAACCGCGCGCCGTAAGGGGTCGGTATAAAGCCATATTAAGATCACTCTATTATTTGAGCTATTCACTTTTCGTTGGCGCTCTAAACGCCTCAGATCGCTGAGTATTCGCTTACAATAGTCCAATTTTCGTCTTTAAGCAACATGTAATTTACGATATTATCGGGAGTGGGCCATTCCCCAAATTGATGCCGTAAGGCAATCCTCTCGATTTCATACCGTGGGCAATGGAAAACACGTGATCCGCATTTTCAGAAACGGTCTCGCAGTGTAAACAGTTTGGGATGGTTTCATGTCCGCGTTTAAAGAGATATTCTCTGTAACAGCCATGCCAATGACCCGTCAAGAACTGGGTCAGATAGAAATTTGTTTCGCCATGAGTTCGTTTAATTTACCCGGCCATTTCGAACTCGCTCGTTTCTTAGCGTTTTCATTTCTTCAGCGAGTAAATCGATAGGGAGCATTGAAGATACGACGAGTCGAGTTCGAGTACAGCATCGTTTGAAACAGTTCTAAATGAACAGGCGACTCTAAGTGCGCTAAGACGGTAGACGGATTTATTTCCGCGTACATAAGACTTAACTTTCGTGGCACTTGACCATATTTCGGCTGCGTACATGAGAGTTGAACAGACAGCTCATGCAAGAAGTAGCCTCTTATTCTGTTTCGGGCCTCCGATGTTACTCATCAACCTCGAAAGTGCACCAACAGTTTTTGCAGACTTTTTGCATACCTATTACCTACATGCTCTAGATGGTATTTGAAGCTTAGACGAGCATCAATAACCACTCCTAGGTATTTAATGAATGGTTGAGAAACTACTTCATGCCCTCCCACGCTAAATGTTATCGTTTCCCGAACTTTCCTACTCGTAATAAGCACTGCCTCCATTTTTTGATATGCGAGTTGTAAACCGGCATTAGCTAGCCAACTACGTACAGTTGCAACTATCTCGTTGCAGTATAGTTCGACTTCTTCTATAGTTTTTGCCACAATCACCACGGCGATGTCATCTGCAAACCCGATGATTGACGCTTCTCTTGGAATCGGTAGGCGCAGAATTTCGTCATACATAACATTCCACAGCAAGGGACCTAAGACCGATCCTTGCGGAACACCGCCAGTTACTTCATACTCTTTTATTCCCTCATCATAATCATAGAACAGGGCTCTAATCGCGTAATTTATCAGACTATCATCGTTGAGACGATTGTATAAAACGACCTCGTTTTAAGTTTACTTCATATAACATCACAATCACGTCGATCAATCGAATCGTTCATCGTTTTCATTTTGAACAGTTTGAGCAGGACTGTAAACAAACTGTGACAATTGAAAACTAATAAAATTGGTATATTATTTTGTTTGTTTTGTTCTCGTTTATGTGGAAATGCATGTATACGTTGGAAAATAAGCATAGGTGCACGAGAAATTATATTGGTAAGGTTTGTAAAAGAAGAAAAAGAAGAGGAAGAAGAGGATTTGTGCATGCATTTTGCTTAAAGCATTTACTTGCTTCGCTTTTGGGGGCGCTTACAATCCGGGGTGGACAACCAACGGCCTCAACAAACAAGCCCCTAGCTAGCTGCCTCCAGTTACGCTCACCAAGTTCGTTAAGGTCGCCGTCCAATTCAGCGCGCCACCTAAGGTTGGGTCTTCCTCTGCTACGTCGACCCTCACCCTCAGGGGTGGACTCAAAGACTCGTCTGGCTGATGCGTTTCTTTCCATACACGCTCCACGTGCCCCCAGCCATATCAGCCGTTGTATCTTCAGCTTTTTGATACAAACTGGACCGAATATCGTCCGAAGATTCTTTCTCTTAAAACATCCAAGGAGGTATATTCATCCGATTTTGACAGAGTCCATGCTTCTGCACCATATAGCAGGACTGGGATGATTAGGGTCTTATATAATATCTCGATGCTGAGACTCCTTTCTCGTTGACAGTATAATTATTTTGTTTTGTCATCATTTACAGCCAAGCATTTAGTGAATGCAATTCTATGATTGCATCCTCAAAAGAGAACACAGCTAGGGTTCGAACTGTCTTTTAACAAGTATGAAGAAAATGGATTTTGTTCTATATTTTCACATTTCACCACACTAATGCTAATGCAGTGTCCTTTGTGAACATTATGTATGCTTTTGATTGGAAAATGTTTCCTTAAATATTTATTTTACTTTTAAAAAACCTAAACATAAACAAAATACACCAAAAACGATGAAACGATTGCAAAATAGCCATCGTTCAATCGAATCGTTTCGACGACGCCATTTGACAGTATAATTCTTTACGTGAAGCAATAAAAAGCGATGATCGTCCTATCGATTCGACGATTATCGTTGTTTGGTTGTTACATGAAGTAGAAGTATCGTCGAGACGACGTCGTTCGATCGTTTTAGCCTTATGCGATTAGAGCCCAGGACTCTATTCGCAAAATAACTCTTTAGCATTTTACGGAGATATTCTGGTATTTTAATCCGGTAAAGACAACTCATGATACGTTCCAAATTCGCTGAATTAAAAGCGTTTTTTACGACCAGTGTTATAATGGCGCAGTATTTTTTGGTGCCTCCTTTCCTTGGGCTTGGGCTCTCGTTATTATACCGCATTGATTGCGTCTACAGTAGATCTTGATTTACGAAAACCATATTGGTGGTCCGAGAGGCCTCCAGCCATTTCAATTGCTGGCTGGAGCCTATTGTAAATGATCCTCTCAAGAATTTTACCAATTCTGCCCTTTCCTTTCGGCTGTAGGACAAGTCTTTGTCGCTTCCAAGGCTCAGGAAAGACGCCCTCCTGGAGACACGCATTAAACATTTCGGAGAGGCTTTGAAATGGTGTTTGATTAGATACTTTAGGGTTATAGAAAACCCAGTGGAAAGTGTAGGTAAGGTAGTTAAGAAGAGGCGGGAGGAGAAGAAAAATAAGGCAAGAAATAGTAGACATTGAAAGAATAAATTATTCCGAGTGGAGTTTACAACGATTTAAAACACGTCAATTTTAATTTGAAATTACGATTGGCGTTTTAGAGTCGTTGAACGTCAGCTGTCGTTAAACGTTAAAACCCTCGCATGGCATCTACCCATGTAGATTTATTTGAATTTTCTTTTTGAAATAGCTCGAAAAATATGGAACCTATCTTGAATCCCTTTCGACTCAGTGTCTAAATTATTGATCTGCACATGCAAATAGTAAAATTTACTTGTTTTTGCTATTCGTTCGTAGTTTTTTTTGTTTTTAAATTAAGAAATTTTTTTAGATACATATGTATATTTATTTTCATACATATTGTATGAAATAAAGCGAAAATTTCATTCATTGTAGATAATAAAAATTGACAAGATATGCAAACTACTTCGAATGAAATTATGTAAATTAGAATCAGAAGATTGCAAGTATTGTATGTTTTATTCATTCAGCTCGTTGATGAGCCCACGCGAATTCCAGACAATCCAACAAATTACGGAAACACTCTCGATCTGTTTCTCACAACAGAGCCAGATAATTATGAAATAAAAGTGACTGCTCCCTTAGGGAATTCGGATCATGCTCTAATATCTGCTATCCTCTCCAGTGGCGGATCCAGGGGTATGGTCATGGGGGTCATGACCATACCCAAAACTCCAGAGAAAAAAAGAAAAAATAACACAGAAACTGTGACTTTTCATGGAGGCTCTATTATGCTATGTATAGGGAGGAAAAAAGTTCCGAACGACGTACATAATTGGTTATCGTTGATAATCGATGCTTATAAACCCACATGTAGCAAGTTGCATTGATGAATTCCTTCAAGTCACCGGTATTCAAAAACTGCAATGGCCTGCTCGTTGTCCGGACTTAAATCCCATAGAGCATAACTCTGATATAAACTCAAAAGAAGGCTAAAGTGTTTATCCCGCCCCACATGAACACTAGGCGAACTCGGAAACGCTACACTGGCCGCTTGGGAGAGCTTATCGCAAGTTAATATCAAAAACATTATCCAGAGTATGCCAGATCGAATGCAAGCTGTAATCAGGACGAGAGGAAGGAACACACGACACTGACACGTTCCAAAAACTAAAGAAAAAAATTTTAAATTTTAAATTAACGTTGTTAAAACTACAGTAAACCTTTGAATTCTCTAAAAAGTGTTTCAATCAATTAAAATACGTATTTCTCACCTAACTATAATCAAATCATTTGAAAAAAGTTAAAAAAATGTTTTAGGGCGAGTTACAGCAAAAAACTAGCTTCTAATAAACCCTGGTTTAACAAAGAATGCAAGCGAATTACCGCAGCGAAAAACAAGGCTTTCCGTGAATGGTGGTCAAACCCTTCGGAGCAAAAACGATCTGAATTTATAATTCTTCGAAATAGATGCAAACTAATTGTTGAGTCGGCGAAGACAACTTACAAAGAAAGAGTCACCAGTAAAGTCATCAGTAAAAGTAAAATTTCGGCTTCGAATAATTCAACGCATCCTTAAAGGACTAGATTGTAATAAGGCAACTGGACCCGACGGGATCCCGGCTGTTGTACCTACTCAAGAGCTGTGCACTAGAACTTGCACCTGTACCATGTAAGATGTTTAGCATGTCATACTCCCAGACGACGTTTCCTTCTTGCTGGAAGCTGGAAAACCGCTCGTATTCAACCTATTCCAAAGAAAAGGAGGAAATGTATGCCACAAAACTATCGTCCAATAGCGTTACTTTCAATGCTTTCAAAAGTAATGGAAAAGGCAATAAATGTCGAAATAATCAAAAATCTAGAAGGCTACCGATTAATAAGCGACAGGCAATACGGATTTCAGAGCCGTCGTTCCACTTGAGACCTGTTAAGCTACGTAACGCACTTATGGACGCTAGCAATTGAACAACAAGGCGAATCTATCTAAGGCATTTGACCGAGTCTGGCATAGAGCCCTATTAGGCAAGTTAGCGTCTTATGGATTACCACAACAACTCTGCGGATGGATGCAAAATTTTCTTCTGGGAAGATCGATCCAAGTTGTTGTAGATGGTGTATCATCCAATTCGTTTGCTATAAATGCAGGAGTGCTCCAAGGATCTATTCTTTCTCCAACTCTATTTCGTCTCCACATCAACGATTTGCTTGGATCGACAATTAATAATATCTACAGCTTTCCTCCATTTCGAACAGTGGGCCTGTGAATGCTGCTACATCACACATTCAGAGATGTGAACAAATTAGTTATCTAAATGATGATCTGTAAAAAATCTTGAAGTGGGGAAAAAACAACTTGGTTGTATTTAATGCAAACAAGACACAGCTCACAACATTTTTTAGGAAAAATGCAACATCAGCTCCTCAGATACAAATGGATGACCATCCAATCCATCCCAAGGACTCAATGCACCTTCTGGGAGTCACAGTCAATTCAGGAATCACATGGCAGGACCACATATCCTATATCGCAAGACTGGCGTCCGCTAAATTGAGCTACCTATTTAAAGCAAAGAGGTACTTTAGCCCTAAGCAACTTCTCCTTCTCTACAAAGCATAGCATGTTCTGTATAGCCATATTTGTTTCCTTCGTAGTAAGTTTCCGACCCGGGAATTTGCATATTCTACTTCTACAATCTTTCGACTAGTTATCAAGACAGCATCGGTCTTCTGGGCAGCTGTTAGTGGGCAGACTCAAGCCAATTTTTGGTTCTGGTGTATTTATCTTTATCCAGATCTTCTTTGTCGTTCAGAACGCAAAATTCTTCGAGTGATTTTCGGTTCCGTTTGAGTTGATTAGCTTTTGAGGAGGAGATTTAACAGGGAAGACTAAGAGTTGTCCACCTGGTCATAAAAGTACAAATCAGCCGACTAAGATGTCTAGGTCTAGGACATGTAGAGCGAATGGATACCAACGCTTCGTCCCGAAGAATCTTCGATTCCAAGAGAGAGTCTGCGCTGTAGAGGAAGACTTCGCCTTAGGTGGCGCGCACAAGTAGAAGGGGACCTCAACCAACTTAGAGTGCGCAACTGGAAAATTAGGCAAAGATTCGACTAGGAGGAGAGGCGTATAGGTTGAGGTTGAGGCCCATACCGCCCAGGTCTACCCCGGACTGTATCGTCATCTAAGTAAGCAAGTAAGGTCCAATGCACACGGAGCAACTGAAAAAAAAACTGATCAGCGATGCGAATTGGCAACTAATTTGCTTTGAGTCATACCTACTGGTTGAAAACTCGTTTGCTGTTAAAAAAAAAACAGTTTGTAACTAGTCGTCTGATGATTTTGCATGTCGGGTTGCCTACTGACTTCAGTTTGTAGTTTGTCGAAGATGAGCGAACAACAGACCAAACTGTTGCTGGTGGGGGAGGTTGAAATATATGACGACACTGAACGAACTAAAGATTTTGATTGGTGATGAGTTTCCGCGCGTATGAAGTCAAGTCACCGCTGAGTCCGTAACAACTTACAACTGGAGTGCATTCCAAATTCGGCAGTAGTTAACTATTTTAACTACAGCGTTGACAAGCTGTGACAGTTCGAAGGAGGGGAAGTTAACTAAATTAACAAGAGGCAAAAGTGTGGTTCATTTCACTCATACTAACAAAGCAACTGTCATGGATTCACGTATTCATTTTTTTTTTAAATCAAACATGGATTCCAACAACAACTACTCACTACCACATGAAAAGTGAAATGTCAACATGAAATTAGTAACAATAGCTGTCCCAGATTCCAAAAAGTAACTAAATAAACAATCGTTGTTAATTTAGTTAAAATAGTCAAACCTGGAATGCAGCCCTGGTGTGTCACTCGAGTTGCCAACCGGTTTAGTTTTTTTCCAGTTGCTCCGTGTGCATTGGGCCTAAGGCGCATTTCACACATACCCGGCAGCCCGATAACCGGTACCGGCTACCCGGTCGTTGGCATGCATTCGTATGTACGGTTTCAGTTTGCAGGTGTGAACGCGCCCATAAGAATGTATTCCCAATGACCGGGTAGACGGTACCGGTTAGCCGGCTGCCGGGTATGTGTGAAATGGGCCTAAGACTAACTCTTCATCCGTGACTCTATCTGGTGGATGTGTTTGGCCACGTAACCACACGACAATATCGTCATAAGTCGCAGGACTCTTTCATACATTATGTTCCACAGGAGAGGTCCAACAGCGCCCAAGTAAGTCTTGTTCTCTGCTCCTTCTTCTTCTTTGGAAGTGACTAAACAACCTGCAAACATTCCGACGAAATTAAGTTTCTGATTTTAAGAGGTTAACTTCCAAACTTACATATTCCTCTTAAAGCTGCAAACCCTTCTTGGTCAGGCGTCTATAATACCTACCTTTTAAATGATTTTCAAACAAGTGCAAAAGTACAACCACAGCTCCACAGCAACATCGATCCAACCGCCATGCCATTATTGAATAAAAAGCTTTTTTTTCTCGCTGAAGTAAACAAAAAATGTCTTTATATGCGATCTACAATATTTACTGAATTCGCTCTTCTCTTTTCTGTTATAGGTAGGTATAGGCTAAGTACACCGTAGCGTACATCTTTCATTCCTACGAGCTTTCTTATGTCATATAAATTATTTGCCTAACGTTAGCTATTGCCTACCTCATGCACCGCCGAACTGCACTCACTCCCTTGCAATGTGTGCTTGTGTGTATATAATACCAGTGCAAATCTATATAATTCCCCAGAGGCCCAGACCCCAGTTGAAGCTCAAAAGCTATTCAATATTCATCGGAGAGGGGAGGAGGGGAGAGTCCATCTTCTCATCGCTTGACGGTACTATATACATAATGAATTTAATAGTTTTTGTTGGTACATACCAACACATGGGTCACGTGTACAGACACAATGTCTCTCCATCTCCATCCCAATGTGTGTATCGTGTATGACTCGTCGAGTGAAAAATCCTTGTAGAAAATTTTCAAGTTCACTGTCAAGGTCGCTTTTAGTTAGCATGCGCTTACCCTGCAATGCAGAAAGCCAATGGAAAGAGAACGAAAGAGAAACTTTTTTTTTTTTGTATTTCTTATTTTGTGTTCCTTTTATTTTCGTTTCGTTGAATGTTGACTGGGTATTTATCGTGCGACGTACTTGCATAAGTACGCCGCACTTGTTTTCGTTTTCATCGTTGTGTATGTGTTGGAGAGCGTTTTGATTCATGTTTTTTTATTTGCTTATCTACATTTTATCAAAATCAATAAGTAAATATAAAAAACCCGCGTTGTGTGCCAAGTGTAAAATCAACAAAAGAGACAACAAATTTTTATATGTTTTAAGATGAAGTTGAAAAAAAATGTAAGCACAAATAACTTGGTTCTTCAAGTGGAAGTGGAACTCTTAGTCATGGTTTTAGGTTTTTCCCTGTCTCAACTATCTCAAGCCATCTTTTCTATAATTGAAGAAATGACACAAAATGTTGAATAAGAATCCTACCTACCCAGCGTGTTATACATATAGGGAATAATTTACAATTTACCAACACAACGCACACCTTTCAGGCAGCGCGGCGCGGCACACAGATGGACTCACATTTTAGTGTTTGGTGGTTCTCCTCTCTTTATTGCTATTACCTATATCTATAGCCTACCACCATTAGAAGAGACAGCGAAAAATCGAAGAAAGAAATATCAAAACACCATACAGAAATTATGGAGTGTAGTATGTATAGGGAATAGGAATAGAATTGCTCGTCCGAGCAAAAATGAGGGTAGCCAATTCATTCCTCCAGCCCTAAGTCGCACCCTACTCTGCGCCTCTCTGCACCCCTCTGCCGACTCCACGTAGATTATACGACCAGCGTTGTTATATGGTCGTAAATATCGTAATTGTGACGATTTTGGAAAGCAAATACGACGCTCCGATTTTTGCTTGATTTGGCCTTATTTCTACGATTTGCTGATTTTTTGCTCCGATATTTACGATTTTTGAAGCAGACAAATACGACGCATAAAGTTTATATAAAATTAAAAATTTCAAAACCTTCGTAACTACTTCCTTCCGGATTTTAAAACTACGTACGAACAAATTTAAGACCAAATGTGCAAATCAAGAAAAGTTAGAATTTATTTTCGCATTGTTTCTAAATACTTCACACAGGAAAGGCGAACAGAATCTTTATTAGTTTTGCACTTAATTTGTTGTAAGTTGTAGTCCTCTGGAAATATGGAAGCTAGTTACAAAGTTTGCTTGTTTTATACTTTCCTCGCGATTGTCAAGATTTCAGGTGAACTGCATTAGTTATGTCATATGTCACATGTCTCATAATGTGTCGCATGTCGAGGAATAAATAAGTGCCTCAGAATACATGCCTTTGTATAGAACATACGACATACGCATACCTATAGAAAGGTAGAAGGGTTGCATTAGTAAAGGCCATTGCTTTGATTGTGACCCGATCAGCATAAATTTGACGACTGCAATTATGCCACCGATCAGTTGATTGACATTTTACAAACAAAAAAACGTCTTAAGCCTTGAAAATGCCTTATAATTTTTTTTTTAGTTTTCTGTGTCTGTACGCATGCTATACAAGATGCTGTTTCCAAACTTAGACCAGCATGAAAATGTACACAACATACATACGTTGCATTCCATTTCAAGCCCTCCGACTCTAAACGTCAGTGTAGCGAACTTGTCTACTCATAATAAGAACTGCTTCAGGTTATTGATCGTTATGTTTAAAGTTGCTGAAGTGAAGTTATACTTCTTTTGGCTTTTTTGCTACATTACACAATTTCATTCGAAAATTCCGCCACTTACTTTGAAGATATGCGCCTTAACTCTATCTTAATTCTATCTATCGTTTGGATAACTGAAGAGTATAGGTACTCTATTGACAGAGTAGCTAGTTATCATAGCTGAACATAACCGCCTTGAATGGGGGAAGTGGGATTAACCCAGTTTTTAAATTGCTGGTCATTTGCGTCCAAAAATGCTGATGACTTTTTCGAGTTCAATATCAAAATAATCTCAATTTCGCAATTTTGGGACCTAGTTTGAACATTTAGGGCAAATGTAGTTAGGTACCACAGTTCCACTACTGTTAAAATGTATAAATATCTATAATTTAAGAGGTTCGCAGCACTTCGATAAGGTGCACTTTAAACAAGAATAGTTTCATTGTGTTGCCACTGAAAAGTATAGGTGATTACAATGTCTGCTTCTGGACTTATGTGCCTTCTGCAGAAGTCATAGGGTAGGTATACCTATCAATCGCACAGTATCCGCTTATGGCATTTGTTAGAATGGCACATCGTTCTTAATACCCTAATACGTCCCATACCCTAAACTTATACAAATTTTTACAAAATACGATAATTACGATTTCCACAATCCCAAAAATACGATTCTTAGAAAAAGTTTATAACAACACTGTATACGACGTGTGCATAAGCACAAAAGCAGGAAAAAAAAAGATTCAGCTTTCAGTTTATTTAATTGTTTTGTATGCCTGGTCCTCCCCTCTCGAGCCGGGACTTGGACAGCCACAGTACCTTACAATGTTCATCACCAAAGAGGTTTCATATACACGAGCCAACCATCGCAGTTCGCATCCAACGGTCGCAAGAACCAAACGTACCTATGGCCTAGTTGAGGGGTCTTATTAAACAAAATATAGCCTACAATAATTATTTCTGGATTAAAAACGGTATATGTAGTGCTAACAAAAAACAAAAAAAAAAAAAAAAAGAATTTCAACATAAACGCAGTAGTGCAATTTCGTCTATTTGCATTTCTTTTAAGGAAGTTTAATTAAATTACGGAGATAGTCCCATTTAAGTACAAATACTTGTGTAATCTACGTTTTTTATCCACCACTATACAGCAGTTTCCCATGTAAATGTGTTGTAATTAACTAAACTATACAAAAAAAAACAAAAACAACTGACTGACTGGTTGAACGGTTGGTTTGTTGCTTGGTTACATAACATCCTTGAACTTGAAGTGGTACAGTTGATGCAGTCACAGCAAACTGTGTTTGTTGGCTCCCAGCAGCAATAGTGTGTCCAACGAAGAGCACTTCTCTATTTTTATTAATTTTTTTTTTATGGAAAACTAATATTTGTGTTAAGAAAAATGACCTCATCTCTGTGTAATTTCGGGACATTAGTGTACGAAAAATAAATGTCGAATTTAATAGGTGAAAATTTATTCTGAAACTAGTATGAGTATGAGTAGATAGCTGTGTGATGAGATGAAACTGCGTTTCATAATGGCGGTGATGACTACGAGGAAACGAGTTTTCATTTGCTGACATGGAAGGATAATAATAAAAGAGGTAAGTTTTCTAATACATAAACTTTACACAGAAGATGTGCCTAGTATATTATGTACATACTACTTTCGTCATATTGTTGAGTATCCTCCTTGTGTACGATTACGTAATCGAAAGCTGCAATAAAGATGGAACCAGATGTTATAATGTACCTATTCCTATAGCCATTGTTTTGTTTTTATTGTTGTTATTATTTATGTTTGAGTGTAGTAGGTCTGAAAGGCATGTATGCGCACATTCATACACAAGCTAAATAAAAATGTGAGTAGTTCGACAAAATGGAATTTTTGCCTAACAAGTTTTCTGAATGGTTTTTTTTTTCGTGCACCAATGTAAGATACAGTATTGTTGAAAAAATATATTCCATTTTTAGACTAAGGGATCAACTAGGTACCTATGTTGAGTTTTTATTGTCGACGAATCATAATTGTTTTCTTGTCGTACCGATTATACCAACGACGTTTTATCAAAACCGAATTATGCGAAATATGGACCAAATGAAAGATGAATTTTTAGGATTTAGATTATTTTCTGCAATTATTCACTATGAAACAATACAAGATCAACAAAACAGCGAAAAAAGGGGCAAGTGGAAGAAGGTCGTAGGTATGACATTACCAATGTTTTAAAATAATCCCAGTTCGTCCCAAAAATAGAAACTTACGCAAACGAATGATTGCGAGAAGCTAGGCCCAGGGTGTCTACCGCCTGATGCGCCACCTATTTATTTTTATTTTTTTAAGTTTAAGTTCTTCTATACTTCCTACCACTTTTTCTTTATATTCAACACGATGAACAGAAATTGTTAGTTTAGGTAAGGTCGAGAGGATTTGACAGGCAGGAGGAATTGACATCAGCACTTTTCTGAAAAACTAAATCCCTGACAGCACTTTAAATGATGAGAAAACGAAGTTAGTAACGATTGGTTTGAGTGATAAATAAACAATCACTGTGGTCTAGCCTCTAGGTTCTAGGAGATAAGCGAAGTGGACGTCTTTTTTGTGCCCATTTCATCTAACGTTTATGGTAAGCAATCCAACTGTAATATTTTAATTATGTAGCTTTTGACATTGAAAGTGCAATGTAGTGCACCTTCATTCGTTTTAAAATCATTTATAAACAATAGTTCATCCTGAGCACCATTACAAAAGTTTTTTTTTTTTTTTTTATTAGTCCCAAAAGTAATCAAAAAGGAGGTTTTGACATTTTGGCTGAAGGAGGAATTTACAAAGTGTCAAATCCTCCTTTATGAGTCGAAATAAAAATAGTGTGGTAAAACAACTTCTTAGGTACTCTTTTTTTAGAATGTAAAAATGCCAAATATTTACAAGAAAAAAATCCCCACCGCAACATCGATGAAACAAGTGTTGCAGAATGCCATCAAAGACATTCAAATCAAAACACAGTCGATAAGCAGTGCTGTTTCTGTAGACATACCTGCCCTATAGGTACGGTGACCATCCGTCCCGTATTTCCCGGGACAGTCCCGTATTTTAATCGATTGTCCCGACTTTTTTTTGAAGACATACGGGACGTACAAATGTCCCGTATTTAATTTTTAGTCTCGTATTAGTCCCTTATTTTCATTATAAACTTTTTAAATTATTATTCAAACACCGATGCTTTCCCTTGAGATGAAAAATTAAGCTAAGGAGGTCATTTGCATTTTATTGCAGACAGCGTACCTACCATACTGAAAAGAAAATCGATTTTAGGGCCTTAGGGGGTTTGTCTTCTTTTTTTCTGTACTCTGTACATACATATTTACAATTTATGTAACATGGAATCATCATAGGAGAAATACTATTGAAGGACACGTCTCATTTAACAAATCGAGAAGTCACTGAAAGACAGTTTTAAAGTTGGGCTTCAACGTGTGCGGAGCATTTGTCTTAGAAATGTGTACGACAAATGAGTACAACATGTCCTGTCCCTATTGTGTTGTTTTTACGACATGACTCATGAAGTGATGAAGGAATCAAGTTTGTAGATTACGTCTTCCCTTCAAAGAGTAATAATTTACCTATGGAATAATCCAATATAAGAGTTTTTTTTTTTTTTGTGTTTTTTGTTTGTTGCTATAATTTTAATATTTCTTTTTGTCCCAGGTTTGGCTTCTAAAAATATGGTCACCGTACCTATAGGCATGTTGTCTACTATTCCAAGAATACATCATACGCCGTACTCTCCATATAGTCCACCACCACTCTTTCCATTAACAGAAAGGATGTTAGGCTGACTGGTCTGAAAAGATTTTGCCTCGGTGTAATCTTTTTTCCCGGTTTTGGAAGGAAGACCACCATTGCGCTCCCTCCATGCAATCGGAATGTAGCCTATTGCTAGACATGCAACCAAAAAAAAATTAAAAAAAAAAAATTACTCCCCATTGCATTAGACCTGGAAATATACCATCTGGTCCCGCGGTTTTGAAGGGTGAAAATGTTGCTATCGCCCCATTAACCACCTCTGGTGTCACGATCCCTTCTGCCTCCGTCCTTTCCATCCTGTTCACTCCTTGTTTCCTTGGCGACCATGGCTGATCCGACTTATGGTTTCCTGGAAAGTCTCCTTCCATCAGGACCTCGTTTGCGTGATCAAGAGTTTCCACTATCTCCACCGCTCTATTACGAATGAGTCCGATCTTGGAATCTGGGTCTCTGGAGATAATCTTTTGTAGTCTACTGACTTCAGATGTACTCCTCATACTCGACCAAAAGTTCCTCCATGACTCCCTTTTACGTCATCGCAAGTAACATTCACCTCTGTTGGTAAATTTATTTTGTTATTTTAATTCTACGTCCTTAAACTTAGATAAAAGTAGACTGAACTAATAACCAAAGATTAATATGCGTTAAAAATAAAAAAAATATTATTTGTTAAAAGCAATATAAATATAAGTTGTTTTATTATTTTAAAAATGTTGTAAAATAATCATGTGTCAGATCCTCCTCCCTCTGCCAAAACCTCCTTAGGCAGATGGCAAATCCTCCTTCATATTCATATTGCTAAAATGATATTGTAACTTATGTAAATTTTGAAAATTTGAAATTGTATTTGGATCTTAAGATATTTCGAAATGTTCGTTAACATGTCAAAACCTCTCGACCTTACCCTACTATTTTTAATAGGTAAGTGAATTGACCCTATTTATTACTAACTGGACTAATATTAGGTGTAATAAGAGGAAATTAAATTTTTTTTGCATAAATTGAAGGATTTATTTATATGTAGCTTTTTTTGTATCCAAATGGTTCAAACCGGTTTTTTTGCATCTTTCGCTTTTGGGCAATCGAAACAGTGCTTATATGATGGTCAGACCCGACGATTTACATGATTTTATCGACATTTTCCACAATTGGCCATCCAAGCGTGGTGCATCTTTGACATCGAAATTACCAAAACTTGGCGTAATTATACTCATGCTGTTACAGTATTAGGATCACAAACGCTTTTCACATTTTTAGCCGCCTGGTTTGCATTTTCGCCTTTATCGGAGATAAACTATAAAATATGGCGCATTGTCTCTTTACTGGTGCCCATGTTTCATGCGCGCTCAAACAAAACTGCGTCAAAAGAAAACTATCGTTTTTGTTAGACATCTGATCTTTCCAACGCAATTTTGTTTACGTCCGATATCAAGTATACAGCGCGACATAGGTATACATAGATTACTAAAGCCATCTGTTGGAAAAATAGTGCATTTTTTTATTACAACCAAAATAACGATTTTCTGTGTACATAAGCATTTTCCCACTGGGCCACGTGTCCAAGTGAAAGCCTTTGAGTGCATAAAGGGCCAGTGATGTAATTTTGAGGGATTTATCCCTTTTTGAGGGATTTTCTGCGAATTTTAATCTGTTCAAGGGATAAAGGGACATTTTAGCTATTAAAGGGATTATAGCTAATAACGATGTCATATAATAACGATGTTTGAAAACAAGGATGGGGTAGCAGAAATTAAAAACATACAGTCAACTCTCGATTATCCGGCATTCTATTAACCGGGAACCCTATTAACTGGGAAATTTTTTGTCAAAAATTTATTAAAATTAATTTATTTAGAAATCGATTATCCAGGATTTACTCTATTATCCGTGATCATTTTCAATAAATTTCTTTAATTCTTGCAAACAAAAACCAACAAAACCTAACATGCAAGATTTTGTTTGTTTTTGTTTGCATTCTTCTGTTAATTTTTCTCATTCAGTATGTAAATCGATTTACAAATAATGGTAAAACATTACATAAAGTGGGTTTCCTCTTTGAATATCATTTTCGATTATCCGGGATTTTCGATTTTCCGGTATGAGCTCGGTCCCGAGCACCCCGGTTAATCGAGAGTTGACTGTATATAAAAGAGATTTTCAAGAAATTAATTTGATTATAATACATATTTTAATTGAACTATCTGAAAAGTATTTTGAAGATCAAAGAAATAAAAATAGTTTTTAATAGTGTTGCCGTCTGCCAAAACATAGAAATTAGTAGTAGTATTAGAAATAGTAGCAGGGAAGTAGAAAAACATATTAATATTTTAGCTTACAATGTTGCAGGACTAAATAATAAGTTAATGAAAACTGTGTTTTTTAAATTTATTCATGCATATGAAATATTTTTTCTATACGAAACATATATAACGGTGGGAAACTACGAAAAATGTAACACATATTTCAACAAATATAAATTACACTGGATACCAGCTATAAAAACAAACAAGAAAGGAAGAGCAAGCGGAGGTTGCCTATACGGATACAGACCAGATAAAATAGCTGGAGAGTTTGTAAATGCTAACGGAGTAATATTATTGGAAATAAAGTTTAATAAAGAAATAGCACACATTCTACCAGTCTACATAAATTGCAACCACTGGACAACTGACTTCAATAAAATTGCAGAATTTATACCAGCAAGTGGGAAAGAAAATCTATTGGTAATAGTAGACACAGGAAATCTTCAAATATGTACAGACAACAATCCTCTAACGGAGGGAAATTGGAAAATTAAACAGCACAGGACTTCAAAAGACAAAATATGTAATTCCAATGGTTATGCATTTATTGAACTATGCCAAGATAATAATCTTATAGTCTTAAATGGATGTACTGAAGGCGACCTAGATGGTAACTATACTTTTATCGGTGGTGTAGGTAAATCTGTAATTGATTATTGTGCAATTTCTCACGTGATCCCAAAAATATTCTCGGACCATATGCCAATAAGCGTGTCATTCTCGATAGGACCACAAAATTGCTTTAAGGAAATAAAACTACCACAAGAACTTGTTTGGAAAAATGCTAATAAGACCTATTATGATTACCACCTGAACCAAAATTTAAGGAAAGTTGACTGTAACTTAGATCAGGATATAACAGAGCAACTGGTTAATTGTATCATACGATACACTCCTACCCATCTAAATCCAGTCGTAACAAAAAAACAGGAGAACAGAAATGGTTCGCCAAAGACTGTGATAAAGCTAGGAAGCTATACTTTACTCTGCTCAATAAAATAAGAAAAGCTGATGAGGAGAACGTTAGTCTACTAACACAATATAATATGGCAAACATGAAATGTAAACAGATATGTCGAAAAAAGAAACGAAGTTATTATAAACAATTTGCTATGGATCTTGCTTCTGAACGTAATATAAAAGAGTATTGGCGAAAAATTAAAGTTTTACCCACACCTGTGGAGATATTATAAACGCAGACCTATTGAGAAGTCACTTTAGTGCTCTGCTAAATCATGGACCGGCAACACAGACAATTCAGTATGCAGAACCCTTTATTGTACAACCAAGCCTAGACGATCGCATAGAATTAGATGAAGTTCGTACTGCAATTCGTCGTTCAAAAGATGGAAAAGCGCCAGGGCCAGATCGGGTATCGGCAGAATTCTATAAAAACGCCTCAATTGATTTTCTACAAAAAATGTGTGATAATTTCAATTACATCTTCAATAGCGCGAAAGTACCAAACAGTTTTAAGGAAGCTATTATATTTCCTATATACAAAAAAGGAGATCCAAACATACCAGCCAACTATAGAGGAATATCATTCACAAATGCTGTATGATGAAAAGAAAACGCAAGCTTTATATCTTCTTTGTAGACTTTAAAGCAGCATTCGACTCAATTGACAGAAACGCACTATATTACAAATTAAGCCAAATAGGTCTGTCAACTAAAATGATATCTGTGATAAAAGCAATGTATAATGGAACGCGTTCAACTGTATGGGACGGAAAATATGTTTCAAATTGGTTCGAATCTAAGACGGGAGTTAGACAAGGATGTCTTCTGAGTTCAATCCTGTTATTTATAGATGATATAACAACGTTCCTACCAGCTGGAGTAAACATCGCGAACACCCAAATTAAAGCTCTTTTATATGCAGATGATAATAATCATTCTGGCCGAGTCACCTGAAAGTTTGCAGCTAATGATTAATAAATTGTATAATTATTGGCATTTTTGGAATCTTACCGTTAACTTGGATAAATCAAACGTTATGGTTATAGGCTCTGGAAGAGGAAGGCGCGCGCAAAATGAGAATTGGAGCTTTGGAGGAGAGAGAATAAATCAAGTTAAGGAAACCCCAAACCTAAATATGAAGCAACATGTTCAAAAAAAACTGGCTGCAACAAAAAACGCAATTAATGCAACATGGCATCTATTGCTGCGAAAGAAGGAGGTTCCCAGCTCAGCAAAATACAAATTATATGAAGCAGTACTACGATCAATTATGTGCTATGGTGCGCAAGTGTGGGGCTATCAGGAGTATGAAGAAGTCGAAAAACTTCAACGATTTTTCATCAAAAAAGTATTTCAACTCCCACAGAATACACCTAATCATATGATTAATTTAGAAACGAGCTTACCTCCTTTATATATGTACACTTTAAAGCTTCACTTCGATTACATCGCAAGAGCAATTTCCCTTAGTCATAATAGGCTACCGTACATTCTGGGTACACATGCAATACGTGAACTTCGCGCAGAAATGGATACAATTAGCAGAAGAATGTGATATACGCATAGATCTGGAAAATCATGAAACACTAAAAGAACAACTTTACTCAATACTAAAGGAAGCAGATACAACTCGAAGAAACGGTTACATTCAAAAAGCCATAAATTCGGAAAATCGATTAATTTATCCCAATCTAGAATACAACTTAGACCATAATTATTTCAACGATAGTAACAGTTGCAGAAAAATATCTTTACTATTCAGAGCGAGAGGAGAATTGTTAAATCTCAACGGCACACCTTTCAGTAATGTTGAAAACAAACACTGTACCTTATGCAACCTACATGCTAAAGAAGATGTATTCCATTTTATTGGCATCTATCCCATCCTGAGGCAATGGAGATTGGAATACTTTAATAAAACAGTACTGATGCTGGACGAAGTGATAACTATACTTAATGGAGAGAACTGGGAGATGTTGTATAGATACTGCGAAGCAGCGCTTAAATACCGAGGTCTTATAATGAACGAATTTCTGTGATTAGAGAGTAGATAATAAATAAGTATTGTCTATCTTGCAGACGGCTTAGTCATTGTCATTTTAATTCATTTATTTCATTTACATATGTATATTTTCGATATCTAATTATGTCAATAATTGTACTCAATAAAATGAATTGTATCTATCTATCTATCTGTAATAACGATTTTCAAATACTAGTGAACCGAACCCTTAGGTTAAGACAATACTTTCTAGTGATAAAGCAGCCATCTTTTATTATTTTTTGTTAAGAAATAGTAGATATATCTACGAGTATGTAAAGTCAGAAAAAAATGAAGTCATTAAGTGTTATTTTAGTTTGAAATGCGTTTCTTTTATTTTCTTGATTTTTAGTTAGTGGGGGGGGGGGGGGGTTATTCTATAGTATTCCAATAAAAAGGGATAAAGTCCATCGAAAAGGGATTTTTTAACGGTTGATCTGGGATATTCCATCATAATCTTCTGGCAACACTGTAAAGGGCCTTTGTTTCGATCACACAGAGTTTTGAACTAATATAGGGGTATTCTCTATTCGGTGTATCAGGTCGAGTGTTGCCCCCCCCCCCCCCCCCCAACTGGTTGAAAATGTAGCGTGACGGATTTAAAGTGTAGTAAAACAATAGGCGTGTATTACTGGAAATCTATCTTAGCAAAGTAAAGTAAAGTAGAATCGTCAACACGCAATTACAACAACTACGGAAGTGTCAAGTAGAGTGTAGTTGTTGTAATTGCAATTATTGTTTACATAAGAAAAACAAAAAACAATTATTCAACGATAATTTAAACTTTTAATTCAAGAAGATTATTAAGAAAAATAAATAATTAATAGAATAGTATAGAATACAATATCTTATGAACTAATATTTACATATTATTTCTATAATGCGTTGCATTATGGTAAAAAAAAAGTATTAGCGTAGGTTATTAATGATGAGGGTGGGTCAAAAACTCCTTTTACATGCCTTAATAATTCCTTCGATTGCATTATTGCATCCACAGTAGAAATATCTAAATTATTTCGTAAGTCATCTTTAATTATATTTAAGTTTGAAAACATCATACATAATTACATAAGTTTGTAAATGCTGGCTTTCCTTCGAAATTCTTGGCGCTTTCCAAATTTACTACCCAAAATTGCACAATAATATTCCTGTGGAAATAGAATGTTCTGCGTTTGCATGAAAATCAAAAGTGCTTCGCAAGTGCTTAAGGGTCAAACACAATATTCGATATAAGTTTTAATTTTTCTTTTAAAATTTTATTTTCTGAAATTTTGAAATTGTAGTGTTTTGTGAATATTTTACGAATTTTCGTAGTGACTTTTTGAGAGCGAAAAATGTAGTGAAAACGCTAAAATTGTAGTAGGGGGGCAACGCTGATCAGGTCTTGTATCATTGAAAAAGTGTGAAGTTTTCTTATAATTGTCAGTCGAGTATAACAATATTGTGTGCTATACGTAACATCTACGTACAATTTTGTTATACTCGACCAAAAAAATGTCTCCACTGATTTAGTTCGCGAAAGAGTCTGGTGCAATTAAATTGGCGCTAAATTTGTCCGTCCGTCCGTCCGCACAATTACGGCCGTAATTTAAGACCTATCGACTTGAAATTTGGTACGTAAGCTTTTATTCACCATACTGAAGCTAAGTTTGAAGATGAGCAAGATCGGATGAAAATTACTACTACCTCCCATACAAAAATATCGGATTTATATAGCTTTTTGATGTTAAAAATTAAGTTTAAACTTTGCGCATATTGTTTTAATAATATTTAATATTTTTTGACAAAAAATGAGCTTGGTCGAATAAAAACTATCCTACCTCCCATACAAATATATAATTTTTTAAAACTTAATTAATTATTTTTACAATATTTGAGCTTCGGTATAGTCGAAGACAATTCTCTTACTGTTTTTTTTTTTGTGTTGGGAATTCGCTGGTAGGAAAAATCATCGAAAGAAATTGAAGAGCTATTCTGAAATAGTGGGGCACTTTAAAACCCGATCTAAAAAAAAACACTCCCGAGGAATTCCCCTACTTCGACAGTGCTATAGTGGTTTCCCCACTTTCAGGCAAATCGCTAGTGAATTGAAAGTATAAAACTGGACCTAACACGCTGCCTTGTGGTACACTAGCTTTAATTCCTCTTAATGTTATAGGTACTCTGTCCCTTGTTTAATTCTGAAGAATCGATCTGTATATATGACTCCAGAATACTGCTTTGGCAGTTGCCTTTGTAGTTTGTGGATCAGACCTTTGTTCCAGACTTTATCAAAAGCTTGTGCTTATACCAGGGGTTCCCAAAGTGTGCGCCGCGGCGCCCTGGTGCGCCGTAGAAAGTAAAGAGGGGCGCCGCGCCGTGAGTTATTCACAAAAATACAAATTTATTAGCTTCGCGCTGCTTGTTACGTACGCTTTCTGTCTCATAATATTATTGGCGAAGAACTATTATTGTGCAAAAGCCCAAGTGCGAAGGCCCAAGATTTATTTAACATTATTTAAGATTGCGGCGTTTAGAATAAAATTTCAGTTGTGGATACAAAAGATGATTGAAGGTGGCGGTCAAGATTGCTTCCCGCAATTGTATAAATATACGGCATCTAATGAACTGGTTGTATCACAAGACTTGATGGCCCTTTTCACGGAACACCTTTTGAAACTCATCGAATGATTTTCAAAATACTTTGCAGATGATGATGTCGACAAGTTTGCGTCCATTTCATGCACAAGCTCCACCAGAATTCTTGTCGCAAGAGGAAGAGAGTCTCATTTAAATCTCATTGAAGTCGACAGCAGTCTTAAAACTATGTAGATACACCAGTTCCGGTTTAGTGGATTTTTGGTTATCGATTCAAAATGAATATGCAAATCTAACTTCAAAAGCTTTAAGAATTTTCATTCCGTTTCCAGCATCATATTTGTATGACGATGGATTTTCAGCTGTAGCTGTAATCAAGAGCAAATATCGCTCAAGGATCAAGCTTTACTCCCCGCTTTGAAAAACTCACCCGTCGCATTGATTTGACTGATTACCTAGCTATTGTATTTTATTTTGGTTTTTCTTAAGTCTCTCTTGTTGTTTTCTGTTTCAACTCCGAATTCTTATAAATATAATAAAAAACTCAGTTTCATATTGTGCATATTTTAATATTTGTGCCATCATTCGACTGTTTCTTTTTCAAATAGCTAAGGTAGGGCGTCGTGACAAAATACCAAAAATTGTAGGTTTGCCGCGGGCTGAAAAAGATTGGGAACCACTGGCTTATACTATATCAAGACATATTCTAGAGCACACTTTTATCTCTTCAAATGCTTTTTCGATTTTATTGGAACTAGCAATTTTTCTACAATTATTTATTGCAAGCGTTTTACCGCCATTTTCTTGAATAATTTGGACAACATTGGTAGTATAGATATTGGGCGATATGAGGTTACCTCTTTAGGTGGTTTGCTTGGTTTTGGTATCATTATTACCTACTTCCGTGACTTTCCACATGCTTGGAACATATCTCAACTTAAATGCAGCAATTATAATCTGCGCAAGTTTTTAGATATTTTCGTGGAAATTGTTTCAAAATGTCTCCTGTTATCAAATTAAACCCTGGAGCCTTTTTTTATATTTATGTCTTCTTTAATTTCTTTATCAAGTTCTTTAGCTGTTACCGACCGAGTAGGTCTATCTTCTTCGCACCTTACTTTGAGCCCTTGATAACCATCTTCATAAGGTTTTGCCTTTTCTTTGTTGCTTTTCGCCCAGTTACCTTCTCTGGTTTTTATTAGAGGAATATCAGCTATTGGTCTGTTCATCCTCTTTGTTGCCTTCCAGAGCGAGTAGTCGTCAATACCAGCATCATTTATAAGGTTATGGTGATGTAAGTTTTTAAAGATTCGTTATTAAATTCTGTAATAGATTTCCTAAGTTTGTTATTTAAGTTGTCCAGTGCGGTCTTGTCGCGTGGCGCCGTTGTCTGTTGCCAATGTTTTCTAGTTTTCCTCTTTTCTGTAATAAGTTATAAGGATAAGAGTTTTGTTTAATCTTTATTGTTGTTGTTGTTGTGGGAGTTGGAGCCCAGCAGACTGTTATAACAAGGTTACTTGGTCTTGGTCGTTTCATCATTCTCATTTCTAACGTAATGCAGTCCTGCAGTACTGCGCTCATGAGCTCTCTGTACTCTTGCTTTGTGCAAGAGTACAGCAGGTCTGTAAAAATCGAACTATTGTGTGCTATATAACTAATGGCAGCACAGCTTTCTTCTTGCTATAAAGGCCACGAAATTGGAAGTTAATATACGCGCATAAAACAGAGCTGTGTAGCATTTTTTGAGTTTTCTTTTCTGAGTGTACCTAGTACGTTCTTGAATACGTAGACACTACTTGTAAAAAATACCAGCTTAATAAAATATCGCTTAACGTCAAACAATTATGTAATTACCGTTGGCTGATTCCTAAATAAAAAAAAAGTGTCACGTAACGTATATAAAAAAAAAGTCGGTTACGGAAGGCTAATTATTATAACGTATAAATAGGTACCTGCCCTCCCCTCAACTAAACAAAATAAAAAGCTAACGAATTAAGTTTCATAAGATAAATTGCACTCGAAAGATTTAATGTCTCGGTCAGTTGCGGTTTCTTAAATAATCACCCAAACATTACGAAACTCATTAGAAATAGGTACATTTTTGTTGGTTTTTTATTATTATTTTTTTTTAAATAAATCCATGGATTAATATGTCAGTGTCCAGATGGTGATATAGAAAAACAGTGTTTTCATTATTTTTGTATTATACAATTATTTCGTTGTCTAAAAATAATTACTCATTTGAACTGACTTGACTGTCAGTTAGTCACACCGCCATTATTCTGCTTTGATGTTCATGTAACAAAAAAAAAACAAATATCGACAACACTGAATGTATCTATACAAAGAAAACCTAACGCCTAACGTAACCTAGTGATTGAAAATATCTCAATCTGATGCAAAATTAATTTCCTTTCCTCGGGCGTTTTCTCCGGAGTCTTTTATCTTGGGATTTTATTTCCGGATTTAATTAATATTTATTTTTATATATATTTTTTTCTTTTTCAAACAATAAATAAATAAAATTCTACAATATGCATGTGTGTTTGTATGGCAAAGAATTTTTTTTTTTTTTTTAATTCAATAATATCACCCCGAAATGAATGGGCCTTGCCATTGTGGACTTGGATTGGAGGATTGTGGGTGGTGGCGAGGAACAGGAGAAAAGAGCTTTTTCGCTGCTTTTGAGTTTTGGAGTTGGGTTGGGATAGGGCAGGAAGGCAGGCAGGGTATGTCATCGTGTATGTTGTATGTACGAAGTGCAGGATAGTCTGTATTAGTAGGTGTATTCAAGCTGAACAAAAATATGGGTGCCTATAGTTTTGTGGTGATTGTGGTTTGGTTGATCATTCTAATGCAAAAATAACTTTCAGCGAATCTCAATATAAATCGAAGCGAAGTTTAGTCAGTCTGGTCGGTTTTGAACAGCTTGACAGTGGTTGGGAATGGAGTTTGTACACTTGTGATCCAGAATGGAAAGGTTAAAGTTAGTTTATTTATTTCTCTATTAGGGTGGATTAGAAAGTATCTATGTATGCAATTTCTTGCCAAAATTGTATTGCATACAAATGAAATGACAGCTAAATATGGTAGGTAGGTACATATCAAACGCCTAAAACGAAGCCGCCCTTACTTTGGCTTAAGCACCCAACTTATTTAACGCTAAACATATGGGTCGCACTTTCCATTTAATCCATATGATTGTGTTGGTGTGGCGTGTGCTAGTGTGATCTTGCTGTATATACTGACTCGTTGTGCAATACAATTAGGTTTTGTCTGTGCAAAAGTTGGAATCGTTTCGCTTTCCCTCTACCCTTTCCCATTGTACTGCACAAATGGTACTTTGGTGTTATTATATACCGCTGCCATGATGCAACCAACCAATACTATGATGACACTGCCCCTTTTTTAAGCAATACACTCTCAAATAGCGTCCACAAACTGGAGGTGTAGCTGTAGAACTTTTGAATTTCATGTCGTTGTTTGGTGGGCATCGGCATCGGCATCGGCATTGAGAACTTAAACTTTTGCTCGCTCGAATCGAGGACGGTCGCTCGCTAGAGAGAATATAGGCCGTCTGTGACTTTGCTATAGTGATTGGGACTGTTTATTTCAAGTTCAAGAATAAATAACAAACAAAACAATTTCCACCGTTTATTTTTTCCTGTTTTTTTTTTCGTTTCTGTTTGCTAATTAAAGTCACAATGCGAAGAAGGTGCGATAACGAAAGGTGTAGAATTGTGGATTGGAGATTTATTTCAGCAAAATTGTGATACTATTCAGTTATTTGTTGTTTTTGTTGTTATTGTGGCTAGGATTGGGTGTTTTACGTGATGGTTAAATTGATTAGGCTTTGCTGACGATAATACTGGTGGTACTCTTGCGACTTTATTCCATCTAGTGTGTGTGTGTGAGTGAAATGTGTCGGTGGCTGAAAAAAAAACAACTCGAGAACACTAATTGCGTCGCGAAAAATTATTGAAAATCGTATTTCGAATACGCAATCGATGAGAATATTTAGTCATCGTCGTTTATACACAAAATGGCCTTGATATTATATCAAGAGTTAGTTTGGAATGACATACATAACATGTATTTTTTTCCGTGTGGTTTTTGTAAAAAGAGGAAACTAGTTGCGTTAAAAATTGTACTGAGTCTAAAAACACATAACCTAGCTACAAACAAAAAAAAAATAAGACAAGAAATTTATTTTTCAAAAACTATGTACAATAGGGTGAGTTATTTAATTTTTAAAACCTAAAATTGTAAACTACAAAATTTTGTACATATATATCTAATACTTTAATACTTACCTATGTATTTAAATCGGTTTTTTTTAAATCCAATTGGGTAGACATTTTATAGGGAGTACGAAAAACCTCCCGTGGAAACTTCTAGAAATATCTTCGAATGACTTCGTTACATTTTGTAGATACAACTAGGTACATATATGTATCTGTATGATGATGACGACAATTTTTGTGTGACTAGGTACCTACATACTACGTCGTAATTACACAACACAAGTTAGTGCTGATTCGTGTACAGAATTTCAAACAAATCTCTGTAGGTACATACCTATACTTCAAAATGCAATCTGCAGTTGCATACGATGCAATATGCGCACAGCACAGGTAGGTATACCTATAATAACATCCTTACATATAGAAACCTACCTAATATAATTTTAAAGTTTTTTTTTAAGTTTTGTTTTTTATTTCTATAGGCGTTTAGGTACTACTTTAGGTACGACCTATGTGTTATTTAGAGTATAGGGCCCATACACGACACAGACACGTCGCTGCAGACCTTAAGTCTGCACAAACATGCCTTCGCCACACACGGTGCAGACAATCTGCACAAACATTAGTTTGTATCGTTTCGTCGTGGTCGTCGGGTCGAAAAAATGGCGAATACCTACTGCCTGTCGACTTCTTTAAATTTTGCCGAATGGATGAAGGAAATTTAATGAAGCTGCTACAAAAAATAAGACCATTAATAACTAAACAAAAAACTTTAATGGGGGAACCGATTTTTACAAGCTAGATGCTTTCAATTATGTTTACGCCGTGAATTTTCTCGCTCGTCTGTGCAAAATTCAATATACACGACACAGACATGTCGTTGCAGTCCAAGAAAAATTCAAAAAATTTTGAATTCACGCAGACGGTCGCTGCAAACCAGTGTTGTTATAAAGATTTTTTCTAGATCTTACAACTTTCGATTTCATATCTTATTTAATCTTAAATGACAGTTATACCTATACCTAAAGAAATTTTGAATAATGTATCATATTTCCTAGTCAAAAACTAGGTGTGCCTGTGCAGCGTTTTTGAAGGTATTTTAGATATGCTCTGTTTTTGAATCTACCAGTTTTGAAAACTCAGTTGGAACCGTATATTTAATATTTATATGCAAAATTTCATAAAAATCATAAAACCGTTTTTGAGACATGGATAGGTAATCCTATTTTGAATGCAGACCGATTTTTATCAACATCTTTCCCCGATTTCAATATCTGAAAAAAAAATCTGATGGGAATATAGTTATTATGTAAAGCAGTCATTAAGTCAATTAGACCGATAAGTCGAAGTATTAATATTTTGAGTTCAGGAGAGCTGTAATCCCATTAAAGAGTGAATTTAAAAAATCTTAAGAAAAGTACTTTCGCACATGTATATTTTGTTTATCGCGACATTTGAAAGAAACCACTTTTAGAAGCCAATCTGAGATTCCAAATTGCTTTCAATTATTTCTCACTGCTCTATAACACGAGGCTGTGCAAAGCTCGCTAACTATTTACTTTGCAAGTTCTACTGTACTGAGTAAAATGGTCAAGCCTTAGTCGTTTGCAGCTTTATTGCAACTGCTTAAATCATATTGAATTGTGAAATGTACTCCACAAATATTCAACTTCACACTACACCATAAAAGGGACTCTGCAGAATTAAAAATAAATACAATTATTTAAAACGTTCAGAATAGCCGATTTCAACAGATTATCGGTGTAATTTGAAAACTAAAATTACAATCAATGCCATTAATGTTTGGCAACCAATTTTGAGCGCTAAGACTATGCTAAATTCAATTGGACGCGTAATGAGCAATCTGAGAAAATTGGTATCTTCAATTCCAAAAATATGGAGAATAGAATATGAAGAATATATTCGAAGTGAGTTTTTTTAATTAAATTTTTATTTTAAAGCTGATATCTTAACAAATCTTATTAAAATTCTAAAAATCTTAAAAAATGCATTAAAATTGAGTGAATATCTTCTCATCTGGAGACTACCTCAATATCTTAAAAAATAAGATAATTAAGATCATATAACAACGCTGCTGCAAACAGTCGACATGGATACACACGACACAGACGATCTGCGCAGACACGTGCACAACAACAAAATATATTGGGCTGCAGCGACTTGTCTGTGTCGTGTATGGGCCCTATAACAAATCAAACATAAAGACAATGTATATAGGATGTATAAGGATTATAGGGACCCTTTGCCACGCCTGCACTGTGACAGCCGATTGTGTTTATGCAAACAAAACACCTTACCAAGTGCGTCATATTTTTGAACATTACTGTAATACAGTATCGTGCAAAAGATATAATATACAACAATTTAAAGCCGTGTGTCAATTGGGCTAATTAAATTATCCTCGGATAATTTTCCGACACTATCGTGGTGAAAAATGAATTTTCAGCTGTCAAAAAGTTATCCAGCTCTGGGAGCAAGATAATAAATTATATCTTATATAGACTCTTTTTTGACGTTTTCTTTTCCTTGAGTTTTTCTAGAATGTTGAAGAAGTAATAAAATACAGAATTTCAATTAATTATTATTAGCATAAAATTCGAAATCTCTCTTTTAAGATTGGAATTTGGTGGACTTATCTTTTAACACTTTCATAAGTTTCAGAAAATTATCTGATTATAATTATTTAACCCAATTGACATACGGAAGTGAAGCACTTAGGGCCAAAAATATGGTTTTTAACTTGAATGATTTTAAAATTGAATTTAAATCTTCTATGTATGTAATATATAAATCCTTCGGGGTAAAACTCGATGACGGCGCAACCGCTCGGCCAATTTTCATGATTCTTTTCTTATTTTGTTCGTATTTCAGGTTTATGAAATAAAAAAAAAATAACAAAGGGGCGTGGCACCTCCCATACAAAAAACGTGGTATATATAAAAATCCACCAAACCGGTTAAGCTCACATTTTGAAAAAGGCTTTGTTATTAGCACAAAGGATTTTCTGCGAACTTTGGTCAAAATTTGGGAAAGGGGCGTGGCACCTCCCAAACAAAAAAAAAATGTTTACGGGGTGAAACTCGATGACGTTACCTATAACTCGATAACCGCTGGGCCGATTTTCGTGATTCTTCTTTTTTTTTTTGTTCGTAGATATTCCGGAGTCTAATCGCGTAAGGCTAAAACGATCGAACGACGACGTCGCGTCGTCTCGACGATACTTCTACTTCATGTAACATTAAAAAACGATAATCGTCGAAACCGTAGGACGATCATCGCTTTTTATTGCTTCACGTTACAATAAAACTGTCAAATGGCGTCGTCGAAACGATTCGATTGAACGATGGCTATTTTGCAATCGTTTCATTGTTTTTGGTGTATTTTCTTTATATTTAGGTTTCTTAAAAGCAAAATAAATATTTAAGGGAACATTTTCCAATCAAAAGCTTACATTATGTTCACAAATAGGACACTGCATTAGCATTAGTGTGGTGAAATATGAAAATATAGAACAAAAATCCATTCTTCATGTTCATACTTGTTAAAAGACAGTTCGAACCCTAGTTGTGTTCTCTTTTGAGGATGCAATCATAGAATTGCATTCACTAAATGCTTGACTGTAAATGAGGTCAAAACAAAGTATATAGCCCCCTATTGTGAGTGTCAATAGTTGATCGTTGATCGACAACTGTCGATCGATAGACAACTGTGATTGTCGATTGCGATTGATATTGGTTAATTTGACAGTCGCTTTCTCTTGAAAGTGAAAATTTGTGCGTACGAATAGCTAAAATCAATGGACGCAATCGACAATTGTCGTGACGATCGCTGATCGACAATCACAATAAAGGCCATAATGTACTGTCAACGAGAAAAGAGCCTCAGCATCGACGACTCGGACAAAACGTCACGATGGACAGATGCAACTGTAAGTAGTAGTAGTTAAAGACTTTGGGGCATATTCATAGATCTTTGATAAGCTATTACTATGTAATAACTAAACTAAACCGGAGTTTATGTAATTCATAGACAATTTAAACCCATTTCTAAACGATAAACTGGAGTCTAATTTTAATCGCGGCAAAACGTATGTTTACTGACGGATAATAATTAAATATTGTGATGTCTGTTTTGTTTTTTTTTTTGTTATTTTTTTAATTATTTTAATGACATTTCTTTGATCGTCTACGACTTTTTTTAAATACCTTCGGTCCAACTCATGCAGCGGCAGGATTTTGTTCCTGCTTCTGACCAATTCCGTTCTCTCGCTCTTTGAACAGTTTTTTTTGCCGCTCATCTTTTTTGTTTACAAACAGCAGAACAACAACAAAATAAAAATTTCAAGTCAAATTCATCGACATTTTGTTGTCAGAAAGTGTATATTGTAATAGATTTGTAGTGGATTACACGTTAGACTCGGATCTAATTAAACAGAGTTGGCAAGTTCTTTATGAATAGCAGTCGTGTTTTACCTGTGGGTTAACTTTAGAATCGGGTTTAGTTAGACTCGGGTTTATAGTATGACTATGCATATGCCCCTTTGTCTACAGGGGCTGCACTATCACCTCGCAAAATAACATCTGTGCAGAGAACAAACGAAGAATCACTCTTGCCAATCGCTGTTTCTTCGGGCTAAGAAAGCATCTAAGAAGTAATGATGAATTTGCTAAATATTTTGCGCGCACATTTTTTTACAAAAACAGTCTACCCTTGCGAGTTGCAGTGATTTTTTACAAATACGTAGTTAAAATAATTTTTGCTTGTGAAAGAAACAAAAATGGGTGCGATAAGTTGGCACATTATACCTAGCAAAATTGGTTACGATAACAACTTTAAACAACTGTATCGTTTCACGCATCGAAATGTGGATTACTTGGCTAATACTTTTGTAGAAGAAAATCTGGAGGCACGTGGTGGTGCTCTTTCAAATATCCAGAAAATTAAATCTTTCCTACTGCTTCTAACGTTTGCACGAATACCATAGATTCGATGTGAGTGTAGGATGTATGTAGGTTCTCCAGTAAATCGAACTGCTCGTCTCTGTATGCTGTCAAGTAGGTTAAGTGAATGTTTTGGGGCCGAGCTCCAAATATGGGAACAATATTCCAGGCCTGGTCTAACCTGTGCTTTATAAAAAAAGAGAATTTGCTTGGGGCTAAAGCACCTCTGCTCTAACTAGGACGCCGATTTTGTGACATAGGATATGTGGTCGGTAGTCCTGCCATGTGATTCCTGAATTGACTCTGACTCCTAGAAGGTGCATTGAGTCCTTTGGATGGATTGGATGGTCATCCATTTGGATCTGAGGAACTGTTGATGCATTTTTCCTAGAAAATGTTGTGAGCTGTGTCTTGTTTGCATTAAATACAACCAAGTTGCCTTTTGCCCACTTTAAGATTTTGTCCAGATCATAATTTAGAGAACTAATTTGTTCACATCTCTGACTGTGAGATGTAGCCGCATTCACAGGCCCACTGCTGGAGATGGAGGATATAAGAGTGCTAAGAAAATTTTGCATCCGTCCTCAGACTTCTTGTAATAATCCATAAGACGCTAACTTGCCTAATAGCGCTCTATGCCAGACTCGGTCAAATGCCTTTGATATGTCCAAGGCTACGGCTCTGGACTCGCCGGCTCTGGAATACGGCTCCGAAATCCGTATTGCTTGTCGCTTATTAATCGGTGGCCATCTAGATATTTGATTATTTTGGACATTTATTGCCTTTTCCATTACTTTTGAGAGCATAGAAAGTAACGCTATTGGACGATAGTTTTGTGGTAGACATTTCCTCTCTTTCTTTGGAATAGGTTGAGTGCGAGCGGTCTTCTAGCAAGAAGGAAACGTCTTCTGGGAGTACGACATGCTAAACAGCTTACAAAGTACAGATGCAAGTTCTGGTGTACAGCTCTGGAGTCCGATCTCGTTGCCTTATTGCAATCTAGTTCTTTAAGGATGCGTTGTATTATTCGAAGCTGAAATTTCACTTCTGTCATCGATGTTTGCATCCTCGATATGTGTTATTTATCCCGATTGAAGAGCTCCTTCGACTTCGAATTTGATTCACATAACTTTTTGTTTCATTTTGATCGTTTTCTTAATAATCTATTTCTTAATTTTATGTTATTCTCGAAATTAAATAAAACTGTGTGTTTTTATTAGTAGAAAAAAATGAGTTATAAGACGTTTAGCCGCTCTCCTAGAAGAGTATGGGACAGGTCTGGCCCACCCCGGTGCGCCCGTTCTGGTGAGTATGTCGCAGAGGACCCCGGAGTATCGGCCAGATGAGGTGCCATGCAATTGGGCATCAATCAACGGATTTTGGCTGAGCATTTTGGTGAAATACTATAAAATGTACCCTTCCAAAGTGCAGGCAGTGCATCAGTTGTTACCTGTTGATCGCCAAGCGCGTGTAACCTACGCCCAAACCACCTCTAAGCGAGTCTCTCGTTTTGGCGATTTGCACAGGCCGGAAAGATTACCTGGGGTGGGATTCTGTAAAAAACGAAACGAAAACCGCTTTCGTTTTTACTAAACCTGTCTCTATCATATCTGTGGCAATAGACAGAGACTGCTATTGTCGAAACGATAGCGTTCGATCGTTTTCGTCTTAGGCTTCAATTATAGCTATCAGTAAAATGCAACCGAAAAAATATTTGTTTGCTTTTTTGGAGCACTTAAACTTAATCGTTGAACTCAATCTTGGTCTTAAAATGTTGCTTTTGAATTATAAAGTCAGTTCATCTAAAAAAATAAGCAATTAATCTACAACTTTTCTTGAAAACGAATTTCTTAATTTTTCCGTACGAAAAACTTTTTCTGTTCAACTTCTCATTCAGTTTCGCGAAGTATTCCACTGAATTCCTATGATATGCTATGGTTAAATGTGTCAGTTTTGTTCTGTTTCGTATTTTTACGGATGCATTTTACTGATAGCTATAATTGATGCCTTACATAATCTGGCCCCTGATTTAACCGTTCCAGAATTTGTTCTATGGGGTTTTTTGAAGAGTGATGGAAAATGCCATAAATCGGGCACGGATGGTCAGAAAATCGACGTCCACTTTGCCGATAACATTTTCTCGACTTAATCAAAAAAAAAGTCTGACATCAAAGGTACATAGACCAAAAGCAGATAGCTATAACTGCCTTACTAAGTAGGTACGTATACTAGAAAGTTAAAAATGACAGCAAATATTGTGTTGTAGCTTTTTAAGGATACGCGTTTATTATTGTTGCTGAAATGTACACCTTTACCCTACACCAAATTCGTACCGTACTGTCAAATGTGACATTTCAAACAGTGACACCCATTGTCAAACTCTAAATCTTATGTCGTTTTCGATTGGTAATCCAGAATCGTCCGGAAGCAATCCGAACGCTTCTGAAAGCGTTCGATTGGCACTCAACTGACAGTTCTTCTACTGAAAAGAAGAGAAATTTGCTTCTGGATTTGAATTCAGAATCGCGGAGAGTTCTTCCGGACGCTTCTGGATTACCAATCGAAAACGACATTACCATATTGTAGCTATTAATATAGATATAACCTAATTCCCCATATCGTTAAATGTTTACTCGGCCTGCATAACTTTGGTAGTTTGTGTAATACAAACGCTCTGAGTCATTGTATAAATAGTTACAACGTCAACAGAGTGCCAGAGCAGTGGCACTAAATCCTTGGAGTAGGGCAAGTGCAATATTGCTTACCTAATCTCCCAATGACGCAAATACGGTTACAGAGACCCATGTATCTGGTACCTAATCGGTCTGTCGAACACATTCTATTTACGGCGAAACCCTCAATTCCGATATGACGGGGGAAGGAATGGGGATGCACATTCACACCGTATACAATGTAACTATAGAAAACTTAATTAGAATTTAAATTTTTCCCCGTGATGTGGTGGGTCTGTTTTGCTGTGTGATTCGAGTTGGTTGCACTTACGTAAATATCTCACCATATATGCACTTATATGTATACTCTATACACCCGAGCTAGCAACCCCCATAAATTTTGATGTGCATTCTGCACTTTCGGTGCATTGACAGCCTACACAGCGTATATGTACTGAGCTTTGCGGATCTATAAACTTTCCAAGGGTGTAACACAAAATCTTGCGTTGTTTTGTTGCAAGTACCTACCTATATAGATTGATTATGCAAAAATAAAGCTTTCAGTATTCCTCCAACCCTCTCTCTCCCTCTAATAATGATTTTTCTGTATCATTGCCATTGTCCGTCCAACAATGTTCTCTCATGTTTGATTACCAATCTGAGTCATTCAATTTACGTAATGGAATTTGTGCTCGGATTCTGTTTGATGTTTGTTTGACAGCCTATTTAAAAGATATGAAATTTATTTTTTTTTTCTTTTTCTGCTTACGTACGAGTATGTATTGGAATAATTGCCAAGTATGTAAGTGCGACGAAGCGTAAATAAAATATATGATGATATGACATGATATGCTGCTGACGTACATGCAACAGCTGGAATGGGAGTTGGGTGGAAAATCGATGTCAGGTATGAAAACGTTTTTGTGACAATACAACAGAATGTGCGTACACAAGAAAATGGCTGACAATACTTGAGATAGTGTATTGCGTGAGGATACACGTGAACAAAATCGAATGGATATTAATACATAAGGTCCCATAATCAATAGAATCCGCTGCGACGACGTTTGCAAATTGCAACTGACAGATGGATAGAATCCCATTGGTAGGTGCGGAACATAAGCAACGCTAGATGCTAAGTAAGTTTACGTTGTACTTTTTTGTCCATTCTTATTGGGATATTGGGACAAAGAAATTCATTACTGCAAACTTTAAGGGATTGAGAGCAATTGTCACCGTCGTTGAATGAAATGAGATAAAGCGCATTCATTGGTGACAACCTTGAAATGTCAAGTATTTTATGATACCTACTATGCATACAAAAGATTACTGAATCTTTTAAATCTAGACAGATGGTTTCGGCTATCAAAGATCATTGCTATCATGCAGAAGAAGCGACGAGCGTTTCTGGAGGCCTGAATACAGTCGCTTAAGGTACATATGTTCCTCTACATCACTGCCGCTCTGCCTAGCCTTTTAGTCATGTTTTGAATGATGCAATATCCGATTAGTAACCCAACGACAAATCGCACTCGGACTCGGTTTTAACCAAAGTCTATTTGATATCGATATAGGCCACAAGCGACAGGTTACGGCATAACCACAAATTTAGTTCCATTGTTCCTTACCCAAGTTTAAAGGGTCACCAACAATGAAGGTTTTCGCTGTGTCGAAAGTGGTCATTCTGGATTAGTAACACACTTGGAAAAAGCGACAGTTGCATGCAAACGAATGGAATAGAGGACTGGGTAGACCAAGAAATACATGGCGCAGATTAGTTGACATATTGTAATATCTAAATAACTGGGGAGGGAAGCTGAAACTCATGAAGCCGTACAGGTGCACAATGGCGTGGAGGCGTGATAGAGGAATATATGACCTCAGAAGAACAACTTTGTTTTCCTAGAGCATATATCAAAATTGTATTGAAAGTAGGTACATATCACGAATGCACATATGGTCTGCAATAGTTGTATTATTTACTATCTGGGGCTGTTTTTGTTTTCTATAAAATTGTCTTGATGATAGGTCATCATGTTGACTTTTCTTGGTTATCCGTTAGGCTTCTTAGTATGAACAATCTACAAATATTCGCGGAATCCCTGAGTAACTGTGGCATTAGGTCACTGTGGTTTGAGGGACTCCATTTTTAAGCCAGCCTACATCACCTTATCAGTTTCTATTAAACGTCTGACAACGATTTAAGAGCTTTTTAGTTAAATCCCAATGTCATATTCGCGTTATATTCTAGGTCCCTTTCAAAAATGTCAACAAAGATAAACTTAGCGTGGCCGCTTAGCAAAGCAGTATCCTGTAGTTTTTTGCTAACCCCAAAATTAAACACTTATAAAACATTTTTTCTTCTAAATTACTATCAAACTTTTGAAAAACACAAACTACGTACAAACAAAATTGTTACATTTTTTGACAACAAATACAAATTAAGAATCAATCAATCAAAAGAAAGACGTTATGAAGGCGTTTGGTTGTTCACCGTTTTTTTGGTTGATGGAACATTTGTTCTTCTTACACAGAGCGAAAAGGTTTGCCGATATTGGCCCATTGGCTGAATTCATGGTAGGTTTTTTCTTGAATATGGTCAATGATTCGTAAGCATCCAAATACATAGGTTGTGGGACGTGCTTTTCCAGCTTGAGGTTCATCATGGTCATGTTATATGTTTTTTAGTAATTATAAGTGTCGCTACGGAACATTTCTTTCTTTTCGTTTATCCTATATAAAACTCTTCACAATTCTTACAACTTATTGAATAAATACCTGGTTTCTTGTAATCTGGTGGCTTGTCTTTTAGATTTCCAAGGATGTCTTTTATTTTACCGTCATTTCCAAACACACTGGTTATGTCCCCTTTTTTCAAAATTTTTGAAATTTTGAACGAAAATTTATTTTCATCTACTTCCTTTTCAGGGATGAGGGTGGTAAGGTTTCTAAGTCGGGTCATGTAAGTTTGAGATCTCTTGTGCCAACTCGAAACTGTTTTTCAGGTAAAATCCCTCTGGTTTAGGAAGATAATTGAAAACACTCACCAAGTATTTTGCTATCTAAGTTGTAGGACTTTTGTCATTAGAGATGATTGGTCTCATTTCGGATTTATATGTCTTGTACAAGGCGTAGATGGCTGGAACTTATGAATTTGGATCCAAAAGTGTACTGCTTTTTATTCAAAGTGCTCCTCTCCACAGCTCGATATACACTCTCTCGCTTCAGTTATCATTTTGCTAAGAGCATTTGTTGATTTTATTTCGGATTTATATGTCTTGTACAAGGCGTAGATGGCTGGAACTTATGAATTTGGATCCAAAAGTGTACTGCTTTTTATTCAAAGTGCTCCTCTCCACAGCTCGATATACACTCTCTCGCTTCAGTTATCATTTTGCTAAGAGCATTTGTTGATTTTACTTCCTTAAATTCCTTACCAGACACAATTTTTGGAACATCTTCTTCGTATTTAGCTTTTTCAATAACCACCATTGCATTGCCCTCATCTGCTTTCAAGATATACAAATCCTTTTCTTTTAATCCACGAAGAATATCTAGTTCTTTGCTTTCTTTCTTCTGGGTTGTAAGCATATTTCTCAGGACTGGTTTTACTTCTTTTCGGATGATTTCTTTATCAGATACTGCAACTGTTCTTATGGCACTTTAGACTTCTGCTATTGGCTTCTCCAAGTTGTATTTTGTTGTTGGTGGGACATAACTCAACCGCTTATTCAAAACGTTCAGTTCCTCTTCAGAAAGGGTTACAGTTGATAAGTTGTTTACGTAATTCTCGACATACTGCACAGAATGGTCTTGGTTCTTTGAGTCCTGTGTAAGAAGAAAAAATGTTCTAGCAACCAAACAAACGGTGAACAACCAAACGACAACCTTCACAACGTCTTTGTTTTGATTGATTGATTCTTAATTTGTATTTGTTGTCAAAAAATGTAACAATTTTGTTTGCAGTTTGTGTTTTTCAAAAGATTGATGGTAATGTAGAAGAAAAAATGTTTTATAAGTGTTTAATTTTATCCTTTTTAATTAGTTCTTTCTGATGATGACAATAAAATAATAGTCGAAAGGCTTCCAAGCGAAAATTGAATGTTTTCTTCTGGTGGGTCTATAAAAGTGTAAAACTACTTCAACTCTTATAAAACCTACCCTGACAATTATTTTTTTTAACTTGTGTGTCTTCAAAGTTGCATTTGTAGGTAGTTGAATAAGCGAAAATAATTTAGCTCCATGAAGGAAGGAATCGAATTTTCACAGCGATGTTTGTACAATTTCGATTTCCCCTGTTTTCCAACAGTATGCATGTATGCAATAGAAGCTACAACTACATAACCACACAGTTTGCAAAAAAAAACTAATTCAAATGCAAGGAAAGCAAGCAACATAAACATAAGCAATATCCAAGATACGATCGAACAAAACGAATAAAAAGTGAAAACGAACGAGGCGAAGAAAAAAAAATCGCTAAAATAAAAAACCTTACCGACCGAACTATGTAGGTAAGTTGTTTCAAGTTCAAGGTAAAGAAAAAGCCCTCAACTCTGGGCAAAACTGAAACAGAATGTATTTCTGGTTTTTATTCTCTTTTCGTTCTTTTATTCAATTTCTTTTGAGCGTTTTTTTTTTTTCTTTTTGTGGCAACCAGCTGGTTAGTAAGTAGTGGCTTGGCTTTGTTCAAACACGAGTGAAGTTATTTAACACAGATGGATTTTGTTGTTTGTTTATGTGTAAATTTCTGTTCTTGTTTTTATAAAGAGCAAGTATTGGTTTAGTGAAAATTAGAAAATTGTCATTTGTCAAGTTTGACATGAATCAAATTCTTGGCTTTTCCTTTAAACTCTGTAAGCAAAGCAGTGGTTGTTTCAGCTCTTTTGCTCCGAAAATGAGTTTCATTTCTAGAAGTGCAGTGAAGTCTAAAACAATTTGAATTTCATTTTACCCCTAAAAGTGCAATAAAAGGGAAGAAAAACTAAATCAAAACCAAAATGTTATTTATTTTATGCCGGGTGCCAATTGGGCTAAATAATTATACTCGGATAATTTTCTGACACTATCGTGGTGGAAAACGAATTTTCAGCTCTCAACAATTTATCCTGCTCCGGGAGCAAGCTAATAAATTATCCTATAGGCTAATTTTTTGACGTTTTCTTTTGCTTGAGTTTTTCTAGAATGTTGAAGAAGAAATAAAATACTGAATTCCAATTAATTAATAGCGTAAAATTCTATAAATCTCTGTTTTAAGATTGGAGTTTAGTGAACTTCTCTTTCAACACTTTCATAAGTGTCAGAAAATTATCCGAGGATAATTATTTAGCTCAATATTGACACACGGCCATAAGAGAAGATATCCAATAGATACCCCAAGAAGGTAGGTTGTATGGGGGCAGCAGTCTCGTGATCAATTGCAGAAAACTGGCTAAGACTAGGGGGAAACTAGATACTGATGGAACTGCATTTATCAGGAAACCTCATGTCAAACCAGCCCTGGCATTAAAGGAAGCGAGAGGCAAAAATGTAAAAAGTTGATTTTTTTTTTCCGTATGGTATAGTTCATGGTTCTTACTCAGATACATTAGAGGAGATGTCACCCATACCACTGAGAATATGCGTCGCAGGACACATTACACATACCGCTGCATGGAGAGAGAAAAAAGTTCGTTTTTAACGAAACTGGGTAATAAGAATCTAGAATGTATATTGAAAAAATGCTTCTATGATCTATCAAACAAGAAGTTTCAAGAAGCGAGGAACATTCAAATGGGTCGGCGATATGAACTTACAAGACGTGGCCACTTATCCTTGGATCGACACTTAAGCCCGCAGTGTGAAATCGGGTATATAAATTCAAGTCGCCAAGTAGAAGAAAACATTAATATACCCGATTTCACAGTATCGGCATATGTACTTAAATTTAGGGTTTAACATAAACTTTGCCTGTTCAATGTTAGAGAGAATCCCCTTCAACACACGATGGGCTGATTTGTCATTTTGTTTGAGCAGCATTGCCAAACCTAATCACAGGGGTTATTCCCAAATGCGCGGCGGATAGTATTGAGAGCGATACCTCAATTTCGACCGTTTTCGCTTTTGGTTATTCTCAAATGATATTTCAAGTCTTTTTCCATTTTGAGTTCCAATTTTCCATTTATTTTTTCAAAACTTTGACAGCTTTTTCCTTCACAGGACTTTAGTTTATTTTTTATCTGCAAAGAATCCACCGGCAATCCGTCACCTAAACAGCTATCGCTTTTGAATGTAGATACTCGCTTTTGGAAATAAAAATCCAAAATATTTGCAACTGTCAATGCATTCGTACATATTTTTTGTTGTCTTAACTTCATTTAGGTAAACCACTATTTAAAAGAAGTTTATCGTTAAGCCTATACGAGTAGGTATGCACTGTGAAATCTAAAGTTGTCTTAATCCTAAGTTTATCGTTGGATCGAGCTCGGGTATTAACTTGTTACCTCTTTACTTAAATTTTAGATTGAAATTTAAAATCACACATTATCCACGAGCAAGTTTGTACAACCTGGTTGTGCTGCTTATAATAATGTTGGACAATTTCTTTTGTATACTTAACTTTTTGCGGCATCACTAACCGGTTATGTTATATATTCAAGTACATATATATTTCTATAAATCTGGTACCTAGTGATTGTTTGGTGCCTGTTTCGTCATCCAATGATGACATACACTAACACGAAGATAATGAAGGGGATAGCATTTCGCAAAGATGAATTCAATTCTTGAGGCAGGTACACGCAGCTTGCAAAACAGGTTAACTTAACAATGTCTTATGTAATAAAAAATAAAATCAAGATGAAGAACTTGCAGCTTGAGATTTCTTATTCGTGATAATATGATGTGCATCTGAAATACGATTTTTTTGGCCGAACCGCACATCAATTCTCTAATTTAAGGCAATGTTTGATTTTGAAAATAAAGCAAATGTATACGTTTGTAGATGTAGGCACTCTTGTACACACACTGTCTCTGTAATTACTACACTTTGTTGAGTCATTTTGTTTAAAGTACACTACATACTTGCATCACCTTAGTATTGGCAGTTATGAAGTAGATATTAGCTACTCTGAGAATTATTAAAGATCTGTTTGCTGATACTGTTCTTAACTCTGTGTGATAACTGATTTCATCTTTCTAAGTATACCTACTAATTAATTTTTAATTTTTAAAATGAGCTTAAATTGAAACGCAGCTAGTTTCATTTTATTTCCAACTGTCAATTAAACTACAAACAAATGTCACTCTGTTGTTCCAAAATGATTAATTGTTTTCAGTTTAAATTGTATTCATCATGGCTGAAGAACAAATAAAGGGTGTCCCATAATTACGCGGAATTTGAATTTTGCACCATTTACAGTGATGCCAACGGACAAAAAGATAACAATGTGACAGCTGATAGCTCGGGGTTAGTAAAAATGGAGCGCTATTCGAAAGAACAACGCATTTTCATTGTGGAGCAATATTTTAAAAATAATGAAGGTTTGTTCGATAAAAACCATCTTCAGTGATGAAGCTCATTTTCATCTTGATGGCTTCGTTAATCGTCAAAATTGTCACATTTGGGGTTCTGAAAACCCACGTTTATGCCCCTACTAAAGTTGAGTTGTCAGTTGGTTTTATTTAATTCAAAATTCGGTATTGTCCGTATTGTAATACACAACCTTGATAGAAAAGTTGTGTGTTAAAACACAACAAAGATGGTAGTGGTTGCCTATAAGTTGTTAGTTAGTTTGGGTTGTGTAAAAGTTGAGTTGAATTGAAGACAACTCAACTCAACTAAGTTGAGTTGTCTTACATAATAGAGGCATTAGGTCTATTCGCGTACTTTTCCGAGCAAGGCAGTACAAATCTGTCAATTTCGAAAATTTGAGCGCAATTCTCTCAGAGAGCGGAAAAAGTACCGAAAAGTACGTGTATATATACACTTCGAGCTACTTCGAGCCATTTCTAGCTAATCACCAATTTGAACAAAACAAAACTATTTCAAACTGCAGCGAAAATTCACAATTTTCATTAAATTGATATAATTTTGTATTCTAACAATATCTGTATAACTCATAACCGAGCAATCGTTGGAAAATATATTTTGTTTATTCCGTCTATCTGTCAACTTTTTGCTTTTGACAATTTTATCAGTACATGCGATGCCGGTAGAAATTTCCTGAGCTGTTTCGAGCCAGGAGGGGAAATGTTGGTTACTCATTTATTTTGCTAGTTTTCTCTTTACCTGTCATTTTTGATGAGAACGTGTATAGACTTTGTGCGGTTGCGATCGATTGGTATGGTATCTATTGCGTTCGGTTTAAATCGCGTACGCGAACGAACCTATTAATTGTTGAGAAACATATGCATCCACATTGGTGCGGATTTTGGGCTGGAGGCATTATCAGACCATTCTTCTTGGCTGTTCAGGCGGTAACAATTCATTTTGTTCGCTATTGTGACATGATAACCCATTTCTTAGTGCCTAAAAGTACAAGATATGGATGTGACCCACATGTGGTTTCATTTCAACAAGACGGTGACACATGCCATACAGCCAAAGAAACAATTCAATTACTGCATGAGTCATTTCCTAATCGTGTAAACGGCCGTTTTTAGGTTCAGAATTGGCCATCCAGATCTTGCGATTTAACGTCATTGGACTTTTTTCTTTGGGGTTTTTTGAAGTCAAAGGTCTTGGATCTCTTTGTGTCCAGAGCTGGCCAGGTGAGCCGTAAGCATAGCAGTATCACAGTATCCTAGATGTTTCCATCTTAAACTTATTCAGCTTGCTGCGTCCGCATGAGTTATTAGTTTGACAATATGAAAACTAATGTGCAGTTTACGTAGTTCACATCTTGTTCACTACTTCTCAGAGCGCATTGTGTTATATTAGTTTGCTTAAATACAGGAACGGCGAACCTATAACGCTTCAAATGCGCCTGCTATGCTCTAGTCTTCTGAAAATATTTCTCCAGGAACTGATTTTTGCTTGCCCTGCAGCCAAAGGAGTTTTCGAAAAGTAATGATTTCCAGGGGCCCGCCTGTACCACAAAACAACAATTTAACTTTTTAACAAGTAATTTCTTAACATATAAATTTAACAGGCGAAGTTAGTTTCTGTACCACCAAATTATTCGCTATGAAAGTTAACAAGGAAAATTTCCCTTAACACTTGTAGAAAGAAAAAACTGTTGTCAAATACGCCTGCCGGACGAAAAGCACATAGATATCCCTGAGCAGGACCTGCGACATGCGATAAGAGAGTTTAAATCCCTTAATCACATGAAGCGGGCCCCTTAGGTACCTACTGTTTAATAAAATAATTACTCTATAGTCGCCTGTTTCACTACTTGATCAACCTTGAAGTTGTTGCTGCTGGAAATTGCAGTTTGGAAACTTGGGCTTTGGGATTTTTGTCTTATAAAAGCAAAACAAACATTAAACAGTTTATAATTATGATTCGAATTTACTAGAAAATAAAAAAAAAAATTGAAAATCTCGAATACCAAATCAATAAATATAACTTGTTACGAGCTAACAATTTTCTATTCATCAGTTAGAATTTTGCAACAATTTAAGAGACAGTTTTAAATTAATTTAAATTGTAGTTTTGTGGTACATAAACCGAGAATTCATCAAATTTCCCACTTTTCAGAAATTGTGTTAACAAGTGTTAAGACGATTGTTAACTTAAGTTTTGGTGGTACAGAAAATGTTGTTAATTGTTAATTTGCCTGTTTAACTAGAACTGTTGTTTTGTGGTACAGGCCCCAGGTTGTCAGGTGATTCATTTGAATTTTGCATTAATTGCCTTTAAACAAGCTTATATGTCGGGTATATAGGAATAACATCATTGAATTCCATATCAGTACCAATATCAATAAGGCATAACTTAGCGAAAAGTCTTCTGTGCGCCATCAGTTGTAATGTTGAAGTTAGTATAGTATCTTCTATTACATTAGCCGAGTCTTTGAAATAAGAAAAATGAATGTTTTAGGTAACTCCATATACGGCATCAATATTCGCGCTATGATCTAGCCTGTGCCTTATAGATACGGAAGAGTTGTTTCGAACTGAAGGACTTCACTTTATAGTAATAGTGAACTGTAAGAACGCGAATTTGTGAATACATCATTATTGAATGATATACACCTTAATTTAGATCTTATTTGTAAAGGGTGGTTTTTTAGAGGTACAAATTCAATAGATTTATTTTTAATAGATCATTTTATGCCATTACCGTTCAAAAATGATTTGGGGCATATCCGCGCCACGGCTAGCTCGAATGAAACGCAATAGTTAAGTCCAATTTTCGACTTTATCGAGCAACTGGGGCCGTATATCAGCAATAACACGGCGTATGTTGACTTCCAAATCGTACATCGTCTCTATTTATCGGCATAGACTAGTGACAGGTACATGTCATAACGCCCTGGGGCGCTTTGAAAAGTGTCATACCTTCTAAACCGCTCTCCATTGAAGGTAACATTCTGGCCGGCATCGGCATCAAAAAAATATGGGCCGATGATTCCACCAGCCCATAAAGCACAACAAACAGTGAGTTTTAATGGTTGCAAGGGCGTGGTGGTGCAAGGGGTGCAAACGCTTCTGGGTTTTCTCCACTCCGAATTGGGCAATTTTGCTTGTTTACAAATCCATTTAAGCATAATTGGGCCTCATCGGAGAACAAAATGTTGCGTTAAAAATGAGGATCAACCTGAATCATGTTTATTGAACCGAACCATGATTTTTAAAATAAGTTTGCATAATTTGCACGCGTTAATCTATTCATCATATAATAGCAAAACGTACTAACCACAAATCAACTTTCAACTGTCAAATTGACAATCTGTATAAACAGTATTGCCAGATTAAAAACCAAACCTCTAAAAAAAAATTACCCTTTACGTATAGATGACTGGCAAAGGCCATTTAACCGATTTCTATATAAATGAGTAGGTTTAAATCATGAAACAGCTCTCAAAACCAAGCGTTGTTAACATACACCATTGAACGGGATTTGCAATTATAATTGCGAAAGATTTCCACCCGAACGTAGGTAGCTGCTAAAATGTCCTGGAATAAACGCTTAAAAAAACATATGTATGTATAGCAACACAGAACTTATTCTAGAATTGGTTTTTTATATCTATTTTCAGGTTAAACAATGAAAATCAATTCTATCAGTAACCAACGTCAGTGCAACCTTTGCCCTTCAACCCAGCCACCACCTACGTCAATGAGTGCCACATGAGTGCTTATGCGTCCAATTGCATGACGCGTGCCTCAGGCGCTGCATCAACCGAAGTATACATGGGTGTGGGCGGTTGAGAGTGCCCACTTCTAGTAGGAAAATTCAATTTCGATTATACGCATCTCACTCGGTTTCAGCGGCAAGATGATACAGAGGGCGCAGTTGCTTGACAAACTATAATAATAACAAAAACAACACTAACAACAACAACAACAGAGTGCTTCATCGGCCGAACTCATGCGCACTATCATTCAACTTGAACTTGAAAATTCCGTTCTTAGTGTGTGGTGGTAGGTAAGTGAGGCTACACCGTATAAAATCAATAAAACGCTTTACTTTCAGAATTAAATTCTATATCGTAATGTAGGTATGTGTTACCTTAGGTACGTATCTACTATCTACCCGTTCCGTCTCCCGTTTATCTAAAAGCGAGTTGAAGATACTATTAGAAGTAGGTAGGATTGCGCGCTGGTTTGAGAGTTTGAAGAGCGCAACACAACACACACAACACAGCTGACGTTGAGCGATGGCGATGATGATGATGATGGCTGCTGGGTCGGCACACACAGCTGAACATTAGAGAGCTTGTTGTAGGTTTGTGTGCGCCTGTATCTATCTATATGATGGGAGATTTGATTTGAAAAGGAAAAGTTTAAAAGTTAGACCAACTCCAGCAGCATCATGCTCTGCCCCTCAAAGTGAGAGTAAAATTTTTGTTTTATATACCTAGGTAAAAGATACATTTCGACGTTAGTGTTTGTGAAAACATCTACACCCCGATAGCTGAGTGAGCTTTTCGCAAAAATATAGAAGACTCGGATTCTGTCTGTGTAAATATGTGTCATATGCATATCTAGAACTTTGCTGAAAGCTTTCATATTTTCGTTCTAGGAACTGAGCTAGTGTCCGACGGTTCGAGTCGCAAAACAAGTGAAAAATACTTTTTTTTTTTTGTTGAAGAAGAAGAATTTTTATTGCGTAGGTGGTTTTGCTCTCTATCACTGGCTGTTGAGTTATCTCGCTCTTTCTTCGGATATCTCCAACCCGTTTGCTCGCTTATTTGGTTCGCTTTAAGTCTGGAGCAGCGACAGAGAGAGAGTACCTGTGCTGCTGGAAATCAATTGCACAAAAACGAACAGTAATTGATATCGAAAAAAAAACAACACACAAAATCATTGCAGGTACATTCGTTTGGTTGATAGTCTCTTCTCCGCAGCTCAATCCAACTCACCTCCGGTATACGGAAGCCCGACCAGCCAAAGTTGATTTATTATAAAGCTGCTCGTTGCTCTCTTCGGCTATCATCATCGCCAACGTCGCACTATTCAATTGCACTGTTATACCTGCACAATAGTTTCTAACTTCCGGGTAAAGATTTAAAAAAAACAAAAACATAACTACAACTACATAACCAAAAAGTGTTGACAGTGAAGAAGAAAGTTTAAACAAAATCAAAAGCAAAAAATAAAAAAAAAGTTTTCGCCATTTTCTGTGAAGTGTCGATGTATCTTATAAAATGTTTTGGTAAGTTCTTAAAATCCGGGAAAATGTAACTGCTTGTGTTAGAAGAACATATGGTTTAACAGTGAAATTATTTCCGTTTGTTATTGTTGTGATTTAAATAGATTCTTGGTTCCAATTTTAGAACAGCCCATTGATTACATTGATTTCCTCAAACTTCATAGCCTGCCTTGCATTTGGCAGATTAGGCGCAGATACAGATACAGATACAAAGAACATCCTGAATTTCTATTTCAGGAATTTCTATTACTGCACCCACTCAATGCACAGACTGCGAATGCAATTATTGTTTCGGCTTGTTTAACTAATAAATTCACAAGAGCAAGCTATTTTAAATATGCAAGTGAAATGTACTGATCCTATCCCACAGAATCGGAGTTCATTTTGTTCGGAGAATTGTACCTAAATGGTGTACCTAAGTGATACTCATCTGTTGATGCATTTAGAAACCTTACTTTGTGGCTCATGATTTATATTTTGTGTCAGAATAAATAAAGGAAACAAACAGTTGCATTAAAAAAGAAGCCATTTTCGGAAAGCTTGAGCTCAACGTGCGTGTGTGGGAATTTTAGGAATCCAACGAAAATATTCATAGTTCTCTGTGAAATAAGTGCACTTACATATTGCAAGGACCATAACAACTTAGGTGGGTAGGTATATGATGACACTAAAAAGCTAGCCTTTGAAAGATTGTCAGCACCATTTTTGGCATAGCTTCGAAATGCATCGATTTTTCTCATGGAGTGATTTTTGAAACGTATTCTACTTAAGTGCGTAATTGGAAGGAAATTAATAACCCACACTCACATCGAGTTATTCATCAGCACATCGCGTTACGTAGGTACTAAGGCATCATTCACACGAGACGAATATGCGAACTGCACATATTTTTAATGCATCAATGAATAACGAATTACCTACAATCTGTGCATACATAAAATATTACAGCAATTAAACGTTAATTGTTTAAATGTTGAAATTTTAATTTTAAAGTTTTGTCTTCAAATTACCCTCCCTACAAGATTCGTATCATATTTTATTCACAATAATAAAAAACCCGCCCAAGTCAAAAAAATATTATTAAAAGCGAGTTTAAATATTCGCCTTGCATCAGCCACAACAAAAAAATAGGGGATGACAAACGTCGTAGTAAGCAAAAAATTTAAACTATTCACTAAAAATTCGGATGCATTTGGATGTACATGTACTACATATTGAAATGTTTTATTTAAAAAACGAAAATAATAGCAGGGATATAATGGCTATGGCTATATAATTATATTAACCGGCACATAAAGGATTCATTATATTCCAATGCCTGTGCTCGTTTCCATTGGACCCAACAATTTGCCTATTGGTCAAAATTGGACGTGGCGCCTCTCATACAAAAAACATCTTCTATGGGGTGAAACTCGATGACGTTCTTATAACTCGATAACAGCTAAACCGATTGTCATGATTCTTTTTTTGTTTTGTTTGTATTGCTGTATTTCAGGTTTACGCAGAAAGAATTCCATAATATCGATTTATTCTCATTTTTACGAAAGAACATTATTATCTACGACCTAGGCAATACAATTCAGCTAATACTAAATAGTTATCACAATCACCTAAAGTCGTCTTACTAGTCACACAACATTTTTGTTCGCCTGATTTTGACATCTGAGGCTAACGACTTTTACTAAATTCGCGAACCGCATTACGGTCAGTTTACATTCGCAATATATTTGACAAATATTCAGGGGAATATTATTTTTCAGATTCGCAAATCAAAATACCTACCTGTTTGGTATCACATTCCCCTGTTTTTTTATTTGACTCGCGAACAATTATAGGGCCCAAAAATGACAGACAAAAATAACCAAATAGCGAGTATAACAAGCGGTTAAAGTTAAAACAAATAAATTGTTCTCTTTTCTTCGGATGTGGAAAAAATTAATATTCGACATTCATTTCATTTTCAATGGCCCCGATTATCTATTAAGTGGGTAGCGGTTGTAGGTTTCTTAAGTGGATCATCCATCCAAATTATTCTCGATTCTAAGGGACAGTTTCAGGACTAGCTGTTAAAGTCTCGGATAGACTATTCGGAACTTATCTGGCACCTAAACTGCAACTTTTGGTTTCAAAGGTTTCGGATAGTGATATCTGATAGATATTAGTCTCGGATAGAGTATCAGCCGGTTCAAGTGGCTGTTAAATCCTATATCCGGGAGATAAACAAAATATTTATTTGAAGTGGCTGGAAAAAATATAGTTTCAGAACATTTTTTCGTTAACGAGCGTAGATTGCCCCGTAGGAACAGACTATTTCGCCCAAGGCCCAAAGCGACTTTAAAAGGAAAATGTTATTCACTTTTCTCCTAAACCTTCCTACCACGAAGGGGCGGTCACTTTGCCGTTGCGTCCTTTTCTCGACGTTGCTGGTGTGGAGGTGGCTATCGGCGGCTTTAGTCGCTAGGGTCACCCATAACAGACAGGCTGTTTTGATGAACAACAAACTAAGAACTACCCAAAAACTCTTACTTAGAGTGCTCGAAAAGACTGGAGAGCTTATCTATCACCCTCTTCTCGTACTTCTATCCACAAAGCACCATTCTCTCTATTTCTTATCCTAACCTATACCCCTTTCCCCTGGGCTGGACGAAGGTGTCATACGACCCGTGCTGATAATCAGCCTGGTTGGGGACCCAGTTTAAAGAATAGCTCAGCCACAAACGGAGTATCCGGATACCTGCTTCTGCTTCAGCTCCTCCGTTAGAGGTTTTTGGATTTTTGGTGCTTCAATTTTTTCTTCTGTTAATTTTTCAAAGGTCTTTTTTCTTTTGGTTTACCTAAAACAACAAAAAATATTAAAAAACACGAAACAAAAAAAATACAAAACAAATGACATTTGTATCGAAACAAACGTAGTGGCTGGTAAATTTTTCCGCAAGTTAGTTTATCAGAGACTTTGACGATGAAATAGAAAAAAAATATCACCAACTTTTATCTGGTGGAAAGCGTTATGTGTCGGCTAACTATCCGAAACTTTATCCGGAACCTTTGAAACTGGGCCTTAATCATCAAAGGCAATCCCCAAATGCGTAAAAGAGAGATTATGGACTTGAACCAGAAATCTCATAATGTGAGTCTACCTGCAGGACGCCTACCTAATGGTACGGATTTCATAGCACGTCTTGGGATCCTGGTTGGGTACATGCGTTTAACATGATCAAACCAACGAAGCGTGAACCACTCCGTCCGAAGAAGTAGCTGCTTGACATTGAGTTTCTTACGTATTCTAGTGTTCCTTATATGATTTCTGCGTGTCATCTCTGCGATCCTTCGCTCAATAGTTCAATACGCTAACCATCACTAAGCTATAGCACTTCAAAAAATAGAAAATATATACGTTCTTATACATTTTACTAAAAATTATACAAATTTTCCGAAGGAATTTTTTTTTTTTGTAAACACTCTGATTGGGGTAATAGCTGTTTTGAACTTTACCTCAAAATCATTATGAGACTCCAGTAAGCCAAGTGATTCGCTTTTCATTCGCTTTGAATTCCAAGGAAGAACGGTTAGTCACAGACTCTTTGTAGAGCTAGTTTTTTTTTTAAATCTTTTTCTCATACAAACTCCGTCAACATAAACCGGGCCGAATAATTTCGCTGACCTGCCATAGCAGGACTGTGGTTAGAATCTTCTTAGTGTTTAGTGACACGGCTTCCTATTCTTTCCTATTCATTACTTTTCTTAGGCCAAAGAAATAGCGATGAGCAAACATAATTCTTCACTTGATTTCGGATGTGGTGTCATTTTTGGAGTTTATTTTGGAGCCGAGGTAGTCCCTGACCCTAACTACGAGTGACAGCTCACCAAGCTCAGCAAATGATGTCAATGGCATCAGCGTCTGCAAATTTGCAAAAATTTGTACTTCTTCTAGAGTAGGTGGTAGAACTCGTCATCATTTTCCTTTTCGGAGGCGTGAAAATAAGAATGTTAAGACTTTTTGCCCAAGTCTTCCTCTAATTACATCGTAAACGCTGACCTTTTTTGTATTTAACCTCCAATCCCATCCGACCTCACTTCCTATATTTCGTCCTTGTAGCTATCGAAGTCACCTATCCACTAGTGAGGATATTCCACGTACAGATCCGAAGTTCGTTGTTTGAGACGTAAACATTTTTTTTCTTGTGATACAAAACTTACCCCAATGCATTTTTTGTTTGTTTTTCCCCAAACCTTTAGGTCCAGGTCCTATTTATATTTTCTTTTTCTATAATTGGAACCAAGAATGAATTAGTCACATCTCTCGGGTTGCAATTGCAAGATAAAAACCATTGGCCCTTACTACTCGTAATAATAATTATTTTTAACTCTCAACATTAAATTTTTTGTAGGTCACAATAGCTTAATTTGTATGAAACATTTCCCAATTGCTCTTAAAATTTAAGTTTGACACAGGAAATAGTTATCGCGATTAAATTTTATTTTGGTTGTTATTTTTAGTTTTCTTAATTTGTATTACATTTCGTATTGATAAGATGTCCGCTTAATTATTAAATTCAAGACTCATTGTTGTAAATATAGGTAATAAATCCTCCATTCCTCTCCCTCCCTCCCTACTATGTTTGTTTTTCTTATAAGCAATACTGCTTTTCAATGCATGCCACTATGGGCTATGGGCTTCCCTACTATTTCCTTTTTATTAAACTTCTATTTTTTAGTTTATTTTGTTTATTTCCACTCTAATCCAACGGTAGGTGCTAATAAAAATGTTTGAAGCCCAAAATTGTACGATCTCACAATAGTTTAATTTTCAATACAAAATTTCATATTGTGACCTACCATTTATTTAAGGTGAAGGCTCAAATTTATTATTGGTACCTAAACCCCAATGCGAAATTATTGATATAAAAAATGATCATCTATTGTGACCTACATTGAAGCTAACGTTTACGAATGTTTATTAGTAAGGCCAATTGAAAATTCCTTAGACCAAAATAGCCAGTACGTAAAGTACTTTACGTTATAATGTTTATAAAAAAAATACATACATCCATAGAAAAATAAATACCTAATCACACGAAAACTTTCGAACGACAGTGTAGTCAGAGACCTCCCAATTGGTTCAATTCTACGCTAAAAACTTTCCAACGAACTATAAATCAAAAAGCTTCATTCATCTCTATTCAAAGAACCCAACCCATTGCAACTACGACGACACGACAACATCACAATTGGTGCATCTACTACCGGGATACACCCTGTGCTCACTTTGCATTTTTTTAGTGAACACAGCTGGTGGTATCTCAGTTGCATTTGTACACAAATCATCATGGCCACACTGAGGACTGAGCAACCGTACAGATGTAGAAAAAGCGAAAAGCTCCCCCATATTCTCGGGTAAGTTGTGTTGAATAGAAAAATAATTGCTTATGTATCTACATATATATAATATTGTATTACCTTTTGCTTAATACATTTTTGCGATAAAAGAGAAACGAAATTCAAGGGAAATCAATCATCTAGGTGTGTATTTTAATTGATTTTTTTTTTTCGTTTCCACTTTAAATTGCTTTGTTCTGATTTTAGCTTTAGCTGTGAAATAAGAAAAACAATTTGCAAAAATTCGGCAAAGGTTTTTTTTTTCATAAACAAAATAAAATTAAAAAAATTGTTTTACACAAATTTTGAAATTATTCTGCGATTAAAGAAAACAAAAAAAATATTAACACTTTCATTATTTTTGTTGTTGTTGATTTTTAAATACATTTAACATTAACATTTTGAATTTAGAGAGAATTGAGAGTTTTGTTTGAACAAATCTCATTTCGAAAATTAAGAGTCGCATGCAGTCATCTTTAGCTTTAAACTGTTATAGTGCAAGTGAGATAAATTACAACCAACAATTTAAAATTGTCCTGACGTCAACGAAAGCTCTATAAAAAATACATTTTTCCACTTTGACCTTAAGAGGGAAACTTTTCAAAGGTTATTTAATATTTATTCCTATATTTATTTTATTTTCATATTTAATGAGGTGTATAACTACTATAGTAATTTGTATTTTCTGTGGTTGGCAATTAGTTTGGGATTACCACGGAAATTAGGTTCTAACAAAAACCCACTCGTTAGGACTAATATGGTCTGATTTGACTGTTGAATCATTTGCAACTATATGAAGGACTGTAGTGGAATGGCGTTGCGTGGGTGTACTTACCTTACTTAAAATACTTGACACATGTCGTTCGGTGTGCTGTTAACAATTTACCAGGGAGAAGGTATGATCAACCCTACTTAGTAATCGGTAGATGAACTCCTTAACTACCAACATCTCTTACTGGACGATTGAAATGTCCGACGATGTCGATATTTTTTTCTGGTAGGAGGGGGAGGAGAAATGATTTATGCACCATAAGGAGGGCTTTATGGCGTTGACCATCTAAGTGTGTCCGACTCCCATTTGTACAAGGTATACGTAGACTAAAACTACTCCTGACCCGAAGGGACAGATTGGGTTCCAGATCTGCTCGCTGGCCAGCATCTTTTCGGCTATGTTGTCTGGAGTGATGATACCGATATTTCTCTCTAGTTCTTCTCTTTTCGATTTCTCCATCTGCTGCAGGCGAAGAAGGTATGGTGCACGCTGGTATCCGTGCCCGGTGATTAACTGTGTGACGTAGTAGTTAACCTCACCGTATTTCCGATCATGCCTGATAAGCCTAGCTGTCCATCGTCCTCTCCTTTCCGAGCCCCCACGCTCTTGCCACTTGTGTTTCGTGAGCTCGTTAGCCTCTTCCGTTGCCGTTTTCACTCCATCTTCCGTCTTTTTGTCGTAGACGCACTTTTTTTCTGTCGTTCGATAGGAGCTTTGCCACGCGTACAGTTACCGTCTCTGCACAGTTGTTATCTGCTTTCTGAAGGAGGATGGCTTTTCTGTAGCCAGATTGAGACCGTAATCATCCTCCATCCAGGAGCTATGGAAGAGATATCTTCAAATTGCACACTGTACCGTGTGCCTTTCAGAGTTACCTTGACGATAAATGCTATTTAGCATGACTTTTAGGTTGAACCTCCTTTGTGTTCGGCCCAAATAGTTTGTTGGAGAACGGTTCGAAATGATCAGCCATAAGCCTCGATAAAACAAGTAGGGTGGCTTTTTTGAAAATGAGATACATATACAGTCTTCGGGCATTCGGTCTTCCATCCAGTGCCGGTTTATGGGGGAGGCAACCCGGTTGGTTGCCAGGGTCAGAATGTCTGTTTATCCCATGAAATAACCATTAATGGAAAAATGTCCACCCCACAGAAGAAGACGTTTGCCTGTGAAGAAAATATTGCCTTGGCGTCAGAATGATCAAAACGTCAGCTATTGGATGTTCTCAAGCTTTTCTATAGCCAAGCCAACTACTCCTATATTGGTTCTTTATTGACTAGAAGTGGGTTTTGTTATTGCCCAGTCGCTCTTTGTCTACATGGATCCCAATTAGAAGCTGGATTGGCTGCTTAAAACTCCCCTTTCCTTGGTAATTAGGTTTCTTTCACTGTCTTCGAACAGTCTGGATTCAGCCAGTTGCTTGGCCGCCGGATATTATTTCTATCGCGAGGCTCTTTAATCCTCAGAGCTAGGGATTGCATCTGGTTTTTGCCTCTGAATCTCTCAGAAACAACATAATGGTCAGAGTTGACGATTGCCATTGTTTTTTACTGACACCACAGAATATTTCTGGTCCCATAAGTGGAATTGTCTCTCCGAATTTAGCGAGTGAAGCGCTGTTGCCAGCAAAGCCCCTTAGATCTGGAATCCAGTGAAGAATGACAACGTTTTTCTTTGCCAGTTCGTAAATGGCCTGGGTATGTATGTTTCCAGGACCGGGTTTGATATTATGACAGATGAGTCAAGAGCTTTGAGAGTTGATTGGCTGCCTAAGAAGATAAATATATAGAGCTTAATTTTTTTTCTAGCGCAATGGTTCATGGCAAGGACTTCAGCCTGCAATATAGACGAGTTTTTGCCAAGGCTGACTGAATAGTTCGGTTAAGGCAATTCTCCATAAATGCCAGATCCAGTCCCTGACTCCATCTTGGAATCATCTGCTTACCAGACTAATTCAAGTCGTGATGGATCGGGTTTGTATTTTTCCCAGTCTTGGAGGGATGATGATAAAGACGTTTTTATGGAAGTCATATTCCGGTAGCATGTCGTCTAAAAACATACTGAATGAGAATGGGTATATTTGATTCGTGCCTATCTTCGAATTGACCACCTGTATACTTAGGCTAGCCGCACATTGGATACGATTTCGTACGAATTTCACTCGTGCGAGCACGTACGAACTCGCACAAACAATCCCGACCTTCAAACTTCAAAGTCCCAACGTGTTGGGATTTTTAAATACGTTCGTGCGTTGATACATTAAAAGTTGGTGTATAAAAAAAAAAAGTATTTATTTGGTTTATGGTCACAAAAGGGGGTATGGGACACGGGACACTGTTTATTTAACAGAGAAAAGCGTATTCAGTGTGCGCACTCTACTTGTACGACCATATTTATACTTTTACGTATGATTCAAATTCGTATCCAATGTGCGGCTAGCCTTAGCCTTGAAAACCTAGTGCTTTTTACTACCGTATAACGATTTATCATTTTATCATTTCATGCAGATTCTTACCAACTAACCCTTCGAATAAGTTTTCCCTTATCATTAAAGTCCACGAACAAAACTAGGACATTCTATTCCAGAAAGGTTAAATAATATCCATCCAGATCCTCATCAAAATCGCTCTTGGGTAACATAACCTCTGTAGGGGCCTTTGCTTATGTTCTAAAACGTTCCATCGATGCCGGTCACAGCTAGATAATAACTTATCGGCTTAAGGTAATTAATTGTTTGTTTTAAGCCAATTTCTACGTACCTAGAGGCAGGGATACCATATCAAGTCTTGCATATATGAGAGATATATAGTAGCTCATGCTGTAGCCATCATTTTTTGCACACATCAGTGCAACTATTTCAAACCTCTGGTGTAATCTGCTTAAGACCTAAACACGTTTTGCTCCATATACGTTCATTAAGAAAAAAATGTGCTCTAATTTACAAGTTATTAACGATCATGAGTGCTTATTAGACCACCTCCGAATTTCTGTTTTCAAATCGATGCCGTTGCAAAGTAATAAAAAGACTAAGGCTTTACTAACTAAAATAGAAAAACGTAAACTCGGTCAATCTAATGCTGTCAGACTCGGAGGCATTTGATCGCGTACAACAGAATCTTAATTAATTGCCAGATCATGATGCATCTGAGTGTTGGATTTGGATGTATGTTGCTACGGCTGCTGCGGCATATAAGTAATTAGAGCTGCAGTTAATTACCCCCAGCGGAATACATTTTCACAATCCGCATCTGTGTAGAGTTTTGATTTCCGAATAAAGCAGCAGCACAACTGGTGCAAGATCGTTCTCACTCTATATTGATGCAGTACACATTTTAATGTCCATTTGTACCTTCGTACTGCAAGCTAAAAATATTCTCTCAAATAATTGGCTAGCAATCAAATTGGCGACGTACTTTTGGCATTAATTCGGTTAAATACTTGGTGTTGTTTATTTTTGGAATTTTCTATTTTATATCTTTGTCACGTCTTTCCCTTAAGTGCTGCTGCTATTGGTGCGGTCTTGATGCTACGGATGCAGTTTGTCTGCTTACCGATTGGCCCCCAAAATGACCGCCAATTATCATTTGGATCACACGAGAGGTTCCTTTGTTTTCTATTTCACTATGGTTAATGATATTAAATCAATCGCAGTTTAGATTTACGATTCTCGGTTGGATGTCTTTGGTGACAAATGTGCAATTTGAATAATGCAATTTTACGCTTATATGTATAGATAGATACATTCATGTACGAGTATGTGTATGGTACACGTGCGTTGTTTTTTTGCTTTCTATTTCTATTTGGATGGTTCTTATTTGGCAGAGTGATGCTTGGACTTGCATAACAAAATTGACGGTATTATTGCATTTTTACGTGCATGCGGTATGGTGAGGTTATATTAAATTGTGGACTCATAGCGAATTTCAATTTAATTGAATTGTTTTGTAAATTTGGTAAAACTTTCCATTCATTGCTGCCAGTGTGATTCATGTTGACCATAACCCTGAACGAAACATTATGTAATGGAATTTGTTTCTCCATTCTTATCGATTGCAATTGATTGGGAAAGGTTTTAGCCTGTAGTGTAACAATCAAGCTTTTTTGTAACACTTAAACTTAATCGCTTAACCCAAATGTCTAAGCTTAAAATGTTACTTTTGAATTATAAAGTCAGTTCAGCAAAAAAAAATTGTCAAATTGTCAAAATTGCAAATTGTTGTTTACATTTTCTAGTAAACCAATTTATTATGTAATTGTACGTACGGGAAGTACGTAAAACTTTTTCTGTCAATTCCACAACATTTTCCACTGAATTCCTATGATATGCCATGGTTAAATGTTTCAGTTTTGTTATGTTTCGTCTTTTTACGGATATTTATTACCGACCCATATTCGTCTGGTCCGCTGAGTAACTGTCGATAATTGAAAAACAGATCTTTCAATTTTCTGACTGGCCTTTTAAGAGACATTTCTGTGCCACTGGCTCGAAATTCTTTAGGGTGATGAGTGTCGCTTCCTCTATGACGACCACTAGTAAACCTTTATTTCATTGGGATACTGCAGTTATTCGCTAAACAAGATATTCAATGCAGTCGGTTCTATATAGAGAGTCGACTAGTTTAGTTTAGTTAAAGTGGCTCTCGATGAGCGAAACACTTAGGCCGTTATTCGGCCCATTGTGCATACCACTGGGATTTGGGGAGCTGTTTCTTTACTGGCTACTTATGTAAACCATTTGCTGCCGGTTATAAAGCTAAGAATGTTAGCTAGATCACTGAGATCATTGAGAAAATAGTTTCCTAAGTAGGCCTTTCTTAGATTCGCCAGGGCAGGGCAGCTGCAAAGAAAGTGAGAGACGGACTCGTCCTCCTCTTCGTCTCTGTAGCTTCTGCAGAAGTCATTGTATGTCAGACCGAGCCTTTGCGCGTGTCTGCCTAATATGCAGTGCCCGGAGATCACGTTAACGACTCTCGAGATGCAGGATCTATTAAGTCGAAGAAGCTCCTTGGATCGCTTTGCGTCCAGAGCTGGCCAGGTGAGCTTGGCAGTATCGCAGTATCCCAAATGTTTCCATCTGAAGCCTGCACTCCTTACTGCGTCCGCATGAATTATTATTGTTTAGCGTGGGAAAGTGGTGCATACACGTTGTGCAGGCTTATACTGTCCACGCCAGAGGAGCCTCGCCTTGCTAGTTCGTCTGCTGCACAGTTCCTGGAATGTCACAGTGACCAGGAACCCAGCAGAGGGTGAGGTTGTACTGTCCAGCTATCTCGTTGAGAGATACGCGGCAATCTTCCACCGCCTTGGATCTTATTTCGCTGGATATTAGGGATTTGATTGCAGCCTGGCTATCAATGTATATGACTATATCCCGAATTAATCGACAGCCACGCTGTAGCCTGACGAATAGCTGTAATTTCGGCCTGAAAAACACTGCAGTGTTTCGGAAGACAGAAGGAGAGGCCCAGGTTCAATTCCTCTGAAAAGACTCCGGAGCCCACTCCTTCTAGTGTCTTATAACCCTCTGTGAATATTGACAGTGATTTGTGTAGGACATTTTGTGAATCCCATTGGTTCCTGTCCGGTATTTCATGGGCGAAGCCTCTATCGAAATTGATTTTAGTGGGCAGATAGTCGGTAGTAGTGGGCAGGGGGATCATCTGTAGAAGGATGCTGGCGTGTCCAGTTGGTTGCCCTCTCCAGTGTTTCCCTTCCCTTAATCTGATCGAGAGTCGACTAAATTCATTTAATTTAAATGCCTGTGATATCGTAGCTGTCCTGTTAAATGAGTTTCTGAACCTCTTTTAGCCAGTTCATCGCCTTTTTCGATTCCCTAATTTGTTTCATGACAAGGAACAACACCACAATAATTGGATTTTATTCCGGAAACTGGGTCTCTAAAGGGTGTTGAAAGTGTGAACGATTGATTTGGAGCCAATGGTGTATGAATCAGAGACCGTGAATGATTGTAAATAATTTTATAACTATTTAGTGCATACCAGCTCCTACACTGAATTAGCAAAACCATCTGCCATTAGACCATGTTGGCAGTTTGTTGGTTATTGGTAACATTCCGCCGTTTTTGAAAGCATAAGTTCTTTGGTCTGTTAATGGCGCAGATTATATAAAATTCAGAAACCAGAAGCATTAGTTATGGGTGGTCCTTAAGTAGGTCGGTAAATGACCATGGACCAGAGTAGGGGCGAAAGTACTCCTCGCTGCGGACAACCTCTTTCAGCTGATACTAATTCTGAAGTCAGACCACGAACCTGTTATTCTTTGTATTTCTAGCGTTGCTTTGATCTATATTTTGCTGGATTTTTCAATATTTCTATGATGCAAAGCATTTGATATGGAATCATGCCTGTTGTTATCAAAGCACCCCTTTATGTCTAGAATCACGCACAAAGTGAGCTCTTTTAATGTCCTCCATATTAGCTATGGTAAAGCACCATTGGAACATACTTGCAAATTCAGTGATCTTGTATTTAATAGCAATCATAAAGAAACTGACCATCGGCCAAATCCGCGCTAAAGAACAGTGGACCATTATGTAGTTTTTGCTTTTTAGACGAATGCTCCATAAAACGGTTCCGAGTGGCATTTGGGATAAAATGGTATAACTTGCATTTATCGGGTCGCTCAAATATAATAATAAAGCTAAAAGCAGTTTTGCCTGCAGTATCATGACTTCTGCTTATATAGGAGAAATACCATGTGTCAAGCTACTGTTAGACATGTCAAAAATCCTGTCAGTTTTTAACATGCTGACGTTCTATTCTGTCCTAAAGTTGTGTGTCGACAAAATCAGCAACACAGCATGTCAAAAATTGGCATGATTTTTAACATGTGTATTAGTAGCATGTGGGCGCAGTGGCTAGTGTGCGGGACTACTGTGCCTAAGATTCGTTCCCCGGAAAAACGGATATTACATTTTAAGGTTTTTTCCACTGTGTCACTTCTCGCGAAAGTCTGACAAACATCCGAGTGTATAACTGTCCTGAAAAAGCTTCTCAACATAGCCGTTCGGACTCGGCGTAAAATTATAGGTCCCTTCCATTCGTCCCAAAATTAGAAACTCACACAAACGAATTTTTGCGAGAAGCTAGGCCTAGGGTGTCTACCCGCCTGTTGCGCCACCTATTTATTTTTATTTATTTAAGTACAGGTACGTACATTTTAAAAATCGACCTCAAATCGAGATAAACCATAAGACATTATATAATTCTTTCTGTCATGGCATTTATTCGAAACTAGTAGAAAATAACTTTCCAAGAAAATTACGCCAGAGCCTTGACGTCAAACGTCTCTTTAACGAACATCGTGCACTGTTGCTGACACCCAAAGAAATTTATTAATTTCTGTTATCGATAACTGATGTCATAGCACTTGACAACTCTCGCAGTATCCCTCTCAGTATTGGCCCTTTTTACCTCTATTCGAAAAAAAAAATCATATTTCTGTTTTACACATTACATAACAATACCCGCGTGTGGTATATACATAATTACCATCTTATATTCAGATGCATGGCAGTTACGAATGTAGTATGTGAATATTTCCATTTTTGAAAAGTAATTGTCTACCCTATACATCCACATCTAACGTATATATTGCACATTCGAACAGAGAGAATAAAAAATGCATTTTACGTCTATATTATAAACACATATGTATCAGTATGTTAGTATGTAGGTCGTGGCAGTTAAGCGAACACGTTGACATGAAACTTTGCCAAGAAAATTGGGTTTGTATCTTTTCTTCTTTGTTTTATTTTATTTTTGCATTTTAATTGTATAAAAATACATGAAACTATAACCTTTTCTCTTTCGTTGAGTTCGTAAGGTGAGCGGAGGGAAAAAGAAATGAACGACATGAATAAATACGAACTTGGCGACAAATAATTATGAATGTTTATGCAACGTTTACTTTATATGCACTAAGTTCAAATTTAATAACTTTCAAGATGACTTTCTGTCATGAAATGACATTTAAAGTTTTTTAAAAGTATTTCATATGGTGGAGCAAAAAAATAGTACGTATACGACACAGTGACTAGAGGTTTTCTTTTGTGATTTCGAAGTTAATCACGTGTTAAATTGGATATCTATATTTTTTATAATTTAATGCAACTCCCTGGAAAAACACAAATTACATCTTAAGGTTTTTTTCTACTGCGCCACCGCGAACGTCTGACAAACATCCGAGAGTATGACTGTCCTTAAAAAGCTTCTCAATTCAGCCGTTCGGACTCGGCATAAAATTGTAGGTCCCTTCCATTCGTTCCAAAAATAGAAACTCACACAAAACGAATGGTTGCGAGAAGCTAGGCCTTGGGTGTCTACCGCCTGTTGCGCCACCTATTTATTTTTTTTTATTCTAATGCAACTTTAAAGTCAGGCAGTCATTATTAATATTAACGTTATATTTATTGGATAGTTCATAGTTGCAAGCAAAGTGTCACTGATCGTAAAATTTAAAGTTGCGACAATAACCGTAAAAATTATTTTTATTACCATTACCATCACCATTTTTGTCTGACAAAAAGTGGATTTTACTATAACTTCTGTTGATCGTACGTAAAAAAGTTGCTTAACATAATTTTTAGGAAATTTCTCAAGGATAAAAATTTCATAAAAAAAATTAAAATTTATAAAGTCAAAATTTTGAGAAAAAGGCATTTTAAGTAAAAAATTGTAACAAAAATTTTCAAAATTTTGAGTTTAAGGAGTCAGAACTTTTTTGTAGCTGCCCAGATGTAGCCGAAGTGCTTAAGACTTCTATGCGCTACTAAATTGTCTTTTCAAAATGTACAAAACTATTTTTATAGCTATAATAGTTTAGAATTTATAGCGTTTTTAGTCGTAACACCTCCAAATTAGAGGTCATTTTTGGGGTGACAGCTGTCTCCTTTGTAACTCCTTCTGCAGAGCTCACTGAATTGCAAAATAAGCTGAATATGTTGCTAGAATCTGACACTCTACAGAAATATTTGAGTTCGTCAAAGTAATACATACACATACTTCCCCACCTCTCAAACCATAAACATTATGTGGCTAAATAGCTGGATCTCGGTTTCCTGCCAGAAAACGCAATGGTCATCCGTTTGAGATCACTACTCACAAGATCTGTATACAGATAGGAAGAAAAAAAAAGTCGGCTTTAAAACGAAGCACTGGAATGTTTAAGAGGTCGTTAGAGGTCAGCATACCTAGTGTGCGATGTCTAGTTTTAGCTAGAGCTGGACTGCTGTAAGGAAAGTATAACAGTGTTTCACTCTCATATGCATCTCAACAAGTATCCCAATACGAATAAAATAAATAGTTGGCCTAAAGGTCCCTAGCCGTAGCCCTAGCTTCTAACAACCATTCGTTTGTGTGAGTTGTTATATTCTGGGACGGTTGGAGGGACCTACAATTTTATATCGATTCCGAACGGCTGAATTGGAAAATATTGCAGGACATCTGTACTCTCGGATATCTGTCATTACGTTCGTGAGAGGTGGCGCAGTGTGAAAAACCATAAGATGTGATTTGTATTTTTTCATGGATCGAATCTTAGGCCGATGTCAATACTATTAAGTATTATGGATAATGCCAAACTTGGATTCGTGCGTGACTATCGGTCTGTAAACCGTTTTTATGACGAGATCTGCAGAACAGAATGAAGTTCTGCGTTCTAAATTGTGTGTATGCAGTCTAAATCTTCCTAGAAAATTATGAAACTCACCAGATTCATCCATTTTTGGTGATTGATGCAAATCGCAAGAAGATTTCCCCCTTCATGTATCCTTAGGTCGTCGAATCTCTCATTCCTAAGGCCGGTAAATAATTGATATTGAACCGGCTACTAGTGCAGTTTCCAGCTTTCAGTTCTCGACTAGCCTGGACATATTTGTAGTCTAAAGCCTTTATCCCGGCCTGACTGACAACGAAAATATCTATTTTTGTGTGGTTATTGATTTATTTAAGAACAATTTTTACTCCCCATAATTGCCAGGGCCCAGATAACTTGAGATGAAAACGATCGATCGAGCTGTATCTATCATATCGGTGACAATAGACAGACGTGCGCTATTGTCAAAACGATCTCCCTCGATCGTTGCCATTTTATATTATCTGACCCCAGGACCTCTGTTTGAAAGGCACTATGAGAGACTATAAAGACTACTTCATAACAATAAGAACGTTCCCATGCTCTCAAAATAATTGGTGTTTCTCGACAATGCCTTACTAATCAATTGTCAATTGATTTATGTCATTTTCAGAGTTAATAGCGGAGCCGAGGTAGACGAAGTCCCTAACCACCTCAAAGTTCTAGCTGTCTAACGTGACGTTCTGTCCGATTCGTCGATGTTGTATGTCCCTTCTTATTGACAGCATGTATTTTGTTTTGCCCTCATTCACCACTAAACCCATTTTTTTGTATTGATACTTGCTAACGCACCAGTGACAGATCGCTGAGTTCTGCCAATAATGTCGATGCCATCAGCGTATGAAAGTAGTTGCACAGACTTTTGGAAAATTGAACCCCTGCTGGTGTTGGCTTGCGAGTTTCGCACAATTTTCTCAAGTAGGTATGTTGATGAGTCACATGACAGCGCATCACCTTGTCTAAATCCTTTTATAACATCAAAGGTCTCGGTGAGGTTGTTTCCTACCTTTTCGGAGCATCGAGTATCCTCCATCGTCATTCTGCACAATCTGACGAGTTTGGTAGGGATGCCAAAAATAGACCTGGATCTATATAACTCGTCTCTATAAATGCTGTCATTGGCGGCCTTAAAATCGACAAAAAGGTGGCGGGTATCGATTTGGACTTCTTGAGTTTTCTCCTTTACTAATACTGCAGACTTGCTATAATTGAAGGCAGTTTAAGCCGAGTGCGCTGTACTTCCCCCGTTTCAAGATAAAAGACAGCTCTTTTTGCTAACCCAGCACGCGGATAATTTATCGATCTGTCTAGGTTTTACTCAATTTATTTTAGACTTTAAATGCCCTAACAAACTTCAGAACTAATTTCTAATTTTGGTTGAACAGTTTTAAAAACAAGCCGAGAAATGCGTTTTCCCCTTCATATTCCACTCAGACTTGAAATAATTGCTTGTGCTGCCCTCTTTTGATTAAAGAAAAATATATAGGATTTATGCAATGCTCATCCAAAGGTAAATGGCACACATAGCCTCATATTGGATTGTCTCATCCTTACAACAAAAAATGAAACTCATCACAATACGTCTGCCATTTATTATAATGAATCTCTTCAAAAGTATGCTGTCATCCGTTTTCACCATACAGTCACATTCGTTGTGTAATATCCACAGAAATGACAAATCAAAATGATTATCGTGTCATTAACTACATACGAGTATTTGTGTATATTTTTCTTTCTAGTGTTTCGTTGCATTTTTGTATTTTTTTGCGATAACTTTCCGACACCACTGTCTCTGGTTCTTCTCAATTATACGCTTTTTCTCTCAGATATCAATTGAGTTGATTTCCAAATGTGTGTTAAGTTAAAAGCCTACAAAGGCGAAAGCTTCTCGCATCTACCACCATAAGCGTCATGGTCATTTGGCGAGTAGGCTATACAAATTAAGCTTTTCACTATCTACGAAACCAAACACAAAAGTCTCAACGGAATGAAATTCGAGTGAAAAATTCCGGACAAAAAAAAAACACAAGAGAGAAATGAACAGTGTAAGGTGTAAAGTGTAATATATACAACTCACACAACCAGAGCCAATATGAGAGTTCTCATAGTTAGTTCCGTTCGTGTCCAAATGGTCGGCGGACTGGCTCAGCCATACCTAGTCGTTCGCGTTGTTCGACTAGTGCAACGCGGTGTATACCGTTCCAATTGTGTTATTTCTTTTCGGTTCCTAATCTTCTTATATTGGTGTCGGATTCGTGTTTTGATTTCCACCTTTCTTCGCGACAACTGTTTCTATTTCATTGACAAAATAGATACAAAATCGGGCAAAATAACACACAAGCAAAGCAAATAAATTAGCAGCCGAAAAGAAGAGGAGTGAATTCGATTTTGTTGCTTTTTTTTTGTTCTGGCTCTGTGCATTAGCTCTTCTATAGTCACGAACATATGAACTATATCATAGCTAGTGTTGCCGACCATCAGTGCTAATTTATTCATTGGATCAACAACAGCTCTTGAGATATAATATAATATTTCTTTTTCTCAAAAGGATTAAATAAAAAAATCAAAAAAAAACCTACTGGATACCTAACTGTTTAATATATACAAAATAAACGTGTGAAATGTTGGTAACCGTTATAAATAGTTTTAAGCAGCCTTATAAAATAGTGAAGCATAATTTAGTATAAATTTTATAACCGAAAGGACATTACATCATGAGATATTGTGATTAGTTATACCGCTCCCCTATGTCTATATCGAATGCAATTATGCAATTCTTGACAGATATAGCGATTTGCAGTGCTGCAGTGTGATATTTTTATGTCATCCACACGCACATCTTTAAATGAGAAAAAACAAAAAAGGAAATAACAATATATATCAATTTAAATTTATACTACAATCACACATACACAAAAGTGCATTGCGAAATTGGTGAAAAATATTCTATTTTTATTTGAAAATCGTTTTCGTACCTACTGCAGTCTGTGATGTCTCTCTCACCGGTGGGAGAGGGTGGCGGGTGCATCTATTCGCAAATTGCAAGTGTAAATACATGTAAAGAAGAAATGAAAAAAAATATATAAGAATATCGTACATCTAATAATAGTGTGGCATAAAGAGGGCACATTGGATGAAACACATGCATGCATGCTACAGAGTGAAAAAAATGCATTTAGTAACCACTTCTATGACTAATATTACTGTCAGTGTATTACAGAGTCTGTGTGTTTTTTTTTAGGACGACATTGGATTTACTCCATAGCAGAGTCGTTAGAAGGATTTGTAATGACGGCATTTTTTTTTCATTTCTGTATAATGTCAAGCAATATGTGGGGTGGGGGGGATAGTGCAGAACTAGGGTGGGGGCCGGGCGGCACACAGATACTCAGATACTTGGATAATAATAATTAAATGGCCAGTTTAAGTATAAACGTGGGTAATTGAGTGACTCGGCACTGGTCGTGACTATCATTGTCTGATGCTTAGGTGTATAGGGGTCCTCCTTCTACATTATAGTATTGTAGTGCTGCAGTTGCTATAAATTATTAGCGAAGGTCTTTGGGTGACCTTGATTGAATGCAATCAGCTTGGAATTTTGCGGAAATTCATACGCACACATCAACTGCAGTATACTTATTCGATGCATTTGTGGTGTGCCTGCCTTTGGGGCGAGATTGCATAACAATGATTCATGCATTTATGATGTGGCAGATGGATTTCAGTATTCAATTCGACTTGACGTTCTTTTATCGACCCAATATGAGATCTGTGTCAGAGAAATTGCCAGTGAAACTGCGATCGATTTGCGGATTTTGCAAATAGATTTATGTAATGTCACTCGAGTGGGAAAAGTAGTACAAATTGATCGATTGAAGGACATCTGGTTCATGTGCACATTGTACTACATACATAAATAATCAGCAATATGGCAGTATGACACCACCCGTTGCATTTCCATGTTTTGTTGTATGGACTGATGGCTGCTGAGGAGCATTGCATTTATTTCTATATGCAAAATATGCCCCAGGTTCAGTCAATTATAGGCTTTGTGTGGTGGAACAACAAAAATACGTCATGCCAACAGAAAGGATTCGCATAGTCCGTGCTGGGTAATCGATAGTTCACTTTTGGTGACAGTTGAACAGAATATATTTGGCTACTTAGCCACACTGAAGTGAGCAAAGAATGTCAAGAGGCTTCCACAGCCAACGTTGCGATTGTGACTTTTGAGAAGCAAATACGACGACCCAAGTTTTGCCTCCCCATTTCAACCATTTGCTGCATACATTTTAAATGGTTTGTAAAGAATGCTGAAAATTACATACATTTTTTGAAAACATCTATGCCCAAAATTTACAATAAATGAAACAGCCTTTAGTCTGAGAATATGTACTGCAAGTTCCTAAAGTATTCGAGGATTATCTGTGGCAAAGATAATTAAAGTTTAAATTTTTCATAATAGGATTTCATGGAAGTAAGCCAGCTTAAGTCAAAACATGGTTACAATGAAATCGTATGACGTGACCAACAAAAGGATTAGTGGTTCATTTCAAGCGAACTAAATGTTCGTACATTTTTGACACTAACTTAAGCGCACATAATCCAATCATCTAATTTGACATAGAATTCTATGTCAACTCCACAGTCAAGCCTCGGTAATCGTATTACGATTGACGATTTGAACCAAATTGCTATATTCTTTTATTAATACTTAGTCACACCGCGGTAGGTACCTACTAATAATTATTTTTAGTGTTCAGGCTAAAATTTACGAAGTCACAATGGCGAAAATTTCCATATAAAATTATCCATTATGACCGTCAAATATTTAAGTTGAAGACTAAAAATGATTATTGGTAAGGCCCACAGCCAGTGTTGGGACTTGAGGGTAGGCAAAAGGTGGTATATTGGGAAACCAAAAAGTGGTAGAAAGTGGTAGATTTTTAAGACATACCATAAATGCTGCTATCATGCTATCATTACCCAAAATATTATGAATCATTTTTTGCAAACATTCAGAACAAATTTTCTTGAGCTCTATAAACATCACCTCACAAAGCATCACAGATTTTTTTCCAAAGTTCAGTACCAGTATACCAATTTTCCAGTGCACAAAAATTAAAAATTATTCAACCACTCGGTTTCTATAATGTGGATGATGGAAAATAAGTCTTATAGTGCGTGGGTATTTGTTATTATATGCGTTATTGTTCCATTTTTCCCCATCTGATAAAGTGGTAGATTTGGATTTGTGGGTGGTAGAATTTTGGGTTGAGCAAAAAGTGGTAGAAATACCACTTAAGTGGTAGAAGTCCCATCACTGCCCACAGCCATTTGTAATTTTCTATGCGTTTAAAATTTGGGACAACAGGTCCGTAAAGGAGCGTAAACCTAGTTTTTCACAACCATTCGGTTGTTGCGAGCTTTCATTTTGGGGACGAATAGAAAGGGTCTACAATTTTGCGGACATTCCGAACGGTTAAATTGAGTAGCTTTTTCAGGACAGCCACACATGCTCTCTGATATTAGTTAGATGTTCGCTAGAGGTGGCGCATTAGAAAAACCTTAACAATTTGTGGTTTTTTAGGGAATGGAAACGAAGACCCTTCGTTCAGTAGGTACACTCCACTGTGCCCACAAATTATGTTATGTAATTAGATATTGTTAAACTGACTTTGCGAATAAATAATTTAATCTGATATTTTACTGGTAGTATAAACGTAGACAATTGGCATAATCGCAAAGCTTATCATTTTATATATGGTTTGGTTTGATTGATTAGAAAAACTGTATGACATGTATGATGACAAGTATAAATGACCATATTATCTGACGTATAACCAACAAGCTTAACGCTGTAAAGCAATGCCTTGCTAGTCATAGCTTGTCGTTATTAAACGACATACAAAATGGGACTTACCAATAATTATTTTTAACCTTCTTCGTAAAAGTTAGCCTGGACACTAAAAATGATTATTATTAGTAGCGCGCAATGGGTCTAACAAATAAGAACTACCAATTCATAGAGTGCGAAGATCGATTAGAAATTGAAATTAATTTATTAAAAATGACAGCAACGCCATTACGAAAATGCAAATCAAATTCAAAATCATATGCAGTCATTTATGCTAATTTTCTGATCATATTTATTACATAGTTATGATACCATGTCGGGGTATATCTTATTTTGAGAACTGTCATAATTTGAACACTTAGCATTCAGTTCAATCTTATACTGATAATAATTTGAATGAGGAAAGTAACGAATACATTTTAGTCGGCAGACAACCTACATAAACTTCGAATAGCTGAAATGCATTTATAATGATTTAATTTATTTTGATAGCTGTCAAAAGATGTGATAGTTGTCACTAGGCTGAACACTACTGGCACTCTTCTAAAAATGACAGTAAGAAAATTATAAATGGGAAAAATAACGTGCATATTTTATATGTTATTGAAAAGTTTAGTTACAAGCAATCAACTTGCATTAGCCTCTAACAGCGGAATTAATAAAAAAAGCCCTATCCGCTCTTTAAAACATCTTTTAGGTACCATACGGATAGTGGACTTATTCGTTTGATAACTTTTATTATCCATAAATACATCTTATATCCATATTAGCTATCCACTCTTTATCACTAAACACACAGCAGCACTGCGTCCAAACTGTACTAAACATGGTTGTAAATCTGTCATATTCCATCAGCTGACACTATCATGCTCAGAGCATTTTCGTTTGCGAATTTTAGATTCTCTCTGAAATTCTCTTCCAGGTTCCAGCTTTTAAATTTCTCGCGTCCAATCGAACTTTTTGTTGGTATACGTGGATTTGAAATATGTGTATAGCAAGTTAACTGTGTGTGCAAGTTAACCACTCTCTATACGCCGAATTCGTTGAATTAAGTTATCCGCTCCTTAAAACATGTCAGTGAAAGCTAAGATATGTTTATAAATAATATTTACGACTTAAAAGATGTTTTAGAGCTAATTCGCCACTATGCGGTATTTATTAATACGGGGGTTAATGTGTTAATAAGTTATTTTTTGAGAACTACCAAAAGTTGGTATCCTAATTTAAAAATGAAGAAAAAGAGAATGCGAAAGAAGTAACGAGTACATAGTATTCTGACTCTGTTCTCCAATAAATTTACCAGATTTCAGATAGTCTGTATAGAATTCCAAGCGCTTAAATGTGTTTATAAAGATTTGACATCTGTCAAAAAACGCCATAGTTCGACCACTGACATCTAGTCTAATCTTAGCTGTCTCATTAAAAAAAATAACAAAAAGAGAGTTCATATTAGAAAAATAACGAGTAAGTTTATCACAATTAGCCTGAGAGTTGTTTTTGTGTACGTTTTCAACTTTGTCAGTTCTATTAGACAGAATAAGTTCAATTTGGTATTAAGTTCAATTACAAATACATTGTCCCGTAATTGAACATATATGTCACGTGGCACGTGGGAACTCTATGTCTGTCGATATAGTCAAGAGAATTTGATGTAACACCACCGCATTCAATATCTTAAAAGGATTGGAAAAGTTTTCTCTACCACGTTATGCTACCTTCGTATTGAATAATCATACTTGTAAATTCTATGTATCAAAACGTGAATATGAATATCGCATATTGTTTATAGGTAGGTAAGCACATTTACTTACCCAGCGTATAGTATTATGTAATCACCAAGTGCAGCTGGAAGTTCGTATAAATTTGCTGAGTCGATTTGTATTGTATAACAATGCGTCAGAAAAAAAATTTGTTGTGTTTTAATGAAAAATGAAACACTATGGAAAATGTGCCATGCACCAAAAAGATGAGTCACTATAAGTGATGCGCAGAGGGTCATTCACATTTTATAGCATTAAATGTAATAGTAAAAATTTAAATTGTAAATTTATGTCTCCATCATATACTTATTCTCCATTCGACTTCCACTATAGTCGTGTACCATAACTAATCCTAACGTCTTTACGCTTTTTTGTAATCAATTTGTTGGAAATTCAACAGAAAATCTCTACAAAATTTTTATTTTTTATGTTGGAAGTATCTATATATTTTAGAAAATTTGTGCGGTTGTAAAGTTGTAAAATTTGGAACATTGATATGCATTGTCCTGATAGACAAAAACATATCTAAGCAATCCTATTCCTGGGCAGCATTGACAGAGCTGTACTGGTACAGCTAGTAAGTTCATCTACGCCTGCAAATCCTGATGTGTGCTTGAGAGATTGTAGAAAAAAAAAAATAAGATTCTACTTGAATGTCTATTCTTATTTAATATGTGGTAGCAATTTGTTACAGCTGAGCTGAGTAAGATACTATTACCCGCTGAATCCACCCACCTACCATTACATGAGTTCGCTATTGCGGCTTTTGGAACAGGTTCCACATTGTTTTATGCGAGTACCTACACTGTTTCGAGGTGATATCATTTTGATTCCTTCCAATTATTTCCTAGGCGTAACATCAAACATACCTAACAAAACGACCCCTTCTATAAATTTTGAGATAAATCGATGTTCCAACAAAAGTGTTGTTATATTAAAAAAAAAAAAAATGCAGCATTCAACTCGATTTTCTCTGAATAAATACATATTTATAGAAATACCGCCTTTAAACGAACAAAAGCTGACTCTCACAGAGGCAATTAAAAATCTCACATTAAATTTATAAAAAAATTTCATCATCATTTCATTCTTGACGCGCTTTTAATCGCGCTTTTTCTGTGGTCATGTGACACGCAAAATATGTATCTGTAATATTAAAACATACATAGCCAATAGCCATAGCTTGCTAAATAATGTGTAGATACAAGAATTAAATTATCACCTAACTTTACGCTGATTTGTTGACTCACTTTCGAATATGTATATACAAATACATTATTTTTGTTGGGATATTTTCTTAATCGATTTAGTTACTACTTTATACTCGTATATATTTTAAGCAACAACCTTCGGTGGTTACTACATTTCAACCCTACATCGGAAATGGATTTTACTTCGTTTGCTTGGGGCCAACCTAAAACCTGGCCTTAGGCCAACAACGAAGAAAGGACATGTATTCTACTTTTGAAAACTATTTTCTAAATTTGGTCTTGCTGTTGACGTTATTCACTGCTTGCGAACGAAAATGATGGCATTTTCCATACATGCCTGTGCAGATACATTTGCCAAAAAGGGTAGTTTATAAACAAAAATGCATTAGATAAGCTTGGCAGCTTATACCAACAAAAAAAAAATACACATGCACAATATTAAACAAAAGAAATATTCTTGTTTTCAAAATACTTTTGTGGATTTCATTCTTATTTTCGGATTTCCTTTTGTGGATTGTATTAATGTGGAATTTTCCTTTTTTATTTGTTATTGTGTACTACATTTTGGCACGTGGCAGTATTATTTATATAGTTTTGGTAACAAAATAAAACAATTGGTTTCATGGGAAATGTTCAGTGTGATTTGAGCAGTTTTTGAATGAACATTGTCAATATTGCTCAGAAGAAGTGTCTTTCATTTTGATTTTATTTGCCGAGTGCCATAGTGGAATTTTGTTTGTGCCATAGACTGTGAGTTTATAATGTTGAATATTTTGCCAAACTTTGGCAGCAATTTATAAGGAACAATCAAACCAGAATATATATTTTTAAAAGTGATAATTTCAACAGCCTTTAGCTAGGTTTTGGACTTTTAATGAACCTAGCAGTAATGTGGAAATATTTAGTGAATAATCATTAATAGAACACCCAATTCAAGTTAAATTTTAAATATCACAATTCACAGCGCATCATATCAAGTCCGGAAAATGACAACAGTTTAACTGCCGAAGTGTTAACTTTTATTTGTCAGACTTTTATTGACGAGAATAAGAACCGAAATGCAAATGTGAAGAAACCGGTTTATTCTAAATTTTAGCAATAATTGTCTGAATTGGGGAACATTCGGCTAATTAAGTGGTTAAAGAAAAATATTCAGAATTTATTATTTTCTGAATTGAGATCTTAAAAGAATTTAGTGGCTCATTACTTTTAGCGGAATCAACTTTTTCCCTTGCAGTGTAAAAAAGGAAGCCAGTTGTTTCCTCGAGAACTTTTAAAGAACTTTCAAACCCTTATATTCTAACAAACTGGAAAACTTTCGTGAAATAAATCGGTTACAAGGTACCAGCTTTAGAATTTAATCCTGACTCAATTTGTTACTTACTGGTTGGCGGTATGTAACATACCTGTTCAATATTTAAAGCTAAGTACAAAATGGCACGGCGATTTTTAATTTTGGCTCCATACGTTTGTAGCAAATGCTGTTATAATCAGACTCAACATTAAATTCTAATGTCTATTACTGTTACTGTTAGCTTCTTACAGCCATTCGTTTGTGTGAGTTTTTATTTTTTGGGACGAATAAAGGGCACCTGCCTAATTGTATGTCTAGTCTTAACGACTGAATTGAGAAGCTTTTCCAGGACAGTTCGCGAGAGGTGGAGAAGTGCAAAACACTTTAAGATGTTTTTTCCGGAAATTGAGCCAGAGACCTCTCGCTCTGTAGTCGAGCACATTAACTACTGAGCTACTGTGCCCGCTTGAACTTTTGTAATGAAGCAGAAATCGGTACAGTGAAATAACGCCGAGCGAAATAAGGCCGAATTTTGAGATTGAAATAGGCAAACAGGCACCTTTCTCTAAATGTGTTTATAAATTTAAAGTGGTTTTAGAAATTCGGCGTTATTTCGCTCGGCGTTATTTCATGGCACCGCAGAAATCTTCTTGTCATTTCTTCTTTAATAACTTTGTACCTATAGTTTCTTTTTAAATGGAAACAAAGAATGTAGCTGTCAAAAAACTCGAAATATTTACATATTCCTCTCTCTATTACACAGCGTTGAATACCTATACCTTAATTTCGCACTTTAGTTAAAAGAGTTTACTTGGTATGAGGAAATTTGCAAAATAACGAATAAAGAGAATTACTCTCTTGGCTCTAAAGAGTTCAAATGTAATATCCTCACGCATGTAGTGAACTGATTGTTTTGTAGAATGCATAAGCTTTACAGATAAACAAAACATATTTTTCGAAAGGGCTGCTCGGTAAAAAGGAATAAGGATACTGGAACAGTAGAAATTTATCCACTGAATGAATTTTTTTTTGATTTAACAGATTTTTTGTTTACTTTGAAGAATTCTATAAATAGGTCTTATTCGTCATCTAGATCTTGCAGGGGTTTCAATAAGAAACAACTTATTTTCCCGTACATAAATATTGCTTCATCTTCAAATTAAATCTGGAGAAATTCATGTTTAGAAATTCATCTTGAAAGGTGACGTCTTAGAAAAAACATCGTTCACACTTCCTCTAATTGTGTTTACTTAAAAAATGTATGTAAAACGAAACTGCTGGCAGCAATAACTTGTTCATTTCGTCAATAACTTTTATCAATGAAAAACAGCGAAAGAGATAGAGGGAGATAGCCGTTATTAGGTTATCGTTAAATTTTCGATAAAGGCCCCGTGTCTATCGCGCTAAATAATAACCTTGGCTAATTTTCTGACACTTATGAAAATGTTGAAAAGAGAAGTTCACCAAACTTCAATCTTAAAACAAAAGATTTTCACGCTAAAAATTAATTGAAATGCAGTGTTTTATTTCCTCTTCAACATTCTAGCAAAACTCAAGCAAAAAAAAAATCCAAAAATTAAACTATAGGATCATTTACTATCTTGCTCCCTACAGTGTCAGAAAATGATCCTAGGTTAATTATTTAAATTGACACACGGCCTAAGATTTGATGCACCAAAATATAACCTCACTTAATATAAACTAAGAGTTGCTTCAATTGCAGATCGACCAAATGCATTCATTTTTTTTTTTTAATTTTGATAGCTCTGCTTAAAGCATTTAAAGAACGTTTTATGAAAACATTTTCATCCATCCTATTTCCAGTTTTGTGTGTCACTGAACACACAAATTGTAACTAATTGAAGTCATGTGTAAATTCTTTTAAACCACGCTTCCGAAAAACACAAAAAGTTCTCACTTTACCCTCAACGAATCGTTGCGACAAAAATATTTTTCAGTTAACACAAATACACTCATAAATACATGAGGTCAACAAAAATACAAGACCGAAATATGATAATTATACATGTACAAGAAAATCAGTGGACTATTCTATTCATGCAGCACTAAAATTCTTCACATAGTAACCCAGTTTAATATTCTAGACTTCTAGAGCATTGTGTGTGTCATACATAAAGATAAAGTTATAATAAAAACACGAAATATGTGCACACAATAAAGTTCAAATGCGGCCATTGGACTTGGGATAATATTTCATGATTCGTCGTTTCGATGTTAGCACACATTATACGCATGATGTTAACTTTTGAATAATGTTTAAAATAAATAATAGTGTGAGAACGCTGTTGCAACACGTGCTGCTCTCGTTTTTGTGTAGTTACGGGGAATTTAATCGCAAACTGTCATATAAATAGCTTGACACTTATAATGCGCTGTCAACTGTCAAGATGTGCTTACTGTTTGTAAGAAAACTGTAATTTACATTGGTTCTACTGTATGCATTTCATGGATGAATTAGGTAAATGATATCCTTGACATAAACAGAAGTATACATATTTATCATACACTGTTAAGAGTGAAGTTCGCGCTAGACCACTTATAGGCGGTATAATTTATTTAGCCTAGAGTGCGTGGGGTATTCAATTCGTTAAGCCATGAAGTGGTATGTTTGTGTAGGTTGCATTCAAACGTTTTAATTGAATGGGTATATGTGTCGAAAAGTGTAGATAAAGAAAATGTAAGCTTTTTAGCACATAAGTGTTATGTGCGATGAACTAATTTTTGATCTACATTCCAGTTCTTCGGTTGATTCCAGTTAATGTTCGACCTCGTGGTTGTATGTTATAATATTTCAAATTTAAAGGGTAGTTCCTTATCGCTCTCTATTTGCAGCTGATATATCTGACAGCTGTGACAGGCCGTCAAGTCTGTTAAAACACATTCCTTGGTGGAATCACTCAAACGCCTATTACAATTCAAACCCAAAACATTTTGTCCGGCTAATTATTTTGCAAAAATGAAAAAAATTAGGTATTCTGCAACGTTCGATTTGTTAAAGATAAAAAAAGGCCCATTGAATGTAGCGAATAACAAAAATATTTTTAAATACCAATAGTATTTAATTTGATAAAACTATAGCAGCTAAGTTTCCACGTGTTTTTTGGTCACTTGGCACACTTCAGTTGAACACATAGATAAGCTTATCATTTATCGTAGCATATTCACTTTACAGTTCGAAATCAACCAGCACAATTCATTTATTATGAATTTCTCTCGAAGCTTAATCATTTAATACCCTTTTTTTTTGTATTTTACCGACAGTCAAATTTTTTGTCAGAAGTAGCTATGTCAAGCTGTATGTTCAATGATATATTAAGTCAATAGCGTCGCTATCGTTTTTTGTCTAGACCTTTAAAGATATTAATAGCAAAACCTACAAAGACAGTCGAGATAAGAGCCGGCATAATGCTATACAATATACATATTCACAAAATTTATTTAAACCAAGAAAACAGCGACATAGAACATTGAACTCCAAGAAAATCGAAGAAAAAGAAAAAAAAATAATGAGCGCTATGAATGCAAGGAAATTGGGGAAATAATAATACAATTTTGTTTACGAGTAGGTATCTGTAAAGAATTAACTTTTCAGATCTTATTTTTAACCTTAAAGCTAACTCGAGCGAAACTAAATGTTAGCTAGTCTCCAGTTTTTCTATCCACTAGTTAAAACCTCAGCTAAATTTTGACATGGAGTGTGATGTGGATATAAGTGTCACTGAAAACAGCTGTTCGTTAAAACTACATAGTTATCTTTCTTCAAAAATTCATTGACACGAAAATTGTCATTATTGTCATTGCGTCATTGCGCTTTCTTTTTGCTTGTCTGCTATTCTCAAATGTCTAGATCTCAAATTTTTCACTTTCAAGGGATTCCTCGTCGAGGTATTAATTGAAAAAAACTCATCCTTATTTACTTTTGCGCAACACAAAAACACAACAGAAAAAAACTAACATGATCTGTCAAAATGTAGCTTAAAAAAAAAAAAAAAAGTTTAAGGAGAGCGCTAAATTGTGACAGATACATGCAGTACAGTCGGAAATGAATGAACCGCTAAGTGGATTCGCTTAAATTTAGCTCAGCTAAATTATGTATGGGAGCACAAATTTAGATCGAGCAGCTTAGCTTCAACGTACATTTATGGAAGGTTACAATAATTCTATATGAAATTCCCGCCATTGGGAGTTCGTAAAAGTTAAACTGGAGACTGGACACCAAAAATGATTTGTTAAAAGAAAAGATGAGTTTGATGAGCACAGAACAAATAAATACACAAGATACTAAACGAATTAATTTTCTGTAGACTCATCTCAGATGTTCCTTTTTCGTTAAACATCCCTGTACTCATGTTCATAGTGAATGCAATTAATTTGCAACTTATACCACACAAATAAAGTGTGTCCCATAATTCACGTAATGTAATTTTGAAAGAAAATACAGATTTTTAATTAGAAAGCTTAAATTTTTTATTAATTCATACATTGCAAATGGCCGTCATGACTACGTACTCTTTTATAGAATTCTATGACCGTTTCGCATAAATGTGGCTGAATTTCATTCTTTCAAGGCGTTGGTGGTCGTGAGCTTGTTTGCATAGACCTTTAAATACAAAAAACCCAAAAGAAAAAAGTCCAATGGCGTTAAATCGCAAGATCTGGTTGGCCAATTCTGATCGTAAAACGGTAAAAACGGCCGATTACACGATTAGGAAATGACTCATACAGTAATTGAATTGTTTCTCTGGCTGTTTGCATGTGGCACCGTCTTGTTGAAACCACATTTGGTCACATCCTTACCTTCAGCCCAAAATCCGCACCAAACAGTCACGAGTTGTGGATGGATTTGTTTCTCAACAATTACTCGTGGGTTTTCTGAACGCCAAATGCGACAATTTTGACGATTAACGAAGATAATTTTAATTAATAAAATTAATAAGCATAAATTTAAAATTTTGCGTGAATTATGGGACACCCTTTACTTCCCGGTAATAATAATAATCATTTTTAGTGCCCACACCTTAAGTTCTTCGAACTTACAATGATGAAGTTTTCCATCCACATTTTGCTATTGTGACCTACAGTATATTGTATAAATGGTAACAGAACATATTTTAAAATAAATTGACATTCTGAATTATTGATTGAAAACTATTTTTGAAAAATGTTCGTTAATTCAAAACTTCTCCACACTTCTTCAAGCTTGTATCGTAAGCACCTGATTGCAAACGATTTTTAAGAAATTTATCAAAAAGTTAGATTGCTTTTAATTATAATTTTAATTACCTACTAATTATAAGAGCTTAGATAATCTTGTAATGGTCGGTTTGTATTTTTATTATTTATGAAATAACGTAGTAGATTATCTCTACATACCCTGTAATAAGTCAACCACTATCACGTAAGATACGTAATGAAATGAGTAATCAACTCAATATAAAACATCCAATAAGTAGGCCATCTTGTTTCCGTGATAAATCAGATTGTCATATTACGCTATAGAAACATTCCAACTGTCAATCCCCTTAATTCATTTTGACACCCCGTCATTTGATTGACTCCCATCACCAACTACAAACAACTACTACTTAATTACACAAAACTGAAACGTCAGATATACCTTCTATCAGAAGAATTTAAAGTTCAATGTCCATAATTATAAAATATACATACAAATATTTTCTTATCGCTTTTGATAAGCCTCGCGCCGCGCCTATCAAATGTTCACCCCATGTTTTTTTTTTTTTTTCGTTGTCCATTAAAATTCATTTTTATTTTTGTAATACATATCGGTAAAAATAAACTTGTCACGCATTTTATTTGCTATACACTCGCAGTCACAGTCATAATTTGGGCGCACAACCATTTCCATTGATAAGCTAAAAACTTGATCAAGGTTTCTTTCTTTTCTATTACATGTTGTCTATGCTCCGTTTCCGTTTCGTTTTATGCACTTTTTCGCGTTCACAAAAAAAAAATATTATATTTCTTAAATTTTACAATAAAAATGCTTCACTGTTTTACCTGCAACATAATATATAGTCCAAAACAATACAAAAACTAAAATGAAATAAATCAAGAGCTGTTGTTGAAAGGTTAGTAAAAATGCAAATTTTAAAGTTCATAGTTCAAACTTCTTAGAAACGTTGTGAAAATATTTTTGAGAGAAAAAAAAATATACAAATAACAGCAAGCAATCTTTAAACGACAACAAATTTATTTCGAAGTTTTGGAGTGCGTGTCAGGTGTGCATTTACATTGTTAAAAATTTGGAGGTTGTAAATGCACTATCTGGTACGACATTCCATGACACACAATCTTCCATATAACAACAACAACAATAATGATTTTTTTAAATATTTTTTCAAGTGAAATAGCTAGTATTGTTTTTTTTTTTAAATCGCAGAATAATAATTTATTTAGAAACATCTATATTTATAAACGAATCTATATATTTTCAGACTTAAGTTGAAAAATGAAATAATATAAGAAAATAAAGAATAAACGTTTTTGAGCACTGAAAGTCGTAGTTTTATTTATTTGTATAATTAAATGCTTTCTTTTATCTTTATGTTGTATAGGAAATAATTTATTTTTTACAGATTTTCTGGCTGAAATATATTTACTAAAACAGATGAGTCAGCAGATATAAGTACTTTGCAAGCTAATGATGACACTCTTAATTAACACAAAATTGTTTACGATATAGTGAAGTTGAAAGCACAATGCTTTCAAACACATATACGCTCATAAAGCTATCCAGTAATCACTATAATATGTCTGCCGATTAGTGATACATAGATAGAACTATGTTTGGTTTCAGGGTCAATACTAAGCCTTGGTTTCGGGTTCGAAAATGTCAGAAAAGCAGTCATTTAATTACACACCCATAATGTCTGCTAATTGTCATTAATAACTTTACACTTTAAACACTTTACGTTTTAAATGAAAGCAATCCAGAAGAAGCGAAATTATAGATATTGTTCAAATTATATTTGGGGAAAATAGAATAATAAAAAAACCGCGAATAATAAAAACATGCAAAACATACACATAGTAGCAAAGGGACGTAATCCTTATGGAAAACATTAGCCAAAGTTTTAAAAATGCGTTAGTGCTTATTTTGGACGTTCGAGGTAATAAAAGTTGCCTGTTTTGACGATTTTCCACTGGGCTTCAGTTTTTTCGCCACGTTTATCAATCTCCAGATCATTTCTAAAATCGACAGCCTTTTTTATATCTTTGCGAGTACATACATATTTATTCTTTTAATTTAAAAACTAAAAAAATAGAGAAGTCTACTGTTCTGTCCTTAATATTTTAATTTCTTTAATACAGTGAGCTGCTGAGGTTCTTTTATAAACCCCAGTGCCTGTACCGTACTGATCTGGGTCCATTACTCCATATTTTCTCCTAGTATGGAGTACTTTTCTCTGTACTTTTTTCATATCAGGAGATTAACGGAGAACCGGCAGAAGTCGTAAAAAAATTAATTCCATTTTCATTAAGATGGTATCTTAGTGTCGGTTAGATAACCAAATAAGATTCTTATTAGCACTTCTTTATGGAGCTCAAACTACCTTTTGGCTTTGCTACGTGCTGATCTTAGGGCCAGCCTGATTTTTGAGTGTAGATGACCCAAAGCAAGTAAACGGGTATCGCCTCTTCTCGCCCGTTCATTATCCTCAAAGCCCTCATTACACTGGTAGTCAACTAACAATGTCCTACAGCGTTGATACTCGAATACTCGTACAATCGATACAATCTTAGGGCCCTACGAGCTGAATAAGTGTCGGATAGATATGAGCACCGTTAGTCCATTTTCTATAGCGTACACCTCAGCTTGAAATCTATTTTGATCTTTTAGCTTATATTCCCATCTTAGAACCGTCGGTATCTGCTTCGATCATTGGATCATCTTGAATATTGTGAACGATTTTGAGATGTCGTGTGTATAGTTTGCCTATACTTTGATGTTTGATATATTGCGGGATTGAGGGCCACTGCTTCCTTTAGAGATATACATATGTAGAGGCGGAAGGCTGACCATTGCTCCTTTGGCTGCTATTGGACATGTTTTCATTGCTCCTTATACCAATGCACGCTAACCGATGTAGCTTGTTAAATTTGTTTTGTGAAACTTTTTTTTTTTTTTTTTTGTCTTTTTGAGAATTCCCGACGATCAAGGAACGGTTACACGTCCTAGGTAACCTCAGGTGGGCGCAGTGGTAAGTGTGCTGGATTACTGTGCGAGGGAGACCAGGTCTGATCCCAGGTCTGATGAAATACACATATTACATCTTAAGGTTTTTTTCCGCTCTCGCTCTCGCGAATGGTTGTGAGAAGCTAGTCCATTAATTAATATTAATAGTCCATTTTTTGTTGCGTCACCATCGGTAGGTTTGGTTGGTATAAATAACCGCTTATTTTTCATAAAAGGTCAACAAATTAGCCTATACGACAATTTATTATCTTGCTCCCGGAGAAGGATAATTTTTTGACAGCTGAAAAATTCGTTTTCTACCACGATAGTTTCAATTCACCCAAGAATAATTATTTAGCCCAAATGACACACGGCCTAAATCAAATTTTAAAGAAAAAATTGTTTTCCGTTCGCTCCGGCACGAGTATATAAATCCTGCAACTGGAATGAAAGGAAGAGACATAGAAAAGTATACCGAACTAGAAATGTTGAAATAAGATTCCTTTTTAGGACAATTATACAACCCTCGGACGTTTGTCAGACGTTCGCGAGAGGCAGGACAGTGAAAAAAAACTGAAGAATTAGTTTGTGCTTTTCCGGGGGTTGAACTTGATACCCTTCGCTCTGTAGACTAGCACAATAACCATTGAGCCACAAGGCTTTGCCCATGGATCTAGCATATGGATTCGGACGGTGCCCGGAAGGCTGTCTAAATAAATTCCACGACGGGATTTACGGGACGAATCTAGCAACCATAAAACTTATTGTGCTATGCGCAGGGGACCGTGAAAGGATATTTAAAGGTGCCCATAAACATTTCACACCCTATCTCTCTAACGCACTTATAATAACATGATTGTTTCTATTCTAAACGTATTGTGCTGATAGGGTGCTTGTAAAAAAATAGGTACCTACGTTGACAAAATTTAATTGACTTAAGCTATAGCGTCAGAAATGGGCAAAAATCCAATTAAGTTCAGTCAAACAATTGAAATGCGCCGCTAACCTCTTTATGATGGTCACGAAATACAAACGTGGTACTAATAATTCCCTAAATCTGACTGGCAACTGTCTGACGCAATTTGTCTAAATGTTTAGAGTCGTGGTTAAGTTTTACAAGCTCACAATGGTGAAATATATAAAATGATATATTGTGTACTAAAAAATATGTTAAAAAATCTATTAGTAAGTCGCAAAGACTCATACATTTGAATTTTCTTTTTACCGCAAATATCACTTTTAATGCCGCTTGACTGTCTACAGTCAGCTGTCACCAGCTGTCAGGACATGTGTATAAGCTCACTTTCCCATTTAATAAAATATAATGTAAGTATAATCGTATAATATAACCAAAACAGCCAGCGGATGTAGTGTAGCGATAAAGCGTTTACTCTTCGAAAAAAATGCTTGAAATTAAAAGCTCTATCGTAGAAGCTATAACAATTGCAGAAAAAAAATATCCACTGCACCAACCCATCTTTCCGTTCTTGTAGCTAGTATTTAAATCAACCATAGGCAACTGCAACCGAAAACATTAGTCTAATTTTAGATGCAAGCTAAAATAAAGTTCGCACTGTGTGATTGTATTATCAATCAAAAAGGTTTCATATCCCTTTAACCGCGGCCAAGATTATTAGAAAGAAAAATCCGTTGTAAGCATTTCCTATATCAACCTATGTCAACTTAATTGCTGGTCCATCGATTTAAACTGATTTGGTTTGATTTGTTTTGGTTTTAGGAAGATGCGATAAAACTCATGGGGACTTATTACACTTTTTTTCAGATTCAAAACCGAATCTGAAATCAGCTCTCTGGTCGATTTCGTTTTCCATTGGGCTAATCCAGAGTGATATTCAGACATACAGCTGAGGAAAACTTCTCTGAATCTGAAAAAAGTAGGTACTTTTACTTGCCCATTGGAAATCGACATTAGAGTCATCACTATACATTGCTTTTTTTCAACCTTCTATTAACTACAACTTATTCCACATTAGGACAAAATTAGTGCCTTAAAATGCTCATTAGAATCGGAGTCCGCAATCCAAATAGCATCCGAGTGTTCAGGACGGTTAAGGAGAAATCTAATCTTAATACAAGCAACTTCGAACTCAGCACTTCATTTCAGAAAAGGAGTTACTTTCCCATTTCAGAAGTGACACATTCAAAAACGTCAAAATGAGACATCTGACCCGTCACATCTGTAGACTTCAAATAGATGCAGCATGCTGACACTATGAGTGTGCGCAGACCAGACTCAATGAAATAAATTTCATGTTTTCGAATCATATAACGGAAAGTTTGTTCCTAAAAGTACGAGTACACCACATGAAAAACCCGGTATACGAATGCCACACTTACGTCACGAAATGTTGAATGACATATGTCAAACATGTATGCATGTTTTGACATTTTAAAATGCCATTCTGGGTCAGGCATATTGCTGACATATACGCATAAAAACACGTGCCACAGTCACAAATATGGGAGTACCTACCCCTACCCTACATCCTACATGGCATGAAACCTTTTCTAACATACTCTGATATCGAATTAACGTCAAGTGGGACTCACGTGTCGTGTAAGTAGGTACTTTTAGCATAAAAAAAAAAACAGAAAACATTTCAATCTTACATTATTGGATAGGTGATCAGTGCAATTCTTTCAAAATATATCGGACTCGTCTTAAGAATTGACCTGAAATAGGAATTGCACTTGTTTTCAATGAAACATAGAAAATATGGAAGGACCACTTCTAGATTTGCTTTTTTTCTTAAATCGAGAACGCTATTAGTTAAAGAAGTATTGCCTAAGAAAAATCTTAACAAGATTTAAATGGAAAAATGATAGAAATTAATTAAAACGACTGAGATATTGGTGGAAAGGGTAAGCTGACGTTAAACTTTTAGAAATGAACAAAAAACATTTCTTTCTCTTTACGTTTCCGAGCAATACGCAGTACCCACGCAGTACCTACCTACCTACCTACCTTTTACAAATGATTTTAATTCATTTCCTTTTATAAATTTCCGTTTAAACTTAAGGTGACATCTACCCCTACCTATCCCTAAATGGGCTTTACTCATTAGGTCATAGTAAAGTTTCGCAATTGCGAGTTTGTAAAACTTAAGCTGGGTACAAAAAATCTGTGTCCAGTTTATCTTAACGAATTTGTCTAATATAAAGCTAATATTACACATGTCAAAAATAGTGTAAATTTTTTACATGCTGTCTTTAATATGTCATACTGACGTCAGTACGTCAAGAAACTATTATTGACATGCGTAATAGTAGCTAAATGATATTGTTGAAAAACGTAGCAAAATGTGACTTCGTCATCAATCCGAAAGACTGTGCTTGAAATAGGGAAATACCTTTGACTACAAGTTTTACCAAAAGGTAGCCACTTTTACTTATTCAGTATCTACTTAAAAGGTTCTTTTTATGACATCTACTTTCTTAATTTAAAACATATTTCGCAGTAGCTACTGATTTATCATTACCTACACCATTCATTTGTAGTGTCTGTGTCTGAAAGAAAGTTTTAATACAGTATTTTCTTTCTCTATAGTAATGCAAAATGTCTGAGAGGTTCACAGAAGAATTGTTTAAAGATTTGTAGCCTTCACTTAACATTATTTTGTTGTTATAGAGAGCTTCACAAAAACCGATGGTAGGTATATTTAGAAGCAGTGTACATCGAAAGGAGGCGGCGGCCGGGGCGTTTGCAACAAGCCCATTAACTGCACAGTGGTGCCTGAGATTGGTAATTGTAAACCTGACTGTCAAATATGTAAGTTATATTCACACAATGTTTTTTCAATAGATAAACATTGTGTGAAAATGAAAATGAAAACCATATTTTCATACCATATTTTCATTTAGGTAAGTATGAAAAATTAGCTTTGCATATTTATGTATTTTTTAATACTTGCAGTTTATATTTTTGTTTCTACTCATTTGGCTATGCGCTTTGGCAGTGTGGTTAGCTGGTTGTGTGGCTTTGTAATTCACAACCACTATCTACCCTGCCGCGGCGACATGCTTTGACAACTCTCCGTAATGTAATGTTTACAAATATTAAAACTTATTTGATATCGCTACAGTTCAGAAAGAACTGAGTTAGCCGACCCTACTTTGTTAAACTGTGGTCAGCTAAACAAATTTCGCTTCATTGTGTTACTTACATAGATGTCTTTAATGGGATGCTGACATACCTACCCGTATTAAGAAAATCTCGACCGGCAGTTTGGATATCACGGCCTTTATGAACTACCAGCACAACTTCGCGGTTGGATGCTTAGTGTTCTTGTCGGAAAATCGCTAGACAGATTGTTTTGCTATAAACAAAGAGAAACATACTCAAAAATGTCAGCAAATCGTTATTTTTTTTTTTTAATAAAATGTAAAAAAGACAACTTGGTCAAATATATTGTAAATGAAAATAAGGATCCAGCTGAATGTTTTCGGCCCATTCACCAAACCTACGACGCGTATAATGGTCACGCAGTTTCAACTCTTGCACAAGCTGAATCTTATAAGGTTTTAAGCCAAGATCTTACCGTAAAATCTTCCACAAAGAGGATGGGCATAACTCTAATTGCTATGTACACAATGGCGAATAGACTCATTCGTATTTTACTCAATACTGTTTTCACAGTTTAAAAACCAAACCTCTAAAAAAACACCTTTTATATAATGCAAGGAAGATGCAAGATGCAAGCCACCTCTTCTAGAAAAATGTGACAGAAATAAAAATGAATGACCAACCGCTTTCTTGGAGTCGCAGGAACGTAATCGGTAATTTCATTGTAATTTCTCACCAAATTTGCTGTAAACATTTATAATAAACTAGCGTAGCCCGTGCACACTTCGTAGTGCAAAATAGTTAAATAGTACAGTTTTTATTGTACACAGCATTTTTGGTGTTTCCAGAAATCGTATTGTCTAGATAATATTCTTGAGTTTCAGGACAATGCATTATTCATATTAATATTACAAATTTTAGAAACTTTGGCTTCCAATTCCAAGACTGTCGAAGAAACTGTACCCGCCCGGCTTTGTCCGTGCACATGAATTGTATTGTTTAGGTCTTAGATAATAAATGCGAGAAATGAGAATAAATCGATTTGCTGGAATTTTTTTTCTGCCTAAACCTGAAATACAGGAATACCGACAAAACAAAAAAAGAAGAATGAAAATCGGCCCCGCCAGCGGTTATCGAGATATATCGAGTTTCATCCCATATAAGATGTCACGCCCCTTTGTCCAATTTTGACCAAACTTCACAGGAATCATATATGGACCAATACAAAAGATGTGTGAAAGTTTGGTTAAAATCGGTAAATACGTTAAGGCGTGAATCGACGACAAACATTTTAAGGCTCAATTTTTATACAGATAAATAAAAATAAATAGGTGGCGCAACAGGCGATAGAAACCCTAGGCCTAGCTTCTTGCAACCATTCGTTTGTGTGAGTTTTTATTTTTGGGACGAATGGAAGGGACCTACAATTTTATGCCGAGTCCGAACGGCTGAATTGAGAAGCTTTTTGAGGACAGTCATACTCTCGGATGTTTGTCAGACGTTCGCGAGAGGTGGCGCAGTAGATAAAACCTTAAGATGTAATTTGTGTTTTTCCGGGGATCGAATCTGGGGGCTTATTCCCAAATGCGCGGCTGATCGCTTTTCATGGCGGATTTGTATTTTTGTATTTCCAAAAGCGATTTGATCGAATCAAAAGCGATAGCTGTATAGGTGACGGATTGCTGGCAAATTGTTTGCGGATAAAAAATAAACTAAATTCCTGTGGCGGGAAAAAGCTGTCAAAGTATTGGAAAAATGCGTGGGAAATTGCAACTCAGAATGGAAAAACTGGAAAGCACTGGAAATATCATTTTCGCACTCGTTCGCATTTGAGAATAACCAAAAGCGAAGACGGTTGAAATGGAGGTATCGCTTTCAATACGATCCGCCGCGCATTTGGGAATAACCCCCCTGGGATGCCTCGCACAGTAGTCCAGCACACTAACCACCGCGCTACTGCGGCCACTTTATAATACTTATTTGAAACGTTTACTATATTTTCTAACTTATCCATCATCCTTTTGTAGAGTTCCTTTTCCTTCTACCGAATATTCTCTTAAAATTTGCATTTTGCAAAAAAAAAAAACTGGGAATCATCATACGTAAACGAGAAATACGTGACGGAATTTGTTTTTACTTCGACCCCTGAGGCCCTGATCTAAGGCAGATTGGATTCCTTATACCTATACCATAGATCAAAAGAAACTGCGTCCAATCATCGTCAAGTTTTAAAAGGAATTAAATAACGAAATTTCCAATTCCAAACAAAGGGAGTTTTCGTTCGCGGCAAAAATATTGGTATTGTAAATTTCGTTATTTAAACCCTTTTAAAACTTGTTTTCTTAATACATCATCATTAGAAATACAATTTACCTGAATTTGAAATGAAATGGTTGTATTCGTGTTTTGTAAATTGTTCCAATCTAATCTAAAGAGCTGAATAAAACTCATACATTAGGAAGATCAAATGGATTACTATTTATTCTTAGTTCCAGCAAAATTGATCGGTGCCTTCGGCTAAACCAAAAATATTCATTCAATCATTTTCAATGGTCCGCTTATCCATTAAGTGGGTTGCGGGTATAGGTTGCTCAAGTGGACCCTCCATAGCTCTCGATTCTCCGTCTCTAAATCATCAAGGGCAATCCTCATACGGGTGTAGAGGAGAGATTATGAACTTGATATAACCATCTCATACTGGGTCTACCTAGGGGACGCCTGCCTGATGATGGTACGGATACCATAGGACGTCGTGCGATCCTGGTTGGGGACATGCGTTTAACATGACCAAACCACCGAAGCATGGATCGCTCCGTCCGGAGAAGTAGCTATATTGTAAACATTTCGTTGACGATAAATTCAATTCAATTCAAAACTTTCTAATTAATAAAAAACTTTTATGATAAAAGTCACAAAATTCTGTCTTTTATTCTGTTATGATAGGTCTGTTCATTTACTTTTGTAGTTAAAATGGAAAAGACTGTCAAAATGGCAGTGGTGGGGATAAATTTTCTCTCAATGAGAAAAACTTACGACAAAGTTGGGAACGCTTTTGTAGTAATCATGAAAAATGACAGATGCATTTTGTTTTCCCATAAATTGCATGTGAGTATGAATCAAAGAATGGGGAAGAGTTTGAAGTGATAGAACTAAAATCATTCGAGAAGAGATAAAAGCTACATAATTTTCCCACCTTCTGATACCATTTTTACACCAATTTGTTTATCATATCGCAGGAAATCAAAAGACAAATGCAAATACAGGTGGCGCAAAAATAACCTTCCGATGTTTTTTGGCTGTAATTTAAAAAAAAAAATGAAAAACTTTGATTCTTCTTGTGGATTATTTTTATTTGGTCTTTTAATTTTTTGTACATCAAGTCGAGAATATGATGTCATGTAAATGGCCGCCGCCACAGTTGATTGTCATTTGAGCCCTTTTTATGGCATTTTCCATCACTTCCGGCGATAGGTCCTCACATTCTTGACGGATATTGTCTTTAAGAGCTGCAAGAGTCTGAGGCTTGTTTGAATTAAACCCGCGACTTCAAAAAGCCCCACAAAAAGAAGTCTGGAGCGGTCAAATCAGGCGATCTTGCTGGCCAGTGCAAATCGCCAAAACGGGAGATTAGGCGCCCGGGAAATGCATCCTTCAGCATATCGGTTGTGGCACGTGCAGTGTGTACCGTTGCACCGTCCTGTTGGAACTACATGTTTTCCAATCCCAATTCATCAAGTTGCGGCAAAAAGAACTCGTTGATCATTGCTCTGTAGCGCTCACCATTCACAGTAACCGTTTGGCCCGCGACGTCTTCGCTTCCATGAAATCTTCGGCTACAGCAGCAATATTCTCTGCAGAACGGCTACTCCGGGGTCTGCCACGCCTGGCAGCATCTCGTGTTGTGCCATTCTCTTCGAGGCGAGCGGCTAAACGTCGCAGTGTTTCACCAGTAGGCGTTGGACGGCTAGGAAATCTGCGACGAAATTCACGTTGTGCCAAAGTCACCGACCGATTATTGCTCAAATAAATAGTCACCAATATTCCGCGTTCTGGAGCAGTGTAGCGTAACATTGTTTATTAACGTGTATTTCGCATGTGTTTACTACACAAATGTCAAAACAGAACTGACATTAGGGGCCAATCGCAAAATTTATAGCATTTTCTGATAGGAGGATTACTTTTGCGCCACCTTGTAGTAGTTACACGCATTTCAAATCAAATTTCAAATCATCTGTCAATTTTCAGGCGATGACAGTTGTTTCAATTCTTACTCATGTGGTTTTCCATTAGGACATAAAATCAATCTTTTTTTTTATCCGGATCACTTTTCATGTTCCATTGGGACAAAAAATCAATCTTTTTTTTGATTCGGATCACTTTTTGCAGATCTCGATAATTTTCTAGATTTACACATACTCTCACTAATACCAATATACCTTGCACAGCTGTTTTACGTCATTCAGAATTTGTTTTCAAAACAAAATTACGAAAAGCCTCGTGAAAAGCAATTGTTCAGAACAAAAACGTAAATGATGGACGTGGACTTAATTTTGGAGCAATTACTATCATCTTCGTCATCTTCTTCTTCTTCCTCGTCATCTGTGGATTTCGATTCTTCGTCGATATGATTATCCATATGAAGTTCGTATGTTTCCATCGACAAACGAAAACAATTTGCACAGCTGATGTACTGTCAAATAACGCACTAATACATTTACAAAAGCAGATCAATCTGCTTTCATGTTCCATTCGCCACGAAAAATCTGAGATCTGAAATAAAAATCTGATGGTCCCAATGGAAAACGACATCAAAGAAATTTGTTGAGTAAAAACTAGTATGATTCCCAATGGAGGGGGTAATATCTTGCTCTCTCGATGCCGCTCTCTTTTACGAATTTTTCAAGTTAAGGAACGACATTGAGTAAAAATGCGTAAAAATTCGTAAGTTTTAAAAGTAAAGGAACAGACCTGATATATAACAGATTTCATAAAAGATTTTTGCACGCAGAATACCAATTCTGGAGATCGTAAAAGATTTTTTGACAGTTCGAACTTTTGTATGGAAATTCATAACAGAATAACAGGAAAAATGGATAAAAGATTTTGCCGAATAGGCCTAATTATTTGTCAATCCAAGCAAATCGTTGATGTGGAGAAGAAATAGAGTTGGAGAAAGAATAGATCCTTGTGGCACTCCTGCATTTATAGCAAACGAATTGGATGATACACCATCTACAACAACTTGGATCGATCTTCCCAGAAGAAAATTTTGCGTCCATCTGCGGAGTTGTTGTGGTAATCCATAAGACGCTAACTTGCCTAATAGGGCTCTATGCCATACTCGGTCAAATGCATTTGATATGTCTAAGGCTACGGCTCTGGATTCGCCGTCTTGTTCAATTGCCCATAAGTGCGTTACGTAGCTTAACAGGTCTCCAGTGGAACGACGGCTCCGAAATCAGTATTGCCTGTCGCTTATTACCCGGTGGCCTTCTAGATATTCGATTATTTCGACATTTATTGCATTTTCCATTACTTCTGAGAGCATTGAAAGTAACGCTATTGGACGATAGTTTTGTGGTAGACATTTCCACCCTTTCTTTGGAATAGGTTGAATGCGAGCTGACTTCCAGCAAGAAGGAAAAGTCTTCTGGGAGTACGACATGCTAAACAGCTTACATAGTACAGGTGCAAGTTCAGGTGCACAGCTCTTGAGTACTATAGCCGGGATTCCGTCGGGTCCCGTTGCCTTATTGCAATCTAGTTCTTTAAGGATGCGTTGAATTATTCGAGGCCGAAATTTCACTTCTGCCATCGATGATTGCACCCTAGGGATATTTGGTGGCTCTAGTTGTGCAGAATCTAGGGTGCAATTCTCAGAAAACATGTCAGCGAAAAGATCAGCCTTTTCTTTAGGTGTTGTTGCTAGCGTGCCGTCTTCTTTTACTAGAGGTGGAAAAGAAGAGCAACTAAAGTTATTACTGATTGCCTTTGCCATGGACCCGAACGCGCGTGAGCCGCTAGGACATCCATTGATCCATTCACTTATTAGAGACTCTTTCGCTGTAAGTTGTCTTCGCCGTTTCAATAATTAGGTTGCATCTATTTCGAAGAATTATAAATTCAGATCTTTTTTGCTCCGATGGGTTTGACCGCCATTCACGGAAAGCCTTGTTTTTCGCTGCGGTAATTCGCTTGCATTCTTTGTTAAACCAGGGTTTATTAGAATTGACATCGGTATCTCTAAAGCACATATCAGCCCATGGCAACGAAGCGAAGAAATTACGCAGCTCGTCCCAGTTAGATTTACTATAATTTCAACGATAACGAACGATAACGATCCTGGTTCGCTCCTATTGGTATCGGTATAGAGAGGATAGCAGATATTAGAATAAGCAAAAGCGGTCGAAATCGAAGTATCGCTTTCAATAAGATCCGCCGCGCATTTGGGAATAACTCCCTGTGTTGTAAGTCGTGCGAAATGTATATTTTCGTGGGAATTTGGAGGGTCAAAAACCATCGCATGGGAAAAGGCTCCAGTCCAATTCCGTGGGAAATTTGGTCAACATAAAGAATATCCTATAGGTATTCTTATTCATAAAGATTTCAACCCCAGATTAAAAGAAATTATCAATATTTAGGGCCAGTTTCAAAACTAGCTGATAAAGTCTCGGATAGACTATCCGGAACTTATCTGTCAGCTAAACTTCAACTTTTGGTTTCAAAGGTTTCGGATAGTGATATATGACAGATATAGTCTCGGATAGCTTATCAGCCGGTTCAACTGGCTGTTAAATCCTATATCCAGAAGATACCTGCTCCAGCTCCTCCGTTAGGGTTTTTGGATTTTTGGTGGCTTCAATTTTTCTTCTGTTAATTTTTCAAATGTCTTTTTTCTTTTGGTTTACCTAAAACAACAAAAAATATTAGAAAACACGAAAAAAAAAAATACAAAACAAATGACATGTGTATCGAAACAAACGTAGCGGCTGATAAATTTTTCCGCAAGTTAGTTTATCAGAGACTTTACGATGAAACAGAAAAAAAATATCAGCAGCTTTTATCTAGTGGAAAGCGTTATGTGTCGGCTAACTATCCGAAACTTTATCCGGAACCTTTGAAACTGGCCCTTAGTATTTTTGTTTTAAATACATACATAATAGGAACAGAAATTGTGTATTCATTATGAAAAATGCCCCATGCCTTTTTCTCAAAATGTGCTGCATTTTGCCAAAAAAAAAAAAAAACACCGACCTAAGGCAGATTGGCTTCAGGTTCGAGGTGATTGCTAACATTTTGATACAAATAACTAAATTTAATTAAAATAATTTTCAAGGGTTACAAGAAACAACCCAGAAACAATTTAAGCGTTTGGTGGAATTGATAAAAAAAAAAACAAACATTTCTTGGCATAGGGATTTTAAAAGGGGAGTTTTAAATGTCGACGCCAAGATCGAATGGGACTATATAGCTATAACCCAGCATAGACCACCATAAAGAGATGGAAAAATTGGCAGAAAGTTTGTGTTAGCATCACTTCAAAGCTTTTGTTGAGTGTGGGCTGTGCTAATCCTTAATTAAAATGTTTTCTTACACTCTTCTGGTATCTACCCTCGGCCTCGGCCAAGAATAAGAATCGCAGCAAGTTTATTTCAAATATGATGGCGACCGTGTAATTTCCACGAACTAATCTTCTATTTCGTCCAATGGAAATTTCATTAGACATTCTATAAAAACATTTTTCTCCGGTTTTACAGTGCAAGTTTTAACTCCGTTTGACCACATAGCAAGTTTAAACCGACGTTTAACACGAAAAAGTGTATTACAGTCCTAGCATAGACTAAATAACTTATACAGATGTCTCACCGCCATACAAATCGATGCTTGCACTTCTTTGCGATCGTCAAACACGATTGTCTAACAAATATATGGTGGAAAACAAAACCCACCATACCTCATTCAAAAAGAAGGGTGGATTTGCTTTGCTATTGCCTTGCCGTTGCCAGTTGTATTATGATCGTATGCAGGAGTGGGTGCGTGCTGGAGTATGACATGGGGTAGGTATATTATTAGCTTTCGTCTTCGTAGGAGACCGGAGACGTATAGAAGAGGAAGAGGTTTGGTATTGGTTTCGGCTGGATACGTGTTGTTGCATTTTTCTAGATAGGCGAATGAGTATTTTGAGGAAGAAATTTACATGTTCTTGTGCATGGAAGTTGTTTCGTGTTGTTGTTTTCTATATTCCTATTTGCTTTATAGTGTCTCATGATTGTTGGGAAGAGGGGTGTGTGCCGTTTGGAGGTGTTCAGTTGTGTAATGCATGGTGTATGGGATTTTATTGTTGGGAAAAGGCACACAAAACGATTTGGGTTTGTGTGCCTTTTTCTTGACCTAAGCGAATGGGGATTTCGGTGATGAAACATTTTCTTCTGCACGGTCGATGATTTTTTGGTTGGCATCATTTGACCGTGTGTCAAAAAGTAAAATCGGATAAAGAACCAAGATTTAAACGTTTTTTAGTTTTATGTTGTAGGTAATATTGAATTACTGTGTAACCCTGGGTCGATAGAAGACTAGCGAAAGTTAAACATTCTTTAGTAAGTTGATGTCATGTATTTAAATAAAAACTAAACAAAATAGGCATTTATGTATGATTTGACCAAAATGAAGTAATAATGTACCGCAGTACACATATACGAATACAAACATGCAAATATCTACAATATGTAAACCTACATACATGCAAATACCTACCTACACTGCTCTTAGCCTACTTTTGTTAAGGCAAACAATAACTACTATCAAATAACTGTTAACAAGCTCTAATTATGTTCATTTCCGATAAGCGAAAAGCTTAACGACACAATTGTTGGAGTCAAATATAAATAACTGATTAATTACGTAGTGTATAAACACCAGCATAGCCTTAACCAAAGTAGTTTCCAGGGGACACGAACGTGGACGTGGCAGTATATCGACCCCCACCCCCTCCCAAGTATTTGTATTTACAAAAAAAACAAAAAAGTAAAAATATTAACTAAAAGCAAACAATTAATTTATTCAATGAATGAACCAAGACCATAATCAAAAAAATAAAAAAAAGGTACATATTTACAGCAATCTAATTAGTAAAAATTAGAATATAAGTATGTTTGAATACAGAAAAAAAAAACTATAGCTTAGTCAAATTGGTTTATTCATAAATATTAATTTACTAAACAACAAACAAAAATTAGCATCTTCTAGCGTATTACAAAATAAAATTAATGAAATAATAATATGTATGTACATTATCACAAAAAAAGAAATAATTATGCTTATAAATTCATTAGATTTTTAAAATAGGTAACACAGGATCACAAAAAGTAAAATTATAGCTCAGTCAAATTATTAATAATTTACTAAACAACAAACAAAAATTAGCATCTTCTAGCGTATTACAAAATAAAATTAATGAAATAATATATGTACATTATCACAAAAAAAAAGAAATAATTATGCTTATAAATTCATTAGATTTTTAAGTTTTTGTGGTTTATGTTTCGTATTTTTAATTTTTTTGATGTTTTTGTCCATAAACCACTTGCAATGTTTCCATAACAATACTTTTAACAGAAAATTAACAGTGTCAATTTTATGTTGATAGCATTCACTTGATTTTTCAAACCAATCCGGATAATGCAAATCAGTTACTACGATACATCGATTTACAATATTTTCTCTAAGCTTTCTTGCAAACGGAAACTTCTCAAAGAAAGTTGAAAATATATTTATATGTAGCCTACATATTGCGAAATATTTTTCAGATGGCCAGATAAGTATTGTTGTGTCATTATGACTTTCATATTCTTTTAGTTTTATAAGAATTTCTGACATGTTGAAATTCTGATTGTCCTTAGTCATTTCTTCAGTACAATTTTCGCAAATAGTATTAACTTTTTTTATTGTTTTAAAAAAGCAGTATCCTGCAAAATACCTCACTGCTATATCATTAATTTCTGGTATTTTAACGCAAATTATATCATCATCAAGTGTTGTACTTTCCGCGTGGTTTTGAAAATCCTCAGCTACGTCGAATTTATACTCAGTCTCAGACTCAGTTTGTGCTTCCTCTTGAGTAATGACTATATAGTTTTCGTTTTAATTTTCCAAAACTGCTTTCCAATCTAGTTCAAGATATTCGGAATCATCTTCCTCACAGTTTGAAAATTTTGACTTAAATAAAAATTTTAAAGCCATTATTTTAGCTAGCAAGTTACCAAATTCAGAAGTACTCGGGTTGCTTTTATTTATATTTCGAGCCCTTATTTTTCCAAAAAGATTTTCCAGAGGGTCTTGATTAAATTTGTTGGCATATATATATTTCAATGATTCGTGATCAGCAAATAATTCCTTCCTTATACCAAGTATGCTTTTAATAGTCATTATCAAACCTTTGAAACAGAAAGGTTTTTTTTTTTTGCATTAATTGGTTCCAATGATTTGATGTAGTCTTGCATATTTTCTAAATACTTTATATTTGTATCATTTCTAATTAGAGCTGGTTTTCAATTTAAAATATCAAACATTTTATTAATTTTTTTTAAAAATTCTGCAGTCGGTTTCGCAAACTCTTTTATATTTTCAGGAAATTTGTTTAGTTTAATCAGCGCTTCGATTCCACAAGCAACAGATCTGCTCAACACTTGTGCCGCCAATTTAACATTCATTTTTTGAAAATTGGTAGGATCAATATGTGCGGAAGTTAATTGCGGGCATATTTTTGTCGAATTATTTTTTTCAATGTTGTAAATAAACGCAATTATCTTCCAACTTATAACTCCGTCCAAAGTTTGTATATTAAATTTTAAAAAGTTATTTCTTATACTTTTAATTAAATGGGGTACATCGTACATTCCATAAATAGTTTTATCTTTATATATAAAGGAAAATGTTTCCTCATTTAGGCTTAACTTATTAAATAAACTTCTATTTGTAGGCCCTTGGTCACAACAAATGGCTTTTACATTTAGTCCTAGATAATGACATATGTTTATGCAATTTCGCAATTCAATTTCAAGCTTTTCTGTTGGTATATTGCTTGGACAAACAACATGATACAGAACTTGTTTATACCTTCCACATATACTGCGAAACATAAAAACGCAAACAGATTTAGCACAAGTATTGTATCTTTCATCTCTGCCGTAATCAACAAATCCATCAATTTGATCTTTATATTTGTTATAAGTTAAATTTGCCTGTATACTCATTTCATCAAATATTAACACAACTTCTTTGTCTTTTGGCGAAAATGTTAAGATACTTTTTTTTATTTCCTCTAAAACACCATTATTCATTCCAGGAGATAAACTTTTAAGTTTTATCCATCTGTGAAGTGAGGAAGGGTGTGGCAAGTGCAAATTCAGTTGATCTCGAAGAAAATTGTATCCAGATGATGAACGAAAAAATATGCACTGCGATATCCATTTTTCATCCTCGGTAAATTGCCGATTACTTTGGGAAAGAATAAGCTTGGCAAACGTTTTTGTATTATTATTTACACTTGTCAACAAGTCGATTCTTTCTTCTATTGATTGTTTTTCAATCTCTCGTAACCTTTTATTATTTTGTTTCAATCTGCGTGTTTGATTTACAAAATTGTTTCTTACTTTGTTATTTTTTCGAGCCCTTAGTTGCAATAAATTATTCATTTTCGTAAGTTTATTAATTTTCTTTATATACAAATGCTGTTTTTTTATATTAGATATACAATTCGTGCATACAAAATCGTGACACTCATTTTCAGTATGCTCCATAATCGCTGAAGCTTTATTAAGTTCTTCAATGCTAAAATCCATCATATTGTTTTTTTCTGTTCGATTATGTTTCGAGTAAGATATTATTACTTTATTAGTGTCAAAGACAAGATCACTATTTGCATCATCGTCGATTTCATCTGTCATAGACATATCGGATTTTTCTAAAAATAAAGTAGGAATCGCTTTTCCTTTTAATTTCTTTTTACCAAAATACTTTGCTTCAAAATGTTGACTACAGATGAAAGGGCGTTTATGATTTTCTATATTTACACGCGATTCTCCTACCAGTTCCAACCATTCTCTATAGCTTTTAGTACCTCGGTTTGGAACTTTAAATAATTTTATATCTGCAAATTTTGCTGCAGTTGCATTGCAGGAAATAATAACGCACTTAGCTCTCCAAGCCATTTTTCTAAAAAGAAAAAAGTTTCTTCTTAGGTATACCACCCCTAATGCTGTATTTACCTAAAATCTTTACAATTAAAGAAAACGTATTTGCTCACCCTTTAAAATAATCGAACTGTTTTGACTAGCACTGCACTACCTTGTCACATTCACAATATAAATTCATATGTATTTTTAAATCAATTACACAGTCACTTTGCTAGTTTCCGTACCAGCCTCTGATCAACTTGTGGTCGTTTATGACTACTGTATGGGGTGTGTGCATAAAATCGATGGTTATACCAAAACCACACGGTCGAATGATGCCAACCAAAAAATCATCGACCGTGCAGAAGAAAATGTTTCATCACCGAAATCCCCATTCGCTTAGGTCAAGAAAAAGGCACACAAACCCAAATCGTTTTGTGTGCCTTTTCCCAACAATAAAATCCCATACACCATGCATTACACAACTGAACACCTCCAAACGGCACACACCCCTCTTCCCAACAATCATGAGACACTATAAAGCAAATAGGAATATAGAAAACAACAACACGAAACAACTTCCATGCACAAGAACATGTAAATTTCTTCCTCAAAATACTCATTCGCCTATCTAGAAAAATGCAACAACACGTATCCAGCCGAAACCAATACCAAACCTCTTCCTCTTCTATACGTCTCCGGTCTCCTACGAAGACGAAAGCTAATAATATACCTACCCCATGTCATACTCCAGCACGCACCCACTCCTGCATACGATCATAATACAACTGGCAACGGCAAGGCAATAGCAAAGCAAATCCACCCTTCTTTTTGAATGAGGTATGGTGGGTTTTGTTTTCCACCATATATTTGTTAGACAATCGTGTTTGACGATCGCAAAGAACTGCAAGCATCGATTTGTATGGCGGTGAGACATCTGTATAAGTTATTTAGTCTATGGTCCTAGTTTAAACTTAATCAAGAGTTTAAACCGAGTTTAACTTAACCGGCCATGGATGCTGGTTTAAACTGAGATTATTTTCCGGAATTTCGTTGTACAATCTCCCTCCCGGTTTATAACAAAACAACATTGCATCATTAGGCGTATTTTTTTGGGAATCTATAGCTAGCTCACTTTTACTTTTACATGCAAAGCTGGTATACTCACTTTTGGTTTTGGTATAGGTACTCACTTTTGGTTTTACATGCAAAACTGTTATACTCACTTTTGGATTTGTTATACTCACTTCCCAAAAAAATACGCCTATTGTTGTTTTTATGCAACCAATTAGTTCGCAATTTTTTTAGAAAATGCTTGTATAGCGTCTAATACAATATAGGGCGGTGTGTAGCAAAACCGATTCCAACCGGTACTCGTCAACTTTGAGGTGTAATCAAAAATGACAACACAAAATGCGCCATTTTTATTTCACAAGGGCAACAACTTATGTCACTTTATTAGCAGGCTTCGGAAACCGTCGCAAACAATAATTGGCTTAGCGATAACGAAGTGTCTATTAGCACGTTCATTTTGACAGATTTTGTACTGAACTGACGTTTCCTATGTTCGGGACACGGGCACGTAACGTAATTCTATTTTCATTAAAATCTCTTTATAAACATAACTGTTGGATCCCAAACGTACGGCATAATGTCCGAAAAAGATTAGGACTGAAGTTTAGAGTCCTTGCCGCGAGCGTAGCGAGCCACATACCCCAACTTGACGCAGTCGTGTCCCGAAGCCGTGCCCCGAAGCCGTGTCCCGAACAACGTGCGAATAGCAACAGCCTAGCGATAAATATTTTATTAAATGCATAGTGCGGTAGTGTCAGCAAGCTTAGCTACGTGTTGGCCATCCCGTTCAGTTAATGTTACAGTTTGCTAGCTTGCTGATAAGTTTCTCTTCAGCAGGAGTCTGCAAGAAGTTGTCCTTCCAAACGGCCACTCCATCGGCGTTGGTTTTTAGGTGCACTTGGAGTTTATCTCAAACATAGAGAAAGATGCTATGTACTTGCAGAGGATGAGTTAGTACTTGCAGAGGATGAGTTAGCTTACCTTCTAATTACGGTTGAGTAATTCATCGGGCATTCCACTGTAGACATCCACGCCAATGCACTGTCCGAGGCGTGTTGTCAAACTGACACAATAAACAAAACTGATGGAAATTTCAAATACACTAATACATATGACACATGAGTTCTACCACAGATAATAGATATATAGAGTTATATAATAGTGGAACTATAGTATCTGTGGTTCTACGTTTACAGTGGCGATAAGCTGTTCGGAACATTTCTCCAACAATACATAACGGACACCGGCAGGCTACGTTTCATTGCGCGATGTGTTGCGTTTTTTGCACCTGGTTCTAACAGCCACACGTCAGTTTTTCTCCGATCCCGATTGTCTCCGACATCTGTACATCGCGAAAAGATTTTAGTGAACAAAATGGCGTTGATGTACGTTCGGAAAACCGATTCTGTAAACGTAAATACAGTATCCGACTGGATTTGCGTTGCGGAGAAAATTACTCCCCGAACGGATACCATGGTAGGGCCGATTACACTAGACAACAAAATTTACTTCGAAATGGTATTGTTTATGCGAAGTAACTTTTCTTATAGATTTTGAAGCGCTGAATACGAAAATGAGTACAAAAAAAACTAGTTTCAGTTTTTGGGAAAATATATTTTTTTTATTTCTCACAAAAGTAATAAACGGCTAGATTTAATTACTTTACTGCCCATCCGAAAAAAAAAACTTTTTTTGTTTATTCATATTGACTATAATCTGCAAAAAATATTTGTCGCTCTCTTACAGTTTAATTAAAAATATTAAAATATACAATACAAAATTACCTCATATCTTTGATCTTTATGATCCGATTTTGATGAAACTCTTTTATAAGTTAATTGCACATTTAGCGAATATAAAAAAATGTATTTTAGAAAAATTGGACAGTCCGTTTTTGAAATGTTGGTTGGTTGGTTGGTTGGTTGAAAGTGGCTGTCGGCTAAAAACGCCAACACACTTAGACCAGTATAGGTCCATTGCGATGCCACGATGAAGGATCTAAGATCTCCCTACTAGTTGAACCATTTTGAGCTCTTTATAAAGCGTAAGAGGCTTCTGATGTCTATGCTTGTCAGATCGCCCAAGTCGTTGTAATAGAAGGCTCCTAAGTGAAGCTTCCTTCTGCGGGAGAGAGCTGGGCAGGAACAAAGAAGGTGAGAGATAGTTTCCTCCTCTTCCTCGTCCATGCAGCTTCTACAAAAGTCGTTTGCGAAGAGGCCCAGCCTTGCGGCATGTTTGCCTATCAGGCAGTGTCCAGTAATGACACCTATTGTGGTGCCGATATGCAATCTATTGAGAGAGATCAATTTCTTAGAGCGTTTCAAATCCAGCTTAGGCCAAATTTGTTTTGTCGCTAGACAAGTGGTTAAACTCGTCCACCTAAGATTTGTATTCTCGATAGCCTTCAGCTTCACTTTTTGTTTGCGAGTAGCGATTGGTGTCCCTATGGTGCCTTTATCCGGCAGAATGGGTTGAGTTGTTCCTATTCTAGCGAGTTCATCGGCCTTACAATTCCCTGGAATGTCTCTATGCCCCGGCACCCAAATTAGGTGAATGTTGAACTGTTCGGCCATCTCCGTAAGAGACGATCGGCAGTCGAGGGCTACTAGAGAAGTTATAGAGATCGAATCCAAGGATTTGATGGCTGCTTGGCTGTCCGAAAATATGTAGATATCCTTAACGGATATGACGTTTTTCTTGAGCCAGGATAAGACTTCTTTAATCGCCATAATTTCCGCCTGGAACACGCTACAGTAGTTTGGTAGACGGAAGGAGAGCTTAAGATTAAGACGTTCCGAGAAAACACCCCCACCAACTCCATCATTGGTTTTTGAGCCGTCAGTATAGAAGTGAACTGATTCATCTTCCGGGAAGGCATCTCCATCCCAGGTTGATCTGGATGGGATTGTGACGAGAAAATTCTTGTCAAAGTTTAGAGATGGGGTGGTGTAGTCAGTGTTTTCAGTTGAGATCTCGAATTTTTTCAGAATAGAGGCGTGGCCAAAGTCTTTGCTTGACCACTGTGAGATGGCTTTAAGGCGAATGGCTGCACTCGCTGCCATTTGCTTGCTAAATATGTCAAGGGGTAATATATGAAACAATATGTCTAGTGCCGCAGAGGGTGTTGTGCGCAGTGCACCGCTTATGCACATGCAAGCTGTGCGCTGGACCTTGCTTATATGGTCGCGGTTTGTGGCCTTCTCCAAGGCTGTCCACCAGACAATTATCCCATAGGTGAGTATCGGTCTTATAACTGAGATATAGAGCCAGTGGGTTACTCGAGGTTGTAAACCCCATTTATTCCCAATAGCTTTTTTACAAGAGAAGAGTGCTACTGTAGCCTTCTTGACTCTTTCTTGGATGTTAAGTTTCCAACTAAGCTTCTTATCCAGGATAAGCCCCAAATATTTAGCTTTGTCAGAGAAAGTTAGGTTGATACCATTGAGTGAGGGAGGGTCGACTGTCGGAATTTTATATTTCCTGGTGAAAAGCACCAGATCAGTTTTGTGGGGGTTCACACCTAAACCACAACGACTCGCCCAACTGGCTAGCTTATTTAAAGCATTTTGTAGGAGTTCTTTTAAAGTATTTAAGTGCTTTCCTGAGACGGCTATAGCAACATCGTCTGCATAAGCGATCGCCGTGCATCCTTCACCTTCCAGGATCATCAATAGTTCATTGACCACCAAATTCCAAAGAAGAGGGGATAGAACACCACCTTGCGGAGTGCCTCTACTAACAGATCTTCTTGCGGACACCTCACCCAGCTTTGAGTTGATAATCCGGCCATTGAGCAGTAGATTGATCAGTTCGCCAAGTGAGCTGTCGACATTCAGAGCTGAAAGCGCATCTGCTATCGCTGATGTATTGACATTGTTAAAAGCGCCTTCTATGTCAAGGAAGGCAACCATCGTGTACTCCTTATGGAACAGGGAGTATTCGATATTACGTACTAAAGTGTGTAATGCCGTCTCCACTGATTTACCTTTGCAGTATGCGTGCTGGGCCGCTGACAGTAGTTTTTTATCGATACTGTTGCGTAAGTGGATATCAATCAGTCGTTCTAGTGTTTTAAGAAGGAATGATGATAGACTAATAGGTCTGAAATCTTTAGAATTTGTGTGGGAGCATTTACCTGCTTTGGGTATGAAGACAACCTTAACTTCTCTCCATGTTGGTACTATGTACATATTTCATATGGTATTTTTGAAGTATGTACTTTGGGGGCGTGCCACGACCAAACGGCAAGAGAACGCCAAATTTTTTAATTTCAGATTTGTGTTTAGGGCACTGCAATCAATCGGACAGTGCAAACAAAATAAACGTTTTTTTCGAATGGGCAATAAAGTAAAATCTTGCCTAACAAAATAGCATTATATTTGTATTATTGTGCCGAATTTTGATGTTGTCTTTTTGGTGATTGTTTATATTCTGCTTCTGGAATGTCTCTAGTAATAGTCCAGCAATAATCCGGTATCATTGAAACGTTCAATTTACCCTGATAACTTTTTCCATGTTAGCGATAATTTGATGGAAACGTTCTCCATGCTCGTCACTTATGTATAACGGATCGCGAAAACCTGAACTAAGAAATAACTTTTATAATTGAATCTGCATTCTGCATAGACAGACAAGTAACAAATAACAATTGGCTGAAAATATTTAAAATACCGTTTCACTGTTGTCTGGTGTTTACGATTTGCAGTGAAGTGTTGATAAATGAAAGCAATAAAGAAAAAACATTTTAGCAAAGTAATTGGTTGTATTTGTTGCTTAAATGTGTGTTTGCAGGCAAAAAAAAAAAACAAAAAACAAGCACTAAATAGGAAAATCCCGATGTACCACGAAACAACATATCACATCAATGCGTTGTCGCATTTTAATTATTCTTTCCGAAAGCGGATACATCGAATGTAATTTGAGTCTCCGACGGAGTATGCGTTGCGGAGAATTTTCCGTTCCGACGGATACCTCGCTAGGGCCGAGAGTAATACATGCTTGTAATTCCATTTTGCTTATAACACAATCTGAAATCCAATAAAATCGGCCCTATCGAGGTATAACCGCAACACATTTTTTTCCATGCATGATTTTTCTAGAAAAATGTGTCTCGATCGGCCGCAATACAGAGACCGAGTTACCGCATCCGTGAATAGGTACTATATGATGGGGAGTTTCTGTTTGTGTTTCCAGGTAAAACCGATATTATTCTATGACGTATAGCTCGTAGTAATTCAACGCCAGGGAAAACGACTACGCTTCAACCAAAACAAAGGTTGCCCCTCCGCCGACTCTACAAGTTCCATTGCAATAAAGCTCCAAGTAACCTTATACGGAGCGACGCGACGTGTCAACAGTTCAAACTCTCGCAGATATTTGCTGAGGACCAAAAGTGTGCAGCCAAAAATGAACAAAAAAACAGGAGGAGGACAAAATCAAAGCAAATTAAAGAGTAATATTTTTTTTTTTTTTTTTCATTTTAAATAAATCATTCCTCAATAATTGAATTATTTTTGTTTTTATTGTTTTTTTTTTTTTTCATTCTTTTTGTGATTTTTTTCAGTTTTTAGTTTTTTTGTTTATAATTTTACATATAATAGAAATTTTCTGTTCTTTTATATTTCATAATCAATACAAAATAATAATAGTAAATGAGAAAAAGCGCATTAATTGAAGAACTAAAATTAATCAATAAATTACATAAAATTAACAAAAAAAAATAATAATAATAGTAATTATAAAATCAAATTAAAAAGCTAACTCAAAGGGTGTAGGTACACAATATAAATGTGTTTTTTTTTTCTTGTCTGTTGTTTATGTTTTGTATGTAGGTTTTTTTTTTTGAGAATAAATTTCTCCTTTGCGATAGAAATTTGAATATTAAATCTATACAAATGATTTAATAATCTATAAGCACATAGATTTTTCGTCTATATATGATATATATATTATTTGTTCTTTTCAACTAAATAACAAAGCAAAATAAAATAGAGACAAGGTGTTTTAAAAATGTTTTCCAAAACGAAATACAATAAATCATATCAATCACAAAAACGAAAATAAAGTTCAAAAGGAAAAAGAAGAAGAACTAGCGGCACTCAATAGTGCCCATGCTCACACAAACCACCATCAAAATCAGCTGCTACAAGTCACAGTCACAGCAGTAAACCGTCCACGTCTAACAAAAAGAATCGCTGATTTTGGAGGATACATGACTTGGTTGCAAGGAGAATGAAAACTAGGGCACAACTGAAAGGCGATATACACGCATAATTGCTGAGAAAGGTGGTGGCCGGCCAAAACAAATAAGTTCGGCTGCGAATCACTTTCGATTGCTATTTTATTGATGCATGAGTGTGTGTGTGGTTTTGTTAATTAATTTTATATTTTCATTTTTAAAGACCCTTTTTCTTTTCTAACATCATATACATTTAAATATATATATATATTTATATAAAAAATGAAAATCGTTAAGGCAAACGTTTTCTTACAGAAAAAAATCGCTTGCAGCTGAATTGATTGTATGTAGTAGTAAATTATTATTAATTATTATTTTTTTTTTCTTTATTTTGTTTTATTTATTATTACTATTTATATATTATTAATGTCGTTCGATTGGCTCATTGACATGGTGATGAGTTTAATTTTCAATGAGGGTGAAGTTCTTTTTATTTATGAGACAATGGAGACCAAGGCGGTGACGATGTTAACGAAGACGGCGACTACGACGACGACGACAACGATGAATGGCTTTGCATTTAAATCTGCAGAATTTTTAAGATGCGCTCCTAACTATATATCAAACTGTATATGAGTGTGAGTGTGTGAGTGAGTGAATGAGGGAGGAGGGAAAATGTGTATCCTATTTGCACACCTATCATCAATCAATAAATTTTGATTTGTTTATGTTTTTCTCCGTTGCGGATTGGTTAGTGTGTAAACAGTTTTTTTCCATTTTGTTTTTTGTTCTCTATAATAGCTAGTATTTTTTTTTTCTTTTATGAATTAATGGACTCAGTATTTCAATTGTTCTCTGAATAGTTTATTTTGAAAATAATTAGGATGTTCCATTCACCAGTGCTTCCTTCTTTAATTCAATGTTGTCGGGGTTGTTACGGTTGTTCTTGTTGCGACGACCTTTTGGCGCTTGCTGTTGGGGTGGAGGATGCTGTTGGTTGGGCTGCGGTTGCGGAGACTGCTGTACTAGTGTTGGTGGTGGTAGCTGTTGTTGTTGTGGAGCTTTATCATTCTTAATCGGAACACTATTGACCACAACCGCATCCTTGTTGGGAGCATTTAGCTGCTGTTGTTGCTGCTGCGGTGGAGGTACATGCTGCTTCGATCGTTCTAACGAAGTAGCATTTTTATCAATATTTTGATTCTTTTGCTGTTTGTTATTATTTGCTACGCCACCATTTGCTTTGGAAATTTAGGAAAAACAATTGACATCAGTAATCGGCAAGGCTGAGGGATGACTAATTTTAATCATACTCACTATTGTTAGTGTTTGGAGCTGTGCTCCGTTGCCTTCGTCGTCTTCTCGTACTGCCCTCATTCGATGAATGGCTTTCCGCTGTAAGCAATAAACAAACACATTAAGTTATACAAATTGTTACATAAGTTAAGTCCAAGTATCCCGCTCCCATAGTAAAAATGGCCACAATGACAAAATTTAACGAGGCAGTTTAGTAAAGCAGTATCCTGTTCCGCACACTAAATTCTTAATTTCTTATACATATGTACTAGATGGGTCAGACTAAACGTCAGTAGAATATAATTATTGTATTGTGTGTTAGGCGTATTACGCACTATTTTGTTATACTCGGCCCATAAAAGTCTCTACTATTTTAGCTCGTGAAATAATTGTCTGGTGTATTAAATCGGCACTAATGCCCCTATTATGTAAGACAACTCAACTTAGTTGAGTAAGACAACTCAACTTAGTTGAGTTGAGTTGTCTTCAATTCAACTCAACTTTCTCACAACCCAAACTAACAAACAACTTATAGACAACCACTACCATCTTTGTTGTGTTTTGACAGACAACTTTTCTATCAAGGTTGTGTATTACTATACGGACAATACCGAATGTTGAATTAAATAAAACCAAGTGACAACTCAACTTTAGTTGTAGTTGTCTTACATAATAGGGGCATAAATTTGGACATTTCCGGACCAAACACTTATAGGGACGATTTATAAGTAATGCCATCGACATAATCGGTAAAACGCAGACGGAGGCGACGAAGATGGGTTTGGCGGTAAATGAAAGCAACACAAAGTATATGCTGTCAACAAGAAAGGACACCCAACACCAACGTCTCGGACAGAACGTTACCCTAGGGCCTAGACAGATATAACTTTAAGGTACTTTGTCTACCCAGGCTCCGAACTCAGACAAGACCAGGGTTGAGATGAAACGAAGAATTGCCAATCACTGTCTCTAATTGAGTAGCAAAGCTCTTTCTCGAACAACTAAAGTGACCCTTTATATGACCCTATTCGTCCCTGCAATTCTCTATGGCGCAGAGGCATGGATTCTATCAAAAGCGGATGATGTTTCGAGAGGAAAAATCTTCGAGTAATTTTTGGTCACCTCTGCATACATGGTGAATGGAGGAGGCGATACAACGACGAACTGTACAGCGATATCAACCTAGCCAGAAGAGTCATGGTTCAACGACTGCGGTGGCTGGGACATGTAGAACGAATGGACGCAATTTGATACCCAGGTCCACCCCAGCCTGTAGCGCCAACTTAAGTAGGTAAGTGAGGAAACTATGCTTTAAGATGGAAACTTATGCAATGCATCCGTAAGCAAAGCGAACAGATATTTTAGGTCGATGACTAACTGGATAATTCGTCCAGAGATATCGTTTTCAGATATGTAAGACAAAGTATGACTAACTGCTAGGTTCCAGATTTCACTTTCACTCGAAATGAAATCGGAAATTAATTTTTGTGTTCTATATTTCACTGTATTCGATTTCGACTTCGAAATTTTCGGAATTGAGACAAAGTGAAATTGTGATTTCGAAAAAATTTCGGAGTTTCCGAATCGCTCTGAAATGCAGAACACTGAAAACGAGTTCACTCGATTTGCAATTTCGATTTCACTCGATTTCTGAAACCTAGCTGTAAGGCTAGCCGGACATTCGACGCGTTTTCGTACGAATTTAAATCGCGCGGCCACATAAGAACACGCACTTGTTCCCGATCTTCAAAGTACTATAAGAGCGCGCACATTGGGTGCGAGTTAGTCGTACGCATACGTACGTTTAGTTCCGACATCCGAATACAATCCAAACTTGTTGGGATTTTTAAACACGTTCGTGCGTTGATACATTAAAAGTGGATGTAGAAAGATGTATTAATTTGGTTTACGGACACAAAAGAGGTATGGGACACGAGACTCTGTCTATTTAACGGAGAAAATCGTATTCAGTATGGGCACTCAATTCGTACGACCATATTCATACGTTCGATGCAAATTCGTATCCAATGTGCGGCTAACCTAAAGTTTTAGATCGTTCGTTGTTCAAGGCCTGAATACGAATATTGCCCATTCCAAATCACTTGACACCAAATTACATGCGAAAAACTGGTTTTCTTATGAAATCTGATATCAAGAGATTTGTTACGACAATTATAAATTCTAATGCAGGGTGAAGCAGGTTACAAATAAAAAGAGCTTCTGGTTTCATTTATGGAAACAAATCCAGATATTGCGAAGGGAGTTTGGGTAAAACCACAAGCAAAAAGGCGATGGGAAAAGATAAGCTCAGGGGGCTTATTCCCAAATGCGCGGCGGATCGCTTTTCATGGCGGATTGGTATTTTTGTATTTCCAAAAGCGATTCGATCCATTCGTCACAAGAATTTAGTTTATTTTTTATCCACAATAAATCCGCCAACAATCCGTCACCTAAATAGCTATCGCTTTTGAAAGGATCGAATCGCTTTTTGGAAATATAAAAATACCAATCCGCCATGAAAAGCGATCCGCCGCGCATTTGGGAATAAGCCCCCAGAGCAAAATGGCTATGAACCTCCCGTGCGTTCATGGAAGAAATTGGTAAAAGTAAAAAAGTAAAAAATAATGTAACAAATGTGAGTTGCCAGTAAGTTGTCCACGCTGGTTTGGTAAGCCCGTGGGCGCAAAATCTTAAAGCGGTATCAAGTTTTTTAGACACAAAAGACACCTTTCTCGACAAATTATAGTCACACTTTTTCTTTCCAAATTCCGAAGGTTTAAGCGCATCTCTTAATTGTTTTCCTTTTCTAACTAATAGTTCATTACCATTTTCCGCATCCGAATCGCTAAACAACAATTCAATTCAACACAAATAAATTGCCAATTACGATAGCCAGCTGTCAATAAACAGCCGTCAAAATATGATGAATTCACAATAGTATTCACATTTTTATTCACAATAATCTATTCCCCAATTGATTGAGTTAGACAAATCAATCGACGCAATCGAAAATTATCGCGATGATCGCTGATCGACAATCACAATAAGGGCTAAAGCAAGTGGTGCAGTTCGACCACCTGCAATTAGTAGCGTTTATCGCATATTCTTAGAATAAGAGTTGGCAAATAGCGAAAGGAATATAAAGATTTTAATCTCCAGTAGAATCGTCATAGTTCTGCCATGCCTAGCGAATTTGTTGGTCATGCAATTAAATGTAATGTCCATATGGCCCGGCACCCATATAAGGTGCAGTTTAAATCGCTCCGCCATCTAGTCTGCAGGCTTTTATGTTAGAAATGTTTGTTGAGGAGGAGATTTGAGCGCATTCATGCGAACTCAAGGATGTTACTCAAAACCGCCTAAATGAAGAAATTTGCAAAATCTTTTACACTGTGATAGGTTCAAGAATAAAATTCAAAGAATAGGAGTAAAGGCGAACAAAATAGCAATTTGCGTGGATTTACCATTGATGGACGCGGATAGCGTGTTCAAAATAAAAAAATTATCTTACCTCTTTCGACACTGCTAACTTCTCGATGTTCTCGAATGTCCTCATGATTGTTGTAGGGTTCCCTGCCATTTTGTTCATTACGATTTGGCCGGCGATTGCCGCGTCTATCGTTGCCTCGGTAGCCACCGCCACCACTTCGATCAGAGTATCTATCCCTAGGATGATCACCGCGAACATACTCGTCATCGTCTCGCCGACCTAAATACATACAACGTGAAAAGAGTGTAAGCAGAAATTTCAATCGTTTTGTATATTGAAATGTTTAAAGTGGTTCCTAGAAGTACGTATTTAGCCTCACAGATTTTAATGCTTTAGCAACTGCTAATCAATGTTGGTCTGCTTTTGACTGCTTTTTGAGTTCCACTCTCAAATGCGTGAAAGAAGTTTGAAAGCCTTGATGGTATACGACATATATTTAAGTCCCTCCTTTGGACTCTCCTTGGTTACCACATAAGCTAAATTCCTTTGCAAAATAAAACACTTACCCTGATGATAGCGTGGGTTGCCGCTACCGCCACCTCCACCTCGACCTCGGCCACGTCCGCGACCACGTGACCCTCCCCGTCCCGATCGCACCGATTCAATATCACTGCTATAACCTCGGTCAGATCTCCGATTCACTGGGAAGTTTTGCATCGAGCCCATGCTCGTTTCCTGTATAGCTCTCAGTTGTTGATCGATTTCTAGTTTCTCTTGACGTAGCTGTTCCACTTCCTAACACACACACACATTCATAAATAACGGCCAAATGAACACAAACAAATAAATAATAAAAGAAAAATCGCAGTTTACCTTTAGATGAGCCAAATGATATTCCAATAGCACTTTAGCATTTGAAATACTTTCGACGGTGCCTATAAACACAAAGGGTACATTGCCTACTTCTCGTGGAATATTATGATCCTGTTCGTTATCGCCAGCGATCTGGAAAACAAACGTAGCTGGCTGTAAATCTTACGAACCATTCAAATCAATTGCAAAACTAACAAAAGATTGTACCTTGATTCGAAACACTCCACTTTTATCGACAATTTCTTGGATGATTCGGCCGTTTTTACCAATCACCTTTCCGACCAGCTCTCGCGGTACCTGAAAAAACTCTTCCGCATATTCCAACATAGATCGAGCACGACGCACCGAGTCTTCTGTTTCGCCGGTAATTTTAAACGTGCAGCTCTTCTCTTCGAGTTCGATATTTGTGACGCCTTCTAATAGGCGGGCTGCTTGTATATTAGTACCGTGCGATCCAATTGCTAGACCCATGAGGTCATCGCGCACGTGGAACTCATCTGTGAATCTAGAAGTAGATAAGAGCGGCGTGGCCCTTTTAGTTTTTACAATTAATCGCCGATCAATAAAGTGTTTCCTTGGGTAATATTTTGTTTTTGTTTGTTGTTTTGTATCATCTTATCTAGATAAATGTTTGCAAAAATTGTACGCACAAAATTGTTACGGGCCACCTATAGGCGAAGCAATTTATAATTAAATGAAATTATGCTATGACGAGGAGTGGTTAAGTTTTGCCCTACGTTGATGATAGCATTTAAGTAGATCATGCATTTTGTCTGATGATTCATGCTCCTAACAGTTCGGTTATTGCTACAGAAAACGGAAAGAACGTTGATTTCGATGCGTAAGAACCATTGAGGCACACATGTCGACATATCGTAAGTCGCTAAACAGAAAGATGAAAATAGATGGTATCAAAAACGCGTCGCTGCTCTAATTTATTTTACCTGACGGCATAAGAAATCAACAGGATACGGAGAGGCCAGTGGACCCTTTTGATATTTAAATCGAAGCAACTCTCTATCTGCAAAACCATCCAAGCACATTTGTTGCATTCCGGAAGCACAGCTAAATAACATTCTACCGCTGATCTTAACTCAGCATTCATCGAAAACTGTTAAACTCATAGACAAGAATACGGCCTAGTTCCGTTGAATATGGAAGAGTAGAAATAATTTCAATAAATCCGCGGACTGGGAAATCTACAAGAGCATATCTGGGTTTAAAACCGAGGTAGGGTAGAACAGATTATACCTTGCCCTAGATTATTTGAACATTGACAACTCGTATCAAGCTGCTGCTAGGCAACGAAGTCATTTCAAAAAGGCCTCCATACCGACTCAACTAATGAATTAAGATGAATCATGGGCAGAATCGAAAGAATGCCTATTTCTGGTAAAAGACCTGCACATCAGGTACTGCACGACCTCAGATGCATTGCAATATCTAGCTAGCAATGTTAAACTTGGCAGGGTACCCAGTCAAATAAGCATTGCAAGCAACGAATTTGCCGCAAGTGAATTAATTAGAACTGGCTCATAATCTTGATACCAAAACCTTATTGCAGAATAAAATGGGCTACACTTGCTTCAAATTCGTTCTGGAGCAGAGCAATTGCGCAGGGCAGGTGTCAACGCGGAAAACGCTATCTTCAACAGATCCGTTCGACAACTGAGAGCCGGTTAAGTTAGTAAATTATTTTGTTCCCCAAAAAGTGAAAATGTCACAAGAAAGTTAGAGATGTCACGGCATTAAGGGAAGAGGCATATTGTCCGAAAAGATACCGTTTATTTGAAGTAGAAGTAGTATATCACTCACAAGCAACAATTGGTTGAAATGAATAATAAAATGTTAATCACAGATGCCTTGTGGGTTAGTAACTTAAGATTTAAATACGTTTTGAAGATTATTGAATAGTTTTGTTGGTTAAATATTGAATACAATTAACGCATTAAGCTTGTTGCGATATAAAGAAAATCTTCCGAAAAAAAAGCAAGCAACCATTAAAAACTTACCCGCGACTGTTTAGTTTCGTTGATTCCAGCTGGCGAACAGCTTCTTCTGTTCGTTTCAAAAGAATAACCTATACAAACAAAACAAAAATGTTAAAGCTCGTGTCCATAGATGAATCTTTCGCCACATCATACCTTTTGAGATAAATTCCGAAAATGCATGTCCTGCAGCATAGTCGCCCTTTTCTGTGAGAAATCACATTTTGAAATTACTGTCAATATGCCGCGTTCGGGATTGTAACGGCATATTCCAGCTAATATTGATCGTTGAAATTCTCTGTGGATACCCTCTTCCTTAGCCCTGTGAATTACAATAAATATAATGTAACAAAAGAATAACACGATAAAATTGATTGGAAAATATGAAGTTGGTTCTATTAAATAGAGAGGCTACCGACAACTCGGTTATATTTGATGCAAAGAAGACACAACTCTAACCACCTTTTCTATGTAAACGATCAAGAAGCTTCTCTACAAAGAACAGGTTAGACAACTCAAATCTCCCATGGGCATAAAGGTTTTTTTTTTACACCATTGCGCTTCGACACGAAAATCTTCATTTGATTGAGTGAGGACGTAAAAAACGGGCGTCCGCTTAGGCTTTACCATAGAATTTGTTTGACTTGACAGAATACATAGGCGAGCATAATTCAATAGGTAAGGTACTTGGATGGCAGATGGTTCGATGAAGTAAATGAGATTCTTCCTCGACATACAATATATGAGCGACCTACAAGCAACTAATGAACAATACTTAACTGTATTCGACAATACCGAGGACATCACTTTTCTAGATGTGCAGAGCTAACCTATCTGCAAGCATTTCGACGTACGACTGAGTTTGAGGTGGGAGTAAACCCTTGGGCATGACTAAGGCGTCATACGACCCGTGCCGATAATAATCAACCTGACTGGGGGCCCATAATAGCTCAGTCGCAAACGGAGTATCCGGATACCTGGTGACCTCTGGATAAGCATTTCATTTCTCCGCTACTCGTGGCACTTATTATGAAAAGAAAATAACAAAACAACAAAAAAACAATTGAGACCGGATCTTCTTTAAAACCGAGCGGTACGGTAGTACGGCGCTTTTACCAGGAAAGCTGCTGAAGCGCTGGACAGTAGGAAGACTGTGACCTTACATGGTCCAACTACATACCTTCAGTAGCCGCGTGGAGCCCAAAGGTACTAGTACCACCCCACGTTCCATTATGGACTCTTCGGGAACAAGGCTTGCTCCCTTTAAACAGGCCTACAAGGGTCGGCGTACAGCCAGCCGTATTCTGAAGCACTTTGGTACATAATATACAGGAGTGTAAAAGAACCGACAAGGTGAATGCCGGGTTGGAGTGGACCAAGAAGAAGTGAGAAAGCTGCGACTAGCAGCGACTCTACGTCAAAGCGACAACGATCGTTGGAGCACTCTCAAACGTTATTCGCTGAGCATCATTCGTCTCTAGTCCATGAAGACATACTGTCGGTCATGGAGACAGATGAGTGAAAACGAATTATTACAAACGTCCTCAGACTCGGAAGTCCTGAACTCCAGGAATTGTATTGCTTAGTTCTTGTCTATTACGACAATGCACATGACAAATCTTCATTTTTAAAATTGCCATAACTACATACTATGTAGTGGAAAGCAGTAGTACATAAGGGCAGCAACTTCATTACATAAAACTTTTGGAATTTGTAGCGCTGCTAGACAACTGTCAATCGATAGACAACTTTTATTGTCGATTGCGATTGATATTTGTCGATTTGACAGTCGCTTGTAGTCGATTACAAATGTCTGGTCGATGCTTTCTCTTGGAATTGAACAAATTTTGTGCGTACGAATAGCTAAAATCAATCGACGCAATCGACAATTGTCCTGACGATTGCTGATCGACAATCACAAATTCATAATAAGGGCCCTAATTCACAATTTTTACTTTGTAAACGTCTTAATAGCCAAGGATTACAACATTTACTATTTTTCCAGCCTTATTACTCCCACATAATAGCCGTTTTACCACCGCAGGAGTGATTCCCCCAGGTTCGGAAACCATGCATAGAAGTTTAGTCGTGAAAATAAAACAAACAGACAGAGTTACTTTCGCATTTATAATCACCCCTATTGTCGTCGTCGTCGTCTGTCGCAAACGACTGGCGACGTTTGTCGTGTCGAGTCGTTTGGAATTTGGTATTGCATAACTGAAACGACTCGACTCTCTGAACTCTCACATCCCACATACATTCCACAAACTATGACACATGGGATTTGACATTTCAGTCGACGAATTTATATTTGGTCTGGTGTTTTGTTTGTGACTGGTTAATTATTTAATAAAACAAAACAAAAACGAATAGTGTGACATGTTTTTTGAAAGCAGTGACGAAGAAGAAAACCAGAAAAAAAGTGCTGGTAAAGTTAAGGAAGGAAATTCGAACCAAATCCAATCCATTGGATTTGCCCGACATTAAGTGGGTGGTAGAAATAATTTAAATTGCATACATTGTGTTAATAACAATTATTTTCAGATTTTAAATGTATTTTAGACTATCGAAGTCGAAGGTGGTCCAAGACAATTCAGAGATAAGGCTATGTCGTCCCATTGCCGATTAACATCACTTTTTGTTAGGCCATTTGTGAACGATTTTGCCAACGGATCTTGGCTTTCTATCTTTCTCCATTTCTTTCACTAAATGTTGAAGTCTTTTATTTGTGATTTTCATTTTAAAGAATATGTAACTATCTTTTCGTTAGTTAAATATTAAATACACAAACTTTTCTTTAACACTTGATCACGCAGTTGTTAAAACTTAATGCAAACTATATCAGTTGCAGCTCTTTTTATACCCCTGTGGCACATCCGCAGGGATACAAAAAAACGATACCCAGGTACTGCATACTTCCGCTTTCTGTGTTTTTCATCATATTAATGATTTTATGGCCTTAATTAGGGTCGTCGTGTAATAACTCATTACTTGTGCGCGTAGATTTATATGGTCCAAGACAATTCAGAGATAAGGCTATGTCATCCCATTACCGATTAACCTCACTTTTGTTAGGCCTTCGTGAATGATTTTGCCAAAGGAATATTTTTCTGCATTTCGTTCAATAAATGTAGAAATTGCCTTTTATTTGTTATCTCCATTCTGTAAAATAACTATAATTGTCTTTTTGTTAACTAAAAATTAAGTACACATACTTTTTTTTTAACACATTATCACACAGTCGTCCGCAAAATAGACGACGACAGAAATGTATCATTTCCACGACAAACGTCGTCACAAAACGCCTCACGCAATACCGACGATCGTCGTCGAAAAATACAATCCACATTTTTTGACATTTAAGAAACCATTATTTGTCGATCGTCGCCGAGACAAAAGTCGTTTATTTTCAGTCGCCAATACCAAAAAGTCGTGTCGCTTTTTTTTAGAGTCGTAAACGACGACGACAATAGGGGTGAATGTTAGTGTGGAAAGAAGCTCTCCAAATATTGACGATGATTGAAATTGCAAGTCAAATATTTCCATTCCTTTCCATTTCAAAGTAGTAAATCCTAGTGTTTTGGCCACCTAATGCATGCACATCTTTAATTACTCATTACTTCAAAAGTATGTACTCAATAAAATCAAAAAAAATAAATAAATAATAATAATAATTAATTGTTCAAATCCACGCGAAATTTATTTCATTTGATATCATGCAGATCCGTTGAGTAAGCGCATACATTGAAAAAAAAAAAAAAAAAAAAAAAACTAAAAATCTATGTATATTCTGCTGATGTTTACGGAAATAAGACTGACCTTAATCTTATTACATATCTATTATTTGATATTTTCCTTCTAATTTTGGTCTAATTCTGTATAATATAATTTAAATTAAATACCAAAGATACTTACTCTTCTTGTAGTTCAGTAGGCACAGTGATTTCGAATTTATGAAAAGTCTTAGCCGTAATAGGGGGATTGGGATTTTTCACTCTAAGCCGCTTCAATTCAACAATTTCCGTATATTGATTCTCAAAACCCAGATAACAGACGGCGCAAAATTCAGCCTTCAATAGTTTAATAACAGCTGTCCACCAGCCGCATGTTTGCCGCTCAAGCGATCTCGTGAACACCTCCACTTCCATGCCCTCCTCATAGACAGCAGGTTGATCTGAATCATCGGGCGGGAAACGAACTTGCGAGAAGGGGAATTGTTGCTCTTCTTGGCATCTGAAAATAAAAAAATACCAATCATTATACAAAAGTGCTAATGAGATGTATTAATGGATCATATGAATACATTCGCACATATGCGTTCGCTCATATTTTGTCATAAACTAAATAAATAAAAAAATAAAAAAATAAACCCACGTCACTACTAGGATATGCTATTATCATTCTTGTTGTGGTTGTTGTTAGACATAATTTTAATCTAATTAAGAACCGAGAGTTCGAGTCCCGGAAAGACAAATTTCTCATATGAACTGAGTGTAATTGGCATCGTGCCAATTGAATAAATAGTAATAATAACTAACAAAAATATAAAAACAAATAGAATGAACCATTCAAATTGATGTTTTATTAAACTTTCGTTGGATAGCGCGTTGACGACTTGATTTAGATGCGTTTCTTGTATACGGTTCGCAATTTATTTTTAAACGAAACCAGCCAACACTAATGAGTGACAAGTGTCTTTTCGTGTGCCGTCGAACGATTCTTTTAGGCCAATTTAAATTATCTTTGAGTGTGTAATGAGTAGCGTCTCATTTACAAAACAAACGCGAACAGTGGGGCGAAAAGTTTACTAAACCAAAATGTTTAAATGATTGGGGGTTCAACTTAAATGGTGACTGTTCAGGTAAAGTGAAATTTGGATTCTTCCTTTAAGCGGCAGTCATCCCATATAAGAGCTAATACTACAAACAACGCGACAACGAAAACATGTCGTTTATGAATCGCATTTCGGTACAATGGCAGCAATTACGAATCGTATCACGAACTGATTCACTGCAGATGACCATGCAAAACGGAATTAGAACAACAAAAACAATCAGACCTGCAAGTGGAATGTTTGAAACCACACGTGAGGCTAAACAATTAAGTGAGCCCATCCTAGACAACTTTAAAGCAGATATTAGCACCATCCAAAAAGTAGATAGAATACTAAGATGAAAAACTATGACATTTATTATGTGATTTCTACAGCGAGCAGAAGCAGCGTCTATTTGATTGAGGATTTGAATTAAGCGTTAGACTTAGGTTAGGCACGAAGTCTTGAGCTCACTCACGTAAAGAGTGTTTCTAGTCTAGTTCTGAGAAACTAGAAACAAACTAGAAAACAAAACATACGAGTATAAAAAAATAGGTACATATTAAATACATAATAAGATCGGAACGATACTTTTGACCGTAAAACTTTAGCCCGTATTCACAGAAAGCCGTGAATGCAAACAGCATTTCGAAGTTGACCGTAAAATAAAAGCTAGTAAATGAACATTTTCAAAAAGCCTGTATATTTTACAGGCTTTTACATTTTTCAGGGAAAATGTTTGTAAACAGTGAAAAAATTAGAATTGTTATTGGCGAAAAGTGGCTTTGCATATACATACTCAACTCCGCACTCATTCCAAATCCTACAGTGACCACAGGCGGGGGGTTGCAGTGATTACGGTCTTTTGTTACGGGCTTTTTTTTACGCGCATCTTTTGATAAGTACTATGCAGACAGACCAGTGGTATGATGTCAGCAAACCATAACAAACGCCGCAACTAATGTCAACCCCACGAAAGCTTGGGTTTGCTGAAAAGTGCCAGCAACTAACGGAGGGGCCCATCTGCGGTTTTCAATTTGAATTATACATAATATTTTACCGCCGACAGCTTTTTCGCGCTTAAAAGGTGTCAGAAATGCAGCATCATATTGGCCGCGTTCAATACGGTTTTGCCTTGCTGCCTCTGATAGGTCGATTTGACTGCAAATCTAGGCAAGTTTCGTGTGTGGGGTCAACAGTGGTGACTAGAAAGTTAGGTAAGAATTTCTGCCTAATGTCGTTTTCCATTGGTTTCACTCGGGGATTCACTCATTCCGAAATCCAATGGAACAAGAAAACTGCTTCTGGCCGACTTCACTCAAGTATTGGTGAAACGTCATTGTATGGCTGCTGCTGCCATCTGGCTTGTATAGAATACATAAAGTGCACTTGCGTGCTTCTTGAGTCTGGCTTGTATAGAATACATAAAGTGCACTTGCGTAAGTGCTTCTTGAGTGGATTCGGACTTGTAATCGAGAAACGAAATTCTCTCCTCAGAATCAACAGAAGAGTATTTTTTGCGCCAATGGAACGATTTCAGAAGTGATTTTCTTGATTCCGGACGCTTCTCTTTGCCCAATACATTGTTGAACATTGTTGAATGCTCAATTCATAATAAATAAAAATAAAGTTCCAAGCCTCCAAAAATGTACTGGACAATTAAGTTGAAAGGGTCATTTGGATGGAATTATCTATATTCCATAAAACTAATAGAAAATATTTTAGTAAATTAACAACATTAAAATAAGCTCTTTCTTTTCTAGCAGCTGCCAACTCGAAGATCAACTTCGGAAGTTTTACAAAAATGTAAAAAGAAAATATGGAAAAACAACTCTTATGCTGAGTCTAAACGACACAAATTCTGCCGCTTTCAGTTAGAATGAACCTTTGTTTAAATCGTCCAACGACCCTAAACATTGTAGATCACAAAGAACTGACAGTCTAATCATTCAAATTAGACTCGTCGTTGGAACAGACTCAATATGCCTGGAGTAATATAGCCATTCCAAATTTTTGCATTGAGGCAAATCCTAGACAAACGATCAACGAATTTCAAGTCTAGACTCACCATCAGTCATCGACTTCAGTCGCGTACGATAGTATACAACGTCAGGAGCTCAGGAGGCGATGGCACTATTCGGAATCCCTGCAAATTGATTCAAAAGTGTTGCGTGACATTAAAAAAACCCGCACTGCAATGTACAGTTTGGAAGTAGCTCCCCCGAACTATTTCAAACATGCACCGGTTTTGGGGTAGGAGACGCTCGAATTCTTCAATCTCGTACTGGAGCAAATAGTACACAGGGCAGGTGTCAATACGGAAGGCACTTTCTTCAACTGGTGGGGTATGCGTACGATATTGATATCGTCGGTCGTTCCCAGCTTGCTGCGATAGAAGTTTTCGAACTAAGTATGTACATGCAATTAACAAATCGCAAACTCTATGAGCTGTACCCAGATGTAGATGTAGTCCAAAAAAAGTCAAAATATGTACAATAAATTGGCATGGGACGAATGGACAATAATGCTCTAGCTATAAAAGATGCCAGAGCACTTGACAATTGGAAGCAGCGTGTCCGGAGATCGCTTGGGCAGAGCGAATAGGGGTTAAAAAATAAAATATGATTTTTATATCATGAATTTTCAGAGGTTTATTTAATTTTTTTCACTTTTTTCCAACTTTTGGCCAAGACCGTATGTGCTGTCAACAAGAACAAACATAATGCCCTAAAAATAAATAAAAATTAAAAAGTTGGCGCAACAGGTCCGTATAGGCACCTTTTGGGACAAATGGTAGGGGCCTCCATTTCCAATTTTATGCCGAGTCCGAACGGCTGTATTGAGAAGCAGTTTTCAGGACAGTTATACTCTCGGATGTTTGTCAGACGTTTGCGAGAGGTGGCTGTGGAAAAAAATTAAAATGTAATTTGTGTTTTTGTCGGGGTATCGAACCTGGGACTCCTCGAGCAGTAGTCTAGCACTTTAACCACGACGTAATGCCCTAATTCATTCATTTATTGGTTAGTCAAAAGACTCATTTTTTTACTACATAATTAATAAGAACAGTTGGTATATTTTAACGATAATTGACAATAAAAGCTAAACCAGATGACTTCAATTATTGGTCCCGGTGGAAAACTTTTTACCCGTATTGTAAGACTGTTCATAAACAAATTGAGTAACAGACAGCTGATGAAGGGACATTATGTGGTGCGTAAATGAGCATTATTCGTAAAAATTGATTCGATCAGCAGGTGTTGACACACAGCTGTTGGCAATAAATGACCAGTAACTTAAGATTTGGTTTTAAGAGCGGTTTTGGTACGCGCGAAGCACTGTTTGCACTCAACATGTTGGTCCAAAGGAGCTTAGAGGTGAGCAAAGACGTCTTTGCATGCTTCGTAGATTACGAAAAGGCATTTGACACGGTTCAACACAATAAAATGGTAGAAATCCTCAACAGTAAAAATATAGATATGAATGACAGAAGAGTTATTTAAAATTTATACTGGGGCCAAAAAGCGAAAATATCAATAGAAGGAGAAGAGTCAGATCAAGTAGCGATTCGAAGAGGAGTAAGACAAGGATGCATTTTATCACCCACACTTTTCAACATGTACTCAGAAGAAATATTCAAGGAGGCAATCACAGAAAACGACGGCGGAATAAAAGTAAACGGAGTTAACATAAACAATATAAGATATGCAGATGATGCTGTCATAATAGCAAGCAACATAAACGAATTGAGTAACATGATGAATAAACTGAATTTTGTGAGCAATAAATACGGACTACGAATAAACACAACCAAAACGAAGTTTATAATTCTTAGTAGGAAACCGCAAATACAGAATTTCGAATTAAAAGTAAACAACAAAAACATAGAACGAGTCGATAGCATTAAATACTTGGGAACGATGGTCAACAATAAGGCAAATCCTAGTAAAGAAATAGAGTGCAGAATAGAACAAGCGAGGAGAGTCTTTTGTAAAATGAAAAAAGTGTTCTGCAGCAGAGAAGTCTACTTAAATACCAAAATAAGATTGGTCAAAAGCTACATTTGGTCGGTACTATTATATGGAGTTGAAACATGGACGTTACACAGAGCAACCATACGAAAAGTGGAGGCCTTCGAAATGTGGATATACAGACGAATACTACGTATTTCCTGGGTTGATAGGATAACAAATGAAGAGGTGTTGAGAAGAATGGGAATGAAAGGAGAGCTTATTATATCTGGTAAAGAAAAGAAAACTCGAATACCTCGGACACGTCCTAAGAAACGACAAATACAAGCTTCTTCAACTTATCATGCAAGGGAAGATAGAGGGAAGAAGAGCAGTTGGGATACAAAGGCTGACATGGCTGTCAAACATGCGGGAATGGCTCAATCTTTCGACTGCACAAATAATGAGAGGAGTACAAAACAAACAAACCATAAAAATGATGATTTCCAACCTCCGAAGCGGAGAGGAACCTTAAGAAGAAGAACTTAAGATACACCACTAATTAATAATTTGGCAATTTCTATGTTTACGCGGCCTACAGAAGATAAGTTATTTGCGTTTACAAATATAAAATTTCATTTGAATCAATATTCACTTTGAGCTTCATTCTGCAGAACTTGAAATATGACTTTAAATAAATTCATCACTGCAAGTACGTATATGGTTGATGGCAAGAGTCATGTTTCAAATGTCGAACTAAAGGCTATGCCTATGTTTCGAGCACAGACTGGGATAATTAAATTCTTCGATATTAAATTGTGAGATAAAAACTGTCGGTCCAATTTCTTTCAGCAAGCATCAGCGCCGGAAAAAGCGGGAATTTAATATTGCTATTAAAACTTTTAATAGACTTTTACGTCATTCTCAAATATTTGTTGTAGTCGTAGGTGAGAATTCTTTGGCAAATCGCATATATACATATTTCTATTATAATCATTGTCTCTCTCCCAATTGTTTGTTTGGATACATTTCGCAATTTTAACAGATGCAAATAAAATGATGAGAACCTATTAGCCAATTGTATTCTTTGCTTTATCATGATAGTTCACGCATAAGTATGTATATGTATCTACAACAGCGTACGAGTGCATTCCTGCGAATTCGATTTTAATTGGCCATCTATGACGGAATGTAAACAAAAATAAAAAGCAAACACTAAAATTGCGTCATTCGTGTGAGATTATTTTAGATAAGATTATTTGAATTAAAACAAGAAAACTCTGTTCAAAAAATAAGAAATTTGATGACTTTTAACTTGTCGAAAATATCTTCTTATTTAAAATATGTATTTAGGTTATTTTCTGCAATACGCCCTTGGTAAGGAAGGACAGAAGTCAAAGAGTTATAGAATATTGCGAACTGAATGCTTAACCACTACGAATAAATGGATTAAATTGCCAAAAGAGTAACCCAGCTATCAGAACAATTCCAGACAGACAAAGAAATGTAAATGAGTTCAAGATTGAAGGGACAAGGACAATACGAGCTCGAGCAAGCAATAATTTACTCGAAAATCGAGAGCAATAAACCATCAAACAGTACTGCTGTGCTTTGATCCTGGACAAGTTGGTGTGGAAGAAATAAACTGGCCGGATGCTACTCTGATATGGACAAATGTACTAGTAGCTGTCAGAGTACTACCAGCTTTCAACGCAGCTAAGAGCGACATTGACAATGTCCCATTAAACCTGGGAAAATAACGATGGAACAATACGTCCGGTAGTACCATAACTCGCAGTTTGTGGTCCATAATTGACATTAAGATCAAAGATCCTAACATCTTTTCATAGAAATCAAATCCAAGTGCTCGTCGGGGTAATAACCGGACACTCCATCATTGGAAACAAGAAGTTGCAGTTGAACTCTTTCCATGATCATTTTTAGATGGGCAGGACAATGCTCCTATCCATATAGCACGAATTATAAAAAAAAAACTAGGTCCAAGCTCAGAATGTGAACTTGATCATACGAACTGCCCATACTCCCTAAATTTATAGCATTATGGAAAATGTTTCGGATGGCTGGCAGTTAGAGGACATCAACCAGCCGATTAGAAGTTTTAGTTTTATAAGTTAGCTTTATTAAACCTCTTTTATAAATTACTGACTTAAGCTATGTGAATGTGTTCTTACACAATTTACTAGAACCACTCCATTTTGTACGTCTACCGTGCATCAAAAAGGAATAAGGAAGACAATACGACTGCGTCGTCGTATTTATAATTCAACGAAACCGGAAAGGCCGCGACCTACCATGATTAACCAATAATCGAGTTGCGATGATTTATGGATGAACGATGTTATCGATCGATGTTCAGCAAGGTTAGTTTTTTTGTTAACTGCGGCTATTAACAATTCTGGCGTCCGATAAGAAAGCAATAAAAGTTGCTGGGGTTAAATTTCTCTAAATTAATTACATTATTTAGCATGTAGAATATGTACATGTATGTATTGTTTTGATAGTTCTAAATAAAGGAATAAATACTTAGCAGAAGGACCGCCGAAAACATTCAGGTGTGGAATGAAATTTGCGTAAAAACCCACGTCTTTCAGTGCGGAATTATTTAATTATTAATTATTTATTTCTTTAATTATTAATATACTACTACGCAATGACCCCTACATTGCCCAAAAATTACTATTTGGTGAGCTTTATCAACGAACGGAATCATCGGGCCCTATTATTATTTTTTTTTTTTAATTCCAGGGGACAAGCCATAAATGCGAACAGTTTTTTTTTTCTTATTACTCGTCACACACGTGGTTTCAGAACGATCGCGATGGAGCGACTCCGCATACTTCCAGAACCGCCATGAATTTGCTCCGTGAACATTTGGCACGAAAGCTTATCATCCGGGACGTCCGTGGCCACCGAGGTCACCAGACTTAACCACCATGCACTTCTTACCTCAAAAGTAAAGTCTGTGTTAATAACCCGCAGTCTGTCACGGAGCTGAAGGAAAATATCCGCAGTAAAATTCACGACATCCAGCCTATATCCAGTGACTGGATCGCGTGGCACGAAGCACGATGGTTCGCTTCCAACAATGTGTGCAACTAAATGGTCGGTATTTGGACGACTTATGTGATTTTCTATTTGGCACATCAGATTTTTATTTCAGATCCCAGATTTTTTGTATTAGTACCTACGTTATTTGACAGTACATCAGCTGAGTAAATTGTTTTCGTTGGTCGATGGAAACATACCTTACCTACGAATTTAATATGAATATTCATATGGATGAAGAATCGAAATCCACATATGACGAGGAAGAAGATGACGAAGATGATAGTACATACAACATACATAATTGCTTCAAAATTAAGTCCATGTCCATTATTTTTATTTTGAAAGCAAAAGGAGGAAAAACAATACTGAATGACATAAAACAGCTGTGCAAGGTATATTGGCATTAGTGAGAATATGAGTAAAATCTCGAAAAATATCGAGATCTGCAAAAGATCAGATCAAAAAAAAAAATTGATTTTTGTCCCAATGGAAAACCACACTAATTTTTTTAAAATAAATAAATAAAAAAATACGTTTTATATTTTTAGTTTTATTCACTTTTGGAAACATAAATCCGCCACCGGATCAAATTAAGGTTAGAGAAGATGTAAGGTTAGATCAATGTAGATCCATCGTGTTGATCTTGGGGTTAATGTCCTATGAAAAGTCTACGGGTTGCTAAACCATCATTTATGGACCTGTCGGAAAGTTCTTCCACCTACTCGAAAAACTTTAGTGAGTACCAAGGATACAATGTTTTATGAGGCAGAGCGCTAGGCAGTGGAAAAGAAAGTGTAGGGTTTCCTCATCACCGCATCCTCAGCTTTTCTTAGAGTGGCCATATTTGTCGCTATTTGAATGTGTTCCCAATCATTCAAGGAAGGACCCATTCTTGCATTAGTTTAAAAGTAAGCAACCTTTCATACAGTATTTGTATAATGTATAAGACATTTTATCGTAAAAAGATAGAGAGGATAGATAAACCTATTTAACTGACCCGCCGTGTATATTCCTATACCAATATACATTATGTGAAAAGGATAATATATATAATATTTTGGATCTGTGTGCGAGGAGGGTGAATGAAGGAGAAGATACAACGGCGAACTCTATGAGCTGTACCAAGATGTGGATGTAGTCCAAAAAGCCAAAGCACGTAGACTACATTGGCTCGGCCACATCGAGCGAATGGACAATAATGCCCCATCTAATAGAATCTTCGAATCCCAGAATCCCCAGGTTCGAGAAGACAAGGAAGACCGAACCTACGTTTCGAAGACCAAGCCATCGTGGATGCCAAAGCGCTTGGTGTGGACAACTGGAAGCAGCGTGCCCTGGATCGAGGATGGAAGGCTGCAGTGTCAGGCAGAGACTCTTCATGGGTCGGGAGCCCGATAAGTAAGTACATAAGTATGTAGCGCCAAGATGAGAGTTGCGTTTAAAAACAGATTACTCTAATATTTCGCTGAGCAACAGATTACTCTAATATTTCGCTGAGCAACAGATTACTCTAATATTTCGCTGAGCTGTGGTAGAAGTCTTATTTGCATGTACGTACATAGTAAAAATTAATGTCGCAAAAATTAATAGCTGACAAAAGGAACACAAATGAACATTGAATATGACGACATTCCGGTAGAGCACTTTTTAGAAGAAGAAGAGGACTCTTCTCCATGCATAGCCAACCAGATTTCTAAGTACTGATATCCACACACATCAGTTTGTGATGTATAACGTTTTTGCAGATTCAATTTCAGATTAATACCTACGGGTCTATGACGTATCCATAGCCATACTTGTTTGCAAAAATACTCTTTACTTTATCTTATGATTTGCACTATCTCGAATTAAGTGTATACGTAATTTATAAGATGTGAACGCATTCGAACCCATGTGAGGGAATTATACAAATATATTTTACACCCTAGACCTAGAGAACAACTCTTATGGGTGGACCTACCTAATTATTTACGACACAAAAAGATTTCAGCCAGAGGGGATTATCAGTAAACAAACATTGGATGTAGACAAATCAATTGATACAATGTATAGCGAAATAGTAATTCTCTTTTTCATTCTCCAACATTAGGTACAGATTTTCGCAAAATTTAGAAGAAAATGTATTGTTTTTCTGGAGTTACGGTAATAACCATTATTATGATGCCATATTTATTTAATAGACAACGTACATTTATATGCGTTGCATTAAAATCGATTATTATCGTAAATGTACAAGATTCGAAGCATGGTCGAATGTAATAGAATTTCTTGTCAAGCACGTAGCTATGTTAATATCATTGATAGAGGTGAAGTTGTGGGAAAATCTACGTAGAAGCTCATAAATTGCTTCAGTGTGGTTTTTCGTGCTGGAAGGAATACTGACAGATAATTTTTCACTTTAGATAGGATGCCACTCAGAGTTGTATAACGAGCAACAATTGGTTTGTCGAAAAATTGACTATGTATTGACCAACAAACTCATTTTCAGTAGGGTGGCTATCTGGCAATAACTTACCATTGTTTTACCACATAGAGTCGGCTGTATTCCCTACTCATGAAACCATTTTGAATTTAGTATGCGAGGATGACAATGACATTATTGGCCGAACTCAGCGAGCTGCTGTCACTGGTTTGCAAATATTGGCACAAAGCACAATGGGATTAGTAGTGAACGAGGCTAAAGCAACATCGATGAATCGTGCAAAATCTCATAATAGACAGCTATAACTTTAAAATATTAGGGGACTTTATCTACCATGGCTCCGCTCTGACAACGATATCACTGTTCAATCGCCGTTTTTTTTTACCTAAGAATGCAATTGGAAACTATATAAGAACCTCGTCATCATAGTCCTGCTATGGCGCAGAAGCATGATTATTAGCAAAGGCGAATGAAGATATACTCAGTCGTTTTCGAGTGTTTTTCGATCCCATTTGCGTAGGACGGAATTTGGAGGGAGAGATTAAACAGCAAAGTCTACTCTAATGACTAGGACATGTAGAGCAAATCTGGGCCGAATAGTATTCACTCAAACCCAAAGGAACAGCTTAGTAGATGAAGACCTCTCCTTAGTTGGCGGACACAAGTGGTAGGGGACCTCAACCAACTTAGAGTGCACAACTAGAGGTAGTTAGCCAAAGAGTTAGCTGGCAAGAGAAGCGTATTTGTTAAGGTCCAGGTCCATAGCGCCACCAAAGTAAGTTAACAGGACTCATTCTGTTTTACTAGGATTGGCAAATAATTCACTACTATCGTCCTATCTTAAGAGAATCGAAAATGAGTTATTAAAAAGTTCACTCAACGCATTTGGACATTCTGCGGAGAAAGAATTCGCGTCTTCTACATCCACAATTTAACCAAAAAATAATAATTGTCCGCCCTCATGCACACAAGTATGTATGTAGTTACCAACTAAAGCCCAATTCGCTTCTGCTGCTAAACAAGAAGGTTAATACAAAAGTGACACGACGAAATCATGAACGAATAATTTTTCCTATTCCTTATCGTTTTTTATTACGCTGCCCAACGTCGAAATGCTGAAGTGAGTAATAGATTACCAGGTAGAAGTCTCCACTCTCTCTTCGCACAAAATTTATTGTTTCCGACATTATATTAATTGCTTGCGAAATGTTCACATATTTTGTGTGGTTATTTTATTGACAACTGGACGTTGCAAAAATATGCAAATATGAGAAACAGATAAAAATACATAATACCATGGTGGTGATTTGTGTGAGCATTTGGAAAGGGTTTCGTGCAAAAAAAGAAATAACAAAGAAATAAGTTTAGGAATAATTATAATAAAAAATAGGAAAAGAAACAAAAGTCCATCGAGTAAAATAAATAGTGAAAAAAAAAACAATGTGCAAACCTCATTAATTTAGCAACAGGATTTTCAAACTATAGACTCACGATTTGTACGTACTTTTTCATCTTTTCCATAAAAATGCGCTTAACATAATTAAAACAAGAGAATACATAAGAATAAATTTACTGAATGATACAATTTCGTTTCGTAGCTTCAACCTAGTACAAGTTAAAGGTTAAAATTCGCCTGTTGTGGAAGACTTGTAGTTTTGTGGAACCGGCGTTGCTCTTTCCAGATTTTTAGCAGCCAATTGACAAAAAGGGGAGGTATCCCGCTATTTTTGAATAGAAACAGTTTCCTTAGAGGCCTCGCGATAGATCACAGTCGTCCTCGTCAGTGCAGAGATTATGGAAAGGCTACATATTTCAGCAGACTCTTTAACTCGATGAAGACCAGATCCCGACGTTAGGTAGGACCAACCATTTCAGTTAGAGGCGATAATAGACAAAACTTTCGTCAAACTGATCAAAACGAAGTAAGGGTAGCAACTCGAAACATCTCAGTTCAAGTTTACCCGTTGAGAGCGTACTTTATAATTAGGCCTATTCGGCAAAATCGTTTATTCTGTTATGAATTTTCTGTTATGATTTATGAATCATAAAAGATCTTTTATAAATCGTATTCAGATTTCGAACTTTTATCAAAATCTGTTATGGAAGTTCGAAACTTAAAAATCTGTTACGAAGCTGTCAAAACAAACCGTATAGTTTTTTTTATACATAGACGGTAGACCCCTGATCAAATTTGTGCAAAAATGCAGTCTGAAAAGAGTATGTTTTGAATTATTACAAACTAAATAATTGTGTAATAAATACTGGAACATCTTTTTAGGAAAAAGACAACAAAAAACCACGACAAGGAAAAAAGAAATATATTGCTCTTACATGGAGCAAAATCCAATTAGAAAACTCTATTTCAAATTAGTAACCAACTGAATCGATCTCGATGCACTGGGCTGCGATAAACCAAAAATGTGTTCCTATTGATATGAACTGTATTCGTAAAAATGTAGTGTCGCGAGAAACTTGAAATAAATATCCAACTTTACATCGTCATCATTAGAAATACAATTTACTTGCATTTGAAATGAAATGGATGTATGTATTAGTGTTTTGTAAATTGTTCCAATGTGTTCATTAGAATTCTAGCATACACCTTATCCAATCTAAAGAGCTGAGTAAAACGCACATTAGGAAGATCAAATGGATTATTATTTAATACTTCGTCTAGTGGACCCTCCATAGCTCTCGATTCTCCGTCAACGTCTCTAAATCATTAAGGGTAATCCCCATACGGGTAGAGGAGGGATTATGAACTTGATACATATAACCATCTCACACTGGGTCTACCTAGAGGACGCCTGCCTGATGATGGTACGGATTCCATAGGACGTCGTGGGGACATGCGTTTAACATGACCAAACCACCGAAGCATGGACCGCTCCGTCCGGAGAAGTAGCTACTCGACATTGAGTTCCTCGCGAATTAAAGCAAAAATACAAATTTCAAAATTATTTTCGATTACATACCCACTAGTTTATGCACAATTATTACATTAATTTGTCTTCTTTTGTAAACATTTCGTTGACGAAAAATTATATAGATATCCATTTCAATCCAAAACTTTCTAATTAATAAAAATCTTTTATGATAAAAATAACAAAATTCTTTTATTCTGTTATGATTTATAACAGAATTCATAAAAGATTTTTGCACGCAGAATACCAATTCTGGAGATCATAAAAGATTTTTTGACAGTTCGAACTTTTGTATGGAAATTCATAACAGAATAACAGGAAAAATGGATAAGAGATTTTGCCGAATAGGCCTAAATGTTCTAATAACGATTTTCGTTAAATGCACTTAACCATTTCAACCTTTAAAAAATTATAATGTACATGTTTCGCGTGCAAAAACACACTCAAGTGTTGCAAAAAAAAAATAAAGACGCATGTTTTAATCATCCACTTATAACTTTTGCAATATGCATTACATGTAAAGAATACCGGAAAATAAGGCACCCGCTCCGTCAAAAAATAGTACATTATAACAGAGTTGGAGGTGCGGTTGCGTGGTAATACTAAGCAATAACGTCTTGCGACGGTTACCCATAAACTCAATTGTCATCTATTTGTCGGGTAAAACGAGAAGGTGCACTTGTCGATTACTTTTTTTTTTTATATAATTGACGCCAGCTCTGTATACACCTAATTGTTTCGATGGTGTTGGGATTTTTCATAAGTTAACTTGCATGATGTGCTTCCTTGACACTAAAGGAAAACTTGATCCGCGCCAAAATCAGGGTCCCGTGAACTGAGAGTATGTATATTAAAATCTAATTGCTGTTATGTTTAGTTTTGTTTACTTATGCGCCGATTTAATGGAATAACAATTCCTTCTTTGGTATCTCAACACTAAATTTATAGAATTTTGAACTGTTTCTACCATAGTGTCAAGAGTTGAACTCATACATACATACCTGACGTTGGTTTATGGAAATGTCTTTCTGAAATACAAACATAGGTACATCCCATGCAATTGCAACACTGTTTTTTTTTAACAACAACGCCGCCAATTAAATAATGTAAAGCATTTAAAGGCTAGTTTCGACAGACTGTCAACTACTGGAGTAGGTTATTGCATGTTACGTAATACTGGATAATATCCGCACCGCGACTAAATGTATGCTTTTCAAATTCGTGAAAATGACAAAAGTTTACAACTGTTTCGCAATAAATTTCATTATAAAAAAATTGAGTGGATTGGAACATTATATCAAAGGAAATAACATAATTCCATAAATAATGTCATCTGACATCACAAGACTTTGTTGAGCTTCCAAAATATAAGTTCAAAAGTAGGTCTAGTTGCCAAACTGCATTTTTAGTCGCCCACGAAAAATAATATTCTTTTCCATCTTTGCCACTTAAAAATAAAGAAAGAACAAAAAGCGTCTATCAACCGATAATAAGAAGGAAGATCGTATACAATTTTTTTATAGCCGCATGGAGAAGTTCTTTCTCTATCCACTCTCCCATTTTCTAGCTCCCCAAATGAATGTCAATATATTAATAGATATAAATAGATATCAAAAATAGATGTCAAGCAATTTATACGATCAAACTCAATTAACCATTCATTCACTCTCAATCGGCACTATTGCCAAATACTAAACTACTAGCTACTTACTCATCCAAACAGACCAGCACTGCGTCTTCGAAAACATCTATTACGATTCCCTGAAACAAAATAAAAAGACGAGTTAGACACTGCTGCTAGATAGTTTTTCCAATGGGGAAAGTAATAAAGAAATAATGCATCAACGGCTGCAAGAACAAATCACTTTTTTTTTCAGGTGTGGCCCAGAGATTAGGAGACATCTGTCCAAAGATGTTATGCATGCTGGCAGCAGGGCAGGGCATACATATCTTGGACACCTTCTCGGAAAATTGAAAATACGCTTCTTTCTTTGTGTTGTCTATTGAGCAGATCCTCAACAGAGGAGCCTTTCAGCCCCCGCGATGTTGATAAATCAACAGCAGGGCCAACACCAGGGCACTACTGAGCGAAAGAGAGGTCGTCCAACGAACGAGACGAGAGTGACGACGGGACAACATCTATACCATAATTCTTTTAGTAGGTACGCGAAATGCAAATTCTGTAGAGGCTCGCAAATTTTTTTTTTTTTTTTTTTTTTCGTTTTGTTCAGATTCCTTTTTTTTTATTTCCAAATAGAGTTCTGCTTTGGCACATCGTTTTCCGGTTTTTCATTGCGATCAAGAGACGCCATTAGATTGGAAAATATAGAAAAAGGAGTGCAAGCAAATTAAATCTTTAGAGCTCTACAGGAAGTTTCTCAGCCCGAATAAATAAAAATTAAAAAAAACGATCCCAGAGACCAACGTATACAAACCTTGTAGTAGGCATCATTCTCGCCACAGACCTCCACCGTCAAGTCGTCGTCCATTTTGTTAATTAGAATATTCCTCTGCTATTAATACAAGCCTATATGCGATTTGTGTATTATTTGAGAAATGCCGATTTAAAAATTAAATTCGAGTACAAAAAAGAAATATTTTCCACGCAAAGGTGTGGAATTTTCAGTTTTTCCTGTCCCAGTTGAGGTTGGCCGATTCTGCCTTTTGGGATATATTTTTTCTTTTTTCGGTTTCTTCGTTGCCTTTTGGGTCTTTCGCTGTGACAATTTTTGAGAGTTGTGACAACCGTGCGATGTGATTTTTTGCTACAAAATTCGCGATTTCGAAGCGGTGATGTTGAGTATTTAGAAATTGTATTACTTTGTTGGTGATAATAAATTGAATTAACGCAAAAAATCGGTAAATTTTTGAACGAAAAAATCGCGTGCAGACTTTTTTGGTTGGAAATTCAATGAACAAAAAAGAAAAAAAGGAGAAAATGTTCTTTTTCTCGCGAAAAAGTGGATTGTGCTCGCTCACTCTTGCACTTTTGGTCCCGCATCCACACAACTGGGAGTACAATTTGCTCACTATTTTTATTTATTCGGCTTCTTCACTCATGCAATTCGAAATTCGAAGAAGCTATCTACCGGTTAATTGCATCTAACTTCGTGTGATTTGGACAGGTATGTTATTTATAAGGCGTTAGATATTGCCTTATAAACCGCCAAATTATTAGAATCAGGATAATGCTAATGCTATAAACATGTGGGTAGATACTTCAATATTTTTGTATGTAAATAATAATCTAAGGTGACCAGAATAAAGTGTAAGTAAACTACCGTCTTCTACCTATAGCTATACAGTTGCTGTCGTTTTTTGAGCGCAAATGGATGAAATAGAGAAAAGTTTTTATGGTATACTAACATGACTACACATTAGTAAGTTGTGGTTTATTGAACATAGGCGTATTTTTTTGGGAAGTGAGTATAACAAAACCAAAAGTGGGTATAACAATTTTGCATGTAAAACCATAAGTGAGTATAACAAAACCAAAAGTGAGTATACCAGTTTTGCATGTAAAAGTAAAAGTGAGCTAGCTATAGATTCCCAAAAAAATACGCCTATAATAATAGGGGCATTCATGCAACGTCGTAAACGTAGTAAACTTGGTTAGTTTATGACGTGTAAATGAACTGTCAAAATTTGAATGGAAAATCATTTACCACGAGATGGTAAGCTTACAACGATGATATTGTAGGCGTATTTTTTTGAGAATCTATAGCTAGCTCACTTTTACTTTTACATGCAAAACTGGTATACTCACTTTTGGTTTTGTTATATTCACTTTTGGTTTTACATGGAAAACGGTTATACTCACTTTTGGTTTTGTTATACTCACTTCCCAAAAAAATACGCCTTTCGACAGTTCACACTTGAAATAATGGCACGAAATCAGAAAAAAAATAATTTGCATGCCTTTATAATACTTTTGATACATTTATAAATAGAAATTGCACATTTTACTATTCCTAGTGTAGGATAATTAGCTAGTCCATCAAATTGTATTAAAAAAAAAAACAAGTTTTAAAAGAGTTTAAGCAACGAAATTTCCAATTCCAAAAAAAGGGAGTTTTCGTTCGCGGCAAAAAAAAAATGGAATTGGAAATTTCATTATTTAAACCCTTTTAAAACTTGTTTTCTTAATATGTACAATTTGATGGTGTGCTCGGAAACTGTTTTATTGAACATTCGTTAAGCTTATTTTCCTTTACTGAGATAGGTGTTCAATAATGGTTTACAACGCCACTCAAACTTTTCACGTACGTAAGATAACAGGGATGTTAGATACTATGTAGAACAATAAGAAATTTGTTGGATATACATATTAGGCGTATTTTTTTGGGAATCTATAGCTAGCTCACTCTTACTTTTACATGCAAAACTGGTATACTCACTTTTGGTTTTGTTATACTAACTTTTGGTTTTACATGCAAAATTGTTATACTCACTTTTGGTTTTGTTATACTCACTTCCCAAAAAAATACGCCTATAATATGCATGACAAATTGCAGCAAATTGGAGAGCTTTAGGTACGAAATAAAGACAATTTATTATTGTTTACAAAGTAGATATCCGAATCGATTTTGATAATACGCAAGTTATTAAAATTAACGTAGGTCTGCATAGAGTTTCTGTTTACAAAGTGAACATCACCTCGATCTTGCCAGAGATCTTCGATGACACCATGTCGGCTGTATAGCACCAGGTCTTGGCCTGGTGGGATGCATGCGAATTTGAGGCCTGAGAGCAGAAACCCCCACCACAGTTGTATTAGCCTCATCCTGCCGGGCTGCCGGGTCTACCAGATAGATCCAGGTCCTACAGTCCTAGGCTGTCCATATCCAGATCTATCCTTGTGGCGGTTGCTTGTACGAGCGGGAGATGAGGAGCCCTCAGAGGATTCCCATTCTCCGCCACTGCCTTCGCTGCTATACTCGGTATATTACTGACCGTTGCAGTGTCAGCAGAGGCAGGGGATTCCCATTCCTCTTTGGCAGGAATGCAGTCCTCCGACTTTGCCTTCACGTCTGTATTGGTCGGTTTATTACTGACCTTTACCGTGTCGGCAGAGGGCGGGGGGAATGCACTCCCTCCTGAGGGTTACTTGCCCTGATGATTTTCAGTATTGTCGCAGGGTCGGAGGGTTCGGCAGGTATCTAGGATCGATTTCTCGGTCTGCTAGGAATTTCTTCCATGTTTTAAAAAGGTCCGCAGACCGTTGATCATCCGTCGTCGTGACAGGAGGGAGGAGGTCCTGCATGGTCTTCCAAGATACGCAGGAAGTTAGTTGCCAGCATGACTTCTACTTTCCTTCACTTTTTCCTTTAAAACCTTCGTTGCCCAGGAGATCGAAGTTTTGTTTTTATCAGAGAGCTGATCTAGGGGGACGTCCTTCTAACGCTCCAGAAGTCTGGAGGCTGTACGTCGATCGCTGTATAGAGGCTAGCATGCCGCGAGCTCGAAGCAGTACGACATTCAGCCCCGGGTTGTTGCGTTGATCGCTCTCCAGCGAGGTTTGGTGGCCAAGTTCTTATAGCCCGTCCCAACTTAAGTGAAAATTTCTTGCGCAGGTCTCTTCACATTAGGGATTTTATTCTCTTACCTACAACAAAACTACTTTTCCAACCAGAACTACAGCTAAAAAAAATGTTTGTGCATTTCAAACAACAAGCATACCCCTACTTGCGAAGATATCTCACTCGATCGACGAGCGAGCCATGACCATGACATGACTGATTGTCCACACAGCAGCAGTACAGCACCGTCGTTTGCCTATGCCAAAGATACACATATACCCACCCCAAAGGAGAGGGAAATTTGCTGGGTGTTGCACTTCTCAAATGGCTATGTGTTGAGTAATGAAAGCCAGAGTTCTGAGTAAGTTTACTATAACAGCGTGGAACCCACTATGTGTTTAAAAGGGTTGAAATGGAATTTTCGTTATACTTTGTGATAAAGTAGAGAAAAGCATTAAAAATTGCATGCGATCAAAAATCCTTAAAGAAAAAAATGTACCTTAAATAAAGTGCTACTGCGCATGTTGGGATCTTTCTTTTGCTTTGGGACGGGCTATAGCTGTCGTTGTTGCAGTGCAGTAGCGGTACTGGAAGCGAGCTCAGAGGCAGTACATCCAGCCGCTAGTTTGAGAGCACAGGACTCTAATGAATGCTGTTTTTGTATTGGTTTTTGTTTATTTTGTTTGTGCATAATAGGAAAAGAAAAGATGTCGATCTGTGCAGAGATCCGCGACAGACATACAAGGCTGGCTAATCCGGAGGTCGCCAGGTATCCGGATACTCAGTTTGCGACTGAACTATGGCCCCCAGCCAGATTGACCGTCAGCACGGGTCGTATGACACCTTAGTCCGGCCTGTATTTAGGGTTTACTCCCACCTCAAACTTAATGGTGACACTAACCACACAAGCTGATTTTCAGACAGGCGCCCACGAGAAGTAAGAGGATTTTCGCCCTAGCCCTCTGACGACGGTTAAAATAAAATAAAATAAGACTTCTCGATTCGTTTGAATGCTCGTATTCAATAGACAGACGGACATGGGTAAATCCGACTCAGAATTTGATCCTGATTCATATATACTTTAGGGGGTCACCGGTGACTCCTTCTTGGCGTTACAAATGTAATGAAAAAGTGAATAACTCTTCCTGTGGAGGATATAAAAATAGGGTCTGAGGATAAGTGCAGAGACTCTGTCCGTAGTCTCATTTCTATTGTTCTGTGAACAAGACAATTTAGTTATTCTACCTACTCCAAAATACTATATCAATTAAAAAAGCGTTCACGTCTTCACTTCTTCACTTACAAATAAATCAAAAACAATGAAAAATAGTTTTTAATTATTGATAAATTTTGCTTTTTTTTTTAAATATTTTTTAATCTTTTTCGTTAAGAATCTGTGCTATAGCGGTATTGCAATTAACTAGTATAACTATGAGAGAAAACGCGAATGCAAGTTGCATTAAGAAGATTAATCGCTGTAGGAGTTTTCACTTCCGATATTTGGAGCTGTGCAGAGCCAAGAACTATACTCCGATCTCGGAGATAAAATCCAAAAACAATGCAACATCAATTCTGGATTTCTTTGGTGATAAACTTAAGGTGGACGACTGGCTTTTCATAATTGAGTCATTGCACTATGATCAGATTTTGCAGCAATTATCTATTCGCTTACGTAAACATATTGGCAATGGTATGGACTTCACTTCAATCATTTTTACGGATTTTTATTATTGCACATTTTTGTTTTCGCTTGCAGTTGTAGAGCATATTGACAATGAGAAGAAGGCGAAGGTTTTTAAGCAAAAGCCAGCTGTATATACAAAGTATATATTTAAGGGAATCGTTGAAGCAGTGGCTAATTTTATTCAATTCAACAAGAATCTCACGGTACTCAATTTGGAAGCACTGCCATTAGATGAGAAGTATGCAGTATCTATAGCGAAGGTATGTTTTGAAAAATTAACATCTCACTATACCGACATCCGCATTCTGAAAGCCGTTTAGACTGTAGTAGGTAGAGTATCTTAACGACAATGGTCTCTAGACCACAGTCAGGGTAGGTCTGTTCCTTTTCTTTTGTAGTAAAAATGAGTAAAAATGCGTAAAAATTCGTAAGATCAGTAAAGGAACAGACCTTGACATTATGTCAACTAATCTATCATTTCAATGAATAAAGTTTGTTTGTATTATTTACAAACAGAAATCATAATGCAAGGACATTCTTTCTGAGGCGAAAGAGAGCCGAATGTAATGCAAAAAATTAAAATAAAATTCTGTTTTTGTAATCGCTGTCAAATGAAGCAAACGAATTGACGTTTACTGTCCCCTCTGCTGGAAAAGTTTCGTTGCTAAAATGTTTAGCCTTTTTAGTAACTTTGACTTTCTTTGACAAATTTGGTATTTTACGATTTTTAATTATATAAAATTACTGGAACCGACGTTTTTTTTTTTTAATATATTAAGCTTTTTCGAACAATCCGCGCTAGGCTTTCCGATACATTCCCTATTGATTTTTGAATTAAGATCACCAAGGACGCATTCCAAATTCTTTGTTTCGTTATGTCACATTTGCCGTATGTGTGGGCGTAAGCAAATTGGGTTTATTCTGAGCTTTCATAGGAGGTGAACTCTGAAGTCGTACTCGTAACACTCGAACAGCTAATTCTGTCTTAAGTAATAAAGATATATTTAAGTACCTTATATATTAAGTTATGTTGGTATCTCTACTCTAATGTACGAATTTATGCAAATTGTGTCTTTGTCTAATATTAGGCTCTCTCAAGCAACGAACAACTGAAGCAAATCAGCTTTCAGCGTTCACCAATTGGTGATAAAGGTTGTGAAGCTATTTGTTCTACAATCAAGTATTTAGCCAGTGTTGACACTCTCAATCTTTCCGAATGCAATCTTACTGTTCAAGCTGCTATCCATATAGGTGACATGATAAAGGTAAGTTGATGAAATTGAAATTCAAAATTTCATTACAAAGCTCATTTAATTACAGTTCCAGAAGATATGTAGATACTCTGATGGTTGGCAGAAATCGTTGCGATATCGCGAAGTCGATCCGAATACAATGCCCGGTCTTCGCGTTATTTCAATTGCCCGAAACCCAAATATAACCGATGAAGGTGTGAATATCATAGTGGAGATACTTAAGGAGGATGCTTGGATAAAAAGTATAACATAGTGCAATTATTATGGCATCTCAATAATTCTTTGTATCTCTGTAACTTTGGTAGTAATCGATATGGAAAACTGCGGCATCACAGACACTGGAGCAAACTTAATTTTGGACTGCTTGGAAATAAATAATGCAATTGTAGATTTTAATATTCGAAACAATGTTGAAGTGAGTAAATTTCTTCAGAGAAACATACGTCAGCAACTAGGCAAGGATGAGGAGAACTCAAATGACGGCGACGACAAGTCACCATTAAAAAAACCGAAGATTTCTGTTACCCATCTAAAAGAGCGGCTTAAGTTTCTCGAAGAACAAATTGCATCAGAGAAGGTTTTAAGGAAACAAGTGGAGTTATTGAACGAAAAGTTACACAAGAAGATTATTGAGTATGAGAACCAGTTAGCTGAAAATGTGAATCCTGAAATTCCAGAGGGATATGTACTGGTGAAGAACGATTCATTGGAGTCGATCATAAATGAGTGAGTGACAATTTTACTATAGGCGTATTTTTTTGAGTATTTATAGCTAGCTCACTTTTACTTGTACATGCAAAACCAAAAGTGAGTATAACAAAACCAAAATTGAATATAACAGTTTTGCATGTAAAAGTAAAAGTACCTAAGCTAGCTATAGATTCTCAAAAAAATACGCTTTATCTTATTTATAAGCATAGTTCAAAGTACAGGCGTGTTTCATTAAACACTTATCTCAGCAAAGCAAATTAAGGTAGACGAATGCTCAATCAAACAGTTCCGATTGGCATTTTGTAATAAAGTGGTTTAAAGTAGTAGGTATATTTTGTTTGTATTGATTCTACGTTCTCCTAGTACCCGCTCGCTGAAAAAGAATGGCGCTGGATGCAGTTAACCAGCAGTGTCGTGAACCATCTACCAAAAAGGTTTCAACATGAAATTGATTGTTAAGTGACTGACTTCTTGGGGTAAATAAGTACCAATTTCGGAAGTACATATTTATATCAAGTCCTGTCCAAGTAGAGTGTAGTTAAGATGCTAAAGATTCTACTTTTATGTACTTCCCGATCCCAATATGATAGGGCTATACATTATGGCGCCCACATTGTATGCCTATCTGATCAGCCCAAAAGGAAATATTCGGCCCTAGCGAGGTATCCGTCGAAACGGAAAATTCTCCGATTTTGTACGAATCGGAGGATTTTTGAAGCGAGGTATACGTCGGAACAGCTTTTATAGCCAAGTTCAATCCTGCTAATAACAAATTGGCCCAACTCTATTAGAATTGCCCCATCTTAAGCAATCATACAGGAGAATTCAGCACTGCTCCTTTCATCGCTTCTGGTTCAGACCGAATAAATGTACTTCGACTTCTACTGGGGGGTTATTCCCAAATGCGCGGCGGATCGTATTGAAAGCGATACCTCCATTTCGACCGTCTTCGCTTTTGGTTATTCTCAAATGCGAATGAGTGCGAAAATGATATTTCCAGTGCTTTCCAGTTTTTCCATTCTGAGTTGCAATTTTCCATGTATTTTTCCAACACTTTGACAGCTTTTTCCCGCCACAGGAATTTAGTTTATTTTTTATCCGCAAACAATCTGCCAGCAATCCGTCACCTATACAGCTATCGCTTTTGATTCGATCAAATCGCTTTTGGAAATACAAAAATACAAATCCGCCATGAAAAGCGATCCGCCGCGCATTTGGGAATAAGCCCCCTGTTTCAACGCGAATGCACTAACATGCATATCTATCGCATTAAATAGGCTTATTGGAGACTAGCAAGAGGCCAAGTCTTTACTCCTCGCATTCTTGCTGTCCCATATCATCACGTCCACATTGTAAACATTGAAGTCATGCATCTGGATATTCGTACCCATATTTGCAGCCATTTTAAGCATATATTTCTTGACTTAAATCGTATTATGACTATAAGTTAAAGTATGTATTAACTGCTAGGTTCCACATTTCACTTTCACTCGAAATGGAATCGGAAATGAATTTTTGTGTTCTACATTTCACTGTATTCGATTTCGATTACAAAATTTTCTGAACGGAGACAAATTCAAATTGTGATTTCGAAAAATTTTCGGAGTTTCCGAATCGCTCGAAATGTAGAACACTGAAAACGAATTAACTCGATTTGCTATTTCGATTTCACTCGATTTCTGGAACCTAGCTGTAAACTTCTTCAATCTCTGTTCACCAAATTTCACTTTTTACTTCTAGGAGAAATGATTTGTACAAAGAAGCCTCTATGGCGAAGCTTTCGAAGACGAAATGTTACTTGAAAAAAATTAGCAAAGTCAGGAAAGTTAAGAGCGAGATGAAGTACAAACAGCAGGATACTTCCCAAAAAATTTCCAAGTCCGACTATAAATTCGATATTGTGAGTATCGATATTTAACTAATCTAATATGTAGATACTAATATTCGCCTTAACAGTCCCATCCAAACAGGGACACCATTGTTTTCGAGAAAAACATAGGTGACAACGCTGTTAATCCTGTCAATTACAAACAGCAGCTGACGGCCAGGGTTGAGAAGAATTCCAAATTGCCATTTGAAGAGCGCAAGGAACACCCACAGTCCAGTAGCTCATCGGAATACTCTGCAAGTGACGAAATTCGAGCTTCGGACCAAATGAAAGTGTTTATTCGCAAGAAGGAAAACACCGCTGTGCAGCCTACTCCCAGAAGACATTGCGTTTCACCTAGATCAATGTTTTTAGGTCTCAGTTTATAGGCCTTGTTTAGCCACATAATTTCAGGCATTTACACCTTCAAAATTGTATTTTGATTTGACAAAAATATGTTCACATTGACACAGAAATACAATTTTATTGGACAAAGACGAGCATACAATGTTGTGTGTGAAATACAATATTTAAAATGGAATATATAGTGCATCCAGCATTCAAAAAATATTTTAAGGGCTGGGTATCGCCTGCTACAGTTCGAGGTGTTTAACCGCCGAAACCGTACAAAGTGCGTCCTTGGCGTTTCAAGGCATAGACGACATCCATAGCGGTAACGGTCTTACGCTTAGCGTGCTCAGTGTAAGTAACTGCATCTCGGATAACGTTCTCAAGAAACACCTGCAAGCAAATGATATGAATTTGATTAGAAATGCAGATTCGGCAAAGACGTTTTCGGTTTTTACCTTAAGCACACCACGAGTTTCCTCATAAATGAGGCCAGAAATACGCTTTACTCCGCCACGGCGAGCCAAACGACGAATTGCAGGCTTGGTAATACCCTGGATGTTATCACGCAAAACCTTCCTATGGCGCTTGGCACCACCCTTTCCTAAACCTTTACCACCCTTTCCGCGTCCGGTCATTGTCTAGATTAATTGGCTAATTTGAAGCTGAAGAAATTACGTGTGGTTTAGCTATGCGAAATAATTATTTTTATATCAAAGTTGCAATAAAATACCACCACTACTTACTGTTCTTCCGAGATGCACAAGGAAAATGGCGACGCAAAAGAAGAATATATGAGAAAACAAAAGAAATCGAGAAATAGCAAAAAAAGAAAGAAGAAAATTGCAGTGAGAAAGAGATAATGCTAGTTATGAATTTTTCTTTCCATATTGAAGTACCATCTCTGGGGCAGTAGTCCCAAACATCGAGTGTACAGTACCAGCAGTAGACTTATAGGTACAGTTAGGTACAAATTTTTTTGTGATTTATCAAAATTTTCTTCACGCGTCAAAACTAAAAGGCTTAACGGATTGCTGCTGTACCAGATTGAGTCCGTTTAATTAATAAAATACATCAAAAACTAACAGTAGGCATATTTTTTGGGAATCTATAGCTAGCTCACTTTTACTTTTACATGCAACTGTTATACTCACTTTTAGTTTTACATGCAAAATTGTTATACTCACTTTTGGTTTTGTTATACTCACTTCCCAAAAATATACGCCTAGTGTGAGCTCATTGGGTAGTTTCGTGTTGTCGCATTCGTTAAATGTAATCAAAATTTAACATTTGAGGCAAATTACGTAGCTATAGCGCGATACCACAACTGAGAAGTGACTCCAATCTGGGGTGGCGTTTACAGAGCAGTTAAGTCTCATTGACTTTACTCTAAATCCCATGAATTCGTACACCTAGATTTTATTCTAGTATTGTTTACGCACTCACGTAGAAAGATTTTGCAGTCAAATTGAAAATTGTATAAACTAGAGCTCGGATACACTTTTTATTGAGCCTAGTCAAAAAGCCGGAAGGTTATACCTTCTGTGTATGGTTCTGACAGATTTAATTAATTTTTTTTTTGCTTCACGTGAGCAACTCAACTGTCAACTGCGGTTAACAAAACAATTCAATTTACCCAAGGAATGTGATTTTCAACCAAAAAAAGTATTTTTGACGTAATAAAAGGAGTATTTTTTTGGGAAGTGAGTATAACAAAACCAAAAGTGAGTATAACAATTTTGCATGTAAAACCAAAAGTGTGTATAACAAAACCAAAAGTGAGTATAACAGTTTTGCCTGTAAAAGTAAAAGTAAAAGTGAGCTAGCTATAGATTCCCAAAAAAATACGCCTAAAGACTGGACGACTTCAATGAAGGCGACTCGAGTCAACACCAATAACATAGGATAAGATTTTCGTCCCCGTCACGGCTATATGATACGTAACATAAACAAATCCGAAAACAGGGATCGGAATTGGAAATTTCGTTATTTAACTCTTTTAAAACTTGGTTTCTTAATAGAATTTGATGGATTGATTAATTATCCTACGCTTACAATAGTAAAATGTGCAATTTTCTCTTTCTTTTTTGAGAATCTATAGTGAGCTAACTTTTACTTTTACATGCAAAACAAAAAGTAAGTATTGGCGTATTTTTTTGAGAATCTATAGCTAGCTCACTTTTACTTTTACATGCAAAACTGGTATACTCACTTTTGGTTTTTTTATATTCACTTTTCGTTTTACATGCCTTATAACAAAACCAAAAGTGAGTATAACAGTTTTGCATGTACAAGTAAAAGTGAGATAGCTATAGATTCTCAAAAATATACGCCTATTGTACCGCAAATGTAAATTTTAGTATCAGATTGAGGTGTTGTCAACTTATGTTTTCATTCTTCGACGTCGGTGTCGTTAGTCATTAGCCTTGACTGTGGATCTTTCTCGCTGAAGTCATGCAAAATTGCGTGGCGTGGTGATGTAAATCCAGCATAAGGCGTATTGTTTTGGGAAGTGAGTATAACAAAACCAAAAGTGAGTATAACAGTTTTGCATGTAAAAGTAAAAGTGAGCTAGCTATAGATTTTCAAAAAAATACGCCTTCTATCAAAAGCTCCGTTTCTTTGGTCCCCGTCAGCGCCTCTACTATAGGCGTATTTTTTTGAGAATCTATAGCTAGCTTACTTTTACTTTTATAGCAAAACCAAAAGTGAGCTAGCTATAGATTTTCAAAAAAATACGCCTAGAGACGCTGACCGCGACGAAAAAGCACAACTTGAGGCACCTAACAAGATTTTTCGTTTCTTTACAATCTAATCGTACCATTATAGTGTCGTCAAAAAATGTCATTGCCGAGCGACGCCTGTCATCGCGGATTTCATTGATATTCCTTTTCTATGCGACCATACACGATACACCTACAAATTCTTTACACATTTATCTGTCGCAGGGCAACGCTTGTAAAAATAGAATAATCCAAATTCAAAATGTCCACTAAATTTGGGAGAAGAGTTCCGTAAATTCGCGGATAATTTTTGTAAATAACTTTAGAAAATTCACACTGAAATTAGTGCAATTGTTGCCAAAACATTGTTTAGTAACCAACAAATGTAAATATGAGTGCACCAGAGTTGATGCTTCAGTGTAAAACCTAACAAAATATCGAATTCATATTGCTCTGTTACTACACCAAGTGAGAATGTTTTTGTTTTTATTGTGGCAAACGAGAACAAAAGAAAACATTTTAAAGGGAACATATTTCTGAATATTCTTCTTCTCGATACCTACGTTGCATTTATAATTAAATTTTCAAATCCGCCCTCCAAATCAACATGTTAGTGTTTAAAATGCGACTACAAGAAGTCAGCTCCATATGACTGCATTTCGAAAAAAAAAAAAATATATAATATATATAAATAGATTTTCTCCTTTTTTTTGTTTTTTGTTGCCTTCGGTTTGAAGGTGATGTGGTGGAAGCAGGAAAATAAAATACATAAATTAAAGTTTCGGCTCCAGTGTCTTATGCAGTGAATTAAAAGAATTCGAAAAGTGTACCCTGAAATTTCATAATCAGTGTCCGCGCTTTGACCTGCTGCCCTTTTTTTTCTGTGTATCATACGTTACTTCATCCACGTCCTGCATCTAAATTGTATACTGCGCTGCACATTGTAATAAGCGTAGAAATGGGAAAAATCGATTGCTTGGTTGTAATCCTGTTGGTGTTTGTGGGTAAGTAGTGTCTTACAAGAATTGCGCCATTGGGTAAGTAATCGGTGTGTACGCGCTTCCCTTTTCTATTGCAGCTCAAACAGTATGTGGATCAATAATCAACATCCCCAAGGTAGAATGTGAACTGTACAATGGAACGAATTGCACTCTTAACCCTTCGCAGTGTATAACTAAAGTGGAAACATGCAACATAGACTCGGACAAATCGCCGAGCTGCTATGTCCTTTGGTCAACAGATCCCGTTTCAGGTATGAATATTACATGGCGCCTGTTTGCATTCTCAGTTGAAGTCCCTCTAAAGTTGCGCGCAGGTTACTGTAACGTTGTGTGCAGTTTTTCATACATTTTAACTTTTTCTACTTACATATTACATTCTGTTCTGATTGTGGAATATCGACCTACTCTCTTCAGTTGTCCATTGCAATTAACTGCAGTTCGACTTCGACATCTTGTTAGTGTGCAGAATATAATCCAAGCGAATTGAGTTCACCAGAAATGTTTTAGTAAATGTACAAAGTGGGCTCCAACATATTTTCCATTTTGAAACAGGTTTTTGAATTATTTACGGTTGACATTGACTGCAATAGAGGCAGTCGATGGTCAACTAAATAGAAAAGAACGAACATATGTAAATAGTTTTCTCCCTACTAATCTTTCGAAGGGCAGCTTGTAAAGAATCGATTTTATTTTGAGTATTAGATATATTAGCATATTTTTTAGATAGGTTTATTCTCAAGGACTTCAAAATCAAAACTATGCTTGGCTACTTACGCCAAGACTTTAATATTAGTTAAATATTCCAGAAAACTTTTGCTAATTTACTTTTCGTAGACAAAATATCATGGAAGATGAGAACCTAACTATCTACTGTTTACCCTTAAGAATTCGACGCGTAGGGCGAAAAGGCCCTCAAATTAGTTTATCTCCGTTTCAGAGTTAGTTATACTGGTCGATCGCTGCCACACATAATCCAAATTAAGAGGCATTCCAAAAGACTGTCCTTATCATTCTTTGCAGTGACCAACAACAACAGTCAGAAAAACCCGATTTCCTCACATTCATCTGCATTCAAAAATCTAATTCAAAATGTACACTTCAACAGCAATTTCAATATCGTTTCCGAAGGCAGTACTACTCGCTCCAGTAGCCTCTTCAAATACGTATTTGTCCAGTCTTGCCATTTGTTTCAATAGTTGTAGCTGTTTCTTCAGGAAATGGGAGAAATCAATGCAATTGTAATCGATGTTAAAATTGGCCCAATCGGTTTTTCAAATATTTTTGATTGAGAAAAAACCGGTTCGACTGGTTGATTTGAGTGACCGTTTGGAAAAATAAAAATCTGAACCAAATCTGTACCAAATTGTTAAGCCAGTACCGCACAGAGACAAAATCTCAGAGAAGCATTGTGTTTCTATTTTTACTTAAATAAAATAAAATTTCAAATTGAAGTTTGGTAAATAATAAACTTCGCACAGAAATTCACTTGAAAACGCAAGCTTTATTTTTTTAAATCATTTATCAGTTGCCAAATTTAGGAATCGCTTCGTGTTCGTTTAATGAACTAAATATGTTATTTTTAAATTTTCCAGGTGAATCGAAAATCACAATGAAGGGATGTTTCACCGACAGTCATGAGTGCAATCAAACTGAGTGCATCTCTAGTTCTGAACCAAGGAATAATATGAATTACTGCTGTTGCAAAGGTTCATTGTGCAATAGAGACTATAAGTGGATCCCTACAACCACAGAGGCCACTACACAAGGTAAATTATTTAACTGTTTTTTTTAATTAATTTTTTAAATTTTTTTGCGTGAGAGAACGTCTTAAATTTACGTTCTGGGTTTTAACCCGTACGAAAGACTTTGTTTCATGAATATTGTTCGTTGGATGTTGTCGTGAACTCAATAAAATAAACCCAAACAAAGTATAAACATCGGCTTTTCCAGAAAAGGCAAAAAAGAGTGACTACTCCAGGAAACAAGGGTCGGAGGTATCAGCAAAAAGTAAAAACGTTTCATTGCAAATACCGTTAAGCAAGGAAACATTATAGTGAAGCCACAGTCGGTGTTGGGGATAAAGAATAACATTTTCTGCAGACTGTTAGACGGCGGCGGAAATGACCGAAATTCCGCTGTCGGACAGAACGAACCATTTAACCTGGACCAATACAACCAAGACTTCTGTTCAACCGACCATAATGAAGTGAGGATAACTCAAGCTGGACCAGACAAACAGCTGAACTAGCAGCAGTGGACGACTTGATAGAGAGCATGTACCAGCTGAAAATAGGTCGAATAGTATTAACATCTGTTTGGCAGATAAATATGACCGAAACTAAACGCCAAAAGTACCACTAAACTTCTTTCTATAAATTGGAACAAAATCAGTATGATTAGGAAGCCATTCAACGATTTCTGTGGGAGTTGTATGGATGAGGAAGGAAAGACAACGACTTTCTTTCTATCCAGCTCTAGCCTCTTTGCGTAGGGCTACCTTAGGGGTTAAATTATTGGAAGACCTGTGCGACCTGTCTCGAACTGAAGTTTCATGTATCAGCGAACTCGTTGCAAAGCTCAACAAGCTTCACTGAAACACTAACACGCGGCACCCTATTGAACGGCACTCCAATAATCTTCTGTGTTAGGTGCTAGTACACAGTATGTAGCACGCCACATATATATACCTACATAAGGTACTCATACGTATGAGGCACGATATGAGGCACTCGTGACACATACGCATTGTGTGGCTTTTCGACATTCCGTGTACTACCCTTGCACATACGATTTGTGCCAATACGCTACATAATGCCCAAAGCAATAAAACAACGCCCATCTTACTGTCAGAGACTACAAGCGAAGAGTTAGACTGTTTCGGTCACCCTTAGCCATTTCGGAAAGACTAACAGCCACCTGGAGGTGCTAACTACAACCGTTAACTTCACCTTGTCACATCAAACATCCAGCCTCCCTCTTTATAAAAAGACTGTCAGAGGCAATAGGCGGGGGTAAATTTTCTTCGGTCACCCTCCGTCTTCCCTAGGACAAACCGTCCACCTTTTCGGTGTTAAGCAGCATTTTACTCCGAACCGGTCTCTTTGCTTACAGAAGGAATAAGTGGAGGCATACTGTTTCAGTTATCCTCCCTCTATTCTGGAAAACAGATCGCCACCTCTGTGCTAACTGCATAAATTTAACCAATTGGGTTGTACCTAGTTCCCTCATGTAACAGCAGGGTTCCCACTAGTAATGTTCGACAAATAGTCTCTGAACACTTTTCCATCCCCTCCCCCCTCGCGTGGTACCACAAATAGGTATAAACGTGGCCTAAGTGTGCCTTTCTAAGACACCGCCCATCCTAACCAAACTCGTCTCCAAGATTTGACCGGAAAAAAGTATGCCTGATGAGTCTCTAGTTGTAGTACCCTTGCCGGTATCTGGAAATCATTTTTTTATCGCGGTGGTTCCGCAGATGGCGAATTTTTCTTACCATAATGTCGACATAATGCCCTACTTACACTTAGTTGATACGGGTAGGCGGCGTCCGTTTTCTATTGACCATCATATCACCGAATGGATGTACTTAGATTGACAGGCGTTCTTTATATCCAGTGTAACAATGGCCAGTATTTAAGTATACTTATTGGTGTTTGGTTTTATTACCAGATGTATTGATGGCATCCATAGTGAAATTCATATTGCCTTGTTATGGGGAAGACCCAATGTGCATGTTGGACGTCCAACTACTGGACATGCATATTTTATATAGACTCACATTTCATTGTCAAATCATTTTTTTTATCATCAGAAAAATCTCTAAAATAAATTATTTGAAATCTTTTTTGATTTGCAGTGCCAAAAGAGAAAACATCAGACGAAAGTTTTCTGTTCATACTTCTATGTGTGTTGCTTATCTCTTTCATCATGATTGGTGTCACTGCCGGGCTATATGTCTACAGGAAAAGAAAACAGGGAATGTTCAATGAAATACCCAGCGTAAGTTATAAACTACAATATCAGATATGCGATCTGCTGCCAACCCCATTTTAGATCGAAGCTGAAGTAACGAGCTCTTCGCCATGCTTAGCTCTCAGGCCCATTGAGTTGTTGGAACTTAAAGCTCGTGGACGGTTCGGTGATGTTTGGCAAGGAAAACTGCGCAATGAAGACGTAGCTGTAAAGATATTCACCATGCAAGAGAAGGACTCTTGGAATACAGAAATAGAAATATATAAGGTAAATAGCTGTCAACTGTTATTTCCAATCTAGCAATTACTAATTGTTTTGGAAATTTAATTTAGCTGCCCCGCATGAAACACCCAAATATCTTGGAGTTTTTAGGCGGCGAAAAACACACAAAACCAGAACAAATCAAACCAGAACTGTGGCTTATCACAGTTTATCACACAAATGGTTCTCTCTGTGACTACCTGAAAGCACACACGCTCACTTGGCCGGAGTTGTGCAAAATTGCCGAATCCATGGCAAGAGGTCTGATGCATTTGCACGAGGAAATCCTGCCAACAAAAACGGAGGGTCTAAAGCCAGCCATTGCCCACCGAGATTTCAAATCGAAAAATGTTTTGCTCAAAAGCGATTTGACAGCGTGCGTCGCTGACTTTGGCTTGGCTATGATTTTTCAACCAGGTGAGTGATGCAACTTTATTTATTTATGGATTTATTTTTAAATATGTGTATTGCTGTAGGAAAATCGTGTGGAGACACCCATGGTCAGGTTGGAACTAGACGATATATGGCACCGGAGGTACTTGAAGGTGCCATTAATTTTAATCGTGACGCTTTTTTGCGCATCGATGTGTATGCCTGTGGTTTGGTTCTATGGGAGATGGTTTCAAGATGTGATGTGCTAGGTCCGGCTGCCGAATATGCTCTGCCATTTGAAGCCGAGGTGAGAAGAATAACCTTAATACACGTTGCATTCATAACTAAGTATTGTTTTTTTTTTTCAGCTGGGCCAACGGCCGTCATTAGAAGAAGTACAAGACAAAGTCGTCGGGAAGAAACTGCGTCCGCATATATTGGATGTATGGAGGAAGCACCCAGTGAGTAATTGAAATAATATGTCTTCAATATAATGCAGAGAGTAAACATTGTACCAGGGCGCTTTTATTTTTTATTTTTTTTGTTTTTAATGGTCCAAGCTCATTTTAACACAAATGTCATTAAAGCGTTCAGAAGTCATTTGAACAAATTGATCATGTTGCAAGACCGAACTTTTGCCAACTGCATCATTCTTAACCCCTTAGCAAGCCCATCGCAAACATTAGAGGACCAGTGGTAATACTGCAAATGTGTCTTCAGAAGTGCCGCCACAGATGTGCTGGGTATCAACGATTTCAATAGCATCTTGCTGTATCATAAGTTTTCACGTAGTGATCAAAATAGTTATACATAAAAGGTTTCCATGTTTGGCAAGTCCATCAACCTTATAATTTGCTGGAGGCAGTAAATATTAATATATAACTTTATAGCGACTGATTTCAGGGTCATGCTTGACAATTGACTATCCGAGAAGATACGGATGTCTTTAGCGAATATCACTTACATGAGAGTATTTGCCGGCTGGGTATTCCATTTCAAAGGAGTGTAAATGGGTATTCCATTTCAAAGGAATGTAAACCAAATCTTGACAGCTCTAAAACTCGCAGAATGATTTCCAAAGTCATTTGTTCGGGTGGTATTATGCCGTTTGGTTCTTTGGATTGTATGGTTTGTAGGTAGATATATAGGCCAAAGATTTTATCTCTAATAATCTGACCTATGACTCCCAATTGACCTATTTAGATACAAGTGGCTTGGTACGGCATCTTCTTACCTCTTGGTAAAAATGATAGGAAGAAGACAGAGCTTTATTGAAGGACATGGTTAGATATTTGACTAGCCGATCTGACCACGAAACAAACGTAAATTTGAACATGGTATTGCGTGTTGAGATTGGCCGCAAATATCGAACTCTTCTTCGCTTATTTTTTGTAAGCTTGTGAGACGATTTCTTCGCAGTAATTCTCTGTCGGAGAACAATTAATCGCCAACATTATTGTTGAACAATTCTCGGGATCGCACAACTCACATCGCCATCGCTATAACGCGACGTCGGGTATTATTTAATTTCGTTTGGATCGAAGAAATTTTTGTTCCGACCGGATGCAATGATATGCCTACATAATTTAGCTACACTAAATTCTAATCCGTAAACCGGATACCGACCTGTATCAGGCAATCCTTTCCAAACAGATGTCTTTCCTCTTTTTTTCTTTCTATTTCTAACTACAAGTACATAGTTCTTTTGACCATATTGAGAATAATTAATTTTCTTTCAGGGACTGAGTGTTATCTGTGACACAATGGAAGAATGCTGGGATCATGATGCGGAAGCGCGGCTTTCATCATCATGCGTCATGGAACGTTTTACCCAGTTCAACAAATACCCGCAAATGCCACTCTTAATAGAGACTAACAGTGACAACACGATAAGAGATACGCCGAATTGTTTATAAAGCATAACAAAACACCCAGTCAAGTTTTAGATGTTTTAGTGAGAAAAAAAAAATCAAAAAAAGAAAAAATGCAAGAAGATTGTTACGCATAGTTTCATGTAAGTAGATCCATACCCTCAGATCATCACCCGTTCTTGGTGTTCGGACAGATTTTTATCTTCCAAACCCCACTTGTGTAATAAACGCTCGTAAATTTAGGTAGCTATAAAAATAAAATTGTTGACAATTCTAGTTGACAATCGAATCGTGTAATTTGTAATTAATGATACGACTGATTGAACTTTGCTTTTATGTTCAAAACAATAGAAGAAGAGAAAATGACGGAATAGAAACGAATAAGTTTTTTTTTGTTTTTCTAGAACAAAAAAGCATTAAAAGTAATATTTTGTTTTAATTAAGTTTGAAAGCCAATATAATACTGTTTTCATAAATATAATTTTGTAAGAATTTTTTTGACTAATCTAACAAAATAAGGCAGCTTCAACAGATAGAGTTAATGATAATTTTCCTTTTTTTTATTAGTTTTAAATTAAATCTCACCTAGTATTGTTTTTTCTTTTGTTTGTTTTTTGATTTTATTTTATATTTTTATTGTGTACATTTTTTGTATGTTTATTTCATAGGTGTTAGCCTGTCTAGCCATAAATAGCGTTGGTAGTTTTCAAAGTTCGCCTATAGCCCACCTTCATTTCGTAGAAATCATCCTTTGCCTGTAGAACTCATGATGATCCCAGTTTTAAGATTTGCGAAAATACCAGTCTATGTTACAGGTTTTTCTAGAAAGATGAAAAAACTTGAAAAAAAAAAACCGTTCATTATGTTCAAAGATAGTTTGTAATTGTGTTAGACGTTCGAGTTTAAAACAATCGCAGTAGATAGAAAGAGAAAAGCGGTAAAATTAATGGTTACAGGAAATTGCTATTAAGGGCTGTTTTGTGTTGACTTTGATGTAATTGTGAGAGCTTTGACTTCCTAAAAATTTATACGTTGGGTTAATTCTTTAGGCTATTAAAACTTTTATTTAATCATATTCGCTTGCCTTCATCTTATTTGGTTTTAGAATTCAATCCAATTTCAAGCCAATCGTACAGAAGTAATCAATGAATACCAAACCTTTTTATGACACATTTATGCTTAGTCCAGTAGCTGAATTGAAAAACTTTTTTCAGGACAGTTCTACTATGGGGTGTTCGTTCGTTAAGTGTCAACCATTGTACATTGGCTTAAGCTCGAATATATTTCTAATATTTTTAGTTTTCCTTTTAGTTTAAACTGTTTGCTGTCAGTCATATTATCGAAATTGTACACAGTACTTAGGCCAACGTTAAACGAGCAGCTCTTTCGACGTTCCTATATGATAAAAAATAATATAAAAGTAACTTGAGTCACATTTGTTTAGAGATCATCCATGATATATTAACTTCCATATTTACTCATGTTAACGAAGAATTTGCCTACGAAAATACTGATCAGCACTTCATTATTAAGAATTCTGAAGGCCATTTTTTTAGTTATTTTTTCTAACACTACGAGTGATTTTGTTCTGTAACACGCCAAAGTCTTTTTGTAACCCACGGAGTATACAATATCCCAGTGAACTTTTATAGCTGACATCTTGAAGTTTTGTTTTTTAAATGACTCAAAACTTTATGCCTGATATACGATTTTTGCCTTAACAAACTGATATCATTGAAGAGGTTTGTTGTTTGATCCCCAGAAATAGAAATAATGGAATGGTAACAACGATTAAGTTTTTAAAGACGTGTGTGTATTTTATGGACTGTATTAAATATGACGCGAAATAAAACAAAGACTTTTTAGAGTCGGGAAAAACTAAGAAAAACTCGACTATACTTTATTAACTCGAACACTATACAATTACACAATAATGAACACTCCGCGCTGTACTGACTGTACGATCTGACTGACGTTCTACACTATACTAAACTAAAACTAGTTCTGACATGATGAGTGAGCTAAAGCTCTTACACATACTACTTTCATACTTATACAAATTCAATTGTGTAGTGATTCGATACAATTGACAGCCGATTTGATGTTTGGGATACGATATGAACATTTTTATTAGAAGGGATAACGAAATCAGAAGGCGGTAATTAAATATTGCATGTTCTCCTGGAACAGTATTTAAACTCATGGAGAATCAAGGTGAAGACTTCGAAGAGATCACGGACTCACAGTAGTCGGAGAAAGAAAATTTCCATAACTCTCTTGTCGAGAATTAAAATGGAGATTAAAAGTCGATGTGATTGGAAGGGATCACAAACTGCCACTTTTGCTTTTTGAATAGTTCATGCCATTACTGAGTCTTGGTACTTATGCTTTTGACAGTGAAGGCGAACCTCTTCTGTCATTTCTAACAATGTACTATTTTTACTACAAAAAAATTCCCACTTTGACAGTGGCAGTATTTTTAATTCGTACGAAAAAAAATAGTAGTAATTTATGTCTGTTCCTTTACTTAAGGTACTTGTACAGTCAAAATGGCAGAAGTGGGATTAGTGATTTACTCTCTCTTTTACAAAATTTTTGTGTGAGGTAGCTAACAGCTTTAAACAGTTTTTCGTAACTTTTAATAGATTGAAGTTAATTAAAAAAAAGGAACAGACTAAGGAGTATGTTAGATAAAAGTAGCGCAGAATATGTCTGGCACATAAAATGGCAACATGTTTAGTGGCCGCTTTCATTCACAGTGCATAGTTACAACTTGTGGAAGTAGTCATCCCTTGTGCTATCCTTTAAGTCGAATAAATTTGCAAGTAGATTTCCAAACACAGTTAGCTCGTTAATATCTTAAGCCTTACAGTCAAAATGTCAATTGAGTACTCCGTCGATGAATTTGGTGGCTGCATAAAATTTAACAGAAAAAAATTGTTCACGTGACCAATCTAGGGAAATAAAACTCAGACGCCTTGTATCAGTCAGCAGTCAGACTTGGTTAACTATAGTCTTGAACGTCGCCACTTATGACGTGTAGCAGGAGCTCCAAAGTCCCCAGTCCCTTTTTCCAAAATACATATGTATGTTATTTCTGTTTGCATCTATCAATATTATTTATAACTAGACTGGATGTAAGCAACTTTAGCAATACATTTTTATTTTATTGTTCGGTTTGTTCATATAAAAATTTACTTATTGATTAATTTTTAATTTAATTTTTTTTATTAATGTTAATAAAAGAAACAAAAAACATGTGTATTTACATATTTTTAATTAAAAATTGTTTGTTTTATTTTTATTTATTCCCTGTGCTAGATTGTTTCAATATTTATTTTTTTTTATATTGAACTCTTCGTAAAAGAGAGCGGCTTCGAGAGAATCAGATATTACCCCTCCACTGAGAGACTTAATAGTTTTTACTCAACAAATTTCTTTGGGTAAGAATTGAAAAAAAAAAAAAAAAAAAAAAAAAAAAAAAAATGTCACCCGCCTGAAAATTGGCAAATGATTTGAAATTTGTTGTCATGTCCGTGTAACGACTATTTGGATTTGTGTTTTGATTTCCTGCAATATTACAAACAAGTTGGTATAAAAATGGTATCAGAGGGCGGTAAAATAATGTAGATTGTGTTCTCTCCTCGAATGCTTGTAGTTCAGTCAGTACAAACTCTTCAACATACTTGGATTCATACTCACATGCAATTTATGGAAAAACAAAAAGCCCCTGTCATTTTTCATAGGTACCACAAAAGCGTTCCCTAACGTTTTCGTAGGTTTTTCTTTTTGAGGGAGAATTCATCACCACCACTGTCATTTGGATAGTCGTTTCCATTTTTATGGACTTATTGTGAAAGTGTGAAGTTTTCTTACACTACAACAACAAAATATACTGTCAGTGATCAATTTTGTTTTGATTTTAATTTATTTATGATGATTAAAATAAAAAAAAGAATGGAAAACAACTACATATTTAACCAATTTCCAAGTTAAAAAAAAATGTTTTCAGCTTCAGAAAAAGTTCTTTCAGAACAAATGTCAAACTGGATTTGTCATTTGCTTCAGTGTTGCTAGAGAGTCTAATGTCGTTTTCGGTTGGTCGTCCAGAACCGTCCGGAATGTATGAATGTATTAGTGCTTCTGATTTCGATTCTGAATTAAAATCCAGAAGCAAAATTCTCTTCGTTTCAGGAGAGAACTGTCAGTTGAGTGCCAATCGAACGCTTCCGGACGGTTTTGGATTACCAATCGAAAACGCCATAAAACGTTTGTTCACGATCTGATACAAAAAAATACAATTTCACAATTTTACTAGGCCTGTTACACCGAATGGTGGAATGGTGAGAATACCCCTATATTACCCCGCATTGGCCCTACCAATGTCCAACAGACCAATGTACACAATCTCCATATGACTTCTCAAATTAAATAACCGCAGTTTAAATTTAAACAAAATAATGCGACATGTTCTATATACATATACACTACAGCCTTATTTATAAACTTTATACACTCTATAATATCGCTAAACGCAAAAATATATATGAGATGTTTGCGTTTAGAGCTATTATAGAGAGTTATAAAGTTTATAAATATTATAAAGTTATAATAATAATATTATAGAGTTATAAAGTTTATAAATAAGGCTGATATAGTATATCTAGTTTTCTTAAGTTGACTAGATTTAGCTCGACTAGATTGCTTAGGAACACAATGCACTAAATTGCCATACAATTGTCATTTTTTACATTCTCTTATACACAATTTCCTTTTTAAATATTTTACTGAACAGATTTTACTGCGACAAATTAGCTGGCATTTGTTATGAAAAACTACTCAAATGACACCTAATGGGTTTTCCACTGCGTCTCCTCTCGCGAACGTTTGTCGAACATACGAGAACAGTCCTACGAGAGCTTGTCACAATTGAGCCATTCTGATTCGAATAAAATTGTAGGTCACTTCCATTCGTTCATTCGTTACGGAAAGGAAACTAAGAAAAAAAAAAAAAAAACAATTGTAATGAAGAGCTAGGTCTAGCGTCCTATATGGACCTGTTGCGGTCTTAAAGTACTTTAAGTAGAATAATTTAAGAATACATTATGTACAAACATACAAACTTTATTCACAATTCACAAAATGTAGTCTCGATTCACCAATCCGCAAATGAAAAAATCGTTCGAAATTAACCTCAAAATATAAATTGCAATTTGAGCTGACGGCGGGACGGGTGAAATTCATAAGTTGCTGTGGCCAAGAAAATGTCGAAATGTATAAAATGTTTCATAGTTCAATTAAGCGGATATTCGCTTAAAACAGCTCAGCACTGTGACTGGAATTCGTTTGAATGTCAATTTGATCGTGTACGAAACCTCGATCTGGGCATGAAAGGCGCGCGGATTTCGCCGAGGACTACTGTCCATTTTTTCCCAAAAATTACTAGCTTAATACATATTTTAAAATTTAAACATTTTTTGCTCGACTGTTTGTTGCAACTGCACTTCCCCATACGAATGAGAAAAAATCATTCCCGTAATGTATTTCTTTTATAAATATTCAATTTTTATTATTCAGATTTTTGGGTAAAGTTTTGTTTTTTAATTGTTTTGTAGAACAAAATACTGACGAATTTGTACTTTATTCTGTTTGTTATTTATTAAATTGGAACTAATTTACTTAAGAATTTTCTACATTTTGTTGCTGTAAATGCTTATAATGCAAATTAATCAAAATTTATATGAGAAACAAAGTTGTACTTTCAAATCAATAGAAATAGTTGGCGTAATGTAGATTTATAGGAATATGTTTAGTGAATATTTGAATATAAGCCGCATATAATGTGCCCTCTATAAATATAGATGTCATGTGCCAAAAAAACATAAAAATTTAAAAATATTTTGATTTACATTTTATTGAGAGTAGTAAAAACAAAAATACGTAAATACATCTATAAATCGTTTTCTTAGAACAAAAAAAAAAAAATATAACGTAACGAACGAATATTGTATTTAATTGAAACAATGTGTTTCAATTTTCATAATATTAATTGAATAAGCCTCTACTATAATAGGATAATTACACCTCAAGGAGATATTTTCTTAAAAGAAATATTCATCTACATCGTTGCTAATTGTGTTTATGTAAATAAAATAAAATTTTCTATTTTATTTGTCGTGGAATTTCAATTTGAGAAAATATCTTTTTGATTTAAATTTCTGAAAAGTACAATATACCTGACAGTTTTCAAAATAGTTTTGTTCAATATTTTTAAATTAATTACTGGAAAAGCAGAGTAATAGGTTCTATTTATCATAAGCAAATGTATTATCATTGTTCTTTGGGATAATATGGTTCTGTAGTGGTTATGGATATTGTTATTGTATACCTGAATTTTGCTTTTGTTTTTTAATTTGATTTTTTATTTTTTTTTTGATACATGAACGGAGTAATAACATTTTTTGTCTTGATTTTAGATTTACAAAAATACATCCAATAATAATAATTGGTTGTTAATAAATACAATGTTTAATGTTTAAAATTACACTTTCCGATTATTTGTGGACAATAATTTAGTGGTAAAAGTTAATTTGGATGGCGCGGGGCGCTGCGGCCGGCTTGTTGGAATCATCATCCAAGCTACTTTCCCCAGTTTATTTGCAAACAAAATCAGTTATGACGCTTCTGTAGCCCTCCTTAGTGACCACAACGTACTTGTCATCTTCAGCTTTGCAGAAAAGTAAGCGAGTTGATTTTGTCACACTTTCGACAACAGACACAATATTCTTGACTTAGTGCACTAATGCAATATTGCGTGACAATATCATTTCTTTACGAATTTGATTACAACAGTCACAGTTGATTCGTTATTTCGACTGAAAATTATTTTTAAAATTAATACTGCAATCACTTTCTGTTCAATAGCAGATCTTTTAATTTTGTACTTACTTGTAATTACTAATATCACTGCTCAATCTTTTTAAGACAAAAAGCTGTCAGTGTGTTGGTTCACGAATCGGAGCTGGTAAACTCAGAAGTGCATCATTATGTACATTGATGATACTTAGCATTGCTATAAATTTATTAATGCATTATTGGCATCCCTTCGAAAGTAAAGGTTGATAATACTGTCAAACGTCTAAAAACATCAGCTAAAGGTGGGTTTCCACATGTGGGTTGATTGACAAAGTTTGACAGCTCTCGTGTTTATGTCATTGAACAACACCACCGTCGCGTCAGTTCATTTCCACTTATGTCAATAATTATTGGCAAAAAATAGTTTGTCAGTTGATTGACAAACTTATGAACTTGATGCCAATTAATTTTCACTGTCAATTAGGTATAGACAAAGTGACATTTTGTTTGACAATTCAGCTATTTCCACTACTTGTCAATTCATTGACAAGCCATTTTTCGCTATTTCCACTTCCCAATTTTTTAATTGGACCCAATTGCGCTAATTATTAATTCAGCTGTAAAAAAATGATTATAGTCCGGGGTCAGGATAATCATGACGATCACATAATCCGTCGTACTCGAAATTTTGTTACGAACCCCGAAAGAACTATCACAGAAACCGTTGTTATTAGAAATTTTTCCTACGAATTTCGAAATTCGTATTCGTATTAGTATTCTTCTTCGAAATTCGTAGCAAAAATTTCTTCTACGACGGATTCTGTGAAAGTTCTTTCGGGTTCGTAACAAAATTCCGAGTACGACGGATTCTGTGATAGACATGAATGAATAAATTTTTTGACGTTTTCTTTTGCTTGGAATTTAGGAGGAAATAAAACACTAGATTTAAAGTGATAAAAAAGCTTGCAACTAGAGATATCTGTTTCAAGATTAGAGTTTTGTGGACTTCCTCTCACACTCACATACATTATGTATATCAGAAAATTCATCGAAGATAATTTAGCGAATTGAACACACAGCCTAAAATTGTGATTTGTTGTTGCTTTCTTCATGTGGTACATCGTACATATATGCTTTAGTTCCAAAAATTAGAAAACTGCAATTTTTATTGGGTTCAGTCAGCTTGGGATCAGCATCGTATGTTAACATTGATGCTATATCAATTGACATTTCTCAATTTTCCGTTCAGCTCACCATGTATGGATTGTTGATCCATATGACTTCAACTATAAAACAAAGTAGGTACTTTGACAATATTTTGGTGTGCCCATAGCAATTGTCACAAACATGTTACCAGCTTTATTCAATTTTTTTTTTAAATTTTGTAGTAAGTGGTTGTTGCTATATCCACGAAAAAAAAAGTAAATTGATGGTGCTAAAAGAAAAAACAAAAAATTATATATGTATAACGTTAAGTACATTTTGTTTAAAATTGATTTTATTTTTATGCTTAAACATTATTATCGTCGTAATACCGAAAAGCATACATATACATTACTGACGATATAGAGAAGATATACGTTGTTGATACTAAAATAACGATGGTAGCACTTTTAACATATCATTCGGAAATATGGAAATTGGAAAATAAATATATTAACAAGAGATTAAAGAAGAACAACAGTTTTTAAAGACAAAATAAGGAAGGTTATAAAATCTATATAATGTTGAATTAGTTTACTATATTTTAAAATATTGCATCTATCAAAAAAAAAAAAATCGCATATTATATTATTTTTCTATTCCCAATGAAATATTTTCTAAACTGTAAGCAAGAGATGTAAATAAATTTAAGAGAATTATACGAATTATTATAAAACAAAACATTTATAAAGCAATATAATATATACATACAAAAAAAACTAAATAAAAGAAATGTATACTGTCTATTTAAATGAAGTGTAAAGCGGATGCATACTCCTTAACTTATTCTGTAAAAGAAGTTCGGCAGCAAACTTATGTAGAATTTACGACTAAATAAATAGTAAAAGCCCTCATAGTACAGTTTACCATTTGCGTAAAATGGTAAGATTACGACAAACATTTTATGAACGCCCCGAATAACTACTTACGTTAATGATGGTAAATTAATCAGCTGTTTGTTTAACGTCATACGTCAAACATTAAACAGTATTATTTTATTCGCATAAAATCTGCGTTTTAAAGATGCCAAGATTGTATTTGTGCATGTGGGGCGCAGTAGCGCAGTGGTTAGTGTGCTGGACTACTGTGCGAGGGATCCCAGGTTCGATCCCCGGAAAAACAGAAATTACATCTTAAGGCTTTTTCTACTGCGCCACCTCTCGCGAACGTCTGACAAACATCCGAGAGTATGACTGTCCTGAAAAAGCTTCTCAATTCAACCGTTCGGACTCGGCATAAAATTGTAGGTCCCTTCCATTTGTTCCAAAAAAATAGAAACTCACACAAAACGAATGGTTGCGAATGGCCTTGGGTGTCTACCGCCTGTTGCGCCGCCTATTTATTTTTATTATTAAGATTGTATTTGACTTCCTCAATAATAACTTGCAGTATTGTCAGACATTCAATTTCCGTCCAACGGTGATTTGGGTTTATTCTACCTACTGTAAACCTGGATCTAACTAAACTCGAATCTAAAGTTAACCCATAGGTAAAATACGACTGCTATTCATAAACAATTTGCTAGCTCTGTTCAATTAGATCCGAGTCTAACGTGTACTCTACTACAATCTATTGATTGCATTTATTTTTAAGGGTGCTGCATTTGTCCAGCCCGTTCCTAAAAAAAACGATTCTTCTTCACACACCAACACCCACTACTTACGTCCTTCTTTCCAAGGTTATGGAAAGATGATAAATCGTTAGCTTATGAAGTAGGTATCTTGAATCACGAAAACTTTTAAATGTCCGGCAATATGGGCCTGATGGTCTACCCGCCGATCTATTTAGAGCAGCTGGAGATGACTTGGTAGAGAGCATGCACCAACTCATCTCCAAAATTTGGTCAGATGAATGTATGCCTGATGAATGGAATCTCAGCATCGATCGTTTGCCCGGTTAATAAGAGGGGATACCCCTTCAACTGCGCCAACTACAGAGGTATCAGTCTCCTTAACATTGCATACAAGATCCTGTCTGCCATACTGTGTGAACGTCTTTGTAAATAACCTGGGGGTCAATTCTCAAAAATTCTCGCATACGTTTATCTGTCAAAATATCCAATTTCATGCGAAAGAATGAAATTTGCAATTCTCAAATTCCGCATACGAGAATTTCTCTTCGAATGTTACTCGTCTGCTTTTTCTAGGCGGATTTGCTTCTCGCATACGGAATTGTGAGTTTGACAATTTGATTTTTTAATTTCTGTGTGAAATAAATTTATTGTGAAGAAGCAAACATATTAAAATAATTAAAATTGAAGGAAAACAAAAGAAGAAGGTTCTTTAGTAGTTAAAGTGTTTGATCGAAATTGTTCAATCATATGAGTAGCCAAGAAATCGATGAATTCCTGTGCCAAGCGCTTGTTTCACCGAAATAATTTCATAAATTTTGTGTTGGAAAGTTCAAAATAGTCTTGGGGTTCTCGGATATCTCGGTCTATTTGAAGTTGCTCCAACTGCTCCATTGCCAACTGAACAAATGCTAATCCCATTTCGCCCAATGTAGCCATTGTAAAAACACAATTAATTATTAACTGAAATTAGAACCAATCACATACAATCGTTTTTGTTTTTGTTAATCGCAAATCAAATCCCACATCCACAATATTTAGCCAATTTGAATTGAATTTTTTTTTTCATGCTATTCTTTGCACAAAAAACAGGTACATTTCGACGTAAAATTCTACCTCATGCGAGAGGTGAATACAATTTTCGCAGAGGTGGAAAAAACTTTGAGAATACCAATTTTTTTCGTATGCGAAAATTTCAGGCGGATTTACTCGTATACGAGTTGTGTTATGCGGAATTTGAGAATTGGGGTCCTGATTGGCCCCTATCAGTGCGGTTTTAGACCAGGGGGTCGATTCTGGTTCTGCGAAAGACTGAATCGAATAAATCGTTTTCACGTTCGCTTTCACTCATTGCTTTCATTTTTTCGATTCACTTTGTACTAAAATGCGATTCTCGTTCAATAAGTGAAAATGCTGTGGTGAATTCAATATCGTACACAGTGGTGACTACATTTTCGTCTTTTGCTCTCATTTCTACAAATTATGCATATCAAAGCAAGCATAATTTTTTCATTTTTGCATATTCGAATATTAGTTTTGTCAATTGTTTATACATTTGTATAATTATAAAATGCTTTCATGTTCATATATATATGATTTTTATAGAAATAGGTCGAAGACGAAGACGGATTATAAGATTAAAATATCATCAAAAATACATGCTCTTCCATGTCATATCACAAAGCTATGAGCATTGCGGTTCATTGTTCAGGGAAGTTTTCAACGAGTTGAAACCAATGTACAAAAACAATAAGAACTCGAAATAAGTTTTTAAATTTGTTTCTTATATCTGTCATGATCACTTTCCTAATTTATTTCTAAAAAGCTCACTAAATACTCCTTTTGCATTGATGTGACGCTTTTTCCCTTGGTTTTTTTATTGGAATCTCCATTTTCACCCTTTCACTGGACCCCAATTCTCAAATTCCGCATAACGCAACTCGTATACGAGCAAATCCGCCTGAAATTTTCGCATACGAAACAAATTGGTATTCTCAAAGTTTTTTCCACCTCTGCGAAAATTGTATTCACCTCTCGCATGAGGTAGAATTTTACGTCGAAATGTACCTACTTTTTGTGCAAAGAATGGCATGAAAAAAAAACTATGTATTCAAATTGGCTAAGAAATATTGTGGAAAAAAAAAACATTTTGCGATTGTGTGTGATTGGTTCTAATTTCAGTTAATAATTAATTGTGTTTTTACAATGACTACATTGGGCGAAATGAGATTAGCATTTGTTCAGTTGGCAATGGAGCATTTGGAGCAACTTCAAATAGACCAAGATATCCGAGAACCCCAAGACTATTTTGAACTTTTCGACACAAAATTTATGAAATTATTTCGGTTAAACTAGCGCTCGGCACAGGAATTCATCGATTTCTTGGCTACTCATATGATTGACTAACTTAGATCAAACGCTTTATGTAACTGCTGAAGAACCTTCTTCTTTTGTTTTCCTTCCATTTTAATTATTTTTGCTTCATCACAATGAATTATTTCACACAGAAATTAAAAAATCAAATTTTCAAACTCACAATTCCGTATGCGAGAAGCAAATCCGCCTAGAAAAAGCAGACGAGTAACATTCGAAGAGAAATTCTCGTATGCGGAATTTGAGAATTGCAAATTTCAGTCTTTCGCATGAAATTGGATATTTTGACAGATAAACGTATGCGAGAAATTTTGAGAATTGACCCCCTGGACCCCAATTCTCAAATTCCGCATAACGCAACTCGTATACGAGAAAATCCGCCTGAAATGTTCGCATACGAAAAAATTTAGTATTCTCAAAGTTTTTTCCACCTCTGCGAAAATTGTATTCACCTCTCGCATGAGGTAGAATTTTACGTCGAAATGTACCTACTTTTTGTGCAAAGAATGGCATGAAAAAAAATAATCAATTCAAATTGGCTAAGAAATATTGTGGATGTGGGTTTTGATTTGCGATTTACAAAAACGAAAAAAAAACATTTTGCGATTGTGTGTGATTGGTTCTAATTTCAGTTAATAATTAATTGTGTTATTACAATGGCTACATTGGGCGAAATGAGATTAGCATTTGTTCAGTTGGCAATGGAGCATTTGGAGCAACTTCAAATAGACCAAGATATCCGAGAACCCCAAGACTATTTTGAACTTTTCGACACAAAATTTATGAAATTATTTCGGTTAAACTAGCGCTCGGCACAGGAATTCATCGATTTCTTGGCTACTCATATGATTGACCAATTTAGATCAAACGGTTTATGTAACTGCTGAAGAACCTTCTTCTTTTGTTTTCCTTCCATATTCTAATTATTTTTGCTTCTTCACAATAAATTATTTCACACAGAAATTAAAAAAATCTAATTTTCAAACTCACAATTCCGTATGCGAGAAGCAAATCCGCCTAGAAAAAGCAGACGAGTAACTTTCGAAGAGAAATTCTCGTATGCGGAATTTGAGAATTGCAAATTTCAGTCTTTCGCATGAAATTGGATATTTTGGCAGATAAACGTATGCGAGAAATTTTGAGAATTGACCCTCTGATCTATTATTCACTTACAAATGAGGGCGCGAAAAGAAATTATTCATATGAAAATTTTTGACGTTTGTTTTCACCTTTTCATAGAACGAGAATCGAATTTGCGGTGAAAGAGTGAAAATATTTTCATTTTACTTTTTCGCAGAACCAGAATCGACCCCCAGGAAAGTCCACCGTCGATCAAATTTTCACATTTAGGCAGATCCTGGAAAAAACCCAAGATGTCCAAATCGATACCCACCATCTTTTCATCGATTTCGAAGCCGCGTACGACAGCATCTATAGAGACGAGCTATACAGAGCCATGTCTAGCTTTGGCATCCCTGCAAAACTCGTTCGATTGTGTAGGATGATGATGGAGAAAGCTCCCTGCTGCATCAAGGTCGGTAGCGACCTTACCGAAACCTTTGAGGTCAAAAGTTGATTTAGACAAGGTGACGCGCTTTCGTGCGACATTTTCAACATCATACTTGAAAGACTCACAGGCCAACACACAAGGCACAATCTTTCAAAAGTCCGTCCAATTACTTGCATACGCCGATGATATTGACATAATTGGTAGAACACAGCGAGCTGTCACTGGTACGTTTGCTAGTATAGAAACGGTAGCGGCTAAAATGGGTCTAGGTGTCAACGAGGGCAAAACCAAGTATATGCTGCCAACAAGAAGGGACACCCAACATCGTAGAATCGGGCAAAACCTGGACAAAACATCACGATCGACTTATATAATTTTAAGGTAGTGAGGGACTTTGTCTACCTCGGTTCTGCTATAAATTCTGACAACAACATCTCAGAAGAAATTAAACGAAGAATAACTCTTACCAACCGCTGTTTCTTTGGGCTAAGAAGGCAATTGAGTATTAGAGCCTTATCCTGAACAACTAAGGAGATTCTGTATAAGACCTTGATCATTCCAGTCCTGCTTTATGGCGCTGAGGCTTGGACTCTATCTAAGGTGGATGAATATATCCTCGGTCGCTTCGAGAGAAAGATTCTTCGTAAAATTTTCGGTCCCGTTTGCGTTGACGGGCTTTGGAGAAGGAGATTCAACGACGAACTATACGAGCTGTACAGCGACATCCACCTGGCTAGGACATGTAGAGCGGATGGAAACAAATGCTCCGGGCCGTAGAGTCTAACCCGGAGGGACAATGCAGTAGAGGAAGACCTCGCCTTAAGTGGCGCGCGCAAGTCGAAGGCGACTTCAACCGACTAGGAGTGCCCAACTGGAGGCAGTTAGCTAAGGACCGGGCTAACTGGAGATGCTTGTTATAGCTGACACCGAACGGTAGAGCCGCCTAAGTAAGTAAGCAGCAGGTCCACTGGTGATTTTATGACTTATCTCACCAAAGTGTTGGCAAGTGTTTCTTCGATGTATAGAAACTTCCTTCCGGCAGTTAAATCATTCACGTCTGTGCTCTTCGGCCGTGGAACTAAAACGTTTCGTTTCGTTTTCGTTTGCCAGTGCAACGGCAATGACTGACTGATGAGGACGGGGATGCGGATGGGTGGTCTGGTGTGGTGTTGGCTTTGTTTGGTCGTATGTAACTCTATTATCTGTGGTGGAATTTATTGCTTCCAAAGCAGAATGATGCCTCCTATCGTTAAAGCGAAACCTGTGACCCTACTCTCTATTTCGTTCTATTTCCTATCCTATCCTATCGTTCGATCCTACTCTCTATTTTTTTTGTTGTTATAAAAAGAAAATAACCCACAAGTTGCCGCCCTAGGCTCGTGTCTCACGATCCTAATGATTAATCCGCCACTGAAATGTGCAATCAGTAGCAGTTTTACAAAAATAATAATAAAACACCAGTTTCCCTGCTCGTCTTCTTCTTCTCATATGGCTTAGCGTTCATTTTATTAAAAAATAAAATAAGTTACAAACAGATTTCGTTTTATACAAATCAGTTGATAATAAGTCTTTCGTTATGTTTTTAGTACGTTATTTTAAAATTACATGTATTAAATATTTCACTTAAAAATAGATGTAGGTAGATAATATAATGTTATTGTTTTTTTTGTCTGTGTTATTGCACAACATTTTTTTGTTTGTTTGTTTGCATTATTCAGTTTGGGGTGAGGTTAAGTTAAAGTAAAATGTATATTCTTATTTGATGCTGTTTTGATTTTTACAGAATATAAAAAAGCCAGAACCTTAAAATAAAAGAGAACCAATAATAATAATTTTAGATAACACTTTGGACCGTCTGTATATGCATACACATATTAAATATATGCCTAAATAGAATTAAACAAGACTTAAAGTAATCTAGATTCTATTCTTTGTTATATGTTTTTCTAAGTTTCGTATATGTTTCAAAAAATTACATTAACTTACAGTTATATATATGAATGTTTTGTTTTCTGTTCTTATAGTTGTTACTTAATTTTTTTTGTTTTTCTAAGTATAAATATATATATAGGGTTCTGTTTCTTTTTTTTAATATTTCAACAGGGTATATGTGCAGTATGAATGCATGAGACACATTCAAGTTAACATCATCCAGCTCCGTTTATGGTTTATTATTGCAAACCTCCATTCGTTTCATATACCTTTGTACGATATGTTTAACATAGTTTATCCATCAAAGTCTTGTTTTTTTGTTTTGTGATAATTACATAGTTTTTGGTTAAATTTACTTATAAACTTACAACAACGACTATTATTGCAAATCTCCCCAATGTCTCTTAGTTCTTCGCAACTGTAATCATTTTTAACATACAAAATGCCGGACTACTTGTCTATTCGATGACAATACCGTATTCTGATAGCAAAAAATGAAAACAGTTTTATGGCCATTTTTTATGTTGGTGTGTGTGTGTTTTATTCTTATTTGAGGTAGGCCTATATTTTGTTCAATGCCGGACGCTGCCTGGACACCCTCTATAGTTGAGTAAATATTTAGAATAAAAATTATATGTAAAGCTTGCCAATAGATGGAGTTACTGTTCGGTTTGATTAATTGTCATCATTAATACCACACTTGGAGCGTAGTATGGCTGCCAGACGCTGAGTAAGCGGTTCTGTTGGTGACTCAGAGTCACTGCAAGATGTTGAATTTACCTTATTGCCTAAAAGAAACCTCTTATGGATTGTATATGACAAATATTTTGCATAAAGCTTACCATTGCTTATGTCCAAATCTTGAGCTGAGAGTTCCTTTGTGAAATGCAAAGTATTAGGTACAATGTCGTCTTCCTCCTCCAGCAGAAGGCTAGAGTATGAATGTGTAGTGTTATCGCTGCGACTGCGATTACCACCGGTACTAGAGGAGTTGCGTGAATGCATAACGCACAAATTATTGTCCTCCAAGTCGTCGCTACTGATCACATCCTCTGAATCGCTGATACTCTCACCAGCAAGGCCACTGCTTCTTGAACTCGAACGACGACTGCCGTCTGCGTTCTCACCCGATGAATTGTCACAATCTACGTCGACCTCATCGATTGGATTCGATTCACTTGAATCTTCGCTGCCATTTGATGCATCCTCTTCTAAAGCCATTTCGGGTGATGATGATTTATTATAATTTTCATCACTGTCACTTAAGGCTTCACCTAAAAAGAATGCACATGAATATTGTTGTTATTTATTATCTAAATCTGAAAGTTACATTTCAGTTTCTCCACAATTAGAGGGTGGAACTCCTTTGCTGTTACATTATTTGGTTCATATTGTAAAACTGTTGAAGGAGAATAATTTAAAAGTTAGAAGTACATTTTTCGGGTACACGGGGCGTATACTTACTTAATTTACAATATTTTAAGGCTTTCTTGTAGTCTTTCAGCATTACAGCGGAAAGGAACTGAAATATAAGTGATATGTCTGTGAATATATAAAAATATCAAAAAGTATATAATACAAAAGTGCTGGACTACTGTGCGAGGGATCCCAGGTTCGATCCCCGGAAAAACATAAATTACATCTTAAGGTTTTTTCTACTGCGTTACCTCTCGCGAACGTCTGACAAACATCCGAGAGTATGACTGTCCTGAAAAAGCTTCTCAATTCAGCCGTTCGGACTCGGCATAAAATTGTAGGTCCCTTCCATTCGTCCCAAAAATAGAAACACACACACACGAATGGTTGCGAAAAGCTAGGCCTTGGGTATCTACCGCCTGTTGCGCCACCTATTTATTTACAATTTAGTTTTGAGCGCAACAATCAATCGTATATTACCAAATTCTTGTTTTATGATCTACTACTATACGCTAAGTGAGTGACAACTTTTAAATTTATAAACTTTGTTTTGATCACAATTATTTTCAGATTTAAATGTATTTTAGACTATCGAAGGTGATCCAGTGCAATTTAGAGATAAGGCTTGTCGTCCCAATGCCGATTTTCATCCCTTTTTGTTTAGCGTCAAATTCTAACGTCTCTTTTCCAAAAATCAGGAAAAAATGTGGTATCAAATCAAGTCTCACAACTATTCGTCGTATTATTTCGAATGCTAAGCATATAAAAAGACTAACAATTAAGAAGAGGTCGCCTTAACCCGGTTCGAAAACAGAGTTGATGGTGTGGGGGACAGTTTCGTATTATGGCACCTGCGAATTACAATTTTTGTCAACCACAATGAATGCGTTGTCTTATAATGGCATATTGAAACAGGCCTTTCAATACTTTAACCTTTTTAGACCTCTGCCTTGGATTTATCAACATGATAATACGCCAATACATACAGCCCGGCTTGTTAAAACGTATATATTGAGCCAAAATGTGGAGCTATTAAGCTGACCGGCCACTCACGGGATTTAAATATCATCGAAAATGTTTGGGGATGGTTGGCACGTGCTTCTTGGGGAAAAGACTGGACTTTTTTTATGCAATTTTTGCTTGGATGTTATAATGGAATCCGAACTCAGTGAAAAGTAATTAAATACATCTTCATTCGTTTTTTCACGGCTTGATTTTCTTGAGAAGTTTTTCCGGTAATTTTTAAAATCTTTTTTTGCGCGCTTTATGCGCTTCCTCCGAAAGTTGGCCGATCGGCAACAGTGCAGATGGTACATATAATTTCTGGCCATGAATAAAATATTTATGCGAAGTTGGAGGCATATGATACCAGGGATATTTATTGACGAAGCATCAGCATGTTCACTTTGCGGATTTGACGATAGTGAACTATTTTTTTCCGTGAATAATTCCCCGCCGGCGGATTCTACGATAGGCGTGATTTATTTTGGGCGTAATGGCAACAGTGACCCCAAGCAGGGGGGTTGCATACGTACTGAACTGCAAATGCTTTTTGGGCTTTATTTTCATCTTGTTGTTTATTTTTGGGCGTTATTTCCAAATCGATTTGGGCGTTATTACCTAAAGCTAATCACCCTTATTCCGAGTGGCGTTTTACTTTCACGACGTTTGTCGTTATTGGAGGCGTTTCATTTTGCAAGACTTATTCCCTAACTTCCACGACAGGGTTCGACGTTGTCGGTAAGTAGCTCACATTCCACATACGATCCAAACGAGCTAATCAGTGCTGACAGATAAATTGTTGTTGGTTGTATCAGTGTTTTGTTGTTTATCTTTTTCGAAAGAAATTATCAGTTTAATTATTTTCGGATTCCATAATGTTTTTTGGGATGTAAGGAAATCTTCATGAGGGTAGCTACCAGAATGGTGTAGGAAAACATTTTAATTAAGGACCAGACGATCACAGCCTACATTTATAAAAAATGTTTTAAAGTGATGCTCACAAAAACTTTCTGCCAATCTTTTCCATTTATTGATGGTGGTCTAGGCTGGGTCATCATTTAAGACTCCTTTTAAAATCCCTTTGCCAATTAATTAAATTCCATTAAATTGTTTCTGGTTTGGTACTTATAACCCTTGAAAAGAATCTAATTAAATTGAATAAAATAACAATTCAAGAAGTTCAATTGTCAGTCGATTTTCATTACTTGGCGTTCACTAATTTGTTAACGACAGAAATCGTCGTTTTTCTTGTCGTTTTGTGGCGTTCAACGCCTTACAGAATGGCGGTGAAGTTTCTCATATGACGTTCGTCGTACGCCAATAGGTTCCATATGCCGTTCAGTGACAAATGGCGTCCAACGACTCAAAAACGCCACTCGTAATTCCAAATTCAAATTAGCGTTTCATAAATCGTCGTAAACGCCACTCGGAATAAGGGTGAATTTGTTCTTTTGGTGAAAGCATTTACGATAGTTTTATTGGTATTTATGGACAAATTACTTACCACCAGCTATTTCTTAAGCACAAAATTCGTAAATTCGGTTTTTAATCTCTCTTATCGAAATTTTACATCCGCATTCAAGATTTTGTGAAATTTCTTAAAATACATCAATTGACAATGAAAATGTCATCTGCATATTGCTTTTGCAGCATATGATTGTAAGTCAAACAATATCAATCCTGCTTACGTTTCCGAAAACGTCCATATATAACTTAATAAATTTTAAATAAGAAAAAGAAAAACTTACCTCACCCAAGAACTCCGTGGGTGCCGACATACTCTCATCGGCATCCGTATATTCCGACAGACTTTGACTAAGATCCTCATTAGATGTGGACGTTTGTAGCGTGGTGGTATTGATGTTCAGATTTGCGCCTGCTGTCTTCCCTGCAAAAAGCCCATTTCCGTTCGATTCATCCAAAAATAGCGACTAAAAATAAAGTCAATCCATTAGCAACAATTTATGCACTTAAAAACCCTATGCTTACGTTTGACATTTTGAGTTCGAGTATGTCTTGCTATCACATCAGGCCTGCCACTGTTTGTGAGTGTGTCTGTATCGCGTGGGAAAAGCAGATTGTCTAGAAAATGTATAAAAAAATATGAGAACAAAGAACAACCAGCTCTTATCCGACATCTACTTATTTTGCATTATTTACAATTCAAGGTTGAAGACATTTAAAATAAACAAGAGCCATACGAAACCTCTTGTGCTATAACACAAGTGTTTCCATAGCGAAGCACATAAATAAAAGCGGTCCGCTTTAACAATGCCACATCCTATTCCGTCTAGCCAGCAATGGCAATCAAGCATTCCTCACCCCCCAATGGGGAGCATGCTATAAATGGAGGAATTAAAAAGTGCACGGTGGTGGGAAATGGCAACCCCATCGCCCATGCCCAGCCCATGTGATGATGCCGCCCTAAGATAAGGTAAGATAAGGTATTGCCTCTACCAAGCTGCACTTTTATTACTATGCACATGTCGGTCGGTGTGGGAAAAAACCAACCTGCCCGGTCGTCGTTGCTATTGCTGCATGTAATCGATATCAATTTTATGTTGCTCTTTGGTGTGGTTGATTCGATTTGAAACAAAGGCCAACACCACCCCTCCGACCGACCGACCGGTCGATACAACACGGCATTCGTTTCCGAAATTCATTTATTATTTAAAACAGGAAGATTGTTGCATGCAACCTTCTGTTCAACACTGCGGAGCGGACGATAAGTCAACTCTGATGTCAGGATACTAACGTGTCCACCAGACAGAGTGGATCGAGTGAATGTTGGGAAGAGGGGCAAATGTTGTTTTTAAAGGTTGGTGAACCTTACAAAAGCCATGGCGGCTCACTGCTGCGACTCCTGCAGCCAAATCGTCATAATTTCCATGATAGACGTTAGCATTTAGTCAATTGGGTTCGTATAGTGCATTTTTGGCACCGAAATGCTCCACTACTCGGAGTGAAAATTATATTTGCCAGTGCAGAGATGCACATTCAGATTGTGGTAGAGCAAGACGAACAAGGCGATTCCATTGATTTTATTCTGAGCATGGTATAGTTTTCCATCTTGTGTCATATTGTAGTGCGTCCTGCTTGCATTGCATTCGTACTATACATGTTTTTTGATGCAGATGATAATCAGCATTTTCATCATCTCTTTGCAATGAATATGCGCCAACATTAAAGAACGACCGGTGTCGTGGTTCGAGTGCACCACCGCCAAGTGGAATAAATACGAGTCATCCAAATGTCGTTACCCCACAGCCCATATACTCCCTCTAATTTGAAAAAGAAATAGCGCAGGATAATAATTCCGAGAGAGTGATTTTCCCTTCACAAAGACATGGGGGGGGGGGGGGAATTATTATTTTCAAAGCGAAGTTCGCGGTTTATAGTTTTGAAAATACATAACAAGAAAGATACACTTTTTTTTTTTTAAATTAATGTAAAAAGTATATAGATATACCGTAAGCTTTTGCGAGGGAGAGAAGATATAATATTTCCCAAAGAAATCTATGATACATTTTGGAAGAAGTGATATAATCTATGGGTTTAATAAGAGCGTGACCATCACAAATAATCCTTTTTAAGCATTAAATATGTATGGCTGATAAATTGCATTTCTTAAAGAGGAGGAAATGTCCATAGATATTAGGGCGAAAACACTTAAACGTCAACTCATTTTACATGAAAGATTATGAAAACTACCAACAGAAATTTCATAGTAGGATTTCAGTAGTTTAGCCAAGAAAATATTCATACTGACATATAAAATTATAAAGACTGACAACTTAGGTTTGACACCAAGCTCATTCCTCCTAATAACAGAATGACCAAGCTGTCTCAAAATTGACGCAGCTTGACGAATTCTAGAGTAAAACTCAGCATTGCTTCTCCATCACTCGTGAATAATACCGCAAAATACTTAAACTTCTCCACCTGTTTCAATGGGAACATGCAGGATGCATTGAACAGGCGTTCTACTGAAAACCATCACTTTTAGATTTGTTCACGCTGAATTAAAAGTAAAAGTAAACACCAAAAAAATATTGCACTATAATTTGCAGCTATTTTAATTTAGTGGCAATATTATTTAGCTATTTCTTATAAATTGGCGAAATTGTTCAGGACTTCCGAAAGGAGGACTGTCGCAAGACGGACTTGCAAGTTGGACTTGTGGATTGCCAGAACTTCCGAAATTGTGCATTGTAAATTCAGTATGTGAATATGTACATTCAAAAATCTAGTTGCCATAATTCGCCTATATTTTCGCTGAACGCAAAAACTACATTGGCCATACTTTATACTTTAGTTCATCAGGCATAGAAAACGTTATTGAATTTTTCCTGATAAACCAATTTGTTTGGTGCTTCATCATCATCTGTAACGTAGGCAATACGCTGTCAAATTACTCAGAGCCATATTGGACCTAAGCAAGCATCTAAACAACTTTCTCAAATATGTATTTTATATTTTCATAACTAAACTTAAACGGATATTCAGTTTGTATAAAGTACACTTTAAAATTAGTTTAGTATTGTCATGTCAATATCAAGTTTTGTTAATTTTCGTCAACATAAAACCCTAATCGTTTAATTCGTACTAAACAAAATTCGTTCTAAAGAACGGTTTATCTCCTTGTACGGATTCTGCAATCTGCCAAAGATTTCTAGAAGATGAAGGTTTTGATATTTTTAAAGATTGAACTATTTATTTATATTTACGATATCCGTATAATTGATTTCGACCACCATTGTCGGGTCTCTTTTCGTCTCTATGCCACTGTAAATCTTACCCAGAGAGACTCTCTGGACTTCTCCAGAGTCCTTCCCTGAGTTCGATTCCTAGTGTTAACGCTAGCATGTGAGATCTGTTCCACCCAATGGTTTGAGATTGGTCAAAATTGGACAAAGGGGCGTGGCACCTCCCATAAAAAAAAGCCTTCAAAATCTTATATCTCGAAAACCACCGAATCAATTGAGTTCGAATTTGCAGACAATCTTATAGTCCAGTTATTTTAGCGGACAACCTCGGAATGAGAGATAAGCTGAATTTTGGTATACATATACTTTAATTTTGGCGTTCTAAATGTTCGCTCAAAAGTCTCATAAAATCTCGTCGTCTGCGTCGTAAGTTATTCGAGGTCAAAGGTCAACGAAATCAGTTTTTCGCGATTATCTCAGTTTCTGTTGCCCCAATAATGTTAACATCTACTACAAAATTGTACAGCAACAAAATTTTTTTGTTTAATTCTGGGCAAAGCCGGGCGGGTACAGCTATATTATATAAAAACGTTGGCTGAACCACTGAAGCTATCCGCCTTCATTCCTATTAAAAAAAAATCGAACAAAAATATCAAAATATATCTTGAAATATTTAAAATAGGTAACTATTTTAGGCAGAACAACGTTTGTCGGGTCAGCTAGTTAAATATATTTTCCATTATTACAAAATACGCATATTCCATTCTCACCCTACAGAATTTTAATAGTTACTGGTATTGTAAAATCCATAAGAAAGGACAATAGATTCCCTCGAGATAGCTCGAAGACCTATAAATGTATGATGGAAACATAATTTCGAACAATTATTCTAAACCCTTTGCTGGGTCTTCCCTATTTATCTGAAAACCCATCAAACAATATGATTTGATTCAACCCAATTATAAAATTAAAGAGGACGTAAAATGTTTATATTCCCTCAAAGTGAATAGAAAACAAGTAAAAGTGTTATCACTTATCACCGTGTATTTTTCTCTGGCGGAAAAATTCATAATTTAAGAAAACTTAAGGTGCCGTCACACCATGCAATGAAAGTGCTCGCAGCAGGGGCGTAGCGAGGGTTCGAGCCGTGGGGGGTGAATTTCATTGAAATGCCGACTTATTTCAGGAACTTGCCGACTGTATAGAAATCATAAAAATCGGCCCAGCGATTATTCACTCCATAGAAGATGTTTTTTGTATGGGAGATGCCACGCTCCTTTGTCCAATTTTGACCAATCTTAACAGGAACACCCCTGGGCTAATACCTAAAGGACCATTCACATAAGAGCGACCAACTACCTACGATCGAACGACTATTCGCAAGTTTTGACAGCCCGTTCACATGAACACTTTTATAGGTCGCGGCAGTTCGCGAATTCCAGCCATCAGTTTTTACCCTCAATGTCTAGTTTGAGGTTAAGTTCGAACGAATGTTTTATCCGCTAGTTTGTGGAACCCTAATTAAATGATGTGGATTGCGAATAAACTTTGACAATTCGCGCCAAGGGTGTTTTCCTTCACGGCAAAAAGTTTGTAATTCGAAATTTCGTTATTTAAACTGTTTATAAACTTATTTTCTTAATACATTTTGATGGGATAATTAATTATCCTCCTCTTGGCCCTGTGGCGACCCTGTCTATTGAACATCTCTGTTATTCAATTCTTACAATCAGATTTTCTCATCGTAAATCTATTTTGCCATCTGCCATCTTGCTGTACGCATCTATGTATTTTCATACCTATCTTTTGTTACTAATAAAGTATAATAATTGTTTTAGTTATATTAACTGTGGACTTTCGCGTATAATATAATAATATCTACTCAGCTGTATTGTATATTAGCAATTCAACAGCCCAAACACACGTTTGCCACGAATTGTTAAAGTTCGCAATCTACATCAATAAGCCGCGAACTAACGAATAACACATTCCTTCGAATTTAACCTCAAATTAGAAATGCCAACCGTCTTTTTAAAATCGAATCTAAACTCGCTAAATTTTAAGGATTTTAGTCGGCAAATTCACCGATGCCGACCATCCTTTTTAAAATCGAATGGAAACTCGCTAAATTTTAAGGATTTCAGTCGGCAAATTCACCGTTGCCGACCGCCCTTTTTAAAATCGAATCTAAACTCGCTAAATTTTAAGGATTTCTGTCGGCAAATTCACCGATGCCGACTGTCCTTTTTAAAATCGAATGGAAACTCGCTAAATTTTAAGGATTTCAGTCGGCAATCTCACCGATGCCGACCGCCCTTTTTTAAAATCGAATCTAAACTCGCTATATTTAAAGGATTTCAGTCGGCAAATTCACCGATGCCGACCGTCCTTTCTAAAATCGAATGGAAACTCGCTAAATTTTAAGGATTTCAGTAGGCAAATTCACCGATTCACCGATTTTAACGAGTTCATGTGGAACCTTTGAAAATGCCGACTTTTGTATACATTTACAAGTTTAAAAACCTGTACCTAATGGAAATCCAACTTAAGATCTAATTTTTGAAAATTGATCGTTGATTTGCCGACTCTTGAAAAGCGTGGGGGGTGCGACATTAAAATGATTGCTGCAATTAAATATTGCACGGTGTGACGACCTGAAAAGTGATTGCAGCAAGTAATAATGATTGCGAGCAATCGATTGCAGGAAGAACGATTGCATGGTGTGACTAGTTCGTGCAAGCGATTGCTTGCAATCAAATTACTTCAAATCAATTGCGGCAATCGATTGCCGATTGCACGTTCTACATCTGCAATTTTTTCGATTGCGTGCAATCAAACGCTGATTTTCGAGCTACAAAACATATTGCATTGTGTGTTATGTGGATTCCTTTGTAAATCAATTTTGACAGGAACACTCATGGGCCAATACCTAAGATTGTCTGTAAATTTGAACTCAATCGATTGGGCGGTTTTCGGTACCACGCCTCTTTGTCTAATTTTGACCAATCTTCACAGGAATACTCCTGGGCCAATACCTAGGATTATTTGTAAATTTGAGCTTAATCAATTTGGTGGTTCTCGAGAAATAAGATTTTTAATGTTTTTTTTTTTTGTATGGGCGGTGCCCCACCCCACAACATCCATCTCGAGCCAATATCAAAGATTATCTGAAAATGTGATCTCAATCGGTGCAAAACTTTTCGAGTTTTGAAGCATACATACACAAACCAACATAATATTTATATATAGAGATTTGTGTTTATCATGTGTTTCAAATAGCGTAGTACGGATCGTAAAACGGTGGAGCCCAAATTGCTCTTCGATGAGCTCTATAGAGTACAAATGCATACTAAACTGCTTTTGCAAGATTGCTTCTTTTAAAGAATTTAATATGTAACTTCTTTCCCCGTTGCATCCATTCAATAAAACAAAATCAGTAAATAATAATCATTTACAAATTGACATTTGAAAAATTGGACATTCTTACTTACTTACGCTGCTCTACAGTTCGGACTTTCGGAGTGAACCGTGGCCTCAACTAACTCGTTGAGATTGGACATTCACCTATCACTTATTATTATTATTAACTATCCAAAAGAAATTTGCTGTCATTTTTTTGCTTTTTTTCGGCTCTATATTGCCCAACTTTTGAGTACGGGAAGAGAGTTTTATAAAATTTAATTAATTTTATTAAAATGTTTAAATACATTTTCTTTATGTATATGTTTAAAAATCTGAAGGCCATGTTTCATAGGTCCCGGATAAAGTTTTGTATAGTTATTTGACACATAATGTATCAGCCAGAATGGCAATGCTGGTTTTTACCGTTTTGACGCAAAACATTTTTAAGTAGTTTGTGTTATTCTATGGTTGCTATTTTAGAATCGTATTCTAAAATCTTCTTCTTCATCGTTGAGTGTTTCAAAATAATGTGGTCTTGGGCAAAATATTCGTAATTTTCATTTAATTCGTCTTCTAAATATTCAAATATGTTACATTCATATTAGGACACTCTTGTGATTTCAATCTACGCTCATCAACGAAAAAATCTCTAAAAGCATAATTTTTCCAGTCACTTATTTTGCTTATCTTCCAGATAAAGGCTTTAACAACCACTTGAACCGGCTGATAGGCTATCAGAGACTTTATCTGTCAGATTCAAACATTGACATACTATACATGGACTGCTAGCAGCTACTTTTTCGGTGAAGCAAACGTAAGCACTAGCCCTTTTGGTTCACGGCGCGGCGGAGAGAAACGAAAACACTCAAATGTCATCGAGCAATTCGTGCGATTTGGTTTGTGTCGAGTTTTGTGTGCTGAGTGTGCCATACTGCCATCTGTTATAGAACGTTCGAAATAATTTGAATAAGTCGTTATTTTTGCGCAATGCGCGCAGAGGTTGAAACCTCTTTCCTACTTTCGCCGCACTGAACCAAAAGGGCTAGTGCTTATGTTTGCTCCATTTTTCCTCGCAGGTTTGTATGAAACTGACATTTCACTAGCATGTCAATGGATTCAGATATCAGGCTTTTAAAACTAAAGTTTAAGTTTATTTGGCAGATAAGTTCCTGATAGGCTATCAAAGTCTTTATCAGCTAATCTTGAAACTAGCCCTGAATCTCATACATATATTTTTTTTTCTGCTTCTATATAACCTGTGATTATTATAGATACAGCTTTGTCTACAGTGACGCCAAAAACACTCCGGATTTTTTCTATAATATTTTCCTTATATTAGGTATATTATATAGATATTATATTTTAAAGGTAACTATAAAGGTTTTTAATGGAATTTTTCAAATTATTAATTGTATTAAGTTAAAGGATTTCTCCTTGATGTTAAGGAAAATAATACATATGCCAAGAAAAAATCCGGAATGTTTTTGGCGTCACTGTGTTTCCCTTTACATGATACATCTGTAGCCATAATTAAAGGAATAGTGGGTATATTTCGTCTAGATAAGAAGCATAATATGAAATCTTAGGCTTATAGATGTATCAGCTGATACAGTTTTTATTCACCAGATAATTGGAAATTTCTACAACTTCCACACAATTTCTTTACAAGTTCAATACAGGGGAGGATTATTGCCTTTTCTATCAATTTGCAATTCGGCACCTGTTACAAGACATTATTTTTGTAGAAGAATACCTACTAAAGAAGACTACTCAAAGAGAATCCTAAAAAAATGTATCCATTCACCGCAATAATGCGTTCTCCTTGACCTACAATATCAAATGAGTGCTCTTGCTCTATCTAAAGAAACCTTGTTGTTATTTAGTTGCTTCTACTGTTTGTGGTTGGTTACAAAAAAAACGAGATCCCATCAGATATGTGTCAATTTGTCCACAACATTTTTATAAGTACCATACTCCACAGCGCTACTTTGACTATAACGAGTAGCCTGGGAAAAAGTGTAAAAAAAGGAAACGGATTATCTTAATCCTTCCTGCCACTAGTGACACAATGATGCTACGGCCTAAAGTGGTGGAGGCTTGTGTTTATATTTTTAAACAAACAAGCCATTCATCCTTCCGTGCAGAGTGGTAATTAAAATTATTGCTGCACTTGTCTCCTCAACTCTAAATTATTCATAGACCCAAAGATCAAGGACACACTTTGACAACTTTTTTTTTATATTTCAATCTATTCACGTTTATATCCTGGCAGCCATTAAAGAATGTCTATTATTCGTGTGTATGGCATTAGCTGACCACAATTACACGTATCTATTGATATATTTATGAAGAAGGCGTTTTTTGGCAGAATGAAATGTATTTCAATATTTTGTGGACTGCCACATATAGAAAAATGTTGGATACTTACTTACCTTTATAATGTTATACTATGTCTTAAAAGTTGTTACAGAGGCAGATGTATTAAGGAATTACACTTATCTCTAGTTTAAGTTTATAGGTTTAAGGAAATCGTATTTCTATTACGAGTAAATATTTTTGTAAAAATGCTTTAAGATAAATTGTAAGCCGTCGTCGAAATGGAATGGAACTTTTTATAGATTTGTTTTTGTACAGTATGTATTCTTTTTGTAAACAGATATAACTACGCGACAGATAGTTCTACTCTCGATAAATCTACGTCTCAGACTACGTACTGCACACTTGTTCGATTGGATAAAAAGTTCACTTGCACCGAATTGTATTTCATGAAAGCTCATCCTGCAACGTTATTCAAATGTGCGCAGGTGCTCGGAATCTACAACAAGGAATCTCCCATTCTCTACCGTCTACTACGTGAATCCTGTATAAGTGTAATTAGAAGTAAATATCAGCTGGAAAATTACTTCCAACTTTCGATTGTGATATAGTGTTAATGAAACGTGCCAATCCAATGGTTGCACATTGAATTTTTTAATTGGGATTTACCTATAGGCTACATTTTGTTTATGCTTTGCTTTAATTTTTAATAGTAATGAATATTTTAATATTCAACGTAAGCACTTCAATCGAGTGGGATTTTAGGTTATTAATGGTAATGGAGGAACGATAACCCTCAAAGGAGTATATGAATAATTTAAAGGATAACTCTCGTAAATGGAAATATGTATGTCGTGTTATTATGAGTAAATACCGCTACTTAAAAATATATTTAACTAGCTGTACCCGCCCGGCCTTGCCCGTGCCCAGGAATTTGTATTGGTTAGCGTTAGATATATTCTTGTTTCAAATTTTACAACTTTAGTTCCCATTTATGAGTGTCGATAGCATTTGTAGTGTTTTTTTTATGCATTTGAAGCTCCTTTGTCCGACACATTTTATGAAATACTTACAACAGGCAATAAAAGTCTGTTTACCAAATTTGAATGCTAACGCTAACGATAAATGCCAAGCCAAGCAATATGGTGTACCTAAATTTAAGAATTGTGGAATGAGCGCCATCTTTAGGAAAATTTGAAAACTTTTGAGTTACGTGCACTTTTCACTTTTGCACTACAAAATATAAAACCCAATCAGTCTAATATAAGCCTAAAAAGTGTTATCATCGGCCTGGCCGATGCTTTGGTATCCTCCACCGCACACAAATCATGCAAATGTTTTCCGTGTGACTTAGTATATTTACACGCATGGATCTAACATTGGTTTTTGTATGGGAGGCACCAGAACTACTTGACCGACATATAGACCATTTTTAATACCAACCTGACGACGGTAAAAAATAAGTTCTCTCGCCTAGGTCGATTCGTTTGGACGTTATCCACATACAGACAGACGGACATTGCTAAATCGATTCAGAATTTGATCCTGATTTCACTCGAAATGAAATCGGAAATGAATTTTTGTGTTCTACATTTCACTGTATTCGATTTTGTTTTCAAAATTTTCGGAATTGAGACAAAGTGAAATTGTGATTTCGAAAAAGTTTCGATATTTCCGAATCGCTCGAAATGCAGACCACTGAAAACGTATTCACTAGATTTGCAATTTCGATTTCACTCGATTTCTGGAACCTATCTGATACTTTATGGGGTTCTCCGGTGACTCCTTCTTGGCTTTACAAATGTAATGGCAAAGTGAATATACCTTCCTATGCGGAGGGTATAATAAAGCAATATGAGAACCAGGGCTATAAATAACTGCAAACATTTGTGAATTGTATAATCCGGATTCACCTTCTGATAGAAGGGACTCAAACAGAGAAGGGGGCCAGCGTTGCCGTCGACTTTTGTATCTGATCTTTATTTTGATACAGTTTTTGTTTTGGAAAACTGAATCAAAAATATCAAATTTTCTGTCTGTAAAATGTATCAAATGTATAACAAGAAAATATCGGTTTTTTCAGTCAGTTGATGCAGAGAATATTGACATTGGACAACGGGTTTTAGCGTAATGCGCAACTGCAACTGTAGAGGAATATCTAGCAACGAATTTGAATTAAAAAAGTCACACTACATGTCATACCATACATATGGTTAGGTTAGGTTAGGTTAGAGGGAAGTGCACAGCTTGTGTGCTGTGCTACCACGGGGGCCTTTTGGTCCATTGTGATCCCTTAGTTTTTGGTCGTGGATAAAATTTACATTTTATTGGACAACACAAAAAACATGCATAAACACTTTACCTGATTTCTTGGCGTTGTTCCTTGGCGGAATTGGTCTACTTAGTAAACCATCCCGTACTTTTAACAAACCTGATTGTGTCCGTCAAAGGTACCTGCACTATGTCCTCTAGGTCTCCGAAAAGTCTGTCTCCCAGATAACGGAGTCGATTTTTTTGGAGGTTTGGGCATTCGCAGAGCAGGTGTTTGATGGTCTCCGTTTCTTCTACGTCTTGACAGCTCCTGCAGTAGTCTGGTGAGTTAATGCCCAGTCTTGTGGCCATGGTACCGATGGTACAGTGGCCTGTCAGTACACCCGTTAAGATTCGAATATCTCGTTTATTCATCTTCAGAATACGTCTTGTTCTTTTTTCATCGATTTTTGGCCAAAGGCTACGGGATATAACACAGTCGTGTCTGTTAGACCAGGTGGTGTTGATTTTTTCCCTTGATTTTTGGTCAATATTTCTTTTTGCTACACTAATTGGGATGTCTATTGATGCAATGATATTTACTGCATCAAGCTCCGACCCAGTTCTCGCTAGCTCGTCTGCTTTTTCATTTCCCACAATGTCACTATGTCCGGGAACCCAGCAGAGAGTGACCTTGTGTTTCTCGCCTATTTTGTTTAGGGCTCTTCGACAGTCCCTGACTGTCTTTGCTTTGATAGTTGCGCTGTCTAGTGCTTTAATGGCCGCCTGACTGTCTACGAAGATTGTAATCTTAGAAGGGTCAAGATTCTTTGTAGATATGGTACTTGCTGCCTTGTCGATGGCGACGATTTCAGCTTGAAAGACGCTGCATTCATCTGGGAGTTTATACGAATCATTTATGCTTAAGGACTCGCAGAATACTCCTGCTCCTGTGCCTACTTCCATTTTTGACCCGTCAGTGTAGATTTGTATTTCTTGTACGCTTGTGTGCGTGTTAGTAATCCAATCCTGTCTTTGGGGTATGTAGGTGGAGTAGTTTTTGTTGAAGCTCTGGTACGGAATCATGTAGTCCGTTTTTCTAGCCAGATCAATACTCAAGTATTTTTGAATTATGGAACCGTGCCCATAGGAGCTGTGCTTCCAGGTTTTTGCCTCGTTTAGGCGGAGGGCTCCCTTGGCTGCCATGCTGCAAATGTATTCACCTAGGGGTGGAAGATTTAGAATCATCTCCAGCCCGGCTTGAGGTGTTGATCTCATTGCTCCCGTTATGCCGATGCATGCTAATCTCTGTACCTTGGATAGGTTATTGAGATAGGTTACCTTTTCTATTGCCTTCCACCATACAATGGACCCATAAGTAAGTATGGGTCTAATAATTGCTGTATACATCCAATGGATTATATACGGGCGCATACCCCAGCGTTTACCAAAGGTTTTCTTGCATGCGTAGAAGGCACATAGTGCTTTCTTTGCTCTTTCTTCTGTGTTACGTTTCCAGGTAAGTTTAGAGTCCAGGATAATGCCCAGATACTTAGCTTCTGAGGAAAGTTTCAGACGAATCCCGTTCAACATCGGCAGATCGAATTTCTCGATTTTTCTTCTCCTAGTAAATAGGACAGTTTCGGTTTTGCTTGGATTTACTCCGAGGCCGTTTGGTCCTGCCCACGAGGATAATTCCTTTAGAGCCGATTCCATGAGTTCGCTAATAGTGGGTAGGTACCTTCCACTTATTAGGATTACATTGTCGTCTGCGTATGCTACAATTTTTGTCCTTTTTATCTTTAGAGCCGTAAGGATCTTATTGACCACTAGGAGCCACAGGAGAGGAGATATGACGCCCCCTTGTGGAGTACCCCTGGTCACTGTTCTCCTTATGTTGCTCTCACCGATTTCTGAGTTAATTACTCTGCTGTTAAGCATTTCGTAAATCCAGTTTGTAATTTCTTGTTTCACTCCCAGGTCTTCGAGCGCTGTTTTTATGGCCACTGTTTTAACATTATTAAATGCTCCTTCAATGTCCAAAAAAGCTGCCAGAGTGAATTCTTTATGGTGTAAGCCTTTTTCAATGACACAACTTCATGCAGAGCTGTTTCCACGGACTTGCCTTTAAGGTAGGCGTGTTGAGTGCTACATAGGTTATGTTCATTCAGTAGATCCCTTATGTATGAGTCGATTATTCTCTCCAGTGTTTTTAAGAGAAACGAGGAGAGGCTTATCGGCCTAAAATCTTTTGCGGTGCAGTGCATATGCTTTCCTGCTTTAGGAATAAATATCACCTTTACCTCTTTCCAGCTTTGCGGTATGTAGCAGAGCCTTATGCAGCTTTTGAAGATTACTTTCAGCCATGGCAGTATTACACTGAGAGCATGTTGCATCATTGCTGGGATGACGTCGTCTGGTCCCGCTGATTTGTAGGGGTTGAACGAGTGGACTGCCCATGCGATTGTGTGCTCTGTTATAATATTTTCCGTGGCTACTTCCGGTTCAGTACCTGACGGAGTAGGAGTGAGATTGTGCTCATACCTAGTGATTTCACTGGACTCCGGAAAGTGCGTGTCCATTAAGAGTTGTAGTGTTTCTTGACTAGACTCTGTCCAAGAGTTATCAGCACGTTTAATATATCCTGGGACCGTGGGGTCTTTGGATAATACTTTACGTAGTCTGGCAGCCTCACTTGTACTCTCCATGGATTCGCAGAACGTGTTCCAGGATTCAAATTTTGCTTTTCTAATTTCTCTGGTATACAGATTAAGTTCGGATCTATACGTAGTCCAGTCTTCTTCTGTTCTACTCTGTTTTGCTTTGCTAAACAATTGTCTCACAGTAGTTCGCCGCTTTTTAAGCTCGCTGGTCCACCAAGTTGCCTTTTTGGGTTTGCGATTGCGAGAGATGGGACAATGTTTAATGCGAGAAACAGATTGGCACAGCAACAGCAACAGCAACTTTGACAGCCACAGCGCACTTTTTAGAGCCCATGCTTTTTAATGGCTGAAGTTACATTACCACAGCAACATCGACATCGACATCGACGTTAGAGCTAAGTCCTAAATTCAATGTTGCTGTGCAAATGCTACCAACACCACGGTGACTTTTTCAGTTCTCTCAACTATCGAATGCTGACATACTGAAGGTGCAGCAGCATTACCAGATATCTACAATTAGGTTTCAGCAGTTTAGAAAATATTCTTATGTAAATTATTTAGAAAATACTATTTTCATTTTCTTTTGATTTAGATTGCTTTTATTTTCGATTGGCAAAATTTTAAATTCTTTTTTTTGTGATCCGTGTCAGTACTACACCGACTTTCACTGATAATTGTGTATAACATACTGCAGGCGTCAAATTATTTACTGTCGGTGGGACTTGATTTTTAATTCAATTTTGCTATTGCAATGTGGAAACGAGTTTTCTAATTCAATCGTCGCGAGCTGTGTTAAAATTAATGTTTGACAAGCAATTAAAACAAAAGTACATACAAATTTGAATTTGATGTTGGGCAGCAGAAATCTGAAATACCCAGTCGATATATTTTATACTTTAGCCACCACCAAGTACCTATAATGGTACGTACCTACTGGTAGGTAATAAGTACGTTAACACTCATGAATTAAATAAATATTCTAATATGCTCTAACATTTTACAGGTTATCATGTACCTAATACCATTTTTTCGCTTTCACCATTTATTTTGATAAAAGGTAATCTGGTAATGCTGTGTTGCAATCAACTGACAACAAATTTTTTTTCCTCCCTTGACAAAGTTGCTGTTGATGTTTCCAATGTATTTCATGCGACTTCTGCTGTTGAAGTTGCTGTTGCTGTCAAAGTTGCTGTTGCTGTTGCTGTGGTAATCTGTTTCTCGCATTACAAAGGCTTTTTGCATGTTTTCAGTAATTAGTTGGACTGCGTTGTCGATTGAGTGAGTGTCAGTGAGATTTTCATCTTTTGGATGTTGTATCTTCTCCGTAATCATTTTCGCATAGTCTGCCCAATTCGTTTTCCTAGGGTTCCTAAAGATACGGTGTGTCTTAGGATGTAGGTTAACTGTAAAGAGTATCCTGTTATGATCCGAGAAGGAGTTCTCCGGACAGACTCTCCAGTTTTCTACCCTAACCTGTTCGTTATTACTTTTAAGAGTTATGTCTAAAATTTCTTCCCTGTTTCTATTTTGGAAAGTGGGATGGTTTCCCCTGTTGCACAAAACTAGATTTGTGGAAATAATATATTCAAACAAAGACTCACCTCTTTTATTTGTGTCCATACAGCCCCACAGCATGTGATGGGCATTAGCATCGCAACCCAGCACTATTGATGTGTTCCGTGTGTCAGCGTAGTCCACTAGTTCACGGACTGTATCAGGTGGTGGGTTTTCTTCTTCATGTGGCATGTAAACTGAGGCGAAGATAAGGTTCTTACCTGGAGCCTCGAATTTTACAGCCACTGTGTCTCCATTGCTGAACCTGTGAAGAAAAAATATATTAGCAATAGTCTTTCTAACTAGGATGCAACTTCTAACTTTACCTTCTTCTTTGGTGTGGAATAGATGGTAGTGTTCGGAATTCAGACCTTGAACTTTGTTATTAAAAATCCAAGGTTCTTGAATTAGTGCCACGTCCACACTTACCTCAGACATGAACAGCATTAGGTCGTAAGTTGCTGCTTTACAGTGATGCAAATTAATTTGCACCACCAGCAGCTTTTGCGGCCTTTGGCTCCTCATCGTCGATCAGTCGTGCCCTCACGGCACCCAGTCCAAACCTTAGCTTCCCGTCTGGGGTCTTCTTTAGGGTGTTCGCAGAGGTCTGGTTGATTGCAAAGCAGAGCTCTTTGCCGTCACCACTTCTTCTGGAGTAGACCTTAACCCATTCGCTTATTCCAGCGCTCTTATTTTGCCCAGCGAGGAGAACCACAATGTTATCGTCCTCTTCTTTGTCGAAGGGGGGTGGTATCCAAAGCTTCACTTTTTGTCTGAGTGGTAGTGCAGACTTAGGTATCACCTTGAGTTTGGCTCCCTCCCACAGTTCGCCAAAGTTGGCGATGGTTATGGAGAGAAAATCAAGGGTATGCCTGTCGCTACACCCCACTACCTTGACTCCTCTGTGCCATCCGGCTCCATCAAAGGCGTATTCCGGTCCGCCATTTTGGATGTTGGCCAGCATAGCCTTGAGGATCTCCTTTTTCGCAAGCAGCCAGCGCTCAGCTGTGATCTTACCATCGGGATCTTGCTCGTCGATGACAGCTGCAATGAGTTCGTTCGGGGTATTGTCAAGGCTCGTTGAAGCCTTTGCTCTTTTCGGTCGACTTTCTTTGGACTCTTCCTCTGACCGTTGCCTCTTGGATGAGGTGCCCGAGGTTCCGGCTTTCGTGCCTGTAGAGACTCTGCTGGAAGTCTGTGCCTTTGTTGCCTCTGGTGTTTTCTTGGAGGTTTTGGACTGTTCCTTGTTAGCCTTTTTAGGGTAACCTTTGGATTTGTCCCGTACCCCCTTCACTACGGTTTCCTTTGGCTTTATCGGAGCTGTAGTTTCTTTGGGTTTATGAGCCCCCAGATTTTCGTAACTCTTTATTGCCCTCTTATGTTTTCTGATCAAGGCCCTGTCTCTATCGTTGATAGAGGATGGGTCTCTCTCAGAAATTTTTTTGAGGAATCGTTTAGAGGCCCTGTAGTTACTGCGCCTTCTTGTCGCCTCAGAGACGGCGGCGCGTGGTTTCAGGGTGTTGTCCTCAGATTCCGTGTCGCCCAGCAATTCGTCCTCAGTCTCAGATCCAATGTTGGCAGGTGTGGATGAGGATTGGGAAACTTCCTCCGCACCTCCAATATTGAGGTTTTTGAAGATGGGGAGAGTTGTCGTCAGTAGGTCCGAATCGCTGGTAGTGTGTTGGTCGTCGCGTTTGTCCTGGGTTTGTTGGGTTGGTTCGTCTTGTCTTGTTAGTTTTGGTCGGTTTATTTGGTTTTCGTTTGTTTTCCATATAGGAACAGTACACAAATATAGAATAACATCTTATGACATTCCGGAGACTAATTTTGTGTTTCACAATTTTTATACTACAGTACAAATTTATTTCATTATTTTGTGAAATAGCTACATCAAATCAATCAATTAATAAAAATGTGATGGGAAGAGTATAGCTTTGATAAAAGGTAACTACAAAATATATTCACAAAGTTTACGTTTTGGTCGGGTGGTAAATTGCGTTAAAGCGAGATGATAGTGGGACATTAGAACATTTTATTATCATCATGATCATTTTTAAAAACACGCCCATTCAGTACAAGCTTCGCCGATATGTTGGCGTTTTAAATAAGCCTCCCACAATTCTTGATCTTCCGCCAGCCGCCACCGACTCCAAATCATCAGGGGCATTCTTCATACAGGTGGAATAGTTATTTGGGATTTAATTTAACGACAAGTGGAATCCCATAGTTGGCATGGAGATGGAAATTTGAAACGCTCCATTTTTAGAAGAAGCTGCCAGTAGGTCCCGTATTCTGGTATTTCTTGCACAATCTCTGAGAGCTACAACAGAAATACAACGAAGAAATCTTATTCTGACAGTTGGTAGTCGCGCCCGATATAGCACATTTTGTTGTTTTCATTTCTTGACACAATTACTATAGCACCCGAATTATTGCACAAATGTATTTTGTATTCTATGAAATATTCGAAATTAGAGAAAGTAAAGTTGTTGCTGAATTTGCACTGAAATACCAAAATAGTGTGACACACGAGACGTATTAATGTGTGAAATAAGTATGAGGTAGAATACGGTCATGTTTTATGTTAGCAGCAGTCTCACCACTAATTGCAGTACAGAAAGCTCAAAAACAACGGAAGACACTGGACCTGAAGTCTATTCCAGGCGTATTTTTTTGAGAACCTAGCTACAGATTGGATCTACCTACGGAAGGCGTATTTTTTTGAGAATTTATAGCTAGCTCACTTTTACTATCTTATCACTTTTGGCTTTGTTATACTCACTTTTGGTTTTGCATGTAAAAGTAAAAGTGAGCTAGCTATAGATTCTCAAAAAAAAAAAACGCCTTCCGTAGGTAGATCCAAATCTGAAAGTGTCTATACGACTACCGGATACAAGGAAAAGAGGTGTCTTCCATTCAGAAGTTCTAGCTGTTCTTAAGGCGGCAGAGCTAATACGGATGAGATATATATCTGGAAGGGATGTATAGCCACATAAATTTCGATAGTCAGGGCGCACTCAATAAGGCACTGGAATCAAACATCAACACTGGAATCTACAAACATAGTCAGGAAGAAGACTGTGCTGATGGGTACTAGGACACCTCCATGCAAAGGAATCCGACCGGAGGTGATGGTCAGGCCTTACCGGACACTCAGTTTCCAACGCACTTTGACCTCAATTCGATCGTAAAAGATCTAGGGAAAATCTCAAACTAGGCAGGGAGACTGGTCGAAATATCGAAATATCAGGACACACTCAGACACCCGCACTACAGCTTCCGTAATGACCTTAAACCTGTGCGAATGCGAGGCAATAAGTGGAAGTCGAAGGAAATTTCTGGGCAGGTTCTTCTTCCAACATAGAGGAGATAGACCATACCAACTAGAAAGGTCTACTTGATTTTTGCAAGGAAACTGAATGTTTTTCAAGGGCAATTGGTTCACTTTAGGGATCGCGATGGGCTGATGCATGGTGCCTACTGCTGTATATTGCTCTCTCTCCTACCGCCATTTCATATACATTTCCCCTAGTGCTCAGAATTTAGATGCCGTCAGGTCACTTCTGCTTGGGAGAGGATAAGGAATAACTGCTGCATCTTAGAAGTAATGAAGTTGAGTCTAGTTATTGTAATTGCTTGTTGAAGATTCTGTTTAACTTTGCTTTACAAAATAAAAATGTTCCAAATAATCCTATAAAATAAAATAGTTGGCGCAACAAGTCCGTATAGGCACGATAGAGACCTAGCTTCTCACAACCAATCGTTTGTGTAAGTTTTTATTTTTGAGACGAATGGAAGGGACCTACGATTGTATGCCGAGTCCGTATGGCTGAATTGAGCTTTTTCAGGACAATTATACAAATATATATGTTTGTCAGGTGGCGCACTGGAAGATGTAATTTGTGTTTTGATCCGGTTAACGAACCAGTGCGAGGGACAGTAGTCCAGCATACTAACCACTCAGCCGCTGTGCCCGTTTGAATTTAAAATGCCTGACATTGGCCTGGAAATATAACAACACATTTTCATATCAATTGTATTTTAAATCTTCGATCCTGCAAATATATACTTTGGTCATGTACCTATCATGGACTACATCAAGTGCTAGTACGCATTTACAAGACCTTTCTCGAGCGCCATTACAAGCAACAGGGAAGAATGAAGAAGAGGACATATAACAGTATAACAATTTCGCATGTAAAAGTAAAAGTGAGCTAGCTATAGATTCTCAAAAAAATACGCCTATTATGTGGCGATGCAATCACAAATTCAACAATAGGTGTATTTTTTTGGGAAGTGGGTATAACAAAACCAAAAGTGAATATACAAGTTTTGCATGTAAAAGTAAAAGTGAGCTAGCTATAGATTCCCAAAAAAATACGCCTAATCTGTTTTATATGGTTTCTTTTAAATAAATTTGTGAATTGTCAAACTTTCCTCCCAAACATTTTAAAAACTGACCAAACTTTACCACCGACTCTTCTATATTTTAACTATAGGCGTATTTTTTTAAGAATATATATCTAGCTCACTTTAACTTTTACATGCAAAACTGTTATAATCACTTTTGGTTTCGTTATACTCACTTTTGCTTTTGCATGTAAAAGTAAAAATGAGCTAGCTATAGATTCCCAAAAAAAATACACCTTAAGGCACCAAGTGACAAAGAACAGAAACTGAAACAAAACAGAAAGTTTTTTCGTTCTGTTGTAAATTCTGGTTCTGTTTACGTTGCTCGCTCAGCTACACAAAACTGAAACAGATCCAAAAAAAGATGGCTCGCTGCGTCTATTCTTTGCAAATAAAAAAACCTCTCCCGCTATAAATTGCATTTCTTACGTTCTGTCGACAAACAGCCATTTTTCTGTCGCTAAATTCTGTTGCTGGAAAAAAAATGTTCTGTTCCTAATTCTGTTTCTGTTGCAAATGTATGGGATTCTGTTTCTGTTCCAGTTTCTGTTCTTTGTCACTTGGTGCCTTTATGATAGGCGTATTTTTTTGGGAATCTATAGCTAGCTCACTTTTACTTTTACATGCAAAACTGGTATACTCACTTTTGGTTTTGTTATACTCACTTTTGGTTTTACATGCAAAATTGTTATACCCACTTTTGGTTTTGTTATACTCACTTCCCAAAAAAATACGCCTGATGTTTTTGGCATAATTCGTATAACACTTATAAGTTCGAACTTCGAAAAAATCGACTTTTTGAACGCACTCTTCGACATGTCAGCTGGCTGACAACAACTGTCAAAGTATGGTAGAAAAAACTCGTCATCACAGTACCTAACAAAAAATTCCTTTTCATTAAAGCGAAAGAAAAAAAGTGTCTACAGCAATCAATCCGGAAATTATTTCGTATTTCTTTATTTTTCTTATTAACCGCTTTGAGCATCAATTTAATTGAGTCAATTAAGATAACCAGTTTCAGAAGTAAAGAAAATGTCTAAATTGTTGGGCGTTCCGCTGAAAAAACCATCCGAAGTTGATATTGTGAAACCGCTAACAAATCTCATCCAGAGTACCTATAGTGGTCCAACTTCGGAAAAAGTTAACTACTCGGATGCCGTCAATGAATTTTCGAAGCAAAGAAACACGGCTATATGGAAATTCTTCGAAAAATACGAATCATCGCTGGACATTGTCTACGCGTAAGTACCTACCATACAAATATTTCAATCTGCGGTCTCATGCCATCATCATACAAAATTATTTAAACTATATAGCACAGAGTGAAAAAAGAGTGACAACAAATGAGTCACCTAATGAAATTACTTAATAAATGCTTAAAACCTACGAATCATATCATTGCAAAAAAATTTCAAAATACCGAATTTCGTAGGTTTAGATTTCTTTTTTCAAAACAAAGAATGGTATTTATTTCTTTTTCAGGTATTACGACCAAATATGCGCATTAGAGACAAAGATCCCGGTTAACGAACTCCAGGTACCATTCAAATGGAAAGACGCTTTCGACAAGGGTTCAATTTTCGGAGGAAAAATCAGTTTGAGTAAGTTTACTAATTGCAATGAATATGTTTGTTTATCTTGAGCGTGCAGGTGATTAACGAATGGCTCGACTGTTGCAAAGGTTATCTGTCTCTTTGTTTTTGTAGTGAGTCAGTATGGGTCAATCGACGGGATTGATATTCGGACGAAGAAAAAAAATCTGTTTGGTTCCTGTATCAATTTACTTCTTATCTGCAGTGTTAATAGATACAGCATAAATCGTAAATAATAAGACGATAACGGCCGGATGAATCAATTCTACTGGTAATCTGATCTGATCTAGATAGCAAAATATACTAACAATACAATTTGCTCTGAAATAGCAGTCGCATGCAATATTAGTGCAGATGCTTAAATGATTCACTCTTGTATGCCTTCTTTATCAATACTACTATGAATGAAGACAATACTACTATTTTGTATCCATGTCTTCGGTGACAAAGTCACGGGTGTGGGTGAAGTGTCTGTTAGATTGTTCCTACACTGTTTGCGCTCACTCTTTCCCGCTGGTTTATTGCAGCTTCTTCAGCTAGGCTCAATTTTGGTATACTCTATTTCTTACGAGATTTCTTATACGCTTCTCAAAGATTTAACGAGTCAATGAACTTTATTATACGTTAAAGTTGTGCATAAACATACGTAACCTCAACCTCATATTCGAAGTGGGTCGTTTGGCCGGTTTCATTTGATTAACAATTTTCATTCTGTCTGTTTAAGTTGAACTGTGCCAAAAGTACTTGCTCTACTCAAAAAGATTACTTTTATTTTGGTTTGATAAGCAATGTGCATGCGAGTTTCTACGGAAAAAATTATATAACGTAGTTGTGAGGCTGTGCTTAAATCAAGCACTCTCGCAGTGTCGGTGGCGAAATATTTAGATTCTAGATATATGGAGGTCCAATTGAGCATCCTGCACCCGCGACACTTGTATTGGATTAGGAGAACAGTGCAAAGGGTGATGGTGATGAGTTGAGGTGAGGATCACTTCAAACTCGTACGTTGTCTGACACATCAGAAATGATAGTGAAATTAACTCGAAGATGTAGTCGCCTTGTGCGTCTCATGGCTGCTACTATGACTAACCGGCAATATGCCAGGCGAATTGTTTGTATTTTTCCACATTTTCCTCAACTGACATTAAGCTTTTTAATTATTCTCCGCCATTCTTTCTCGATCGACACGCCCTTCATCTCATGGTTGGTGATGGAGCTGTCATGGCCCATGGGTGCTTGATGCACTGCCACTTTTGTCATTGAGTAGTGCTGACGCCTATAATTGTTTTCTGAGCACTCTCATAGAAAGTAGCCTTTTAAAACTATTGTTAGTATGTAGGCATCGATACAATTTTTCAGCTTTCTCGTTATGATTCGCTCGTAGTTTTGTAAGTATGTTGTTAATTGCGAGAGTTTTCGCAAATTCTCTGCTGGACTTCGGGTTCTCTTAATTCACTTGTCGTCTTGCTTGCTGGTCGAGTAAATTCGATGATTGTACTTCACCGAATAATATTAAAATAAAACAACGAAAGTTTCTAAAACGTTATAAAGAATTTTAATTAACTTTAATCAGAACTGCGTCTGCAACTTTCAACGATTTCAACTAGAATCTCCAAATTAAGCGGCATTCTCATTTTACATTACAGTAATTATCTCATACTTATAATCTATATCTTTCCCTTTCTTTGGGTTGTAGTAAACTTAGCCTTTAGCTACTTAATTTGTAATTCAAAATAGTTAACCTAATCCTAATACTAATTTTAATACAAATACAAAATTCTAAATTCAAATTTAAATTCAATTATCTTATCGTGCATCAACAATGTACTGCATAAAAATTACGGATTCAACTTTATAGCGGAGCAATTTTTGTTTGGGTAGAGAAAATATTTCCAAAATATTTTAAATGTGTACTTTACATTCTTAATTATGTTCAGTAATGCCAACATGAGAGCTGCCAGTTATAAGAGTGTTAATCTATGATTTTCACAAAATGAACTCTATTTTCAGCTCACACTTCGCTGTTGTACGAGAAAGTGTGCGTTCTTTTCAACATCGCCGCTCTACAAAGCAACATTGCGGCATCACAGTCGCTCGATTGTGACGATGGGCTCAAATTGGCGTTAAAACTATTCCAACAGAGCGCTGGAATCTATCAATACCTGAAAGGTGCCGTCCCAGCAGCTATTCCATCGGAACCAACCCCTGATCTAAGCCAGGATACGTTGGCGGTGTTGAGCAGCTTGATGGTAGCTCAAGCTCAAGAAGTTTTCGTCAACAAAGCTATTAAAGGTAAGTCTCCGTTGGGCATATTTCAAATTGACTCTAAAATTAAACCAACATTTCCAAACACTTAGACGAAATGAAGGATCAGATTATCGCAAAATTATGCTGCCAATGCGAGGAGTTCTATGCAGACGTGCTGCGTGTTATGCAAAAGGAATCTTTACGCAGTCTTTGGGACAAGGAATGGATCCCATTAATAGCTGGCAAACAAGCTGGTTTCCACGCCATGACTAATCTATACCAGAGTCTGGTGTGCCGCGCAAGCAAACACATTGGCGAGGAAATCGCACGTTTGCGCAATGCAGTCGAACTCTTCAAATCGGCCCAAACACGTTCAGGCAACCCGAACTTCTTTGACGAGTATGCGAACCGCGCCAAACGCAATCTCGCCGAATCAACTAAAGACAATGAGTTCATCTACAATGAAATGATTCCCGATGCTAAATCACTCACTTCACCAGGCAAAGCCCAACTTGCAAAGTCGTTGCCATTGGCATCTCCGATGTCGTCAAAGTTCAAAGATATTTTCGGCGAACTAGTACCAGTGGAGCTGCATCGCGCCATGTCTGCATCAGAGGCGCGCAAGAATGAAATTGTCAATACGGAAATTATGAAGTTGCGCGAAGCCACAACCCTATTGAATGGTGTTTTGTCTAGCTTGAATTTGCCAGCTGCTGTGGAAACGACTGATGCTGGTTCTGGGCTGCCGCCATCGCTGTTGGAGAAGTCAAATGATGTTCGCAGCAAGGGTGGCATCGAGAGCTTAAACACGTACTTGAGGGAATTGCCAGAGTTGTTGGTTAGAAACCGTGAGATTCTAGATGCTACCGAGAGTATGTTGGACGAGGAACGTGACTCTGACAATCAGTTACGATCTCAGTTCAAGGAACGTTGGACTAGGATCCCATCGGAAAAGCTAACAGAGATGTTTAGGACGAATGCGAAAAAATACCGTGAGGTCATCAACAATGCAGTGGAAGCTGATAAAATTGTTCGCCAGAAGTTCGAATCTAATGCTAAGGTAATGAGAGGAGACACCATTTTACATGCAAATCTAATTAACTGGCGCTTTTATTTTAGGGAATCCAACTGTTGTCGTTGCCGGCTGAGCAGTTGCATCAGTCGATACCGTCTGCTGGTTCCTGTGTAAACCAGGATTGCTCAAGTGTGCAGAAGTTGAGGAGTTTAATGGATGCTGTAAGTGTTTTTGATTGAACATTTTTCATGTCATGATTTAGGGCCGTCAAGTCTATCAGGCATTTTGTAAGGTGTAATACCCTGCGCGAATGTAATCTAATATTTTAAAAGCAGTCTCCATAGTAGATATCACATGCCGTTTGTCATTGTCTTTTACACGTTAAATGTGTTCGTCAACAATTTATTCAGTACTTGCTGATGGAAGCTTTACTTGTTCATTTCTGATTCAGACTTATTTTGTTCCATTAAAAATATGTACACAATTTTCTAACTAGTCAAAGTCAATATACAGCTAACCAATATACATATTCATGTACTTTCCTTTACTTTACAGGTCGAAACAATTAAAGCCGAACGCGATACGATCGAATCCGATCTTAAATCGGCTACTGTCAACATGAAGGATCAATTCCTACAAGCTCTCGCTCAAGACGGTGCCATCGATGAACCGGCACTCTCGCTCTCGAGTATTGGTCAAGTTCTTGGTCCTTTGCAATCTCAAGTCCAAGAAAGTATTCAACGCCAGGTAACTTTAATAAGTGACATTCAAGAGTCTCACACCGCGTTCATGGCTGAAAATGGTAGCACTGGCAACTCTCGGGATTCCCTTTACACCGAGTTAGCTTCAGCATACGATAACTTTATCGATCTGCTGAGCAATCTAAAGGAGGGCACCAAGTTCTACAATGACTTGACCCAATTGTTGGTTGTTTTCCAAAATAAAATCTCTGATTTCTGCTTTGCTCGTAAAACCGAAAAGGAAGAACTGATGAAGGATTTGACAACAGAATCCAGCAGGCAAGCTCCACCGCCAACACCTCAGGTGCCATCGCACTACACATCGACTAACGTTACTGGTAAGTAAACTTGATCAATTGTAAGAAAGAATTGAACCTGGACATTGTGTGCATTTTAGATTCCGCTGGTGGATCAGCACCAATGATACCAACTGCTGCATCATCGGGTAACATTCCATACCCTCAACAAATGGCAGGTATGCCGATGCCATATGGAGCATCTGCCGCTGCTCCATATCCGACATATGTCCCGCCCCCTATGCCCCAAGGATACAATCCGTACGCCACACTACCATATCCAACAAGTGAGTTCGTTTTCTCGCAAACTTTTTGAACGAACTAATTCCAATGACTTACTCTTTCAGACGCATACCAGTATTCAGGCTTCCCACAGGGACCTCAGCCTGGTCAATATGGAACATACCCGGGCAGCTATGCTAACCAGCAGGGAGGATATCCTAATCAAAAGCCACCTGGCTGGTGATTGCTCCGTGCTTCCGGTGGTGGTTAAATCATCTCGTGCGTTTTTTTTTATATTTTATCTGTATCCACGTATTATCCAGTTTTAACTTGAGTTTAGTATCGGAATTATGATTGTAAAGATAAGAAGGAAACAATGTTTTGCACGCTTTTTCAATTGATGCATTTTAGAGAATGCGTGGAATTATTTATCACTGTTAGCAATAAACGAAAAAAAAAAAAAAAACATAAAAATTTAATAAAACTGCTGCAAAGCAATAAAACTATATTAAGTAATCAGATGTTTTGTTCGTTTACCCTGTGCGTTGCAAATATCTCTTACCTATGGTCATGATCATGATATTTCGGAAATGACCTAAAGAATTAGATCGCAGATACTGCTGAAATGAGATTCCTTGCATTGCATTACTTGTCCGATTTGATTGCATCATAGCTAATAAGAAACAACGGAATACGTGAGGTACGACCAGCTTCAGTGGTTTGGCCACGTTAAACGTATTAATGAAATAGGTCTAATCGGATTGAAGTTTTAGAGAAGAATAAAAGTTTTATTTGAAAAATAAAATATTATAAAAACATTAATAGTCAAGATCGCTTAGATTTTTGTTAACAAAGTTTCCTGATCTTCAACACTCCCTCTGAAACTTTGTCGGCCAAAACTCCCATTGATCTTGAATGGTGTTCGATTGTCGGTCTGGGCAAAGGCTTTGTGAATATGTCTGCAGTCATGTCCTTTGTCGAGATATATTTCAAATCCAATAAGTCAGCTTCTAGTGCTTCCCTTACAAAATGATGCTTAATATCAATGTGTTTGGTTCGGTTGTGGAAAACTGCATTCTTTGCCAACTGCAACGCACTCTGATTATCCAAATATAAAGTAATCTTTTCTGCACCAGGTTCTATTTCTTTCTGCAAATTGTGCAACCACATAGTCTCTTGCACAGCGGTGGCTAAGGCCATATATTCGGCTTCTGTGGTAGATAAAGCTATTGTTGGCTGCTTTTAGCCTTTTCGTTGGTCTTAGCTACTGTTTCCGTTCCAAGAACGGAGTCCCACAATCCTTCGATGATGAATAGATTTTTCACCGAATAAGCCCAATCGTGATAATTCGCACGACCTTGCAGCTTCTCAAAGGTATTCTGATACGACGCCATGTATACCTCTGTACAATCGTATAATTCCCTTCTCTGTTAATAATTAATAATTCCGAAAAGCCTAATGATGGCCCATAACCTAATGAAATAGGTCTAATCGGATTGAAGTTTTAGAGAAGAATAAAAGTTTTATTTGAAAAATAAAATATTATAAAAACATTAATAGTCAAGATCGCTTAGATTTTTGTTAACAAAGTTTCCTGATCTTCAACACGTATGTCCCCAACTCGGACGTTCTATGGAATCCGTGCTGTTCTCTAGGTAGGCCCAGTATGAGACAGTTAGATCAAGAGTCCTACTCTGTATTTCGTTCTGAAAATCAATCCTATTCGAATTACAGAGTAGGGCCCCAAGTCCCTAATCTCTTCTATGGGGATGGATTGGTGATGATTTATGCAGTTGTCTTCAATTCAACTATAGACAACCACTGCCATCTTCGCTGTGTCTTGACAGACAACTTTTCTATGAAGGTTGTGTATGACAATACCGAATTTTGAATTACAACTAAGAGACAACTCAACTGTAGTTGCAGTTGGCTTACACATTACGGGTATTAATGTCGGTGGCGTAAGATCGAGAGTTTTAGAGCGTTCACTTAAGCATCATAAACCTCTTTTTTTCTTACTGCTTCCGGGGTTATGGAAAGTTTGCAGATTGATTCCACTACTTAAACCGGGGAAACCAGCAGACCTTAAGGTAAAATCATATCGACCTAGTTCTCGACTGTCACAAGTCGCCAAACCCCTTAATGCCCTCCTTTTTCCAAAGCTCTCCGAATAGCTGACGCTTACCAACCAAAAACACGGATTCCGCAAGCTCCACAGCACCACGTTGGCTCTAAAATCTAAATGCCATCACTAGTCAAATCAGCAATGGATTAATCCAACCCAGACCATGTCACATCAGGACTATAGTTGTGACCCTAGACCTGCCAAAAACGTTTGACACATAGTGAGCTACAATAAAATGCTGCAAGACCTCCTTGAGTTATTGATACCAAACTTCAATAAACGGTGACTTTCAAGTTACCTTTGCCGCAGACTATTACGTACCCAGAATTCCATAATTCCGGTCCAGAACAAGGTACAATATATACATAATGTATATCAAAGCTACCCTAACTCCGCGGACGATATTTTGCGGTCACTACGGCTAAAATATAGAGTGCTACCTACCAAGGCCTGGAGTGTTCTTCGAAGCTCTAGTGCATTGCCTTGATCATTTCGATGGACGAGTGTTCAGTGAGACTTCTTGAGCACATGAACTGTCAGCCGTTCTACAATATGAATCGATTTCAGTTCAGGAGGATCAAGATGAGTCCATGCGCCCATGTGTTCAAGGAGGCTCTTTAGTCGCTTCCCGCCATTAGTTTGACTGAATTTTTATTTTTGGGACTATGTCGAATCCGATTGACTGTATGTCAGATGTTCGCGAGAGGTGGTCCAGTGGAAAAACCTTACGGTCCTTGCTCAGTCTACACTATCTTAGGTTAGGACGTTAGGTTAAGGTGGCAGGCCGTAACAAGTGCAGCCTCACTTAGGCTAGAGGAGGCCCATTGTGATACCACAGGATCTGTAACGACCTCCGTACGCTAAACGCCTAGAAATATACCCACCATAAATAAAGAAAAATAATTCCATCATTTTTCCAAAAGTAAAAAAAATATTTTTTTATTTCACATAAAATGTGCGCATGGCAACCCTACTCTTTTCAACGAACTCGCAATATCCACCAGCCCACGACGTAGATTGTCGCTCTGAACATTTTATTTTGCTATACCTCGTTGTGAGGCTGAAAAGAGGCAAAATTAACACGTGTGCGTGTGTATTTCGTGTGCGCCGGAAAGTCACGTAGGCATCATAGCAGATGGGTATGGGGATTTTTTTTTGCTTGAGTTTGGTGTAGCGAGGTAGGGAAAAGTTGTTTATGCGGATAAAAAGGTACGGGATCTTGTTATTGAACAAGATGAGTTGTGTGTCGGACTATTGGTAGCGGGACGGTTTTTTTCGTATAGGATTTATATGCGAGTGGCGTGACGACGTATATTCGTTCGCACATATCGACGATGGCTTGGCTTGGGTTTCGGGTGGGGTATAAATAGTGGTGTAAGACAAAAACTCGGGGAGTTGGTTGCTGGCAGTCGTCCGAGGCGGTCGTGGGTCTCCACATAAAAAAAAGTTCACTTCCGCGTTACAAATGAAAGTTTTTTTTGGTACGTCGGAATCGTCTGTTTTAAAGTTAAAGCTCGTGGTTGCATAATGCACCAAAGTAATTAAATTAATAAAACGCGAAAGTTAGTGCGTAATCTAATTCCTGGTAAAGCCAGAAGAGTTAATTATCGGGATAAACACCGCGTCGCCTGGATATTCTGTCGAACGGCGAACGTGCAAAAAAAATTTTTTTTTCCCGGGCTAAAAGCGCCTTGCGATTAAACCGGTCCTTGAACCGAAGACTCACCTTTATTGAGTATAACTTTGTGTCAGTCAACTCTAACGGGTCTTAGCTTCATCCTAGCTAGATCCAGTGTCAACAGTACCTGAGTGATCTCTATGAGCGGCCTCACGACCCGACTCTATAGAAAGAGGTAGTAAATCGCCTCTAAAATCTTGAACATTATCTGTGAAGTGCATCAGAAATCCAGGGTTGGAAATAACCCTTTAACAGGAAATCAACAAGACGTCTAGGGTAGCTAGTCCCCTTATTCAGGACCTGACGCGATTTCAGTTCCTTGCTCAGTCTACACTATCTTAGGTTAGGACGTTAGGTTAAGGTGGCAGGCCGTAACAAGTGCAGCCTCACTTAGGCTAGAGGAGGCCCATTGTGATACCACAGGATCTGTAACGACCTCCGTACGCTAAACGCCTAGAAATATACCCACCATAAATAAAGAAAAATAATTCCATCATTTTTCCAAAAGTAAAAAAAATATTTTTTTATTTCACATAAAATGTGCGCATGGCAACCCTACTCTTTTCAACGAACTCGCAATATCCACCAGCCCACGACGTAGATTGTCGCTCTGAACATTTTATTTTGCTATACCTCGTTGCGAGGCTGAAAAGAGGCAAAATTAACACGTGTGCGTGTGTATTTCGTGTGCGCCGGAAAGTCACGTAGGCATCATAGCAGATGGGTATGGGGATTTTTTTTTGCTTGAGTTTGGTGTAGCGAGGTAGGGAAAAGTTGTTTATGCGGATAAAAAGGTACGGGATCTTGTTATTGAACAAGATGAGTTGTGTGTCGGACTATTGGTAGCGGGACGGTTTTTTTCGTATAGGATTTATATGCGAGTGGCGTGACGACGTATATTCGTTCGCACATATCGACGATGGCTTGGCTTGGGTTTCGGGTGGGGTATAAATAGTGGTGTAAGACAAAAACTCGGGGAGTTGGTTGCTGGCAGTCGTCCGAGGCGGTCGTGGGTCTCCACATAAAAAAAAGTTCACTTCCGCGTTACAAATGAAAGTTTTTTTTGGTACGTCGGAATCGTCTGTTTTAAAGTTAAAGCTCGTGGATGCATAATGCACCAAAGTAATTAAATTAATAAAACGCGAAAGTTAGTGCGTAATCTAATTCCTGGTAAAGCCAGAAGAGTTAATTATCGGGATAAACACCGCGTCGCCTGGATATTCTGTCGAACGGCGAACGTGCAAAAAAAATTTTTTTTTCCCGGGCTAAAAGCGCCTTGCGATTAAACCGGTCCTTGAACCGAAGACTCACCTTTATTGAGTATAACTTTGTGTCAGTCAACTCTAACGGGTCTTAGCTTCATCCTAGCTAGATCCAGTGTCAACAGTACCTGAGTGATCTCTATGAGCGGCCTCACGACCCGACTCTATAGAAAGAGGTAGTAAATCGCCTCTAAAATCTTGAACATTATCTGTGAAGTGCATCAGAAATCCAGGGTTGGAAATCCCCCTTTAACAGGAAATTAACAAGACGTCTAGGGTAGCTAGTCCCCTTATTCAGGACCTGACGCTGCAGCATCTGTGACCTGGTAGCAGTCAAATTAAGTCTGTAAGCTTATTCTTATGCGTTAATTTTCAATAAAATTCCGGACTAAAGTTCCTTGCCTTTCGGGTAATTCAGATTTATTTTATTGATTACCGGCTATGACATAAATAAATTAGTTTTAGTAATTTTGATAAGTTTTTTTTCTTACATACTTTTTTTTTGCTATAAAAAAATATTAAAGTTTTGTTTCTTTTGCTTTTGGCATCTTATCACTGAATTTAGCGGTGATTATCCTTTAAGAATTATCTAGGGATATTAGTGTTAAGTTTGTTACCCCCTCTTGAAAATTGCATCGTAAATGCTCGAGTTTTAAAGTCGATAACGTAGTGTCAGGATAACTGCACCGAAAGGGAGTGCATATAATCCAAGGGTACGTAGTAACAGGATTCGAAAGCGCTATCGAAGGATTATTCCGTAGCTAGGATTTTTTTTAGTTTCTACTAGACTCTCGGAGCTGAGAAAAAAATCGCTCGAAAACATATTGAAACGGTTTGCATTTAGTATGCAATTGCATTTTTTCGGGGAAGATTTAGATTTAGTTTTTTTTCCGTAGTTATTAATTAGTTTAACTTTAACTATTTGATAACAAAATAAAATTGTTGTGAATTTTTGAATTAACGATAATTTGAGATCGATAAAAATTGTCGACAATGGTCTTGACCATTTTGTCTAGTTGTACTAGAACCTAGAAAATTAAGATTATTTTTTGACATGCGTCACCATAATATAGATTTAAGGATATTAGTTTTTAAATAAAAAAATTGATAAAAATGATATCAGGTAACTAAGTTTTTTTCATTTGGTTTCATGGTGAAGTAAGAGTAGGATTAGAACGGTAAGTTCCATTAAAGGGGTCAATGAATGACAGCTAAATTGACCAAGGATGGGTGGGCAAGGCAAGGTAAGGAGTAACAGCTATCCTTCCTTGAGTGACTGTGGTGGTAGGAAAAGTAAGTACTAGGGACCCAAACGTTTAAGATATTCCTTTACGAGTATATCATTCGTATGAGGAATTGTAGTTTATTTTGCTTTTTTTTGAATCCTCTGCATGCAAAAACTTTTATGGATGATGACGGTTTAGAGAGGTATGAGCAAGAACCCCCCCAATCCGGCGAGCAAAGCTAGAGCATCGCTAGGCGTGCTGAACCCGCTCAGAAACTCGAACCAACATAACGAATCCTCTTTTGAGGGATTTGTGTCATCGAATTCATTACAGATCTAATGATCTCACAACTACCCGTGGAACCAGCAGGAGCTGAGAATGAAACGTTGAAAATAACTTATGCTTGCATTAGCGAGTTCACCGAAGAAGTATTCTCCGAGATGTAGTTTTCTACGAGCTGAGAAGGCTGGGCACGTTCATAGCGGGTGAAGAATAGTCTCTTCCTCCTCCTCGTCCATGCAGCTGCTACAGAAATTGTTGACACCTACTAATGTTTTTATATTGGATCATTTTAGTGTTACAATATTGTTGGAGCGTTTGAGATCCAGTATGGGCCAGATCTCTTTCGTGATAGAGCACGTTGGTGCAGTTTGACGACCTTTAGTGGCGCTTATCGCAATTTGCTTAATTAAAAGTCTACACGTAGCAAGAGGCATAATAGAGATTCTCATTTTCCGGTACAATCGACAAAGTTATTCTATACCTAGCGAGTTCGTCGGTCTTGGAATTCCCTGGAATGTCCCTATGGCCCGGCACCCATATAAGACGAATTTTGAATTGTTTCGACATCTAGTTAAGAGATAAGCGGCAATTAAGGGCGGTTTTGGACTTAAAGATGACCGATGACTATCGGTAAAAATTATGTATGATATCCTTTGCGGATAATACATTATACCATAGCCACGACAGGAGGCCTTGATCTCTCTATCTCTTTGTTGAGAAATCAGCAGTTGCAGTTTTAAAAATAAACGTATCCCATTAACTCGCTAAGCAAAGTACACATTGAGATTTACTAGACAGCATTTCGGAGATGATGTCCATTCGAATACAAAATTTCGATTTGATTTCATTACATTTGCACACCACGTTACCTAACGAAGAACTTCCTTCAACTTTCAAATAAATGTCTGCAGAAAATATATACATCCTCAACTCACGCCTCCGCAGTCTGATGCTGATCAGAAACCATCACTGTCCACTCTACACGAACAAGAAGCCAAGACAATCGGGTTCAATGCGACATACGTTGTGCATTAAATCATGTTGCATAACTAATTACATCATTTAGATGTGCTTCTCGGTTCGATGATTTCACCAAATAAAGGATGACTATAGCGAGTAATGTTGGTACAACTACACCGGCTCGCTTCTGATTGTGGGTTATATTATCAGTTTGCGTACCTATTTACTTGAGAATTGTTAACCGTTTGATAATAAATGTCTCCAGGAAGTACATATTCAACCTTCGCAGTCATTTCGTGACTTTAAAATATTCCCTTAGTATCTATCCGCGGCTTCGGACCCGTTTAGAAATGCAATGAAATACAAACTGAATCCCCCTTTTCCCATCGCTTATAACTCGGGCTTTAAGCAAAATTTCCAAAATCGGAGAAATTTGTTTTCTCTATTTCGTATATAGAGTACAAAAACTGAGTTTGAAGTCTATTGGATGAAAAATTAGAATAAAAATAAGAGTATGTACTCACTTTGTCCATAAAAGGAAATTTGTTTCAAAATATCAGCTTCCTAGCTCTTACAGTTTGGGCTGGGCGCAGATCACCCAGCTAACTTCGGAACCAATTGAGCCAACAACTTCAAACTTATATTTATACACTTACCAAGATCATTAAAAAGGTCAAACTCACAAAATTCCATCTCTGTGGTATTAGTGGTTGTCAAAATATAGGATTTCAAAAATCACAAAAATCATAACTGACTGACTCACTCACTTAGATGATGATCATCAAAATTATGAAGCACTTACGGCCATCATAGAATCGTGAAATTTGTCAGAATGCTAGATCCTGTTTTGCATATGTACTAAGCTTGTCAGACGGCCGGGACCCGCCGGGATTGTCCAGATATTTTAAGCGGTGTCCAGAGTCCCGGTTAAAACTGAGTTGTCCAGTCAAAAGTCCGGGCAAAACTTATTTTTCAAATTCCATAATTTATTGAAAAATGTTTATGTAATAAGTATGTTGTCCAATATTTTCATCTAGTTTCGGGTATTAGCCACAAAATTTTGGATTTTTATGAAAACCCTTTCGAAGCTTCCAATGATATTTTTGAAAATATCAAACAAGTAACAGATATTTGCACCTACAGCGCAGATAAGTCATCTGTAAACTATGGAATTCACAATTCGGTTCTTCAAAAACTAAAAATTGCAAATAAACACATTCAAAAGGCGAATTGTAACTGCCATGTTATATACAATTGTGTAAAATATGCCCTTAATAAGTCATTATCGGTTAAAATAAAAAACATCGTCATAAAAACGTTCAACGAATTTAGTACCTCACAACAAATACATAGAGTCTTATCTTAAAGAATGTTGTGTTTTTGCAAGCACTGATTATAAAAATCTTCTGCGCCATGTATCGACTAGATTTACAGCTGGCCGGCCGTAAAGATGTATTTTCTTTCGAAGGGAGAAGACTATTGTTGAAAAGAATTATGGACTTTTATTTCTAGAAGGATAAATGCTAATGTAGAGTTAGACATAGATTACGAAAGCAAAAAGGATGGAATATCGGAATTTGTATCTTATACAAAACGTTAGTTATGCCAGAGTTTAATACAGCAGTACTTGCCCTAGAAAATAATAATTGCACAATTTTGGAAATAGATGAAGTGATGAGAAAGTTGGTGGGGAATCTTAGAAGCAGATTAAATGATAAATTCTATGGAAGCAAAGTTCGATCCATAATAAAGCACATTTGCGACACTGACAAATGCTGTTTCCTCTTCGAGATGGACTAGTTTCTTAAAAGAGCGGTACAATATTTGGAAAAACGCTTGATCTTTCCCCCGATTCAATGTACAAGTTCTTGTAAGTTCGGTTCTTTCTCTTAATTCAAAAGCTGAACTTTTTAAATGGTAAGAGCTGTTAGATTTGCCTCGGTTGTTAAACATCACAGATAGAATCGACAATTACGGTTTGTACAGCGATTATTGCTGTCTGCGATAAGCTTTTATTCATCTTAGGCTACGTCCATAGTGAAACCAGGTCCTCCTTTTTTAAGAATTCTTCTAATGAATTGAAAAACTTGAAGAAGCTGATATCATTTGTATTTGCAATACCGGTAGTAATGCGTTTTGCGAAAGAGTTTTCAGTTTATTGAACGACCTATATACCTACTAAAGAAAGAAACCAAATGTCATTTGACTTAATAAAGACCGAGTTATTAATTCCGTTGAATTTTGACGAAAGCATAATATGACATATGTTGTAGTGAAAGGCCGAAGCTCAGGCGCTCCTAGATTTGACTAAAAATACTTCCGTCAAAGATGGTTTTATTTCGGCATTTGACTGATGTATTTTTATTTTTTTAGGAGCGACTGAACTTCGATGTTTGACTATACATACTATATCATAGTTTGTAAATGTCAATATGTAGCTGAAGAGAAATGTGATTGAAAACTTATGTCGATTTCCATTGGGAAAAAATTACTTTTTTTAAGATTCAGAGCAGTTTTTCTTCTCTAGAAATCAGCTGTCTGTCAAAATCATTTTCCATTGGGCAAAAAAAATCACTTTTTAGATTCAGATCACTTTTGCGAATCACGATTCGAGGTAGAGATTCGCACATACTTTCACCAATACCAAAACAAGTGACATTTGTCAAACTTTGAGGTTAGTTATTGTTAGGGGAGACTGGGGCACATTTGAACGTGTGGCACATTTGAGCCTATAAATTTTAAAGTCAGCTTTTCTTTTTGTGTAAAGTATATCTTTTTAAGGCACAACTTCATTTGAAAACGTTATACGGTTACGGTTACGGTTTTTGACAAATATGAAAAATATAAATATTTGCGTACATTTTTATGTCGCTTGACTTATTGATGCAGGTTTGAACAAAACAGTCGGGACACATTTGAACAAGGGGTCTGTAAGTAGCATTGAACTAAAAGCTAAACTACCACCACCAATTAACGCTCCGGGAACATCGAGGACAGCTGCGGTGATCATTTTTGTCTTAATTTTTTCAAAATTTCTGTTCGGTTAATAAAATAACTCATTTTTGTTTTTATAAAGTTTCTTTAGTCATTTGTAAAATATTTCAGTAATTTCCAAATTTCAGTTTGCTTTTGCTAAGTCCTTTTTGTTTTCTTTATTAAAATAATACAGTTAATTTATTTTATTAAAAAAATACAAACCTTGTAGTAACTATTAGCTGCTAAAAGCAATTACAAATACTGCAGTTCAAAAGTGCACCAGCCTAGTTCAAAACTGCCCACATGGGGGGTACCTTTGAACATAAAGACCTACTTCGTTTTTAAATAAAAATAAATTATACGCCCTTACTAAATTTACGAAGTTATTTGTCCAAATCAAAGTTTATTTGCATTTCATAAAGTAAAAATACTTTACAGTCTAATAGTTTCAGCAAATAGGAGACCTCAAAGCAAAAAGGGTTCAAATGTGCCCCAGTCTCCCCTACCTATTGTGGAATAAATTTGAAAATTGAAAATGGATAAAATGTAGACGAATGGACCGTCGTAGAAAATGCCAATGGGGTTGATTTCATGGGGAAGGGCGAAGTTCTAATTCAAAACAAAACAAGTAAGCAGTTAATGTACAAGTACAAGTAAAAAACTAAATAACAATTCAATTTTATAAACACAAATTGGAATTTAAAAACAGCTGACTGTCAAATCACACACCAACACAAATGCAAAAAAAATTGATCTCATTTCATGTTCCATTGGGGCAGGAAAAATCAGAGATTGAGAGCAAAACGGTAAAAGCCCAATGGAAATCGACATTAGTTTATTTTTGTAAATCTTTTTTCTTTATTATTGAAATAAATACGCTTATTTGCACATTAATAAAACAAATTATTTCGCTTTTTTTATTAATAAAACCTATTATGTACACTGGGAAAAATCGAATAATTCAGATTTTCCATTCCATTGAAATTTGGTAGAGCGGTAGGACTTGCAGTGTACAGAAGCAACAAATCAAAAATTGTATATTCTCCATTCAGGAGGCGTGGTATCCGCCCACTTTTTAAAATCTTTTATTGTTTATTAGCTGTACCCACCCGGCTTTGCCCGTGCACAGAAATTGGATTGCATAGATCTTAGATAATAATGTTCTTTCGTAAGATTGTCTGTAAATTTGAGCTCAATCAGTTCGGCGGTTTTTGAGATATACGATTTTGAATGTTTTTTTTGTATGGGCGGCGCCAGGCCCCTTTGTCCAATTTTGACCAATCTTCACAGCAACTCCTGGGCCAATACTTAAGATTGTCTGTAAATTCCAACTCAATCGATTCGGCGGTACCACGCCCCTTTGTCCAATTGTGACCAAATAAAGCCTATATGGCCCATTGTTAAGGTCTACCTTTTCCAAAAAGACCATACCAATCGGGTTAGTAGTAGTTCTTACGTGATAGTGGAATAAAGAAAAAAAATCTACAATTTTATTATATGTAGGTATCTAGATAGATTGGCAGAATGTTGAAATTTGGTATACCTAGAGCGGTAGGACTTGTATTGTACGAAAGAAGAAATAGCAAAAATTTAAAATTTTTCATTTAAGGGGCGTGAAATCTGCCCCTTTTAGTAGGTATATAAGAACGAAAGCCAAAGTAACGAGTAGTCAGTGTCTGTTGTCATAATTAAAAAGACGAGGACGTTTCAACTTCGTTTGTCAAATCTAATAAAAAAACAAAAACTTCGCATAAAGTGGTGAAATCACACCAAAAACATAAATGTAAAAAAAGACCCATGTTCTCTTTTTTAGAAAGAAAATTATGTGTGTAACTAGACAGCCACGAAAAGTAATGAGATCTAAATGTACGCCAAGTTCTTAGTTTAAGAAGGTTCAATGTTAACAAAATTGGTAGGTTTAGTTGGCAAGTTTTTCGCTTATAATTTCATTATTATTTTATAATATATAAGAATTTGAAAACTAGACCAGTGAACCTACGAATTTTTTAACCTAATCTAACCTAACCTACATATATATACCTTTGTATGTCTGTTTTATGGCAGGCAAAGACTATGTACATCAATTAAATCCACATCTTGATATACAGTTCATAGAATATCTTTTTTTTCATGTGCCCTTTTTGCACACCCAGGATCAAAAATCCATTGAAGAAAATACTTCCAGCACTTTGCGCCATAGAGGCGGAATACTGGAAAGACAAGTGTTCGTAGAATTGTTTTTTTTTTTTTTGGAAAAGGGGCTTTCCTTTTTCGAAAATCCAAAGTTTATATTATGTTGTTTGCTTAATTTTACCGCCAAAATTACGCGCTTTTTTAATTAACATTGTAGAAAATGGAGTCACCACGCGCATGTTGATTCTGGGTGAAGTTAAATTGAAGTTACAAAAAGAAAAAAAAAACGGATAAGTTCTAAATAGTGCGAACAGGGGATTTTAACGAGCGATTTAATAAGTAATTGTGTAGACAGGTGGGAGATTTTGCAGGGTTTTCAGTATGTCCATTCATAGTTTATGTAGATTAACTCCCCAGCTCTTGCGAACGTCTCACAAACATCCAAGAGTACATTCCGGTCCCTTTTTTTACCTACCCGTTGCGGCAAATATTTATTTCTTTAAGGTGAACTTCCTAGACTCCTAGAGCAACCAGCTAAGCTCAGCTAAAAAAAATATCTCTTTTATGTTTACATTTATCTGAAAATCGATCCGTATCAAGCTCAGAGGAATGGTTTATTCTATTCCATACCTAAACACTTTGCTGAATAATTCCCATTGTGCCTAGCTATATTCCTAGCGACATCCCTCAAAATCTGGCATTAAATTGTTACAACAGCACCATTTCTATTCATCGACGTTTCTGACCTTACCCAATGCGTTACCAGCCACTTACCTCGGCCATCCACCTATATTCGATTCCTAATTAATGACTTAAATTACACCCCATTAAAAGTGACATTGTGTTTAATTGAAATTGCCCGCGATCCATAACATGTCAGAGCAATACATTTTAGTAATTCCTGCCATTATGTTCGTTGTGCTACACCGCATTTATTACCAAGTCCTCCGCGGAACCTTTCCACACTAAAATGACCACAATCGCGATGTGAAAATTACCAAGTCATTTGGGTGAGAATGCTCACAGCCCCAAAATGCCCCGAAACAATAAAATAACGACATCCATTACAGATTACACCATGGTTGGTGGTGAATTGTGTGAATTGTTGCACTATACGCAATAAGGGCACAGCCAGCCGCAAGCAATTTACACGTTCTGGTAGTTTGTGGCTCGTTATAGGTCCAACCGATGGGAATAGGGAACGCCGAATGCATTTAATGCACTTCACCGCGAAGCCATAAAGTCAAAACTCCTACTCGTCCAGACAACTGCGACGCACGTCTCCTCTGGGTTGTCGTGGTTTTCCTTTTCCATATTTGCCCTGCTCATTTGTTCAAGTTGAAGAATCACTTGAGCAAATTTATTGCCCTGAAGTTCCCCCTTTCAGTATTTAGCTCACGCATGTAAAGACGCTGCAAAACTCTTAATTATAATAATAGCGAGTCGGAGTGGAGCGCAAGCTATAAATTTTATATATGAACATTTAAATTATATAGACGTCAGTGTGCGTAAATATTTGATTAGGCTTAAGCGAACACACGAAATGGCGCCTTGCAGGTAGGACTAAACACTTTTAAGAGGCAAAAGTATTAATGGTGAGGTTTCTAGTTAAAGTTTTTAATTGCAAGAAAATGCCTTGACCTAATTGTCATGCATATGCCATCGAAGAATGTCCGTTCGCCGATGTAAATAATAATGCGTTCGATAGAAACCGAATCTTAATTATTCAGAGGTATAGCGTCAAAAAGTCGTAGCTACCTTTTTTTATTTTTACTAAATGAATGCATAATGTGAATGGGTTTTAAATGCAAAGGGGAAGCAGTTTCCACACGCTAGAAATAAATAAAAAAATAAATAGTTGGCGCAACAGGTCCGCATAGGATCCCAGGCCTAGCCCAGAAACACCATTGTATATTAAATAAGTTTGATATACTTAGGTGAATGGCGATGTAAGCATGATATTCTGAAGACAATACCCAGCAGATTCCGCATTATTAGTCCTATGCGTGAAAGGAGAGCATAGGAATAATAAATAAATATTTATTCGCAATGGTCATATGAATACCTAGCTATTCCTTGAAGATATTGTTATGTATATTTTGACCAAAGTCCCCAAAGTCTATTCCTATTGAATACTAACCTTTACGTATCTACATCACGATTCAAAATGGAAAAATAAATGGAATTGATTCGTATTTTTTCCAAAAAAGTAAAGTTAAATTTTCATAAATAGCTATCTAAGGGTTTTGGGGTTTAACACATTCACTGTCACGTCATTGAAATATTAATGACACTCATGTTTCGGTGGGGGCATCTATCTCAGTGAAGTAAAGTAAAGTAGAATCTTCAGCACGCAATTACAACAACTATATAGAGTCTCGAAAGTGTCAAGCAGTGTGTAGTTGTTGTAATTGCATGTTAAAGATTCTACTTTACTTTACTTCACTGGGATAGATGTCCAATAAAACACGACTAACGTGTGTAGTGTCCTTTATAGACCAATGTAACTGTCATATATTATGTAAATGACGTGCGGTCCCAACCGAAACATGAGTGTCATTCATATTTCAATGACGTGGCAGTGAATGTGTTAAACCCCCAAAACCTTTATCTGTGTTCGCGCCTGAGCCAGAGGGTAGTTGGAAAAGTTGGAGGCGGTCGAATACCTACTTAATGCGCCAATGACAAAGCTCATATCATGATGTGAGTTACTGGTATCATCGGTAATTCGACCTTAGGCGAATAAAATGGAACTGATCTTTTAGGTTGAGGTTATTTTGCGTCGTAGTAACTACTCTGCCACCGAAAAAGCATTACTTACAAGGAATTACCTATATCGAATCTAAACTAACTTAACTAAGGGAAAAATGTGAACTTCGAAAAAGAAAGAATTTACTACTGACATCCCCGCAAAACGGAATAAGGACAACGACTATCCTAAGTTCCGATTAGTATGTAGAATGGTCGTATATTGGTCCGGTCCAGGTACAGACGAACAGGGGCCCTAGACTTCCATGTATAGCAATAACAATCCAGACGCACAACACCGATACCGACTCTCCTATAAGCAACATTTGGTCAATGATGGATCTCCTGGCCTTAAACCGTACTTAAGAACCTGTCAGGTTGTTGACCGTTCACCGATCTCCTTTCTTCAGGACCAGGCTAACAATGCTGAGATTCCATTCATCGGGCATTCTTTCATCCTACCAAATTTTACAGATTAGACTCAATCATATCCTCCAACTTTGAAAAGCTCAGCGGAATAATTTTTTAATAAAAACTAGCTGTACCCGCCCAGTTTTGCCCGTGCACAGGAATTGTATTGCTTAGGTCTTAGATAATAATGTTCTTTTGTAAAATGCGAAAAATGGGAATAAATCTATTTTCTGGAATTTTCTTTCTGCCTAAACCTGAAATATACAGCAATACGAAAATAAAAAAAAAAAAAAACAAAAAAAGAGTCATGAAAATCATATAAGATGTTTTTTTTTTGTATGGGAGGCGTCACCCCCGTTTGTCCAATTTTGGCGTGGCGATATCGATAATGGATGTAATGTATTGGATATATATGTAATGTGCACCCTCTTCATCGCCCTCCCTCTCCTTGATCATGCTACTTGTTTGTAATGCTGTATTTCCTTTCCTTTGTTTCCCTCTTCATATGGAATCCGAACTATGTACTACCTAATACTATACACCCCATGCCATACTGCCGCACGCACCCCATCCCATACATACCTACATATACAACTGACCACTTCGAAAACAAATAGTGTTGTTTTGTTTGTCGTAAAAGTACAAACATCCATTTGTAGCAATGTGTATATTTTCACTTCAAAAAATACATACGTCATATCAGAATGAAATTCCTACTGCGTTGCGTGGCGATATGCGATAATGGATGTAATGTGTTGGATACATAATGTGCACCCTCTTCATCGGTCTCTCGGTCTCGATCATAATAACATATCTACATACCGTCAGCGGAAAGCAAAATTGGTCTATATCCATTTTTTATCCAAAATCAGTTAATGATGCAGTTTTGCTAATTTGAGGGCGCTCTTTCCGAATCTGAAATCCGTTTTAGTCTATCTCCATCGGTTCACCAGATATTTTAGAATCCATTTGTTCGAAGAGCCAGTTTGTTGTGGCAAAATTCATTCCAAATTGTTCAAAACGATACTTTTGTATGAAATAGAGCAATTTTTCATATATTTTCAAGTTTCAATAAGAAGAATTCCAAAATAGTCTAAATCCAATTTGCGATGGCACTTAGACCAATTGGTGTCAAATACCGTGCATATTATTCGTTATGGAATTTTGTTCTAAGCGACAAAGAATGCTCATTTGGTCTATCTCAAATGAGTAGGTACATTGCTAAAATTTCCAACGATTTTGTAACTAACAAAAATACTTTGTATTGCCTCATTGGTTGTGGACTTGCCAGGTCTGTATATAGCCTATTTTGCTATTGGAAATATAAAGCCACGAAAGGCAAAACGATTTTATTAAATATACCATCGCTTTCTTCTTCTCAAAATGCAAAGAGATAATTTAAGAAAAAAAATCTTCTTCGTATACGTACAGACGTACACTACCGTGAAGGCGTGAAGATAATGGGGCAAGCGTAATATTAGAAACTGTTTCTTTATTTCTGGACAACAAAAAGTTTAAAAATCAAAAGAAAGGAAATGTATTGCTTCAAATAACAATAACATCAATCGGATGTTTTATTTCTAAGGAAAGGAAAATAAATGTACAATTAGATGCCTACAGAAAATGGCCAATTTTATAAACAGTTTTTAAATGAGAAGTATGTAGGTAGGTAGGTATACCAGCAATCCAGCATGATATGTATTAATTTGTTTAGTTGTATTTTGTTGAAATAGTTCTTGCCTGCCTATTAGGACAATGGAATTCCAAATCTTAGTTGTCATGAATCGACACTAGTGTTTTTTTGAACACAGGCAATGAACTTCTATTTACTAAATTTCAAGGCTGCTAATAAGGTTAAGATATACGGCCCTAGCGAGGTATCCGTCGGTATGGAGAATTATCCGCAACGCATGCTTAGTCGGAGGCTCTCATAAGTGACAAGTATTACATTCGAGGCATCCGTCTTCGGAAAAGAATAATTAAAATGTGACGACGCATTGATGTTGTTTCGTGCTACATCCGGGTTTTCCTATTTGGTCCTTGTTTTTTTATTTGCTTTTGCCCTGGAAACATACATTTAAGCAACAGATACAACCAATTACTTTGTTAAAATGTTTTTTCTTTATTCCTTTCATTTATCAATATTTCTCTCCAAATCGTACACAAATTCCGCAACCAATTCCTGGCGGAGCATATCGGAAGAAAATTCGTAAGAAGCTGTCAAAAATATCAATCAAAAACGCACTTGATCGCACTAAAACGCAAAACGCATGTATTCGGGAGAATAGCTACCTTGAAACAAAAATCCCCCGATTCGTATGAAATCGAAGAATTTTCCGTTCCGACGGATACCTCGCTAGGGCAGATTGTATAATTTTGAGATTTGAGTATTCAGCGCCACTTTTCGCTTCATAAAAAATTTTTGAAGTTTCAGCTAATTCGACCGAGTGTTCTTAAGTGTCGAAAAAATCGTTTACAGTGTTTTTACAATACCTAAGATTGCCTAAAAATGTGAGCTTAATCGATTCGATGAGTTTCGGGATATACGATTTTGAATTTTTATATGGAAGGTTCCACGCCCCTTTAAAAAATAAATAGCCTATCGGTGTACTCTATCCCGTAGCTTTCTATTAGTGAGAGACATTTTGAAATCAGTTAAGTGGTTTCAGTTCTTATTCTTACCCCCTACAATGAAAGATTACCTCTTTATCTTTATAATAGTAGCGTGATGTGATGAATGTATAATTTAACTGGTAATATTGTATGTAAAGCATCGTTTAAGCTTGTTTCTTTATAGACAAACGATGTTAAGCAGGCTTTTATTTTAGTTTATTTCAATAAAAAAATTGTTGTCCAGTGCTACGTTTTGTGTTTTTTCTGAAGAGATAATCAGAAATGCACTTTTTTAACAAAATTTGAATTTAAAATTGTACATAGAACACTACATGAAGGGGTGAGTCATATAGGTACTTTAATTGTCAACAACGTAGTTCTCGATTGTTCTAACTACCATATTTTGTTCTTAGTCCATTTTTTTTTCTATGATGATGCACATTTGTATGGGAGTTGTTCTATGTCCATTATTGGGTTTTTTCGTTTTAAAATTATTAAAAAATAGTAGAATGTTATTTATAAAGAATTTTTTTTAATTTTTGGAATCGACATTGGAAAGAGAACTTAAAAAAATTATATAACCTAAAACGCAGCCAATAGATATGGCAATAATTGTATTTGAAACTAAATTATTGTCCCCTGTAAAATTTCGTTTTTGTGACTTAGACCAATTTTGCTCACTGCGAAAACAAATCAACCCTTTTCGAATGTATAGGTATAGTATACCGTATATGTATTGTTTTTGTTTGACGATCGCAAAAGTATAAACATCCATTTGTAGCAAGGTATATGTGTATGTATATATTTTCACTTCAGAATATACATTTTGGCTAAAAACTGTTCCTAAGGCCTGGCTATAAACGACATAGCCTATAGCAGTCTTACAGTCTTAAGGAACATTTAAAAAAAAGTTTCATGGAAATCTGTCCAGAAGTTTTCGAGTTTTTAGCTGACAAAGAAAAGTCCTACAGTTTTATTATATGTAATATAGATATAGATTGTATCAAGGATATAATACATACATACAATATAGTAGTATGTTATGTATGTAGTTTGTGTGTCAGGATTTTATTCATCATCGCCATTTTTAGCAGTCTGCAGAAGAGGTCCTTCCAAATTACATCAGCATCAACTGTGACTAGTGACACTGCAACAATATTTTTTTGTTCGTCTTTGCAGGCTGTAGTTCGGACTGTATAGAGACTTGGCATGTTCTTGGTAAAACTTTCGCACCTTATTACTGGAGTGTCATTTTTCTATCGATTCAACCGTGCGAAACCTTTTACACTACTTGTCGTTTACAATATAGCAATCGCTATAAACTGTCACAAAACCAATCTGGTGACTTACTGCATTTATGTAAACAACAATCAAATAAAAATGCGTTTTCTTTCATCTTATTGCAAAAATTTAATTATAATGTATTTATCAGTCAGTGTGCTTACAATAATATTATACATTGTACGTAGATATTGCAATAATACAATAATTAACAAATAAAACAAACCTTTAACTTATTTCCTTATCTTCCGCAGAAAATTCAATTGACTTTCCCCACTCGAAAAAGTACATTTACGAGTATCTTATACAAAATAATGCAACCAAATAACCTAACATCTATAAAAAAATGTATAATAACTTAATCCATTAATTCATTTAAAGTCTAGTTGTCATTTTACTCGGCTAAAAGCTTCCTACCATAATATCTTGTATAAAAGTATAAAAGACTAAATTTTGTTTATCAAAACCATTCCTCATTCGAAGTATGTGTATTGCGTAGTAGTAGTAAGTAACGATGTCAAAGTAGCCAGTCCTTTATGGAGTTATATTCCTGTAGTAGGTCGCCTTCTTATTGTGGTTGCCTTTGATTACGTAAAAACCCTTCGGTTTGCCATTGCCCGAAAAGTATTTATTGAAACTGTTTTTGTTGACTGCATTCGACGGTGCATAGTAGGATGGAGACTTCCGTTTCAAGGATTTCTTCTCTCCCATGCTGGATTTGCCATAGGATTTTTCGATAGTCTCGTTCTCCCAGGGTTTGGTCCATGTTGGAATGTTTTTAATGTCCATTAATTCCTCCTTCGAACGTAATGCAGGGAACCTTGACTCATCCGAGAGTATCTTTTTGATGGCTGGTAAATTCCAGTGGTATATGCGACTCGGTTTGCCATTCGAGTTGAAGTTAAACGAAACCTTGAAAGAAACAATTTCGCATAATGTTTACTTCTTGAATTACAAAGTGAGTAATGGTGTAGTAAAGGTAAACCAGAATTGAGGGCTAAATATAGACTAGATATCACGGCGCAACCATAAGAGGGATTCTATTTTTAAAATCGCTTTGTAAATTGTTGCTATAAAAAGTAGTACCTAATCATTTTTAGTTTACCTACGGGTTACATTTTACCAACTCACAATGACAAAAGTTTACATTCATATCTATTGGGATCTACAAAATATTTAAGTTCACTTCAAGGTTAAAATTTATTATGTATACCTAAGTAAGCCCTTTTGGCTTTACCAATATATCCTCCATTATTGGATTTACTTTTAGAGCTAAAGGGCCCAACCCATAAAATCCGTCCAACGTATTCGTCTGACAGGTTAATAGAATACACAGCAGCTTATGGAAGGTGATCCATAAGCAACGCACGTGCCGGATGCGACGGATAAAGTAGGTTTACTTTCTACTTTTCTGTCCGTCGCATCCGTTGATAGTTGGCACAGCGTTAGAGGAAGCACTTTCATTGGTGGAAAAAGGAAATACTTAGATGACGAAAGAAACTGTGAAATGCTGCAGTTAACAGTTAAAACAAAATAATTTTTTGGATATTTTCGAATTTAATAGATTGCAAATTGTTTTAAAGATTCCAAGTTCGGACTGCGGCGACGGATTTTATGGGACTGTTCGTTCCGTCGAAAGACTTACATATATTTGATCATTCAGTTCTGACGCGGAGCGGTGAGAGTCATTTTTGTAGTGCCAAATAGAAAAATTAATCGAATTTGTGAGAAATTACCCATGCCATTCATGAGACATTTGGAAATATGAAAAAAAAAAATCGTCCCTCTTCTGACTCCAGTTCTTGACACAACCGGTGGTATTCTCCAACTTCGTCTCTCTTTTTATTCATGTCGTGCCTTGCACCCAAAACCAAATTCTTTTTCTTTTTCAGGAATCCCGTAGTACCGCAAATAAAATCAATATTTCGTCATCCGAGCTGCTTAACATTTTGAGAGAATTTGATAATAGCTATCTGTTTTACGTCATCTAACGCAGCGTTGAAGACTTCAAAATAATTTCCTTAACGGTGGGCCTTCAAAGGTGGGTGTGGCAAAAAATGTACGCATGTTTTATCAAGAATACAACTTTGATTTTTTTAGATAAAGAGATCTTTCTAGAAAGTGGACACTTCAGGTGAGCATATTTGGAAAATATTTAGATGCCAGTACATTTCAATTACGTATGGTAACAATTAAAGCTTTCAAAATGACTGTCGTATCTATTATAGCTACGCTTTGTTGCGATCTGTTTTTTTCGTATAGGTACCTATGTATGTCATTTTCAGGAAGTCAAGCGAGATTCCAATCAGCGAATTCTTCAGGTCAGAGTAAGAACCCCTAGTCCCCTAGCTAGATGGATGTTGAAAATTTAATTTCGTATTGTTATTGTGAGTTAGAGTGAGTGAGCTAGAATAAACAATACAATACTCCAGTAAGAGATCGGACTTTTTAAACTTATAGTGAGGGAACTATAAGATTGCAATATGAAATCATAACAATATTTATCAGGCCGTCAATATTATTCATGAACATTTTTATTTTAAGCAGCAAAATTAGTTTATAATATCTAAAATCTAAAAGAATTAAATTTAACACATGCACGAGTGAGGTTCATGTGTGAGTTAGGTTTGTCATCTTTGAACAGAAAGAAGAACGTTTATGTTTTCGGAAGCGATCAAGGCTGAAACTGACTCGCTATGTATGTATTAGGTCTAAGAAGGTGAATAAAATTGTTCATTAAGGTAGTTCGAAGGCACACCGCAAAGGGCGATAACAAGCGATAATCAATTGATCCGGGGGCTTATTAATCTAATTTAATATATCTTTAAAGAACGCTCCGATTTGACGCTGGACTACCTGCGTGGGAGCATTTAGTTCAACCCGCAAAAATACAAGTTATGCATTGAGGTTCTTCTACTGTGCGTGCCACTCCTTACAAACGTCAGAATGAAATCGTGGGCCTTTATACCTCACGTTGGGCGCCATCCACGAAGCATTATATATCCTATTTCCGCTACCCGCACTTCAAAAACGAAAATAACAAATTGGAATTGGAGTTCTAAGTAACAAGTGATTCATCTCTAGCTGATTTTCAGCATATTCGGGCTCTAGAGCCCCAAACCAATATTATGCAGAGTCCATTGAGATAATCTGTCCTTGCTAATGATTATATTATTATTCATCTTGTAGAATGCCACAAAGTATGTTGTACACTTTGTACTTTCGCATATGAACACCTGTAGTCGCCGATGCAACGTGTATGTAAACATGCTCCATAACAAAGTACTTCAAAACTCTATATACGAAAGACCATAAACATCTCCAGGAAACACGACATCTTGTACAATCATGCTCAGTGCATAGAGAATAGAAATGCAAAACCAAGCCAAAAACAATTCAGTAGAACGTCATGCAGCCACACAACACTCTCGAATGTAGCTACTACTGGTGCTGGTGCTGCCTGGCCTCGCCTTGCGTTGTCGGGTTGAACGATCTAAGCATATATTTTATGAATTAAGTGAGGTCTTACCTTTTTCCCGTTACCTTGATCCAGAGCGTTGTTCTTGGCGGACGACGAGAAGCTGGTGCTTGCCTTCGGACTCGTATAATAGTATAAGTTTGGTGGCAGTTTTATGATAAACATGTGTGAATCATCGGGCGATGCATGACGGCGTGACTCCACGGCCAGACGTTTCCGGTTGTGGCTGTTTGGCGCGCGAACCTTAGCCAAGCCTAATTTACTGTGAGGGAGGAGAGATTGAAAAACAAATATAAAAGATGTGAACGGCAACGGATCAGTGCAATTGAGTGTTTCGTTTCGTGGAATGCAACAAAACTGTGCAGACTTTTATATACCTACAAGAAGGCTGACAACTTACTTGAGTAATTTTTTATTGAGTATGTGTTGATTCTTGTCCAATTTTATGTTCTTCCTTGACGGAGTTTCTGGCCTCAGGTACGTGTACGTCGCCGCCTTTGTTTGGTCATTTTCAGGAGAGGATGGTGATGAACTTGTTTTACTGTCATCTTTGCTGGTTAATCCATACGCGAATATGTTGACAGATGCGACGCAGCATACACTAAAAACAGGAAAAGGTATAACATTTTAATATCAGCTTAATTGATTTTAGACTCGAGAAAGCAACGTCGAGGCTTAAAATTGTTTAATGAGCTACCTATAGTGAAATAAAAAATTAAGCAATCTTCACAAGATTTAAAAAATTACATCCATACAATGTACTATATAAAATGCAAGGTCTGTCTGTCCCTGTTGTGCCATCCATAACTTCGAGACAAATTTATCCGATGTTCATGTTTTTTTTATTTCTCTGGAACTATTTGTCTGACTTTCATGATTTGTTCTTTTTTCTGAATTAAAGATTTGTTGCTTTTCGTCCCGGCAGAAGCAGAACCGACCAGTTATTCACTGTCAGAATGGTACTTGAGCAGGTTCGGGAGTATGGTACACCTGTTTACGCATGCGTCGTAGATTTGGAGAAATCATACGACCGAGTCCCTCGAGGTAAACTCTGCAGTGTATTACAGGAGTATGGAATTGATGGTTCTCCCTTGAGAACCCTTCAATCTCTTTACACAAACTGTAAAAGCTGTGTTCGATAAACGGCGTTAAATCAATACCTTTCACCGTGGGCGTTGGACTTCGCCAGGGATGCGTCTTGTCTCCTCTCGTTTTCATTACTTATATGGACTGGATGTTACAGCGCAGTCTTGGCAAAGAACGTTTCGAATTGGGAGACCTGAGGATAAGTCATCTGCTCTTCGCTAATGACTTGGTCATCCTTGGGTCATCTCAGACAGAACTTCAACGCGCACTGGGGTAACTTCGGGCATTATGGCGCACTTTTATTCTTTCCCAAATAACTTTAAAACGAATAATATTTTTATCAAAAAACAAAAAGATTTATTAAATATAGGAAACATAGAATCAAAACAAATTAAATAAAAATACAAATTCAAGAATATAAGAATTAAAAAAATTAAGTTAAAAATGTTTTATAAAAAACCATAATGCCCTATGCATGTGGCAATATGGTGTACCCTAGTGGGCAATATGGCGTGATGACTTACTTGCGGTTGGATTTGCCACAACTATCACAAGTGATTTTAAAATGAGTGCAGAAGTCGTGGGACCAAAAACTACATATAATACACTGCATCCATTCATCTTTTTTATATATTGTAGTCTTCCCCAGAACCTACACAAATATTTTCTTCTTCGGCTAACTGGATTTCAATGCTGTCATCTTCAGAAGTCGAAGAGTTAAGGCATTTCTATGGGAATAAGACATAATATTGGTATTTCACTGTAAAATATTGCTGTACTTAAATGATTTTCAATTGGGGCAATATGGCGGACACTATACATGTAAACTTCATAAGGGCATTATGGCGCATTCTTGCCATAATGCCCCTGCAGCAAGTGCGCCATATAACAAAAAATACGTGTTTATACAACACATAAAAAAAACGACAGGTGTTCATTTCCCGTTACTTATTAATGCCACCAAACGAAAATTGATACATTTCTCTTCACTTCACTATACACACGAAACACCTGCGATGTATACTTACCAAGCACCACACAATTGAGAAATAGGCAAAAATATAACGGGTGACAAAATAGAAACTTTTTTCAATTTTGTTTTTTTCACTTGCACAAAAAAAATCGGGTAAACCCAGCAACTTGACCCGGCGCGAGATTGACGAAGGCTAAAGTTTTCTCATCATTTAATTTATTATTAGCGAATCGGATGCGTTGTATTTACAAGGTTCGCCATAATGCCCCCTGCGCCATAATGCCCGAAGTTACCCTGTATTGGTGTATAGCCATTTGTGTTGAAGCTGAGAAGAAGATAAACGTGAACAAATCTGAAATGTAATACTACTCGGCTACTACTGCAATGGCGACACTAACCGGATCAGTATAGGTTACTTGATTTAATTATTGCACGCGAGTGGATGCGCAAGTAAAGTCCATTCTTCTAAATTAAATGCAACATCTGTCTGTGGGTTTGTTCCTCCGGAATTCAGAACCATTTATCCGATTTTCGAGATTTTTGAAGTTATATGTACTTCTAACCGGAGTTCAAAAAGTTAATACCGTAAGGCCAAAACTTCTCCATAGCAACTTTACACTCTCGGGCTAATACCAAAGTTTGTCTTGCAAAATTTTAACTTAAGGGTGGTAGACATTAAGGCCACATTATGGTCTTAAATCATTTCAAAGAAATGACACTTCATGTCGTTTGAATTTGAATTAACCTTTTTAGCAGGACAGTGTATACTCTAAATCCAATGTAATACTATTATCATTATGTATGTACTGCAATAAATTAGTGCATTATGTATTTCTCATTTGCATATTAGGTACTTCAACAGAATATAAGCTTAACGAAGTGGAGTTTAAGAACAACTTGGTCAATTAATTGTAACATCGGTATCACAAGAAGACGAGGTGGCCGAGTGGTTAAGGCGTTGGACTGCTAATCCAATGTGCTCTGCACGCGTGGGTTCGAATCCCATCCTCGTCGGGAGCATTTTTTTATTTAAACAAAATTATAGCTCAAATCATTTAAAAATTAAAACCATTTAAAGAAAAAAAAACCTACTTGGGCTATTTCATGAATAATTTACGTCAATTCGGTTATCTATCTCAAGTGGAATAATTTTCTGTTTGTATAATTATTTCAGATGATTGAATCAATCTATGATTTATGAGATATCATTTCAATTTAAAAGAATTATCTCTATACATTATGGGCATGAATTTATATTTTTATTTCCATAAGCATTTTCTTTCGCGCTAAGAAATTTATTATCTCATTTTTGTTAAAGGCATTCATTTCGAGGTCGAACAAAAATATTTTTGGTTCTATAATGTCCCCAACTGCCGATTATCTCCTAACCATATAGCGGAAAAATTTAAAATTGACCTTGAGTTCCAGATTGCAGGCTATATGCCTCTTCCTACTTGCAAACTCTTAAAATGCTGTAAACGGTACTAATCGCAAGTGGTCAAACTGCACCAAATGTTATACACCCCATAACATATTTGGCCCATGCTGGATCTCAAGCACTCCAATAGTCTTATAACACTAAAAAGATCCATTTTAAGCACAATTGCCCAGCTCTCTCATCCCGAAGAACACTTCATCTTGGAGAATACTTTTTCGACAATGGGTGGTATGCATAAAAGACAGTAAATACTTTTAGATACTGAGGATTTTCTAAGTAAATACTATTTTTGGAATGCATAAAATGAAGTAAACACTAAGATTAGGTGCATATTTACTTCAAGTAAATGCATTTACTTCTCTTCGCATGCATTTTTGTAGTAAATACTTTTTTGGAATGCAGATGTGCTTGTTTTTCTGCAGTAAATACTGGAAATTTTTCAAGTTGCTATCGACCAACTTGAAAATTTCATAGCATCTACTAAAAAAATAAGTATTTACTATGATATCCGGCGAATTCTAAGTACCTTTTTACTTGAATAAATTCAGTATGTACTTAAAGTATTTGCAATCAAGTAAAAACTTTTTTTTTTCAGCAAATGAAACGAAGTAAATACTGAGGGGGGGTCTATCTGGCTTCGTTTAGGCGGGAAGGGCAATTTAAAAAAAATAATACTAAAAATGAAAAAAAAAAATAAAAATTGAGAAACAATGGCAACAGTTACAATAAAGGACTTTAAGATTTTTGGAAGCCAGAAATTTATTCTTTGATATTATTTTTAAATCAAGTTATAGCTGTTAATAGTTTTCGAAAAAAATACTTTCAAACTTGAAATTTAAGAAAAAAAATTAAAAAAAAAGTTGAATGCTGATTTTTTTCAATATTGAGAAAATAGATACTTAATTTGTTTGTAGTTTTTACTGGCTAAATCAATTCTTAATCGAACACTGAAAACAAGATTGATTTATGTCCTCTAATTTTTGAGAAAATTAAAAATAACTTTTATATGTCGCTCCGCTTAGAGTACAAATTGCCACCCTTGCGCCTTGAAATGCGTATGACTTGGGGTCACGGAGCGAGATAGGCCCCCCCTCCCATAGTAAAAAATGCTTGTTTAACTCCTCTACATAAATCCGTCATTAGTTTTCATCGCCAAAATTATTTTACTCACCCCAATTTTTGTCCTTAAATTTCAAGTTTGAAATTGTTTTTTTCAAAAACTATTTAAGGGAATAACTTCATTTAAAAATAATATGAAAGAACATATTCTGGGCTTTCTAAAATGTTATAGTCTTTTATTATAAGTGTTGCCATTGTTTTTTAATGTATTTGTTTCCATTTCTTTAAATTACCCCTCCCGCCTAAACGGAGTAAGATAGACTCCCCCCTCCCATAGTAAAAAGTGCTTCTATTTAACCCCTCTACAAAATACCGTTATCAATTTTTGGCGCCGTAGTTATCGTACTCTCCCCAAAAGAATTAGTAAAAATTCGTAAGATATTTAAAAGTAAAGTTACAGGCCTATTATGCTTGACACTTAGGTGCAAATAATGTTTAAAACGTTACTATTGTCATGACATGAACATAATTTGCGTCGCCATTATGCATGCATGTAAAATTAAACCATTTTCAATTCTGTTTACACAAATTAAAAATGTCGTAAAATAAACAAATGACGGTTCCACCTTAAAATAATAAATGCAATAGATTCACGTTTAAAAAGGCAGTTGCACATGCACTTCAATGCAAAAAAAACTCGTTGGTATTCCTTTTCATGTACATGTTGTACAATTTGCATTATAAATAACACCAATTTCTATCAAGAAACTTGCATATGGACTGTTTCTCATCATTTGCAATAAATGCACTTACCCCCTATGCCCTATATTGTAAACAGTAAACAGAAGATAACGGATTAGGTGAGGATATATATAATTCAATTCTTAACGTCTCTAACCTAGTTTCCAAAGTTAATTTTCTGCTTTTCGGTTTGGGTATTTATGAAGTGTCTTCGTAACAAACAAGTCTGTAAAGTCGAACATTTGTATTCAGATTCTGATTCTGATCGCGCATTTAATTACAGTTATTCAAATTATACCACTTGTGTATGAGCTATCATACCCTGTCAATGATGATTTACTTGGAAAGTAGAGCATGCGTGCAGAAAATAAGTTATAATACTACGTCACTTCGATGTCGTTTACAGTCTATATAAGAACTAGAACGGTTTCGCATTAAGGTACTTATAATGAATTATTTATTAAGGAGCTTTATGCAATAACAAATTTACGTGGAAGAGCATAAATAAGCAGGCGATGATTAAGTAGCCCCCCAATGAGTAAAGAATACTAATTTTTATATAGAATTCTATCAGAATTCCATTTAAAAATCTGTAACGATTTTTTCATCCAATACTGCGTACTTCAGCAAATTACTGCTCAAACCACCCAAAGTAAAAAATTAAACTAAGAATGCGAATTAAAATATGTAATAGTTTTATTTTATAAAAATTCTGTCTCTACCCTAATTTCAGTGAAATGCATTTGTGAACTGAGCGCCCACTTTCCAGTTGTCATTTTTTGATCTTAGCTTTGACACTGTGCTGTCAGTGACCAATACCACTGTTTTTTGCTTATATTGTGTCTGTTGGTATCTATTAATTTATGTTTAAAATATTAAGGATAATTGCCGAGATTTACAAAGAACTCAAACAAATGTTGTCTCGCATCAACTTCAATGATGTTTTAGTTGCATTGCAAGGCATTGATCCAAAGCAATTAGATTCAAGTCTTGTCCCACTAATGACTCAATTTCTTAATTTTCTGGTAGGCATCGATGAGGAGTCATATGATGAAGAATGGCGAAATCTGCTTAATTTAGAAAATATTTCAAAAGACTTAAAGCTACAGCAATTTTGGAACCACGTTTTCAAACCAAAAAACGAGTTGGTTTCCATTAATAAAATATTTTATTGGTTCGTTCCTATCTTTTCCACACAGCAGCGCGACTGCTGAAAGGAAGTTTTTGGAATTTTTGGAACTAAATCTAATAAAAGATAAGAAAAGAAATGCTTTAATGACGGCTACCGTAAATTCAATTCTTATGTCAAAAGAATTAATAGACTGTAAAGATTCCGAAAAATGGGAACCGTCACCACAACTGATAGCAAATTATAAAAAAAAATTAAATAAAATTTTCATTTTTAAAGGTACTGCTCGGCAGGGATGGAAAAGTGGATACAATTGTATCTTTTGGATACAATCAGAAATTAAAGTTACACAGTTACAATTCACTCCAAAAAGATACAATTAACAAAACATATTTTTGCTTCAAAAGTTACGCAGTTACAATCCTTCTTTAAAAGATACAATTTCATATACCCACGCTACGAATACATCCAGTAATTTGTAATTAATAAAGAATATAAAATGCATTCTTGAAGCTCCAAATTTTATTCTACATTCGGCTGACCAACTAAGAAACAAATTTCATAGGTCATGCGCAGAGGCACTGAACGCGTGCGTTAACAGATTATGTAGATATATAGAAACAACGCGTTCATATGGTAAAAGCTAAAATGCGACTTCAGGCGTAAATACCGACTTTAGTTTTAGATAGTAAATACAGTGGCTCAACGCGTCAACGCATCGCCCAAGCAGACCTACTTTCTGCTTCTACGCGCGTTTTAAAGTGTTGACATTTCATTTTCGATTTGACTCGGTCGATTGTACCTTATTATGTTTAGAGTAATAGAGTAGGCCCTTCAATGTTAGAGTTCCATAGATTCAAAGAGTATAATTTTCCTGAGAAATTGTCTTAATTCAGTCGTTCGTATTTGGACTCATTATAAAATTTAAGCTAATTCACACAAAATGAAAGGTTGTGAGAACCCATTCCTAGGGTACTTATACGGACCAAGGTAGGTATTTGTGTACAAGGTAATATATTCCGAGAACTCTTTTTCGTTTCGTTCTGCACATCTGTCAAAAGGGCATGAATAGTCACAATTGCCAGCAACGTTTATACGTTTATTGTCCCAGTCAGAATAGACCGCCATTGCAGTTGCAATATTACCTTTAATATGCACGAATATTTTATTTATTTTGAAAAAAATTATTTGTGACATTTGGTATATCACCAACAATTTTTTCAAAATGATAGCCATTTGTTCTATTTCATTTGTTATTATATCATGAGCTAAGTGAAGAGTTAATATTCACATAGGGGTACCTAATTGTATATTTTAGCGTTCACCTTATTTTTGCCGAAAAATAATATCCAAAATTAAGTCGATTTTCATGATTTTGATATTAATTTTTATCGGCAAATAACAGGTGGCCGCGAAGCAATTGGCAAAATTTAATTTAATTTTTTTTTGTAGATAATTTCTTAGTTTTTTTTTTGTGTAGATTAAGAAGTCGATTTGGCATCGTAAACAAAATTGTGGAGGATCATTTGTAAAACCTCAATTTTTCAGCATTCAAAGGTAAAATCTAATGAAAAATATTGATTTTTTCAGATTTCTAATTTTTTTTCATATATAGGTATCCGCCGTAAAATCGAACATTTAAAAAAAATCCTTGAAGACCGGTCTAATTTTTGGATTTTGCATAGATCTCAAAAGTAGTAACTGTAGCTACCAATTTCCAAAACGATGGATACACTTCAGTGCTAAAAGTTACAATTTCAGCTTGAGAAAAGTACAATCTGAAAAGTTAATTTCCCATCACTGCTGCTCGGTACTGCGCAAAGGAATCGACAATCGGCAGCTCTGATTGCAAGTACTTGTAGTACCTACTTGTAGATAGGTATCGTATTGTTAGAAATATATTTATATACCTACATATGTATTATAGGTGTGCACTTATTCGTAAATATTGGTTTTGTGTCGATACTAACGGGTCGTATACGTTTACGACCATATACAGATTGTCTTTTAAATGGCTAATTAAAATTGATATTCTATTACAATATGCAACATTGATTTTTTATAGAAATGTTAAAACATTTACAAAGTCGGTATGTAGGTATTTAATTTTGCACTCTCTAACTTATTTCTATTCTATTCTATAGCAAACGCATCAGTGACAGCTCGCGTTGTTCTACCAATTATAGAAATATGGAAGTAATTGAACAGACTTTTGAAATATCCCTTTTTTTTAAATACTTCTCCCAAGAAAGGCGAACCTATATAACGCTTCAAAAGCGCCCGAGATGCTTGAAGATGTATGTTAGTTCTGCACTTAAATTTCTGCAAATTGTAGCCTTCTAGACCCAGGAAGCGAGTTCCAAAGTTTGCTTGTCCTGTAACAGAAGGAGTTTTGGAAAGTTGATGTCCTCGCGGTTGTCAAGTCTTAGTGGGAACTGATGGGGTTAGGAAACACTCCACTGGAATACTTAGAGTTAGACGCATCTGGTTTACAGGTTATGATAGGTTAGGTTAATGTGAGGTCATCACAGAATACTAGGCACCATTTTGGGCCCATCGCCATCCCTGGGGAACCTTCATGGTCAAAACATAAACCAATTCACACTTAATTTCCCAACAAAACCTAAAAATGGTTTCAATTTCGTTTGAAAGGCCAACCTCCTCCAAATTGTAGAAAAAGCACATTCCAAGGTGTTTTCTTCTATTCCGAGCAATGGCTTGACATTAACAGCGAATATGAGTAATATCCTCTGCGACAAGTAGGCCATCGCAATACCTGCATAGGTATGCCTGTATTTATTAAACATTATCTCCTAGCGAGCGTCCTTCCAAAGAAGGCAGTGCCCATAAGAGAGTATAACTATCGCCATTCTTAACTTTGAGCTGCTGAGTTTTAATATTTCAACAGTTTTTTCCGATCTAATTTTGGCCACAAAGAGTAATGATAGCCTGTGTTTTACTGTATCCGACCATCTTTTGTCTGCCCTAATTTCTCGAGAATAATTATCTTGGCCACGGCTATCGGTGCTCTTATGTCCTCAATTGTTTTATTTTGTGGAAGCCCTGCTCTGTTTTAAGCCAGAACGTTGGCCATTTCGTGAACCTAAATATTCTAGTGTCCAGTTGCCCAATACAATCTGACGTGGTTTTGCGCCCATAATGCTCTGAGCATTGTGCGGCAGCTCGTGACCAATTCAAATTTGATGGTGTAAGACTGTAGCTTGCGCCCTTAGCGCAGCTTGACTACCAATGTAGATAGATATATTCTTGTTGGATATTGATCACATTTCATGTAGATCCGCAGCTTTGAGCCTGACAAGAAATGGTCCATTTGTTTCCTGGAATTTCTTCGACGTAGTGATGAGGAGTATACAATATAAGCACTCAACAATATAAGGAACACAGGCAAGCAAGCAGCCTGTCTGTCGCTACAGACGCAAATACCTATTCCTATAACAATATACTCGACAGCCGTTAGAATAGCATATAGATCTCTGCTAAAAAAGTCATGCTTGCCTAACGAGGTGTAGTCTTAGTGTTGTCGATTTTCACGAAGACACCCTATAGTTTTGGAGCCATCCGTAAAAATTCGACTATATCCCACACTAGGCTTAGGCTCTGGCTGAAGCCACTCCTGAACGCAAGAGGAGTTGACTTTAAATTTCCACAACAGCCAAAGTTCCGATGTCATTGCATCAGACAGCATAATCCATGGAACTAGGGTCCTAGGATATAGTGTCGCGCGAGGTCATCGAAACCAAAACCAAAAACCACCCGCCTGAGACGGTAGATTGCTTTGGTAGTAGAGCCCACGAAAAAGGTATCAAGTGGAGGCAAATCAACCACATCATCTAGAGCGGAGCCAGGCGTACTCGGGAAAGCTCCCGTGCAGCCGAGACTGGCCGTTACCTTGTGTAGTGTTATGGCATATGGGAGCTTCACACAATTCTTTAAAATAAAAAGTTAAGGAAGCCGCATGACAGAGCGTTGACTTTTTATTTGATTAGGTCTCGGTTAGGTTGTTATCGACCTTGATGCACCATTGCAACTCTACGCATATGGATGAGTTCTGCAAGGATGGCAAAACTAGACGCAGCAAAGTCGATTCGCCTGAGCCCGTTTCCGGAGGTCTTGTCTGGCAGACTGCACTTTCCACCTGCAGAACCTAAGGTGGACAGGACACCTTTCCTTTCATTCTGTTGTTTTAGAAAGAATTATCCCTTTGTTATCGATTCTATTTTTTATTTCAACAATTTCTCATTTGAAATTCCTGTCAACTTCATAGAACAGAAAGATTAACATCATAATTGAAGAAATTGAGGTAACTGACATCAGCAAATTGGACGTGTTTTGCCAGATTTTACGGCTTATTATCTTCTGCAATTAACCCCGATTAGCTTTACGAACATCCATGTAGGTACAAGCAAAGAGCGCATATTGTCGTTGACATTATTGTTGGCACACTACATTTATATACCTAAATGATCATCAAATAATTTTACGAAGAAAATCTGTCTCATTTCAACCGCTTTCAAAATGAAACTTAAAGATGATGTTAAAAGATAAACACATCCTCAATATAACCTGCTATTTTGTATACAAAACAAAGTAATACGTTTATACTAACTTACCGGCAAGTTTTAATGACATTAAATATAGAATCAGTTGCGACTTTCCATAATTTATTCTCGAGACATTTTGGCACTCAGCCACAGTTTATTAGCTTGTGCTCAGATCAGATGAGCTATTGGACAATTTGGAACAATAAGTTAAGTACCTATGTCAAATTTTAGTGCGTAATCAGTTTTTACTGCGCCTGCTCATTCCATTGGCTCATAGAGCGCGCTCTGATCATTCTCTGAACGAAAAAAGAAACACAAATTCTAAGCTCTGATGTGTCTGAGCTATAAAAGAGCTATTTTTTTGACAGTTCAGGCTCTGTTCTGAACTAAAAAAGAAAAACGCCATGTATAGAAAATACAGATGGGGATTTTTGAAACTAGTGATTTTCATTTACGGCTATTCTAATTTTTCAAATGAAAGAAACTGTCAAATGTGAGTCATTTTGGCATTATTTAAAATGACGTTTTTAGTCGGTACCTATACCATAGGTTCAAAGATATGAATAAATTGTCCATGTAAGAAGAAGCACGTTCATTGTTCTAACTATAATTACCTTTTCACTTTCGTGACAAGCTACTTGAATAATTCAAAAATTTTAAATTGCACTTTCTCCTTGCCAACTACCCACTTTTGGATTCGTGCATATAATTGATTTTATTCGCCTTCCTTCAACTGTCTGTCCAGTTGAAACCACCCCATTGTTCACCGTCCGTCCAATCAAGACCACATACCATATTGCAAAACTCAAAACAACAAGGAATTAATATAATTCCATTCAAAACATATTTATGTTCAACAGCGAGAGTTCCTTGCACAGTGCAACTTCTCAAGAGGTAAATACACAAATATACGAGGGTAACCTTCGATACAAAGGACCAAATTCAGTCGCGCACAAAAATGTAAGGTGACCCCACCCACAAACAAATAAAAAAATTCCCAAAACAAAGTAAGTACACTACAAAGGACAACATCACATTTCATGCACATTCCCCGCAAAGCAAACATCTCGTGCGCTGTAAACGTGATACAAAGCCGAACCGACGAAATACTTAAAATTCCGCTCTGGCCTAGAAGAGGGAGAAACTCTGAAAATTATTTTGGCAAACAGACAAAATCAATATCCGACGACTCCACGTGTCCGCATGATGTATGCAGTGTTGTCTGCTTTTATATCTAAATTAAATCTCTGCACAGAATTGACTTGCACGCATAACGATCCGGCAACGGGACACCAAAAAAAAAAGTGATTGTCCGTCTGTTTGCCGAATCAAATATTGCCAAAACAACCCTCGGGCATGGCATGGAATAAAAGAAACCCCTTTTTTTGCAGAGCTTGCACACAAAAGGTTGTCCGTGCGCATATATACAGGGTCGACGGACGACCGACAGAATTACGAAAGGGCGCCACTTTTGAACTTTTGTTTTTAACAAATTAACATCTAATTGTATTTTATTGTCATTACGGGAATATTTATGTATTCACAATTAAAGTTCCTAGTCTGTCGTAAGTTTAGAAAACATTTTTAAGAACAAACATCGACAGTATTGTATGATCTTCATTATCAAAATGACAAATGACAGCAGATGTGGAGAGGGAGGCTGAGGATCAACACTACCAAGACAAAGATCATCAGTCTCGATTCTAGCTACATATCTCAAGTTTGCATTGCTGGGCACCCAGGTAGAGTAGAGTGCTTCCAATAACTGGGAAGTATTGTAGCGACCAAAGCCGGAACCGAATACCATGTAATCAGCTGAAAGTCTGCATTTGGAATTTTGTCCAAGATTTGTCGAAGCAATGCAATTAGCCTAAACACAAAACTACGTCTGAGCCGCACGAATGTCGAATCTGATTTGGAACTGATCACATCTATTTACTGTCGATCACCGGTCAGTCCTCATTAATTTCTAAACCCATTCTAAGCCGCTTGTCTCTTAATATTTGAAAACGCGCATCACCGCCTGTAAATTAATTTTGGTTGAATACTTTCAATGCCAGTAATGTAGGTAGTAATAACTTCATGAAGATCGATTCAGAAAAGTGTATATAAAAGACCCATCATACATATTTTATTTTGTGTAGTGATCAGTTTGGGCTTATTGGTCTTTATTTTTGAATGCGAATATTAAAACAACTAAATAAATAAATTAAGACAATAAATAAATAAATAAATAAATAAACACTACTAAATGCTACTATTTTATGTAAAGTGACACTTTCCTAAAAATACTTTCTCACAAATCTTAAAAAAATCAGCTTTAGCTCTAGGTAATTTTGAAAATATGTATAGGTAAACTATTTTTCATAAAATATTAAACTTGCAATAGGTAACTTATTTTTTGAAGAACAGAGTAGGTATTTTTTAATCATTTTCATTTCCTAAGTCCTAACAGCAATAATATTTTAACGTTATTATTTTTTGAACCTCCATGGTGTACTAACTTCAAAGTGATAAAAAGTTATGTTTTGATTATGTTAATATCATGCATTTTTTCGGGAAAAGTGTCTTAATTTGAAAATCTTGTTTTGTTTTTTATTTTTGATTATATAAAATAAGAAACTATGCAAATCTAATACACATTTCCGAAGAAAATAATTGTAAACTTAAAAAAAAAAAATTAGATTTAAATTTTCTGACTCAGAAACTTTAAACCGCTTTCCTGAAAAATCGTGATTTTTTAGTTATGCCGGTTTTCTGAAACAGCGACGATATAACAGTCCATTGCTTAGTCACACAATTTCTAATTCTCAATATCAAATATCAAAACACCGAATTGATATTTCGACAGCATTTACAAAATTTATGACACTTTTCGATAGGGTCATACCATACATTATTGGCCAGCCTGTATTAGCTGTGTAAGATTACAGTGCAGGATTACTTGGAAACCAACAATAGTAGAATCAAAGATAGAGGATTTCTTTAGACAGCTGTGTTAGAATTAGAACTACAGTATAGTGCGCCAATTCAGTTCAGTGTAAATATCCGATTAACATTTCACTCGAATTCTTGACGAAACTCTCTGCAATAGTCTCGATTTATTTATCCAAGTGCCGGCTCAATAAATTTCTTTTCATCGTTTGAAAAAAATGAGAAAAAAACTCAACCTAATGATTTATTTAAATTTGAAAGCACAATGAGATTCAAGGTGGTTTATTTACATTTCGATATCGATTGCAATGTCATATGATTAATGATTTGATATACTTTTCTATTTTTTTTTTCAACCTGATTCGGACGAAAAAATAAGATACAAATTGATCAATTAATGCAGCATTTCATTATATTTATCTACATAATTATATAGATACAGTCTGCGTCAAAGTTAAGTGAACACTATCACCAATACATTATCTACTGTTATCTTTGAAGTTTGTAAATAATTTTTTTTTTAAAGTATTTCATGCTGTCGTTTTTTTTTCCACATGATGTGGAATTAAAAAAATCGATTATCGGGGCTTAATTGTTTTTACATAAAAGCTTGGCAGTAGGTACCTACTCATAATTGAAATTTTGCAAATAATGTTAATACAACAAAAAAATAAATAAATAAATATTTACTAAGTTGTGGGTCTAGTATGCAATTTTTTTGGATTTGGTATTTGTACCCATACTTTTAAAATTTATTTCTTAGTGTACATCACCCTCACCTCTTGCGAATATCTGACAAACATTATGAGCCCACTCACCACATCGAGGCGAAACGCATTTGGAGCAGTGTTGCCAGCTTTTCTAAGGGGTATGGAGCCCAACTTTAAAAATCTTGTAGCCAAAAATAGCCCAACACGAATATGAGGAATAAAAATGCGCACCTATTTGTTTAATTGTTTACGCACATTTATTTTGATTAAATTGATTGAATTCAAAATTAACAAAACAGAACTAATAGCTTCTGCATTCCATTTATATACGAACTCGTAATTGTAAATTAAAGTAATAAAAACAAAAAATATATATTTATGTGTTATGTTAACAAAACATAAAATAATTCCAATAAAAATACCAAAAAGCAATTAAAATATCAGCCTCTTCGTGAAAATTGCGCATTAAGGTTTGATTAGAAACATAGAAACAACAACAACCTAACGTGTTAAATAAAAGAGTAGAACAGACTAAACATAATAAATAATGAAACTGTAGGTATTCAACAGAAAAGATATTAAAAGAAAAATAATTTAAAAATATATAAGATTAACATTTGGTGAAAGTAATGAGTTAATAAACGCAAAAAACTCAATTAAAAATCGCAAGTTTCCCCCAAAATTTCTTCCATAGTGGAGGCTGATTCTTCGGTTGTTTCTGAAGTCAAATTTGCATAAATGTTAACATTAAATAAATCTACAATGTTGTACATGTTATACAAAAAAAAACATTTTGCTGGAAGGGGACATATAATGAGTCTTCATCTTCATGCATAAGTCTTGTGAGCTAATTTTACTACTCAGAAGTGAGAGTGTGTGGTTAAAACAATATCGAAACTGGAGTTGACTCATTCACAATAACATTTTTAAAAAGTTTCAGTTCTACAAGTTCGCAATGAAAAAATCATTATATTTATACCCGGTACCACACTGTGGTGAGGGTATATTCACTTTGTCATTCCATTTGTAACGCCCATAAGGAGGCGTTGTAGGTATGACAAACTATATATATTATTGATCAGCATCACTTTCTTAGTCGATCTAGCGATGTCCGTCTGTCTGTCCGTCTGTCTGTCTGTCCGCACGATTACGGCCGTAATTTAAGAGCTATCGACTTGAAATTTGGTACGTAAGCTTTTATCCACCAGACTGAGGCTAAGTTCGAAGATGAGCAAGATCGGATGAAAACTACTACTACCTCCCATACAAAAGTATCAGATTTATATAGCTTTTTATGTTAAAAATTAAATTTAAATAGCTACAGTAAAGATAGCAAGTTTAAACTTTGCACGTATTGTTTTAATAATATTTAAAATTTTTTGACAAAAAAGGAGCTTGATCGAATAAAAACTACCCATACCTCCCATACAAATATATAATTTTTTAATACTAAAATATTTTTTTATTTTACAATAATAGGCGTATTTTTTGGAAATCTATAGCTAGTTCACTTTTACTTTTACATGCAAAACTGGTATACTCACTTTTGGTTTTGTTATACCCACTTTTGGTTTTAGATGCAAAACGGTTATACTCACTTTTGATTTTGTTATACTCACTTCCCAAAAAATACGCCTAATATAGTACCGGGTATTTGAGCTTCGGCATAGTCGAAGATAATTGTCTTACTGGTTTATTCATGATGCATGACTTTTTCCAATAAATAGGAGCCTAAAAATAGCCGAATTTTAAAATGAAATAGCCCAAATTTGGATAAATCCCAAATCGAAATTTCATGGAGCGAGTGGAAAATCCGAGTAGCCTAATTGGCGATAAATAGCCCGTGCTGGCAACACTGATTTGGAGTTGAAGCCACTTAAATGTTTATAATAATACTAGCGGGCCCGGCAAACGTTGTTTTGCCTGCGCGTACATTTTTATTTGACATTTTATTCATGATTTTTTTTGTTGGGTGTATATTAGGTTCATTCGCGTACGCGGTTTAAACCGAACGCAATCGATACCAATCGATCGCAACCGCACAAAGTCTATACACGTTCTCATCAAAAATGACAGGAAAAGAGAAAACCAGCAAAATAATGAGTAATAAACATTTCCCCTCCTGACTCGAAACAGCTCAGGGAATTTCTACGGGCAAGTACTGATAAAATTGTCAAAAGCAAAAAGTTGACAGATAGACGAAATAAACAAAAAATATTTTCCAACGGTTGCTCGGTTATGAGTTTTATAGATATTGATAGAATACAAAATTATATCGATTTAATTAAAATTGTGAATTTTCGCTGCAGTTTGAAATAGTTTTGTTTTGTGCAAATTGGTGTTTAGCTAGAAATGGCTCGAAGTAGCTCGAAGTGTCTCTGAGAGAATTCCGCTCAAATTTTGGAAATTGACAGATTTCTACTGCCTTGCTCGGAAAAGTACGCGAATAGACCTATTATTATTTGAAATTTTGTTTCATGAGATTATTCTTGCTTTTTAAATTTTTTTTATTATTGAGTGTTTATTATTTGAAAATTTGTGGAATCGGATCGCAGCGCCACCTACCGGGTCCAATAGTGAATATAAACCATCCCAAGACCCATTCAAACACACACACAAAGTTTCATTAAAATCGGTCCAGCCGTTTAGAAGGAGTACGGTAACAAACACGGACAGAAGAATTATATATATAAAGATAAAGAAAAGATAAAGATACGAGAGTATAGGTATTTCTTAATAAATTACCATTTCAATCCGTTACAAAAATAAAACACAAATTTGTTTTGTATTAGGTACCTATGTAGCTGATTGAATGCAAAAAATTCCGTAGTCTGAAAAACCGAACAATTATTTCGAAATCAGTCTACTGACAAGGTCATTCACCATCAGGGTGAAACGAACTTTTTGGGAGACCGCGTAATGACGTATCTTCGACTTCGGCTGTGCTCATATTTTATATGTAGGTACATATGTATCTGATTATTTAAAATAATAATTCATATCTTTTTTTGTAGCAAAGGTGGACGACAGCAATTTAAACAACAGCTTATCAGCAATGAACCACTATAGGTTAGACAGACATAGACACACACTGCTACCTTGCAGCCTTTAACCGTCTTTAACATTGGGCGCAGTAGGTACTAATAAACATTTTTATTGTCCAAACTTAATTTTACGAATTCACAGTGACGAATTTTTCCATATAAAATTATCTTTGGTGACCTACAAATTATTTAAGGTGAAGGTTAAAAGTGATTATTACTAACACTAAGGTCTTTAATGTGCTTTTAAATAATACAATAAGGTATTTACTATCACTGACAATAAGAATATTTAAACCAGGAACCTATATAAAAAAAAATAAAAAGATCAGCAACAAAATAGATTATTTAAGCTCTTACCAATCCAATAAAGATGCAACTAAATTCATGCTGTAGTCTACAACGTCACCAAGGCGTTCGACAGTGAACACAACAATCCACTGCTGGAATAAATATGAAGCTTAATTTTGACTGACAATTACTACTGTCACTTTAATGTCGTTATTCTAAAAGGTTGCTAAAAATAAAGTCAATTACAGTTTTTAACCGCAAAGCGGCTTTTTTTTTAATTTTCAGAATTATAAATCTATAGAGAACCCTTTTTAACTGCAAGGAGGTAAGCAATTTATAACTGAAGAGACTGTTTTTTTTAACAAAAAAGGATTTACTAACAATCGGATATTTTAGACGATATACTCATAATGGATGACGGCAGGTACCAATAGAAATGTTCATATAAATCTGGTTTGACATTTGTACCAGATACACGAGTACCTACATCTATTAAACTTAAATGTCACGGCCCTATTAACTGAGCGGCGGTGCCCATGCGTTGAGATAAATTTTCATTCCGGGCATTGACCCGTACGGTTATGAGCTTTGACACACTATTATTTTTAATGTGGTCCTTTTATAATTGCAATAGTAAACATAGTGATAATTAATAAGCGAAAATAGAATAGAAACTTTATTATTGATATACCTATAAACTATTTAATATTTGTATCCTTCAAATAGGGCTCCTCCGCGCCTGAAATCTAAACCCACCGTCTAGCTCCGGTACTGGCAACATGATATTAATTTCGTTTTTCAATTGAAAATACAACACGACAAAATAAAAAAAGTAAATAAACAAAAAAGTTTAAGGCTCCTGTGCAATTACCTACATCTTTAATTGCGACTTCATTTCTTGGGCCATATAAAAGACATCCTCACACCGTCACGCTAATTCATTTATAATTCATCTTATACACAACAAAACGTTATTCAAACAGATTATACAAGAATGGCACAAAGGATAATGTTACTCAATTCAAAACGAACCTCATGAGATACAGCCTCAGGAAATGCATTGTGTTCCCACAGCAGCAGTAGACACGGCAAAAGGTGAAACAATTACCCAACGAACACTTCTATTACTTTTCGTCTCTGAGATGTTATCTTACGGTCCAATTCCCTCTATTCACCCACCAGCTGACAAAAAGAGGGGGTTAAATAATTATACCGCACTTAAAACAACGATTGCTCTGCAATATCCACGATTATCACTTAAATCAAACTTCACTTCCTAGTTCTAGTACATGATATGTATGTACGAGTATATATATGTGTATCGACAATGTCACCAATAAAGAGTCACGTTAACCCAGAATTTCCCCCTTACTATATACAACGACAACCACTATTAGGCACCACCGGCGCGCATAACAAGATACTCCTCAAGAATGCTCCTTAGAACGGTTTTTCGCTTCGGTTTCAGTTTCAGTCTTTAAAACCGACTACGCCTTTCCTGCAATATTGCAATCACTAACTATATAACCGAATATACGAGAGATACGATTCGTATTTCATAGATACTTTTCGAGCGAACTTCTTCACACTACGCGATTTATCGACTAACAGAGCAGCTATGTTCCGACACGTACGTTCTAGATAAAATCTCGTCGAAGACTGACTGTGCAGTGACTGTTGGCTGGTCTTTTGACTTCACCTGCAACAAACGATGTTGATGATGACGGACTTCTTGTGCCTGCACACAGTACCATACCATACCATACCACGGAGCGAGTATAGTGTGCTGGTCATAGTCATAGATGGATATGGCCTTAACTTGCGCCACAAACGAGGCGCAGGAATTTTACCCTATTCTATCGTAGCCTACAATCCTCTATAGTGGGCATAGAAAGAAGTCAGTATAAAGAATGAGAGTTGGAAAAGGCCAATAATATCTGGAGGAGCAATATAGGTAGGTAGTATATGGGCACTTGTCTCATATTCAATGAGATGATGTGCTGTTCGGTAGTGTGACTGCGACTATGGTTTTGGGAATCCAACAGCAGTGACGACGAGCGGTATACATTTTGTACACCCTCTCAAATGCATACAGTGTGGGTGACAAGATACTTTTACGCGTATACAAATCTTTTCTTAAAATTTGACTTAATGCGGTTCTTGGGAGGTTTAATTCATGCGCACGATGACGAATAATTGATGTGCTTGAGCTGTAGGAAACAGCAGCAATAATTTCGGCCTATCCGAACACGTTCTGAGTTCTGATGATTTTGCATCTGCTACTCCATTTTTTTTTTTTTGGAATTTGTGAACCACATTTAAAATTTAAATCGACCATAATTTTCAGGTATTTTCGAGGTTTTGTCTTTCGATATTTTCAAGAATTGTGTGTATTTTAGGAGAAAAATATTAAAAAAAAATTAAATAAATTCGTTGGGGAATTCATGAGAATCACAGATGAGGATGAGGAACATTTTCCTTATTTTCACAGATTTGAGTTGGGCCAGCACCAGACTTATAACGTGAGGTGTGTTGTGTTGATGACTGTGCAGTGCACAGCCGTCTAGTCATCTTCTTGTGGTGCAAGCTAACCTTCATAGAGGCAATTTCAGACACATATTTATTTCGTTTCATTACGCCATAGAGTGGTAACTTGCATACATGTACATATGTTCGCCATATAAAGGAGAGATTTTAGTACAAGACGTGGACCTAATCTCATCGATTTTCCTGAGTTACACCTAAACTTCCATAGGTTCGATGAAGCTTAGCACAAGTGCTTGTGTCTACACTTAGTTAAACTATGCGAATTTGAAATCGATTTTACCAAAATTAGTTTTTTTTTAAATCTCAAAAAATTTCCGACATTTTCCAGAATTTTTTTTTTCGAGATTTTGGGTTTCAACATTTTTTGTTTTCGAGATTTTTCATGGGTGATTTTCAAAAAAAAAAAAAATCAACATTCTTTCGTTATTTTACCGATTCGATCTTTTTTTAGTGAAAGATGCGTTCCCTAACACGTGAAAATACTGTACCCCCGATAATGTGACTAAAATTGTTAACGACTGCAGACGTCAGATTTGTATGTCAATATATTTTTTTGACATTAACATTTTATTCTCACTATGAAAGACCTGAAATAAAATACAATTTTATTTCATTGAGTTAGGTTAGGTTATAGGTTAGGTGGTTTCCCTAAAAGGACGCACTTAGACCATATTACCTGGGCCATTGTGATACCACATGAAAGAGGGGATGGGGAAAGTCGACAGAAAAATATATATGTGCCGGACATTGCAAGTTGGAACTATATATTTCTTTTGAGATTTTGGTAAATCGACCAATTAGAGGCTATTGACTAGCTAGGCAAAATCGTATTGAACGCGGCTATTGAATCAACCCATTTTGCTGCTATTTCAAAACTTGTTACACATCTCGACCTTGAGAGCATATATAAGTTCTGTGTCAAATACAAAAAGACCGTATGCGATGTTTGAAAACTTGGTTAAAACTGGTAAAATTTGGGGAATGAGTCGATCCGGTGTTAATGAATAATAAGAAAATGGCCAAGTACATCAAGGTAATGGATTTGATATTCCTAGTATGTAGTCGACGTGTTCTCGATTGTTAGACAACATCCACAAATTTGTTGTATGATCTGTGAAACAGGCCCCTGGTGGAGGACGGCGTTGATATAATTTTATCTGTGCAATATTTGCTCCAAAAGAAGACATTATAGTGCATCTATTTCCCGAAATCTATGGCATGTGTGTAATAGTTCAAAAGACCTACACCCGAATTGCTCTTTGCACCGCCGTTTTTTTCAGCCTTGCGCGTAACACAGCTGTTTCAGTTTTTGAGTGCTCTTGTAGTAAAGGTAACCGGGAGAGGGTGGCAGTGATTTTCGACATGGGGCTTCTTGATTCCAGTTTAGAAATTTGGTATACCTACCTATGTCCGAGAGAGATCATCAGCTCTCACCGACCTCTTTGATGGAGTGTTTCTCGCATAGGGACTTCTATAGTCTTCAGCTTTATTGGTTGTTGTCTCAATTCAAAGCAAAATGTAGTTACGTGGTCGGTGGTAGTCGTAGTCCGATAATTTGGCCCCTGGTTGCGTTTATTTTAGATCCCATTCTTGCAACATCTACTGTACTAGGTATATAAACGTCACTGGTAATAATGGTGAGCGGGTGGTGCCGGTGTGTAGTGTATAGCGTAGTGTGGCTATGGAATCGTCGGATATTGAACAAAAGCAGCAGCACGCAGCACACCATAGTCACCGTCGTTGCCAAACCACTTCATCAGTTTCATTGAACAGAATTTGGTTTATGTTGTTGTTTTTGGGCGGCTGGCTGGTGGTGGGCATCGGTTCTTAAGCCCCGGAACAATGCTTGATATATCATTATGTGATTTATACAGTTGGTACATGAGCACTGACCGTACCCATACGGTGCAACATATGTACATTATGTGCATTCGAGTAAATTGCTCCACAATTCTGTGGTGTAGAACCTATACCATATCGTTAGATCTGAAATTCGAACTGCACTTGATGACGACAAATTGGAATAATAATACCATGTGATTCCTACGCCCCACAATCGCTTCGAGGAAGGCCCTCGGTGCCATATGAAAGGATTACACCTTCTTGTGAGTTCAGACGTTTAAGTATCAGGAGGCCGTACATATACGAATGTGGTTTCTTTAAATGTTATTAAGCACTTTGTAACATTCCTCTGGTTAATTCAAGTATTGAGCTGTGTAAATAGCATGCGATCAAGTTTGCGGTTTCTTGCGAAAGGTTGCTATTTGCCCCTTCAATAAAGGAACGACATTGATAATTTATGACCATAATGTAGCTGAAGAGCTTCCCGGTATTGGTTTTTGTAATGGCTGTGGGAGTGGGTGGAGGTCCGCGCAACTACTGGCGCACCGATATGATCAGTCTATTGACTGTCTGCTTGTGCGTAGTTTCCAGTGGCAAGGTATTATACGAGTATATGACATGCGACTCTGCCTTCAATCACAAACGGGTTTAGTGATGATAAACCTTCGTTTCCGAAATCGGTAGCATTTTTTATGGATGCTTACACAGTTTGAACGGTTTCTTGTACCTACATACCTAGTTTGATGTTGGAGGACTTAGCCTAATTTGCGATTTGTTGTTAATGTACATTTGTATGAGACTTCGCATAATGACACTTAAGAGGTAAGTTATATTTAATCGATTATAATTGGTGGGATTTTGCTATGGGGCTCGATTTTGTTGTAAAACCCGTATAAATATTAATATAATGTCAAATTGAATTTGATTTCAGTAATAAATTCAGAGAATTAAACAAATGAATGGCAGCCATAGTTCACCACTTCCGAAAGTCATATTGCTTTATTGGAAAGTATCACGTAAGCAATATGGCCGACCTAAATATGTAGATACCAAAAACTTCAGTAGGTGTAAGGTAGTGATGCACCTTGCTGTCAGTCGTCCGTTTGGTATAGAAATTTGGAGAAACTCAGACAAACTCACTAATAAGCCCAAATTGAATGATTTCAAGAAAAAATTGCTAAATCGCGAGAGCCCTGAAATGATATCTAGATCTACTAAGCAAAAAGGTGGAAGAGAACTAAGGTGTCATAATTCAAATTCAGAAAGGGACTCACGACGTTAAATGAGAGAAATTGTGTAGGAGTTCAGGGAATTTCTAAAATCGGGAATAATATCATAGCGGCTACAACCCACAAGCGCCACTAACATAACACCTCCAACAAACGACCTACCTACTCTCCAAGGAGGTGCATCCGAGGCCAAGCAACCGTTTCAAATAATCGAGCTGGTTCATCCATTCAGGCTGGATATCAGTTGAGGTATTCACCAGTATTCACAATGAAAAGGCGTAAATTTCTCGATGAAAATTCCAACAATTCGAAGAAGTCTTGGAGTAAAAGGACCTCCAATGGCTCAGAGGGCGTGTCAGCGAACCACCTCCTCACAGAATTGCTAGAAAACAATGGGCCTTACCAATAATCATTTTTAATCTTCAACTTAAATATGTTGACGGTCACAGTGGATAATTTTATATGGAAATTTTCGCCATTGTGACTTCGTAAAAGTTAGCGTGGACACTAAAAATTATTATTAGTACCGCGGAATTGCTCTTTGCCCATGCGGGCCTGAAATATAGCTTTACTTTTAATAAATGCTTGTGACGACTACCAAAACACTTAAGATTTCATTACTGCTTCAATCGAAGGTACGAGTATATGTAATGTATAATCTGACTAGGAGCCTTACTCAAGGCAGTGGATCGGAATTGGAACTGATTGATTTTATGGTAGCCGCCAGCAAAACCCTGAACTTATTCTAAAGCCTATACTATTGGCGTGTTGCCATTAGCGAGTGCCCTCTGGGATCAGTCAGAATAGAGTCACACTGACGGTATAAGTAACCAATGTAGACAATTTTTGAAAATAATGTCTTTAGGGCAAAGGAAAGGTGCACCCAAAATTCAGTATCACTTTTTTAACCACATCACGGGAAATTTTTATTTTGTACGAACGAATAAATAAATTATTGGTTCCGTTTCCGATAAAAATGGCTTACTCATTGTTCCAGAGAGTCACCCACCATGTATGACGTGTGTTCTATAGAAAAGGGGACTTTGCATTTCTCCAGCGACAACGGCAATGACTCAGTGGGAAGAGCACAATGTGTGGTTCCCATCTTTCATGTTATTCTTTGTGTCAGATGGTTTTTGCTTGAGCTTCCCGAGACCCTTGTGCGCCCCCGATAAGTTTTATGAGCATGAAAATTACTCAAGCCGAAGTTGCCGGCAATTGTTTGTTATAGTACTAGTGGAGTTGGTATATAATAATTGTGTGGCTAGCACAGCAGCACACATATTGGTGCGGTGGCAGGAATCATGTCAAGCATAACATTTTAAAAAGCTTAAGGGTATTAACATCATTTGTGACATTTTAAGTGGAAATATTTGATTGTCCTCTTTAGGTGTTTTATTTAAGTGGGGGCAGACAGGCCTATACTCAAAACTGAAGTAATTAGTGAGCGAATGCTATTTAAATGGAAATCGTAAAATGTTATGAATCTCATTTAAGTTTTATAACAAGATTTTAAATTACGTTTTGGCTTTGAGCTGTAGGTAGCGCAAAGCAAATTGCTCATGCGTGTAGTCCACGTGAGTAGTTATAGCGCGTTTCAAATCACTATGGGGTGTGAATCTCTCTCTATCCCATTTACATTTCACAACCTATCTCTCTCGATCCCATGCGGAACCCGCAGTTATCGCTGAGCAATTCTAGAGCCTACATGATATGGTACCTGCAACAAGCAAGTTGATAATGTCATCTAGTTGCATGTTGCTCAGCAATACATATTTATATTATGTGCATATTTTATTTAATTTCATTGAGAAGAGAATGCGCTATATTTAGAGATGTAGGGTGAATGTCCTTATAAAAACAGGCAACATTAATGCACTTTCCTACCGAAATTAAATCGCAAGCAAGTATGGACGAGTTCTATGGAATGAAATGTAAGACAGTTGCTATGCTACTAATAGTGCAGCAGGATCGATGGTAGGTATAATAAGAGTTAAGTATTATTGCAACCCAAGCGTTTGAAATATTAGCAAGCCAAATGTATCTTTTGTTAGATATCTATCTATACAGTCATTTGCTGGTATAAAACAAAACCAAACCATGCTAGATTCAAAAAACTTCAAAAGTTCACAGTGTTTATACACAGGACACTCATGACAAAACTCAAAGGGACCCTCATTTACTTTACGAACTGAGAACTGTTCCCTTACACCTCCTCTCCACGAGACATAATTTCAGTCAAGACTCAAGTTATGACATTAGTATGTCTGATGTAGACCGCGATTTTGTGGACACGACAAACATCTGGACATTTCAGTCTGACAAAATTTCTTGCCTTCTTTGCAGACATAAACCTTTACTGAAATTTGACATTTGAGCGTTTGACAGCATTTGTTTGATAATTCTCAAGAGAACGTACAAAGGCACGAATTGAAGTATGTGTGTCTAAATTTAGTCTTTCTCAGATGAATACTTGAAATTTAATTAATATGTACATGTACAAGCAGACCAAACAGCTCTGGAATTATTGAAGCCATAAGATATAAACGCCTGTTTATCTGACTGAAAAGTCGGCCATAATTCAGAGTTCAGACTCGTCGAGACGCGGTGTTAGGTCCTGATCTGGTCATTAATAATATGGTCTTGAGTAATTTCAAGAAAACGTGTCCGTAGAAGTACGCAATGAGAGTGTCTTCGAGAAGAATGACAGATCTTTGTCTATAAGCCAAAATGTGTCCTTTTTCGAGTATGTTCCTCGGTATCCAGATAATCCACTACTGAGTTGCTTTTTTGTATGGGAGCTACAATTTAGAGCGAGTAGGATACTAGGCTTTAAACAAAAATAAAAGAAAAACAAAGCCCATCTGTGAATGAGACTTAGGTTTCCGAAATACTCCATTGCAATGGATTCAAGCCGAAAATGCGAATGAAGGTTAGTAGGTACATATACCAAATATCTGGTGGAGTTCCGCAAGTATAGGTAGGTACTTGGACCTTCGTATGAAATAATTTGTATAAAATAATTTCCAAGAATTGAGGCCTCAAATATAATTTGTTGATGATATAGCAATTGTGATGGCACCGAAACAAATTTGAGAAATATAGGTCATGAGGGTATATTCGAAAATTGGGTGCTAAAGGGGCAGTTGGACTAAGAAGTCTCGCAGAATATAAAACAAAATAAGTATTAATGATCAATAGCAAGACAGGAGAGACAATAACAATTATTATGGTTGGCGAGCATAATGTAACATTACCCAAAGTAATAATAAATATTGGAGGACCCAGGTAAAAAAATAGACTATAGTTCTGTCAAAGGTGTTACAGTTCACTAATTTGGGCCAAGTAGTGACAATCAAGACTTACGCTAGAATGATTAAATCTTTTCGGACTTTGTCAGATGATGGTGTGTAATGGCGAGAATGTTACCAGCTAATATCTTGACTATATCAGATTACAGAGGACCTACAATAAATACGTTCAGGAACCTAACCGGCCATAAGTGTCTTAGAGTGCATCTCAGACTTGATGAATGCCATATATTTGTAACGGAGTCGACAGAGAAGATGAACTGTTTTCCTTAATACCATACGTTTCTGTGTATAGATAACAGACATTTGTAACATACTAGCGGTATCCGGAAGCCTATAAAATTTTAAATGTTAGGGCCTCTAAAAATAGACCAGCTCTAAAAATAGACCAGCACATATACTCCCACGTGCGTCTTGCCAATCTCCACTAGTCATAAAATTATGGGTCGAAGTAAATTGCTAAAGCGTACTAAATTTTGTATCTTGAGTGATGTCGAAATGAATTACTTAACGACCACAAACTGTTAACGATCATACCATAAACGGTTGTTTCAATTCGCAAGAACGGTAAACACCATCAGCAAGATGGTTCCCTGTTGTCCAATGCGTCGTCACACAGAATTGTTCACAAAGAATAAAAGATCTCTCACCTAGCCAACCCATTAGTACCATATTCTGGTATGGTCATGGCCATGGATGCTGGCTGCGTCTGCGTCAGTTCTATTATTGTTTACTCGATGATCGTGCGCAGGTAAATTGCGCATCATTGGAAGTACCATGGCAATCGTTTGACTTGGTCAACACGATTCTGATATATGAATTGAGAAAACACACAAGGGAGCAAGTATGGATGGATATACATATTTATGTGCCAGATCATGGTAAGTCTAGGTATCCATAAAGAGGATAGCAAAGACATTCAGCATCAGCATTCACGTTTACTTAGTCATTCCCATTTCGATATATTATTGCGTTACGACCATGGCCAGCCCACAGTTCACAAGAGGATATGCAATGTGCGTCTTTCGTTGCATGACTCCACCTGTTGCTGAGTCGCCACAATAAGTTGTTAAATTGTGAATTTTATTTAGATGGATGACAAACGTTCCATACTAATGGCAAATGTGACACTAATAGATAGAGTGGCCTTATATGACCGTCGCATTGCTCATTTGGAAATGGCAGACACGATGAGGTGTCTCCAAGATTACAAGAAATAACCTCCCAAAGAGGCTGAGATTTACACTTTTCCGGGTGCCAGCAGTTGACAAATACTTCTGGGATCATCTATATGATTGACGCCTCTAATGATGCCGATGACAATCTGGAATGTGTTATCCATAATTGGAGTGTTCCATCAAACATTGTCCTCACTTGGAAATAATGAAGTGAATTACCGGTATTTATTTACCTACCTAATCCAACAGCGGAAATGAACTGAGGATGCTCCATTTTGATACTAGGTAATTATGAGTAGGTACCTACTTGCCAACTCGTCATGCAGATGTAACTTTTTCGGAATTGATAGGTATGCATATGCATATCAGAAGTAGATTCCCCACTGGTTATCACGTAAAAGCAATTTAATATACAAATCTATTGGTACATTCTATACAAAGCAAATTTCATTATGAACAATTTTTACCACATTTATGCGTGTATAAACTTTCACGGTAATTGCGCGCTTTAAAGTAACAGCTGTGTAGATGAATCAAATCTTGGCGGCCTCATTTGGGTACGTACACATTACCCTCGCAAGTTCAGCTAAGATCGTGACGAGAACTTATGTATGTATTAAACTTATGAAACGTGCAACTCTCTAATGACAAGAAACCTTCAGGCAAAGGAGAATACATGTTGGTCCTGTGAGGTAGGGCATGACTAGTTGGCATGCCAGGAATTTGCCTATCAATTTCTTAGTATAAAATCGAAGATCGTTACCGTACATCATTAAAATCATTCGCGGTTCGGTGTGAAGCGGTTATAAACGTGACTTTTTGTAGGTGCTTATGATTACTGATTTGCATTCAAGGTAATAGCATCTTTGAATATACATATACAAATTTCGGAATATAGGATGCGGTGTGCGGTTTCACGATTTATTTAATAAATGTCTACTTTTCGTTCGGCGAGACGAACCTACAAATCAAACACAGTGGAAGAATTGATCAAACTCACTCTCATACCAAATGAATCTGAATGACATAGGTATTATACGAATATCTAATTTGTTCAAATAGTTGGGATAGGGATGTCTACCCTCTAAAAACTACCCCAATAATCTAAAAGTTTTTATAAAATCAATCTGTCAAAGTAGTTAAAAAAAAAAAAAAAAAAAGGCGCAATAGGCGGTAGACACCCAACCCAAGGCCTAGCTTTTCGCAACGATTCGTTTGTGTGTGTTTCTATTTTTGGGACGAATGGAAGGGACCTACAATTTTATGCCGAGTCCGAACGGCTGAATTGAGAAGCTTTTTCAGGACAGTCACACTCTCGGATGTTTGTCAGACGTTCGCGAGAGGTGGCGCAGTAGAAAAAACCTTAATATGTAATTTGTGTTTTTCCGGGGATCGAACCTGGGATCCCTCGCACAGTAGTCCAGCACACTAACCACTGCGCTACTGCGCCCAGTTAAAGTAGTTAAATGCAAAAATTCATAACAACGACCGAACCTATTTTTTGTGGAGGCGCAAATTTTGCATCGGTGGTTTAAGCAGGCAGTTAAAACGACTTTTGCACCTTGGGGACAGGCCATGACATGTGATGGGACGGATTGCCCCACCCTAAAGCCGGGATTGCATGTAGGTACATACAAACAAAATTCAGTTAGTTTAACCAATTCATTAATTCATTTCCATTGTGTCGCCTATACATATGTATTAAAAGGGGTGGGGTGTAGGATCATGGTCAATCCTTTTATACGTAGAGAATAGAACTCGATTTGACCTAACCATCGCATCCAGAACCTATGTATCTAGAGTATGCCATCTTGCTGTCGCAGATTCCGTAGCACGTCGGCGTTGTGTTGGATTGGATTCTGCTCAAGAGTTGTCAATTTGTCTGATCGCCTGTCTGCGGTGTGTCATGCCGCTTGAGACATTATGCCCGCGTTCCATTAACCCGCTAGATGACTAGCGGCATGCCCAACTCCATATAAAAAAATAACATTTCAGCATTTGTTCTATAGCTTTAGCGCTAGTGCTGAAATGTCAGTTTTTTTTGTATGGAGTTTGGCATGCCATTAGTCATCTAGCGGTCAGTGGAATTGACACAACTTTTAAATTTAAAACAAGTAAAAGTGTTATCATCGGCCTGGCCGATGCTTTGATACCCTCCACTGTATGTACTGTACAGGTACACGCCTGTGTCTAATATTAGGTCTGTTTTTTTCCTCACCTATCTCAGTGAAGTAAAGTAAAGTAAGAAAATGTGCAAAAAAACAGTCCCCAACTGGTCCCCAACCACTTTTCTGAACAGTCGGTTTTACCCCTGAAAAGTAAACAGCTGACATTGCTGTCAAAATGACCATCAATCAAAAATTCAATTTCAAAATCAAATTCCTTCTAGAAAACTGAATAATTAACCTTTTAGCGCAAAAAAAATTATGATTATCAATTTCTACAGAATATTTACTTTTTCTGCTTACTTTTTTTCTCTTGTAGGGTCAAAATAAAATCGCGAATTGTTGCCTAAGAAAAAAAAGCAAAAACACACGCGGGTGTGTTTGTTAGGTGAGTCCAAAAGAGTATTCACGCAAATTCTGAGATTCGATCGAATCGAGTATTCCTCGAATTTAAAACTTTCACTCTAAAGAAGTTCTCACAATCTATATTTTGAGGGAAAGTAGTTCATTACCAAAAATTATTTCATTGTATGATTTTATTTCGAAATCAGCTGTAATATTTTAACTGTCAGATTGCCCGTTGGTTTTGACTTTAATTTTGAGAAAAGATGGCCTTATTTATATATATTCTTGGAGAAAGAAACAGTCAAATTAAACAGAAAACGCAATAAAAATTGAATAAATTATAAATTAACATTTTAAATTGTCCTTGGTTTTTTCATTTTGATTGCGACATGCGATTATTTACATTTGAAATTTTTTTCCATAAGACGAACAAATGTAGCTTTCACTTTTATATTTTTTATGTAAATTTGACTGTAAACATTTTTTGAAATAAAGATTTAGACCACAAATTTTCAGTCGAAAAAACATATGAGAATGTGCGGAGGAATTAACAAATAAATCGAATCTCCATCGAAATAAAAAGTTCGAATGTCAGATGGCTGAAATCGAATGATTTTCCTTAAAAAAAAATAGTATGTAAATAATTCCTTCATTACATATCTACTTCAGTTAAAAAATCAACAGGGAATACAAAATGGGAGGATGTGCTATTACAAAAAATGTATCCCATAATGACATAACATCAAAGATAACACACTAATTTTCAATTATTATAAGCCTAGGTGTATATAACTATATATTTTTCTAACAAAGTGCAACTTAAATAAAAACAGAAAATATTTAGTATTTTATTACTTTCCGTAATATTCAGTTGTTTTTTTGAAATTCGTTTAAAATATATGCACTTTATGCATTTTACACCCACCACAGCCGACACATACATATTATGTATCATAAATGGAGGCACTCTGTGAACACATCCAAATGGCAACATCAAATGTGTTCCCCTGGTGTTCAGAATTGAAGAATGCTCCAAAGTTGGTCTTGCTGGAAATGAATAGCTTGTGTGAATCTCAGTGGTGTCAAATTGGGCGCAGTTGTTGTAATTGCGTGCTGAAAATCCTACTTTACTTTACTTCACTGAGATCAATGAGGAAAAAAACAGGCCTATTGTTTTTGTATGGTACCAGAACTACTTGACCGACATAGACAATTTTTAATACCAACCTGACAACGGTAAAAAGAAGTCCTCCCACAAAATTGTATTAATTTAAGTCGGTTCGTTTGGACGCTATGGTGTTTCCAACAGCTAGAGAGATAAATTGGTCGAATATTGACTTTGTATGGAAAGTAACGGAACTACTTTACCGACATGGACCATTTTTATTACAAACCTGACAACCGTAAAACTAAAATCTCTCACAAAATTTCAGTCGCCTTAGTCGATTCGTTTGGACTCTATCGTGATTTAAATAGATAGAGAGACACATGGGTCTAAGAGTGGTTTTGTATGGGAGGTACCAGAACTACTAGACCGACATAGCCCATATTCAATACCAACCTGACGACGGTAAAAAGAAGTCTTCCCACAAAATATCATACACCTAGGTCAATTCGTTTGGACGCTATCGTGTTTTCAACAGACAGACAGACAGACGGACAGACAGACAGACGGACATGGCTAAATCGATTCAGAATGTGATCTTGATTCAGAATATATGTACTTTATTGGGTCTCCGGTGAATCCTTCTTGGCGTTACAAATGTAATGACAAAGTGAATATACCTTCCTGTGGAGGGTATAAAAATTGTTACTATAGGTCTGTTTTTTTCCTCACCTATCTCAGTGAAGTAAAGTAAAGTAAGAAAATGTGCAAAAAAACAGTCCCCAACTGGTCCACAACCACTTTTCTGAACAGTCGGTTTTACCCCTGAAAAGTAAACAGCTGGCATTGCTGTCAAAATGGCCATCAATGAAAAATTCAATTTCAAAATCAAATTCCTTCTAGAAAACTGAATAATTAACCTTTTAGCGCAAACAAAATAATGATTATCAATTTCTACAGAATATTTACTTTTTCTGCTTACTTTTTTTCTCTTGTATGGTCAAAATAAAATCGCGAATTATTGCCAAAGAAAAAAAAAGCAAAAACACACGCGGGTGTGTTTGTTAGGTGAGTCCAAAAGAGTATTCACGCAAATTCTGAGATTCGATCGAATCGAGTATTCCTCGAATTTAAAACTTTCACTCTAAAGAAGTTCTCACAATCTAAATTTTGGGGGAAAGAAGTTCATTACCAAAAATGATTTCAATGTATGTCAGATTGCCCGTTGGTTTTGACTTTAATTTTGAGAAAAGATGGCCTTATTTATATATATTCTTGGATATATATTCTTGGAGAAAGAAACAATTGAACAGAAAAACGCAATAAAAATTAAATAAATTATAAATTAACATTTTAAATTGTCCTTGGTTTGTTCATTTTGATTGCGACATGCGATTATTTACATTTCAAATTTTTTACCATAAGACGAACAAATGTTGCTTCCAATTTTATATTTTTTATGTAAATTTGACTGTAAACATTTTTTAAATAAAGATTTAGACCACAAATTTTCAGTCGAAAAAACATATGAGAATGTGCGGAGGAATTAACAAATAAATCGAATCTCCATCGAAATCAAAAGTTGGAATGTCAGTTGGCTGAAATCGAATGGTTTTCATTTAAAAAAAAATAGTATGGAAATAATTCCTTCATTACATATATTTAGTATTTTATTACTTTCCGTAATATTCAGTTGCTATTTTGAAATTTGTTTAAAATATATGCATTTTACACCCACCACAGCCGACACATATTATGTATCATAAATGGAGGCACTCTGTGAACACATCCAAATGGCAACATCAAATGTGTTCCCCTGGTGTTCAGAATTGAAGAATGCTCCAAAGTTGGTCTTGCTGGAAATGAATAGCTTGTGTGAATCTCAGTGGTGTCAAATTGGGTGCAGTTGTTGTAATTGCGTGCTGAAAATCCTACTTTACTTTACTTCACTGAGATCAATGAGGAAAAAAACAGACCTTATGTTATCGCTTAGCTTTGTCAATGGTGTTGAGACAAATTACCGACTTTTTGTGACAGCTTGCCATAGATTGACAACGTCCCACACGTGACATGTGCACAATTTTCTAGTGTCGTATACATATGTTGATTGACATTTGTTTGCTGTTGTTGTTGTTATTGTTCGCACGAATTATTGCTCTTTAAAACGGAGCAGATTTGTTGAACACTGTGCGAGGGGTGTCAGGATCGATCACCTGAAAAACACAAAGCTTTTCAATTCAGCCGTCCATACCAATCTCATTAACAATATCATTACAGGCGACTTAAGTCCCTGCGGGAAAATAAATTTAGGGCTACCTGCGATCAAATTACGGGCAATTATTGTGTTGCATATCATCAACATCATTATTCAGCTAAAATGACATTACCTAAAAATATTCTTTTCTTTTCCTTGCGTCATTCAGCGCATTAAGTGAAACATTTTAAATAAAATACTTTTATTACCTACTCTAATGTTTTTTTATATCTAATAATGTTTTGTTTATGCTTTGGGTTTTGTTATGATGTGAATTGAGGGACAACCAAGGTACAGCCAATTACAATTATGATGGTGTGGGATCGCTAATCGTGAACTCCAAAAAGAATGCAGATAAGGCTGCCGCCAAGAAACAGACCAAAAAAAAAATTGCTTCCACCGTCATTGGACTGCCAAATGGAGTCCGTTTTGATTGCGGATGTTCAGCAATAGCCACGCGTATTTAGTATAGCAGCCGGGGAAGAAATACAGTCAGTGGCAAAATTATTTGCACAAAAGTAAAGTTAGATAATCTACTCATAAATTTGAACTTACTTCATGTAAATTTTGGAATCGATGGAAAGGTCATTTAAATTCCGTTTCAATGATACAAAACTTTCCTTAACCCATTAAGTACCCATTGAAAACTTAGAACATTTGTAAAAGTCTACTTTTTTGACTTTTTTCCTCGGTAAAAAAAAAATGTTTTTATGCAAAAAGTTTCTTCAAACAATTCTAATAGTGACTGCAAAAAATTGTTTTCAAAAATCTCTTCGCTAATATTTTTTATGATTTTTTGAAAATTGCTAAAAATGACTATTTTAGCCACTTTTTCCTCCTTTTCATACAAAATTTTTCTGAGGTCATCCCATTCAAAAAATCATCAATCAATTTACATGAAGTAAGCTCAAATTTATGAGTAGATTAACTCTACTTTTGTGCAAATAATTTTGCCACTGACTGTATGTTGTGGATGGGGTTGACGACGTCCGGCCGCGTCTTTTTCCGAGCAAATTTTTAAGGCTCGTTTGGAAAAATTCACGCAGCAATTTGTAATTGTGTTTTTCCGGGGATCGAACTTGGGACCTCTCGTACAGTAGTCCAGAGCACTATAACCACTGCGCCCAAATGTTACATATACATACAAAACAAAAAACAAATCAAAAATGCACAAATAATGCTTACAAATTAGTTCTCTTACTTTTCGAACTATTTCAGCCGAAAGTTGCAAAGACATCATTCACAGCATGATAAAACGAGTATGTCATAGATTTTTGGACACAGTGAAACGCCCATAACCGCTCAAACGAGTGTGAATGACGTATGACATTTACATGACGATCTTATGACTACATTTTTGTAACGTCAGCATGTCACATATTTTCAATTTTCGTGTCATGTAAAATATGAACATAAACAGCTCAAATAGTTTGAGAGCAAGTGACATGATTATTGCATTCAAAAAGTACCCGCATTTGTGAGCACGTACACAAACCAAATTGTTTCGAAAATGCGCAACTCTTCTTCAAACAGCTTCACATTTCGCTAAATAGAACCACATCCAACTTCAATATTTTTAGCTACTTTTGTTTTCTTTGTATTGTATGTGACTTTGACTTCCATCAACAGCGAAAATTTCATCAGTAGCAACCAATTGAAAAAAAGTTGAAAAAAACCGAACAAACAACCTTTGCCAAATGTTTTAATTAATTTTCGGATAATTATGACTACCATGGAGCCAACACAAAATAAAACCTGGGATCTCTCTCTCTACGAGCTGCAGCGCAAGCCACAGGAGATCATCACGGATAGCACAGAAATTGCAGTTTCTCCGCGGAGTCTTCATAGTGAACTCATGTGCCCCATTTGTCTAGATATGCTAAAGAAAACAATGACCACTAAAGAGTGTCTCCATCGTTTCTGTTCGGATTGTATTATAACAGCATTGCGTTCTGGAAACAAAGAGTGTCCAACTTGTCGTAAAAAGTTGGTGTCAAAGCGCTCACTGCGTCCAGATCCCAACTTTGATTTACTCATCTCCAAGATATATCCAAGCCGTGAGGAATATGAAGCAATTCAGGAGAAAGTTATGGCCAAATTTAACCAAACACAATCGCAGCAGGCTCTTGTGAACTCTATCAAAGAAGGCATCAAATTGCAGTCACAGAATCGGCCACAGCGCTACCGCAAAGGCAACGAAAGCGATCGAGATCATAGAGAGCACTCCTCTCATCACACATCAAACAGTAACAGCAGCAACGGAAATGCCAACAATGCTGGTGTTGCAAGTGCGTCGAGTAATATTCGAGTAAATGATGAGGCTTCAGACAGCCGCAATGCTTCAAATCCACCATCAGTGCGCAGTACACCATCGCCAGTTCCGTCAAACAGTAGCAGCAGCAAACCGAAACGTGCTGTGTCTGTGATGACATCGGAACGCTCAGAGGAATCAGAAAGCGACAGTCAAATGGATTGCCGCACAGAAGGCGATTCAAACATTGACACAGAGGGCGAGGGCTCATCTGAGTTGGGTATAAACGATGAGATTGAGCTTGTTTTTAAACCACATCCAACTGAAATGGCCGGCGATAATCAGCTAATGAAGGCGCTAAAAGAGAACTGCGTAAGGTACATCAAGACCACTGCTAATGCCACAGGTAAGTCTACATCTCAATGGACGTGTGATGGAAAAGTAAATATTTTTTTTTTATTGCAGTTGACCACTTGAGCAAATATTTAGCCACCCGAATGACTTTAGATTTGGGATCTGACTTGCCCGAAGCCTATCGTATGATTAACTTTTGCATTTACATTGCCCCTCAGCCACAACAGTTGGTTATCCTGAGTGGCAACCAGACATTGCATCAAGTTAATGATAAGTTCTGGAAGGTAAGTGGAAGCGAAGTAAGTGCAAATAGATTACAATTTTTGTTTTTGGTATGAATGTGTGCTTAAATTATTTCAGTCTAAGTTTTCCTCCGTATTCACAAATTAAAGAGTACTCTCTACGGCTTTCCAATATCGAGCTTCTTAGTTAGAGTCCCCCTTTTTAACTCTTGCGGAGTTTATAAATTCTGAAATAGAAATCGACGTACCTACAACAAAGTATTTTAACTCTCAGCTGATTGTTATTTCCTCAGTGCGCTTTCTCTCCTTTGTTCTATGATATATATTATCACGGTGTCACCAGTGTTGTTCCTCTACATGTCGACTTTAATTGTCGACTTTTCAACGTAGACAATCGCGTCGACAATGTCAACAACGTCGACAATGTCGTAAATGTCAACAATATGTCGACAATGTCATCAATACCTTTCAGATCTGTCAATCTGTCATTCATCTGTAAACTTCAATCGAGAAAGTACACTTTTAAGAATTAATTAAAAATTTCTTTTCTTAAAAATTCAAATCCTGTGTATCATAAATATAAAACTTTAAATATGTCTGGTCGACCAAAAAACAAGGCTTTTGAGGATCTTCTAGGTTTTGTTTTGGTGAAAACAAACAACAAATACTCAGCACATTGCACAGTTTGCAGGAAAAATGATACCCGTCTTCGCAGACACAGGTAAATAATAGTGTATTTTAATTTCCATTGATTTACCAAAAAATTAATGACCAACACAAACTATTCTTTTAGATGTCTGTTTCTGTTACAAATATTGGTGAAGGTGACAATCAGAATGCAATGGTTATCAATACTCTTGTGAGTATTTTCTTTTTTTTTTGTGTTAAACATCATTAACTTACTTTGTTTTGTTTTTAAATAAATATATACGATATTGAATTAAAAGTTTATATACAAAACTTGCTTCTTTTTTAATGATTTATTAGGAATCACTTTACAGGAAAAATTAAGAAAAACGTTGTTCTAATAATTATCTACATTGTCTACGTTGTTAACATGGACATGTCGACAATTGGGAATTGTTTACGTTGAGTTGTCTACACGTAGACAATCGTGTAGTCTACATTTTTAGTCTACATGGCACAACACTGGGTGTCACTGACTATTACCATTTTTCAAATCCTTACCGATTTATTGCCATATTATATCCATATCCAAGCGACCCATAGCGCTGATGGAAGAAAAATCTTCTTCCTTCAAGCACGCGTTTTATGTGATGGCATAGTCGAGGTAAACAAGTATTTTCTAATTACGAATCATATTCAAATTGCTGATGCTGCTGCGCTTTGTTATATTTGATCGTAGTTTTCCATATGACCGACTCATCATTGTCGATTGCAATGAAATCCTGTAGAAATCTAAATTAAAATAAGAGGGTTCATATTTCTGGTCTTGGTTGCTGGCCCACGATTACCCAAAACTCACCCCGTTTTTCGTGGAGCAACCTCCACCTACAAGAAGGAGACGTACTAACAGCTGTTAGCTGAGATATAAATGTGACTTGTATCTTTTCACTTCCCAGCGACAAAACTAGTGTCGAATATTCTATTAGAAATGTCTCTCTCGATCTCGATCGTAATAGACAGCGGACTTTTGTATATTTCATGCTGAATTTATGTAAATGTTGGATGTAATCAAATGGCTTCTATTTTCTATGTAACTAACATCGATTTTTATGAAATCAAATCTAGCTACAGTATTCTTACGATAATATTTCTCGATTTCAGGTAAACAAACCCATGGAAATGTACTACTCGTGGAAGAAAACCTAAGCGCCACAGAATCACAAAAACGTGCGATCTTGATATCTCACTCATCATATTATAAACAAAAGCAAATCTCTGTAAACAATAAAATAAGGAAAATTTTATGTCATGTAGCAGGGTACTCTACGTGTCCTTGCCACTTGTAATTTTTTTTTTTCGCTTGTGTGTCATGTATGGATATATGTATAACCGCATACAGTGTAAATTACCTAATAAAGAACTGGTATAATCAGTAAAAGTTTTTTCATCATTATGCTTGTTTTTTTCTTTTCTTTTATTTAGAATGTGATTTGTATTTGGTACGGATACAAAATAAAAATGAAGGTACTTCCTTGTGACAATATAAAGCGTTTTAAGGAACACATCTTAAACTCTTATAAAATTAAGCACGTATGCAAAGCGAGAATATTGTGATGTAAGTATAGACGAAATCTTATTATCTAAAGGCAAAAGTTATACTTTTACGTCTAACAACTACGACTATCTACTTTTAACTTGTTTCAGTTTGTTGAGTATAGCTTCTTTGAACTGTGAATATTCTTCACTAGCATTTATTTCGTTGCGGCATTCTCCTTGTATTCGCAAAAGGCACCTTTCGATATTTGACTTTTCTCCGGTACGTACATTGGTCAGGAGTTCTTTTTCCAAGTGATATGGTAGACCTAAATCGCTGAGCTCTTCTATTTCATCTTCGGTTAGTAGGCGAAAATCTCGAAGGTATTCCTCGGATTTGTCATAAATATCTAACATTTGTTCGGCTTCGGATTTGTCACCTTTTCGTTGTGTTTCTAGGTATTTCCGCAATAGCTTTGAGGCTTGTTGATTTATAAGGGTTTCTTGAGCGTTGAGACGATAGATTCGCTTGACCTCGTCTTCGGTTAGATCTGAGCAGCCGCAGAAACATTTGAGAAGACGTTTAGCCGCAACCTGAAAGGAATAAATTATCGTAATCATTAGCGATACAAAACGGATTCAAAGCGCATATAACCATAATTTGGACGTCACTTGTGTTATGGAACCCAGCATATAGTTATAAATTAAAGGTATTTACTTTCGACGATCAAAAGGAACCTTTCCTTTTTTGAGGAAAGTTTCGCTTTAATAACCCTTTATACATATTTAATTTGAAGAAGCTGTAGAATTGCGGTGATTTTGGAATATGAGAACTTGCTTTGGACAAGGAATTCATTCGCCAAGAAAAAAAAAAAAAAAAAAATAACACGAACTTGGTGGAAACAAAGTGGGTACATTTTCAAGTTAAGAATTCAACCGAAACACAAGGCAATCGTTTTAAGGCTAGAACGGTCTTTAAATCGTCAGCATTAGATCTACCCGGCTATGATTAACGTTCGATAAATTGCAATCGACTTCTTAATGAATTTGGAACTTTAAAACGAGAACCGTACATTTGACAATAGCTCTATAATGAATTTAAAAAACAGCTTCTTCTGATTGCACATAAAGATTAATTTAGATTTATTTGCTCAATTGATTTAGCTCCTCGTCAGCCGTCAGAGAGTTTAAATGCAAACGCAATCAATACGTCAACATAAGTTCAGTGAAGGGATATTGTTCGGCCATTATTACGATACCTAGACACCAGGCTGTTATCATTATGCAGTTGGAAATCGGGAGTGTCTAATACAGTACTTGATATCTGATATGATAACATTCGGTTTATATGAATATAATGACATATGTATGTAGTAAGGTGGTGGTGCATGAGTGCAATGAAATCCGGGTCTGTACTCTGTATTCATTAGAATTTTTTCCTGAAGATTGCGTGAATGTTTAAATAATAATTAGCGGCCTCTTGTCAGCAACAAAGTTGAACTGTTCTATTTTAAGAAGTAGATAGCTTGATAAGTTTTATAAGTTACTTTTCATGGAAAATAAACTGACAAGAGATGTTTTAAATGGATATGACGTTTATATAGAAGGCGGAGTGGAATAAATAGAATCACTTTTCATGTTTTATTTGCAAATATTGCAATGGACATGAGATCAAAATCGTTTAAGTGACCATTGATAGTCACACCTTAATCTTATATGAATAACATCACTGCTAATTATGAGGAAGTGTGTACCTAGGTGTGTAAAAAAAATTCTCACCTTACAAGATGTTTCCATAATGTAGACGTGTTTTAAGTTTTTGACTCGCGCGGTGAATGAATACAATTGCAATGAATTACTAATATCACACTGATTGGCTTCGACCAGCAAAATTGGTTATTTATCAATGTTTGAAAAACATTTTTAATTATTCTATTTGTATTGTATTTATCTTATCTTAAAATAAATAAGAAAACATTGTCCAAAAAGCACCAAAAGCCGTATTGATCGAATTGACAAACATAATGACAGATGTACGGAGGTGGATTCCTATTCCAATTCCATTCGAAGGGCTAGTCATTTTTTACAGATGCTCCTAAACTTTGGATTTGGGTAAAATAACACAACCAGACATTCTCAAAGAATGACTGGTTGTGTTATTTTTTTAAAAACTTATTCAGATAATCGGCCCTAGCGAGGTATCCGTCGGAACGGAAATTTCTCCGATTTCATACGAATCGGAGGATTTTTGCTTCGAGGTATACGTCGGAACAGCTTTTCGGAACTTTGTTCCGACAAATATGCAACGCACACTGGACTTTTGCGTTTCAGTGCGATGAAGTGCGTTTTTATTCATATTTTTGACAGTTTCATACGAATTTTCTTCCGATATGCTCCGACAGGAATTAGTTGCGGAATCTGTTTACGAATTGCAGTGAAGTGTTGATAAATGAAAGCAATAAAGAAAAAAACATTTTAGCAAAGTAATTGGTTGTATTTATTGCTTTAATTTGTGTTTCCAAGCACTTAATAGGAAAACCCCGATGTAGCACGAAACAACATCATGTCAAATCAATGCGTTGTCGCATTTTAATTTTTCTTTCCGAAGTCGGATACCTCGAATGTAATTTGAGTCTCCGACGGAATATGCGATGCGGAGAATTCTCCGTTCCGACGGATACCTCGCTAGGGCCGAATGTACTTATATAAAGGACCATTCACATGACAGCGAACGAACGAATTGATGAGATGCGAAAAAAAAAAACACTTTTGATGCATTTATTAATAGAAAATTGCGCATTTTACTATTCCAAGAGTAGGATAGTTAATAATTTTCCCATCAAAATACAATAAGAAAACAATTTTAAAAATAGTCTAAATAAAGAAATATTATGAATTTATCCATGGATATATACATGAATGTACCTGTAAAACAAATTTTACCTAATCAACGGAATAGAGTTAAACAGTGAATAAAAGAATAAATACTGTTGTCAAATGAGCTTGGTGCAAGGCACCATTAGAATAATAAAAAGCAAGTTTGTGGAACGCGAATTAAATGATGTGGATTGCGAATAAACTTTGACAATTCGCGCCAAGGGTGTTTTAGGTCACGGCAAAAAGTTTGGAATTCGAAATCTCGTCATTTGAACTGTTTATAACCTTGTTTTCTTAATGCATTTTGATGGGATAACTATGTATCTTACTCTTGGAATAATAAAATGTTCAATTTTCTGTTTATAACACCCCGACTCCACAGGAGATAATTTCTCTCATAATGCTTATCATGAAATGACATATATCTTGTGGAGTCACTCTATTTAACCGTATGATTGCATGTCAGCGATCTCTCTCTGCGATTATGCCTAGTGTTTATCTTTGTGGTTTTTATTATAACAAATTTCTATAAATATATTTCTTGGAAAAAAACCAAAATAAATAATAACTTTTTCAAAAAATATATTAAGCCTGAACTACATCGAAACAAAAGTGAAAAAAGTACAAAAAAGGAAACAAAATCATTTTGTCCTACTTCATCATATAGTAAACTCTGTATATTTTCTCTCAATTTAAAACAATTTAAAATTTTGTGTGTGGCTGAAAGCTTGAACATGTTCCAGCTTTCAATTTTCACAAAGTTCTTATAACCAATACAATCAACAAAATCGTTACGGACTTCCCGCCAGATCACGTTCAAATCACATAATTCCTATGAGTTTCACAACCAAAAGCTCTTAGATTTATTAGTTCAGATTTTACTCATAGATGTTTTATCAATAGTCATGTGTTTTCGATGAAATAAACAATAAAAAGCTCAGAGCTTTAGTAGTTCAGATTTTACTCATAGATGTCACGTAAATATGCGTGTGTTTTCTATGAGTTTCGTTATTTTCACTTTTTTGTACTTTTTCCAGTTTTGTTTGGATGTAGTTCATACTTTACGCATTTAAAATTTGTCAACAAAGCAATACAGCCGAATAGTTCTTTTTTTTTCCACAACACAAAACGGCACCAACAACCTCTCTTGCCATTGCAATACGAAAAGAAATGTCATGGCATGATTTGCCCAGCGCAGAAATAAGAAAATTGTATGAGATAGAAATCAGTCATTTAGTTGGAGAGATAGATCTCTAGTGGAGTCGGCGCGGCGTGTAAATAATGCTTTGTTCGCATTTCATCAATTCGGTCGTTCGTTCTCATGTGAATGGTCCTTAACATTAATACAACCATGAGGCGTTTTATTGTTTTAAGTTCAGAGCGAGCGTGAACTGTCAAAATAAATGTTTGTGTTTCTTTTTTAGCTCAGAGTCATCAGAGCTCAGATTTTGTGTTTCTTTTTTCGCTCAGAGAATGTTCAGAGCGCTCTCTACAAGCTCAGAATAAATTGACTGAGCACACTGAGTAAAAAGGCGAATAAGCACTTTACAGTCACATTTGACAGAAAAAAACAGGATAAACAAAATAGTTGAAGTGGTGGACGAGAGTTGTTGTTCTGGCACAGAAGGTAAACCAAATTTAATAAATAAGAATTAATAAACAACCATATGACAGCTATGTGCTCAAGTGTGTTTCATAAATAAATCAGAACACTCCGAGCACGCTCGGTTCAGAGCGCGCTCATAATGCTCGAGCTCCAACGCCTATGGTTGGGAAACCAACGCACCCAGATGTAAATAGTTTTGGGGTATCTGATTCAAGCCCATGTAGACCTAATTAATATTCAACGCATTCATGGAATTTTTGACATTTCGGAAGTTGTCATTTCTTCTTTATTTTTTGCGGTGAATTTTTGTTTATTTTCCGATAAGCCGTCGAAAAAATAATTAAACTAACTAAACTAAAATAAAAATAGCAACGAATACATATACAATTTGACTATGGCAGCAAATAGATCCCGCCGTTCAAATGCAGGCAATAAAATATCAAAATTAATAAATGAAGAAGAGGAGGATGATTTCTATAAGACGTCGTATGGGGGATTCCAGGAGGAAGACGACGACAATGAATATGTGTAAGGCTAAAGGAAACCCTATTGAATGAATTTATAGTAATAATGGTAATCATTTTTCTCCTTTAAATAGTCAAAAGGATGAAGAAGAGGATGTCGTTGACTCCGATTTCAGTATTGATGAGAATGATGAGCCCGTTTCTGACAATGAAGACCAGCCGGAGAAACGAAAAAAGAAGGGAATCAACACGAAAGCATACAAGGTTTGTAAAAAAGAACCTTTGGTATGACCAATGTATGAATAATTATATTTTCTGGTATTTAGGAACCACTTCCGCCGAAGAAGGATGTCAAGGTTACAAGTCCTAAGAAAAAACTAACTAAAGTGACGAAGAGAAAAATGCGACCGAAGTTCACAATACACGACTCTGGCAGAAAATCTATACGCGCTTCAACTGCTATCAAAACGGAAGCGACAAAAATTCGTCTCAAGGAATTAATCGAAGCGAAAAAGAAGAAAAAAAAAGTAATTCGTGTCGAAGAGTATATGCCAACACAGGATGAGCTACTCGAGGAAGCCAAAATAACTGAACAGGAAAATATCAAATCTCTGGGTAGGTGTTGTTTTTTATTATTTTTGAATATTGTAGTTAATCAAATATTTAAAGAAAAATTCCAAAAAATGGAATTGGAGAAGAAGAAAACTCGCCCAACAAAACGCACTTTTGCCGGTCCAATGATCAGATACCATTCTCTTACTATGCCTGTGGTTAAGAGGGCATCTAGAACAGATAAAAACTTAGATGGAGATATGGACTTGAAGTGTGAGCGGACGTTTATCACGTTTGACAATGACATCGATGACAAAGTTTTCCAAATGATCTTCCGTCCTATACAGGTTAAGAAGAACGGCGGCTACATCTGTGCTATTACAAAGTAAGAAGTCTTCTTTTTTGTCTTTTTGACTTTTATAAACCATTTTTTCAAATCTTTTGCTCTTCCAGACTACCTGCTAGGTACTTTGATCCCGTAACTCAGCTGCCTTTCTATAGCATTCAGGCGTTTAAAATACTGCGAGAAGCATATTATTTGCAATTGGAGGAGAGAGGCAATATCGAACATCCTGATATGGCCAAATGGATCGAGTGGCGAAAACTTGTGCGAGAGAATCGTCTTAAGGCGAATAACAAAATTATTAATCCCTAAGGAAGTAGGGATAGGATTAGAATGGAACTTAAAACATGGGTTTAATAAAAGATTAAATTACGTTAACGGTTATGTCTTTCTGTTCTAGCATGCGCTATAGTTATTTTCTTAATCCATCTAGAAGTGATTTAATTATATAAATTACTTACCACAAGATCATTATCTGTTGAGTGTATGGATCATCTTCGTGCAACTCATCCATCTCATAGACATAGACAATTCATTTGTGAGACAACTGAAACTTAAGGTCAACTCATCGTAAATTTTATCCGCCAATATTTTCGCTCGCGGCACTGGCTTCAAACAATAGTGTACAATTTTCGGACATCATCCTGAAGGATTAGGACACAACTTTTTCCAGTTGCATACATTTAAAATTAATGAGAGGAAATGGCCAATGATGATTTGGCTGTGGATGAGTTGCCATGACAATTACCGAAGTGGCTTAGTTTCTAAAATTAGATTTTACATTTTCATTACATTACATTTTAGTACCTATTTATTCAACTTTTACAATTCGGCTTAAGGCTAGTTAACAAAATGGTGATGAATAAAAAATATTGTGTGTTGGCTCAACAATGGGGGTCCAACGTTTTACAATGTTTTTTTTTTTTTTAATAAATTAGATTTATGTAAAAAAAAATTGTGTGTGTTGCATCGTTGTCTTGTCTGGGTTGACCTAAGGGTGTTCAAATCAGGGCGTCGATTCTATACTATGATAAGAGCCACATAATATTCAATCTGTCGCTTATCGGAATTTCGATTACATTATTGTAATTGGTCACGAATGAGATGGTTCCTTCTGTCGTAACTGTTCTTCATAATAAATTTAATTTTCGAAGCCACTGGGTACTCACTTTGTCTGTTTACATATTTTTTGTGGTCTCCAATAGATGCCGCACGTTGCTTTTAATAGAAAGTGATTTGTATTCAATTGAATTTGAAAATGTTTTTTTTTTTTATTAAATTTGCAAAGGAAGACATTCGCTCCTATTCCCGTTAGCGTTTGCTGTAAATGACTTCATGACAAAGAATATTATGGAATATAAATCTGCTTCGTTGACGTTGAGCCAGCCTTGTTCGCTCATGGTAGGTATTACCATAGCGGCTCTATTTGATAAAACATTGGCTCCGTTCCACTGACCGCTAGTAGTCTAGCACATAAAATCCCTGATGGAGGAACGCTAGCGCTAGAGATCTAGCGGCAGCGGCAAAGTGACATTGGCCACGTTCCATTGACCGCTAGATGACTAGCGGCATGCCAAACTCCATTTAAAAAAAAACTGACATTTCAGCATTTGCGCTAGAGCTTTAGAACATTTTGTGAAATATCCTTTTCTGGGAAATTTCTCAATCTAGCGCAAAATGAACTGCTAGATTGAAAAAAATAACGAACTGCCAAAATATAAGTGAAAGAGTAGAATGCAGAAGACAAATATTTCCAATTTGGTGTAAAATGGTAATTCTAACTTCTATGTATTTATTATACCTACATTGTATTTGTTTATTTAAATTATAGTGTATTAATAAATATGCGGCATGATGGCACAAAATACAGTATTGGCTCTCATGAAGATGAAATAAAATGAATTCAAATTGGTTCTAATGTCACTTTGCCGCTGGCGCTAGAGATCTAGCGGTTCCTCCATCAGGGATATTATGTGCTAGATGACTAGCGGTCAATGGAACGCGGCCATTGAATTCGTTTTATTTCATCTTCATGAGAGTCAATAGTGTATTTTGTGCTATCATGCCGCATATTTATTAATACACTAAGGGTATTCACTTAATCAAATAAATTTATGCAGCTCGTAAATGTATAAATTTCTGCGGTGCTTTAAGTGAACGCCCCTAGGAAATTGTCATTGCGTAAATCGCGTAAATCGACTGTATCTGGAATCACACAAACAATTCATATGACTGTCTCTCAAAGTTTGACATTTGTGATTTGCGTAACTTTCCGCGGTTGATTTCCGAGCCCAAATAGTCGCGGAAAATTATGAGGTCTGCGTAAACTATTCTCCATACAAAATCTGACAGTTCATTTACGAGGTGGTAAATTTCTGCAGTTTACGCAGTTTATGAGGCTTTTACGCGTTTAAGTGAATACCCTTACTATAATTTAAATAAACAAATACAATGTAGGTATATAATTACATAGCAGTTTGAATTCCCATTTTAGGTAGTGTCTTGGAACCGTTTGTAAATATTGATAGTGATTTGTTGTGTAGGACATTTTGTGAATCCCATTGATTCCTGTCCGGTATTTCATGGGTGAAGCCTTTTTCGAAGTTGATTTTCGTAGGCAGTTAATCGGTAGTACCTAATAGGCAAGGGGATTGTCTGTAGAAAGATGTTGGCGTATCCATTCGGTTTCCCTCTCCAGTGTTTCCCCTTCCTTAATCTAATTGCCACGTTTGTGGAATATTCTTTACTGAAGTATGTTGTGCATGCTTTGTGGAGCGGCGGTTGGAGATGTCCTTAGTGCGCCCGTGGTGCACAAGCATGCCAAGCGCTTAGCCTTCTGTAAGAACTTTAGATTGGAACTTTTGTTCCCACCACACAACGATGTCGTATTGAATAATCAGTCTTATAACCGCAGTATAAAGCCGATGCATTATATTGGGTTGAAGGACCCCATCTAGTGCCGATAGCCCTTTTACAGGAGTATTGAGCCACTAGGGATTTCCTAGCTCGTTCGGCAATATTTTCTCTCCATAAAAGCTTTCTGTCCAGTGTCCAGCTTCAGCCCCATATATTTAGCGCTGCTAACGAACTCGAGTGGAGTGCCATTGAGCTTTGGCCAAAAATTGTAGGTATAGAGAGTAAATAAGATAACTTTAAAGGTAAGGGGTATCACAGACGTAATGTTTTTTAACGATGTAACAATGAATATAGTTTATGAATTTAGGGTTAAGAACTATATTGCATAACAATGGAGATATCACTCCACCTTGGGAATGCCTCGGTGCACAACTTTTTCGACAGCGCATCTGGTAAATGCAGCCCTTACCATCCTCTTTGTAAGAATGTGGCTGATTACGCGGCAGATTGATTCTCCGATTCTAAGCTTGTCTATGGCTTGAATAATCGATCATTTTGGTAATTCCTATAAGGACAATTATGTCAAACATTAGGTATACTAAATAGCTGGTTCGGGATTTCTTACAATTATATCCTCTACGTCCTTATATAGGGTTATTGAGCGAACTCAAGAAAAGCGAATTGCTCAGATTTATCTCCAGACCAGAGATGGCAGCATTAAACAGGTAATCCCAAATAACGCAAGCAAGGCTGCTAGTAATACTATATGAAAATCAAACTTAGAACTTCTTCTAAATACATACATGAAATACATAGGTACTTTTATTTTTATGCGGAATAAATCCCGTGAATATGTATGCATTTATCTACTCTTCAGATTGAATTCGCTAGTTGTTTTATCGAAATGATTATATTTTTGTCTTCAGCAAAATGCATGTCAATGTTCCAAATTTTAAAAACTTTTGCTCCCATGACTGTCGAAGAAAAGCGTTTGAAATTTATTTTTTTCTTTTGCATTGTCTAATTTGCCCAAACTTCACAGCAACTTCAAAGACTGCTTGGAAATTTGAGCTCAATCGGTTCGGTGACTTTCGAGTTTTGCGATCATTGGTGGTTTAATTCCCATACAAAATGGAAATTCAGTTTTTTTTTTCGATTTGTAGGCTTTTCATTTGGGGTTTTCCCAATTTTCTTGTATGCCAAACCCTGAATCAAGACTAACAAAAGAAAAAAATAACTATCCAAATGTCTAGCCTCTAGACTTTTTTCGACTTTTACGAGACTAGCGCACGCCAATTGATTTTTATATAGAGATAAATGTAGTAGATATAATAGTTAGCAGCTCGTTGTACAGACATAAAATGTTTCTACATTATATACCTACTCCATAACGTAGACACTAGAGGTCTGCAATGAATGGCTTGAAACCAGTTCCAAGACATTCGTTTCATTTCAAGTTCACTTGGTTACTGCACTCACTGCTTGAAAAGTAAAACAAATGAATCAGGAGATATTTGATTACTAAGTGAGTACTGCACCCATTGAAAACAAAACATTAGAGCAGTGCACTCATAAACAAACGGGTATTCATAAACGAGTACTCTTAAACATAGTGTACACTGCACTGAGTACACTGAGTATTTATTTTCTTATGAAAGTAAATGAATTAGAATCTCTTAACAAGGCATTGGAGGGGAGATAATGGTGAGTTATAGAGGGAAGAGGCTAAGTTTATATTTGAAAGTAAAGCTATGACGAGTACACGACATGCCAAACACCGACATACGCATGGCACTCTGACATCACGATAATTACTCGACATATTGTAGAATATGTCACGTTTTATATATTGTGACATGTGTGAAAAGTATGCCGGGTATGTTTTGTTTTGTTTTGTTTTGTGACATAAAAGATGGCGGATCCTGTAAAAGAAATTATTTCCATTTTGTAATAAAACCTAAAACTTTCCTAACAAAGCACACAATTTTATACCTAAAGCTGCAACAATGGACTCTAGACACCAAATAGCCATTCCATCGGTTTTATTCAGTGTACTCAGTGTACTCACTGTATTATTAAGAGTTATTATTGATGCTGTTTTGTTAAATTCAAGCACCCATGCAAAACAAAGAAAGCAAACAGTGAACTCATTTTGGTTTCCAGTGATCTCTATTGTAGAGTATTTGAGCTAGGCGTTGTGGTACTCATTTTTAGGGTACTCTCTTTCGTAAAATTGCTGTGAATAGAGTACACTGAACTACTGTACTCGTTTAAAGAGAGCAAATGAATGTATTCATGCAGATCTCTAGTAGACACATATAATATTTTGGAATCAATTAAAAAAATAATCACTTAAATCGATGCATATTTGACAAAAATATAGGCATAATAGTGAGAGTCTAATGTCGTTTTCGATTGGTAATCCAGAACCGTCCGGAAGCAATCCGAACGCTTCTGAAAGCGTTCGATTGGCACTCAACTGACAGTTCTTCTACTGAAAAGAAGAGAAATTTGCTTCTGGATTTGAATTCAGAATCGCGGAGAGTTCTTCCGGACGCTTCTGGATTACCAATCGAAAACGACATAATATACCTATATGCCCAATCCTCAAATCTTCTGCAGTGACAGAAAGAAAGCCAAATTCAGTTTTTATTCAATTTGTTTTCTCCCAACTGATCACCCCTTCCATCGTCCCCCTCTCATAACACACACATCCTACACCATCGCACCATCGTATTCTACTTCTACACCATGCTATTGATTTATCTTGCTCATAATATTGCATCTCCTTTCCTTCGTTCCTCTCTTCTATAAGAAAACAAAACCAAATGCAGTTCCCTACCCTGTTACATCACATCAGAAATAATTGTGTACTGCGGAATGGGAAAGGCGATATGAATGAAGAAAGAGAAGAGGCATACCAGTTTGACTTTATTTTGTTTCTTTTGGTTTTCTCTATACACATTTCTCCAATGCTAGAAGTTGGCAGTGTACAAACTAAATCAACTGACGCGCCACCTGGATCGTCGAAGACGCGTAATTCAATGCGACGGGATGATAGTACTATAGTGTCTATATACAATGCATATACTCAGCCTTGCAGCCATCCCAAAATCCAACAGTGACCCCAAGCAGGGGGGTTGCAGGGGGGCAGCATGCCCCCCCATACGCATTTCAAGGCGCAAGGGTAGCAATTTGTACTCTAAGCGGAGCAACATATAAAAGTAATTTTCAATTTTCTCAAAAATTATAAGACATAAATCAATCTGGTTTTGAGTGTTCGATTAAGAATTGATTTAGGCAGTAAAAACTACAAACAAATTAAGTAGGTATCTATTTGCTCAACATTGAAAAAAATCAGCATAAAACTTTTTTTTAAATTTTTTTCCTTAAATTTCAAGTTTGAAAGTATTTTTTTCAAAAACTATTAACAGCTATAACTTGATTTAAAAATAATATCAAAGAACAAATTCCTGGCTTACAAAATTCATAAAGTCCTTTATTGTAAGTGTTGCCATTGTTTCTCAATTTATTTTTTTTTCATTTTAAGTATTATTTTTTTTAAATTGCCCCTCCCGCCTAAACGAAGCCAGATAGACCCCCCCCTCCCATAGTAAAAAATGCTTGTATTTAACCCCTCTACAAAATACCGTTATCAATTTTTGGCGCCGTAGTTATCGTACTCGTGCCTACTCTTTCACTTATATTTTGGCAGTTCGTTATTTTTTTCAATCTAGCAGTTCATTTTGCGCTAGATTGAAAAATTTCCCAGAAAAGGATATTTCACAAAATGTGCTAGAGCTCTAGCGCAAATACTGAAATGTCAGTTTTTTTTATATGGAGTTTGGCATGCCGCTAGTCATCTAGCGGTCAATGGAACGCGGCCATTGTCTCACTTACGTATTCTCTTTGGCAATGGGAAAAGGGAAAATGGAATTTCCTGTAAATAAGGGGGTTTCCGAACCTCATCTGGCCAGTTTATCAGCTTTTTCATTTTCCTAAATCCCATGGACTCCGGCCGGACGGGTACCAACCGTAGATACACAATTTTAGTCCGTTTTTGTAGTTTGGTTGGTTACTGCCTAGTGCTTACCTATGCTTCTCTGTTAGTGATCTCTGTGAAGACAAGTATAACAGGTCTATAAACATATTCTCTAAGCTATTTACACAAATGACTAGAAAATTGCATAGTAATTATTGCATCATTTTTTTTTATTTAACATCAATTTAATAAAATTGTTTTGTAAACAATAAATTAATTAGTATTATGTACCATTTGATCTGTATATCAAAGTATAAACCTAAGACAAGAACAACAGAAAATATTCTGCTCATAACTCTTAGCTTTGGCTATCCAACATCGAAGACATTTCGTTTTAGCATATATCCTGTATTTAATCTGCACTTGCTGAGTGCCCAGTCAATCGTTCCGGTAATATTCAGTCAAACCACTACTCCTATATAAGCGTATCCTCGTCCTGCGCTTCGAACAGCATCAACAGGGAGTGTTGCGATGGAGATCGCCCCAAAGTCATTCCACCCAATGAGCCATCTGGTGAGAGAAGACCAGTTTGCAGACTGTTGTTATCCCTGTATCCAGATGTCGAAGATGTTTGCGACACCGAGTCCCAGGAAATTTCGCTCAAGGGCTTTGGGCGATCTTCGGGTGGATGTGATGGGGCCGAATGGGACGGTTCTGGGTGAGCGTGTCTAGTTCGTTTCAAGCGGAAAGTCTTTCTACTCGATGCCTTGGTACGTTGTAGGCGTGATCGTTGGTGTTCGCCTGAGCTATCATCGGCAGGACTCTCCGGAGACAAAGGTGTGGTGGATGTTTCTCCAGAAGAATGCTTAAATTCCACTGAGGTAACAAAGCGCAGCTTTGGTCCCTGAGCCTTAAACGGAGCTTGTTGCAGAGATTGCGAGTGAGATAAGTGTGCAGCCAGTCCAGGTGGAATCGCTGCGATAGTTGTTGTACTTGCTGATTGTCCTGCAGGTACTTGGCCTAATGTCGGTGCTGAGCCGGCATTTTCTCCGCTATGGCTTTCGCTGGTTGCGTGCTCTCGATTTGTACCAGTCGAACCACTGGACAGAGACTCTCTTGGTGGGTGAAGAGTTTGTTGTGATAATGTGTCACTAGGAGTGCCTATTCCACCCGAGCCGCTCCTCGAATCAACGGGCACCGCTGAAACATGTGAATGACTCGCTTGACCGGTGGTACCTGTGAAGATAGAGATTAAAGAAGGTCTCTGTTGAGATTTATGCCCATCGGTAGCAGAGGAGGCAGCCGCTGCAGTCTCACGTTTAGTATGATCCGAGTTTGTTTGATCTGAAACGGAACCTTTGAAGATACATTATAGTGCAGATATATTAGGTCGAAGATTCTCTTACCATATCGTTTTTCCTCCAGTTCATCGCGCAGGTCTCGAAGCTCACGCGCAAGCTCGAGCAAAAGGGCCCCCTTTGATTTGATGCCTCCTTGCGGTGGGGTGCCCCTTAAGCGCTCACGAATAATGAACTGCATGTGACGCTCATGGTCGCCGATTGGTGGCTGGGCAATCTACATGAATATGGAAGACATAAAAGGTATGGGAAAATTACATTTTTAGAAGAAACATTTCTGTATTTTTTAGATTTTCGATAGACTTTAAATTTAAATATAACGCCCTGGGGCGCAATGACACACATTTTTGTGTCATAAGGCCCTCGGGCGCTATGACACTCTTAAAAGTGTCATATCGCCCGCGGGGCTTTAAGTCACTTTTTTGTTGGCTTTATGACACTATAAGAAGTGCATTAACGCCCCAAATGAAATAATACCTGCAACGTATGGGGGGGCATGCTGCCCCGCTGCAACCCCCCTGCTTGGGTTTACTGTCAGATGAAGGTTTGGGGTGTTATTTCTGGGGGCGCTATGACACATTGAAAGAGTGACACTTTTAAATGTGCCATAGCGCCCGAGGGCCTTATGACACAAAAATGTGTGTCACAGCGCCCCAGGGCGTTATGACACTGTGCGTTATGACATGCACCCGTAGGGTCTACAGCTGAGGTCCAAAGCCTCAATTTGTAATTCTTATCCCGATATTTAAAAAACTAACCCTAGATCATCGCGACTTCAACACAACTCTATAGAAAAGTTGGTTAAATGATCTTGGTAAATGGTTGTGTCAAATATATGGACTGATATTTATTAGAGATTGGGGACATATTCGCAAATCCTAAAGTTTAGGAATATGAGGTTGTCAAAGCCTTAACTTACCTTGTGCAATATAAACGGCATAAGGACAATATACAACGGTGTTCGATGCGTTACAACAAACTCCAGAAAGCTCCAAAGATCAGGCGCAGCCTCATTTCTTCTACCCAAGTCCCGCATAACTCTTGCAATGCGAGACCATTCCGTCGATAGGCGATTCTCAAAGCATATGCAAACAATACGCAAAGCCAAAAATGCAGCTTGATACAGTGATCCTGATATCCTTGCCGGTCGTTTAGCATCGCGACTCCCTGTAAATGTAAGAGAACCTGCACGCAAGTCACCACCGGTCCTATTTATTTGTGCTACAGCTTGTCCAGTTCGACCTGCAGGCGGGCTCATTGCATTCAGCACGGCAGTAAGCAAAAACGACACATCACTCTGTTTTAATTCGCCAATATCCGAGACGCCACGTCCCGAGCATACCTTTAAGCAGAGTGGCATTAGCAAATGCATCAGAAAACCCTCGGCCTTCTCTTGGGTGGCGAACTCAGCACTTCCACCGCAGATCTGTACCAATGAGAAGAAATCAACGGGGCTGACTACCTGAAGGGCAACCAGCCGAACAACAGTGGAACAAAAGAACGCCGGTGGATTCTGAGACATTAGAGCAGCGCCTGCGCTCGAGACGCCATCTGGAGCGGATCCTGGCTCGTTTACGATCAAATTCTGGACGGTATTGATAAGGGTCTTAATCTGCTGCCAGTGTAGCACATACGGATGGCGTACGATGGTCTCGTGTATGCCTTTCAAAAGGCCAGCTGCAGCTTCCCAGTCTGTATTGCGTCGAATTGATGGCTTTTTCGATATCTTTAGGAAAACTTTGTCAATGCGTCGTAAGATTGTAACTAGGGAATTTCGTAGAGTATCATTGGACCATTCAGCTCTTGGTAGAATCGCTTGCATGTACCGTTGAAGACCTCTGCAAGCCATCGACTCTGGATCGTACGGCGAGACTTTAAGCAGGGAATGTGCTATTTCTGACAAGCGAATGTGACATTTGGCATCCAAAACCTCAGTTGGTTTTGCGTCACTAGGCAGTTTTTTCGCAAGCTCTTGCAGACGTGTAGAAGCTTTGCTTAGAAAGTCGCCCACAACCGATAAAAGAACGTCACGTGGTCGTCTATATTCGGTTCGAATCATCTCTGAATCTTCAGTAGAATCGATTAAGTTTTTCGCTCTTGGGTCACTGATATATTTTGAGTGTGATTCCTCTTCGAACTCCAATCCCGGTGAACATGGCGGACCGCGGCTGCAGTTCCGCTGACTGGAGCCCTTATGCTCTGGACTATTTCGATACGGGCCGTTGTAACTTTTCGCTAGACCCTCGCAATTGTGCACCATTGTGCGAATGGCAACCGCAAGTTGAAGGATGATGTCACGTTCGGATTTTCCCTGCAGAGGAATGTAACTGGGTGACTGAATTTGCTGCAGATAACATGGCAAAATAGCTTCTAAGATTATCTGTAAGAAGACGCATATAAGATACGATATGTAAGTAATGTGCGTGCAATTAACTTACCAGCATTTGATAACCTCTTGTACTCTCTGCGGAGTATGAAACTACCATAACACACAGTGTAATGCAGTCGAGTACCGTTACATCTCCATCTTCATCGTGGTAGCAAAAGTCAATAGCTTTCAGTGGTTTAGGTTCCTTCACAAGTTCTGCGATATTTAGTGGATCGGGTGATGGATCCTCCAGGCTGAGTAATAGGTTGAATAGGCAACTCGATTGCACCTTGAAAAATTAAAAAAAAAAAAAAATTATAAATCAAGTTTTGGGTTTAAATTATGCGCCTTGTATATGTTCCATGTTACATGCAGACGTTTCATAAGCAGATACATAGGTACAACAATAATTAAGTATACCAACATTTTAAACTCTAGGAAATAACTGACAATGTATTAAGGTACTAAGGGCCTAGTTGCTGTAATATGTGACCGCACACGTTTTTTTTTAACTACCTTTTAACATCCGTAAGCGAGCAAACACCCTTATTCCGACTTTCGAAATGTAACTTTTCTTGAGTTGTTAATTTAGTTTTAGTTAAACAACTAAAAAAATGAAATTAGACTTCTTTTCAAGAGTTAAACGAAATAAACCAGGAATAATTTAGGAGTTTGGTAGGAATTGATAAAAAAAAAAACACTTCGTTGGCAAAGGGATTTTAAAAGGGGAGTTAAATGTTGACGCCCATGCTAGACCAGAGATGGAAAAAATTGGCAGAAAGTTATTTTAGCATCACTCTAAAGCTTTTGTGTAATGTGGAATGTAGCCGGTGCTATAGTCCTTAATTAAAGTGTTTTCCTATAGCTCATCCTCATCCAAGAATCGCACAGTCGCAGCAATTTATATCGCCGACGAAGTTATGGAATAAGCCTTGTGAAATAAAAAACTTAAAATAACGACAAATAATGTAGTGGAAGTATTCCGCCACTCGGAATAAGGTTGAATATGACACTGCCGATTTTACATGCAAAACTCGTTCCTGGATGCGGTTATTTGGCCTCAAGTCCCTATAAGTAGCTTCACACAACCATATTAATTTAATTTTTTGGGACAAATGGAAGGGACGTACAATTTTATGTCGATTCGGAATGGCTCAATTCAAAAGCATTTTCAGGATATTCGCGAGAGGTAGCGCAGTGGAAAAAACCTTAAGATGTAATTTGTATTTTTCCGAGTATCGAATCTAAAACCCTTCGCTCAGTAGAAATAAGGCCACATAAAATTGAGTGCTTTTCAAACAGGATTTTGAGATAGGGATAGAACTCGGTTTTTGAAATTAAGCCTCCAGAGGAAGCGCTTCCACTTTCTAAAACTTATTTTGAATTTATTTGAATTAATTGCTTGTGGCGTCCGTTACTTTAATTCGAACTGTCATCATTGGTAGGACAATCACATTATTATTAGAAGTTGTTATGATGATGGTACCACGCTTAAAGCTACATCCATGAAGGACATTATGGGGTAGACATCGACAATTTCATAGTATTTTTTATTTTCACTCCTTATTCTATTCACCAAACAAACTTTTTACTTTGTTTGTTTGTAAGGGCGATTTCTCTAGCAGACGAATTTTGAAAAAAAAAGTCGGGAGCCTCAATAAACCTTGCCTAGAGATATGATACAAAACACTCCATACATTCATTTATTCCAATTACCTTATGAGCTTCACCATATGTACCCTCCTCATCGGTGTCTAAGATTGCAGATACAGATCCAAACATTTGTAAAATGAACGGCTTTCGGTTCAATAAATAAAACTGCTTGACTGCATACTCGATGGTGGTTGTGATCAGTTTATTAGTTTGATGCAATGAATAAACTTGAAGGAGTGTTGGCATTATCATAAAGTAACTGTAACAAAATTTTTTTTATAAACAACATAAAAGAGTTTAGACATAACACAAACTCACCCATTAGTTGAAAATATATTTTTAAAGTTAAACGCTGCATTGATGTACGTGGCCATTACATATCGCATTATGCACGAGTCTTCGGCATGAAGAATAGCAGCCCCGGACAGTACATTTAAAAATAATTGAATATCAGCCGAGTATGCGAAATTGCCCGCCATTGCCTCAAACATCCTAGCAATCAATCGAACCCACATAAACTTGTGCAACACATCAAGACCAAGCAGAGCCTATGTGAGGAAGAAAGTTTATTATTATTCTTAAGAAGGAAAAACCAAACAGTACATACCTTTCCGTATTCGCCACCCTGATGGAGATCTAAATCAACCTCTAAGGCTTTTCTTGGAAACGAAGGTAACTTCATTAGTTCCTCGTGTAAAAATACAACTCTTTGGACGACCATATCGACATTCTTCAAAATGGCCCACGTAAGATGAACTTTGCCAATTTCGACAAATTTTTTACTTAACTCTTGTTTTTGTAGAGCCAGAAAAGATTCGTCTGGTTTCATTGCTAATAAACGCACTTCCGGATATTGTGATCGTTTGAAGAAATATAAATCTCGAATATGCCAGTTTGGATTGAGGATTTTATCTTAAAATAAGAATAAAAAAACGACCTTAGCTGATAAGAAGCAACTTGTTTTGAAGATCTTATAAAATGGCTGAAAATCGATTACGAAACATAACGTAACATTTTAGAGGTATATACTCTGGAATTCCTACTATGTACTACTAAAATCAGAAAATACGAAATACACAATTTTCCATTTTAGTATACATTTTCAATTGTAAAAATATGAAGCTTTCTGAAGCCTAAAATCTAAACTTTGCGATTTAAACGCCATCTCTTATCAAAATCATAGACTTCTAGAGCAAACAGACTATATAATATAATCCCACTTACTGCTCTTGTAATCCACTAGTACATAATGATGATAGCTCTTTTCGTCGACCGGATAAAAGTCCAAAGCCTCCTTTAGTAATTGATTAAAAAGTGTATCCTCTTGTACAGGAAATTGTGAAGGAATATTGCCATCATCTTAAAATAAAAAAAAACAAGAAGAAAACACACAAATCAGAATGAAATTATAAACAAGACTTCTTGTACAGAAGTACCTTCAAATGGTCCATGAACAATAATTTTCTTAGCAGCGGGGACATTGGCCGTAAGGAGAATAGAAGCATCACACTGTTCCTTTCTCAGGATTTGTTTCAAGTCTTTGAACATAATTCCATGTACACTATGCACGACCATCCACAAAACGGACAGTGCTGATCCAACAAGCTGCAAATTCATTCATATTAAATTTTAAATTGAGCCTGTTCATTGCAAACCTAACCTCTTGCTTGTGTTCATTCGAAGAACGTACATAGAACATAATGTACCCAATAATTGAGTTATAAAGCGCAAACGCGGCTTGTTGCGGTAATCTTGGAACAAAACGAATCAAGTGCCGAAGAAGTTTAAACATTTGATCCTGGCGCTCTCGAGTTAGTCTTTCCAGGACGTATCTTAGAAAAAGTGCAGATTCTTCCACCAAGCATATCCAAATGACCTGGTAGGCAACTTCGTATACTGAATTGCCATCGGAACCAATTGCGGCATCGTCTAAACAAGCCACAATCTGCATCACCGAAGAGCACAGCACTGATGGAAAAAGTGAATGTGCTGCATGCAAATGTGGTGCCATTCGAGGACCTTCGGCTTCTTCTTCGCCCTCAGCATGATCTTCTCCTGGAGCGTGATCTAGACCGGGCTCATGAGAAGCCTGCTGATTGATGGGAATGGTTGTGATGAGAAAACTGTGTCGCTCGGCTCGCTGCTTGTCGCGTTGCTGGCGAATTGCATTACGGATAGCTTCAGTTTGCTGCATTTTTCTGCTTTTGGTAGCAGTTACCAAAGATCGCTACAATTTAACAGAAAATAAGATCATCAAACAAAAGCAAACGCAAATTGAAAACCAACATGTCTGTCCTGATTTAGAGTTACATCCATATCCTTTGTCTGTTGCACTGGTGTCCAAGGAGGGTCAACAACTGGCAAACTCTCTATTCCAATTTTCGGTGATGGCAGTGTGAATTCAATACCACCGGGAGGGACCTTGAATGTCACATCATGTGCTCCGTCTTCCATGCGGGGCCACACTTGGAAACGGGACTTCCACAGCACTTGAAATCTGTTAAAAGTAGTTATTAATTAAAATATTGATAGATCAATGTCTACCTCCCGCAGTTATAACTACATTAATTATAGATTTTGGTTAATTTTCTCTGCGCCTAAATTCGAGCAGTACAATTTTAAAATCTTCCCAAAAGAACCAATTGGCCAGGGCCACACAGGCCTTCCCATAAAAGTCGCATGTGGCGAGTTAGGTAGATTTTTAAGTAAGTTAAGAAAGGAAGGATAGATTACACCGAAAATTCGTTCTCTTTTCCGCTCACATAAAATTCCACGACTTTCATGGGAAGGCCTGTGTGGGCCTGGCCAATTGGTTTTCTTTATGGGAATTTTTAAAATTGTACTGAGTAAAAACTGTTCAATGCGAGTGGTTTTCACTGTGAAAAACTAGATACATTTTATAGCTTACCTCATAATGGCACCGATTCTAATATCTGGATCTTTGTTCTTAAGCGACCTTTGCATGATGTCGAAAGCGAAATTCTGCGCTTTCACTGATCCCATGAGAAACAGAGAAGCAGCTACTGCAGCTGTTTCCTTTAAAACAAAATTCAAAAATTTGTATTTTACTTTTTAGTCCACCTTAAATTCTCTTACTTGATTGTGTTCAAGAAGAAGTTCCCATGCAGCTGGCAGTGCCTCTATTACAAGTTCCTCAGTCAAAATAACTGCCCCTTTCAGCAGTGTTGACATCGGAAAGTGAAATAACCCTCTGATGTGATTCTTGACAAATTTTAAAATAGCCGGAGCTTCTTTTTCCTCTCTTTTCTCTTTTTCGGTGTGTAACGCCTTGGCAAGCTTTTCAACCATTTCAATGTCAGGGTCATCGCTGATTCTAAAAACAAACAAACGAAATATCAAGCTTTATAATAATGTTATTACATGAACTGGTTTAACTGTACTGAGTATTGCTACACGTATACATATTATCACTCATAGTCGGTAATTTGCCACATTCTAGATACTTAAGAGAGTGACTAAGAAAATAGTTTTTGGACAAGATACATAAGTAAATTAGTTAGAACGTCCTTAACACTTTCACGATTTAAAAAACTGTTTACAAATCACTTTCCTTCAACTGAGACAGCTACAAATGTCTGCTCAAAACCTACACTTTGTATTTTTAAGTGCTGATGTACATATAACAGCTGATATACATTTCAGTTTATTATTTTTTCTTTCAGTGTTCTGTTTTTTTTTTAACAAAACTAAAACAATATGGGACATCAAGAGACTCAATTGAAATTTCAATGTTCCTTTAAGACATTTCAACGAAAATATTTCCTTTATTGTTATTCAACAAAATATTTTTTATTGATCTTGATTTGACAATGAAAATGACAATTTTACTAATGAAGGAACATTTTAGTCGATTTACGTCGTATAATGATAAATCTTTAACTTCAGCAAATAAGCATTTTTGTTATGAGTTTGAGAGCAGCAAGTCTCCACAGAACTACCGATAATCGAAAAACGCTTGTCCAGCAAATAGGTTAGTATAGTAGTTAAGCTTCCAGACGATCATCGTCGGATAAAGGCTAAGAAAATTGTTAGAGTCAGTGCTGAAAATGTGGAAAAGTTATTTCTGCAGAAAACCAGAATCCCGCTGTAAGGCAAGACGTTCAATGCAATAGGTATATACGACCATATAGACAAAACTTCCGATAATAATATGATCAAAACGAAGTACGGATAGGAATATCCAAGTTTAAGACCAACAAAGCTTCTAGGCCTAATAGTTTACCTGCCACACTTTCTAGAGCAACTGAAAAGCATATGACAGTATCTATACCAGTTGTATAGAGCCATGTTTAGTTTTGGCATTCCTGGAAAACTTGTTTTCTCTGCATGTACCATGGCTATAGAGAAACTCCCTAATGTATCGAGGTATTAGGCATAGATTTTTGACATGTGTAAAAGTAGTTTTAAAAAAAAAAGCTTTAGCTCTTAATAAAACCTTTGATGCTGAACAAGAATCTAGACAAGGCGTCGGGCTGTTTTTCGACTTATTTAACATCATACTTGCATGAATTGTTCGAAACTCAAATAGGCCAACACACACGGCACGACCTTTTAAAAAAAGTAGATATAGAATCCGAAGCGGATAAAATGCGTTTAGCTGTTAGTGAGGGCAAAATTAAGTATGCATAAATACTCATAACAAGAATAAAGGTGCTAGTACACGGCATGTAGCAAGCCACATACGTATGTAGCTTCTGTATTTGAACGAATACTCAATAGTATTGTAAAATTATTTCTCCCTCAAAATAAATTTGTTACATTTTCGACCACAACCATTATTCGTAATTTTGTGACTATAAAAAACCCATCTTCATTGACATGTTTGTGTCATCACTATTTTAAATATTACGAATTTTTACTTATTCTTACGAATTTTTACGCATCTTTACTCAATGTAAAGATATAACCCCTCTTACTAGTTTTTACCTACTTAACAAATTTCTTTGAGTATACGAACTGAAACAACTGTCAGTCGTATGAAAATTGACAGACGATGAAATTTGAATGTCAACATTTTGTTTTTCTATTATGCGTAATTTTTGAATGAAACACAGGGGTAGTATTATTATATCATTTTTAGCCATCATATTAAATATTCTGAAGGACTTAATTGATAAATTTTATAATATGGAACATTTGGCTATTGAGTTCTTTAGACACTGGGACCAGACACTAAAAATGATTATTAGTACCTCGCATAAACTGAAAGTGTATTTGATAAGGCTATATTATATGTAGGTACCCTTAAAACTTTTAACATTCTAACATTTTTGATAGACACTAAATTTCAATTCTGGAATGTTTTCTTCTGTTTTATTTAAGTTCCAAACTTTTCAACAATTTTTGGACAAAATATTCCTCTGGACCATATAGCTTACCTATCCTTTTTTGAAATGCTATCCTTTCTCTTTGAAGGTGAGGTTTGCGTCGAACTCTGTTCTGAAACTTTTCTTGTTGATCGCTGTCGACTGGTGGGCTTAGTTGTGTTATAGCTTTCTGTTGATTGATGTTCAATGTCAAACGTAAATCCAAATTCTTCACCATAAACCTGTAAGAATTTTGTTAGAATAAGAAAAAAAAAATAAAATAAAAAGAAGTAGTGTTATCATCGACCTGGCCTATGCTTTCATACCCTCCACTGCATACAAGTCATGCAAAATGTTATTATTTATTGGTTTTGGCTGGGAGGTACCAAAACTACACGACCGATGTATCCCATTTTCAATACCAATTTGTCGATGACGCTATCGTATTTTCAAGAGACGGAGCAACGCATGGGTCTAATATTGGTTTTGTATGAGAGTCCCCAGCCAGAACAACTTGACCGACATAGCCTATTTTCAATATCAACCCGATGACGGTAAGAAGCAGTCCTCTCACAAAATTTCATTCGTTTTTTCAACAGAGAGACAGACAGACAGACGGATATGGCTAAATCGACTCAGAATTGGATCCTGATTCAGAATATATAAGTATACCTATTTTATGGGGTCTGCGGTATGACTCCTTCTTGGCGTTACAAATATAATGTCAAAGTGAATATACCTTTCTGTGGAGGGTACAATAACAGTGGCTTTGTGCCACTTTAAAGGTTTGAACTCTTGACCTCTTATTTAAAGTAGCAGTGCTCTACCACTAAGCCAAATAGGCCCCCACCGACCCATTTGCTCAGCACAAATACTCATGCTCTTGATGAGAAGCGGAAGGCTACATACAGCGTTGTAATTTACCACGTTTCATTGACGGATTGACTATAGACCTAGACCTACCGAAATCAAAAAAACAAATGACTGTTTTTTGCACTCCACGGGTGCACTCTGTGCAATGTAAAGCAGGGAAGGTGCGAATGATACGAGTGGAGTATACTTGTCCTCGCAGATTTTCTGGCCGCGCATCTCATTCGCGTATTCGTTCTTAAATGTGATCGACTGTTTTCATATAGATATAATATGTATAACTATCCCTTCCTCTGAATTTGAATTTTGTCTTTTGGTTTCGGTGAGTATTATAAGACAAGTCGAGTCGCGCAGCGAAATGGTGTGGCAGTGGCAGGTGAAGAGGCTGCAGTTTTTTTGCAGTTCAAACTCCTACCTATTTCAAAATCCAACAGAAAACCCAAGCATGGTTGCAGGAGGGCTGCATCCAGCATGTCCCCCATAAATATTCCACTTCGGTGCGCGCCTTGTCTTGGAAATGTTATTTGAATAATTAAAAAATCATAATAATTCGCTGTTAAATTGGTACAGTTTTTATACAGTTTTTCGGTCTCGGTTTTACAGCGTCGACCTGTCAAAGAGTTGGTCACGTTATACATACTTAACAAAAAACACATATTTGTGAAGTTTTTTTAGTCTAGCGCAAAATTATCCGATAGATTGAGAAGAAGAGGACAAAATAGACGAGCTGTCAATGGAATTTTATTTAAAGTACCTAAATAAATTTCAAGATGGAGTTCTTCGACTAAAATTATGTTATTAAAATTTCAGGCACTGACAGTCTCAGTCAAATGATAGGAAAGCTGCTCAAAGTTGTGCAGACTTGGAGTGGAGCCGTTACATAAAGTAGTCGATCATAAAGATCGTTACAATTGTAAATGGATCTTAGTCGTTTTATATAAAAAAAAAAAAACTTCCGAGCGCCGCTGGTTAAAAGACATTCGATTTGAAGATCTACATCAAGATCAAAAGATCAGAAAATTGTTATCAATTTAATGGTTCAAGAATAAACTACATAATAAGATCTATGCAACGGTATATGATTCTTACCTTCCTGACAGCCTTAATTAGCCTGGAAGACGCTCTCATGTGTCTCTTGTAACAATATGGATGACAGAAGCCCTTATGGTTGCAATAAAAGTTGTAACTGTTCATTAGTTCAATGACTGCCTTCATCCATGGCATATTCTTAGCTGTATCATCAGCTTCATTTGAATCAGTTGGTGATTCCGGTTGCTGATCATCACTTAAAATGCCTGGCGATTCTTCACCACCGCTAATAATACCTGGCTCCGAAGTGTCACTTCTATCGGACAGAGATGACACCTTTCTACGAGACTGAATGGAATCTACTCTTTTAACTGCAAATCAAACAGAAAATCAAATAAACGTAATATCTTAAAATGTACGAACTCACAATCTGCCTCCAAGTCTTTGCCATCCTTAGTTCCTCTGCGAAGTTTAAGTGATCGCCTCTTAAACGATCCACCTGTCGCAGCTCCAGCGGTGCCTCGTCGGAGTAAGAATGGCCTGACGCCAGCTACGGGACGACGAAGTGCTCCTTGAAAATAAAAGCAACCTTTTAATCTTGGACAATATTTGAAGCTTTGTTGTACCTACCGTCTTCACCCTGAATCGTCAAAGTGGTATTACTGCTATTCTCTGACTCATTATCAGGCTCGTGAAGTACGAATGATATTTTTCGCTCAGTTTGAGCTCCTAAACAAAGTAAATAAAAAAAAAAAATACATTTTATTTGTGATTTTCCAAGTCGATGTGGCCGTATACGCAGCCTACCGCCGTCATTACCCGCAATTGATTGTAGGCTTTGTGCCGATGTCTGCGAATGTCCCATGGAGCTTAGTGCCATCGACCATCGACGATTGGCTTCCCTATAAGCAGAACCAATTGAGGTTTTATGAAACGAATTGCATTTTAAAATTGCTTTACAAACCTATAAACCTTTTCCCAAGGCGCAGGCTTATCTTTATTCATAAGCTTCGAAGCCTTTGGCAATGTTTGATACGTATCGCGTAAGAACGCGGTGATTTCGTGTAAAAGAACGCAGGCGATCAGTTTTAATGCATGTGGACAATCATTACCATGTGGATTGACGCAGGCTTTGAAGTAAAAGACTTAAAAGACTTAATAATTTACAGATAGGTATATATAGCTTACATTCATCTAAGAAATCTTCCTCCTCATCTTGTTGTAAAAGTTCACGTTGTTTTTCAGGATCGTTTAAGCATGAATTGGCCGATTCAAAGTTCATTCGTTCTGTGAATAATAGTTCCTCTAGTCTAGCACCAAGCATCTCAGCCCACTAACATATTTAGGAATACAAATTTAAATGTACGATTGAGTATGAAAAGAGCACAATATTCCTTATAAAACGCAAAACATACATAGTACAATAGTTAATTCGATATGCATAGGTATTTGATTTGATCTCTGATACTTAAGAAATTATTTTGATAGGCTAATACTAATTTTTTTTGGGAAGATTGGTCTAAAGTGGATGGCGCAACAGGTTCACACGGGACCCTAGGTGTAATTTCAAATATTATTCTTTAAAATAATATCACCATTTGAGAAATATGCTTCGCATATTAATCCAACATACGCACATCAACAACGAAGCCCTAACTAACTATTCGGTGAAATAGAAGCCTTTCCTTCCCGATCGAGATGGATTTTAGGCTAAGAAACTTTACTTGATCAGGCGATCTAAAAGGAAATCCTGGAAGCTTTTCTGTGAATCGATTGCAGACACCGCAGTGAAGCCTCCAGACTTCGCAAAATTATTGCTAAAGATGCGGTAGTCCCCAGCTTCATTAGGAAATCTAATGGTGCGTGGGCTGAAAGCAGTGAGGAAGTTTTAGAAGCTCTAGTTGAAGCTCACTTTCCAGGAAGTAGCACTCCAACGGCTTCGAACCCGAATGGGTATTATGAGTACGCTGACGTGCAAATCGAAGCGGAAATAGAACAATAATGTCCTTCTCTCAATACAAAGCACCGGGCCCTGATGGCATTCTGCCAGCTTTGCTGCAAAAGGCCCCGGCTATGGTTACAGGTAAATATTTGTACATTGCCTTAAATTTGGCTACATACCCTCGGCATGGAGAGAGGTTCAAGTGGTTTTCATACCCAAATCAGGTAAACCAAGCCATACCTCGGCGAAAGACTATAGACCCATCAGTCTCTCGTCATTTCTCCTTAAGACACTCGAAAGGCTTCTCGACATCCATATAAGAAGCAAGTGTTGCAACGGAAATCTATGCAATGCTCAGCACGCATATAGTGGTAGGTAAATTAGAACACAGTCTACACCACAAGGAATTTGAGTTAGCTGCCTTATTGGACATAGAGGGGGCTTTCAACAACGTTAGGGCAGAGGCAATCAAACGCGCTCTGGAAAGGATAAATGTAGATCATAGCATCACCAATTGGCTTTGCACGATGCTTGTCACTAGAAATATCAATTGCACTCTCGGACACAGTTCAATAAGAAAATCGGTTACTAGAGGCACTCCCCAGGGAGGGGTTATTTCTCCCCTCCTCTGGGTTCTTGTCATAGACGATATACTTAAAGAACTCAGCAATGCAGGGGTTCGCGTTACCGCTTACGCGGATGATGTGGCGATTCTAGTTCGGGGTAAATTCTTGAACACATTGAGTGAAACCATGGAATCAGCCCTCAACAAACTCAGAAAGTGGGCTGAAGGGTGTGGACTTCGTGTCAACCCGGAAAAGACAGAACTAGTACTTTTTAGTACAAAATACAAGATACCTCCCTTCAAACTACCCAGGATTGGTGGAGTGGAGCTCTCCCTCTCGGAGAGCGCAAGATATCTTGGTACGGTCCTGGATAAAAAACTGAATTGGAAACTTAATGTTCAGGAAAGAGTCCGAAAGGCTCATAATGCTCTCTTCGTCTGTAAGAGAACAGCAGGAAAAAAGTGGGGATTGAGTCCTAAAATGATGCATTGGCTATACATCATGGTGGTTAGACCCATCCTTACCTATGGGGCTCTTGTTTGGTGGAAAGCCACAAATAAGTTATATATACGGGATATGTTGGCCAAGGTACAAAGAATAGCCTGCACTGCCATAACTGGTGCTTTACGCACCCCACACCTACAGCTGCACTTGAGGCGTTTATGTATCTTTTACCTCTGGACCTACAAATAAAACTTCAAGCAGGGAATAGTGCGCTTCGGCTAACTAACGCAGGGTTCTTCAAAACCAGACAGGTAGGACATAGCTCCATATACTAAAGGAATCCTTCTCCAACATCCCCGATAAAACGGATGAAAGTTTGGGTGAACTCTACTTCGAAACACCGTACCCAGATAGGGACGACTGGCAAAAGAATAAGGTTTCCAAGGATAATGAAATTTCGATTTATACGGATGGTTCCAAAACTAAGGAGGGTACAGGGTCAGATATATACTCTAGGGAAATAGACCTCAACGTTTCTTTAAGACTTCCGGATACGCAGTGTGTTCCAGGCAGAAGTTCTGGCCGTGCTCAAAGCGGCGTATCTACTTGATATGGGATCAATATCCAACAAGAATATCGCAATATACATTGATAGTCAGGCTGCGCTAAAGGCGCTAGAGTCCTTCATCATCAAATCTGAACTAGTCAGCAGCTGCCGCACAATGCGGCAACAATGATTGTGTTGGGTGCCCGGACACTGCGATATTGAGGGCAACGAAAGGGCTGATGTTCTGGCCAAAACCGGAGCAGAGCTTCCACCTAATGAAACAATTGAGGGTATAAGACCACCAATAGCCGTGGCCAAGAGAATTATTCTCGAGAATATTAAAAATAGGGCAGATCAGAGATGAGCGGATATAGTAGGACACAGGGTCTCAAAAGCTCTGTTGCCTAAGCTGGATCGGAAAAAATCGGCTGAACTACTAAAGCTCAGTAGATCGAGGCTACGGATGGCAGTAGGTGTGCTCTCCGGGCACTGTCTTCTAAGGAAGCACGCTAAGAGAATAGGTCTAACAGATACGGACATATGCAGGTATTGCGAAGACTTACATGTCGCAGAGGATATAACTCATCTCCTCTGTGAATGTCAAGCTATTGCTCGGTACAGGAGGAAATACCTTGGCAGGTACTTCTTTGATAATTTGGAGGAGGTTGGCCTCGGAAACAAAATTGAAACAATTTTCAGATTCTGTAGGGAAATTAATTGTTTGGGCGAAGTGGTTTAGGTTTTTTTGACCGTTAAGGTTCCCCAGTGATGGCGATGGGTCCAATATGTGATGTGATCACACCCTACCCTACCTACTCAACCTAACCTAACCTAACCTAACTTTACGGAATTACGTTTCCTTTTCGAAATTTTGTAAAGGGAAGATCAACCATAGGTAGATAGTCTGAAAAGTGTTCCCTACATTCTTTTGTGTATACTTTCTACTCTTATGGCACTGCCAAGCCGCAATATGGAAAGAAAAGGAAAATAAATCCCCGAAATTCTTCTTTCAACATAATCCGGATAGCTTGCGAGGATTTAATTGGACATTTTCGAGACCAGGATACCATATGCACAAACTACATACGTGGACCCCTATGGGTCAACATTGCCCTGAGTGTGATGAGGAATGAATCAACAGCAACTGATCTATACCCACCAATCTAACCTAACTTAACCTAATAGAAGAACATTCGAGTTTTGGTAGTTAATCCTCAGCTAACAACAAGCAATTAGCTTACTATACCAACCGGCTCGCCGCGGTTCTCATCAGGTAAGTAACTATGAAACACATATTGAAAAGAACAGAGAGGATGACACATCCGCAATGCAGTTTTGCTATTCTGACATCCTTCTTGGACAATGAAACGAAATAATAAATAGATTTTTCCGAATTTTTGTTTCAGAGTTGAATGATTATGAGAGTTGAATGATTATGGCAAATATAACAAATACCAAGGATTCGCAACCAACTGATGATCAACAAATAAAGTGTGGTTGCTCTGAGTTCAATTAGTATTCAGGCATCCTTGGCTTCCATCAACTGTTCAAGCAGAATACTTAAAGGAATCTGAAGATGAATGAGTTCGAAATGGCTAAGTACATAATGTTATTTCAACCGAAATATTTGTTTACAAAGTTGTTGTTCTCTCAAACAACACACCAACAAAATGTTTTGTGCTCATACGAGTTGCTTATGCACAACAGGATCATCACAACCAAACCAGAGCTGTAGAAAATAAAATAAAATAGTGTAATTCACTATTATTCGCTAAAAATATAAGACGTCTAATGTACAAGCCACAAGATTATACATTACACTATTACGCATTATAAATACAGTAAATACATATAAATACATATAAGTGGGCGCAGTAGCGCAGTGGTTAGTGTGCTGGACAGAGGTACCTCTGGTGCTGGACTACTGTGCGAGGGATCCCAGGTTCGATCCCCGGAAAAACACAATTTACATCTTAAGGTTTTTTCTACTGCGCCACCTCTCGCGAACGTCTGACAAACATCCGAGAGTATGACTGTCCTGAAAAAGCTTCTCAATTCAGCCGTTCGGACTCGGCATAAAATTGTAGGTCCCTTCCATTCGTCCCTAAAATAGAAAACTCACACAAAACGAATGGTTGCGAGAAGCTAGGCCTTGGGTGTCTACCGCCTGTTGCGCCGCCTATTTTATTTTTTTTTTAAATACATATAAATTCTGCACCCACCGCAGCACTGCAATGCAACATGTTAATTAAATTAAATAGACTTGGCAGTATCGAATTTTTCAATTCAGATTCTGATGCATTGCATACGAGTTGTCTGTGTTTCACTCTCGTATTTGTTCCCACGAGTGATACGAACAAGACCCACATTGATAGCAATTCTGAATTCTGTACATATATCTGTTTCATCTGCAGTACTGCTTGCAGTGAAGCGTCCAGAATTCCTGCACAACATGTCTATTGGGTTGTTGGGCATAATCTGCGATAAACATTAAAAAAAAAAAATGTGCTGAATAAAAAAATAAACAAAAATAGATTAACAGTAAGCATTTTTTCATAAGAGTTTTCTTTGTAATTTGCAACGTTTGTTATGTTAGGTCTGCTACGTTACGCACCTATGTATATAACATAAATGCTTAACAAGCAGAGATGGCAGAACTGTAACTTTTCTGCATAAACTGAACTCTGTAGATTGTAGGTACTATTGGATTTAGAAATCTTAACAGGAGAATTTATAATGCTTCCATTACTGTTTAAAATGACTGTTACATTAACATTGGACATATTCAATTGTTTTAAGTCGACGATTTGTCTAAACTTAATTTCTGCTGAACGTAAAACTAGATTGGTTTTATGTCAAAGGCATACAAACCAAAATGTCAACTGAAAATCACCACAATTTGATAACCGACATTATTTACTTTTTAATTCAATCAATTAAACAATCACTTCATTTAGTTCACATACAATATTCAATATTATGTATAAACTTAATTTTAAGTACCTACACTGCACTGTGTGTTTATAACACATTGTATACTTCTAGGTAGTATAATGTATTTCGTTATCAGATAAGATAAATTTATACAATGGTTGTAGCATAATAACATTTTTCAATAATTGCCAAATAATATACTATGTCAAATATCAATTATGACAGCGCTCGCAACATGACGAGGTGGCCGAGTGGTTAAGGCGTTGGACTGCTAATCCAATGTGCTCTGCACGCGTGGGTTCGAATCCCATCCTCGTCGAACCTTTTTTTTTATTTTTTATGTTTGTATTAAGTAATCAATCGTTATCGGCAATTAAAATGAACAAATTCTAGCATCGACTTTAAATTTGAAATTTTAGCAATTTCGAAATGTGTGTGGAAAATAAGCTATTGTGAATTCATAGCATAATTTTTTCTCATTTTTTCACTCATCTTTGTGCAATATTTAAGAAGCAGTGGTTGGTTATCGTAGTTTCTTTTGGTGGATTCCGTCGGCTTTCACCTTTCAAGTTGAATGGTTCGTCTTGGCCACCCTTCAGTTTCACCATACCGAGTGTTTTGAGACATAACGTTATGTAAGAATCTATATCTTTATCTTTATACATAATATATAATTCTTCTGTCCGTGTTTGTTACCGTTCTCCTCCTAAACGGCTGGACCGATTTTAATGAAACTATGTGTGTGTGTGTTTGAATGGCTCTTGGGATGGTTTATATTCACAATTGGATCCGGAAGGTGGCGCTGCGATCCGATTCCACAAAATTTCGAATAGTAAACACTCAACAATAAAAAATAAGCTCATGAATAAAATTTCAAATAATATATGTACACCCAACAAAAAAAAATCGTAAATAAAATGTCAAATAAAAAATGTACGAACAGGCAAAACAACGTTTGTCGAGCCCGCTAAGTATGTATATAAAATAATATAAGTTGTTTGTAATTGATGCTTTCTGTAATGCGTGAACATACAAGATCTTAAACATATCTATCTCGAAAACGCGGTAGCCATCAAATACTACGATGGCACACGGCTTAAGAAACTAATTGATGACCAGTTCAACACGATCACAAGGCATGCTTCAAATTCCGATGAGTTACAATATGTATGGCAGAAGACAATTGAAGCTCAGCGTTCCGCTTCCGGCAGTGTTAAATGAAATTCCACGTTCACATAGAAGCATTGTAAATCCTAATTTTCGCAAAAAGCTTTTAAAAAATGTCTATCTCTCAAAAATTGTAAAAATATCATTTGACTTAACCGATTGAGCTCAATTTTTCAGACAATACTACTGGGTATTTGCCCGGAAGTGTTCCTGTGAAAATCGGAAAAATTGGGCAAAGGGGCAAAATGCTATTCTTCGACAGTTGTTATTGGAGCCAAAGTTGGAAAATTTGTAATATTGATTTGCATTGTCCTGATAGACAATAATAATTATACGATTTCTCGAAAAACAAAAAAATGTTTATCACCGATTTAAATTAATTTGAAATTTTTTTTTTTTTATATTTTTATATTTTGCAGTACAATGTGTGCAGGAGCAGGGTATTCTCTTGTATGCCAATAAATCTGTGGCCACAAACAGAAACAACTAAAGTCGAGTTTAGACGAAATTGAGTTTTTGATGCCATTAGATTAAGCATGTCCAAATCTAGAAGTCGTTTTTTTAGATTTTTATCTTCAAATTTGAAGGTTCAATGTCCCGAAAACAAAACAACTAAAGTCAGATTTTTACAACGCCGTTAAGGCAAAACAACTTAACTACACAAAAACAAGTCTTAAGTCGACTTAAGAGGAACGCATTTTTGTTTTATCACACGTAATAACAGCTAAAGTTGAGTTTGGTTGTTTTTCCGCGTGATATTTCTTCCCTTTCTTTGATTTTATAGTTAAAAAAAATGTCTAAAGTCGAGTTTGGTTGTCGGAATATCAAGGAATATCAGCTAAAGTCAGCTAAACTTAACTTAAGATTTGTTTGCCTTAAAGTGGTGTTAGGCCATAACAGCTTAAGTGTTTATTTTGCTTACCACGCTCGAAATAAGAATTATCAATAGATTATGAAACGTTAGACCGAAAGAGACTTAAATTACCTTTATTTACATAAACAGAAATAATATGACTGACTGTACCTATTTTGTAAAATGGAATATCCATTCAGTAAATTAGACAAGAATGATTATATTTCTTAGAGCAATTGACACAGTCATGTAGCCTAAATTTTCTATCGAAAACAACATTCCATTAGGTAAAAAAAAAAAAAAACAAATTATACTTTTGGACTGACCGACATAGGCCCCTATTGTGAGTGTCGATAGTTGATCGTTGATCGACAACACTGTCGATCGATAGACAACTTTGATTGTCGATTGCGATTGATATTTGTCGATTTGACAGTCGCTTGTAGTCGATTACAAATGTCTGGTCGATGCTTTCTCTTGGAAGTGAAAAAATTTTGTGCGTACGAATAGCTAAAATCAATCGACGCAATCGACAATTGTCGTGACGATCGCTGATCGACAATCACAATAAGGGCCATAGTCTTGGATCAATTTTACTAAAATAGCAAACTACTTTTCGGGAGTCTTTGGGCAACATTATTGCGTTTTCAAGATCAGCTAATTCAGTTGAAGATTAAGCCTGACTTCATAGGGCGATTTAGAGCTAAACCGGTGTGTACGTTTGCAATCCAGGCAAGTTTAGTTCGACTTGGGGCAATTTGACGGCTTAATGTCACTGGAAGATTTTATTAGATTTGTTTTAAAGCAATTTTGAAGTGATTCGTTTGGAAAATAAAAACTGTTTCAGAACGATTAACAGTGATTGTGTATTAGTATTATGGATCGACTGCGGGCATCGTTTGCAGCAATAAAATACACTCTTCAAAGATGATGCTTTGAGACTTTAACCATAAGGCACTTCGAATATTTGTTTTTATTACTTTTTCTGACTGGGGTTCAGACTATAGACTAGATAGTACATTAAATTCATTTAAAAAAAAATTGACAAATTATAAATATTTATCGCTATTAAAAGGTCTCAAATTTTTTTAACCTACCTGACGAAACATTTTTCCAGCTGCTCTCTGCAGTATATGCGTTCTTCTAGTTCCAGTGGTCAATTGTTGCCTCGCGTTTATGTTCGCCCCCGATGGTCTATAGTTTGTAATGTTCTGTTTCATCCAGCTAGGCCACATTCCTTTGTTGCACAGGTGCACGAAATGGGCACACTCTATTAGGAAGGCAGCTCGAGCTATCAAAGGTGCCTGTGGCTGCAATTAAAGAAAAAATTATAAACAAATGAACTTCTCTTTGTTAAAATTGAATTTTACCAAATCTAAGACCGCTGCTACCAGTTGCGGATCAGGAAATGATCCTGGTGCACAGGTCTCCAATAAAAACGCAAATCGAAGCATTCCTTCTTGAATCGGTTCAGTGGGAACCAGTTTTCGCTCTTTTAAAACGACAACTTCTGATTCTCGTGGACCTTCGCATAAATCCGATGAGCTGCGTCTACTCAAGTCTGTCCAATGATCGTAGGTTACAATGTATTCCTTACCATAAACTATATAGCCACACTTACCAGCTGTTTCTTCAGTGCCACCGATTTTCTTCTTACCCTTAACGATTCCAAATCGATTCAGTCTTCGTTCAACTCTTCGTCGAGCTCTTTGAAGAGATCGTCCAATTCCGTCACTGGAACGACCTCGCTGAATCTTGAGCGACGCGTGACGTATAAATGTTGAAGTAATGTCGGGATTAAGTGAGCCGATTTCCAAATCGATGGAAGCGGGCTCCTTGGGTGTGCCACGGAACCATCTTACCAAGCCGCTTAGGCGGCCTAGGGAATTTCGCTCCGAACTGGATGTGGAGTCCGAAAGCAGTGCCCGCTCAGAATGTCTTGGAGTAAGAGTGGGCCTAATTGTCGTTGCTCGTCGTCGAATATTGCTCAGGGGGCTCTGACTTGACTTGTAATGATCGTCGCAGGTGTCAGTCTCTAAAAGGCTCTGAAAATACAATTTTATGATATTGATTCAACCGCAACTTTTGCACCCTTACTACAGCGCAAGCTGAGGAAGTACTTCGCTTCTTCAACAACAGCTTCCTTTGGCTTCTATTGTCCTCGGTTTGAATGATAGATGGTTGAGCGGTCTCGACATGTGGAATGTGCCTGCAAATATAAAAGTCGTAACTTGGCCCTTCTTTGTTATATAGGCACAATATATACCTTACGACTCTAGTCGTCTGCGTGAGAGGACCCTTCTTATTAGGCCTTGGTGTCACAGCTAGAATTCCACTCAGGGCCACTCGCCTAAACGGTCCCCCATGCGCACCTTTGACATACGTAATCAGCTGTCGAATATCGCAATATAACGCCGTATTCTCCGGGGTTTTCAACTCCTTCTGCGCATCGACGAAACGCGTCACTAATGGTTTGAATACAGCGGTAATGACCTGACTTTCAGGTCCACCAGAAAGACCACCACTAAAATTAGTCGCATAACCACCCTGACCGCCTGATGATGATATACCGCCAAGATCGGTGTTAAGATTTTTAAATCCGCTCGATCGTTTATGGTCTATGTAGATTAATATACACATTGTGGGAGTGAAAAGAAATGGCATGCATGCTGCTACTTGTGAAAGCTTATATACACATATTATGTACATAGTAAACATGAGCCATGAGATGAAAAATCTTAATGGTTCATGATTGAGCTGAGCCTATGTTAAGCAGAGCATGCGTATAAAAAAAGTCGAATTTCTACCAATACGTTGAATATATTTTTAGGTGCGTCTTTAAATGGTTATTAGAAAACCCCAAAACTCTAAGCAAAAGTGCATAACTCACTCAGTGGGGATAAAAGGGAACTGGGATCAACGCAAAACGCCACAAATGCATGGAAGAATTCAACCAACTCATGCAGTTGTGTCGTTTTGACCATTGATTGGAGATATGTCTTCGTTCGTGTTCCAGCTTGACGAAGCATCCGTGAGAGAATTTTCTGGCACTGGCTGCGCAGAAAATCAGCTGGCGGTCCTCGAATTCCTGTGGATGAGAGGGAAAAATTATTATTTAATTTTTGGTAACTTTTGGGGCCGCGTTTGGTATGCAAATTATTTTTTAAAGTTTCATTTCAGTTTTCCTTTTCGATTCAATCTAGACGTTCGTCCACCTAGTTTAATTTAGGATGGCAATATGACGGTTTACCCGCCGAGTTTTGTAGATCCACTGCAGATGACTTGGTTTAGAGCATGGACTAGCTTATTTTTAAGAATTAGTTAAATGAATGTACATCTGATGAATGGAATCTTAGCATCGTTTGCACGATCAACCAAAAAGTGAATCAACTTAACTGCGCCAATTATACCGAGGCATCATTCTCTTTAACATTCTATCTGCCGTATCTGCCTACCTGCGTGAACGTCGTTGACGCCTTAAACCATAATCGTAAATAACCTTAATGTGGTAACATTTTTACACATACAGATCCTGAACCCAAGAAGTGCAGCCGCTTATGGTAGCATATATAGATATAAAAGCTGTACATATAGCCATGTCTAGTTTTGGCATCCCTGCAAATTCGTCCGTATGTATAGGATGGCGATGCAGAGAGCTAGCTGCAGCTTTAAGGTCGTAAGCGATATTACCGACACCTTTAATGTAAAAAGAGACAAGGTGACCAGCTGCCATGCGGCTTCCTTAACATCAGAGTTGATTCAATTGTGAAACTCAAAGGCCAACACACATCAAGGTATGAATTTTAAAAGTAAAAATAGTATTTATGCTCCAATATACATGCACTACCTTCGCTATTGCATACAGATACATACGCGATATCCTGTTCCTTAAATTAAGTCTTACCATCATTGCATCCATGTGGACAGCCCAGATGCAGTAGTGCTCGTTTGATGATTCCCATTGATATCTCATGAGCATGTTCACCAAGTTTCATAACACCAAGTTCCAACAGCACCTCGCAGATATTCAGTCCCGCCTCCAAAACGCGCAGCGAAACAATGTTGAAGTCTCGCTTAAAGACATTAAAAACAGCCAATAGAACGATTTCATAGTCGATACCGCCATCTCGCGTAATATAAAACGATGAACCTGGTGCCTCTGATTCATCAACACCAGTATAATCAATATGCGAATCTGTATGCGATCGTAGCATATGACCGCGAAAACCGGTGACTCCGCTCAAACTTCCGCCATTACTGAGAGCATCAAGCTGAGAATCTATGGAACCCTGCAAGAAACCCTTAACAAAAAAAAAAACATTTTTTTTAAACATTTTTTTTTAAACCTTTGATAATTTTGATTTGTTATTATTTACTTGTCGTTTTAAGAAATCCGGTGATGGCGTTGGGGTGTGTTCGGTAACAGTTATTATTGGATTTCGTGTGAAGAACGTTGTTCTCGGGCCTGAGGATTGCGATGGTCGAATCGTTTTCTGTGGTTCCACGTACCTGTAATATCTTAAGCGTTTTTCACGAGCATTTCGTTAAATAAATGAAATGATTGTGCTGATACTGTTATTGGGAATAAAATGTTACAAAAACATAACTATAAGAAAGCACACACAAATTAAAAATGCAAAAGCAGCTTAATCATTAATGAAAGCATTCAAAAAACTATTCAATATTAAGGAGAGGGAGATATGTTTGTAGAACATATTGCATTCGAATAAAAAGAGAGGCGATGACTATTTTAAGGACCCAAAAACTTACCCGCTATCTAGGAGACAGCTGGTTACGGAACAAATTAGAAAAAGATATAAAAAGTAAAGTGAAGTAGAAATTTAGTAAGAGAAAGTGAGTTATGAAACAAAAGAAAACAAATAGAAACGTTTGAATGTATTATGAAATTAGAAAAGAAAGTTTTAGGAAGAGAGTGAACTAAGTATATTCTGTATCATACCTAAGTCTTTATAGGACCATCAAAGAGGGACATACCGCATACGATCATTTTTTATAATGAGAAAAGGACAGATACGGTCGAGGAGTTCTTTGTGGAACTGTGTGAGAAGAACTTTGTTGTTTATAACAGCTAAAGTGTATTGTTTGTCAAAGATGTCCCACCTTACAAAATTAAGAACAAAAATGTTGTTCGCCGGTAGAATCTATTATAATAGCATAAAGAAAGGGTAGGTAGGGTGGTGGTTGGGCGTTGTACGAATATAGGGAAAACTCAGATGGGCGTCAATATGCCGATAATTATGACACTAAACTGTCATATACACAAATGAAATGTGCGTTTTTGACCTCCAAGTGGTAGCCATTGAGTACTGGTTTTGTCCATCCGACTCGACTTGCTGAACTTATAAGTATGAGGATTTATTGAATACGAAGACAAAAAAAAACAATATAATTTTCGGTCCGAATCGAGTAAAAAATCCGGAAAATTCCGGAAAAACGCGAAAAATTTGATTTTTTTCGACGAAATTTTGCATTTTATTGCATGATTTGATAATTTTGTAAAGGTGGAAAATTCGTTGTGAAGCTTGGAGAATTTAGGATAATTTGTGTGCATTTTGGGTGGAGAAGGTAACGAGATAAATAATAGATGGCGCTGTGCTGCGATCAATGCCACAATCCGGACTTAGGCTGTACGCAATTTGACAGGTGTCCTTTTCGCATTGTAATTTTCTATTGAGCAAATGTGCTATTTACTATCTGTGTTATCACTCTGGAGTTTATCTGAAGGCATTAAATTGGGGGAGATGAAGTTCGCCGGGTGCGCTAGTTAAATATAAATATATTGAATCAATCGTGTCATCAATTTCAAAGTTATATGTATACTTTACGTGAGCTATCTCCGACATATTTGGAGCTGAGGGTATGTTATAAGCAACCGTCTTAGGAAATATATCTAGAGTGACCGCCTTACAACAATCAGTATGCCCTCGCACGCTCAAAAAGGAAAAATAATGCTATACTAAAGACTGTTTCTACATGAGCTCATCAAATCTAAACAAACCGACAGAACTTTTGCCGATTACGAATCCATAAATGCCCTATATGTGGACAAGCCCTATGCATCCAGCAGTGACGACGTAAGTCATTTGCTATAGGTTTCACCTGACTATACCTTTACGAAACCCTTGGTTTAATGAAAAGTGTCTATACAATCAAATCTATGCAGCAAAACAACTCCCCTACAAAAGAGGCGCTGCAGAGAAGATAAAGAATATTCTTCGGATTAAAAAGAAAGAAGATGAGAAGCACGCGGTCGAGGAACTCAGTAGAGAAAATCTTCGCCTTAGGTGGCGTGCACAAGTGAAACTCGACCTTCACTAATATGGAGGATTTTACTTCAAAATTTGGTTGCATTAGTAGTTTGTGGCGTTAGGCAATAACGCCCAAGGAAATAGCGCCCAAATCGATTTGGAAATAACGCCCAAAAAAAAACTCGTACAATTTGTTGTTGCAAAATATTTCGCCATTTTGGGTGTTATTTCCTATCCAGGGTTCGTTTTTTGACAAGCAGTAAAGCCCAAAATATAGTAAGTTGAATTTGGGCGTTATTTCCAAATCGATTTGGGGGCTCTTTCCTTGGGCGTTATTGCCTAACGCCGCATTGATCCACTTCGCCGTCCGTCCTGCAAAACCACGCAACGACATAAAACTAAATGCCCAAATGGATTTGCAGGCAACGTATTTTTAAATTCAGCTATGTATACTGATGCATATGAGCAAAGGAAGTATGGAAAAAATTTGTATATCCTTTACACTGCATAATTTGTATTTTTGTATAGAAAGCGCAAAGCCTATATTATGTCTCTTTCTATATTTGTTGAGAGGAGAAAGGAGACTCCAATTTTATGTTCTGTCTACTGTAAAACACTTCCAGAACTTTGGCGCAGACAGAAATTTACAGTGAAGTAGCTTCAATTAAAACTAATAGGCTTGAAGTTTGTGTGGCTGCGTTTGTCAGCCTTGTGAATGAAGATTAAGTGATCTTTTTGATTTTAACACGATTTTGAAAAAAAAAAAAGCCCCATCTTGGAGCTCGAGCCCATTGTGAATGGCTACTTATAAAGGAACTAGGAATGTGTTATAAATAAACCGATGATAGGGTCTGTCCAGTAATGAGTTGGATATTTATATGAATTAAAACTACTTAATAAAAAATCTTTCAGATTGATGTTAAAATTAGTAAAACCATCCGAAAAAAAATTTGAAAAAGTGGTTTATCGAACAAATCTAATTAGATTCCAAGTAACGAGAAAAAGGGTTATACAAACATTAAAACTATAGTTGTGTGAGTACCCAACATTAGATCATACTTATACAAAGTGAAGAACATTATCTAAGGGATTTAAGAACAAATACTGCTCACGAACATAAGTGTGCTATACCAAAATAGCAGATGTCTGTAATCGATGATAACTTTTCCAATGAAGTGGCGAATCGACTTACCTTAGACTTGGCATGCTCTTGCCTTTTATTAAATTGCTGCTTGGCTCACGAGTTATCATGGATGCAGAACGTGAAAGTTTCTTCTCACCCGTATCCAGGCTTCGATGATAGTCCTAAAAAACAGAAAATATCTTACATTTAGATATGAACCCAAACCCAGTTTAAACATCTATGTATGCTAAGTGGAAATTTGTTTATAATTTAGCAAATGATAGTGCGGCCAATTGCATGATATGAGTTTTGTTTGTATTCGTGTTCGAAGGATAATTGGGAAAATTCGCCAAATACAACACTCAAAAATCTTACTACATGCTGCAGAGGCCTCTTGCCATTTGTACTAGTTTCTAGGCCTACTTTTTCCAAATTCTTCTCAGACTTGGAGAACATTTTCGTTTCGACAAATGCCCTCAGATCGGCCATTTTGACGCGTTTCTTCTTTTCACTTCCGCGACGTTCAGCTGTTGGACTGGAGTCATCTGGAATCGGATAATGAAAAGATGTGATCTTACAAAACAAGATAGAGACAAACCATTTATAACGGCAGTTATTGCTGGCTCAGGGATTTCAATATAGTCCTTTGCCATGGAACTACCACTCGGACTGTCGCGGCTTGGTCCTTGGTATAGTGAAATCTCTATCTGAGGAATTGGCAAAGAGTTTGAGCGTTTTCTCGGCTGATGTGTGGGAATCGCAGCCTCTTCACCGATTTCAGTAAGTCTGAGAAAAGTTACACGCATTTAATGCAGACAAGTCCTTCATTTTGAAATTTACCTATTATAGAGATACTGTAAGCTCCAGTAAACCCCTTCCTCTTGCCAATACGATATGAAGAGACATCGCAAAACTGCAACGTCTAGGAATGTTGCCGCCGACACATCTACCTTTACCTGTTCAGCAAATTTTTCTTCCGACTCTGATTCCTTTTCGGTGGAAGTACTCGTCTTGGGATCTTTCTGTGAAGCACCATGGATTAGCTCGTGTTGCTCAAAGTCAAACCGCGTAGGTTGGTTGTCTTTGGAGTTTATCGATTGACGACTGCCTCGGCGGCTTTGTGACTGTTGAAGAAGACTCGCGTCGGCCTGAGAAGGTTGGAAAACTTACTCAAAATGTGAACATTATTTAGTTTTATTTTATTTATTATACTGTATAGAATGAAGCGTCAGTAAGGTATGGACCCGACGGAAGGCTTAAAATTACAACTCTCTCCTCTTCTACACTGGAAGCTTCCTCCGGTATGGTTTCGGGAAATACAAAATCTTTTGGTGATGATACCCAAGAGCCCTACAAGTTGATAAGAAATCATAAAATTGGACTGTATGAAATGCTGTTTAGACCTTACGTCTTCATCGTGCTTTGAGATGTCCGAATACGATGCGCTCTTTGGTGAATCTCCTTTGGGTGACAAAATAGTTTCGCCAGTTGTCGATGCTTTTCCTGCAACAAAATTATAGTAGTAATATAGAACGTGCTAGGATAACACAACTGAAAATATTTGTAAAGGTGCTAGTAAGTACACGGTATGTAGCGCGCCTCATATATGTATATGTGGCTCTGACGTCAGCAGATAGAGTACACATAAGGCACACATTTCGTTTTTCGTATGTAGCATATGTACATAAGGGCGGGCGCACATATCGGTTGGCTGTTGGTTATTCGTTTATGATGATGCTATCCGCAGTTTTATTGCCCTGTGTGCAGTCTTGCACTAGAACTGTAGCGGCCGTTTTATTCACTATTGTTCAACTTGCCGAAAACTCCAAAGTTAGCCAACTTCGAAGTTGATCTTAAATCGAGAGTTGAACGGCAAGTTGAAAATTGCTTTTATTCACTACATTAATTTGCAACTCCGAAGTTGAAATCCTAAAGTTGGCCTACCTGCAGTTTGTAAAATATCCCTGGGATATTTGTGACAAATGACACACAATATGTCAGTTCAACCTTAGATTTGCATTTCGCGCGTAATTTTGTTTTAACGTTATTTTCCATTGGGCAGATCAGATTTGAATTTCAGATCTCAGATTTTTCGTGCTTTTGTAAATGTATAAGTTATTATTAGTGCGTTATTAGACAGTACATCAGCTGGGCAAATTGTTTTCGTTTGTCGATGAAATCATATGAACTTAATATGGATAATTACATATATATCGACGAAGAATCGAAATCCATAGATAAAGATGAAGAAGAAGAAGATGGCGAAGATGATAGTAATTGCTCCTTATTAGTTGGAGCATCATAATTGTCGTCCGCTTTGAGATACGAAAACGATAGATGAAATCACGGTCATCCCATTTTTCCAGTCCAACACGTGGTAGCATCTTGTATTGGCGCCCTTCACGTCCCAAATTAGTAGTCTACCTCCTCATCATATTCCCTGCTCGAAGACGATGGCCAATTCTCCCAAAAATAGTTTGCACGCTACATTATTTCAATTTTAAAAATAAATTATTAATTATTTTCGTTACTTCAGAACTGAACTGCCAAACACAGAAATAAAAAATAAAAAAAAATCTGAAGTTTGACATAAAACCCCAAGTTTCCTTCATAACTTCTACTTTTTCGGGGAGTTGAGCGAATCCAAAGTTAATCAACTCTTGGTTTTCTCAACTTCGGAATATCCAAAGTTGAGTGAGTCAACTTCGAGTGAATAAAAGCAATTTCTCAAGTTGAGAATAAAAATCAAGTTGTGTTCAACTTGAAGTGAATAAAATGGCCCTAATTGTTTTATTGCTTTGGGTGTATTTAAGTTATCGCTGGTCGTACAAAACGCAAACTGAAATGCTGAAATTACATTGAAAAATACATACGAACCATGCAGGTAACCACTCGACATTATGTAGCGTATTGGCACAAATCGTATGTGCAAGGGTAGTACACGGAATGTCGAAAAGCCACACAATGCGTATGTGTCACGTGTGCTTCATATCGTGCCTCATACGTATGAGTACCTTATGTAACCATTGGCTCCATACGCTGACGTCAAAATTACGTCAGAGCCACATATATATGTGGCGTGCTACATACCGTCTACTAGCACCTTAAGACCAAATCCGTGGAATAATTTCTTACTTGCAACAAACACATCGGGAGATTCATTCGGAGATGGCGGACTGAGTAAATTTCTGGCTTTCGGTTTGACAGGCGCTGTGAAACAGGCAGCCCCCGGGGCCCGATTATCCCACATACCCTGCCACAATCTGATACCATTTTCCAATCGAAAGTTTTGAAAGTCCGACTCTTTTAAGTGGTGAATAATCGGAGCGAATAGATACACAAAAAGCTGCAATAAAAATTAAAATTAATTTTGTATTCTTCCGAAGAAGCACTAATTTCCATCTATATCTACCGTTATAGTTGGGACAGAGAACAAATAGTTTTCGGTTTTTTGCTTTTCCTTATTCAAAATAGGATCCTGATCCTCTTCTTCGTCGGCACACTCCTCGGATGCGTACAAAAGTATCCATTGCATCGTATAAAGTAATTTTGTTTCTACCGCTCCAATTGCCTGCATGTCTTTTACTCTAGAATAGATTTATACAATATATTTTTAATTTTTGTTTGATTTGAACATACCTGTTGTGAAGTAATGCCGCTACACAGTGCATAACATGAGGCAATGCGGCCTGCAACAATCTCCATCTGGGAATAGCAGCTAGTGCTTTGGTCAGGGGTGGTGACAAACCAAACTGAATATTTTGCACTACAACTTTTTCGAATGACTAAGGAAAATTAAAAAAAAAATATAATAATATTACAATTTAATATAATTGAGTTAAACTATTTATAAATATTTTAAAATTTACTTTGATTGTTGATTAGTACCTTGCATGCTTCCTTTAACTCCTGTTGGCGCAGCAATTTGTTTTTTTTTTTAAAGAAAATATTTTATATTATGCATATAATTTGTATCTGGCAATTCTTACTATATGTCAGAGAAATATGTGTTATATATAACAAGTGTATTTTGTAGTTTATAATATATAAAACAAGTATCTAATACATTCAAGTCAAAGAAAATTATTTGGTAATGCAGGACAATTATTAACCACAAGGACATATTTTAAACTTTATTTTAAACAATTGCATGAAATTATTCTTGTTGTGTAAAATATAGGCAATGGTCTCATTTCGGAGAAAGATAGATGTGTATTTCTACCGTTTTCGGGAACATTTTCAAGTTAAAAGGCGTACTTAGTTGAAACTTCGCCAAACAGTAGTACCTAGGCAGTAAAGGGACATTTCACATATAAAACAATACAGGCAAAACTGCTGGTTTCAACTCTTGATTTTCTACCCAGCAGGATAGCTAAGAATTCACCAACAGGCGCAGAAAGCAATGCTTTTGATTTACAGATGTCACTGCAAATTTTTTTTTTTAGATTTCATTCATGTGATAATTATTTCTGAAAGTGGATTTCGGTGCATTTTCTGTGCCATCTGCCATCGAATTAAAATCATTCCCATGATGAACCGTATAGTCATGTGTACCAACTTTGGAGTATAAAAGTTCGCTTAGTTTCAGCTTCAGCTTGCTGCGAATCGTCCAAATGAACTGGCTGGTGGGCGAAATTTTAAAAAACTATGCCTAATTGTTTTGAAATTCTTACGGAGTTAAAAGAGAGATAGGTATTTCCTTTTCATGGGTATCAACGAATCGAGGGTTTGTTCTCAATAGTTCTTTATGAAATAAGCTCGATTTTTTGGTTTCTGCGCCATAAAGCAGGACTTGGATGATGAGGGTCTTATATAGAGTCTCCTTGGTGTTTCTCGACAAGGCCTTACTAATCAATTGTCTTTTTAGAGGGCGATGTAACAGCGGTTGCCAAGTGTAATTCTTGGCTTGTTTTCTGATGTCATGTCATTTTCAGAGTTAGTTAATAGCTGAGCTGAGGTAGACAAAGTCCCGACCCGAACTACCTCAAAGTTATAGCTGTCTATCGTGATGTTCTATCCGTCTTGTTGACAGCATATATTTTGTTTTGCCCTCATTCATCATAATATGTACTTGCAAACGCACCAGTGACAAGCTCACTGTATGATGTCGATGTCGTAAGCGTATGCAAGTATTGCACAGACTTTTGGAAAATTGTGCCACTGGTGTTGCTTGCGAGTTTCGCACAATTTACTCAAGAATGATGTTGAAAAAGTTACTTGACAGCGCATCATCTCGTTTAAATCCTTTTTTGACATCAAAAGTCTCGGTGAAATTGTTTCCTACCTTTAAGGAGCAGCGAGCGTTCTCCATCGTCATTCTGCATAATCTGACGAGTTTGGCAGGGATGCCAAAATTAGACATGGCCCTATATAACTCGTCTCTACAAATACTATATTTGGTCGGTTATGGAACCTAAAACCGCACTGACAGGGTCCAATCAGTTCGATTTTTTTAGAAAATGTTATTCCGGACTTGTTACACACAGGAGTTATGAAATCCCTTTCTAAATGCCCTAAAGAGGTGTAGAATAAGTACTTGTAAGAATTACATGGACTCAATGATGGGACAAAAGCAAACGCGAATGATTTTAACTCAGATTTTACAATTAAAAAGCTAAAAATGTGAGCAACATTTATCTGCAAGCTTCTCGGGTCACTTCTTTAGCGTTACCTATAGGTTCGCCTTTCTCGAGAAAAGTATTTTAAAAAAGATAGGTACACTGTAGGTACATATGCAAGAAAAAAAAGATATCAGTACATTTTATACTACATAGTTGACCAGCAGTTGTTGGGATACCTACGTTATCCTCTTTTCCGAAATCCCTTTTCTTCTCTATGCCAAAATCTCCCACAAGCAAATTAAACTTTGCATATACCCAAACCTTGCACCTACTCCAAATCCAACAGTGACCACAAGCGGTTGCCAATATCGAAACATTGCGAATTCTGAAAACCGACCTCACCGCCACCTATCTGGTGAATCTAAACCATCTACTGACCCACCCAAACACACACACACACACAAAACATCATACAAATCTGGCCAGATGTTTATGAGGAGTCCTGTCTGTAAACCTATCGGATCCTTGTGAACCCTATATGCCGTATAGATCGCTCCTTGATGTTTTTCATAAAAGTCCATACGGATTGGTTTGGTAATTTTAACGATATACTTGAACAAATATTTTAAAGTTTATAATTTGATTGGATGTAAACGTATGTACATATTTAAATTTGCCTAAATAGTGTTGCCGCGTTAAAATAACTGAGGAAAGGAAATTACTCATGATTTCTTTCAAATGAATGAATAACTCAATAACTTTACAAACATTACCAAATAATTTTCTAGTCTTTTCTAATATAGGAAAATACCACACTGGTAAATTGTATTTGATTGAAACATTTTTATTTATTTATTTATTTTTTTTTTTTTTGTTAACTTACGTGATGGCCGGGTGCATGTTGACAAAACTACATCAATTTTATACGAAAACACAGTTATTTTTTATTTTTTTTTTTGTAAATTTGCGTAGACGAATGCGTTTTTGTACAGGTGTGTAAGCAAAAGACAAATGCAAACATTTTAACATTTAAAAAATAATACGTAAATATAGTACACTTATTTTAAATAATGTATGTATGTAGATTGTAGATATATTGCGGTAAATTTATTTTAAAAATAAAAATATTCTAAACTGAGAAATTTGAGAATTTATTTTCAAATAAGTAAATTCACCACAAACAGTGATTCAAAATGCTATACTCTGTTTAATTATATTCAAGTCTCAGTAAATCGAATTCATCCGTTCAAATACAGGGTATACCACTTTGGTTCAGGTAAAGGGAAATATGTTTTTGTATCGTAGGAATTTTTCAAAGAAAAATGTAAATGTAGGGTAAAAAGAGCAAATTTGATTCCAATTACATTTTATTTTGAAGTACATCAATGCTTTGGCTAGGCTCGTTAGAGCTTGCTTTACCACATCCAATAAATAAAGCCTTATTTACAGCTTTTTAATAAATATCTATTTGGTTTTTATTTTGTTTACATAAATATTAGGCATAAGCTTCTGTTTTTTAACAGTTTTAAAGTATACTCAGCGGTGATCATTCCATACATCCATTTTTGTTACAGAAATGCTGAAGTTAACTAATGCTTGGATTTGGTGTTATTTAAAGGATTTGAAGAACAAAACTTACCATGCAACTAGCCTCGTGGAGCTTTCCTAGTCTTGGCCGTATGAATGGTGCTATTTGACGCCACAGAAATGTTTGCACTGATACCGGAAGACCCAAGTCCTGGAGACCATCGTCTTGATCGATATCGTATAACTCGGGATTGTCGGCAGTAACCATTTTGGCTTATAATTATTGTTTAGGTATCTTTGAACAACGGTTTACATTTCTTGCTGGAAATAAGATGATTGCTTTCATATCAGTTTATGAAAATTGAAGATATGTATGTTTTATTAAAAGTAATCGCGTAGCTGTTGAAAGTAGAAACTAAAAGGGAAGCACACCATTAAATGATAATTAAGACGGACGAAATTGATTTAGCTTTTTAAACTTCTCTGCCATACGCACGTAGTGGTTGACAACCGCCTAGACAAGGCTAGACAAGGGACATATTTTTGGTAAAAGTAGGTATGAAGCGGTAAAAGTAACGCGGTGGCCAGAGGTATACGCTTTGCCGATCATTACTATACGAATAGTTTTAAACAAAAAAATCACCTGTCCGGGAGTAAATGAAAATAAATTTGAATTCTGCTTTGCGTGTGCTTTCATTTTGGATTTCCACCTTATTGGGGTCTCTGGTCTCTCCCTAAATTTTGCAAAAGCGTAAGGCCATCATGGCCATCTACAATGGTGACAGATACAAAGAAAAGTATTTTATTTGGTTCAAAACGGATTTCTTGCAAGCAAGGAGTCTTGGAGGCAGTTTCTGCGAGATTCTTGACAAAACATAATGAGCAATGTCCTTTAAAATCGTCACCGGTAATCTTAATATATAATACCTAAAAAGCTAAGGAGGACATCTTTGGTGTACTAGCTCGCCGAACATTCCGTGCTGCCATCGTTGACTTTGACCAATATACCTTTTTTAGCCAAGGAATGCGTTGAATGCACCATAATCCTACGCTAAAAAAATAATTCATGCGGATAAAGCAGGGAAGCAAGTCACAGAGCTCACTTGGCCAACTCTGGATACAAAAAAATCCAAGGAGCACTTGCGACTTAAAAGATCTAGCAAGGTGATGCGCTAATGTCGTGAAAAATTTTCAACATTGCACTTGCGAAAATTCTGAGGAACTCAAAAGCTAACTCCCAGGGACACGATTTTTCAAAAGTCTCTACAATTATAATATCCGCGTATGCAGGAGAAGCATTTATCCGGGGCGTTCCTCCCATTACAGGATTACCTACCTAGTGTGCTTTGCTTCGAATGAAAACAACTTTTCATACAAACCCCTTTCCCTTGTCAATAATAACTGTTGAACATACTCGCACACTTACGCTTACAGCAAGTATTTGGCTTCACTTTTTTTTTTCATTATCTACTTTAATGGCGACCTCTTCGTTATTTCTTGTGTTCTTGCCATCTCATCTACAACCAGAACTTTTTCCGACATTATCTTTTCTTTTTAAACCTAATAAATATTTGTGAACATAATTATTAATCGACTGACTTTTTATTCATCAGGTTATGGGTCCAGTACCAGAGCATCTGTGGATATAATAAATCTGGCCGACTTTATTTTTTGTGCTCAATTGCTGAAAGAACACACATCTATTTTTTTTCTTTTGCAAAGTGTCGGACAATATAAAATTAAGCGTTTCACTGCTTAATGGAGGAAATTACGTTTTTTGGAAAACGAAACTGAATGCAGTGCTGGTGCGTGATGATTTGTGGGAAGTTATTGGCAAAACGAAACCAGATCCAGTTACTGATGCGTGGAAAAAGAGCAACAACAAAGCTATGGCTTATATAACCTTGAGTGTCGAGGACAATCAATTGGTTCATATTGCACATTTGCAGGATGCACGTAGCATGTGGGAAGCGCTATCCAGAAAATATGAACGATCGACATTTGGAAGCAGATTGTATATGCGGCGTAAGTTGTATGGTATTCACTACAATGGAGGTTCAATGAGCGAACATATTGATTCCATCATGCGAGTTGTTGGGTTGTTACGTGGCTCTGGAAAGCCTCTTGATGACGAAGAAGTTGTTGCTGTGTTGTTAGTAAGTCTACCAGAATCATACTCAGGTCTTGTTACTGCGCTCGAGGGCCGTGACGAAGAAGATTTGACGATAGAGTATGTGACTGGAAAAATGTTAGATGAGCACCAAAGACGTATGGAATCCAGTGGGGGAAACAAAGGTGAGCAAGAGGTGGCGATGCGATCGACATCTGGAACCGTTTGTGGGAGCAAAAACTATTCGCGTGGTAATGCCAAAACTTCCAAAGGCAAAAAGACGACTAATAAAGAGACGAGAACCTGTTATCATTGCAACAAACCAGGCCATCTTAAAGCAGATTGTTATCGACTAAAGGCATCTGGAAGTGGAACCCAAAAGTCTGGTAGCGAGTTGGCTTCTTTCGCAGCAAGCGAAAGCAACTCCAGCAAGGTAGTCACATTTGAAGTCTGTGCGGGTGTAAGGGCAGAAACTGGTAATTGGTATGTCGACTCGGGCGCAACAAATCATATGACTGATGATAGGAACTTTTTTTCAACTCTTCAAGATAATAACACTGCGATATTTCTTGCAAATGGCTCATGCGTAAAGTCGTCAGGTGTTGGAAATGGATGGTTGAATTGCATTCTGCCAGATTAAAGCATCCAGAGGATATATTTGAAAAAGGTTTTATTTGTTCCTGAACTCGAAGGGGGTTTGATTTCGGTAAATCGAATTGCACAAAATGGGCATCATGTGACATTTGAAGATGGTGTATGTAATTTATTTAATGGGCCAAAGATGATCGCAACGGCAAAAAGCGATAGTGGCTTGTATAAATTAAAAATTGTTGCGTCAGGTGCGTCTGCTTGGGCTTGCATTGCTGCTTCATCCGTATGTGTCCACCAATGGCATCGTAGGCTAGGACATAGAGATCCAGCAGCTATACGGAGGCTAGTAACTGAGGGACTTGCAACCGGTATACAGATTAAAGGCTGTACTGATAATATTGATTGTGAGCACTGCATCAAAGGTAAATTAGTGCAGTCTAAGTTCCCAAAGAGCACAAATAGGGAAAAGGAACCAATGAGGATGATCCACTCTGATTTATGTGGACCGATGCAGACTGCGACTCCTAGTGGTAACAAGTATTTTTTAACCCTAATTGACGACTATTCTCGCTTTACAGTATTGCGCTTGCTAAAGTCAAAAGACGAAGTAACTGGTGTCGTCAAAGAGTACATTGCTGCGATGTCTAATAGGTTTGCTAGAAAACCGATGGTATTGAGAACGGATAATGGCAAAGAATATGTCAATGGCGAATTGGAAAATTATTTGAAGAAGGAAGGTATACAGCACCAATATACTGTGCCCTACACTCCACAACAAAATGGTGTAGCGGAACGCAAAAACAGAACTTTAACTGAGGCCGCTAAATGTATGTTGCTGGATGCTGGTCTAGATAATCGTTTTTGGGGTGAAGCGGTTTTGAATGCAGCATATTTACAAAACAGGTCACCAACCAGCAGCGCTGAAAAGACTCCAGTGGAATTGTTTACAGGAGAGAAACCAGATCTTAACCACATTAGAGTTTTCGGGTCTAAGGCGTATACACTCATTCCAAAGCAGAAGAGGAAAAAGTGGGATGATAAGGCTGAGGAGGGAGTACTTGTTGGCTATGATGGTAACACAAAGGGTTACCGCATTTTGGATCCTAAAACAAACCGAGTGAGGGTCTCTAGATCATTAAAGATTATTGAAACGGAGCCCAATATGTCAATGTCGAATACAAACCACAAGATGGATGAAGCTGATGCCGCCCCTCTTAATGATTCAAAAGATAACTTGTTGATAGAATTGGCATCGAACGAAATATCTGTGGATGTTTTGAATGAAAATCAGATTTCTGAGGACGATGCATCTGATAACAGGTCTAACGAGGCAACTCGCACCTCAATGCGATCAAATAAAGGTATTCCACCTCGACGTCTTTCATACAAGGTGCAAGTAGATGATAATGATAAGGCAGAGCCACAATCTTGGGAAGATATGCTTTGCTTACCGGTTCGAGACAAACACAATTGGATTGAAGCTGCTAAGGAAGAGATCAAATCGCTGAAACAACATCAAGTCTGGGAATTAGCAGAACTACCACCTGGAAAGAAGACAGTAAGTTGCAAGTGGGTGTTTAAAGCTAAAAGAGATGAAACAGGACAGATAAGCACATATAAAGCGCGATTGGTAGCCAGAGGTTTCTCTCAAAAATATGGAGAGGACTACGATGAAACGTTTGCGCCAGTCGTAAAACATGAGACTATTCGAACTCTTCTCGTTGTGGCAGTACTAAGAGGACTTCATGTTCGTCATTTAGATGTAAGAAACGCTTATCTCAATGGAGACCTTAACGAGGAGATCTATATGGAGCAGCCTCCAGGATTTGAGGTATTTGGACAGGAGAATAAGGTGCTAAGACTTCGCAAGAGTTTATACGGGTTAAAACAATCAGCGCGAGCATGGAATAAGAAAGCGACAGATATTTTGAATAAAATCGGATTCCAGCAGGGTGATGCTGACCAATGCTTATATTCGAGAAAAGAAAAGGATGGCAAAACTACGTTCATATTGTTATATGTCGACGACATGCTGGTAGCTGGAATATCTGGAGAGTTTACTGCAATGGTGAGTGAAGAAATAAAACAACATTTGATCATCAAGGACTTGGGTGAAGTGAAGCACTATCTAGGTATTGAAATCAAACGCGATCAGGATGGGTCATTCCAACTCAGCCAGAAATGCAAAATAATAGAGATGCTAAAAACCTACAATTTACTTGATCCAAAGACAGTGGCAACACCTATTGAAACAGGTTTCTTGGGAACGACGGAGGTGAATAGCCCGAAGTTACCCAATAACAGTGCATATCGACAATCCATAGGATCGTTGTTGTACATCGGCACAGTGTCCCGACCGGATATAATATTAGCAGTTAGTCTTTTAAGCAGACGGGTAGAGGCACCAACCGAAAGCGACTGGAAAGCAGTGAAACGAGTTATGCGATACCTCGCATCAACTATAAATCAAACTCTACGACTATCTTCAGATGGGGGAAGTGAACTGATGTGCTTCGTGGATGCAGATTGGGCTGGTGATAAGGCGGATCGAAAATCGACAAGCGGCTTTGTGTTTCAACTCGCAGGCAGCAGTATTGCTTGGTCGAGTCGAAAGCAAACTTCGGTGGCCATGTCATCAACAGAGGCAGAATACATTGCGGCTTCGTATGCAACTCGGGAATTATTGTGGTTGCGAAGACTAATTTCTGAAATGGGAGAATTGAAGGACAATCCAACAACAATTCATGAGGACAATCAAGGATGCATTCGTTTGATAGAATCGGACAAATGTGGAGCACGTACAAAACACATAGATGTATGCCATCATCATATAAGAGACCTTCGTGAGAAAAAGATAATTCAGTTATCATATTGTGTTTCTGGCGAAATGATAGCGGACATCTTCACCAAACCACTTCCAAAGGATTCTTTTTTGAAGTTCTCAAGACGTTTAGGACTCAACTGAGATCGATAGATGAGACTTGCTGCAGCGAGAGGGGGTGTTGAACATACTCGCACACTTACGCTTACAGCAAGTATTTGGCTTCACTTTTTTTTTTCATTATCTACTTTAATGGCGACCTCTTCGTTATTTCTTGTGTTCTTGCCATCTCATCTACAACCAGAACTTTTTCCGACATTATCTTTTCTTTTTAAACCTAATAAATATTTGTGAACATAATTATTAATCGACTGACTTTTTATTCATCAATAACTCGCCCCCAAAACCAAAACCAAGTATAAACTCAAAGTTGTCAACAAGAATGTCGGATGTAATGTCATTATAGACAGCTCTGCGAACGACAGTTCTTCACGCTGTTTCTTTGGCAATATTGCGAGGCGAATTTGGTGAGCAATTCATATCACGTTTTAGACCTGTGAATTGGCCGCTTTTATCATGCGATTTGACTCCGCTTGATATTGAAAATGGTCAATAAGCAATACGCATCTTTATTTTAACCCATCCTTACACTGAAGCAAACGTATTGCAAAAAAAGTTACAGCTATCAGGGATATTTCTTCAGTATTTCTACGAACTTTAAAAACTGGATCCAACATAATGTAGCTACTATGGAGCTATTGAAGAATATATATTTAGCTTTTTAACATGCGCTGTGTATCGACAGCGATAAAAATATTGCCGCAATCAGCAACATTTTTCGTTTGACCGATATTGAGTTGATTTGATGTGAGACCTCTAATTTAATTCAAAGTAAAATAACTGTGAGCGTGTTTCCTATTGCCAGTTGCTTATTGATTATTGCCTTAATGTGAGAGCCGACTAAGGGATCAATATTTTTGCACTTATGTCTTTCTGTCAACGGAGGTGCACATTTTTAACAATCCCAGTGTCTTGGTTCTGCTACAAGTGACTTCTTCCAAAATTTTTGAGTCTACCTTTATAAAAAAAATTATCAGAATGATGAGCTGAATAGAATGATAGATTATGGTCTGCAATTGGTAAATACAATAAGCCCCATAGGCCCATACTTATGCCCAAAACACACGTGCAGAATTCACTGCGCAGCAGGATTAGAATACACATGTTCTTATGTGGTGAAACAAATGTAAATTCTGCAGCCACCGCAGCACTGCAACATGTTTCTATTTCTAAATCCACTGCATAGCAATGCAGTGAATTAAATTAAGTAGACTTGGCAGCATCGAATTTTTAAATTCAGCTACTGTTGCATACGAGGAAAAGAGAGACGGGAATTATTTGTCGTCCTTGTTTCACTCACGTATTTTTCCCCTCATTGACAGGAACCGCTGCAAATTGAATTCTGCACATGTGTTTCATCTGCAGTACTGCATGCAGTGAAGCATTCAGAATTTCTGCACATGTGTTTTGGGCATTAGGATCATTCTTATTCTTATTCTGCATAGCAACGCAGTGAATTAAATTAAATAGACTTGGCAGCATCGAATTTTTAAATTCAGCTACTGATGCATACGAGGAAAAACGAGACGGGAATTATTTGTCGTCTGTGTTGCACTCTCGTATTTTTCTCCGTATTGACAGCAAACGCTGCAAATTGAATTTTGCACATCTGTTTCATCTGCAGTACTACTTGCAGTGAAGCATTCGGAATTTCTGCACATGTGTTTTGGGCATTAGATATAGAAATTATAGTGCCATATCAAAAATCTTGAAATTTGAAAAGTCTTGCACATATTTTGAAGCCAAAAAATCTTGAAAAAAAGATATAGGTATCTTGTATTCTGGCATCGCTGGGTCTGTTTTGTAGTAAAAATGGAAAAGACAGTCAAAACGGCAGTGGTGGGCATGAAGTCTCTCTCAAAAGGAAAAACTTACGAAATCGTTAGGGAACGCTTTTGTAGTAATCTTTGAAAATGACAGATGCATTATGTTTTTCCATAAATTGCATGTGAGTAGGTATGAATCCAAGTATGTGGAAGAGTTTGTACCGACTGAACCACAAATAGACCGACAGCTGCTTCGGGCAGTGTTGTTATAAAGATTTTTTCTAGATCTTACAAATTTCGGTTTCATATCTTAACTCATCTTAAATGTGAGTGAACAGTACCTAAATCGCAAAAACGCATCAAATTTTGAGATTATGGCATAAATTCATGAAACAATACCAACCAAGTAAACAGGTTCAATGTAGTCAAACCATTTTATATCGCGGCATGTCAAGGTTTTTTTTTCTTCGAAAATAGGTTAAAAAGTAGAGTGTTTCATAAGGTTATACCTAAATGTAGTGCGAGTGCACATATTATATAATCTCCAGTGGGGAAGCGAGGAGTAACAACGATTCTCGCTTGTTTGGGATTGACCCTGACAATTTCTGTTGGGAAATTATGTCGAATTTCAGTCTCTGAATTATTGTTAGGTTAGTAAACTACAAGTTTGAACGAAATAATAAAAAATAAACAAATTTTGGAAAGACCAAAATTGGGTAGGTATGTACCTACCCTATTCTCTAGTCAAATTATTCTAATTTTAAAATTTACCTAATTATAAATACAACCCGTAAAGTGAAGTGATAGCACTATTTTTAAATTTTCGTTCCTAAGAACTGAGTTTGAACGCCATATTATTTCAATGCAGAATTTCATTAAAATCGTTAATTTCATCGTTTTTCCGACATTGAATCAATTTGTGTTCATCTGCTAGGAATGTTATAAAAAAATAAATAAATAGGTGGTGCAACAGGCGTGTAGGTACCCTAGGCCTAGCTTCTCACAACCATTCGTTTTGTCGTACCGTGTAATGTACATAATATATAGACATTTTTTAACACCAAATTGAGACTTAGAAATTGTACAGAGAGAATTATTTACCATAATTCAGTAACTCATTGCTGTGCAAGTCTGCGCCTGCGAGATTTGCATTTCAGTTTTATAGTATCATGAAACAGCTTTGTATTTATTTTAAACATTTGTAGGCAAATAACGTTTATAGAAATCATTTAGAAAGACTTCTGTTTTTTTTTCAGTACATACCTTAATCGTTTTGAAAAGTAACATTTCCTGCTTTGAACTTATTTTTGGATCGATATCCTTGACAATTTCCCCAAACTTTTAGCTTAGTAAGCTCTATCGTACTAGGTCAAAAGCCCAAGCCTGCCATTTTTAATGTATTCAGCAAACTGACAAACTGTTTGGGAATTGCATTTAACAATGCAACTGATTCAACTACATAATTGTAATAAAATGTTGAATTGTACTCTACGAATCTTCAACTTTTCACGGCTAATTTAAATCGGACTCTGCAGGCGTTCAAATTTAGAAAAATTCTTTTCAGAATCGCCGATTCCAGAGGGTCCTCGATATTAGTTACATATATACCTAACTTAATGACAAGAGCTAATTCAGAAAAGATTTTTCGAATTTAATTTTAAATTTAAAGTTAAAATCTTAACATATCTTATTGTAATTCTACAAATCTTAAAAAATGCTCTAAAAACGAGTAAATATCTTCTCATCTGGAAACCTCCTCAATATCTTAAAAAATAAGATAATTAAGATCATATAACAACAGTGGCTTCGGGCAAAAATGAGAGATCCATAGAGCCAGTTTGAATAAGTCATTAGGTGGTTAAGTATGTATGCCATGATAAAGTAAATGGAGGGTGAATTTGGTCACGCATATACGGGCACCTTATAACATTTACAGTTTTTTCTCTGGTGAGGCGGATCTACTTATTTCTCTTTTTTGCTCTTAGCTGGCGGTCTATTCTATGTGGTTTGTGGACTGAACTGCAAGCATTCGAGTTCGAGAAGAGCATTTTCTGATACCATTTTATACCAATTTGTTTCTCATATCGCAGGAAATCAGAAGACAAGTGCAAAAAGTCGTTACGCGCGCATATGTCAAATAGGGCAAACAATTTCAAATCATCTGTCAATTTTCAGGCGACTGACAGTTGTTTCAATTCTTACTCAAAGAAATTTGATGAGTAAAAACTAGTAAGATTCTCAATGGAGCTGGAGCCTGGACAGGGGTAATATCTTGCTCTCTCGAAGCCGCTCTCTTACGAATACGAATTTTTCAAGTTAGGACATTGAGTAAATATGCGTAAAAATTCGTAAGAATTTGTAAAAATTCCTAAGATTTAAAAGTAAAAGAACAGACCTAAATATTAAAAAAATTTTGAATGGCTGCTGCTAGCTGGCTTGTATAAAATACGAAAAAAAAATGCATACAAATGTAAGTGCTTCTTTGACTTAAAATCGAAAAGCGAAATTCTCTCCTCAGAATCAACAGAACATAATTTTTTGCAGCAATGGAACGGTTTCAGAAGTGATTTTCTTGATTCCGGACGCTTATTTTTGCCCAATGGAAAACGACACTAAAAAATCAGTCTTTGCAGTCGATAAGAAAATACAGTCTATTGACGCAATGTCACACATGACCCTATAATAACCTACAATTCTCTACCAAAGGTGGATAAAGATTTTCCAGTTCGTTTCGAGTCACAGTTTGTTCATGAGATATTCGGTGTGGTTACGCTTACGTAGTTCCACACTCACAACTCACGCAAATACATCCAAGTCCTACCTACAGACAGTTCGCAAAATAAATTGCGATCCATTCCACCCAATTAGGAGTAATGACAAACCGCTTAGATTTAACCCAAATGATAACTAAATGACATGCAATTAATGTTTATGGTGATTTTGTTTATTTCCCATTTGTTCCGACCTCGTATCTCAGATCGCATGTCACGCAGACCTATCCCACCCCTTCGCCCATGACACTCTTGGTAATTTATTCAAGTATTCCAACCAACAGGTTGTAGCCCATAATGTTTGCATGTCATGTTTACTATGCAACGGGTGTTTTAGTATTGTCCTTCGTAGCACCAGCTGTTTTTACAACAAGTGCACACAGACTTTCGCTCTTGCTCTCAAAATATACCAATGTCAGCTGATCAATGTTTTGATGGTAAATTGCATGCGTGGACGCAGACTCCAGCATTTTGGAAAATGTATCCCAAAAGGTCCTCCATCTTGGAATAAAGTCGAGAGGATACCGAAGAGAAACACACGGATGATTGCTAACCAGATAGCCTGGTTATATAACGAAAATCCACCATATTTGATTTTTTCACCATCACTTGAGGAATTTTTCTTTTTCGAATTTTCACAAATTCCACAATTGCCACTATTCACACAATCAATCGAAGCTGATAACAATTATCACCCTCTCGTGAGTATCATAAATATAATTTTATTATAGCAAACACTTTATCGCGAGTGGCTTTCAACCAAGGGCCAACGGAGGCGGCACACCCAAGATAATAAATTTTCACAGCGAGGAGGAAAAGCTGGTTTGGAAGGCAAACAAATTTTCCTTTTCACGCAAACAACTTGACGAATTAATTGAACAATTAATTTGTTTTTTTTTTGTTTATACCTTCTCAATTTGAATTGATTTATAAGGCTTTAGATTTTCTTTGTACAACTTGGACCGTTTTCACTGTAGATGCAGATATGGCTGCCCTCGAAGGAAGACTGATGACAGAAAATGGCGACTTTTTCGGTTACAGCTCCAAATATGGTATAGATAAACGGTGGAGGATACACTCACCTAGCAACTGGCATGTAACCTTCGGTGGAGAGGGTGGGTGGTTGTTGGTATTTCATTGGGGGTGGTTCTCAGTGTTTTGATAGACGTACAGTGTAAACAAACGAGAGTTTAACCGCACACGTATTTTCGCAATAGAGTCCTTTGTGTTGTGCCTGTAATGTAGACCACCAAGAAATCGATGTGGATGATAAACAGGATATATGGGCCAGAGAGCGGAGATTGCGCGTGTTTGGAAGTGTGTAAAAATTTTCGTGGAGTTTTTGAATACAGATAATAATTTACCGGCAAGGATGCTAACAGCTGACTATTTGTTTGTCAGCTGTTCGTAGTAGAATGGAGATGAATGCCAAGTGATACATTTTAGAAGGGTTATATATGAACGAGTACCTACTGACTGTTGAGGGTTGTTCAATGTTATATAGTCCGGTTTTGTTTACGACTAGTAGTTTCGAAGTTGAACAAAACTAAAGGTGCTAGTACACGGCATGTAGCAATAAGCCACATACTTACATAGCTCTGAAGTCAACAGAGAGTGCACAAAGAGAGCTGGTACACGGCATGTAGCCATTGGGACCGAGGCAGCTTTTGTTAGCCCATCTGCATGATTCTTTTACAACTTTTGATAGTGCAATAAAGTCGGTTTCTGCACTATACCTTGCCACTATTTAAATTCCTAGATGACAGCAGCACCTGCAAATATAAAACAGAAAATAGGTTGAGATTATCATGTTATTCATAAACTCTGTTAGTCCATTCGTAACTCGATTTTCATGATTTTCAAGAACAACTCTGAACTAAGCCGGATTCACACTTGTATGTCGTGTCGTGTCGTGGAGTGTCGTGTCGCTATCATTACTATGTCTTCCTAAGTAATAGTTGTTTCCTTTTCAAGCTTAAGTTTGACCCTTATGGGATTAAAATTTGGTTCAGGGTTTTCTAAAGTACATATTATATTTCATAGAATTATTGTGATATAGACAAGTTAGTTGATAAAGTTAGATTTTTTTCTTTTCATCTCAAGTCCTATTGAAAGAGAAGGATGTCCCAGATCTTTAATAGGTTAATTCTTGACTTGAAATTACAAAGTTATAATGAAGTTCCCGCTGTCAGGCAAAATTAAACATTCAATCTGGACGATGAAAACGAACAGTTCCGTCCACCCGACCTGGACGATATCTAAGATTAAGTCCAACAAAACCGCTGGGGCAGATGGCCTAACCGCCGAGCTATTCAAAGCGGCAGGAGATGACTTGGTTAGGAACATACACCAACTCATCTTTAAAATATGGTCGGAAGAAAGTATGCGCGATGAATGGAACCTCAACATTGTTTGCCCGATCCTCAAGAAAGGAGACCTTCTGAACTGTGCCAACTACAGAGGTATATTAGTCTTCTTAACATCGCCTACAAGATCTTATCTACCGTGTCGTGTGAACAGAGTAATGTCTAATTATGGCATCCCTGCCAAACTCGTCCATTTATGCAGGATGACAATGGAGAATGTACGCTGCTCCTTTGAGGTCGGTAAAGAACTCACCGAGACCTTCGATATCAAAAAAGGATTTAGACAAGGCGATGCGATGTCATGTGATTTCTTCAATATCGGACTATCTTCTAAAAGTCCGTCCATCTACTCGCCTACGCCAACGACATCGACATAATCGGCAGAACGGAGCGTGATGTCACTGGCGCGTTCGTGAGTATTGAGACGGAGGTGGCGAAGAGGGGTTTGGCGGTCAATGAGGGCAAGACAAAGAATATGCTGTCATCAAGAATGGACGCGACTGCTCCCACACCCGAGGGACGGCCGGCGCAGTAGAGGAAGACCGCGACACAGGTGGTGCACGCAAGTGGAAGGGGACCTTAAACAACTTAGCGAGCGAAACTGCTGACAGCTGACCAAAGATCGACAACGATACTCTGCCTTCATATCCACAGTCCACTCATAAGCATCAGGCGAGTTTATGGTCGAATTAAAATTTTGTATGTCCTCGAAAACTCTCAACAACGTTCTTCGATTTATTACGAGACCTTAAATTCATCCTCGGGTCATCCTTCTCGGCTTGACTTTTTCCAGATTTTTTTCCACGCCTTCTTCTTAGATTTGGTTTCCTCCTGCAATATATTCCAGGATTTCAGGAGCATTTTCCTTTTCCATTATGTTTTCTTTGCGAAACTCAAACTTATCGATATTATGCAATTTACCTGAATATGTTTAATAAACTGAACGTCTCTACTTTTGATGATATTCCTCGATCCAGAATACCTAATTAGAACAAATTCGTCACTTTGTGGATATAGCTTGGATCTACCTAGGGCTTTATTAGGGCAAAAGCACGAAAACGAATTCGGTAAAACTGACTAACGATTGATATCCTACCTGTCCTAATTTGTTGCGATGTTGTCTGCTTGCGCTCAGCATTGTAGGGCATCGACTCCGTATAACGCATAACCAAAATACGGTTACTGGACATAGTGACACCGTTTTGTTGATACGTCTACTCAATTGATGCCTAATAGCATTTTTACTTAAAAATTTAGAAAACCCTTCGCTTAACAGCGTAAATACTATTATGAACTAGATGTTTAACATTTTTAAAAACACTTATGTTTTGACTCTTTTGTCGCAAAAATTAAACAAACACCTTACGAGAATAAATCATCGAAATAAATGTAACAAAGCGCATAAATAGAGTGCTAACCTTAAAAGCTATATAATTAAGACCTGTCCGCGTGGCTTCAAAAAAGCAGAACGACCATTGATTATGGTATTTGGCTAAATGTAAGAGCTATATTTTAGCACTCCACAATTCGGTTCTAAGAAGCGCAGATTCCGAACAGCTGAATTGAGAAGATTTTTCAGGACAGTTATACTATCGAATGTTTTTTTTTATGAATGATGTTGGAAGTCCGTGAGATGTGGCGCAGTGGAAAAAGCCTTAAGATATAATTTCTGTTTTTCCGGGGATTGAACTTGAGGTTCCTTGCACAGTAGTGCAGCACACTCGAACTCAGCCCACAAGATTTTTAATCATGCTTAAAAATATGCTCTATTAATTTGAATTCTAAAATACATAATTATGTATAATTTAGAAAACAGCTTAGATAAAAGAGATGGAAATATATAAACAGATGTTTTCCTTAACCGTAAAAGTGCAACCACCTGCCTGTCCTTAAATACAGATTTTTATTTCAGTTTACATATTTCTTATATGTATTTCCCACATTCTGCACAAATTACTGTTCACCACCCAAACATACGTGTGAATATTTTGTAATGACACACCAAACAATTTTTTTTTTTTATATATTTACCTACATTCCTATTAACATTTTTTATTTTATTTTTTGTTGAACAAATGAATGTGTTTCAAATGCCTTACAGGAACCGGTGAAAATATTTAGCTGGCAATTTGCCATGAACTTCCTAATAAACTTGGTATTTCAAAACTGTTCAGTTCTTTTCACACATTAATTGCAAATTAAATCTTACACTTGTGTTAGTGAAATTTAATTATAGAAATGTTTGATAGTGCTTAACAAAATTTGGTAGGTATGTATTATTGAAACGGAGATTCATTTGTATAAACAATTGGATAGAAGTGAGATGATGTTCTTTGCAGTGAATATTTTGAATAAAATAAAAATTGAATTTGGTCGTAAAATATGCCAAATTAATACACATACTTACCCAAAAAAGGAAATAATATTATATTGGATATGTGTGACTTTTCTTAGGAAGCATAAACATGACAAAACATTTCCGTAGGAGAAAGGAATACTATGTAGCGTTCTACCTAGTTCAAAAAAATTGCGCCAAAAAGTCTGAAGTTTAGGAATTTCAACATTTCAATAGATTTTTTTAAGTAAAAATTATGTGGACTGCAAAACTCAGGTAATATTCAGACACTGCATAGATTATTTTATTAACTGTATGTTTGAGACAGTAATATAGTTTTGTTTTATTTAGAATTGAAAGTTATAGGTAAGAAAAATCATTATTTATCCTGATCCCGAACCCTAGTTAAATACAATAGATAGATAATTATAGGGGTTTTGCAGCTTCGCTAGAATAGAGAAAGAAAAGTGTAGCCAACACAGTTTTTTGTATGCTATCGAAAAATTGCATGAAATGACATTTAAATGACATTTGCCATGTTGACAAAACCTAAATCTTAAAACTAAGAAACAAGGTAAAACAAATCATAAAAAATATTTCAACAAGTTTTTTGTTTTAATTAAAATATGTATGCGCCTCGTAAGAATACTCATTGTATCAAATGTCAATTTAACTAAATACATATTAAATTAATTAATTATTATAAATAAATTTATTTTGTTTTACAAAATCTGAATAACGGCACTTGGTAACTCCAATAAAATTTGCAATAGAAATAGGTCCGTTCTTTTATTTTTAAATCTTACTTTCCTATACGAATTTGTACGCTTTTATGCATTTTTACTCAAAGTCGATCGTTCCTGAACTCAAAAAATTCGTAAAAGAGAGCGGCTTCGAAAGAGCAAGACATTACCCCTCCTCCACTGAGAATCTTACTAGTTTTTACTCAACAAATTTCTTTGAGTAAGAATTGAAAAAAACTGTCAGTCGCCTGAAAATTGACAGATGATTTGAAATTGCATTTGCATTTGTCTTTTGATTTCCTGCGATATGAGAAACAAATTGGTATGAATAGTATGAATAGTATCAGAAGGCTGGGAAATAATGTTGTTTTTTTTCTCGAATGCTTGTTTGTAGTTCAGCCATTAAAAACTCTTCCACATATTTGGATTTATACTAGCATGCTATTTATGGAAAACCAAAATGCATCTGTCATTTTTCATGATTACTACCAAAGCGTTCCCTAACGTTTTCGTAAGGTTTCCATAGCCATTTTGATAGTCTTTTTCATTTTTAATACGAAAGTAAAGGAACAGACTTATTAATGTACGTTATAAGTTATAAGTTATTTCTCAATTTTCTCTTTAAACAAATCAAATGTGTGTAGTTGGCGCAACAGGAGGCGTGTAGACACCTAGCTTCTCACAACCATTCGTTTGGGTGAGTTGAGTTCGAATGGAGGCTGAATTGAGCAGCTTTTTCAGGACAGTTAGGTATATACTCTCGGATGTTTGTCAGACGTTCGCGAGATGTTACATGACCCAGTGGAAAAACCTAAAGATTTAATTAGTGTTTTTCCGGGGATCGAACCTGGGACCCCTCGCACAGTAGTCCAGCACACTAACCACTAAAGGTGCTAGTACACATACCTACATTTAGTGCACGGTATGTAGCACGCCACATATATACAGCTGTGTTCATGAAAATAGTAGTGCATCTCTCTAAAATAGTCAAAAGTACATAAATTTTGACCGAAAGTAACGGAATTTTGAAATTTGTATTCTCTGCTTTGCAGAATAACCGTTTCATTTGGTTCAAGTTTTGTGTAGAGCAGCACTACTATTTTCGTGAACGCAACTGTATGTGGCTCTGACGTGTACTAGCACCTTAAGCCACTGATCCACTGCGCCCCAAAATTGAGTTTAATGAATAATGAATTTCTGTGTTTCTCATGTTCTCTATAAGTTTTTAAAACAAAGCCAATTTCTTGTAGATTTTATCTACGAACTACGAGCAGGTATGCATATCCAGATTTGTCCAACAGCAGAACTTGTATTTTTGGGGCATATACAATATATACATATCTATGTTTTAATGTTTATAATGAATTCTTATAATTAGAGACCGGATTAAGGCTAAACTACATTCAACACAAAGTAAAGTACTTGCACGAAAATGTTTTTTCCCTTTCCACACCATTTCAAATCTGTATTTTTCTCTCAACTTTTCACAAAGTGTGTTACTTGAAAGTTAGCTATACCTCTAACTTTCAAGTGGCACACTTTTTGAAAGCGCCATAAAAACTACTATATGCACAAAAAAGTTTGCGCTAATTACTGAGATCACCATTAGAGGCCTCTGATGCGTCTAGTATGTCGCATTTTTGTTTCCGGTTTACCATGGAAAAGAACAATTATTGCAGAAAATACCATAGAAAAGAAGCCTTAATAATGCAACATAAAAAGCATAAAATATGCATGCAAATATGCATGAAAAATGCTAGAAATATGCATAAAAATTACCAAAATATGCAACATTAAGTGATAAAAAAATAGTATTTTTATTTTAGTTTACACAGTTTTTTATTTCAAATTCAGCATAAAATAGTTGAATAACATTGTTGTTATAATTAAGCATTATTTAACGTAATATTGTTACTTTTGGGTTTTGAAAACGTAAACAATCGATCAGTGGTAAAATTATGTAACTTATTTTTATAAGTGGAAAAGGACTGAGGTAACTGGGCAGGGCAGTATTCGATTTGGGTGCTATTATGTTAGCAATTTTTGTTGTTGGCAAAAGTGCACCAGTCCCATTTATAAAACTATTAATTGGACAATACGCTTGAAAGCCTGGGATGTTATTCAAAACTTTCTTTAAGTTTACGTGCGAATCTGAATGCTGCTGGCAATTTGGAGTTCATTTGACGGGTTTTATTTACCTGCTAACTGAATAGATTCAGTCAATACTAAACATTGAATTTCGAGCTTTTGAATACTCGTTGGTATGAGAGAAAAATGAGTAGTAGTAGTAGTAGTAATTGTGATTTTATTTAATTATATTAAATTCTTTTTACATAATTCACAATAACGTGCATTGGCAAGTGCCGTCAGCCGAAAAATGAGTGCATATGCATAATACTGCTGCAATGTTTTTTTGTTAATGTTGGAGTCGCGTAAAATTGGTTAGCGAAAATATGCATCATGACTAGATTTTAGTTAGAATATGCCATTACCGGTTATACTGAGCAAAATATGCAAATGCATTATGCAATATGCAATTGCATATAATATGGTCTCTACTTATAATGAATACTATCTGCTGTGATATTGAAAATGTTCCGTCTAATTCGATTTGGTGTTGGTTGGTATTCGAGTTGACCAAATAATAATGGACGTAGTTGTGGTGGCAAGATTATAGAGCAATGCGTCTTTTGCAAGCCGATGGTTTCTTGAATAAACAAAGGAAACAATTTTTTTGTCACAAATAAAACAAATCCACGAACAAAAGATTGGGAAATAATACAAATATTTTCTAATATTGGAAAATACTGATTTTAGTAAAAATTCGTAAATTGTATTCCAAATGATTTTTTTTTTCTTTTTTTTAATTCGATAATTATTCCGGTAACGAATCTTATATTATGGAAGGATAGCAACAAAAAAACACATTATGATCTACGTAAGATCTTTTTAGCGAATGAGCCTAGCTACACAAAAATGAACAGAATAAAACAGTAAAGTAGAGGCTTTTGCGTTTCATGAGTAGAAAACTGTTCAGTTTATCATTTATTGGATGTTTATAGATAGACTCCATAACACTATCTGAAAGTTATAGCTGTCTATTATGACGTTCTGATTGTGGGGTATGGATATGGCCTTCTTGGGCTTTCTCCAGGATTTATCGCTTTATAAATATTTGGTCGATTGTGAACATGCCTGATCTAAAACCGCGCTTCCATTGGCCAATCACTTCGTTGAAAATGGTTTCAAACGTTCATACTGTACTAACTGACAGTATTTTGTATGCAATACATATTAATAAAACGGATGCCTGTTTCAATATTTTAGGGAATCTTCATTCGTGTATAAACTATGCTGAAGTTCATAGTACCGTTTTGGTAAAACATCCAAAAGCAACTTCTTGCAAAATTATCCTAATTATTTTTTCATCGGAGAAACTTATGATTTTCTCTTCCACGCTCATGCCTCTCAGCAGGCGAGCTTTTTAGTTGCATGTTCCTGCATTGTATGGGGCAGTCAGTTATAGGGAGTATCCAAAAAAGTACTTGTTCCATTGAAGGTCCCAGTTTTGAATACCGACCTGAATTCGGAAGTTCAATTAAGAATTAAGAACTTTAACATTTAACATTCATGTCTGTGAGATTGTTTTTTGGACGAAGGGATCTGCAATTTTATGCCGAATCGGCTGAATAGGCAATTATTATATATTATTTTAAGATGTTCGCGAGATTTTGTACAGTGGAAAAATAACAATTTTTCAAGGGATTGAACTTGACGTACACGTACCTCACTCAGTAGCTAACCTAACCCTAACCACTGAGCAACTTTTTTATCTCCATATTCCACAAAATACACTCGGATTGTAGATGAAAAATTATTTATTCAAGTAACTTGAGGCATATTTGAAAAGAAATTCTATCTCGAATTGCCAATTATTTTCCGATTTTGACACCGGAACTACAATGCAAGGTTGTCAGCCAACCGTTTTATCAAAAATAGTTGGCAACATTCTCAGCATTTTCCGTATTTATCTTGGGCCTCTTGGCACACATCCAACAACCCTATGTCTCTGTGTTAATAGGAAAAGCGAAAGTTATATCGAATGCAACTCACTTCGAGACGCAATAAATCTCAAACTCAGTTCGAGAACCCGAAGGGAAAATACAATACAATTCAATTACATAAATAGCATTTGGGCTACGATTTCGTCATCTTACCGCAAAGAAAATCGAAGAAAATAAATAAAATATAAAATATCAACAAAAATATACAAAATTTTAATTTATATTTTTGGATTCCCTTATACCATCGAAAAAACACCCATAGGTAGGTAATCCTAATCGTGTAGAGTGGCATTACGTAGGCCCTCCCACAGCTCCGGCACCCCAAAAGAATCCGTAACTGTGTCATAGAATCTCGAAATAGAAACTTTTTGTTTAAAACATTAAACTAAACTGAAAAAATTTCCTTTCCCGAGAATAGACAAACTCGAAAGTCTTGTACCAATATTTTGTTGTTAAGATTTCATTAGCTAGGTGAGTTGTCGTGTCTTCCGAGCGCACACAACCAGCAATGGCTATCGACAGGCGCAAAATACACAACAATTCTCGAAAGTGACGAACCTAGAACACCCCCATATCGGATCGTTTTATGCTTCTGAAAGCAAAATTTTTGCAAGTTGTCAGAAATATCAGGGTCGGATAGTTTTCTATCTGTATTCCATCTCTGCCATTGTACATTTCTTCAAATAATAAGAATCAGGGAAATAGTATTTACAATGGCATCTTGGCCGAAACCAGAAAGCAACTCACACACACTCAGCGCTGCTATGTTGGGCCTCAATGATATCCAACACTATCTAGAACTCAACAGATGAATAATTAAAAATAGAACCGACACAGCCAATACACATAACAGCGGAATGCGGCGGCCGGCGGGTCGGGCTGAAACGTCAGTTGCTAGCATATGTGTGTGTGTGCATGTCTATTGAGAGCATACACACTTAGTATGGTCCTGTCAATTTAAACACAAATCCACTCGGTTGTATTCACCTCTGAATTACCTTTACGTCTCCTAGTAGCCAAACAGTGTTCAGTCGAGACCGAGCTCATCCGCGAGTTAGTTGATTTTTCTCATCCAAATACAAAATGGTGAGTGCAAGTGGTTCTCCGAAAGATATCCTACCTGTACTTCTTTTTATTAATTATTAAATATAAAAAAAAATTGTAGTTGATTTTTGTACTAAAAAAAATGTTTCCTTCCGTTTCTTCCTGTTTCCTGTAGGCCGATGTACCAAAGCGTGAAGTGGAAAGTAAGTAAAGAGAAGATGTTATATTTTCTAAAGCAAACAAAAAAAATGGATAACTTTGTCAACACAGCCTTGTGGAATCTTTTTAAAAATTTAGAGTGAATTGTGCCCTTAAAAAACGAGACAATCCTTGAAAAGTGACAAGAGTGCCATTAGTGTTGTATAACCATAATAAATTTCGGTTTCCCCTTATTGCATAACCACTCGAGGAGAAAAAAAAGAAATGTGAATAATTTTTCTGAACACAACCATAGTGCTCTCGAAATACGGTTATTTTTAGATCCACTATATTGGACCTATATACGTGCGTTTTTCTCGATTCGTTCTCATTACGCATGCCTTATTTTGGCGAAGTGAAATATAAAATGAGTATCTCGCGGGTTTCGTCATCACCGTCGTTCGATGAGTCGGTTCTAAATAAGGACAGTGGATATACCGAACATCAGCTCATGTTACAAGAGTGTATAAATTTATGACTCGTGTGTATATTTTGAACTTGCATAGAGACCATCTTTAGAAATTCTTGAAAATTATTTGGAAAAGTTAAGTGGGTTAAGGTTAAGCCATCAAAGATGTTGCAGATGTGAAGGGATGAAGTTTCAATTGAAAAGGGTTATGAATGGACATAGTCTTGTTTACATTGACAAATGACACTGTCAAGTGTTCTGAACATTTTTTCTAAATTCAAATTTTAAGAAAAAAAAAAAAGCAACGAGCTTAAATTAACTTGAAGTGAACAGTATCTATAGGAAAAAAGGTTTGCCAGCACAAACATCTAAAGTATCTGATGAACCTAAATACCCTTCCTAACCGATTAACAAACTTTTTAAAGTGAACTCAAGCTATTTTGTTTACGAAATTTTGTACAAATCTTGCCTCATATAATGTCATAAGACAGTTCCTGAAAATAGTCCATGTTGCGCAATTTTTGGCCGACCATTGCTAGTACAAGGCCCTCTGTTGCTGCATTTGTGTGGGATATCGACCGCTATTGAACATTTTATTAGTGATGTTTTAAATGTTTTCCATCAGCAATTCAGCATCCAATAGCATTATTGACACTGAATGCCAAAATGTTTTCAGCAATGAAATGCAGTTATGACCAGAACGGTCAAACAAATAAGGTTCTTCCCAATCGAAATGGATCATTTCAGGACGTAATGAAATTATTCGAAATCAAACGTTTGCTGTGGCTCTGCGATAGTAGGGGATAACCCTAATTCAGCGCAATATGTTTTCCAAGTTTGTTTTCTTAAATTAGAGCCAACACCATGACAGTAATCTTCTTCGCAATAAAAAATGTGCAATACTAGCTTTGCAACAGGTAGGACTTTCTAACCGCAATCATAACCCAAAACGAAAACTGTGACAATACTCATAAAAGTCAGATGCATTTCAAACCGATGCACTAAACAGATTTACTGTTGCAAAGTGTCTGTGCAATCAACTGAGTCCTACTTCTTGACCCAATTCAAAAAAAAAATATTGCGTATACGCCCACGATATTCATAATTTTCATAAATAGCTACTGCTTAAATTTTTCATGGTCAAAGTGTTGATCGACAGCATTTGAAGGTCGATATCATTTACTTTCCGAAAAAGTCTTTCAATTTTCAATTTCTTTCATACATATTGCTGAAACTTCGTAATGTCAGTGTTAGGGCGAAGCAAATTTCAAATTGTACTAGAATTCCTCTAAACAACCCTGTTCGATCGAAGGGCTTGACTTAATTTTACCAGCAATGCCAAAATAGTAAAATATGATTCTTTTCATTTTGCCAAAAAAAATTGTTTTTATGTCAATTTCTTTGATCTAATATTTCGGAATATTTTCCGTTGCATCATTTGGCACCGCACATTGGACCTCCTGCAATTACATACACAGTAACAAAATATTTGGAAACTTTTTCTTTTCATATTTTCCGATTAGGTATTGCTCACGTTAACATAAAAATTTATTTTAATTCACCACCTCTCCGGTTTTGCTAGCTGTTTCGCAATAATGAACTCCCACACGGAAAATGAATACTATACACATTGAGCTATTTTTATACATAGCCATTTCGCATATTTATAGAAATTCGTCCGGTGTTGTTATTTGTGTGTATATTGTATTAAATAAAATATCGAATTACTTATACCTACATATTGTTTTAGCATTTTGAAGGCCTGGGGCTAAATTTTGTTCATGATAGTGGATTATATGTTTCTCAAAATATGGTTGGCTAATTTTGTTTAAAGCGATTGGTTAGCCAATAACTGATATATCCAGTTTGCATTTTCTCATAAAAATTGCAACAATCCCCCAGAAAATATGGACCTCCTGTCAGAATAGTATTTTTTTGTTTGCATATTTGTTTACTATGCGTGGTACATATAATCATTTTTGTTGTCAAAATGACGAAATAAAATTATTTACCTATTGTGAACTACAAACTATTTAAGGTGAAGATTGAAGTGATTATTATTTATTATTAGGATCATTAAAAAAAATAGTTGACTTAATTTACGTGCAAGTGAAAGATGTCAGCCAATTTTCAAAGCATCACCTTACCTAACCTCTTATTTTCGTCAATATTTATAAAATGCTCATTGTTTACAATATTTTTGTTAATTTTTGATCATAATAGGGCATAAAGAGTTATAGAATTTTATAGTCAACTAGCTGTACCCGCCCGGCTTTGCCCGTGCAAAGAAATTGTATTGTTTATAGATCCTAGATAATAATGTTCTTTAGTTAAATTCGAAAAATGAGAAAAAATCGATTTTCTGGAATTTTCTTTCTGCGTAAACCTGAAATACAGCAATACGAAAAAAAAATGAATCATGAAAATCGGCCCAGCGATTATCGAGTTATAACATAATCGAGTTTCACCCCATAGAAGATGTTTTTTGTATGGGCGGTGCCACGCCCTTTTGTCCAATTTTGACCAATCTTACAGCAACACTGCTAAGCCAATACCTAAAATTGTCTGTAAGTATCAACTCAATCGATTCGGCGGTTTTCAAGATATTTTTTGTATGGGCGGTGTCACGCCCCTTTGTCCAATTTTTTCCAAACTTCACAGGACAACTCCAGGGCCAATAACTAATATTATCTGTAAGTTTGAGCTCAATCGATTTGGTGGTTTTCGATATATACGATTTTGAATGTTTTTTTTGTATGGGGGGTGCCACGCCCCTTTGTCCATTTTTGACCAAACTTCACAGGATTCATGTATGGACCAATATCAAAGATGTGCGAAAGTTTGGTTAAGAACGGTAAATGCGTTAAAGCGTGAATCGGCGACAAACATTTTAAGGCTCAATTTTTATATATATAGATATAGTCAACCCACTCAATTTGAAAAGTGTTTGTAGAAATTTGTTTACATTTTGCTGCAATTGTGGCAGCCCAGGGTACAACTTGTATTCTATCAATGTCAAAACTACAAAAAATGCAAATCTCAGGTTAAACCATTTTTCAAATTGTTTTGTAACTTCTGTTTAAGAAATTCGTTTTCACTGAGAAGCGAGGAGGAACAACGATTCTCTCAAGTTGGGATTAACAGTGAGAATTTCTGTTGTGAAATTTTGTTGAATTACAGTCTTCCAGTAAACACAAGGCTAGCGATTGGTAGAAATAATGCTCCTAAAGCGCATTATTCATGTTTGTTTTTTCTGCTATCGATTGACATAGTTTTTTTATCAGTTTGACACAGCTATGAACCATTGCATATCGTCCAGAAATAACTTAACCAATAGCGATGGTAAATTTAAGGATCACTTTAGACCAAAACTGACGTTAGCCTACATTTTGTTATTAGTGGTGTTGTCCTACAAAGATGATGTTTACCTAATCGGTCAACAAAATGTTAATACGAATGTAACCTTGCAACCTTATTGTAACCAAAAGACATGAGCTGTCAAAACGTATGGAACCAACAGCATTATATAGCATTTATCGGGAAAAGTTTGAGCACCAAATTTCAAGCTTTTTCTTATTGGACAAATTTAGATGTCTAGATTCCAAATTGACATTCGATAGCTTTGACAGCTTATTCAAAGTAGTCGGAAATATTTAGCTAAAATCGCGCCTGATTTTCTAACAAGTGGACTTACCGGAACAGACTTAACAGAAAATATTTTATTTAATAAAATTGGCAACTATTTAGAACTAAATAATCTCGTTTCAAGGCACAATTCACTTGTAATCTATAAAGGCACAGTAATACTATAATCATTAGTATAGTAAAGCGCAAAGCAGTCCTTAAACAAGAACCAAAACTAACCACAATCATTTTATTATAAAACAGATGTCGAATTCGTATTCGAGGTTATGGGATCACCCTCTGAGGGTATCGATGCTGTTGATCTAGGAGACGCTCTCCGCTCACTGAATCTTAACCCAACTTTGGCTCTCATCGAGAAAATGGGTGGCACAAAGAAGCGTGGCGAGAAGAAATTGACAATTGAAGAATTCCTCCCAATCTACTCTCAAGTCAAGAAGGAGAAGGATCAAGGCTGCTATGAGGATTTCATTGAATGTCTGAAATTGTACGACAAAGCCGAGAATGGAACTATGCTTCTCGCTGAATTGCAACACGCCCTGCTCTCCCTTGGTAAGCTTAATTGATTAAATCCTTTTTTTATTCAAAATTATAATTTTTGTTTTCTTTTCTTTAATTAGGTGAAAACTTGACTGATGAACAGGTTGAGGAACTTTTCGCTGACTGTATGACACCTGAAGATGATGAAGGCATGATTGAATACTCCCGTAAGTATTTGTTTTTATAACATAAAATTAAAAAAATATATATTATATAATCGCCGTGTTTTATTGGCAAGCTATAGCTAGGTTGTACAGATTATGTTTCCAGGAGAAGCAAAAGCTAAATTACACCAGCTGTATATGGATCATTAGAACACGGCTAATAGTGTAGATCATAAATAAATAATAATATTTGCTAATGTTATGTGTTATCCAAATGTTATCGACAGTGGCACAAGATTTTTAATTTTAAGTGCACAAGCATATTTGCGTTTAGTTATGTTTTGTATTATTTGTTTACTTTTATAACTCAACAAGAAAACATAAATATTTAATTCATACAGTATAGAGAGTAGATTATCTTAAATCTTAACAAACATATCTAATCACCAAACTTTTTTCACCAAAATGTGACAATTATCTGATGAGACACAATTGAATGTTGATTTATCGATGTTAACTGTTTCCGTGATCAATCAATACAAGTTCAATCATATCGCGTCAGCCAGCTGTCAGATTAAGTAAATACCCGCCATATTTATATAACAAATTTTCACATGTTAGTTAGCAGTTAACAAACACATAGGATACACAACTTTGACGTGGATGCTGTAAAGCTTTATTAAAACCAACTGTGGGAATAATTTTGTTCATGTTTGCTCACCCCTGTCGCATTCGTGCAAGTTAGCCAACTTTTAACTTCTGTTGCGTTCCATCTCGGGAAATGGCATAGTTTTTGCGTACTAAATTTTGACAGATCGACGAGACTCTATTCTGGTTTACCTTAGACCTTAGACCGTGTGTCAATTGGGCCAAACAATTATCCTCGGGTAATTTTCTGACACTTATGAAAGTACTCAAACATTCTAGCGAAACTCAAACAAAACAAAACGTCAAAAATTAGCCTATAGGATAATTTATTATCTTGCTCCCGGAGCAGAATAATTTTCTGAAAGCTGAAAATTCGTTCTCCATCACTATAGTGTCAGAAAATTATTTAGCTCTATTGACACACGGCCTTAAACCAGAATGGTGTCACTTTCACTTTGTCGTGTCTTGCCGGCAGAATGAAATACAAACCAAGCCATACTTTATCCCACGTGATGTGCGCCAAAAGTTACAAAAAATACATAATCTGGCGCCTAGGCCACAGCAATAAATGAACGCAAAAGTGTCCAATCTGTTTCATTTGCAGTTTTGCGTGAATTTAATTTTGATAGTTACCCTTATGCTGTTGACAGAGATTGATATGAATCCTGACAAACATTTATTGTTTCTTATAATAACTGCTTGTCTGTTTTTCTAAAATCTATAAATCAACAATAAAAACATTAGATATAAATAAAAACTACCTAACTAAACTAAAATAACAGTGATTTCCTAATTTTGCGTATGAACTATTCGTTTGTCAAATTTGACAATTTATCGATAAACTCGAAATCTCTGAAAAACAGATAGGTATGGATTTTTTGTGAAATCGATATTATGTATTCAAACTCGAATTTGTATTCCATTTTGGTGTGATAGAGGTAGATCAAAGAATAAGATAATAATGATCTTCTAGCTTAGTTTTTATAAATAGAAAAAAGTATCGCTAAATATGCAAACGCAAGTAGTTTTATAAACACAAAATTTAACCTGGAAACATTATATTTTTTTTTTGTATTTTATAAACACAATTCTAATGTCTTTATTTTTCTTGCACTTTTATTTATATTTTCCACGTGTTTGTCCTTGTGTTTATTTGCACAATGTCATTGTTGCACCAACCACACCATTCCCCACCATCACGTATCCCCTTTGCACAAATAAATAAACAAACCAAAAATCACAGAATTCATCCAGCGAATGATGAGCGATCCAGTCGTCTTCGAATAAACAGTAAGTTATAAAACAAAAGTTGCACAATCCGAGAATAAGCTTGAACTGCAAAAAAAAAAAAAAAAAAAAAAAAAATAGCTAACCGCTTTTGCAAATATTCGACAAAAAGGATAAGTAACTCCCAACGGTCAATTTGTTTACCACTTTACTACTAACAATAAATTCCCTACTATTTTTCTGTCTCATCTCTATCTATCTGAAATAATTTTATATTTTGTTCTTTTTAATAAATTTTAATATTATTTTGCATATAAAAAATTATAAACAAATTTAATTTCCTTACAACAGCATTCCTAGCAAAAATGTGTGAACGAAAAATTGAGGAGGAGTAATTATGTCCACCTTGGCATCAACAACAAGAACATCAACAGCCTAAATAACAACAACATCATTCTCCATCGATGTTATTTATCCATTATTTATTTAATTTATTATTACTTCTGCTATTGCTACTTCTAATATCAACATAGAAAAGAAACGAATACACTTCAAGATAATCTTATTTTTTAAAAAAGAATAAAAATTTAATGAAAAGAAAAGAAAAAAAAAACGTTATAAAACATTTTGTTTTTTGTTGCTCCTTTACACAAATACACCACACATGCACATATAAACAAACACCAAGAGCATGTGAAACATAATTATATATGGAACTCAATCGGACCGATGCGATGATGTGTAGACCTTTATTTAACACCAACAATGATATGTAGTTTCCAATTAAATTTATGTATATATAATATAGTATATTATGCTATATATGAAGTCTTTTATGGGATTTTTGTTTTTCATGTTTTTACAAAATGAAGGAAAAAAATTTAAATAAAATTAAAAAATGTTTATTTTTTGGTTTCTTCTAAATGTTTTGAGCTATAGCAAGTAAAAAAAAATCACAGGTAGGCCATTTTTAACACCAATGTAAGTGAGAAACTAGTTTTTTTTGTCTACGATTTTGAATGATCTTGGGTATTTCTCAGCGAGTCCTGTATTGCAAGAGTAGAGATTAAACATAATTTGGTTCCATTCGAAATTCTATCTTTCGTTGTAGTTTTTGAGATGCATTCAATATTGGACCGATTTGAAATTATAAGACATTCATTTAGACAATATGTGTAACTCGTTTCTCTTTACATTAAAATGTTATGAGAAAATCAATGACTCTTCACATTTTATTTATAACTTGTATAATAGACATAGACAATTTTTAAATTTGATATTTTGTTAATACTTATTATTATTATTATAATGATTTTACAGAAGCGAATAAAATGTGCAAAACAACATCATTATGCCATCGACAGAGATTTGTTTAATTTGTTTGTAACTGCACCTTCTTATGCCAGTTATTCCGAAATACGATAAAACGACAGCAAACAGTTAGTTAGAGAGCGTGACATAGGAGAGAAAAACACTTCTTTTAAAGCTTAAAACATTTAATTCATTGTTTATTTCAAAAAAAGTTAAAAGTTAATGGGGGGAAATATTTAGAAAAAATTAGATGACTTGGCTTGAGATGCGACATAACTTCGTTCTTTTCGATTTGCAATTGTTTTTACACTTGTGAAGAAATGAGATTATATACTATTTACATAATGGTAAGTTTAAGTTTTAGGGTAAATTAAAGTTTGTTAGGCAAAGTTATAAATTAGTCTATCCTACACCCGGCCATCCTGCTCGTCGGCTGCCTCAGGCGACTAGTGGTTGTTATCGGGTGGCATCCGTCATGATTGAGTCTAAAAATGGATCCTGATTCGTGTTCGGATACGTATAACTTGAAAACCACGGACTCGATTGAGCTCAAATTTACAATGACTTTACATGTTCAACTAAACGCGTCTACGTAAGCAACTCTCTCGGAAAAATAGAAAGTAAACATACTTTATCTGTCGCATACGGCACATGCGCTGCTCGTGGGTCACCTTCTATAAGCTGCTGAGTATTCTATCAACCTGTCAGTCGAATACGTTGCCGACAGCGTGGGAAAAAGCTATGAATCGCGATTATCTAAGCAAGGTCCAGCCCATAGCTTGCATGTGCAGTGTGTAATGGAACGTGGCAGCGAAATATGTAGCTGGCAGCGCAAACATTGAGATATCACGAAATCCGTGATATCTTACGCCATGATGTGTTGTGCCACATACGCCAAGACTTCGAGCGGGCATGCACGCCTAGCGGTGCTCTAACTAGCTCGCCGGTTTTGGGGGGGGTTCTTGCTCTCATCTAAGCTAAGCTCGCTAACGTCAAACAAACCTAGTTTTTGCGTGCATTAAAGAAAAAAAGTAAAATAAACTACGTCACTTAAAAGTGAAGGCACACGAGATACCTGTGGGTGATTGTTGCTACACCATAGAATCTCATAGGCTTGACAAAAGACTGATGTTGGTTGTCTTTCATCAAGGACTATCCCCACCCTTCCATGGTCACTTATCACACGATTCTTGTGACCCCTAGAGCCAACATCCGATCAATCTCATCAAACATGAGCTTCTCGACTGCCGGTGATATCGGGTAATGTCTCTGTTTTATCGCTTTGGTATCCCCCGTGTTTATCACGTGATGTAACAGAGAGGTTTTACCAAGGCCATCCTTTTCAAAAGAAGGGAACAATGATTTAGCCGCTTCCAGTCTTTGCTGTTGTACTGGAGACAATTCGTGTACATCATCATGTACGGTGTTACTATCGTCGATTTTGATTTCGGACAGAACATCTGGAGCCAATCCAAATTTGCGCCAGAAATCGATGCCTAAGTAGAGCGTTTGCATTAGCGAAGGTACGATATACAATTGAATAGATTCAGTTTTACCCCGGAATGAAATATCGACGTGGGCGTATCCTTCGACTACTTGCTTTTTTCCATCGGCTGTTGTGATGGTAGATCGAAATTTCTTAATTGCTGCATTACTTTCCAGAATCTTGTTCGCCAAAGATGAACCTGCACAGCTGATGCAAGCACCACTGTCGAGTAATCCTTCTTCTCTGTTTCCTAGCAAGGTAACAGAAGCATAGGGTCGTACATCATTGCTGCGAAAATTAATTGCAGACAACAAGAACTTTCGATTCTTAAGAATCGCTTTCCAAAAGTGTCGCATCCGTAAGGTGGAACGCTTTGGTTTCCTATTCGGAACAAAACATGGGTCAAAAATTCTTTTTCGGGCTTTCTGATATTCTGACAAACGTAGGTGGTAAGGTTTAAATATTCGAGAAACTATAGGCTTATCACAGGCTTTCACTTCAACAGATCTAGCAGGTGATTTGTCTCGGGTCAGAATAAGGTAGTTCTCAGCTAAGGTGTTGGTTGCTGTTGTGTTTGAGGGTATTGATTTTAGTGTCTTGTCGACTCGTCCCTCGGATGTGAGTGGCCGACTCTCCTCGCATCCCGTGATCGGTTTCCCGAATGCATACAAGCAGAGCAATTCGGTTTGTAAACATTCGGAGCGCCGCATCCATAACAAAAAATGCGTCGAGGTTGAAGGCACATATCGAATCTGTGTCCCTCTTCCTCGCAATTCCAACATTTCAAGTTAGAGATCGCGCAGTTCTCAATATCGTTGTCTTCAATTATATGGCTTACTTGAGTGGAACAGATGGCATTGTTCGGGTGGTTAGACTCTAGCTCAGAAATCTGACGACGTCCGGAATTTCTATATTGCCAAGAAGAAGAAGATAAGTCTTCGATAAACCGTTCTCTCCTCTCACATACCTTTCGCAACTCGGATACAGTTGGAATGTGGAGATGAAGTATCTCATGTCTGACTTCAGGTCGAAGATTTCGAATTAGGATCTCAACCAAATCTGCTTCCGAAATGGGAGATCTAAGACGGTCAGTCAGAGTGATGATGTTATCATAAAAATCGTCGAACTTCTCTCTTTCTTTTTGCTTACGACATCTAATGGCGTCACGGATATCGTAATCCGTACGACTATCTTTGTACTGGGCTCGGAGTTCATCCACCAATGTGGTCCATATAAAGTTGGGGTTAGCTCTATGGAAACGCCAAAACCAGTCTTTGGCTTTGCCTACGAAAAGGATATGGGCGTTTCTACACAGGTGATCAAAATCACCTCCTAAGCTTTGTCTCGTCAATGAATGTACCTGGTAGATAAAATTGTCTACCGGTATTCCCGTAGAGAGGCCGTCAAAATTTAAATGCCAATTGTAAATGATGTTTGACACTTTGACTGATGCAGATGGATCGAAACGAGGATTGTTCATAGTTACATTAGATATGACCTGTGGTCTATCCCTAGATGTAAACTCTGGCCGCCATGCACCGAATTCTTCCTGTGGAGGAGTTGCAGTGGTAGGTGGTGGAACAGGTGGTAACTGATTTCTAATATCTAGATTTTCGAGACATCGACTTACGTTCAGCTCGATCGTATTCGAAATATCATGTGTCAGTCTGTTAAACATTTCTTGCTGTTGTTGGTGCAAGGATTGATTTATTACTTCATGAATTTGATGATTCAAATCAAGACTATCTCTGGTCTGGGTGTTTGGTAAAGGCAGGGAATTTCTATCCTCAGAGTGGGGAAATCGTTTGGGAGGTCTATTCGTCCTACGAGCGGATTTTCCTACCTGAGGTGAAGTTGTTGGTCTGGTTGTCCAGCTAGAAGAAGCTTTCTGTCTAGACTGGAATCGAGTGTTGTGAGTAGGCTGTTTAGGAACTGCACCTTGATTAGCTATTGTTGGTATTGACTCATCTCTAAGAGAGTTAATAGTACATGGTTGTCTACATTGTGGACATGTAGAAGTCTGGGACAACCATTCACGAATACATGACTTGTGATGTACATGGTTACAGGTGGTAACAGCCTTCTCAGCAGAAGTACTCAAACTTTCGGAACATATTACGCAAATATGTGGGAGGTTCGCAGAAGCAGAATCCTCAACTAAACTATTCAAATTTTCACTACTCCTATGTACTGGCATTGTCATAATCATAGTTGGTGTTGGTTTCATGTGGTATCAGATAAACTAGAAGCTTATTGTTCTACCTAACGTGGTAAGCAGTGATTTTCTAAATTCTATTTGGTGTGCAACAATATAAAAAGCAAAAAAATTATGTGAAGATGTTTCAAATGATCCATCGGACTGACTATCTTAGTAACTGGAACTACAGAAAATTCAGTACATCCAGAGGATTACTTGAAACATAGAAAAAGCTTGTCTGAACGAACCATCGGACTGGCATTCACGAGAAACCCATGAATCCAGTATCTCCAGAAGGTGTCCAAACAAAAGTGTGTTGTTTTAGGTCGCAATTTGGTCAGGGATGATCCATCGGTCTGATACTCAAAGACATAAATCTCACAAGTTCAGCATTTCCAGAGGAATCCCAAACACAAGAAAACTTCCAATGCAGTCAATAACCTGATCAATGGATTGAAGCTCGAGATATATCTCAACGTCTTCAATAATTCCTAAAGATTCGGAAATACTGTGTTTTAAAAATGTTAACTATTGAAACTACTATGTGGGTAAAAATTATTAAGTTTTTAGGACAGAAAAGAAAATGTCTTGCAACTAAGGTGGAATGAAGTTACGTTAAAGGATGATTTCGTTTTCCTTTTCGGTCCACGTTGTTCACCAAAATTTTGCAATTTTGGGAACGAACAACGTAGAAAAAGATCTCTAGATCTTCCTCTTTTCTGCCCCACGTTTGTCGCCATAAATTTTAATTTATGGAACGCGACAAACGTGGGAAAAAGGACCTTTAAGCCTTCTTCTTTTCAGCCCCACGTTGGGCGCCATAAATTTGTAATTTATGGAACGCGATAAACGTGGGAAAAAGATTTTTAGACCTCTTTCTTTCCTGCCCCACGTTGGGCGCCATAAATTTGTAATTTATGGAACGCGATAAACGTGGGAAAAAGGACCTTTAAGCCTTCTTCTTTTCAGCCCCACGTTGGGCGCCATAAATTTTAATTTATGGAACGCGACAAACGTGGGAAAAAGATTTTTAGACCTCTTTCTTTCGTGCCCCACGTTGGGCGCCATAAATTTGTAATGGAACGTGGCAGCGAAATATGTAGCTGGCAGCGCAAACATTGAGATATCACGAAATCCGTGATATCTTACGCCATGATGTGTTGTGCCACATACGCCAAGACTTCGAGCGGGCATGCACGCCTAGCGGTGCTCTAACTAGCTCGCCGGTTTTGGGGGGGGTTCTTGCTCTCATCTAAGCTAAGCTCGCTAACGTCAAACAAACCTAGTTTTTGCGTGCATTAAAGAAAAAAAGTAAAATAAACTACGTCACTTAAAAGTGAAGGCACACGAGATACCTGTGGGTGATTGTTGCTACACCATAGAATCTCATAGGCTTGACAAAAGACTGATGTTGGTTGTCTTTCATCAAGGACTATCCCCACCCTTCCATGGTCACTTATCACACGATTCTTGTGACCCCTAGAGCCAACATCCGATCAATCTCATCAAACATGAGCTTCTCGACTGCCGGTGATATCGGGTAATGTCTCTGTTTTATCGCTTTGGTATCCCCCGTGTTTATCACGTGATGTAACAGAGAGGTTTTACCAAGGCCATCCTTTTCAAAAGAAGGGAACAATGATTTAGCCGCTTCCAGTCTTTGCTGTTGTACTGGAGACAATTCGTGTACATCATCATGTACGGTGTTACTATCGTCGATTTTGATTTCGGACAGAACATCTGGAGCCAATCCAAATTTGCGCCAGAAATCGATGCCTAAGTAGAGCGTTTGCATTAGCGAAGGTACGATATACAATTGAATAGATTCAGTTTTACCCCGGAATGAAATATCGACGTGGGCGTATCCTTCGACTACTTGCTTTTTTCCATCGGCTGTTGTGATGGTAGATCGAAATTTCTTAATTGCTGCATTACTTTCCAGAATCTTGTTCGCCAAAGATGAACCTGCACAGCTGATGCAAGCACCACTGTCGAGTAATCCTTCTTCTCTGTTTCCTAGCAAGGTAACAGAAGCATAGGGTCGTACATCATTGCTGCGAAAATTAATTGCAGACAACAAGAACTTTCGATTCTTAAGAATCGCTTTCCAAAAGTGTCGCATCCGTAAGGTGGAACGCTTTGGTTTCCTATTCGGAACAAAACATGGGTCAAAAATTCTTTTTCGGGCTTTCTGATATTCTGACAAACGTAGGTGGTAAGGTTTAAATATTCGAGAAACTATAGGCTTATCACAGGCTTTCACTTCAACAGATCTAGCAGGTGATTTGTCTCGGGTCAGAATAAGGTAGTTCTCAGCTAAGGTGTTGGTTGCTGTTGTGTTTGAGGGTATTGATTTTAGTGTCTTGTCGACTCGTCCCTCGGATGTGAGTGGCCGACTCTCCTCGCATCCCGTGATCGGTTTCCCGAATGCATACAAGCAGAGCAATTCGGTTTGTAAACATTCGGAGCGCCGCATCCATAACAAAAAATGCGTCGAGGTTGAAGGCACATATCGAATCTGTGTCCCTCTTCCTCGCAATTCCAACATTTCAAGTTAGAGATCGCGCAGTTCTCAATATCGTTGTCTTCAATTATATGGCTTACTTGAGTGGAACAGATGGCATTGTTCGGGTGGTTAGACTCTAGCTCAGAAATCTGACGACGTCCGGAATTTCTATATTGCCAAGAAGAAGAAGATAAGTCTTCGATAAACCGTTCTCTCCTCTCACATACCTTTCGCAACTCGGATACAGTTGGAATGTGGAGATGAAGTATCTCATGTCTGACTTCAGGTCGAAGATTTCGAATTAGGATCTCAACCAAATCTGCTTCCGAAATGGGAGATCTAAGACGGTCAGTCAGAGTGATGATGTTATCATAAAAATCGTCGAACTTCTCTCTTTCTTTTTGCTTACGACATCTAATGGCGTCACGGATATCGTAATCCGTACGACTATCTTTGTACTGGGCTCGGAGTTCATCCACCAATGTGGTCCATATAAAGTTGGGGTTAGCTCTATGGAAACGCCAAAACCAGTCTTTGGCTTTGCCTACGAAAAGGATATGGGCGTTTCTACACAGGTGATCAAAATCACCTCCTAAGCTTTGTCTCGTCAATGAATGTACCTGGTAGATAAAATTGTCTACCGGTATTCCCGTAGAGAGGCCGTCAAAATTTAAATGCCAATTGTAAATGATGTTTGCCACGTTCCATTACAAGTGCAGTGCACGTACACGGTATAAAGTTTTGGGAATCCACTTCTTAAAAACATAGAAAAGATAGGGCTTGTAGAACAATCAATGATATTTAAATTCTGTAGGGAAATAAAATGAAAAGGTTTTCCCATCTATTAAAAGATGGTTCTCCCTGTCAAAAATCTTACATGTTTAGGGAATACTATAGATTCTTTTAAACTGTCATAATCAGTTTGTTCGTAACGGTTTTCTACCCTTCGTATGAAATCGGAGAATTTTCCGTTCCGACGGATACATCGCACAGTGTGAAATTTTCGCATTCTAGCGGAACTTAATTCCAAATCTAACTATTGGCATCTTTTGTAGGCTAATTTGACTGAAAAAGGCCGTTTTGTGTTAAAGCAAGTCAAATTTTAAAATTTACCGTACTATTTTTTTTTTTTTTTTTTTATTTTAATTTTTAATTTTATTGATTTTTTTTTTTTTTTTATTACGCTGGGAGGTGGTAATCTTCATTAGACGAAACTGAGCCCGTACTCAGTAACAGTGTGGGGATTTTGACCCACTTACCCCTTCTCCCTTCTTCCCGTTACATGCGGTATCGTCAATTTGTCGCCATAGCTCAAAAACATGTAGCCTTAACATTAACATCTAATAGTAATTGAAAAAAAATTATATGGGGGTGGCAAAAACGGGCACGAGATTACCTTTTTTTCTGATTTTGAAATAATCAGAGAAACAGAAAAAGTAAAAATTAGCTTGTCTGTACGTGAATAAAATTTTAAAACTCTACCCAAAGTGCATGCTTTCACCTTGCTTTTTGTTTTCTTTAGCCTGAGTGGAAATCGAACAAAAAAGTATAAAAAAATTAAAAGGAAATAAAATCTACTTACTTTCGCGTAAAGTGTAAATATAGTGGATATAAAATATTTGTGAAATTTTTTCACAATCACTAAGGATTTTAGACTCGAATATTTAGTAAATCTTATAAATAAATCGAAAAATTCAATATATTTTGTTTTTTGACAGAGAATCTTGGCTTTAACCGCTTCCTGCACAATAAATTATGCAAATATACAGCTAAAATAGGCATAAACAAACGGTCCGTTATATTGAGAGCTGAGAAAAAAAGTTTTTGTTCATGTTCCTATTGACTTACTTACTTAACTAGGCTCCCTACCTGTGAAGAGTGTCTGACTAAGACACTGCAACCTTCCATAATCTTTGATCCCAGGAAGCCTATATTGAAACCATACTGCAATTAGTCTTCTAAGTTTTGACGAACTGGATTAGAATTTACAGGCGAATATCGCACAGAAATGTTACTTCAATACCTCACCATTAGTCGGTGAGGAATTCCCGTACCATTTATCCAATAGCTACTAAATAGTCGACTGAGGGTAGGTATCTAATACGCGATTTGCTTATTATATTTTAAAAGCGTTTCTTGGTACTACTACAGCGCCAGCGGCACTAATGCCGGGTTCTAGATTTGAGGAGCCTCCGCCAGATACCTTGCGGTCCTTCATCTTCTGCTGTGCGAATTTATACTAATAAGATTGTGTCTTATAGGAAGACTCTTTCACTCTTTCTCTATCTCTCGTAACATCCCTAACTCCCCACACCACTTCCGTAGCGGACCCGGCAAACGTTGTTTTGCCTGCCCGTATATTTTCATTGTCCAATTCAATTGTTCTGCGGCCGTTTTATTTAACCGATGTGTCCGGACTGATTCTGTACTCCGTGTGCTTTGACCGATATTTCCTCAGATATATTTTTTCCCATGGCTGTCGAAGAATAGCGTTTGAAATGTATTTGCTTGTTATGAGAGGTGTCACGCCTTTTTGTGCAGTCCCGTCAGGTTTTGTAAAATGCTTCAATCGGGCAATGTTCAGATATACATATGTGTATCTAAACCATCCTTGGACTTGGACCCACTCAAACACACAAAAAAAATTCATCAAAACCGGTCCAGCCGTTTAGGAGGAGTTCAATTACAACACACGTAGAGAAGAATTATATTATTATATGTATAGCGGACCCGACGGAGGTTGTCATGCCTGCATTATGCAGAGTGTTCATCAAACTTTTTTTCAATGCATTACCTCGAAGGCGTTAGTTGAGTTGCTCTTTATTTGAAATTTTATTTATGAGCTTCTTGCTTTTTATTTTTTTTATTGTTGAGTGTTTATTATTTGAAATTGTATTCATGACTAGCTGAACCCGCCCGGCTTTGCCCGTGCACAGAAATTGTATTGCTTATAGATCTAAGATAATAATGTTCTTTCGTAAAATGCGAATAAGGAGAATAAATCGATTTTCTGGAATTTTATGTCTGCGTAAACCTGAAATACAGCAGTACAAACAAAACAAAAAAAAAATCATGAAAATCGGCACAGCGGTTATCGAGTTATAACGTCATCGAGTTTCACCCCATAGAAGATGTTTTTACGAATCTTACAGCAACACTCCTAAGCCAATACCTAAGATTGTCTGTAAGTTTCAACTCAATTGATTCGGCGTTTTTCGAGATATTTTTTGTATGGGCTGTGCCACGCCCCTTTGTCCAATTTTGACCAATCTTCACAGCAACCCTCCTGGGCCAATACCTAGGATTGTCTGTAAGTTTCAACTCAATCGATTCGGCGGTTTTCGAGATTTTTTTTGTATGGGCGATGCCACGCCCCTTTGTCCAATTTTGACCAATCTTCACAGCAACACTCCTGGGCCAATACCTAGGATTGTCTGTAAATTTTAACTCAATCGATACGGCGGTTTTCGATATATAAGATTTTGAATGTTTTTTTGTATTGGCGGTGCCACGCCCCTTTGTCCAACTTTGCCCAAACTTCACAGGACAACTCCAGGGCCAATAACTAAGATTATCTGTAAGTTTGAGCTCAATCGATTTGGTGGTTTTCGATATATACGATTTTGAATGTTTTTTTTGTATGGGGGGTGCCACGCCCCTTTGTTCATTTTTGACCAAACTTCACAGGATTCATGTATGGACCAATACCAAAGATGTGCGATAGTTTGGTTAAGAACGGTAACTGAGTTAAAGCGTGAATCGGCGACAAACATTTTAAGGCTCAATTTTTATATATATAGATTTCTTTTGTTGAGTGTTTGTTATTTGAAATTTTATTCATGAGATTTTTGCTTTTTTTTCTTATTGTTGAGTGGTTATTATTTGAAATTTTGTGGAATAGGATCGCAGCGCCACCTACCGGGTCCAATTGTGAATATAAACCATCCCAAGACACATTCAAAAACACACACAAAATTTCATTAAAATCGGTCCAGCCATTTAGGAGGAGGTAATAAACACGGACAGAAGAATTATATATACATATATAGATATATAAATATATATAATACTAGCTGAACCCCCGCCGGCTTCGCAAGGCCTTTTTTTGCTTTTTTAAATTTAAAATTTTTTTTTTAATTTTTTGGCCTATCAATTGATCACCGTAATTACTGACATTTAAACAAAAATCAACTAAATTGGTTGAAAATTACGGGCGACAGAGGGAAACATATAGTTTTTTCCACTTTGTTTAGAGATAGCTGTACCCGCCCGACTTTGCTCGTGCACAGATGTTCTTTAGTAAAATGCGAGAAATGAGAATAAACTGGAACTTTCTTTCTGCCTAAACCTGAAATACAGCAATACGAACAAAACAAAAACAGACTCATGAAAATCGGTCCAGCGGTCATCGAGATATAACGTCATCGAGTTTCACCTCATAGAAGATGTTTTTTGTATAGGAGGTATAAGATTTTGAATGTTTTTTGTATGGGATGTGCCACGCCCCTTTGTCCAACTTTGACCAATCTTCACAGGAGCACTTCAGGGCCAATACCTAAGATAATCTGTAAGTTCGATGGTTTTCGAGATATGTATACGATTTTGAATGTTTTTTTTTGTAAGGGAGGTGCCATTCCCATTTGTCCAATTTTGACCAATATTCGCAGAAGCACTTCAGGGCCAATACGTAAGATAATCTGTAAGTTTGAGCTGAATCGATTCGGTGGTTTTCGAGATATACGATTTTGAATGTTTTTTTTTATGGGCGGTGCCACGCCCCTTCGTCCGTTTTTTAATTTGTTTGGCCTATCACCCGACCACCGTCATTACCGACATTTAAAAAAAAACAAAAATCAACTAAATTTGTTGAAAATTACGGGCGGCAGAGGGAAAATTGCTAGGTAGCAATTTTTTGTGCATTTTATTTGTCACATTCAATCAGATTGAGAAAATCCCTCCAAATAATCGTGCGAGATTATGGATCGATTCTCGTTCTGTGATATACAGTGAAGTGAAAAGAGTTTTCACAAGTCATCGCTGAATTTGATTCTCAATCTAGTTAGTTTATTTTTAGTTTATTATGACTTTTATTTTCATCTTTAATTCAATACATTCTTCGAAAAAATCATCCTTGCTTCACACCCATCGTCGTTGTAAATTCTCCAGAAATTGATTCTCCATCCCAAACATACGCCACGTTATTTGCATACATTGCTCTTAGTATGTTGATTATTTTCGTTGAAAAACCAATATTATACAATTTGTAAAACAGAGCTTCGCGTGCTATAGTAGGCGTATTTTTTTGGGAAGTGGGTATAACCGTATAACAAAACCAAAAGTGAATATAATAGTTTTGCATGTAAAACCAAAAGTGAGTATACCAAAACCAAAAGTGAGTATACCAGTTTTGCATGTAAAAGTAAAAGTGAGCTAGCTATAGATTCTAGATAACAATAAAGAAAATTTAGAAACAGTAATATTTCAGAATAGACAAAATATAAAAAATTATTCTAGTACTATGGGCAATGAACGAAATGAAAAAAGTAATTTTATTAGTATAATTTCATATAATGTGCATGGACTTGCAGCTAAAAATCTCTTTCCTGAATTTTATAACTTCATAAAGGATCACGATATATTTTTGCTACAAGAAACACACGTAGAGGAAAAATACATTAGCCGATACGAAAAATTTTTCGGAGGATTTAAATTGCATTGGCAACCAGCATACCGTAATAACGTTCGTGGACGAGCTATTGGAGGTGGACTTTTTGGCTTTAAAAGGTGCTTAAAAGAAAGAAATGTGAAGATAGAATACGGGACAAGAAATCGATGGAGCATACTTGAAGTAGACTGTGGTGAAGAAAAGTTCGAAATATTCCCAATATACTTAAGACAGGAAACATGGAGCGAGCAATTCAGCGAGCTGAAAATTGAGATAGCACGAAACGAAAACAAAAATATTGTTCTGATAGGTGATATGAACATACGAATTGGAGAAGAAACTCAAACTCTGGACAACTATATACTTAAAAATCATAAAATTCTTATGGAAAAGTCATCAAAAGATAAAACCACTAATCGCAAGGGGAAGGATTTTATTGATCTCTGCAATGACTACGGGCTGGTGATTTTAAACGGAAGAACGTATGGAGACGAAAAAGGAGAGATAACATTTGTGTCAACGGTAGGAGAGTCCGTGAATGATATCTGTGCAATTTCTGGAGAACTAGCGAACCGAGTATATAGTTTTACAATAGAGACGCAAATCCATTCAGATCACATGCCAATAAAACTGAATCTGAGCTTAAACACAATTGATGAGGAAGTTAAAAGCCTAAATATTCTACCAAAAATCATGTATAATAAACAAGATGAAAATGTATACCGAAACAAGTTACAAAGCATGGCAGAGCAGTATTCGGAAATTATTGAGGTTGTCGAGGTAAATCATTTAATAAACATGATAAAGGAGGCTGTGGGCAACAAACAAAAAAGTGGAACCAAAATTCAATTCCTGCAAAAATGGTACGACTTTTCTTGCTACAACGCCAGAATAAAATCATTTCGAGCATTAAAACTGTGGAGACGAACTAACAATGAGGAGTCAAAACAGGAATATCAAATATCGAATTTGAAATATAAACAAATATGTGAGAAGAAACGAAGAGAATATTATTTAAATTTGGAAATGAAATTAAACAACGTTAAAGACTCAAAAACGTGGTGGAGATTCGCTAATGAACTACGCCAAAACAGTTTTAGAATGGGATCAGAAATACGCGTAGAAGAATTCAAGCATTATTTTGAAAATCTACTAAATCCGGAATTGCTAGCTGAACCTGTGCAATGGGCTGAACCCCTTTTATTGGATGTTGATCTAGACATGGAGATAACAACTAATGAGATTCAAAAAATGCTAAAAAAGGTAAAAAAAATAAAGCACCTGGAGAAGATCGTTTGCCATATGAATTGTTTATAAATGCACCAAATAATTATATTAAGCTGCTGGCTAAAGGATTTACTCATATGCTGAACACAGGAAAAGTGGACCAAAGTTTTCTTAAAACTATTATTTTTCCCATATTCAAGAAAGGAAATCCGAATGAAGTGGGAAACTATAGAGGAATTTCTTTCATGAACTGTGTGACCAAGATATTGGTGGGAGTTATGCACAGCAGACTATCTACATGGGAAAAGAAACACAAAATTCTGAATGAATTCCAAGCTGGGTTTAGGGAAAATTATTCGACGGTGGACAACATTTATAGCCTATGTAGCATAATTAAAATAAAAAATAGTGAAAAAAAGAAAGTTTACGGATTTTTTGTAGATTTTAAGGCAGCTTTTGATGGTATCGACAGAAGATCTCTATTCTACAAATTGAGTAACATGGGAGTGTCATCGAAGTTTTTGGCTCTAATTAAAAGTCTGTACACAAACACAATATCTGCTGTATGGGATGGTGAACAAGCGTCAGGCTATTTCGAAACCACAATGGGAGTAAAGCAAGGATGTTTACTTAGCCCGCTACTGTTTGCACTGATGTTGAACGATCTGCACGATTACTTGGGGGGTGGACTTCACTTGAATGGTTTTCTTGTTCGACTTTTGATGTATGCGGATGATATCGTTATATTAGCTGAAGACATATTCGTGCTACAAGGCATGATAAAAAAGTTGGAAGAGTACTGTAAAATCTGGAATTTCACAATCAACCTAGAAAAATCCAAAATTATGATCTTCAGCAAAGGTAGAAGAGCAAAAAACGAGAAATGGTATTTCAACGGGACGGAAATAGAAATAGTAAAGGAGTACAAATATCTAGGAATGATTATAACACCGGGGCTTTCGTTAGTGGGGCAGCTTAAAGAAAGAGAAGCAAAGGCAAAAAATTGCTTAAATAGCACCTGGAAAAATTTCATCGGAAAGAAGGAGGTAAAGCTTTCAGCGAAATTCAAATTATTCAACGCTGTGTTGAGAGCTATATTTTGCTATGCGTCTCAAGTTTGGGGATTTTCAAATTTCGACGCCGTTGATAAAATGCAGCGATACTTTATTAAAAGAATATTTGGTTTGCCTGATTTCACCCCAAATTACATACTTAGCCTAGAAACAGGAGTTCCAGACATGCATTTGTACACATTAAGATTACACATGGAATATGTACAAAAAACACTTTTTAGATATGAAGTCACTCGGTTGCCACACATACTCTCTAAGCAGATAATAGAGAAAAATGTATACTGGTTTGAAGAATGGAAAAATAAGGGGGAACGTGATGGAATAAATTGGACCAATTTGCAATTTCACGAAGAAGCTTGGAAATCCAACATTGTCCAAACAATAGAGACATTAAGAAAGAACCAAATCCAAAAAAATCTGCGGGATGCACAAATAAGTTCTCATGGAATTTATAGCAGACTGAAGCATTCAATTGGTCCCACGTACTTCGATGATGCTAATGGTAGACAATTGATAATGTGGACATTTAAAACGCGTGCCGGTATCTTAGGTCTTAATGCAAACCAATTTCGGGAAGGAGAACAAAGAAACTGCACTTTGTGTAATTTACATGAGGAAGAAACTGTTCTTCACTTCGTTGGAAAATGCCCAATTCTGAGACCCTTTCGACAAAGTGTTTTTGGAAAACCGTTTTTGGAGGAGGACGAGATCACCAATATACTCAACGGAGAAACTGAAGGTAGCTGGAACGCACTTCATAAATACATTGTGGGTGCATTTTTCTACCGAAAAAGCTTGGTATATGAGTACAACTCATAAAATAAGAATGTAAATTTAATTATATTTTAGTAATACATATTAAATTAATTAGCCACTCTTTCCAACAGACGACAGTATTTGTCAAGTTGTAATGTTTTGTAATTTTTTATGAAAATAAATAAAACAATTTACTACTACTACTACTACTAGATTCCCAAAAAAATACGCCTAGTGTCGAAGGCCGCTCGGAAGTCGACGAAAAAGGCATATAGTTTCTTATGTTTCTGTTTATATATCTCCGCAATATTAAGCAATGCGAACACTTGATCGATTGTTGAGTAGGTCTTTCTAAATCCTTTTTCTTGTTGATAAGCTCTGAACCGCGTTTTTAATAATACTCGTAAGGGTAGGCATATTTTTTTGGGAATCTATAGCTAGCTCACTTTTACTTTTACATGCAAAACTGGTATACCCACTTTTGGTTTTGTTATACTCACTTTTGGGTTTACATGCAAAACGGTTATACTCACTTTTGATTTTGTTATACTCACTTCCCAAAAAAATACGCCTGGTATCAACATCTGGCAAATATCTATGTTTTCATAGATTCTCAATCTATGAAAACAAATGTCAGAATTTTTTCATATGATCATTTTCTTTATCATAGCCTCTTCATTTGTGAAGAAGTGTGAAAAGTATACCTAGGCAAAGCAAATGAGACCCACAATTTAAACGAAACATATGCGGCGACAAAGGGATTCAGAAACCCAAAATATGTATTTAATCGAATATCTGGGGAATAGCCCCTAAACCTAGAATATTGCAATTTACAATTATCATCATTTGTGAAAAAAATTGTTGTAAATATAAAATTGTAAGTTAGTGAAATAGGGCGCAGGACATCAAGCCAAACCGTGCGTCTGTATAATCTGGCGAGTAGGTATTTCAAAATATTCTTTTTTTTTCTGTTGCATTTTTAATTTGAAGCGGCTATGAGATGAGCTGAGTCACATACGAATCGTAAGTATTTTAAATGGGAGCTGCTTCGTTCGGGTTCACTTAACATCCCCTCTGAATAGGTATCTGACGAGCTTTAGTAAATTATCTGTCCCCAAATGTTAAACCTTTCCCACCGTCGTCGGTCGCCCCCACCATGCAGATTAACATCACGTACCGTACCTCCATCATTAGAGGCAAGTGGGGCATATACATAATATTAGGCGTATTTTTTTGGGAATCTATAGCTAGCTCACTTTTACTTTTACATGCAAAACTGGTATACTCACTTTTGGTTTTGTTATACTCACTTTTGGTTTTACATGCAAAACGGTTATACTCACTTTTGATTTTGTTATACTCACTTCCCAAAAAAATACGCCTATTATATGCACCTACATATTATCAGTATCAATATGGGCTCCACTATTACAAAATGTCAGATCCTCGTGGAATTATGATCAATATTTTCTTCAAGAACCACCACCGTTTCCGGGTGAAACCGAAAATATTTTCTTAAGCAGGTAACACATGAATTGCGTACTTTACAAATCTTTTATTAATCTTAATTAAAATTTGTATTTACACGATTATAGTTAGAATACCAACACCCTGTAGAATAGCGAGCACAACCCTGCCAAATAATATAAATGTAAACAAAGAGTGAGACAAACGTATCAGTATATTTTGGCTACACTATTTTGATTTTCAGCTGTCATCACTTTTTGTTGATAACAATTTTTGCTCTTGCAGCTGATTGATAAAAGTAGACTTTAATTTTATAACAAATTACTATTACTACTTATAAACACATCGTAATTGCATCTGGTGATAAATAAAATTTATACCAACAATGGGTAATCAACTAGTTGGTATAGCACCATCACAAATCTTCCCCGTGGAGCACTACTTCTCGGGGACCTTCGGTACTGAGTTGGTGTTTGATTCCAAGTGAGTTAATACATAAATAAAAACCAATTCACTCTATTTCACAAATGCATATAAATATTAAAATACGAATTTATTAAAAATAGTATGGGAAGCACACGTTTCTTCAAAGTGGCCAAAGCCAAGTCCGAAGAAGGCTTGATTGTTGTAAAAGTTTTCGTAAAACATGATCCCACATTGCCTCTGGAGGACCACAAAGACAGAGTAGAGCACATCAAGAAAACACTAGCTAATTCGGTTAATTGTTTGCCATTTCAAAGAGTTGAGGTAAAATATTAAGAGTAAGCAATAATTACAAATATGGAACGCCCCTTTTACTAGATTACAGATAAAGCGGCCTACATAATGCGAGAGTTTGTAAAGCATAGCTTGTATGATCGCGTCTCCACAAGACCATTTCTTACTACATTGGAAAAGAAATGGATTACGTTCCAGATATTATGCGCTTTAAATCAATGTCATAAGCAGAAGATTTGTCATGGAGATATTAAGGTACCTATTGTGCAATGAAAACTAGTTTCTTAAAATAAGTCATTGTTGATTTTAGCTTGAAAACATTTTGATCACTTCATGGAACTGGATTTTGTTGTCGGATTTTGCGTCTTTTAAACCTACCTATCTGCCGGAGGATAATCCAGCCGATTACACTTACTTCTTTGATACGAGCCGTCGCAGAACTTGTTACATAGCTCCGGAGAGATTTGTAAAAACAATGACATCCGATGATGCTGAGGGTAGTGTTACAGAATCTATGCTCCCCACTGATTCTTTGGTACGGCTGGGATCGTATTACTCAGGCAACACATTACTGCCCGCCATGGACATCTTTTCAGCAGGGTAAGTGTTCTTTGTTTTGTGTTGCTGATGTGGAGTTGGTCGCTTTGAGTTCTAGGATTATCTGATCATCTAAAACTTTATCCATAGATGCGCACTTCTGGAATTATGGACCGAAGGCACTGCCCCCTTTGAGCTATCTCAACTCTTAGCTTACCGACGCGGCGAAAGGGAGTTAGTTGAAAAACACTTGCACGGCATCGAAAATGATAATCTTCGCAATCTACTTGCCTCAATGATAAATCTGAACTCAATAAATCGCCGCAGTGCGGAGGATTACTTAGATCAAGAACGCGGGCGACTGTTTCCCGAATATTTTTACTCCTTTCTACAGTCGTACCTGCAAATGTTCTCTTCCGCTCCCATAATGACACCTGATGATAAAATACTGCGTCTGCACTCAGACATAACCCACTGTATTAAAGTGCTGACCAATCGCCCTTTAAATACGGATGATAACAACGAAACATCCGAGCGACAAACGGAAGCCGACAGAGAATTCACGAACTTATCCCCAGAACAGGATGGACTGATTTTAATCATTACTGTCGTCACCTCATGTATTAGAGGACTCCAACACTCGAACAGTAAAATATGTTGCTTGGAAATTCTGCAGAAACTTTCGCAGTACACCACATCAGAGACGATTCTCGATAGAATCCTTCCGTACATTGTAAGTTTGTACGTTCTGAGTTCTTCCTCCACAGGTGCTAAATATTATTATTCATTCTTCAGTTACATTTAGCGCAAAATTCATCGGCAAAGGTACAGGTACAAGCTGTAGAAACTCTTACCACTTGTCTTGGTTTGGTAAAGGAAATTCCACGAAGTGATGCGAATGTCTTTCCCGAATACATTTTGCCATCAATTGCCGCATTATCCAGCGAACAGGCGGCGGTAATTGTTCGAGTAGCTTTTGCTAGGAATATTTGTAAGGCTTTCACTGATACTCCTAGTTTGTAAATGATCGTGTGGCTTCTTCTATTTCAGCTAAGCTGGCAAAAATCGCCATCTACTTCTTGGAAGAGACGCAACGCAATACCCCAAGTGAAATGCCCTTCCGACGATATCAAGCTGAACTGAATGCGTTGCATGAAATTATTCAACAGACCGTCCTAAGTCTACTCACAGATTCGAAACCTATTGTGAAGCAAACACTAATGGAATCGGGCATTTGTGATCTCTGCGCGTTCTTCGGCAAGGAAAAAGGTACCTATATTCAATTAAAGTCGGTTATGGTAGCAGACTAATATAGTTGGTTAACTCGGCTATATTCATTTTAAATTATAATTGCCTTAAAAGTCATCGGTGATGCTCAATAGTTTTATGTTCATTGATGTACTGATGTACTAATTTGTCTTAGAGATTTAAAGGCCCCTGGTAGGGTATTTCTGGGTCTAACTTTTTTTTATTCATTTGCATTATTCCAGCCAATGACGTTGTACTCTCGCACATCATGACATTCCTCAACGATGATGACAAAAATCTTCGTGGAGCCTTTTACGATAACATTTCCGGGGTGGCAGGCTATGTCGGATGGCAGGCCTCAGATATACTAGTTCCTCTACTCCAACAGGTTTGTTATGCCATTTAAACTATGATAGAGCTGCTCTCTCAACAAGGGCATATCTGTTTTTAGGGTTTCAGTGATCGCGAGGAGTTCGTCATAGCCAAGGCAATCAGAGCCGTAACAATCCTCATCGAGTTGGGACACATTCGAAAGCCCGCTGTCACTGAAATGATTGCAGAATCCGCTTGCTATTTGTGTCATCCAAATCTGTGGATACGTCACGAAATTGCCGGCATGATTTCAACTACCGCAAAAATCCTACACGACATCGACGTGCAGTGCAAAATTATGCCAGCCATCGAGAAATTCCTTCACCGGCCATTGATCCAGGTAGAGATGCCCGAATTACTGCTAGACAGTCTATTGCCACCAGTTCCACGAATCATATACGATAGTGTTTTGAAGTAAGAACTGCTTTAACTCCACGTTAGTGAGGCTAACTTCTCGTAATTCCAGATACTCGGACATTCAAAAGTTTGTCGCCACCTTGGAGGATCGTGTAAAGGTGCGACAAAGTACATCCGAAGGAATGTTGCCACACTATGACGAAGTTGGGACATCTCTCAAGAACGTTGGTACGCCGATGTGGCAAAAGGCTGTTCTAAAGACATAGTTTTCCTTGCAGCTCTTCCGTCGACTAAACTCTGAGGGACTGAACGAGCAAATTGAGATGCAGCTCCTGGAGATGAAGGCCTACATACTAAAAGTGAAATACAAGCATTTGGAGCCAGAAGAACCATCACAGAACGGACGAATCATCATTAACCGAAAGAAAGTGCTCTGTCATGACTACCCGCTGGCAGATAAATCAGCAAAGATGGACCAGAGGAAGAAAAATCGTCAGGACGGTGATCCAAACTTGAACTTGGAGTGGCAGCATATTTTCAATGATGGACACTCAACAGCAATAACATCGCCATCGGGGGATGTGACTGTCTCACCAGTGATTGCTGGCAGTCCATCGTCTGCGGTACAGATTCCACAAACGGCCGCCGCTTCGTTGGGTGAGTATACGATTCCTGATCGCAACTTTTGGACCGGTAAGTGAATTAAAAATATTGTCACTGTGTTGTGTGTTCATAACTGGTATTTAGAGCGTCCCTCGGAGTGCCGCTTAGATGTTGAGAGGCTTCGCAGCAAAATCAAAGGTCGCTACAACGTTACACAGAGTTACCATCACGACCGAAATTCGTCGCCCTATCCACCCGGGTGGCGTATGAATGGCACTATCATCGCTCATTTGTACGAGCACCGTGGTTCCGTGATCAAGATGACTTCATTGAAGCCATATGGTTCGCTATTCGCAAGTGGCAGTATCGATGGCACTGTTCGCCTCTGGGATTGCAACAAACTCTACGGCCATCAGGGAATCAATAAATCCCGTCAGGTGTACTGCGCCAACACTCCGATTTACTCGCTTGCAGCTTGTGACGGTGGTCAATCACTGGCAGTGGGTGGAAAAGATGGTAGCTTGCTCATAATGAGAATCGATAGGAACTCCTCAAAGATGACGCTCCAGCAGGCAATCCACTTGGATGAGAAGTAAGTCAGCATTTAGAAGTGAGTAGCCATTTCATTATTTATCTCTGTCGTTCACAGTGAACATAATGACGGTCCAGTGGTCGATATGCAAACATACGATCAATCCTCGCAGAGTATGATCATCTATGCCACCCTATACGGAGCCATTGTCGCCTGGGATACTCGTATGCAGGACAGTGCTTGGCGTCTGCAAAACGAACTTCGGCATGGTGTGATTACAGCTATTTGTGCAGATCCCACGGGATCATGGCTAGCGGCGTGTACTAGTGGAGGCAAACATATCTGTTGGGATCTGAGATTCCAACTACCTATCGCGGAGATCAAACACCCCTCGGACTCTTGGATAAGAAATGTTGCATGCCATCCAACGGAGCCGTCGTGTTTAATCTCTGCCACGCGGTCAAATAATGAGGTCTCTATATGGAACATAGAAACTGGACATCGGCAGACTGTGCTATGGGCCAGCTCTGCACCCGTGCTCTCAAACACCAGTGTGGTAATACGGCATGGTTTTCCCTTCTCCATACGCGCCTAATTGTGAATATTCTAGAACGATCCATCGACCAGTAGTTGTGGCATCTTGGCTGGAGTAGTGGACAATTCACCGTTCGTATTGACAGGAAGTTCAGATCAGCGCATTCGATATTGGGACTTGATGTCGCCCAAGAATTCATCTCTTATTGTCCCGTCCGCGAAGGACAACTTGGCGGATGTTTCCTTCACATATAAGTAAAGCCCTTAATCATTTTTTTACAACCTCCTGATAGCTTTCAACTTTTCTTCCAACAGTTCCCGCCTAATTGACGGAAGTCAGGTCATCGAAGAGAACATAATCTCTTTGGCGACAACCGAAATGGGCTCGCTGCGCGCCTCTACAGAGGAGACTCCCCGATCTGGTCCAGAAATGCCGTCGCATAGCCATCATGATGCTATTACAGATCTTTTGATGTGTAAAACTGACAAACAGCAGACGTTCATAGTATCATCAGCTCGCGACGGTGTGATTAAGCTGTGGAAATGAATTATCCTACGATTTTAAACGGTTATGTAGAATTATTTATGTAATATATTATCTGTGATTATTTAAGTAAGTTGAGGCAGTTTTAAGTTCAATTTGCTTTTAATTTTTTGAAAGAAAAAATGTCACAACCCCAAAAGATTGGAAGATACCCAATGAACATTTATGTAAAGAACGCGGATGGTCATGCTGGTCAAGTGTTCTTGGCTGAGGCATTATTGTCCTTCCCACTATGTGGCATGTGCCCGAGGCAATGTAATCGACGCCATCACCTTACACAGCTCTAAGAATAAGTCGACGAATTTGTCTTTTAAAGGAGCGCAGTAGTTCTTTCGAGTATCTATTTTTTTTTAGACTCTTCAAGTTCTTTACCTTTGACTTATTGGATTGGACAACAGTTTCTAATTTATTCCATGACATCTTCATGACTTGAAAAGCCAATGAGTCAATGAGTCGTTCGAGTTCCGGACAAGCACTTGTGGCCTTACATTTGAGATCCACGCCGAGCCCCATTGGTTTACTGCTTTTATTCGCCATAGTTGGCTTTGATGTAGCATCACTATCTTCCATATTTCATAATCTTGGTTCTCTTGGTATCTCATTCTGAAGTTATTTTAATTATTAAATCCTTAAACTATACTTAACAATATATCGGTAAATTACAAACTAAACGCTTTCATCGGATGCTTTTCGCTTCAAGTAGCCCATCAGCTCTCCAATTCCGTCGGCAATTCGAGTAAACTGTGTTGTTCGCTCTTTGTAAGCTTGCAATTCCATTTTCTTCAAAATTATCAATTGCTGTTGTTGTTTTATATTGTCCTCGCGAAAATTTGAAATTTCTGTTATTATTTTTTTCAACTGAGGTACATCATTTCCCAGCGCGATTTCGGGTTCTTTGGATGGCGAAGGTTTCTCGTTAAGATCGCTGGGTAGTTTAGTATCCTCAATAAGCATCGGATCCATTTCATCTGAAAAAAAGAACAATATGTAGTAGGGTCCAAATATAAGCAGACATTTTATCACCACCGGGACAGGCTTCCTCGAATTGGTATGGCTCTTCGTCTGTGTAGCCATCATCATCGAATGGCAAACTCTGGTCATTGGCAAAACTAATGTCCTCTATCTCTCTTTCAGCTGAAGTATTAAACAGCTCTGGCCACGCATTACTCGTATAGCACTGCAGTTTGGAAAAAGAGCTAAACAAAACGCCAAGTAAAATGTATTCGAATTCGAAGTGTCTATTTGGCCGTTGCTTCCCTACCGACTGACGGTTGCCGTTGTTCATGACACGGCTACGTAACGTACTATTTTCATTTCCATTAAAAACTTTATTTGTTAAATAAAAATAGGTATAACATAGCCATAGGTAATGTCCGAAAATGATATGCTGGAGATTAAAGCCAATAATTTTTTTACGTAGTCGTGTCCCAAACAACGGCCAAATAGCAACAGCCATAATTTTTAGTTGCAGATTACACACCCTTTAATTTTTCCGTTACGTAGTAGTTCCAAGCGACCACGATAGTGTCGCAATAGTGCCTTCCACTTGTTTTCTACCTGTGATGAATTGTAGCCGAAACCCAATTCATTCATTCTTTTTGCAATCTCTTCCCACATTTGTTTCTTTTTGCGCAACTGCGAACCGAGCTGCGGTCGTATTTCTTCGAGTAGGTCGAGGAAACTCTTTGTCGCTTCAGGAGGCCAAAATGCTTTCTTTTCTTCGTTTTCTTCGACAATTGCTGTAATAGATTCTTTTATCGTGTTTAGTATTGGGAGCAGTAATATAAGCATGATTGTACCTACTATCAAAATTCGGAAGAGTCTGATCGGTGGTGTCAACTTTAGCTTTCTTTTTTGGAGGCTGTTCTTTGGTAGTAGGCGAATCCTTGATATCACCAAATAAGTTGATTAATTCCCTAGAGTAATATGTATATTTAAAAGAAACACTACGTAGTAGATACCAAACTTACGGCTCCACAGTTTGATTTTTATCCTTCTTCTCCTTGTACATATTTTGAAGGCTATTGTACTTCTTTTCAACCTGATCAACGCTAAACATATATCTTCGTTCGGTCATTTTGAGAGCAATAACTTCGAACATTTCACGTTTGTCGGCAAAGTTTCCCTTCTTGACATTTTTTAAAACTGATATAAACAGATCTAGAGCTTGTTCAGTCCAGATGTTGGGAGCATCGTTGGATTCTTCTGCGTCTTGAATGACAAGCAATGTTGAATTAAACATATTTTCAAACGAATAGTCCACTTACAATCAATTAAATCTTCCACCAAAACGTCGCCGTATGAATCCATCTTCAACTGGGGTTTTAGCGATTATTTGATTCAGGTTAAACCTAACTTGCAGCAATAATGCACTTTAGAGTACAACAGAGTCCGTAAGAGCTATTTCGAAAATATAAACAAACAAATCTTTAGATCTGAGGATTTCTGTAAATCCGTTTGTTAAATTGTACTCCGGAGCGGGTCGCTATTGGCGAGAACTGTCGCCGTAGAAGATCCAGGTCAGTTTTGGTTTATCATTTCAAACTCAGTTCAAATAAATTATTTAAACAGACAGATTATTTAACAGCCCAAATATATTTTATTGAAAAGTTTCCAATAATTAATACCTTTCTAGTGGTCCAAATATATTTTTTATTTTATAGAAAATAAAATGCGTTCGTTTCTAAAGAGCACTAAAAACGAATTTCAACTTTGACACTTGAAAGATGTATTGAAAAAGCAGAACTAGTACAGGGATGTTTGCGAAGACTGTTGACATTTAAAACTACGTTTACATGACAACTCCGGAATCAAAATTGTATAGATTGATCTTTTTAATAATAGGTACATAATTTAACACAATGCAACATGTACATTGTACATGACATGTTTTGTGTTTCGAATACAGTGGATTCCTCTTATTTGGGATTGGGACACTTCGGGCTAGACTAATTTGTCCCAATTAAGCGGCTGTCCCAATAATACGAAGTCATGATGAAGTATGAAAAAAACAACAAAAAATTATAATTATAAATGTCGATTATTTCACATTTACTATGTCGATTTACTTCTCTCGGCAATTTACTGAAACGAAACTTATAGCAAGTCACGTTGACAAAATAACAACAAACCGCTTTGCACACACTTTGACACTTCTAGAACTGCAAAAAGGCAAAAAGGTGCGCAACACCACGAGAAAATGGCGTTACTTAAATAGCATTGGGTCAATAATGCTTTCTCATCTTCGGTGATAGACAGATAAGCAATGTGGCGATATTTTTTATGTCAAAATGTGTTAAGATGTGTGATGAATATGTCCCGAATAAGCGGCTGCTGTCCACAATAAGCGAACAACATACAATATAAAATATGCATTCGTTTCCGTTCTTTAGCATTTGTCCCAGTTAAGCGGCTGTCCCGATTATCCGGTGTCCCAATAAAGCGGAATCCACTGTATATCCCTTGGTACGTATCTCGGTCTCGGCATGACAATTTTCTCTGCATGACAGTGAGGAAAGTTAAAAAAATTGGTAGGTATTTCGGTGGTACTATTTGACATACATCTTGATATTATTAATGGGAATTAAGACTTCTGGCCTGCATTTTTCAATTAGAGATATAAAAATCCAAATTAGTAATTAATATTAATACTTATGGAGTTTTAAAGTATTATTTCGTGAATGAAAATTTGATTCTTACAATTATTGGTAAATATCGTATCGTAGGTACCCTAAGTTTGGTGGTGAAAATTATTAACGGATTTTTATTGAGGGGCAAGATATAAGAATTTTGTTTACTAGGTGTCTATTCCCGGCAAATAAAAATTTAAAAAAAATTACCTAAAATTAAAAATACCTTAATATTAAAAAAAAACAAAACACTTAATACAATATTATAGCAGTTTTAGACGACATAATTCTGTGCTTTTAAGATTTAAGTATACTGTATACATAGGTAATTGATTGGGGTAGCGACATAAGTCCGCGCGACATATCTCCGCCGAACTAAGAACGACATATCTCCGCGCGGGGATATGTCGTTCTTAGTTTGGCGGAGATATGACGTTTTCAAAACACAGAAAAGTGCATGTATTTTTATTGACTTAAAATATTATACATACTGCTAAATACCCCAGAGTAAATATAATTAAACTTTAGCTCCAGGCGCCTGCCAGACAGTTGTTGACATACTTTTAGCGGAGCGACGAAGTCGCGTGAGCGGCTAAACCCTGCGAAAAAAAGGGTTAAAATCCTGTTAGCGAGCGAAGCGAGCCACCCACCCCATACTTTAAATACACCAAACTTTCTTACAGACGCCTATCTCCGCGCGGAGATATATCGTTCTTAGTTCGGGGGAGATATGTCGTTTTAAATGCGACATAGCTCCGCGCGGAGATATGACGTTTTCAAAACGACATAACTCCGCCAGAAAAAAAGCGACATAATTCCGCTCGAAAAATGTACTGGGCGGAGATATGTCGGCGGAGATATGTCGCTATGCCAATTGATTGAGTATTTCAAGCGATCCCCTTTTCGATCGGCTTACACTGCGTACAGCATGCGACCAGAAGCAAAATAATAGCTACCTACCTATCAATTCAAATAATATGTTCTATATCTTATCTTATACATGCATATATATAAAAATGAATTTCTGTTCGTTAGTCTCGCTAAAACTCGAGAACGGCTTTACCGATTTGGCTAATTTTGATCTTGGATTATTTGTGGAAGTCCAGAGAAGGTTTAAAAGGTGAAAAATTGGACAAAGGGGCGTGGCACCTCCCATACAAAAAAAAAAAAACATTCAAAATCTTATATCTCGAAAACCACTGAATCGATTGAGTTCAAATTTACATACAATCTTAGGTAACGGCCCAGGAGTATTCCTGTTAAGATTGATAAAAATTAGACAAAACGGCCTAAACAAAAAATATAAATATCTTGAAAACCGCCGAATCGATTGAGTTGAAACTTACAGACAATTTTAGGTATTGGCTTAGGAGTGTTGCTGTAAGATTGGTCAAAATTGGACAAAAGGGCGTGGCACCGCCCATACAAAAACATCTTCTATTCTCTGTGATGTTATAACTCGATAACCGCTGATCCGATTTTCATGATTCTTTTTTTTTTTGTTTTGTTCGTATTGCTGTATTTCAGGTGTACGTAGAATGAAAATTCCAGAAAATCGATTTTTCTCATTTTTCGCATTTTACGAAAGAACATTATTATCTAAGAAGATAGAAGAAGAAGAAGAAGAAGAAGAAGAAGAAGAAGAAGAAGAAGAAGAAGAAGAAGAAGAAGAAAGAAGAAGGTGTTTCTGTGAAAGTTTGATCAAAATTGGCCAAAGGAGGTATATCAAAAAAATACATTTCAAACGTTATTCTTCGACAGTCATGGCAAAATATTTGTTTAGACAATATACAATTCGTGGGCAAACGTCCGAGGAGATATCGGTCGAAGCATACGAAGTACAGAATCAGTCTGGACACATCGGTTAAATAAAAATGAAATGAAAATGTAAGAGCAGGCAAAACAACGTTTGCCGGGGCCGCTAGTCTTATATATGTATTTTATTATATAAAAATGGTGGCAAAAATGTATAGTAAATTCATCAAATGAGAACGGCTGGACCGATTTGGCTCAGATTTTTTTTTTCAGTTGTTCGTAATCGCCAGGAGAAAATTTTGGGAAAACCCTCCAGAAAAGTCAAGAAATTGGAAAAATCGAAAATTGATTTTTTGTATGGAATTTTGTGTGCAATTATTCCGGAATGGAATGGAATGGAAAAATAGAAAATTCCAGAAAAACGCGAAAAATTTATTTATTTGGAAGTTTGGAAAATTCCGGATAATTGTGAAATTCATTGTGATCAAAGACGTTTTGTGTGCATTTTGGGTGGAGAAGTTAACGACATAAATAATAGATGGCGCCAGGTGTCCTTTTAGCATTGCCATTTTCTATTGAGTAAATGTGATATTTTTCTTGCTGCAATTGATTCGAGTTTTGCGTATTATTACACTGATTCCGGATAGGCGTATATCGCGCATCACATCCGCAAACGGTACAAGCATTACGATCAACTGAAATTCAATGCAATAATTAACAATTCGATCATTTTTTCAGAAAATAAGTTTGCGTGTAAAAAGTGAGGTTATCCAATTGGGTTGCGGGCATTCAAACTCGCTTGATGTGCCAGGAACTCCACCGCATAATATACAATACAGCATATTCGCATAGCAGTGAATTCGATCATAATCATGTTGCGGAATCTGAATCACCCGAAATTGTGCAACGGTATGCGGTTGTCCATCAAGAAACTGATGAACAATGTGATTCAAGCGACGATCATCAATGTGCAAATTCAAAGGAGAGGTAAGGATAAGGAGGACCCCACGAATTCCAATTTTTCCAACTGATTATCCATTCCAATTCAAGCGGATTGAGTTCTCCGTTCGATTGGCTTTTGCGATGACAATCAATAAATCGCAAGGCCAATCGTTGGAAGTCTGTGGGATTATTCTCGAATTTCCCTGTTTTTCTCACAGTCAGCTGTACGTTGCCTGTTCGCGTATTGGCAAACCGTCTTCGTTGTTTGTTCTTGCGCCGGAAAACAAATCGATAAACATTGTTTATCACACCGCTCTCTACTGATTTCGATTCCATTCAAATAAATCACATTGAAATTTGAACTATCTATCTCCGCGGTACTAATAATCATTTTTAGTGTCCAGTCTAACTTTTACGAATTCACAATGGCGAAAATTTCCATATTAAATTATCTATTGTGACCTTCAAAATATTTAAGTTGAAGGTTAAAAATGATTATTGGTAAGGCCCAGAGGGTGTTTTATTAGGCGTATTTTTTTGGGAAGTGAGTATAACAAAACCAAAAGTGAGTATAACAGTTTTGCATGTAAAACCAAAAGTGAGTATACCAAACCAAAAGTGAGTATAACAGTTTTGCATGTAAAAGTGAGCTAGCTATAGATTCTCAAAAAAATACGCCTATTATCACTCTGGAGTTTAGGTATCTGAAGGCGTTAAATTGGGGCGAGACGAAGTTCGCCGGGTACGCTAGTACGTTACCTATAATCCTTTGACGTAAAAACTATCCCGAACCCGAATTTACAAAGCGCTAAGATATACGAAAATAAAATGACAGAAAATAAATACAAGAAAATGAATACAAGAGACAAGACCGTACAAGAACTGGTACTCATTCTGTATTGCTAATAGATTTTTTCCTCATACAAGAAGAAAGAGATAGTAACGAGTTTATGGTTCCTAATTTTAAACTACCAACCATTGCACCAAAGTTAGCGTACGCAGAAATTCTGGATGTTGTACTGCAAGTAGTACCTACTGCAGATGAAACAGATGTGAAGAACTCAAATATGCATCGTTTGCTGCAAATGTGAGACAACATTAAAAGAGTGCGAGAAAGAAACAACAAACAGTTTGGGTCTTTCGTTTGCTCATCGATGAATTATAAAAATGCTGCCAAGTACCTACCTGTATTTATTTTCACTGCTTTGCTGTGCAGTTGATTTAAAAATAGAGACATGTTGTCAGTTGATAGTAGGCGTATTTTTTTGGGAATCTATAGCTAGCTCATTTTTACTTTTACATGCAAAACTGGTATACTCACTTTTGGTTTTGTTTTACTCACTTTTGGTTTTACATGCAAAACTGGTATACTCACTTTTGGTTTTGTTATACTCACTTCCCAAAAAAATGCGCCTAGTGTACTCCAAAGCGAGAGGTCCCCGGCCAAGTGATATACAAACGCCAACGGGAATAGGGGTGATTAACTCGTTCTCATTTGGCACACATACCTATTTCATTATACCCGCTTTAGCTATTATTTATGACTAGACTAATAGTAGATCGTTACTCACCTGCCTACTAAGCTCATCTGATCTGATATAGCTACTCTGATCCAGTATTTATAAATTATAAAAAGATTGCGAAGAATTGCAATGAAATATTGACATTTAATGCCTGTTAAACTCGATGACAGATTAAAATGGAATAATGTTTTCTTTCTTTCCTGTTTCTTGTGTCCTTATTTAGATCAGAATATCAAGTGCGACACACGCGGAGTAGAGCTGGTAGTATCTACGATTATCAATATATCTCAATCCTAACGGTAGAAGCACGCATCACATCAACATAGTAGCGAACTAGGTACAATTAAGGTGAAGAGGAAATAACTCGTAATAGGCCAAAACGATAGTTCCAGGGACATCACTCACACTCACTATACATACAGATATTTTGATTTGTGTCTAAATAAACGCTTGTTCTCAACATCCTAAATAGATTCAGAAATCAAAACTTGGTAATATTTAGCTGCAGTTGCACAACAAATACCGCACAACTCATTAAATGCTTGATATGTTTAGCAATTTTGTATAGATAAGAGTCATTCTACCATTTGTGCGACCAATGGCGACTTCATTTATATGCATCACATTCATTATTATTTAGACTCTAAAAATACATGCATAGGTATTCAATCAAAAAAAATCCCAAACATTCTGTGTCTCTTAGTTGTGGTGACTCTTCAAGATTCAAATAAGGAACTTTTGTATGGAATTCCTTTCATTTTGACCATAAATTCGAAATGAATCACTGACAGTTGAATATTCAACTGTCATCAATTAGAAAATTCTTTATAGTGCAATTATTTAATTCACAAAAGTACCATTTCATGCTTGAGAGGAGCGCTTTGGGGATTTTTATTTTTTGAAAATAAAACAAAGCAAAAGTAAATATTTGAAAAGTCATTACAATCTCTTTTGTCAACTAACATTATTCATTAATGCGAGACATTTTGTAACCAGTTTCAATATACGAATGGAAAGTGCACTGTGTTTGGTGTTCCTTATGCCTAACCTGCATGCGATGAATCATGACACAGTTTTCTCTTGAAGGCTGGTTCGCTATATAACAGCTTAATGACTTGAACTTGAAGTTCATCTTCATTCGTATACCGGAATTGTAACCTTGTCAGTTACATTAAATGTTTTTACATATTTATTTTACTTGTGCACCCTATCCGATGAGGTTAAGTTATGCCTAGGGCTACAAGTTCACAGCCGGGTAGACGTAATTTTAAAATAATATAAAGTTAGGATAATGTCACTTTCTGTTTTTTATATATAAAACTAGCTGTACCCGCCCGGCTTTGCACGTGCACAAAAATTGTATTAGATCTTAGATAATAGCCGTTTTTTATTATCAGCTATGATCCATATAGATCATCGATTTACATGCACTTACAACAACAACATGTGATTCTGCTTTTCATCGAGATCACGAAATATGATCTGAAAATTAATTCAACTATTTCTCGTTGTTGTTTCGTGGCGTTGTTTATTTCATTCACTAAAGGTTGGTGTCCCTGTAAATTATAGCCACACAGTAATATTGCCAGACCAAAATGTGAACCACAATTAACAACACAAAAAATCAATTAGCATTTTTTCAAATTCGAATAAGTTACTACTCCGACTTTCGAGATGTTTTGTTTCGCTATATAGCACAGAAATATAAATGGAAATATTAGCAGTACAATACGGTTAATTATGATGCATATTTGAACATAACATTTGAACATAGTTTCCCCAAAAAAAATATTCAATGCTAAATGTATGCAGATTTGTATCCATATGGTAACACCCCGACACAACAAGCGAAATGTCAAACTCAAATATGAGCAAGTGCAATGGAAAAATCATCGCATTGTGACGTCACATTGTACCGTGTGGCTGCAAGATGGCTGGCAGCAATACGAAATTTGTCATAATTGGTATTGGATTTTATATGTGTGTTGCCACAACTCAATCAATGATCCAGTTTGTTTCATTTTCATGATCTGATCCGGATCAGATCACGCTGATAATAAAAAACGGCTAATAATGTTCTTTCATAAAATGCGAAAATTGAGAATAAATCGATTTTCTGGAATTTTCTTTCTGCGTAGATAAACCTGAAATACAGCAATACGAACAAAACAAAAATAGAATCATGAAAATCGGCCCAGCGGTTATCGAGTTATAACGTCATCGAATTTCACCCCATAGAAGATGTTTTTTGTATGGGCGGTGACACGCCCTTTTATCCAATTTTTACCAATCTTACAGCAACACTCCTAAGCCAATACCTAAGATTATCTGTAAGTTTCAACTCAATCGATTCGGCGGTTTTCGAGATATTTTTTGTATGGGTGGTGCCACGCCTCTATGTCCAATTTTAACCAATCTTCATAGCAAGACTCCAGGGCCAATACCTAAGATTATCTGTAAGTTTCAACTCAATCGATTCGGCGGTTTTCTAGATATAAGATTTTGAATTTTTTCTTTGTATGGGCGGTGCCACGCCCCTTTGTCCAATTTTGACCAATCTTCACAGGACCACTCCAGAACCAATTATCTGGAGTAAGATTATCTGTAAGTTTCAGCTCAATCGACTTGGTGGTTTTCGAGATATGTATACGATTTTGAATGTTTTTTTTTTGTATGGGCGGTGCCACGCCCCTTTGCCCAATTTTGACCAAACTTTCACAGTATATGGACCAATACCAAAGATGTGTGAAAGTTTGATTAAAATCGGTAAATACGTTAAGGCGTGAATCGACGACAAACATTTTAGGGCTCAATTTTTATATACACTCCGTTCCAACTGAATAGGTACAAGCTTTTTCAAATCTATGTGGCTCATTATTTCCACATAATGTACATGAATCTATAATTTGATGCTGCTAACTATTTGTCTATAATGTTGCCAAAAGAAATGAGAAAGAATAATTCAAAAAGCACCGTTATTTTTTCTCTGGCTCTCTCGCAAGGCATTTCATACAGAAAAATGCAGTTTTTTTTTGCTTCAACTGAATAGGTACATAGTCATTATCTTCATTGTTCATGTGTGTTCGCAGAAGATTGACCCGTTGAAACAATTTGTGAAGTTTACTGAGTGAATTTATTTATTTAATTGTAATTTGTTGGTAATTTTGGTGAACTATGGGTAGAGCAAAATCACTTAGCAGTGTTGAGAAGGCTAAGGTCGAATTGCTTGAAGAACAAGGATTAACCGGGCTTGCTATAGCTACCTACCAAAATTGGACGAAGCTTTAACTTGATATATTCTTACTTGAGAAATAAAGAGTCGTACGGTAAAAATATGAAAGGGGGTTATAAAACGGCCACAACAGCAACTGATAGAAGAGCAATTTTGCGATGTGCGTCCAATTCCTGCGACTCAGCTGCGAAAATAAAGCAAAAAGCGGGTGTTAGTGCTAGTGTTTCGACGGTAAGAAGGGTGATCAACAGTGCCGATCATCTAAAACGGCTTAAAATTCAGAAAAAACCACCGTTAAAGCATCAGCGGAAGTGTATGCGTCTGGATTTTTCTAGGCACTATATGACTTGGAGAGAAGAATGGCGTTACGTTGTTTTTTCAGATGAAAAAAAGTTTAATTTTGATGGGCCTGATGGCTTCAATTACTACTTTCACGATGTTAGAAAAGAGGAACATTTTTTAGCCCGGCATCATAGTCGAGAGGGTGGTGTTATGGTGTGGGGAGCGGTTACCTACTACGGAACTGTTGAACTCGAGTTCCAAACAGCAAAAATGACCGCGACAACTTACAAAGGAATATTGGAAAGAAATTTTCCTAAATTCAATGATTTTTTTGGAGCGATAAATTGGACTTTCTAGCAGGACAACGCACCTATCCACACGGCGCGAATAGTTAAAGACTGGATAAGGGAGCAAAATGTGGGATTGCTGCAGTGGCCCCCATACTCACCGGACCTGAACCTTATGGAAAACGTATGGGGATGGTTAGTCCGAAAAGTGTACGAGTCTGGTCATCAATTTGAAGACAAAGCATCTCTAATTGCCGCCATTAAATTAGCCTGGAGAGAAAATTCGCTGGACTTGTTAAAGTCACTTTATGATTCCATGCCAGACCGAATTTGTGAAGTTATCATGAACAAAGGAGGCAGTACCCACTACTAGAATCAACAAATAAAATACTTTTATAAGAAAAACTTGTTTTATTTCATTCCAATGGCGGTTTTTTGAGATTTCATTATTTGTACCTATTCAGTTGACGCAAAAAAAAACTGAATTTTTCCGTATGAAATGCTTTGCGAGAGAGCCAGAGAAAAAATAACGGTGCTTTTTGAATTATTCTTTCTCATTTCTTTTGGCAACATTATAGACAAATAGTTAGCAGCATCAAATTATAGATTCATGTACATTATGTGGAAATAATGAGCCACATAGATTTGAAAAAGCTTGTACCTATTCAGTTGGAACGGAGTGATGTATATAGATTATTCGCCAAACGTCATTAGATATAATTTAATAATAATAAAAAACATTTTTAAACATTTTTAATAACTATTTACTAGACAACATTTAATGGCTCTAATAACAATAGTTGCGGCAACAGGTTCACATAGGCGTTTGTGTGCGTTTTTTGGTATAAAGGTGTTTTTCAATGGGTTGAACTTGAACCTAAGAACCCTCTAATAGTAATCCAGTGTGAAAGGACAGATGGATGTTAGTTTTAGGATTTGATGACTTTAATTAGTCACCAAGATCGTGCGATAAAGACGCGTTAGAATTCCTTGTATTCGAGTAAACTCGAAGGAACTGGAATTATTATTATGTATCTCATATATAAAACAGTTTCTCTGACTGATTGACGATTGGTGATCAACGCACAGCCTAAACGGCAAGAAGCTGATATGTATTTTAAGGTGGGTATAGGTAGGTAGGTGTGGCGGTTTGGAGAAACCCAAGTAGCACTAACTGCCGTTTTGTTACCACAACTCATTTGTCCTGGTTGTTGAAGTTTATCGAGGTAGAGAGTTTAGATCCAGCCTCTTGAATTCAAAAAGGTTATCAGTTTTTTTATACTACTCTTCCTCGAGGGATGCGAAGAAGGGTTTTTCCAGAGAACGCTGTCTAGTCCTGATGGCTAATGCCGGACAAGCGCATAGGTAGTGAGTGAGGGTTTCTTTTTTGGTTGCGTCCTTACAACTGCGACAGTGTGTATTATGTAGGATGCTTAATCTGACTGCATGGTCCCCTGGCCTATAGGACAGTGGCCTGTGGTGATTGCTGTTATTCTGACTATATCTTTTCGGGTTTTATGTTTTTTCCCCGCTATAATTTGGCCACATCCTTCTGGATATGGTACAGTTTGTTTGCCTCCCCCATCTGAGATTGGCTATCGACAGGGATTCTGAGGACATTTTTGCTTTGACTGCTCCTATCGGAATGTTCACTGATTCCGCAAGTGAGCAGTGGAAGATTGAACCTTGCCTGGCAAGCTTGTCAGCCTGTTCGTTTCCATAAACGTTGCTATGATCTGGAACCGAAATCAGGGTAATCCTGAACTGATCGAGCAAGGTCAGCTTCTCTCGACATTCTAATACTAGTTTTGAGGTTATATTGACTGAGGCGATTGGCAGCTTGGCTGTCATTGAATATGTATTTGCCTCGGAACTGTATTCGTATGTAGTTGGATTATGCGGCAGGCCTCACGGTCTCAGAGACTCCGAAAATACACCCGCACCTACTCCACAGTACATTTTTCAACCGTCGCGTCCGTTGTAGACTGTGAAATTCGAATCCCTGTTCACCCGTCCGTCTTGCCACTCTAATACTGAAAGCAATTCTACTTCATAGTGTTTTCTAAAGAGCATTTTGGGGGTAATGTAATACGTTGAGGGTGGTACTATTTGTGATGTGAAGGTCTAAAGGTAAAAGATGCAGAAGGACTGTGAGGGCGTCTGACGGCGTTGTTCGCAGAGCGCCTGTGGTGCCTATATGAATACCGTTCTTTGGACTCTGTTGAGCTTGGTTATATTATAGGCTTCTCTAAAAGCCGGCCACCAAACTATTGACCCGTATGTGAGGAGGATTGGTCGTACTATACGGCTGTGTACACCGAAAGGGTCAGTTTCGGTTCGGCCCCATCTTTTGCTAAATGTTGCACGCTTTCTTTACCCGTTGTTCGATGTTGAGTTTCCAGTTGAGTTTGGATCACTCCCAGATACCTCTAGCACTGGACGATGATAATGAGAGGGGCTGGAAGTTTAGGCGAGGAAGTGTCGGGTATTTTGGTATTAGTGGTGAAAAGCATCAGTTCGGTTTTGCTCGCGTTTACACTGAGACTACACATTCTGGCCCAGGTGCTAACCTTCATCAGGACATTTTCCATAATTTCGTTAATTATGGAGGGAAATATTCCTGTGGACTCAGTGGTTAGTGAGTTGGACTGCTGTGCGAGGGGTCCCATGTTCGATCGCCGGAAAAACGTTAATTACATGTTAAAGTTTTTCCACTGCGCCACCTCTCGCGAAACGATTTCGGTAAAGGGCTCGGTCAAAGTTTGTATGGGGAAATTCTTATTTTTCATCCGATCGACTCCAAACTTGGTTTGGGTACTCTATATACAAGAAATAGAGATTAAATGATTAAAAGATGAAACTCTTTAGTAATTCAAGTAAATTAATCCCTCTTTATTCAATTTCTACCAATCTTCACAGGAACTCTTCCGGAATCAATGCCTAAGAATGCCTGAAAATGGTAGCTCAATCGTTTCAGTGGTTTTCGAGATATACGATTTTATATATATTTTTTTGTGTAGAAGGTGCCACGCATCTTTGTCTAATTTAGACCAAACAAAAACACATTTTGGATCAATAGCAAACACTTTCTCAAAATTTGATCTCAATTAGTTCGATGGGCTTTGAGATATACGACTTTTTTTTGTATTGGAGGTGCCACGCCCCTCTGTTCAATTTTGACCAAGCTTCACAGAAACTCCTTGGGGCCAATAAGAAAGATTTTCCCAAAATTTGAGCTCATGGGTGGTTTTCGAATTTTGCGATTATTGGTGGTGTATATTTCCATACAAAATGGAAATTTTGATTTTTTCGATTTTCCGACTTTTCATTTGAGGTTTTCCAAATTTTCTTTCTTTGCTAAACCACCCCTGATTCAAGACGAATAAAGCAAAAGAAGAATCATCTCAATCGATCCAACAGTTCTTGAGTTTTTGCGAGACACGCACACCTTACTGAGGAAATCGTTTCACATTCGGATATAACCTGTATCACCGTTTGTGTTGCCGTTTGTATTTTCTTAATTTCATAAACAAAATTACTTTTACATGATATGAATTCATTAATTGAATCTACTCGTACAGTACATACATACCTACTACGTCTCAGCGGCGCATATAATATTGTTAACACCGAAGAGGGTTTTGTTTTGTAGCGGCATACCTATATTAACTTGTTTGTTTACAACACTCTTGCAGGACGTGCTTCTAGAATCTAGATGTCAATAATACTCACTGTGATTAGGTACCTAATAATATATTACTTTTACTTCTAAAAGAATTCAAATTACGATTCTTACACGAACTTCAAGGAATCTTATACCTTACAACAGTTCTAAGATGGTTTCAAATTCATTAGAATTTAATGAACAGCATCATAGGTTACTTCTTAAAAAATGGCAATAAACTCCTTATCAAGCAGTCATCGCGCAAATAAACTTGTTTACACAGTGGACCAACCGCAGGGGAAATAAACGACTCATCTCCGATTCCCATTACGAACTATACATGCTCATATACCTGAAATGTCCGAGTCACGTATAGTCGTTGTCCATCTACAGCCAGACAATCGGAATCCCTCTAGTCTCTGCGTATTTATTGCTATTTTATTACTCATATCTATACGTATACGTACAGGTACATACCACCACGAATACACTGATAAACCGTCACAATTTTACGAATAACAATATGACCAGCGACAGCGGTTACTACTCGTAGATCTTAGTCAAGTGAGATGTGATCTGCATAATTCACGCCATTGTCAATCCTACAGACACGAAGTCAGCAATTCCCGAGGAATCACACATATTAGTTATCTTGGTCATAAAATCCCGTCCCGATTAGCTCTAACCGCAGAAACTGCCTTCATCGAGCTGTCAACGCGGAGTGAGTGCTATAAAACAGAAGATCATGAAAATTAAAGAACAATTCTTCCACACGCAGTCCTAGTGTCCACTTCAGAGTTGAGATCCAACAACGACCAGCTACATAAATCTATAACAAAATGCGGTGGACTTTGGTTATACTATTCATAGTGGCTTTGCTGTTCAACCTATCACAAGGTGTGTTCTTCCCATATCGACGTAGTGGCTATAGTGGTGGCGGTTATGGCGGACGGCGCACTGGCAGAACGTATTCGGATATCGCTAGAGTTGTAAATCCAAATCCGTATGCATCGCCAGGAGGTCGTCCATTTCCGGGACAACCCTTCTGGCCCTATGGATAGGCTACAGTGGACAAAGTTATTTTTATGGTTTCTAACGTGTAAGCAGCAGTATTATAACAAAAGTGTTAACGTGAAAATATACATATTTTTTTAAGTGTCAAAACGAGTTTGGTTTGAATTGTGTTTGAAAGGGAAAGGGAAAGGTTACGCAGATCCGCTTGCGGCAACGACAACCGCGACGCCATGATGTGGTTAAAAACGTCAGTAAATATGACTTGTTTCCGTACAAAATATTATGAGTTACAGCATCTCGTTGTTACGGTAATTTGCTACAAAATTATGTGAACCATGAACACTTGTGCATGTTTAAATTATTATCACATGGCGTACTGACAGATGGTGTATTGATAGATCAATTTGCTGGAAAACTTAGAGCACGTGATGTGAATTATTGTGGTCGATCGTGTGATGCACACTTATAATGTTAAACGGTTTAACGAACTCATTGTAATTCCATGCATGCTTTGCGGGATTAACATTGTCGTCTAATGAAATTGTGTAGAACCGTAGACTCTAGGGAGGGTGCGTATTCGGTGTCACATTAAAGATAATAAATATGAATCATTTTGGCATGTGGTGTGTGGATGACAATTTTAATTGTACCTGTACGATGTGTGGCGACAAATGATTAAAGTATGGTACTGAACTGAACATATTGTTTTTTCGGTTAACCTTAGAACCGTGTATGGGGTGCTGTACTCCCCAATCAATTTTTAAGTATGAATATACACCACAACCTATTTCACACCATTGTCACATCTGAGCATTTTGTGTGTAGTGTAACGTTCGCTTTGCGAAAATAGTGTATTTGGATTTAAATGTTCGATGAGTTTCATGTAAGAGCGCCTAGAACGACGTAACCTCTGTACGTGCTTGGGGAGCTGTACTCCCCAATATATTTCTTAGTACATTTTGTATGGAAAGTAGCTTCAATTTCATTTTATTTTGTTTGAATTGAATTATTCTTAGTTATTTTTCGTGTTTAGAGGTGTTAGTTAGTTAGTTGTTTTTAGTTGTGTGTTTTTGATAATAGGAGGTTGTTTACTATCTATTGACGTTGTTGAACCGGAGGTAATAATTCCTTTTCTGATTCTTCTCTTCAAATGTTGATATTCCACAAGATAATTTTGAGACTATTCAAGACAACCATTTGACAGAGCTCGTTGAAGATATGGAAAATGCAGATATTCAGCTACCTCAAGTGGCAGCGCAAGAATTAGCATTTGAGGTAAATCGTAGGAAGAAATGTATACATGGGTCAAAGTAAAAATGATAAAACTGTTTGGGAGTCGATGCCCAGTGCTATAGATATAGAGCAAACGAGGAATACATTATCAAATAAAAAAGGATCAGAGACTTTCATCGAAAAACTGTTTTTTGTCAACTGCCATAGAAAGAAAGATCGATAGGAATTTTTGTTTGACTTGGTCCTACTACTACTTTTTATAAAAATTACAAGAAAACATTTTTAGAAGTTATCTATTTGCAAAAGATAATATGCATCACAACAAAACTTAAGATATCACAGTTCCACCAAACAAATGTGATCAATGGTTGCAATCGATGAAGCTAAGATAAGAGGTATGCAAGCTTCAGTTTTTTTGCTTCTCGGATGAGATTCAAAAAAATATGTATAAATACATACGACAATGAAGCCAATTATCATTCCCGATTGCAAACTCCACGGCTACAAATGCAAAAGGAAAAGCAGTCATTGGTAATCTGGTTGTACCTACATAATTACAAAATATGGTTCACGTGGCTGGACTTGCTGCTTTTTGACTCTTCGAGTTATGCCAATCGGCCTTGGACACCAACAAATCGCTGTAAGGAAAAGTATTTCTCAAAGAGTTGGCGCTTGAGTTAGTCATCTGTGAAAATCATAATGGGCAAACAATTTTCGGAAATATAGTTGAAAATCAATGAACAACAGATGTTTTTTATATAATGAAGATGCCACGCCCCGTTTTCCAATCCCGCCTACATTTCGAGAAGTGCTTTGCTCGGACAATACACATTAATATTTCAAATTTTATATCTTTAGCTCCATTGAGTATCGAGAAGTAGCGTTTGCAATGTTTTTTTTTTTTTGTATACTAGGTGCCACGCCCCTTTATTCGATTTTGACCAAACTTCACAGGGTTACATATAACGATATTTAAATGTATATTATGTATTAATAAACTAAATAATGAAATACAAAATATATTTAAAGACTGCAATTTGGTATTTATTGCTCAAGCTTCATACAATATGTACTGGGGAGCACAGCTCCCCAGAACACGGTAATATGTTGATCTGAGTGTACACGGTTCTAAGGTTAAAATGACAGGAAATGTGTATTTCATCATTATTTTTCATGTACTCATAATTTGGAAATATTTTCCTGGAATGAGTTATTTCCATTAATCGTCACATGGACAGTATCTACCCGGGTAGATATTTGAATTTTCAACTCTAAATATCTCTTCGGTTTTTTATTAGATTTAAATGCAGTTTCGAATCAGTGACTAAATTATTGTTTTATTGAAGATAATTATGAAAAAAATTGTATGAGAATGTCCTTTCTTACTATTTTTTAAGTTTTGTCTTTTTTTTTTTGTCTTACATGGGCAGTATCTACCCGGGTAAGTAGGTACATACAAAACTCCGTCCATGTGAGGGTTAAGAAATTCCGAGGCGTATACTTTATTGTATTTATTTTAACTTAATAACTACGTACATAATTATAAGGACAAAAAGTGAAATATTTTTTGTTCCATTTTTATTTCAAATGCAGTACCTACCTATAGTTTTACAAGGACGAAATCAACAAACTTAAATTTGTAATGAAGGAAGCCAATAACAAAATTAAATTCTACCAATGCAGCAGTATGCGATAGTAACGTTTTTTTGTGAGACAAAATTCCACTTTACTACAATTTTCGATTGTCGTGGATGCATACAGAAATAAGCGTCTCAATACAAAAAAAAAATAAGTAAAAGTGTTATCATTGGCCTGGCCGACACGCTTTGATACAATTCACTGCATATATAGGTATATAAGTTATGCAAAATGTTTGCCATGTGAGTTAGTATGTACGTGTACTCGCATGGGTCTAATATTGCTTTTGTGTGGGAGGTACCGGACCTTTTTGACCGACATCGTGTTTTCAACAGACAGACAGACGGACATGACTAAATTGATTCAAAATGTAATCCTGATTCAGAATATATATAAAGGGTGACCCATAATTCACGCAAAATATGAATTTTGCGCAGTGAGCTACACCTTGATGGTTTCGTTAAATTCGAAAATGCGGCTGGACAGGCAGTAACAATTAATGGTGTTCGTTATTGCGACACGATAACCCAGTTTTTAGTGCCTAAATTAAAAGATATGATGTGACCAACATGAGGTTTCAACAAAACGGTGCCACATGCCATACAGCCAGAGAAACAATTCAATTACTGTATGAGTCATTTCCTAATCGTGTAATCGGCCGTTTTTGCGTTTTTGAATTGTCCATTCAGATCTTGCGATTTAACCCCATTGGACTTTTTTCTTTGGGGTTTTTTGAAGTCAAAGGTCTATGCAAACAAGTCCACGACCACCAACGCCTTGAAAGAGGAAATTGGGAGGTGTATTAATGAAATACAGCCACATTTTTGCGAAACGGTCATAGAAAATTTCAATAAAATAGTACGTAGGTACTTGCCAGCAAAGCCGTGCGGCCATTTATCCGATGTGCTATTCCATACATAACCCCAATCTGTATAGGTACTCTATGAATCAAATAAAAAAAGTAAGCTTTCTAATTAAATCTTTCTATCTTAATTACATTTTGCGTGAATTATGGGAAACCCTTTACAACAAATGTAAGGGCAAAGTGAATACATACATGCACATAATATCTTCCTGTGCAGGGTATAAAAATAGATATAGATTTCTCGCTTTCTCACTGTACCCGGAAAATGTCTATACGAGTATTCGCACAAACGCATTGTTTGCATCATTTCACCGGAAACAATCAGAATCTAACCATAAATATTCTCAGCAACATTCAAATCAACCAGATACCTACATACCTACATACAATATGGCGGTGATATGAAATTGCGTGAACATGCGTACTCGAGTATTTTTTACGCTATTTTATAAATTACCTTTGTAGAAAGCTTTGTGTTGTATAAAAGGGACTTCTAATGAGAGAGACTAGTTCATGCCTGATCAAGTGATCACCGAGCCTTTGGTAAATGGCCAATGGTTTAGTTACAGTACAGGCATTACTGTCAAATAAAATGTTCTCTCTTGACCCGAATAAGTTAAAAAATAAATAAAAAATTGTCGCAATAAGTCCAAATAGGCACCTAATGGCCAGGGTAGCTTCTTACAACCATTATTGTTTGTGTGATTTTTTTATTTTTGGGACGATGGTAGGGGCCTACTACAATTTTATGGCGAGTTCGATCGGGTGAATTGCTAAGCTTTTTCAGGACAGTTATACTCTCGGATGTTTGTCAGACGTTCGCGAGAGGTGGCGCAATGGAAAAACCTTAAGATGCATTTTGTGTTTTCCCGGGGATCGAACTCTAGCACAGTAGTCCAGCGCACTAACCACTGCGTTACTTGATCTTGATCCGAATTTTGGAACAAGTAACGCACATTAAGGCATATGAGCTGACTACAATTTTTTCATTTGATTGCTTATAGATTTTTAATAAACAAACTTCAACAACCCGAGGATTGCTTCTGATTGATCACAACTTTAAGTGTTAATTCTTGTAGCCTTAAATGACCTTGCTTGTTATTTGCTTGAATATTGGTTGCTGAACCATGGTACATACAACATACCTAAATGTATTCATAAACTTTCCGATCATTCCCATTAAATACCTATGGTATTCTGTGCAGTCACATCTGTCACATCGGAAGAAATCCCATAGTCATGCGTTAAGCAAGTTTGTTTTCAATTTACGGGTAAGAAGAAGAACAAGTAAAATGCGTTGGTAACTCTATTATATACCAACTGTTTCTTTTATACCGATTGAATGTATGTATATAAAAATTAGCCATACAAAACTCTCCACAAAGAATAGGTGTACCTACGGGGATACATTCATTTCATGTATATCTACGATACAATTTTCAACGCCTCTTTTGAGGTTATTCATAACGTATGTACGTATATTTAAATATTGAAGGATGCAATATTCGAGGATATGTGGGTTTGTCTTGCAATTAAAAATTACATTTATGTATTGACTATATAGATTAATTTATAGGGTACTATGCGATATGGCGGCTGCCACCAAATTTAACAATGACTAAGGCATTTAAAGCAAAACTAAAGTAAATAAAATTCTTTATAAAAGATGTCCTTAACCAAGTGGAATTTTTAGAGCTACAATTATATTTTCGAAAAAAATTCTTTTGGAAACAGAAAAAAAGTTGCATCGAAGCCCAAAGTTTTTATATTGGCTTTTACAACGTACAAACATTACAGAGTGTTTTAAGAACTCCAAGTTAGTTTTCTCAAATACATTTCGCAATGGCAATTACATGAAATTTTCAGACAAGTACGCTCAATTAACATTATTTACATTTGGAATGTAAATGTGGTAAGAAAAAAATATTACGTATACGCCCTAGTGTCATTTGTGAAAACAGTTTTTAAAGACTACAATAGGTATGTGCAAACAAAAAACAAGAGATTACCAATACGCTGGATCATGGATGATTGATGGATCAGACATGAAGAATTATCTCATCACCTTAGGTAGTTGGAACAAACAATGAACTTGACCGATAACTCAGGCTTGGCACCAAGTTTGTTCCTTCTGATATCATATAGAACTAGGCCCTTATTGTGATTGTCGATCAGCGATCGTCACAATTGTCGATTGCGTCGATTGATTTTAGCTATTCGTATGCACACATTTTTTTCACTTCCAAGAGAAAGCATCGACCAGACATTTGTAATCGACTACAAGCGACTGTCAAATCGACAAACATCAATCGCAATCGACAATCACAGTTGTCGATCGATCGACAGTTGTCGCTCAACGATCAACTATTGACACTCACAATAGGGGCCCTAGTCTCAAAATAGGCCCATATTGCCCATCCAACAAGAAAACTTAGCGCTTCTTCTTCCATAACTACTAAAAAAGAACTCGGAAATATATAAATTCCTCTACATGCTTCAACGAGTCTTCACTAACATGCAGAACAGGGGGTCTAGCACGTAACTTGATACAATCGAGTTCAGTCGATACAATCGAGCTCTGGCAGCACCTAATTTGTCTCAATCGAGGATAATCAATCGAGAATAATCGATTGAGACAAATTAGGTGCTGCCAGAGCTCGATTGTATCGACTGAACTCGATTGTATCAAGTTACGTGCTAGACCCCCAGGGGGCTTATTCCCAAATGCGCGGCGGATCGCTTTTCATAGCGGATTGGTATTTTTGTATTTCCAAAAAGCGATTCGATCCATTCAAAAGCGATAGCTATTTAGGTGACGGACTGCTGACGAATTTATTGTGGATAAAAAATAAACTAAATTCTTGTGACGAATGGATCGAATCGCTTTTGGAAATACAAAAATACCAATCCGCCATGAAAAGCGATCCGCCGCGCATTTGGGAATAAGCCCCCAGGGGTCGAATCGCCGCTTCCGTTAATGAGCTATACATCACGGAATCAACCGATTTTAAAAGCGAAGCAAAAACAAATTCCGCCGCGTATTTCTCGATTACAAATAAGACCATTCGGTCCCACAACGAACGGCGAATGATTTTGGAGACAACCATCACTCCATATTCTTGTTCACGTATACCTTCATTTCAGCCTCAAAACAGACACCTCTTTAGTGTCTGTTGAGGTCAGGCTCAAGGATGAATAAGTCATTAAAGAGCAAATTACTTATCCTTAAATGTCCCAATTGTTTTCACCACGGCTGCGCTAAAACAACCAGTCCATAAAAGTAATGAAGGAGTTCCTTTAAATTTGAACTACCTAGAAGCTTACCCAGTCTTGCTTTACCTAAAAGGTCTACGAAAACGGCAAATGAATTTGTGTAAAAGAAACCAAAAGTTGCAACTTTATTCTTTACTATAAGTAACAGAAAAAACAAGCAACATTTTTATAAATGGCATTTCTTTAAAAAGCCAAAATAATATTACGCAATGCAGCGGTCAGCTTGACGACTTTGGTCAGAAACTCAGATGGACTTGCTATCCATATTTCAGGTTGTCTGTGCTCGAGGAATCCAAACAGTATTGTCATCTGATCCAATAGGGCTCGTAGGCTATTCTTCATATCGATGAATAATTCATCATTCCAGTCCAGACGGCTAAGTCTCTTTCGGCCAACTACGTACAAAAATATATTATTACGAGTCCCGCCTGGGGCAACGACATTCTCAATTAAGGTTCCACGAAGTGATAGAATTAAATCATTCCGTTCGAGTTGTTCTATGAAACCAGATTCCTTTACAATCCAGTTATCGGTGTAAATACCCGGAAAAGGCTTGGAAACAAAAACAGTCCTTCCACAAGGAGAATAAGCAATCAGAAATTTGATGGATTCGTAAGTGACCGAACCTAAGATAAAGAAAAATCAATATATACACGTGCATTACAAGGATATCTCACCATTATCCAACTGCAATTCGAGGATGTCTACAATGGCGGCAAGTTGATTACCGAAAACACTCTTTAGGAACTTTGGTACCTTTCGTTCGGACGGCCAAGAAATACGAAGATTATCAGCAATGTTGTTTACACTAGAGATAAAGATGTCGCACAACGACGCAAATGGAATCTCAAATTTGAGCGACATGTATGAGATTGGAAAGTTCAAACGCAGCTTGACCAACATCATAATCAACACTTTCATTTTGGAAACTCCAGGATAGTTGCATACTGGCAGAAAATTGCTGACAACACCAACGAAATCTGTGAAGCACTTGTAGGTAGCGAAACCAGTGTAGAACTGAGTCTTTAAGTCATTGTCGACGAAGGACGATTCATTCATCATATGGTGTCGCAATTTGGTTTGAAGGCTATGAATCATGATATCCTTCTGTTGCAGCATCCATTTGAAATTGCTAATTGACTCTAACATAGTTAACAATTCGGCTGCTGCCTTTGCTTCAGATTCATCGGCTGGTGGTTTGTCTTGCGATTCCTCCTCACTGTTTTGTTCGGAATCCATTCCGACTGAAGTATTAGCGGCAGTTTTCATATATTTTGCTGCTAGGGGACCAGCCTTTTCGGGTAGTTTACGCGATTTTTTAGGTTTACGTTTCTCTGTAACCGTCGAATCAATTATTGGAGTAAGGTTTAGGGACGGAATCCAATCTGGATCAGTCACTTCTTGAACTTTTGACGGTTCACCTAATTTATTATTTTATTATTATTTTAATAAATTCAATTGTTTAGAGAAAAGTTTGGGCTACATACCTGATATAAAGTGCTTGGAGCAGACATAGTGTCCAGAAGATCCTTTGAGATCATCTTCGGTTTTGCGCAGTACGCGAAGCCACTCATGGCGCCGACGTTTCGAAATTTCTTGCAAATGCAATAACTTATGCGTAATTACCGCAAAGTGAAATAGTTTAACTTTAGATTTTTTTGTTGCACCACAAACTAAGCACGAAGCAGGCATTTTAGCAATATTTTTTATAGTTCTCTGCTGACGAAAAAATTTATTAAATTTGAACTGCAATTGCCGTTGAAAACTTCTTCTGATCTAATTGAGCAAATAACGGGATGCCACACCAGGTGCACTTGCAAGGAAGAAGGAAAGAGAATGTCTGGTTGGTTGGTGTTCTGTCGCTCCACTCCATGCAGACACGACAAAAGTACGGTCACAATGGCGTATTTGTAATTTACAAGATACTATCAAAACAAAGTTCCCACTTGTCACTATTATTGTTAGACAAATAATAAGAAATTAATTAAAAAGATTACATCTGAATTTTTGCAAAGATTATACATGGATTAATATTTTTTATTTGTGTGTAGGTTTTATTCTGTAGGAAATGATGAATGTACTAAAATCATTTTCAACTTCGTACATACAGTTGCGTTCATGGAAATAGTAGTGCTGCTCTGCACAAAACTTGAACCAAATGAAACGGTACTTTTCCGTTGAAAAATATAAGGTAAGGAATAAGGATGCAAACTTTTTGTTTAGAATGCAAAGAAGAGAATAAAAATTTCAAAATTCCGTTACTTTCGGTCAAAATTTATTTACTTTTGACTATTTTAGAGAGATGCACTACTATTTTCATAAACACAGCTGTACCTACATATTTTACTTACAAATTGAAGCAGAGAGTGATATAATTCATCAGGCTTATTTTTTTGAGAATCTATAGCTAGCTCACTTTTACTTTTACATGCAAAACTGTTTTACTCACTTTTGGTTTTATTATACTCACTAGGCTCGTGTAGTTCGCGAACGAACTGGTTCAATCGTTGACATACTATACATGGCCTGCTGGCAGCTAATTTTTCGTTGAAGCAAACATAAGCACTAGCCCTTTTGGTTCATGGCGGAGAGAAACGAAAACACTCAAATGTCATCGAGCAATTCGGGCGATTTGGTTCGTGTCGAGGTTTGTGTGCTGAGTGTGCCACACTGCCATCTGTTATCGAACGTTCGAAATAATTTGAATAAGTCGTTATTTTTGCGCAGTTGCAATGTTTCTACAATGGATGGCACTGTGTTCTATGTAAAAAATAGCAAAGGCGCGCAGAAGTTGAAACCTCTTTCCTACTTTCGCCGCACTGAACCAAAAGGGTGCTTATGTTTGCTTCATTTTTCCTCGCAGGTTTGTATGAACCTGACATTTCACTAGCAGTCCATGAATAGTATGTCAATGGGTTCAATGTATTAGTTCACTTTAGTGAACCCGAAAGTGAGTTAGTTCATTTAGTTCACGGTTATTTTTTTCATGATTTTCAAACAAACGGAATAAAATAAAGAAAACAGTCCATGATTTATTCTTTATGACATATGTGTCCCTACAAACTAAACAGACTACGGATACTGATACAGAAGCCGATCATGTCATAAGAGAACAGCTCATAGCTCACTCACTTGTGTACCTCCCATCTCGCATGCACTTGAATAGGGACAGTAACTGGAAACATATATAACAAAACGTTGCAAAATTCAGTTCAAATTCATTTCTTTATATCTTGTTAAGCTTAGTTAATAATGGGTCTAGCCGTATTTATTGGAAATAACTTCATAAATACCATTTGGAAGTGAGTTATACAGAGATTCTAGGTAGCTCTAGGAAATGATGGCTGCTGTTAATAATTTAACATCTTAAATTTTTTACCGGATTCGTATACTTTCCGTGACAACGATCCCCAAACAGTCTCATTTATATTAAGGTCAGTGGAATAAGGTGGGCACCCCAGTATAGGCACGTTTTGGGTACGGATACACACTTTTACCACGCGTGCGGTATGAATGGGGGTGTTATCCTGCTGGAAAGTAAATTTCACGGATCCAAATACATTATCGTAGTAAGGAAAAGCCCTTTGCAGTACGCCTTGCAGTACGCGAATAACTACGCGTTCATTCTTGATGACAGAAACTGCAATTAACATTGCTCATAATAAGACATCGCACAACATACCATTACAACCCTTTCACGGCTATTGTGACAAGACAGATAGTGTTTTTCTTTGCGTATATCACGAAATTAGTAATCTAACTGTTGGCAACGCTAATTCTGCGAGTGGCCGCGCCATCTTCTCGCCAATTACAATAAGAAAACTACACGCCATCTTGAATAAAAAAACAAGTGTCTTTTCCTACAGAGGTTACAACCATTTTCTTGTTCCCTATGTCTTAGTTTAAAATTTATGAATTAAAATAAATGTGAATTACTAAAATACCGAGTTGTATTATTTCTCGGAACACAACAAAGTGGCGACGAGGATTTGAAAATAACAAAACGGAAGGATCGAACAAATAATTCGAGATTTACTTCACGTTTCTTTAGTTTTCCCTAACCTCACAGAATGGCGAACAACGAACAACCTATCCCCGGAACATCAAGAGACCCACCAGCGCAACTCCCAGGAGCAGCTCAAAGTCATCTAACCTCATCATCAGGCATGGACCCCATTCTAGTCCAGATAATTTCACAAAACAGCATATTACTGGAGAGAATTGCTCAAATGTCACTAGGGGCACCACATGGAACAGCCACGGAGTTGAAGATGGATGCGTTAGCGAAAAATATCAACGAATTTCACTACGATCCTGAAAACGGACAAACTTTTCCAGTGTGGTACAGGCGCTATGAAGATCTTTTCGCTGAAGATGCCAAGGACTTTGACGACCCGAGTAAGGTAAGACTTCTACTGCGAAAAATCCATCGTATTTCGCACGACAAGTACGTGGATTACATTTTGCCAAAACTTCCACGGGAATTGAGTTTTGCCGAAACAGTAAAAAAATTATCAGAGTTGTTCGGGCGCTCCGAGTCAGTTTTTGCCGCGCGTTTCAATTGTCTTCAAATGACAAAAGGCGATTTAGATGACTACATAACATTTGCAGCGAGAGTCAAGCGCAATTGTGAAAATTTCGAGCTAGAAAAATTCACAATGAATCAGTTAAAATGCATCGTCTACGTCATGGGTCTCAAATCACCGAAGGACGCCGATATCCGCATCAAACTTTTGTCACTACTTGACAAGGAGGTAGATCTGACAGTGGATAAATTAGTGGCAGAAATCCTACGGTGTCAAAACCTAAAGAAAGATACGTTCTTGATCGAAGCAGGAACATCCAAGGTGCAGCACGTCGCGGCCAAACAAACTCACAAGGGCCACCGTATATCCAGCGAGAACGATGAAAAAAACAACACCAAGGGGGGAAATATAAAACCCAAAACACCTTGTTGGAATTGCGGCGGCATGCACTTTTCGAGGGATTGCTATTTTACAAATCATAAGTGCAGAGAGTGCAACAAAGTCGGTCACAAGGAAGGTTATTGTCCTTGCTTCAACAAATCAACCAAGAAAGCGAGCAGTACAGCAAATAATTCCAAGAAAAAGTTTCATCATGGCCGATCATATACATCCAAAAGCAATAGGGTCTACGCTGTCAATCAACGTCTGTGGGCACAAAAGCGCAAGTATGCTGACGTCAATATCAACGGCAACAATGTCAGACTCCAAATCGACACGGGTTCTGACATTACGATCATCTCAAAATCAGTTTGGTCATCAATCGGATCCCCAGCGATAATCAAAACTCATCATACAGCCAGAGACGCCTCAACAAATCAACTTCCCATCATAGGAGAATTCGAAGCCCACATAACATTTCAAGGATATCACCAGGTCAGTACAGTTTATGTTTCCAAAATTAACAGTCTCAATATCTTTGGACTAGATCTAATGGAGAAATTCAATCTGTGGGAGAAACCGATCAGCACGTTTTGCAAAGCAATTAACGCAGCTGACGGAGCAGCAGTCATATCATCGATCAAAAACCAATTTCCACAAGTATTCCGTGAAGGCCCAGGTCACTGTACCAAATTCAAAATAAATATACAACTCAAAGAAAATGCAAAACCAGTTTTCGTTCCAAAAAGACCTGTGGCTTATTCCGCATTACCAGCAGTAGACAAGGAACTCAACCGGTTACAAGAGGCTGGAATCATCACACCAGTCACCTACTCATCATGGGCAGCTCCAATAGTCGTTGTCAAACGAGCTAACGGGAGCATTCGTATCTGCGCAGATTATTCAACGGGGTTGAATGCCTGCGTGGAGCCCCACAGCCATCCACTACCGCTTCCAGAGGACATTTTTGCAAAGATGTCAAATTGCAAATGCTTCACTCGCATAGATTTGTCAGACGCCTATCTACAAATGGAAGTGGACGACGAAACCAAGGGAATACTTACCATTCACACTCACCGCGGCCTATACACAGTAAATAGGCTCTCACCAGGAGTAAAAGCAGCCCCCGGTGCTTTTCAAAAAGCAATGGATACAATTCTAGCCGGAATCCAAGAAGCAGCAGCGTACATAGACGACGTAATTGTGGCAACAGAGTCGGTGGAAAAAAACATCATAGCAGTTCAAGATGTTTTGCGAAGATTTGCGGAATATGGTCTCACAGTCAATTGGGACAAATGCCAGTTTTTCGCGAAGGAGTGCAAGTATTTGGGGCACATCATTAGTCACGAAGGACTTCGACCAGATCCCAACAAGCTCACAGCCATACAAAAATTGCCACCACCAACGAACATCAGCGAACTTCGATCATTTTTGGGAGCCGTAAATTATTACGGCAAATTCATCAGGCAGATGCGTTCTCTACGAGCTCCTTTGGATGAACTCCTCAAAACCAACGCACAATGGTCATGGTCAACAGAGTGTCAACAAAGTTTCGACAAATTCAAAAAAATTCTTTCATCGGATTTGGTAGTCACTCATTACAATCCAGCGCTACCAATAGTCGTTGCAGCTGACGCATCAATAGTTGGAATCGGAGCTCGCATATCTCACGTTATGGAGGATGGAACCGAGAAAGCTATTTATCACGCGTCCCGTTCACTCACGGCTGCAGAAAAAAAATACAGCCAAGTCGAAAAAGAAGCTTTGGCATTGGTTTTTGCAGTCACCAAGTTCCACCGAATGATCTACGGCAGGAAATTCAGCCTTCACACCGACCATAAACCGTTGTTGTCGATTTTTGGATCCAAAAAGGGGATACCAACTCACACGGCAAACAGACTCCAACGGTGGGCATTAACTTTAATGTCTTACGACTTCGAAATCAAATACATCTCTACACACGACTTTGGTTATGTCGATGTGCTTTCCCGTCTCATCAACAATCACATGAAACCAGAAGAAGAGTTTGTGGTAGCCAGCACCAAATTGGAGTCAGAAGTTCAGTCAATTCTTCAGGACAACATCCAGGCACTGCCGCTGACATTTCACATGGTAAGTGCTGCTACACAAAAAGATAAAACTTTACAGAAAATCACACACTACGTCCGCAACGGTTGGCCCGAAAACCCAGATGACTCCACCCTTGCAGCATATTTCAGCCGTAGAGATGCAGTTTCGATTGTGGATGATTGTTTGCTATACGGCGAACGCATCATCATTCCGGACATTTTTCGCAAACGAGTTCTCACTCAACTCCACAAGGGACACCAGGGGATAGTGAGAATGAAGGAAATTGCTCGCTCATATGTCTATTGGCCCACTATCGATGCCGATATCACAAACTGGGTGCGACAATGTCAAGGCTGCGTTTTGGAAGCAAAAACTCCGGTAAAAGCGCTATTGAGTTCATGGCCGGTAGCAACTTTCCCCATGCAACGCATTCACATTGACATCGCCGGGCCAGTTAACTCTAAATACTATTTAATCATAGTAGACGCTTTTTCCAAATATCCAGAAATTTTTCAAACAGAAACCATCACATCAGCTACGATGATACAAAAACTTTCCGAATTTTTCGCACATTTTGGTCAGCCGCAAGAGATTGTTTCAGACAACGGCACGCAATTTGTCAGTGCTTCTTTCCAAGAGTTCTGCAAATCCAGAGGAATAAAGCACACTCGAACAGCACCATACCACCCTCAATCAAACGGGCAGGCAGAACGTTTTGTGGACACACTGAAGAGGGCACTTGCCAAATTTAAAGAAGGAGGAACGGATCTCGAGCATCTTCAAGAATTCTTATTGGCATATCGATCAACTCCCAACCGTAATGCTCCAGACTTCAAGTCACCAGCCGAAAGTTTCGTCGGAAGGAAAATCAAAACGAATATTGATCTCTTGAAGAAACCCGAGAAGCCGCCAGTCATTCGCAATCGAAAAATGGAAGAACAATTCAACCGGAGGAACAACGCAAAACACCGCAGTTTTAACCCAGGGGATCCAATCTTCGCAAAGGTTTTCAAGAAAAATAAACAAATTTGGGTTCCCGGCGAAGTTGTCAATAAACAAGGCAATGTCAACTATGAAGTAACCATCTTGTTAGATGGGCATACATCTCTAAGTCGGAAACACATTAATCAACTACGTTTTCGTTACGCTGGAAACGGAATGGGTAATATTAATCCTTTTTTAAAACATTTCGATTTCGTTGACAGGTACATACCTGCGACGTCGGACACAAGTCAGGGTCATCCCAATGGTATTGCAGCATCATCACCGCCTACGATTAAAGAGCAAAGTATTCCAAGCTCTCCAAATCCACCTCAAGCGATTTCAACTTCAACCGAGTCGATAGATGAACCTGAGGCAGCCAACAGTAACTCTCATCAACCAGTCGGTCCAGACGAAAGCCAGCAAGGGACGTCAACAACAGAAGCTTACCGAAGATCTACTCGAGCGCGACGCCCACCTGGTTGGCATGATGATTATACGCCGGACTATCTATAACTTCACAAAGGGGGATGTTGGCAACGCTAATTCTGCGAGTGGCCGCGCCATCTTCTCGCCAATTACAATAAGAAAACTACACGCCATCTTGAATAAAAAAACAAGTGTCTTTTCCTACAGAGGTTACAACCATTTTCTTGTTCCCTATGTCTTAGTTTAAAATTTATGAATTAAAATAAATGTGAATTACTAAAATACCGAGTTGTATTATTTCTCGGAACACAACACTAACCATCAGTATCATCTAAATTAAATCGGTTTTCGTCCGAAAAAAACTATTTGATGGCACTAGCTATTCCATGTCATGCAATTCCGAGCAAAAACCATGCGGGTCTCCTTACGAGTAGTGGTAAGAGGCGGTTTTTTTTTAATTTGAATTTTTTTTAGATATCCAGCTCTCCGAATTACTCGTCTTACGGTATTAACTCTACCAATGATTCATAAATTTGGTCCAATCTGGGAGGTAGAACAGTGAACATTTGATGCTTCTACAAAAATCCGTCTATTTTCAGTAGATGTAGTAGCTGTTTTGGTCCTCCCTTCATGTTGTTTCCATAGTTACACGTATTTTAAAGAAAATTCGAAACCACTGACTTGCTTTTTTCGAATTTGTTTGGCAATATCGCTATAGGTGAGACTACACTCCTTCTAGCCAAGTATTTTGCCTTTCTCTTCTGCAGTTACGACTTTTTCTCACCCCATTTGATTAAAAAACGATTAAAATATACGCGAAATAAAAATAAAAATACGCTTAGCTTCAATAAATTGATCCACAGCAAAGGAATTGCCTCTGTCCCTATTCAAGTGATGCAAAAACAGTTCACTTTTTTGAAAAAGTTCTTACGGTGATGCAAAAAAAATTAACTTTTTTTGCATGGTCAAAGAAAAATCAAAATAACATTATAGGTATCTACATAACTGTAAAATTGTGAGAATTTAGTTTAAAAATTTGCACATGACTATAGGCGTATTTTTTTGGGAATCTATCGCTAGCTCACTTTTACTTTTACATGCAAAACTGGTATACTCACTTATGGTTTTGTTATACTCACTTTTGGTTTTACATGCAAAACGGTTATACTCACTTTTGGTTTTGTTATACTCACTTCCCAAAAAAATACGCCTATACTTAATAAAAGCATAAAGTAAATACCCACATTTAGGAATTATAAAGAGAAACACATAACATGAAATGATTAAAAAATCTTGTCCCCATTCATGTGCATGGGAGTGTATCTTTATTTTATATTTTCCACGGCAAAGTTTTTTTTTTGTATTTCCTGTGAATTTGACTAAAATGAACTAATTTGAACTAAAATGAGCGAACTAGTTCAGTAGCGTGATTTGAACTAAATTGATCGATCACTCAATTGAACTAAATTGCCAGTGTTGTTCCTCTACATGTCGACTTTAATTGTCGACTTTTCAACGTAGACAATTGCGTCAACAATGTCGACAACGTCGATAATGTCGAAAATGTCAATAATATGTCGACAATGTCATCAATACCTTTCAGATCTGTCAATCTGTCATTCATCTGTAAACTTCAATCGAGAAAGTACACTTTTAAGAATTAATTAAGAATTTATTTTCTTAAAAATTAAAATCCTGTGTATCATAAATATAATACTTTAAATATGTCTGGTCGACCAAAAAACAAGTCTTTTGTCTTCGCAGACTCAGGTAAATAATAGTGTATTTTAAATTCCATTGATTTACCAAAAATTAAAATTATCTACATTGTCTACGTTGTTAACATGGCAACAATCGACAATTGAGAATTGTTTACGTTGAGTTGTCTACACGTAGACAATCGTGTAGTCTACATTTTTAGTCTACATGGCACAACACTGTAAATTGCCCAACTCTAATGTCGTTTTCGGTTGGTCGTCCAGAACCGTCCGGAAGAACTCTCCGCGACTATGAATTCAAATCCTGAAGCAAATTCCTCTTCTTTTCAGTAGAAGAACTGTCAGTAGAGTGCAAATGGAATGCTTTCAGAAGGGCGTTAGGCAATAACGCCCAAATCGATTTGGAAATAACGCCCAAAAAAAACTCGAACAAATTGGTTGTTGCAAAATATTTCGTCATTTTGGGTGTTATTTCCTATCCAGGGTTCATTTTTTTGACAAGTAGTAAAGCCAAAAATAGTAAGTGGATATGCACAAACAGTGAAATAAATATGGGGGGCATGTTGCCCCCCCCTGCAATCCCCCTGCTTGGGTTTTCTGCTGGATTTTGGAGTTGGTGGGAGTTCGTACTGTAAAAAAACCTTCAATTTTTGCACATACTCCAAATCTGATAGTAACCCAAGCAGCAAATTATTTTTGGGCTTTATTTCCATCTTGTTATTTATTTTTGGGCGCTATGCTTTATTTTGGGCGTTATTTCCAAATCGATTTGGGCGTTATTGACTAACGCCTTTCAGAAGCGTTCGGATTGCTTCCGGACGATTATGGACGACCAATCCAAAACGACATAATACTACTCACTTTTGGTTGTTGTTGTAATTTAATTTGTAAATTAATGGGCCAAACACATCGAACACCGCCATAATTATGATACTAGGCGTATTTTTTTTGGGAAGTGAGTATAACAAAACCAAAACTGAGTATAACAGTTTTGCATGTAAAACCAAAAGTGAGTATAACAAAACCAAAAGTGAGTATAACAGTTTTGCATGTAAAACCAAAAGTGAGTATAACAGTTTTGCATGTAAAAGTAAAAGTGAGCTAGCTATAGATTCTCAAAAAATTACGCCTACTATACAAATCACAAAAGCACCACTAGGTATAGCCAGGCATATGTGGTGAAACATATTTGAAAATTAGGTTATAATGCTAAATGGCTTATTATGTCATGAATCGACTTATAATGCCCTGACAATTTCTGTTGAGAAATTATTGTCGAATTTGTCTATTTATTTCGATTGTTAAGGAGTTCAAAAGTTTTCATAACAATTTCGCTATTGTGAGCTTCCGTAAAATTTAAATTCGTGATTAGAACCTTTGATTTTAGTAAATTTGGGGTTTATGTCTTTGATAGACAATATTGTTATAAAACACTTTGGGAGCTTCTGGTTTAAATGGCAGTCGCTTCCGGTTATTATCTTGTATTAAATAGGTTGGAATTTATGCTACTGTCTGGGAGGCATTGTTTTGCTGGTTTTAATATGTGCTAAATTTTAAAGTTAGGAACGTCACCACACCACACCAGTCACCTCCAATAATACAGTGAGACTCAATATGGATTGACTGGTGTATTATAATGCGAATTTCGTTTTAATCGTTTAATCGGTGTATCAATTATAGCATTAAATAAATATGTACTCTCGAATCATTTTTCGAGATTTAAGTGTTCGCTGGAATGAAAACATTTCAACTGTCTTACTATTTCTGGTCTGATCTGATTTGGGCCAAGAAAAATTCGAAATATTACCCGATTAGGTATTTAAAGCTCGTTATCGGAATGGGGCCACGATTGAGGTGGACATTTTTAATTGTAAATTAAGGCAAATGGCCGCGTTTTAAACCATTATGGAGTGTGACGCATGTGATTAAAGACAGACAGGGCAAGGCGTCGAGTGGAATATGCAGTTTGGTGTGCCAGCGTGAAGTTGTTAAAATACAGTCCAACAGCCATACGTTCATCAACGAAACGCAAGATCTGTCGAAAATATTACCGCTGTTCGTGGGAGTTTGCAGGAGAACTTGAGGCAGTTAATATTCCGCACTCGTCCTATCTCAGTCAGATATCAGCTTGGTGAATTTTGCGTCAGAATTTATAATAAAAAATCCAACTGACCTAGCGGAACTGGAAGAAAAAGGCTATCTAGATAATATCATATTGTGTTCGCTGACTAGGTTCTGGAGCATTGCAGACCGCAAGTAAAAAAATCATCTTCAGAGACGATGAAAGACTATACGTTAACAAGCCAAATTGCCGAATTTGGGACGTTGGGCTTCTATCAAAAACCATTTTTAACCTTCAACTTAAATATTTTTATGGTCACAATAAATAATTTTAAATGGGAATTTTTACCATTGTGACTGCATAGAAGTTATCTTGGATAGGTACTAAAAATTATTACGGTGCGTTGTCAATCCACGTGAGTTCCACCAAGTGGCATTGGATCCTCAGAAAGTGACTATTTGGGGTGTATTGAGGGCCAGCGGCATCATTTGAGAGCATGGTTATCTCAAGCAGAGATAATGTGAACAACTGGCAACCGAGATTATTGCGATTTGAACATTTTTATTGTAGGTCTCCTTAAGTCAACATAACCCGTGCCATCGCTCAAATTCAGCCTGATCTATGCGCAAGAGTCATTGACAATGTCCCTCTCGGATTTGTACGATGTCATTGTCATATTGATGAAAAATCAAAATAGTCAGTTGTGTCTAATATCTGCTCGCGTTCCTAAGCAGTCCATTTCAGGCAAATAATATAGTCAAGGAATGTGCATACAAATGACAATTAAAATGACACCAACATAATTATATAGGTCACTATTATTATAACGGTTACTAAGATACTCTCTGGTGGTTGGGTGTGTATGAATCGGGTAGGCGCTGATTGGCATCAACTTGGCGGTGCCCAGCTGTTGCAACTTTTTCATACACATCAATTGTGCTTATTTTACCTCCGCGTGGTAACCACCGGGTACTGGTCTCGCCCACCTGGGCTTGGCTTGCTAAACTTATAAGCGCGAGTGTTGAACACGAAGAAAATAGCAACACTATAAAGCTCTGTCGGAATGACTGACTCAGAGGTCTTACATGAGCCCCTCAGAAAGAGGACATACAGCGGATGAATCCACAAGATTGAATCAACGGTGTTGTCAACAGTCGAGATGGCAGATACCTTGCGTGAGCTACTCTGACATATTTGGTCTGTAAGGATTTTCAGCACTAGTCAGGGTGCTGAAATAGAGATGGTGGCGGATGAACCCTTTATGGCCCAACGGCAGCACTCATATCCCCGAAGTGGGTTACTGACAACGGAGTATCCGACCCGCTGTCCTAGGGTCATTTTAGGGCCTGGCCCTCCAGGTTGGGGGTTGTGCGTGGGGCTAACTACCCAACCACGGAAAAAATCGTATGTTACGAAGCAACCAAAAGTCTCGGATACGGACGGATTTACTGTTGACGACCCTGCAAAACGAAAAAAGGACAATGACTTTCGGATCTGCACGTGGAATGTTCGAACCCTGAACAGACCGCGTGCAGCCGAACAATTAGCGGAGGCCCTAGACTGCTACAATGCAGATATCACCGCCATCCAGGAGGTGCGGTGGGATGGGCCTGCGGAAGGATGAAAACCTGTGACATCTACTACGGTGATTGCTACAGAGAACAGAAGCAGCGTTTATTTGGATGCGGATTTGTTGTAAGCGGCAGACTTAGGCAAGAAGTCTTGAGCTTTCGACACGTTAGTGAACGCCTTACAACTATCCGCATCAAGGCTAAATTCGCCAACATCAGCCTGATATGCGCTCACGCCCCCACAGAAGATAAAGACGATGCTACCAAAGAATGTTTCTATGAGCTCCTCGACAAGACATATGAGCAATGTCCTAAGTACGACGTTAAAATCGTCTTAGGTGATTTTAACGCCAAAATAGGAAAGGAGGACATCTTTGGTAACACAATCGGAAAGCACAGCCTACACGACACCACGTCTGGAAACGGACTTAGGCTAATTGACTTTGCTGCGGGACGTAATGTTACTATAGCTAGCACACGGTTTCCTCACCTCAACATTCACAAAGGGACATGGCGGTCACCAGATCAACAAACCGTCAATCAAATTGACCATGTTGCCATCGACGCAAGGCACTCCTCCAGTATTCTAGATGTCCGAACTTTCCGAGTGGCCAACATAGACTCGGATCACTACATTGTTGTAGCCAAGGTACGTATGCGGATATCCCAGACACCACAACAACGAGGAAATACTGTGAGGAGATTCAACGTTGAACGGCTACAAACGCAACAAACCGCCAGAACTTTTGCCGATCGCGTCTCCCTCAACCTCTGGAGAAGTCCTGTGCAGCCTTCATCAAGTGCTGAAGACCAGTGGCATCGATGCCAAGAAGCCGTCAGAAAAGCCGCAACTGATGTGCTAGGTTTCACCCAACCACCACCGCGAAACCCTTGGTTTGATGAAGAGTGCCGGCAAGCACATGCAGCGAAGCAACTGGCCTACAAAGCGGCGCTGCAGAGAAGGACGAGAGCAGCTCGTGAGCTCTACGAGCAAAAAAGGAGGGAAGAACACCGGCTTCTTCGGAGGAAAAAGAAAGAGCATGAGAAGCGCGCGATCGAGGAAATAGAGAGGTGTTACTCCAGGAACAATGTTCGGAAGTTTTACCAAAAGGTAAAAAGAACGTGTCACGGGAACAAGACCCGAACAGAGACCTGTAGAGACGAACAAGGAAACCTGGTAATGGAGTCACTGTCGGTGCTGAGGACATGGAAAAACCATTTCTGCAGACTGTTAAACGGCGAAGACGACACAAATTCCGCTGTCAGGCAGAATGAACCATTCAACCTGGGCGATGAATGCCAAGACTTCCGTCCACCTGACCAAAATGAGGTGCGGATAGCAATATCCAAGCTGAAGTCCAACAAAGCTGCAGGACCGGACGGTTTATCGGCCGAGCTTTTTAAGGCAGCGGGAGATGACTTGGTAGAGAGCATACACCAACTCGTTTCTAAAATTTGGTCAGAGGAAAGTATGCCTAATGAATGGAGCCTCAGCATTGTTTGCCCGATCCATAAGAAAGGAGACCCTCTAAACTGCGCCAACTATAGAGGCATCAGTCTCCTTAACATCGCTTACAAGATCCTGTCTGCCGTACTGTCTGAACGCCTGAAACCATTTGTCAACGAACTGATTGGACCCTATCAGTGCGGTTTCAGGCCCGGTAAGTCCACAACCGACCAAATATTCACACTACGACAGATCCTGGAGAAAACCCAAGAAGTCCAAATCGATACTCACCATCTATTTATCGATTTTAAAGCCGCATATGACAGCATTTATAGAGACGAGCTATACAGAGCCATGTCTAGTTTTGGCATCCCTGCCAAACTTGTCAGATTGTGCAGAATGACGATGGAGAACGCCCGCTGCTCCGTCAAGGTCGGAAACAATCTCACCGAGACCTTTGATGTCAAAAAAGGATTTAGACAAGGTGATGCGCTGTCATGTGACTTTTTCAACATCATTCTTGAGAAAATTGTGCGAAACTCGCAAGCCAACACCAGGGGCACAATAATTTTCCAAAAGACTGTGCAACTACTTGCATACGCTGACGACATCGACATCATTGGCAGAACACAGCGAGCTGTCACTGGTGCGTTTGCAAAAATGGGTTTAGTGGTGAATGAGGGCAAAACTAAATATATGCTGTCAACAAGAAGGGACACACAACATCGAAGAATCGGACAGAACGTCACGATAGACAGCTATAACTTTGAGGTAGTTCGGGACTTTGTCTACCTCGGCTCCGCTATTAACTCTGAAAATGACATCACATCAGAAATCAAGCGAAGAATTATACTTGCCAACCGCTGTTACTTTGGCCTAAGAAGGCAATTGATTAGTACGGCCTTGTCGAGAAACACCAAGGAGACTCTATATAAGACCCTCATCATGGACGTTATCAAAGGCCGATGAAGATCTCCTTCTTAGCTTCGAACGCAAAATTCTTCGAGTGATTTTCGGTCCCGTTTGCGTTGACGGGCTTTGGAGGAGGAGATTTAACAGCGAACTCTACGAGCTGTACAGCGACATCGACCTGGTCAGAAAAGTACGTATCAGTCGACTAAGATGGCTAGGACATGTAGAGCGAATGGACACCAACCCAGAGGGACAACGCAGTAGAGGAAGACCTCGCCTTAGGTGGCGCGCACAAGTGGAAGGGGACCTCAACCAACTTGGAGTGCGCAACTGGAGGCGGTTAGCCAAAGATCGTGCTAACTGGAGAGGCGTGTTGGTTGAGGCCCAGGTCCACCCCGGACTGTAGCGCCATCTAAGTAAGTAAGTAAGTAAGATACTCTATTTAAAACATGTCAAACACTTTCATGTTTCAAATGACACATTGAGCAATGTGTATTATTGAAAAACAGATTATAAAATATTCAAGCTTATTAAATCGTATTTATCAAACGGCTGACTTGACATAATAGGTCCAATACGTAGCTGTATAACCTTTAATAGCTAATCGCTTTATCGTATAGCAGTTTTTCAAAAATGATTAGGTCAGCCTAAGTGCTTTCATATAAATGCAACATTTTCCGGTAGGGCTTTTCAATATTCTATTGGAGTCTATCATCGACGCAACTGGAATCGTAAAGATGAAACTGTTCATTGTATTGTGTGTGCTATTTGTTAGCACTCTAGCTGATCAGGTATTTCATATAAACAGAATCATAATTGTACTCACACAGGCTCTATAACGGAATAATATTTTCAGCAAAATTTCAACGGAAATTCAAATGACAACGTACGCTCAAGGACCAGAATTACCCCATTTTCGATGCAACAAGAAGAACCAAGCCAATCTGAATGGACTGCGTCAACAAACCACAGGCAAACATCGAATGGACGTTCATATTATGTTGATTCAAACGGACTAACTCCAGAGGCGCTCAGGGATCTTTTCCAATCATCCCAACAAGAGGAACAGAACCGCAACTCAAACAGCAATCCATCAGAGGATTCGTCACTCGGTTACTGGGCGTCCTATCCCGATGCAGCTGCTTTCGATGCTAAGGTTAAATCACGCTTAGCATCATCTAGAGCTTTGGCCAATAAACCAGAAATTCGTCAGAAAGTCATTCAACTAGCCGAGGAGAAATTCAATATGTGCAAAGGCAAGGTTGAGGATCAGGAGAGAGCATGCCTTGCACGCTCCACCGGACAAGTTATGCAATTGGTAGCTGCTGTAGAGAATATGGCTCGTAATCAGCAATAATATGGCAGTGTGTGGTATTATTTGTTGATAAAAAGATTGTCGAATTAAATAAAATAATCGGCTATTTCCTTGTAACATAAATATCCTGAAAATCCCTTCCAAATAAAAAGTCAATGTCTTCTACTGTAAATGGGTCATTCTGAATTTTATATTGGTATATAAAAATCCTTTAAAACGATATTAGGTTTTTTTTTGTCTATGTAAGTTAAGAACTTTATGTGATTTTCCATTGGGCACATCAGATTTTTATTTCAGATTTCAGATTTTTGGTGGCACATCGCACATGGAACATGAAAGCAGATTGATCTGCTTTTGTAAATGTTTTAGTGCGTTATATGACAGTACATCAGCTGTGCCAATTGTTTTCGTTTGTCGATGGAAGCATACGAACATCATATGGATAATCATAGCGACGAAGAATCGAAATCCACAGATGAAGATGAAGAAGATGACGAAGATGATAGTAATTGCTCCAAAATTAAGTGAATGAAGGGTTGGAGGCAACTCATGTTTGCATTAGCGAGTTCGCCGAGATTGTCGAAGAAGTAGCGAGTTCGTTGGCCTTGCAATTCACTAGAATGTTCCTGTGGCCCGGCAGCCATATAAGGTGAATTTTGTATTGTTCCACCATCTCGTTAAGCGGCAATTGATGGTGGTGGACTTCAAGATGACCGAGTCCAAAGATTTAATCGCGGCTTGACTATCGGTAAAAATCTATATATATAAAAATGAGTTCTAAAATGTGTTCGGATACGTATAACTTGAAAACCACCGACTCTATTGAGCCCATATTGACAGATAATCTTAGGTATTAGCCCAGGAGTGCACTGAAGGAGATTGGTCAAAATTGGACAAAGGGGCGTGGCACCTCCCATACAAAAAAAAAAAACACTCAAAATCTCATATCTCGAAAACTGCCAAATCGATTGAGCTCAAATTTACAGATACCTAATCTTTGTTATTGGGAGTACAGGAGTACTCCTCTGGATATTGGTCAAAATTGGACAAAGGGCGTGGCACCGCCCATACAAAAAAAAATCAAAATATTATGTCTCGAAAACCACCGAACCACATACACCACCACAGTTCGAATTTGCAGACAATCAAAGGTATTGGCCCAGGAGTGGTCATTGACCAAAATTGGACAAAGGGGGCGCGACCAAATTGGATACTTTCTTTACGGGTTTGTTCATAATTGCCACCCGAAGGTTTAGGAAAAAAAAAGTAAAAGTAATCAATTTGTTTTGTTTCTCAAATTGATTTCCAAATTTCAATTGTATCTTTTTCGTTCTTTAACTTTCTTCACTGGCTATTTCAAAGGTAAATTATTGATAGTGAAATAATTATCTGCGATTTATACAAAGTGATGATCATTTACAGTTCGATATTTGTTACGATGCCAAGAAGAGACAATGGTAACAGTAGCCGGCGTTCTCAGAATGGCCGTTGAACCAGTAAGGCTATCCGCCTTCATTTTTTATTAAAAAAAATATCAAACAAGATTTTAAAATAGTATTTAAAATATGTAACTATTTTAGGCAGAACAACGTTTGCCGGGTCAGCTAGTGACGATATAATTTGCGGATATTACAATATACCGTAGCGACGACAGGTATCCGGATACTCCGTTTGCGACTGAGCTATGGCACCCAGCCAGGTTGACCGTCGGCACGGGTCGCATGACACCTTAGTCCGTACAGCGTACAGCTGATATGAATAAGTCAGGCAGGCGCCCACGAGAATGACTAAAGTAAGAGGATTTTCACCTAGCGAAGGTAATGTCGATTTTCATTGGGCAAGAAAGAACACTTTTTTTTTTTTAAGATTCAGAGCACTTTTGCGAATCTCGATTCGAGAGCGAGATTCACACATACTTTCACTAACACCAAAAGAAGTGACATTTGCAAACACAGATTGCAATTTGAAAATAGCTGATGACTGTCAATTCAATAAAAAGGAAAAAAAGTGATCTCATTTCATATTGAATTGGGCAGGAAAAATCTTGTTTTTCTTGTTTAAATAAATTTGTAAGTTGGTGAAATAGGCCACTGGTCCTCTGATCATAAGAATCGAAACTACTAGACTTGTTGTTCACTTATCAGCGACTTATAAACAATATAGTATATTATATACAAAACAACTTCAATTAACATTATTTTGATTAGCGTCTTAATCATGTAATTTACTTACACGCTTAAAACACATTTCAATCATTTAATCAATTAATTTCGTACTCAGAAAAGTAATAATCTTTTCCATAGTTCAGACTTCAGTCATTGCCCTCCAAGATAGCTAGATAGTTGAGTAACATGTCATTGTCAATACAAATTTAAATTTGCTTGGTTTTGTTGTTATAAAAAAGACAAAACCAGATAATACAATTAAAGTATTTTATTCAAGTAAAAAAAGAAATTAAGTTAAAAACACATCTGCTTCTTGCAACGCGAAATACTTGACAGAGAGATACAAAAATGCTAAAGGCAACAAAACGTCGTTAATTCAAAATTGACATTTGTGAAGAGATCTTATGCGCCATTATGCGCTTGAAACTTTAACTAAACTTATCTTAAGGCGTATAATATATTGTATCATTTCTTTCAATAGGTTTGTATACAGCCCTTAAAGTTTAGGAAAGCTTTTAGCAAATAAATATGTAATATAAAATATACAGAATACAGTGCGGTTCACTTGATTAGACGCACAAGAGTTAGGTACGTTTTAGTTCTTGTTTTGTTTTTTTTTTCGTATTATGTAGCACAAAGAAAGAAAAAACTTATTTGGCAGAAAGGTACATTGATACACTAACACTATCTGATTCAGAAGATATTTAATACATTATGGGTATAAATACTCCTTCTTGGCGTTACAAATGCAATGACCAATGACTAATGACAAAGTGAATTTTTTGGTTTTGTTGTTTTTCTATTTTTTTTACAGGTGCGTCTATTCAAGTGAACCAAAAAAATGCTTACGTTTTTTATTGACATATGAAAAAATTAGTGAAACTACCATTTGGCATAGGTCTCTAATATCAAGTTTGATATTATGTTTCTTTTATAGTGAATCGAGTAAGTTTTTTTTCTCTTTGTTCCACATAATAAGAAAAAAAAAAGAAAGATCTAAAAGTGAAGTGAACCTCACTGTATATAATACAATCCAGTCCATTCTGACGCCTATATCAACAAGAAAACTGAGTTTTTTTTACATCGAGCTTTTATTTTTGGAACAGACTATATAAAACTACTAGCTGACCCGGCAAACGTTGTTCTGCCTAAAATAGTTACTTATTTTAAATATTTTAAGATCTAGTTTGATATTTACGCCCTGTCCAATTTTGACCAATCTTCACAGCAACACTCCTGGGCCAATACCTAGGATTTTCTGTAAGTTTCAACTCAATCGATTCGGTGGTTTTCGAGATAAAAGATTTTGAATGTTTTTTTCGTATGGGCGGTGCCACGCCCTTTGTCCAATTTTGACCAATCTCCAGAGGAGCACTCCTGGGCCAATAACAAAGATTATCTGTAAATTTGAGCTCAATCAATTTGGCAGTTTTCGAGATATGAGATTTTCAATGTTTTTTTTGTATGGGCGGTGCCAAGCCCTTTGTCCAATTTTGACCAATCTCCAAAGGAGCACTTCTGGGCCAATACCTAAGATTATTTGTAAATTTGAGCTTAATCGATTTGGCAGTTTTCGAGATATACGATTTTGAGTGTTTTTTTTTGTATGGGAGGTGCCACGCCCCTTTGTCCAATTTTGACCAATCTCCTTCAGTGCACTCCTGGGCTAATACCTAAGATTATCTCAACTCAATAGAGTCGGTGGTTTTCAAGTTATACGTATCCGAACACATTTTAGAACTCATTTTTATATATATAGATATATAATCTTTACAATTATAATAGACTACACTTTTTGTTTGTCGTACGGATTACGGCTTTATTTCAAAACCAAATATTATAAAATATGGATCCAATTGAAGTTGAATTTAATTTTTACTTGTTCTTTTTTTTGTGCCACGAATAAGAAACATTGATAAAACACAGAATTGCTGATTTACAATGTGCTACGTTTGGGAACCCAGAAGGGTTTGTTCAAATGATGCGTAATGGATTTGCAGAGCCTCAATGTTAAAACCTACATCAGCTAAAAAATATAATCTCAATTGTTGAATCTGGATTGTTATCTATACTATTCGACTTCCACTCTGTTCGGTTTGGGAATAGGATCAGGATAATCACGGTTTAAGTCATTATAGGGACTTTATAGTCCGATGTGCAGCATTTAAAGTCACATTTCTACCCGCTGTCTTTGTTGTGCTTAGTCCTTAGTGGCATTATGAACACATGTTAGACTATAAAATTGTTGGTGACTTTAGGCTTATCGCGAATTATCATATGTTTGCATAAGTCGATGCGTATGACAAATAAGCACGGTTCCTGCGCTCTATACCAATCACCGTAACAGTTTTAAATCCTTTATTTGTTTGAAGTATTCCGTTGTACTACCTCAATGACAGTTATACCTACCTTAAATCAATCTATAGGGCTTCCGCTAATTGTTCTGCCGCACATGGTCTATTCAGTACACCGATCGTTACGTTCGAACGTAATCGCCTGGAAAGAGTTTATATACGTGCACAATGCCAAGAATGCCAATTGGGGCAAAATGATTTTTGAAGGACTTTTTCCAATAAAAAACGGATGCAGCCAGTCCATAACTGTTTTATTTTTATTGTGTTCTTTTCCGTAAATTTTTGACATTTGACGAAACAACAGAGATATGTAGTTAACTTATAAGTTTTATTCATCTGTCAGCAGCAGGTTTTGGTGCTTCTCGAAACCACTAATAAGGGCCATCATATGTCCTGTTGCTGCTCCCAAGCACGAATGATGGCTATGGGCTGCGACATCTGGTTGGTTTTGTGATATCTCACAGAATTTGAACTTATGCACTGCAATTGCCAGCAGTCTCCTTTTAATATCAGGTTGATGTGCTAAAATCGTCGATGTATTTAAACGGTTGGCGATTTTTGCCATGAAGATATCCATAGACCTGATATTCTCCGATGTGGGGCTGTGCTGTGATGAGCTGTCATTCTCTGATGCAGATGAAGATGCGACAAGACTCTTGCGTCCTTCAAGCAATAGATCTGGCTAAAATAATCCAAATAACTGGATAAGAATATATTTCCAAGCAAATGCAATGTTTTCAGCACCTTGCACCAAACACGTCCCACAAGAGCGATTAATAGAACGGCATGGATAGCCTTCATTGTTTGAATAGGTGTTTTAGAGAGTTCAAACGAAAGAATGAGCTGATTTCAAGTGGAGCAGGCTGACTTTATAATATTATACTCCGCAGTTGAAAAGTGATGAATGGGCAAACCGTTTTAATCGCAACACCATTTTGCTGACATTTGTTTTGCGCAATTGATTTGGATCGAAGCTGATTATAAATACATAATGTATACATAAAAATGTGATAGAACTTTAAATAAATATAAAATTGAAGAAAACTGTCGGATCTAAAGATAATGTTGTTTTAACAAATTGATTGACTTCCACTTTGAGTTATGGAAATTTCGAGCCAAAATAATCATTGATCTGATTAAACAATAATTACGAATGTGGTAACGTGTTTATATCGAAAGAAATAAAATAATGCAAATCCCACCATACCTAGTCCATACTCCATAGGGTGCATCTAATTTATCAATGTGTGTCGCTCTCTGGGGTATTGTTGACTGCCATTTTTTTTTTTATAAACGAAACCTTTTACCCAGAAATAAACATATTCTCTGCAGTAGGTACAACAGAAGCTTAATGGCTTGGAGCTTCAATTGACCATTGAATTTAACAGGTGATAGCTGAATTTAATAAGTGTGTAGGCCAAAATATGCGTTTTGACAGAACTTGACATTTTTGGGACTGACAGTTGACAAGTAGAGAACAAGGTGGCAAATTACTATAAAATTAATTTTCTGTTTATGAAATTGTAGAATGCTACCACGGGGGCCTTTTGGTCCAACCTCCCTCAAACCTAAAATTGTAGAAAATAATCACCCACAAGTTTACAAAAATAATTTCCTCAAGCGTGAAATTGTCGAAGAATAGAAATAAGACTGCACGGGGAAGGGAGAAACTTAAATGAAAATCCCGCTGCACGGCACAGCACGACGAACGAGCGCGGGTGTGATAAGAATGCCTCTATACTGAAAGAGTACGCACACTCGCACTGACCACTAAAAATCTTTGGAACTTTAACGAAGTCATCTCGCACTCGCACCCTCTGTGAATCCGTTGGTTTTTAGTTTTTAGTCCTTTTCAAACAAGACCCGCGCACCACACTGTATACAGTGAACGTCAAACAACACCAATGTTGTTTTTATTATTTGTCTTTGCAGCTTTAAAATATTTTTTTTTAAATATTCTTAAAGTATTTTATGCTGTCGAAATGAAACACGTTTTATTATTTTATTATATAATTTTTTGCAGATTGTTGGTTTCTTAGAACTGTGATAAGTCCTAAACTCTAAACAAAACTTAGAAGAGTATTGGTGTTCACTCACTTTTGACGCTCACTGTAAAGTGTATATACAAAAAAAAAAAAAAAAAAAAAAATACCAAAAACCCTTATATTTATTATATTATTTATTATATTATATTATTATATTATATATGGAAAGTAGTATTACTTTGACAATAAAAGGCCTATTTCCGTACTTCCTGGGTCAGTAACGCATCAGTATTGGCTAAATGTTACATTTTTGTTTCGAAATGTTTATAACCTGCATTTTTTTTTGATAAGTAAAATGCATGCCTTAACAGGTTTTGCATGCTTGCTTCCTCTGAAAATTTGTGTATTTCATTTTGTTTCCCTTAGGTATTATGAGCATTTTTCTTTTTTTCCAAAACAAACATAAACCCCTATTTCATAGTGGCAGTTTAAATAAAACTACACTACAATTAATTCGGTTCCACTGAATAGTTAGAATATTTGACGTTGTTTGGCGTGTTTTTTGAAAGATAAAACTAGGAATCATTTTGGAAAAGTCGTATGAAAGCTAAGTACTGTACAACACTGAGAAATTCGATTCATAAAATGTAGTTAAATTAAATTCAATTGAACTGAAGTTCAGTTTACATTGTGAAACCGGACGAGTTGAACTACAAATGTAAACTCAAGTTCAGGTTCAGTTCAGTTGCATTATGATTTAAGTTAACTATAACTTTTTTAGTTATGCCCAAATGGGCAAGTATTTGTGTACAATTTCCGCATACTAGGATCTAGGAGTGGAACTCAGTTGAGTCGCAACGTAATGTCATTTTATAATTTATTTCTCCAACATAATATTCAATATAAAAAATTTGACATCGATTACTGTTCTCGTACAAAGGACATACCATAAAGCCAAAACCGAATGAATAGTTAATTTTGTTAGATTACGCACTTATAACCAGCAAGAAGCTATGACATCATTACGTAAGCATTGCCTTGAGTTTTATTTATTATGCGGATTGCGGATACCTAATACATTATTACGATGCAACTATTGTTGTTTATTCCGTAAAGCAAAATATTTTCTCTCACCTGTTCATTGAAGTTGCCATGCAATTATTTACACCACTCCGATTGTGATGCACTTGTTGACATCGAGCACCAGCCAGTCATTATTTTTAATCTAATGCGTTTCGTTATCTGCATGCAGTGTGTTTTCCTACTCCAATTTTTTAGAACAAATATTTGTTGCAAGAATTTCAAATCTTGAAGGCACGTCTTCTATAAAAGATGCACACTGTATCAGAATTCAGTAGCATACAAACGAATCAAGTAATCACCTGAGCTAAGCCAACGTTCAGAAGAACATACAGTTTTCCCAATTAACGTTCTGAATTAAAGAAATTATTATTGTCACTATGAAGTTCCAAGTAGCCTTCGTTTCTCTTCTAATTCTAGCCATTAGCGCTACCGGAAATGTAAGCATTATGTAAATTCCTCTAAATTACTAGTGACATTTTTGTTGCGCCCTTTCAGGCACAAGCAGCTGGTACTGGCCCAGTGGGACCAGTAGGTCCACCATCATTTTGCCAAATTCACTTGAATATCCTTCAATCGGAGGCGAATAAGATCAATACCCCCGATCTGCCGGAGGATCTCAAACTCAGGGTAGCCGCTGTCCTGGATAATGCTGCTGCTGGATGTTCAAATTGCGATGGTTTGCTAGTTTGGCAGAATAAAGTTTGTCTTGTTATGAACTTACGTTTGGGCTTGAATCAGCTGTCGGCAATTCAGGCAGAGGCCGATGCCAGAGCCACAACAGCTGCCGCTCCAGCTTAATAGAAAATTTGAATGTTTTCCAATAATTTCATTTATTCAGTCTTAAATTATTAGGTATTGTTAAAAAAATACATTTCAAATTAAATAAATATAATATTTGCGTAATAATACAATTATGAACATTTTACACATTTACCATCGCTGCCGACACCAAGCTTGCTTAGGCGATGTTTACGTTTTGCTTCCATTGTGTCTTTTCGGAGTACATCGCGTTTATTTTCAACTGCCAATGAAATGTCTTGGCAATCTTTTGCAGGATAAACAAAAGTCCATGAGCCGAAAATTGTTGGTACACCACCACACGTTTTGCATAGACCTGAAATAAAGGAACATTTCATACAAACATTAGAAAAAGAGGGGATTTCGGTTTCAAAAGGACTGGTAAAATCGAAATTAATATTCACATTCATGGCTATCTAACAGGCGATGGTTGTACACCGATCGAAAATCTAAATCCAAAAGCCTTAATATTGTCATAGGGCTGTACGAATAATCATTTTTAACATTGAACTTAATATTTCCATTTAATTTCCATTAATTTTCCATGGAATTATATTTCCAGTTCTGGAAGAACAAGGAAACTGCAGCTTTTGGTATAAGTAATTCGGTTTATGCCGTGATATTAAGTTTCCTAGGAATAGACTAGACAGTTTCGATAGTTTAGATAGTTTCGCAGAGAACATCCTAAAATAGACCTATTAAACATTGAAATATGATCGAACTTTCTCAAATGATAAACATAGCGTTGAAGGCGAGTTCTAATTTTCTATACGATGTTGAATCAAGGTTGCTATAAATTAAACAGATTAAATCTAAGAAAAACCTCAACAGTAGCCCTTATAATTAGTCTAAAATAGCGTACCCAAAATCTCCACTAGGTATTTAGATTTAAAAAAATATTTCTAATGGGAGAAATTTGATGTATCACCTGAAGATACATGAAAATGTCTTCCATCTTTCCGTAAGTAAGAACTTTTTCAATTGCTTGTCAACTCAAGCTGTGTCCACTCCGGCGATATTTTCGCTGCCATTACGAAAAAAACTGATTTACACATAGCAGGAACAACAGAAACAAAAAGAAAGAACCGTATCTCGATTTACTGCGTTTAAAGGTGGGGGGACTTGGGGAGCAGCGTTATCAATTCACGGAAAATAAAGTGCACGACTGGCTCCGACGAAACTTTCTCGTTTATAGCGTATCTCACATGTCAGAGTGATTTTAAATGTTACTTTTAAAATCATACTCCATGCGACCATGCTCATGCAACATGTATCCATATAAGAGGTACCATTTTCGGAAACTGCAACATAAAGGGATGAAAGTGTGTGTGTGCGCAAGTGGGGTGGGAACTGGGAATACTTAATTATTTATGCCCAGTTGCACAGTCAGAGTTTAAACTCTCGTTTTGGTTTAAACCTTCGTTCAACAAATTTTCGGTTTCACTGTGTTCGTTTAAACCCAAAGTGGAGTTCAACTCTCGGTTTAAGTTAAACGCCTGCATTCTGCCGTTTAAACTTTTGTTTCACATTTTGAGGTTTATTTTGACAGCTGCTATTTCATACAGAGAGATGAGAGAGAGAATAAAAAAGAGAAATTGTCTGGGTGCTACACTTCTTGAATTTATATGAGTGAAAACTGGAGTTATGATTAGTTTAAGCGTTACTGCGGTTTCAATAGATTTCCAACCAATATACTTTTCAAGGAAAAACCCTTTTTTTCAAGTGAGCATCACGTAGATTTTAGCCCAAACATAATGTAGACAAGCGTAAATTGTATTGAGGCTTTTTCAATACAAATTAATTATTTTAGTGTGTGGAAATGACGTTTTTTGTATTGCTACTAGTGATTTCATTAGATTCTTTGCGAACAAAATATATCTAAACATACTCAAATCTTTCACATTTTGTTTTGGCTGAAACAAGACACTACCTACTCTATGCTTTATACAATGCAATTTTTTTGTCCGATTTTGAACACACTTCTCGGGACAATGCCTGTACATTTGAGCTTGTTCAGTTAAAAGGTTTCGGAGTTCATACCATTTTTGTATACAGATCTAGATTACATTTTTACAGAAACACCAGCAAAAAAACTGCGCGTACGCGTACCTATTACAAGACAATGACCCTAATTAGAGGCTCATAAAATCCTCTCAATATTCATTATAATTACTGCCGACGGGTGGTCGGATGTGGTAAAAACCCAGCGAGTGACAAGAAGAAGTACCTGTGATCGCATCCTTCCGAATGCCCACTACATTATTATTATTATTGAAAAAAATATTAATTACTGCAATAATTAATAGGTGAAAGTAGATGACAGTTCAAACATGTGTCAAAAATAAATCAATTCACTTCGTTAATACCAAAATACATAAACATAATAATATTGCACACATTTTCTTTTATTTACAAATGGTAAAATAGATAAAGTAGAGAAAAGCAATAACTATTTATTTGATCAAAAGTGCGCTGGTAGAAAAATATCCCCTTAAGGGAAATTGTTCTGCGCTTCCACAACTGCGTTTAGTTAACTGTCAGATTATTTTGAACTGTGAAACTGAACGAGTTAATCCAAAAGTTTAAACTCTCGGTCAGGTTTAGTTAAACTACAGTTTAAACTCTGACTGTGCAACTGGGCATTAGAGTTAGGTATACACTTATGTCGTTTTCCATTGGTTTCACTCGGAGATTCACTCATTCCGAAATCCAATGAACAAGAAATTGCTTCTGGCTGACTTGACTACACTCACGTATTGGTAAAACGTCAAAAATTACTGTATGGCTGTTGCCAACTGGCTTGTATAAAATCATAGACACATATATATGATGATTTATGATTTTATGTATTTTGATAAAATTCACTTGTGTAAGTGCTCCTCGAGTGGACTCTGACTTGAAATCGAGAAGCGAAATTCTCTCCTCAGAATCAACAGAAGAGTATTTTTTGCGCCAATAGAACGGTTTCAGAAGTGATTTTCTTGATTCCGGACGCTTCTTTTTGCCCAATGGAAAACGACATTAGTGGATGTATAGGTTATATTTCCCTGTAGTAAAACGCCCCGGGGCGTCGCGTCGTGGGGCTATTCTAGGGCGTCGCAAGACGGTACGCTCAGGTCGCCTGCACACGACGTTCCATCAGCTTTGAGCTCGATTTGAAAAAAATGTCGGGTCGGGTCGATGTTGGGTTTTGTGTTTTGCTGTGCACAGGACATTTTGCAGACATCATTTTTGCGTCGGCATTTGGGCCTATATCCGTTCAAGACACAGGAGATCAAAATTAATTATAATGACCATAGAAAAATCAAAAATCTTAAGCGACGAGACGCATTTTTGGCTGAATTGCTATGTAAACAAGCCAAATTGCCGTGTATGGGATGACGCTAACCCACACTAGGTGGCAATGCATCCATAAAAAGCTGTTTGCTGCCGATTGTAGACCAGCGAGCAGGGTTATTGCTCTGTACTTTTTCTTGAAATTGACGTTGCTAAAGCTATTACCATCAATGGCGAGAACGATGCTAACCGATTTATTTCGGCCCAAATTGAACGATACAGAGGTAGATGTCATGTGTGTCACACGATATAGTCATTCTGCATGAACGATTTGAGGGTATGGTTATCTCTAGCAGAGGTGACGTGAATTGGCCACCAAGATCATGCGATTTAATCCCGCTAGATTTTTCTTGTGGGGTTGCCAGAAATTGCAGCTCAATGCGAATAAACTGCAATCGACCGATGTCATTAAACCCAACATAAACATAATGCCGTCCCTCAAATTCAGCCTGAACTATGCGTCAGATTGTACCACTCGGATCCGCAACAATGTGAGAAGCTGCGACGGACATTTGGACATGGTATTATATTCCATATCAATAATGGCCTTTCAAAAAAAAAAAAAAAAAAAAAAGGATTCCTTTAATACCTCGCAGACAGCTTGTTTTATTCCATTTTAACGTCGACCCATATAGGGAGTCGCAGTATGTGTATGGAAAATATTGGGAACCTAACCTAATATAAATAAAATGGGCGTAAAAGTGGGTGGTATTTGCTTATAAGAATTATTGTCTTATTTGCGAAAACTGCATACAAAATTATAACAGTTAACACCAACGCCCAAGGTGAAGAACAAAAAGTATACAGCTGATCATATATGATTAGATTAGCTTTGTCCGGTTTAATGTCTTTGCCTGTTGCCACAGACCAAGTTCATTAGGATCGTATTGCACTTAAGTGCCGGTTGCCACCGGATGCGTGTGCGAAGGCATATTGGATGAATCAGCCATTCGCATCGTGGGACCAGCGGCTTCCTAACGGGAATTATGTATTTGATAGTTATAATTGGACGAGGTCGAAATAAAGACGTTTTTTCGATAATTTCATATATTATACCTATTATAGGGTGCGCCATCTAATGATTTCTTTTTAAATCATAGGTTATTTTGACACTGACAGTTGTTTCCCGCTCGAAATCTTGACAGAAGGTCAGTATCATAACTCCTCAGAATGAAATGAGTCGCATTACGCTTGAACAACGTTGGGAAATATTGAAAACTTATTTCCAAAGTGAGTGCTGTGTAGCCCAAACAGTGCGTTTTTTGAAAAGAAAGTTTTGGCCAAAATAAAGCACCCATCGTGCCTTCTCATTTCTGACAAAGCGCATTTTCATCTCGGCGGCTACGTTAACAAACAAAATTGCCGCATCCATAACGCCCATATTGAAATTGAAAAATGTCATAATGCCCAAAAACCACCACACCGCCTAAAATTTAAAGAAAAAAGCGTCGCAAAGCCCAAATAAAATGACACCCAAATCTAGAAATGTCATACATAACGCAAGAATAGTGGAATAATTACCCCCCCGCTGGGGTTTTCTGTTGGATTTTGGAGTAGGTGGGAGCTTGTACTGCAGGAAAAATCGTCAATATATCCAATTTCGCATAAATACTCCAAATCTGACAGTAACCCCAAGCAGGAGGGTTGTATAATGTATACGTATTAAACTACAAATTCTTTTTGGGGTATCGTATACATATTTCCACTTTGTTGTTTGTTTTTGGGCGTTATTGATTTTTTTGGGCGTTAGCAAAAATAATGCCATTATGCTCAAAATCAATGTCACATCACCTAAATTTACATGAATTTTACAACAAAAAATTTCCTAGCAATGTTTTAGGTATGTTATGACATTTTTCCATTTGGGCGTTATGGTTTTGGGCGATAAGACCTAACGCCTCGAGAAACCAATGCATCCGCAGAGAGTGACAGTTTGGTGCGGATTGTGGAGTGGTGGCATCTTTGGACTATTTTTATTCGAAAATGAAGCTGGGAACAACGTTTTGGTCAACGGTGGGAGTTACAGAGCCATGTTAACCGACTTTTTTTTTACTGAAATTGAAGACATGTTGTTTGGAGTGGAAATCGAAGGACACAGTAATTTTAGAGAAAAACTGAGCTTGCCATCAAGTCAAGAATGGCGATTGTACCTAAAATTACTTTTTGTTTAAATCGTATAGATATACCGTTTTCGAGAAAAAGCCAATTTCCAAAAGTATCGTTACTACATTAATTCAAGTGTCAATTTTGGTTCAAATCGTTAGATCCGTTTTTGAAAAAAATTAACTGAAAATTGTAGGCTAACAAATTTTAAATACGAAGTTTGAAACAAATACGAAGGATTCACCGGAGACCCTATAAAGTATATTATAAATTCTGAATGAGGATCACATTCTCAATCGATTTAACCATGTGCGTCTGTCTGTCTGTCTGCCCGTTTGTCTGTTGAAAACACGATAGCGTCCAAACGAATTGAAATTTTGTGAGAGGACTTATTTTTACCGTCGTCAGGTTGGTATTGAAAATGAGCTATATGTTGGTCAAGTAGTTCTGGTACCTCCCATACAAAACCACTATTAGACATAGGTATATGCGTGTACCTGTACCGTACATACAGTGGAGGGTATCAAAGCATCGGCCAGGCCGATGATAAAACTTTTATTTTTTTTTTTTTTTTTTTTAATAAATCGACTTAAAAAAGAAGTTGTTGTCTTCTTGTATAAACTATACCATAAAAAAAGATGTTTTATTGACGCTATAGCTGTTCAACCATCTCGTTCAAATGCATTTTAATAAACTAATAAAAGAGCAACTACTCATATGCATATCTCTTACCAGCAAATGTTGCCACGATGTATCTATCCGCTTTCTGAGCAGTAATAAAGAAGGGCCCACCAAATTGCTTGACAGCTCTTCCTGCCAGATACCAATCACAGTCCATTAAATCGTGCCTCCTTGGAGGCACCCTTTCTGTTAGCTCTAATTCGATTTGTTTGCCTTCCACAAATGCTCGCGACGACGGAGATGGATCCGCTAAGGATATATGAAATTGTAATCCAATTGTATCCGAATTCCATGAACCCACGATATCACAAGGCGATCCTTTAACGACAACAAGAACAAAAAAAAAAAAAAACAAGCACAATAAGATGGTAGGCATCTGAAATGAAATACATAGATACATTATTAATGGTGTTGGGAAAAGTTTGAAGGCGGAAGGATGTTTGTTTTTTGTTTACCCCTTTTGACAGATGGTATGACAACAAGCAGCAATACAATATGGTTATTAGTTTCCGACTTCAAGTCACATTACTAACAATTTCAAATCAAGCTTGTCGATATAACTCAATGAAAAACGTCAACAGGTGGATACATCTGACTTACGATTAACTACTCAATTCACAATAGAGAAGGGGACAAAAAGCAACAACAAGCAGATGTCTCTTAGAAAAGGAATTTTTTGAGTTTGTAAATCTGATATGGATACGGTTTGTTGGTATGTGTTGTATCGTCGCAATACTCTTTGGAAGTGTTGCTTTGGGGTTTGATTTTTATCTTTGCTTGTTCTGAAAGACTTCGACTTTGCGGTGTATTCGAGCAATGATATTCGTGCTGGAGAGCTGAGAACAATCGTTGTTTGGACGAGCTTAGAAGGCAATTGAGGAGCAAAGCCCTCTTACGAGCAACTACGCCGATGTTGTATAAATTCATTATAACCCCGGACAAATTAAAGGAGGATAAATACACCTTCAGCTGTGTTTGGAGGTGAAGGTAAAATAAGGAAATATTTAAGTTGCCTGGCCCCAAAATTGGGGCTGTTTTTCATAATGAAATAATACCCCAATTTTAAATATGAAATAAGGCCCCACTGCGATGAAATAAGGCCCCAAATCTGACAGTAAACCCAAGCCGGGGGGTTGCAGGGGGCACCATGCCCCCCATACGTTTTCGTTCTTTTGGGGCCTTATTTCATAGTAAAATTTGACCCCAAACTGAAAAATGAAAAAAGGCCCCAAAATATGAATTGTCACCCCAATTCGCAAAATTTTACGCAATTTTTTGTTGTTGTTGCCTTTCATGTACATTTTTGGGGTGATTTTTCATTTTCAGTTTGGGGCCATTTTTCATTGGGGCTAAATTTCATGAGCCGTAAACTGGACATTACCATACTAGTGACTAGCAGGTTATTTCAGGTTTCCGCTGGTTTGTTGGTGAATGCTGTGAGAATTTAACTGTTTGAGGGAGCCTGATGATGGATTGGTGAAGTAATTCCAACTTTGTGGTCTCTCTAGCAACACAACACATATTGTACAAGTTCGGAAATAGTTTACAAATAGTTTCTTCTCACTGTCAACTTTTCCCCATACAACCAACAATAAAATGTAATCCCAGTTAAAATACCCATAACAGGTTAAATAATACAGGTACAATAACTTTTCGGAACTCACCTTCTGGTGGTGTATTACCCGCTTCCTTACATTCCTTGAGATTTTCCAATTCGCCCAGGACCTTCTCCATCACATTTGTTAAATTCGACGCACTTTCACCGTCATGAAAGGATGTACCTGTTTGTGGTTTCGCCAGTGCTGCTATATCAAACGGTTGTATTTGTTTACCAGTTCGACGGATGGCATCGTCTTAAAAAAAAAAAACAAACAAAAATAAAACACAATTTTTACAATCACAGACTATTTGGAAAGTAATTTGTAAAATTGACGAAAGCTTGAAACACATGTTCCCACTGGCACTGAGCCCAGGCAGTCAGGCAGGCAGTCAGGCCAAGCAGTGTATTTCTATTTTGGGGAGGCTTTCACAACTCTCCGGGGAGCAATGTTTATACTTATTTTTATTTTCCTTCTCATCATAGTGAGTGCAAATGGGAGCAACAAAAAGCAAACAAACACACTAAACCAGGCAACAAGAAAGGATATGTCAAGCAATCCATTTACGATTGAAAGGGAATTGTGATTGGGATCTCATCACCTTGTTTATATATATGTATATGTAAGAGGACATGGGGTTGGGGGGGCGGGGGTGGATTTATAGTGGCACACCTTAGTGAGGAGATTTTCCAAATTCCTTGCAAAAAATAAATAAATAACTCAACAGGAAGAGAGGAGGTGAATTCCCATGTTGATGTTTTTGTTTTTGTGTTGAATATTTTCATGTACATTTCTTTGGGTGGTCCTTGTCCTATGTGTATCCTGACAAGATGAATGAAATGAAATTCCAATAATTCACGTCTGAATGCTTCGATTGCTTTATGGCTTTGTGCCAAAGCTTATGCCAGTGGAAATCATTTTTATTTTGTTTTTCGTACCGCGATCTCGGGAAGCATTTTTTTCCAATTGCGTCGCGCCGACAAAGACGAAGAAGGACACGACCTTTAAGCAAACGGGAATTTAAGTTGGTGATACCCTGATGAAGTGAAATTAATTCATTGGTAGGATTTTTTGGGAAATCTCTTTGGCTTGAATTTTGTGTGTGAATGTCTACAGGGGTAGGACATTTTATGATAATCTCATAAAAATCCGGGGGCGGACCAGGGTGTGTTTGTTTTTTTAGGTTTGCATTTTAATTTACTAAGAGATAGGTATTATTGCTGTTGTTTTGGATTTTAATAGAGAATCCTTATTTCGGAACGGTATACGAAAGGAGTTTGTGTTTGGGGCAGGCCAAAGGATAAGTGAATTAATTATTTATTTGTTTATTTTTGAGATGAGACATACAATATTTATGTCACGGGAATAAGGAGTTTAATCTCATTGGGGTTACACTTTAAAATGCATCGATTGACTTGCTGCCTTCATTTTTTAAATGAGAGACACCTCTTCTGGGAGAAGATGCTTCACTCATTGGAATGGACATATTTATGAGTTTGCCCATAGGTCTGTGTTTGAGCCTTTTTTTCTGCTACTCGAGGAGTTGACCTGGTCCAAACAACTTAAAATACAATAACACTTTGAGATTTATGGACTTAAACGCACCATCAGCCCTGATAAAAAATGCAGCAGAGAGTAATTATTTATTTCGCGCACAATTGGAATGGAATGGAAGAGGGCGATGGCTCAATGTATACCTGTTGTAGACCAAAGTACTTTTGTCCTTGGGCCTTGGTCATTGGCGACTTGCCTCATAAGATAAGTAATTTAGACTAGAATGACTTAGACATACATTATTAGAGGCAACGAAACCTCTGTCGAAACTGACAAAGAAGACAATGTTAGCGACGATTTGAGAACAATTTTCCTAGCAACAAATAATATGACACCAGCTTTGTACTCAATTTAGTTCACCATTTCAAGAATTGAAGCCACTTAAGCATTTGTGTGAGTCGTACATTCGCAATTCACTCTTGGTCATTTCACTACGAAAATTTGTTCACCAATGAGGCTCACCTTTAGTTACTGGTACTTTAACAATATAAATTGCTGCATTTGCGGTGAAGACAATCCACAATCCACATTTCGTTATTGAGGCGCCAGTGTTGCCAGCCGCTTTAAGTGAAATTCCCCATCACAGGCCTTAAAGTTTCCCTTTTTCCCCATTCTTTGTGGTGGCATTCCCCACAATGCCTTTTCAAAAAACACTATCTGAAATTGTACCAGCATTTCAGGAATGTAGTGTAAATTTTTCTAAATTTTTATAAAGTAAGTGTGCGTTAATTGATAAAAGAAGTTTCATCAAAATCGGATCAAAAAAAACCGGAGATATAAGGTAATTAGAATTACCAAATGTTAAGCTTTGGCGGTGACATTATACAAACAACATAATTAAAAAAATAATGTTGAAAAAATTGGCACTTTATTTCTGAAATGTTGGCACCATTTTATGTGGTATTTTTGGAATTTTGGGGCGTTCATTTATTCATTTCTAATGACCCGCTTATCCATTAAGTAGATCGCAGGTGTGGGTTGCTCAAGTAGACACTCCATAACTCTGGATTCTTCGTCATTGACCATAAATCATCAAAGGCAATGCCCAGCCCATAGGGGTAGAAGAGAGATTATGGATTTGATCGAACCATCTCATCCTCGGTCTACATAGAGGACGCCTATCTGGATGATTCCATAGGACGTCTTGGGTTCCTGGTTGGATACATGAGTTTAATATGACCAAACCATCGAAACATGGACCTCTCCGTCCGCAGAAGTAGCTGCTCGACATTGAGTTCCTCACGTATTCTGGTGTTTCTAATACGATATCTACGGGTCACACCACCAATACAACGGAGGAATATCGCGATCTTATTCATTACCCAAATCTCATGGCCATAAGTAAGAGTTGGAGCAAAAATCGAATTAAATACTAATAACTTAGCTTTGACACCAAGTTCAGTCCTCCTAATAATAGAATGACCGAGCTGTCTCAAAATTGATCCAGCCTGATCCCAAGATACTTAAACTTCACTTGCTTCAATGGGACTCCGCTAACATGCAGAGTGCATTGAACAGGCGTTCTGGAGACGACTATCACTTCAGATCTGTTCACGTTTACTTTCATCTCAGCTTCAACACAAACGGCTACAAATCGATGGAGGGAGCCTTGAAGTTCAGTCTGAGCGGACCCAAGGATGACACGTCATCTTAACGATTATTCAACATATCTATGAACATATGATTTCACATTTCACACCCTTTATTTTTTAATCCTATTCAAAGTTCTCATCAGTTGCAATGCACACATGCGCGATTAAGTTGCGTTCCGTTTGAAACGAAATATTAGAGTAAAGTATTGACATTCAAGTATTCAAGTATTCATTCAAACTTCAAGTATTTGCTAAACTCATTTCAACTCTGTAGATTTAGTGGTTCTCATGATACAATGCTTCAAAAATCCGTAACTAACTAACTCACTCATTCACTGATATAGATCATCAAAGTTATGATGCACAAGGCACAATGGCAGATCCTGTGGAACACTGGGACAAGTCAAAAACTTCAGATTTTACATTCAGCGCCCATACGCCCACTTTTAACAAATATATTTACCATTTTTTTCTAGCACTTCCGATTGTCGTTGAGCAGTAAAATTTGGTAGAGTGGTAGGACTTGCAATGTACAAAAAGAGAAAGATCGAAACCGATAGTTTCATGGTGGTGATCTTGTGAAACTAGCACATCAATTGCGGCATTAATGACGACTTGCTGGCAGTATTACCACTATTTAGGATTATCTATATACATATATAAAAATGAAGTTTACCACTTACTGATCATCAACGCCCAGGCTAAACCCTTTGCTCTAGAATGCTGAAATTTTGGACAGAGATTCTCTTTATGATGTATACAAGGAATAAGAAAGGATATTTTGAAATTCAACCCCTAAAGGGGTAAAAGAAAGTTTGTATGGAAAATTTTTAACTTTCATCCGATTGACTTCAAACTCCGTTTGTGTATTCTCTATGAGAATTAAAGAAAAATAATTTATCCGATTTTAGAAATTCAACTCTTAAAGGGGTAAAAGGGGAGGTAAACATTTGTACGGGAAACTTTTTTTTTTCATCCGATCGACTTCAAACTCGGATTGTGTACTCTATTATAAGAAATAAAGATAATCATTTTTTTCGATTTTGGAAATTTTGTTTTGGGGCCCGAGTTATTGGCGATGAGCCCTTTTAAGGGGGGCCTTTTTTTTAACTCACGAACCGTTCGTCGTATCGATTTGGAACTTTTTAATGCGTCCAAACTTCATCGCTGTTGAATATTCAAAGTACAAAGCTTTTAAGTACAAATTTGCAAAAAGGTTAAATTTGGCAGCTCTTACTCGCTTATGATTCCACTGAAGAAATCAAAATCGAACTTCTCAACCTCCAGAACTAATTTTTTTTTGGAAACACCCAAAAGAAGCATTTATTTAAATTAGATTCTAGTATATAGTAAGCAGTTTACTCAGTTAACCTTTAGGGATGTGTTCGGGTAGCTGACAAATCTAGTCAAGAATTTCTCGACTTACTACTAAGTTGTCATTTCTTTTGGGTTCTCAGATAGTGCATTTTGACATTCGATCTGCCCTGACGTAAAGCACCAGTCAAATCTCTGAAGGTTAAAAGAACAAGTCAGACAATTCAAGTCGACTTAAGATAACTAGATTCTTGAATGTGGCCATTTTTATGGAATGGGAATTCTGGGAATGGTATTTCCTTTGTTTTGAATTAATTGGCTGACTTTAAAATTACTTTCCCTGTATTAAATTTGTGCCTCCGGTAGGTTGGCTTATATTTGCTTACATTAGTATCTAAAGAAGTTTTCGAAGGACTGCTTCTTGGAGTGAATGCTGAAACCAGCTAACAAATTACTCTCCAATTCTGAGTTCAAAAGATGTGCATAATTTTTACCTGCAGTTCCTAAAGCCGGCGCGGATGTCAGACGGACATTTGCGTTTTTGATCGCTTCAGTGAGTCCAGTTGCAGCGCCAACAACTGGCAGTGAACTTGAATCGACAACAGGTCCGGAAAAAACTTCGGGAAATAAATCAGCACTACGTGTGTTAATACGTGGTGCTGCATAACCATCCATGGCTGTTTCACTCCTTCTGTCCTGTACTACATCGCCAGTTTCTCTATTGGATTCAATTACTTTGTTGGATTGGTCTTCCGAAATATTTGACCGCGACCTAGAATTTCGCAAATTCTTTATTCTGCTATCAATTTGCAATTTCTTCCGCCACTTATCGTTTGGCAATTCGTGCCCATTCAATCCATTCAACTTGGGAATGAAAACAGTATCTGCAGCATTGCTTCTTCCCCATTGCCAATTGTTCACCGGCAGGTCCATCGCTGCCGAAGCTAATGATATGCCAAATTGCCCCACTGACATTGGCAATGAAGACAACGATGGGTGCATCCTGCTGTATGTCGATTTCGGCCTTGAACTTTGCTCCTTCGATATATTTGTTTCCGAATAATATGACTTCTTCGCTCGATGGTGGCGAGGGCAGAACCTGCGGCCTGCCTTACATGTTTTACGAGCTCGTCGATGGCCCAATTGCTTCACATCCGACCCAACCACTTGAGCGTTTATCAATTGGGGATTTCTTTTGGCAATGCCAGAGGCCATGATGGTGGTTGCAGATGCAACAGCTGGTGTAGAAATGCCAGAAGGATGCGCCTCATTGAGCAATTTGTCAGCATAATTGTCGTTCTGTGAATTGTCTGCCCTCTGATGCTGCTTAAGTTGTTCGTCGAGCATTTTTCCTGTTCGATAATAAATTTCGTTCATCGCCTGCGAGGTCCTTGCGTCATATTCACTTTCTGCTAATTTTGATGTTACGTTCAATTGGTCCTTGAATGTGTTGTATAAATTGATTGTGGCCTCAGCTAGTCCATACATAAACACTGGCAGCGTTGTCAACAGATATATAAGGATAATTGCTAGAATTGCAATGCAGTTCATCGCATTTTTGCCCGCAGTCTTGTAACAGAAAAATTGAAAACAAATTTGTAGTCAGAAATAAATTTATGGGGAAACTTCATAAATAAAACTGACAGAGTCTTGCGTTGGGTGGGGGTGGCGTCTATATCAAATAAAAGTCAGATAAGGATTTTTTGTTATTTTTATTATTTGCTCCCTGTGGAGTACAGATTGCTTGACTTGGGGCAATGAATGGCGGAGAAAGGTCAAAGGAAAACTTATGAAGCAGTGAGATTGAGTTCGCAGGATTGTGCAGGAACCTTCTATATAGTCCGGAGGCTATTCTGGGTTGATTGCAAATAGCGAAGCTCTCTAGGAAGGAAATGATTTAATTCAATTTTGTGAACGATGCTGGATAGTGATAGGTTCTCTTTGACTAATCGGTTGAATCCATTGGAAATGACTGTGGTAGATTGTGTTTGTACTGTTTTGGGAAACGGAGTGGAAAAACAGTGCATTGCGCAAGTAGGAAGTAGTTTTTAGTAAGGAGGTTACAAAAATACTAAATAAATGATGCAACATGTCTGTATGTCATGTCGGTGAACCATATTTTTAGGAGCAACCGGGACTACAAAAATTATGGTAATTACAACAACAAACAGCAGAAGAATAATATCTGTTTTATTGGATTAGGTATTTCATAAATTATTTATTGAAGAACAAAGCAGCAAAAAAAAAAAGGAATTTTTCATAAAATAAACTAAAAACTAGAACTAAAAAAATGTAAACATCTATTTTTCATTCTTAGGCCTTTCGTCTACAAAAACAAATTCAAAAAAACCATTCCCTCTATGTGGTCGAGCCAATGTAGTCGACGTATTTTGACTTTTTGGACTGCATTCACCTCTTGGTACAGCTCATAGAGTTCGCTGTTGTATCTTCTCCTGCATTTTGCCCTCCTCGCATACCAGGACCTAAAATCCGCCAAAGGATTTTGATTTCGAAAGAGCCCAGTATTAGGGCAACTTTTTTCATTATCGTTTAGCACTCGGCGCCATAAAGCAGAACTGGCAGGATACGGGTTTTGTAGAGCTTACATTTTGTACTTCGAGTTAGGAGCAGCAGCTGAACGGACCTGTGTGCCTTCCGTGTTGACACCTGTCCCGAGCACTATCTGCTCCAGTTTTTGAAGAAGTCGCATGATAGCGCGTCTCCTTGCCTAAATCCGGTGTATGTTTGAAATAGTTCGGAGGAGATACTTCCAAACTGCAGGTTGCAGCGCTGAATCAGCTGTGTCGCGTGACGCTGGAAAACACAGCTGATTCAGTTTTGCTGGGATTCCGAATTCGGCCATCACCATATACAGCTCCTGACGATGTATGTTATCATACGCGGCTTTGAAGTCGATCAATAGGTGGTGAGTTTCGACTTGAAATTCGTTGGTCTTTCCCAGGTTTTGCTTCGTTGTGAAAATTTGGTTTATGTATACCGAGCCGGATGCCACACTGGTAGGTGCCGATTAGTGTGTTGGAGAACGGTTTAAAATGCTCACACAGTACGTTGGATATGCGACATTAATCAGGGATCTGCCTCGATGGTTTTTGCAAGACAAGGAATAGATATAGGAAAAGGAATATATTAACTGAAAGTAGTAGAAGGCTTTCCTTATGTAAGAACCTGATAATAAAAAAAGTCAAAACGATAAGCAGTAATTCACCAAATGTAAACTTTAATTAGATAGCTGTCGGTGGGTTTGTTTTTTGTCTCTTTGCTAATCCTTGTATTATTAAGCTATTAAGGGAAACTTTAGCAAGGTCCTTTAGTGGAAAGAAACATTAGGTACATTACATTTCTAAATTTCCATACGTCAACGCAAATGAAAAAAAAAGCCGTCGGTCAACAACTTGATACAATTGTTGTAGAAATGCTGTATACATTTGTTGTGTCCTGTTAGGACGACCTCGTCCATTATAAGACGTTGGCGATGAGGAAATAATTTCGTTGCGGGCACAAATATCGTATTTTGTAGACAGACAAATGCAGAATAAGAGATCAGTAAAAGACAATCCGCGGTACTAATATCCATTTTTAGTGTCCAGGTTAGCTTTTACGAAGTCACAATGGCGAAAATTTCAATATAAAATTATCCATTGTGACCGTCGGAATATTTAAGTTGAAGGTTAAAAATGATTATTGGTAAGGCCCAATGCTTTGTAATTTTCTGGCTCATTTTTGGTTAAAATGGAACTTAAAAGTTCAAAAATATAACTAACTAATGGTTTTCTTGTTTCTCTAAACAATTAGTTGTTCAAAGATCTATAAACAGAAGTTTTAGAGAAGGGTCATTTTGTAGAATGAATTGACTGTACCCTTGGTTGAGTTAAAAAAATATTGCGTATACGCCACAGTGGTTAATGTCCACATGAATATAAATCATTGTATAACAATAAACCTTTGATAGTTTTTTTTTCAATGGTCCATACTAAACAAACAAATGTGCTTGTAGATCGCAATTATCGCCTCATTAAGTAAGGCTCTCCTTCAAATCTTCAAAGCTGACTGTCTATATGCCCGTAGCTCCCTAACTCCATTATGCTGATAGCAAGATCTTGGTCGTTGTCCGAGTATAACAATCTACAGAAATCTTGATAGCTTGTACATGTACAGGCTTGCGTTCGGGCTACGGGGGTAGCTGTGTTTTTTTATTCTTTCGAATTTCATTCTTGGGGTACCAGCTTGCTATCGAGTGCGATCGTACCCCTTGCTTGTCTAACTTTCTGAAATTATTTTCTCAATACTGTTTGAGACTTGGCTGCTACTATAGGTTATGGTACGGGTCTAAGTTAGCGCCTCGGAATATAAAAAAAAAAAATAAACAGGCGGTAGAAACCCTAGGCCTAGCTTCTCGCAACCGTTCGTTTGTGTGAGTTTAAATGTTTGGGACGAATGGAAGGGACCTACAATTTTATGCCGAGTCCGAACGGCTAAATTGAGAAGCTTTTTCAGGACAGTAATACTCTCGGATGTTTGTCAGACGTTCGCGAGAGGTGGCGCAGTAGAAAAAACCTTAAGATGTAATTTGTGTTTTTCGGGGGATCGAACCTGAGATCCCTCGCACAGTAGTCCAGCACTAACCACTGCGCTACTGCGCCTCGGAATATGGGTGCGTTTAAAACACTGAATATACATATTACATAAATCTTTTGTCGATCGCAATTTTCGGGATCATCAGTTTTGGTCAGCAGACAATCACACTACCTCGGAAATATGAAGATGGTACAAACACGTCCTTGCTACCACGATGTTAATTCTCGTCTCGAACCACTGTCCGTTTCTTTATGTGGTATCGTGTGTTGCCATTGCCATACTTTAGGCACAGTTTATGCGTTCCCTCATAACGCATAGAAGTATTCTTCAACATTACAGCCTCCTGTAATCGTTCAAATGTTTACAAAAACAAAATATATGTATTCTCTAAATACAGATGCAAAATTCCCATATAAACAATTTGAGCGAACATTCAAAAGATAAGAATACAACAAAATTTTTTAAACCTATCGAGTCTCTCGTTTTATTACTTACATTTAAGGAGCATCGTTAGAAGGATTACATGCGAATAACTTACTGGTAAGGGATCAGGCTTATACACAAAGTTGTAGGTACTGCTCAACATATAATATGAAACATTATACATTAAAACCCTCAAGTAGACTCGTAATCCCATTTGTAAGCCACATGCGACAACTTTACTTCGTAAGATACTTTAAAGCATTTTCGTAGCGAAATATTTTGGCCAAAAACTGAAAACGAATAACTCTGCACCCAGCAACTTATACCTACTTCATTCCCTGCAAAGGATAGACACACTTTGTTGCGTTGTCTAACATTTATATCATTGGTTGCCAACTTTACCACAGTTTGTGTCCCGCACAGTGTAGAGTGAAATTAGTTGCTCGTGGCCCAGAGCGGAACGCAAAGTTACAGATGCTTGAAAACATTTCATATACAGCTTCTTATAGCAACTGCTGTCCTCTCTGTCTATCTAATCCACTTAATGCACATTAAACCATCCAAGATGAGGTTTTGGCAAGGACCGCGCGTATGCGGTACCGCGTGTACATCGGAGAGAAATTCAACGTTCCTGGTGTAGGTACGGCCCGCCATGGGATCACTTCCTTATGCATTTGCGGAGATAAGAATGTTTTTTTTTTGTTGGTGCTCCATTTATTTGCGGGGCGACACTCTCTATTTCAGTCGGTTACTGAGAATCCAACCATCCATTTCCCTTCCCCTACCTATAGCGAATGACATACTTTGGTTAATGTATTTGAATGTTGCTCCTTGAAAGTTTACCCTCCTTAAACTCTCTAAACTTGGGCCAGATATTTCAATTAAGCGCAAAAACTTATCGAGGCAGCAAGAAGGGAGGCGGAGCACATAACTTAGTTACGGGGACTACTGTCACAGTGCGGTTGTTGAAAGTCCTTGCGAAACGAGTGGGGATGGAGATACAACAAAACATCCCCTCCACATCGGCTCATGCATACACACGAACGCGTTGGCAAGCATTAAGCACGGCACCCAATCATTCGGCTTGAGATGAAACTTATGAGGAAAAGGATACAACAGCGTAACAGAGTCTACTGCATAATGACAAATGGAATTAAAAGTACGAAATTTAATTATCATTGGGATTATTTTGTATGCCGATGTGGGACAACGAGGATGTGTTTGGCTTGAAGGAATATTTTCACAATTTATGGGAAATATAATGCGAATGTCCTTAAATTGAAATTCACAGTACATTTTTTGAAAGGAGTAGGTACATTTGTTATGCTTATTTGTGTGGTGCGTGCTATATATCTTCTAGATTGCCTTAGATTTGAATCTCTAAAGTCTGAATATGCACTATTGGAACAGGTTTTAGCTGTTGTTTTTAGACTCGAATATTATTTCATTCATGACATGTGAAATTATGACAGTCGACATGTGGTGAGCTTGAGGAAAATATCTCATGGTCGAGACTGGTCCGATGGTAGATACCTAATCATAATTGGTTATTGGGACGCAATTTTTTTTAGTTTCTTCTTTTGCGTTAAAGTCGAGTCTAAATTTGGTTATTGGTGAGGCTATATACCTTTTATATTCACCCCTATTCCCGTTGGCGTTTGTCGTAAACGCATGCTGGTTGAGTTGTGAAGACAATGCAATATTTAGAAATAATTTTTGGATTTTGACTTCCCCTGCCCCTTTAAGGGAGGCTTTTTCATAACACATGATCCATTAGCCGTAGTATTAACTTTTTATGTCAATAGATAAGTCAAAACTATTACCTACATACCTTTAATGCTTTGTACCGATTCGTGTAAACTTTTCTTCGACCTTACAACGCTCAACTTGCCATTATACTCATAAATCCATATAGGTTAACTCAAGAAATCCTTTTAATTGTTAGGCAATACATCACCGAGTATTTTGTTTTTGAGCTAACATTCATCTGTCTAGTCCATCCAGGGGGCAATCTATTCTATACTCTATACATATAATAAAACTGTAGGAATTTTCTTTGTCAATTAAAAAATCGGAAACTACTGGACAGATTTCGACGAAACTTTTTTTTAAATGTTCCTTAAGACTGTGTGACTGCTATAGGCTATGTCGTTTATATCCACGTCCTTAGGAACAGCTTTTAGCCAAAATGTATTTTTTTAAGTGAAAATATATACACACATACACATATACCTTGCTACAAATGGATGTTTATACTTTTGGTGCGACACGACAAACAAAAACAAAACCACACTAGCATACGTATACCTCGCATTCGAAAAGGGTTGATTTCTTTTCGCAGTGAGTGCTATGGTCAGTTGTATATGTACATGTAGGTATGTATATTATGATCGTATGTCCGATGCCGGATGGGGATGGGGTGCGTGCTGCAGTATGGCATAAAAATTAACCAATCTATTTTTAAGGTTTATCCTAAAAGGGGCTTAGTGTAAGCCATGTTTATAGTTATGTATTTTATTTATGTATACATAATTTCGGGTGTGAAAAGCTATTTACCACTGTAGAATATAGATATGTATTACATTTCTTACGAAATTTTAGTAACTTTTTCTTTAACTTGCGGATATTCCGGTTTAAAACCAGACGTGAATGTTTTATTCTTCACGAAGTGTTAGGGTCATTATGTATGTTTATTTGAACGATATCATTTCGAAATTTTAAGGAATAATTTTTCGTAGGATTTTTCTTGATTATCGGCGAATTTTATTATATTTCTGGAAACTGAACTAAACGCTATAACGCGAATGTATATCATTTCGACAATAGCCTACGAGATTGATATCTTGACTTTTTGACGATTTTGAGAGCCGTATTATAGACCCGTTTATAACATGCCGCATTGTTGACGCTTGACTCTGATGAAGTGATCTGATAATCAGGAAATAGATGCAATTTCTCATCTTATCATAAAACTGTTTCCACTTCCAAAATAACAAATGACAATAATGTAAGACGTAATCCGTAAAACATTTGAGTTTCTATATCTATACTTCTCTGCCATATAAATTGTCCTAAATTTCGCTGTCACGTTTTGACTTCTCCATTTATCCCATTCCTCCCTGGATAAATAAAATAAAATCACTTAGAAGATCAAACTCTACACCCCTCCGGCAGTTTGATATTTTGCCAAGGACACCAAAGCGAAGAAAAGTCATTTCGTTGAATTTAAATTTCACAATACAAATGGCATGTGATCCATTATATTAGCTGGTAACTGTGTATCACCGTCACCGTCACTGTTAACTTTTACTCATTAAAAAAATACGAATAGCGAAATCACTCTCGACAGTGTAGTCAGTGTCGCACCACACCCACACCATACCCTCGTTCATCTCCAATCTCATATATTTTTATTTATTGACACGATTTCCTTCGTTTTCTTCATTATTCCTTACCAATTTTCGATGACTTGGTCCTGTTGCCTGCAGTGAAACTGATACTGATACTGGTTGTGAAACATTTACTTGGATGTTTTGTTTTAAAACGCTTACTTGAATATTAATCTCACTTTCGCTTACATTCGGCGACAATAGATTCCCATTTCGGGTTACGTATAGAGGCAGCCCTACATATACCCTCCTTTCAGATGGTGTGGCGCTACCAGTGAATTTGAAATCGAGAAGCTTCATTTCATTTCGAGGACTGAAAATGGAAATCCACTATACCACCATATTTTTTCATCCTTGCCATCAGCCAGCACCCACCTGGCTGGAGGAAGGGGTGTTGAGTGTTCAGTGTTCACTTTTGTTCATGCTCCTTTCTACATCGTGCTCATTCGAGGTAATTTGATATGATTGCACGCATTTAGGTAAGCGACTGAAAGAGATCGTAATGATGATGTCATTATCTTTGAGGATGTTTCATAAAAAAAATAATAAAAAAATCACGCAAAAGCAGATATCTTTAGGTTCTTCTTTTCTCCCTTCCTTGATCCTTTGAGGGAGGTTTTCGAACTTGGAGTTATATCTGCTACACCATTTTGTGAAAGACATCGTCTGCAGTTGCAGATAATTGAATAAAAAGGTTAGCAACTCAATTATTGAGTGAAGTCGAGGAAAAAGTCACGGCGGGGGCTTAGCTAGTAGGTATATTTATATTATTTTCTGCGAGAGAAGAATTGTCAAAAATGTGGCATAAAAAAGAGTCAATATGTAATATGAAATTTAAACCGGATTAAAGTGAGTAAATAATATAGCCGTTTCTATAAGAAACTAAGAACTTAGCATGAGGAACAGAATACTGCAAATTTTATCTCTGTAGACATTTTTGTGATACTGGGATACTAAAAAAAGATACTTACATAAGTACCTAGAACTGATTGGCAAATAAATTAGTTATTATATTCGGACTGAGATCGTAGCGAAAACAATAAAGTGTTTTGTCCCTATGGGAACTGAACCTTAAGAATGAGCCCCAATGTCGTCAGTATTTTCAAAATGGAGTCCAAAATTCACTGTCGCCGTGGGTTCTGTTAGTAAAAAAGTTGCCAAATGGTGACAAAGTTTATTTAATCTCTTGTCATTTGCTTCACATTATCTTGAGTTTTAGAAAACGGATTGAAAATCATTTTCATGCTTGCAAATAAAATTCTAAAATATTTCGATATTTTACCATCTTTGAGCGACATCTGTGAATTGTTTGCTAATTGTTTTCTCCCCTATTTATTTTTTTTAATTTAATCATTTCCAAACAACAAACACCCTGAATACATTGATCAGCTACAGTTAATGAATTATTGGGGCACACAAAGCCTGAAGCAACATCTGCTTTTATAATTTAATTGTTTTAGAACAATGGCAAAAACTCGTTGGAAGGCATATACATAGATTCATGGTATTCCCTCCCCAAAACCCATTTTTGCCAAAATTCAAAATAATTAAAAATATGCCTTAAAACAGTTACAGTACTGAAAAACTAACTACCCGTGACAATCTCAAATTTTAATTGATGTTGAAGCTACAATCGACATTATACCTCTCAGGCATATCGCACATCATGTCTGTTTTCAAAAGGCAATTATACGTATGTACCTATGCGCAGGGGCGTAGCGAGGGTTCGAGCTGTGGCGGGAGGGTGACTTTCATTGAAATTACGACTTATTTTAGGAACTTACCGACTGCATAGAAATCATGAAAATCGGCCCAACGGTTATCGAGTTATAACGCCATCGAATTTTACCCCATAGAAGATGTTTTTTGTATTGTCCAATTTTGACCAATTCTTACATGAACACTTCTGGGCCAATATCTAAGACCACTTGTAAATTTGAGTTCAATCGAGTCGGTGGTTTGCGAGATATAAGATTTTGAATTTAAATGTTTAATTTTAAAAGTAATTAAAAGTTGAATTGAGTTGAGATTGTTTAAATTTTTTCATAATGTATTTTCAACGGCCACCGGGTTTGCATTGCAAAGTCACTGACACTGAGTGAGAAAAAGAAAAGTGTATCTTAAAGGACCATTCACATGAGAACGAACGAACGAATTGATGAAATGCGAACAAAATACTTTTTATGCATTTATAAACAGAAAATTTCTCATTTTACTATTTCAAGAGTAGGATAATTAATTATCCCATAAAAATTCAAAATGTATTAAGAAAACAAGTTTATAAATACCTACCTACATAGTTTAAATTACGAAATTTCGTTTTCCAAACATTTTGCCGTGAACGAAAACTTCCTTGCCGCCAATTGTCAAAGTTTATTCGCAATACACATCATTAAGCCGCATTCCACAAACTAGCAAATAAAACATTCGTTCAAATTTAACCTCAAATTAGAAATGCCGACCGTCCTTTTCAAAATCGAATCGAAACTCATTAAATTTTAAGGATTTTAGTCGTCAAATTCACCTATGCCGACCGTCCCTTTTAAAAACGAATCGAAACTCGATAAATTTTAAGGTCGGCAAATTCACCGATGCCGACCGTCCTTTTTAAAATCGAATCGAAACAATACTGGCTAATTTTTTGAGATTTCAGTCGGCAATTCATAGATGCCGACCCGAGTTTAAAATCGAAACTCGGAGAAGGTACAAAAATATAAACAAATATGAATTGGCATTTCCGAAAGGGTGAACGTTTGAAAATGACTTGTAGAAATTTACAAGTTTGAAAACCTACCTATACCTATAATAAATACAAACTCACTTCTTATTTTTTAACATTTTGTTCCGAGCTAGTTTTTGAAAATTGCTCATTTTGCCGATTTTTTTTTAGTTGCTCAAGCTAATAAATGTAGCTTCCTTGATTTGCCGACTCTTCAAAGGCGTAGGGGGCTGCGAAACCCCCATACCCCCTCCTCGCTACGCCCATGCCTATGCGAATCAAATAACTACTGTACTTCCGCTACGACCACTCGAATGTGGTATCCAATGAAAGAATGTTGCCAAAAGCTTCTCATTCGAAATGACTGAATACTGTCTATAAGAGTGACTATAGCTCCTCTAAACGGATTCGAATAAATTCGCCCTATAGCTAGTTCATAAAATTGACGGTTCTTTTATATATGGGAACTGTTGTACCGGTTGAAATTCGAAGGGAGGTTGTAATTTCAAACGGTACCACCACAATTGTTGATGCAGCCTACGGCAGCATTCGATTTTGGATACGTTTTCAAAGTGTGCATCCCAATACCACCACCGATAGAGACAAATTTCGTGCACAGGAAGCTGCGGTGATATTGGATTAAATGAAAATTGTTTTTCATTTTGCGTATTTAATTAAAAACTCAACATCAACAAGAATTTTAATTGTTTTACTTCTCTTGTCAGTCATGTACGCTGAAGTGCATCTGATGTTTTTGCTTCGGGGACGTTTAGGACTAATTACTAGGAAATGCCGCATGTACATGTACAACTACAACCTAAGGACAAGAATATGAAATGCCGCTGGTAAGTTTTGGATTTTGTTTTTAAACCTGATAGGTATTAGTAAGGTTATGATCATATCGTTCTCGTCTAGTAGCAGTTTTGAAAGACATGTTTAAAAACATTTTGCGAGAGATAACCCAACTTTGAATTCAGATAAACTACTGTCACTTTTTGATATACTAAATATATTCAACTAAAATAATATCCATGGTTAAAGGAACGATGAATTATACATAAAGAAAAAAATTGGTCTTGCAGCTCCCGATCGACCGACTCCCTGGGCGGCTAGTCCAGCGAAAGAACTCATACTGTATCTGAGATAAGAACTGCAGCAGACTTTGTATTGCCAAATGGTGCCACCCTGACGGAGGGAATTTTCACAAGACTGCAATCCGTCTCTAGTTTCCGCAAGTAAATTTTCACCAACTGGCCTCATTTCAGGTGACAGCGAGTTCAGTCGTTCCGACACAACGTACATTACGTTCTCACCGAATGCTAGTACTTCATTGATGGCCGGATCTGTGACCGAAAGTGTTACATTTTCATAAATGGATGGAGTTTGAGTGGTAACTTCGTCAAGGGGGGCAACGGTTGTAGGTATTACCGATTGGACCTAAAAAATAAGTTCATTTATCGGTCAGTGTTTATTTAATTGGATGATGGTATTACCTGACCAAATGCCATTATAGCACAGATTAAAAGTACAGTCAGAGTTTTCATCATGCTAATAATGTTTACCACAGTCTTAGAAGGGCAATGATTCACTGATGAAAGTAGGTTTTTACTACGCGTTCTATAGATATTCTAAGACTGAAACAGATTCATCAGTTTATATGATAAGATTATCTCTTGTGTAAAGCTATGATAAGATCTTGTGCTCTATTAAAAAACAAAGTTATCTGGGTACGCGGTACACACATATTAATGAATCAGTTACCTAATTTTGTTTGTGCGATGCGGTTTTTTATTTGGGCAGAGTACGCAAATGTTTGCCAACATAATATTGGCATCATGATGGTATAGTTATATTTTTTGCTTTATACCGATGCCATAAATTGGCGACCGAGAATAATTATTTTGGGATGCCGAAATCCGGTGTATGTTTGGAATAGTTTGAAAGAGTTACTTCCACATTGGGTAAGAAGAGAAGCCGAAACCCACCTAAAAAGTTAGATCCACCATCAATAATAGAATAGTGTGGCTAAGCCCACTTATCACCTGCTGAAAATGCCATTTAGATCTTAGGTACATCCACCATACCCTGTTCTTCTGTGCGACTAGGTTTTTTTTAGATGTTTATATAAAAGCTTCTAAAACAGCCCGAATCAGGTTAAAAATAAATTAAAAAGTTGCCTGGAAATTTGTAAAATTCCGGAAATACTGAAACAATTTTTACGAATTTTTGTTTTAAAACACTATACCTATTGACATTTGACATGAGAGCGAACAACATCGACGAAGGAACGAATAATCGCAAGTTTTGACAGTCCATTCACATGAACACTTTTCTAGGTCGCGGCAGTTCGCGAATTTCAGCCATCAGTTTCTACCCGCAATGTCTAGTTTGAGGTTAAGTTCGAACGAATGTTTTATTCGCTAGTTTGTGGAATGCGAATGGAATGATGTGGATTGCGTATATACTTACACAATTCGCGCCAAGGGTGTCTTCGTTCGTGGCAACAAGTTTGGAATTCGAAATTTCGTTATTTAAACTGTTTATAAACTTGTTTTTTTTAAACACATTTTGATGGGATATTTAATTATCCTCTTCTTGGAATAATAAAATGTGCAATTTTCTCTTCATAAATGCTCAAAAAGTGGTTTGTTCACATTTCATCAATTCGTTCGTTCGCTCTGAATGGCAGCTTCAGTTTTGAAATTTGGTAAATAGACGTATATTGCCTTTTGAAAGCATTTTACAAAATGTGGGCTGTATAAGACAAAGGGGAGTGGCAGCTGGCATTAATAATAAAAGGAACCTACAATTTTATGCCGAGTCCGAACGCTGAATTGAGAAGCTTTTTCAGGGCAGTCATAGTCATACCCTCGGATGTTTGTCAGACGTTCGCGAGAGGTGGCGCAGTAGAAAAAACCTTAAGATGTAATTTGTGTTTTTCCGGGGATCGAACCTGGGATCCCTCGCACAGTAGTCCAGCACACTAACCACTGCGCTACAAAGTACCTCGCAAAATCTGAGTGGGATTGAAAAACGGGATACATTTCTCAGAATTGCTTCTATGAAAATTAACAAAAAGACATTCACAATGAATTAAATATTTTTATAACGAGTTTCCTTAAAATGTTTATTCGAGGCATAGCCATAAGCCCGGTATCCTGGTCGCGTTAAATTTTATCTCCCATACAAAAATGTCTACAAAGAGAAAATTTTGCGAGGCAGTTTAGCAAAGCAGTATCCTGTTCCGCACGCTAAATTCTTAGTATACGTAATACGTACAATTCTGTTATACATACTAGGCCAAGAAAATGCCTCCACTGATTAAGCTCGCGAATGAATTGCCTGGTGCATTAAATCGGCGCTAAATTTTGCCATTTTCGAAACAAAACAAATTCTGAATTAACTATTTTATGGAATACTTGAAAATCGATGTAAGTGAATAGAAAAAAAAATGAAGAAAATAACCAAAATTAAAATACATGTGGCAATCACATGTGGGTGCGTGTCGTGTCCTATCTATACCCTGTACTACGAATTTAACGAGCATTATCTGTGGAGAGAAGTGCGCTGGCTAAAATTAAGCGCGAGCAGGATACTGGGCTTAACGTTGTAGCTTGCCTTTCTTGTAAAACCTATTGTTTCGATTACTGAGAGCCTTCTTTCTTCTTCTGCCTCTATACTTTTGTCTTGCATGATTTGCGCTGCAGTCTTAACATTAAAAAGCAGTGGTTTTAAAAAGTGCGCTGTGACTTTCAAAGCAGCTACTGATATAAATCTATTTCTCGCATATTTCCGATCGTGAGTTTGGATGGTTTGACTCTGAGAGGAGAGCCAGACCAGTAGACCAAAAACAAAAGAGTTAAGAGGGAACAATAAAGAAAGGAAAACCAATGTACTAGAACTGCATTTTTGGAGCCGAATTGATTTATTCGTGAACGAGTAGGTAATATGTAACGGAATTTGCTTTTGGCTCCTAGTCAAAATCGACTTAATTCGTAAAGTCGGTTCATGACAGTGCATTGGTCAAACCTGTGAAATTTATTATTTTGGTTGGTATATTTGATTGTGTTTAAAATAAGAAGGTCGCAAGTTTATTTTAAGGTTTTATAATTTATTTTTAATGAACTTAAAAATTTAAGGATGATTTAACAAATCTCGTTTCATACTTTAAGCGAGGTTAGAAATAAAAGAAGAAAGAAAAACTAAAATGCCTGTCAAAGTGACAGATCGTATTTTAGTTCTAAAGAATGGATTGAGAATGAAACTAGAAATTTGTGTTTTTTGCCAATTTCTTAGAAAATGTGTTAAAGTTTATATAAAGACTACTTTTTACATAATATCGAGAGAAGCCAATAAAAACATATACCAATAAATCAATAGGTCTATTAATTTAGGAACCTACTTTTAAGTTTTAAAAAAAATTTACAAACTCATTCGAAGTTTTATGAATTTTTATTCCTTAATTCAAAAATTTCGTAAAAGTGATCGGGTTCGAGATATCAATATAATATTAGATACCCCTCAACTGAGAATCGTAGTAAATGCTGCGAATCGCTTGACAATTGACATATGATTTGAAATTTGTTATCCTATTTGGCATATGCATGCAATTACTATTAACATTTGTATTTTGATTTTATCAGAGAATTTATTAACTTTCGTCTATCACTGCAATTTACGAATTACAGTAATGTCTCGCTAATCCGAATCACCTTTAATCCGAATATCGCGCTAATCCGAACATCGATTTTTTTATTTTTTCTCATTATGTAGGTACTCTACAATCGGAACCCTACACCGATTTTTGTACGCTGTAATCCGAATTACCACTAACCAATATCAAACATTTGCATTGATTTTAACAATAATTTTAAATTTAACCAATATTTTGTTAATGGATGAAGCATAAAAAATCAATATTGGTCTTAAGGAGCTCATCTTGTATTCATTAATCCGAATAATTTGATAATCCGAATACCCCCTTGCAATAACTGAATGGATTATAGGTCCTTTAAGGCTAAGGCAGGCTTTGTCAAACGATCATAGATCACTATAAAAGCGTTCCCTAACTTTTCCTCGAGAGCGAATTTATCCCCACCGCTACCATTTTGACAGTATTTTCCATTATTACTACAAAAATAAAGGAACGAAACTAATAAATTTTGCGACATGCTAAAATAAACTCAGTAATTGAAAACAAATGTATATATATATATAAACATAGTTTCAACATGTGTACCTAACTAAGCTACCTATTATATTTTAAGAGTTAGTTAGACCTAAAAAAAATCCTTGGAAAGAAAACTGCACAAGCTAAACATTTATTTTCAAATTTAGGATATTAATATTAGCCGAATGAATTATGTTATGTGTTAAATTTGTTTTTATACATTATACTCTTCTCAACACAGAGGTGTACAGTAAGCGACAATTGCAAAATCACACTTAATTTAAATATGTATATAATGCATCATGTATAAATTAAAATATATTCAAATTTTTATATCTTGATAAGAGCAAAAATAACAATGCGGATTAATGCGGAGAGATATTACGAAAAAAGTACTAGATTCATTCAAGAAATAAACTTCTACATTTTTTTTTTAATTTTCACCAAACAGATGGCACGCGGAATTGTGTAAAACAAAAAAAGGATTTAGGCCTGCTCTCTGTCCACAGAGCGGCAAAGTGGCATTTTCGTAGTCGCAAATGGGATTTGGCCGCTCCGTGGACAGAGCTTCGTTTGTTTATATGCAAGCTGAAAGCAAGCGTACAAAAGGCTGCAAATGACGACAGCGTGCGTATGAAGCGCAGCTACGTGGATAGGCCTAAGCGTCATCAAGAAACGTATCGAATTCAAATGTTTGCGCCAAGAACTTGAGCTCTATACTATATAATCAGCCAGATTCGTAGTATTTTTGTTACCATCCGCCGAACTTATGAGAAATGTCACTTTGTCCTTATCAGACCCAATTCGACTTCGTTTCAAAAGCTGAGTCCTACGCCCAGCACATACGAATGTCATATTCAACGTGCATATTCTCAAACAGTCCCTTACTGTAGGTTCTATAGTCAAGTCAAATGCAACAATGCAAGAAAATTAATTTCTATTTGCCTGGAACTTTCGATGTTGACTATTTCTCCGTCACGTCGTGCGTCGTCGGTACGGGTACGGTATACATTTTGCCGTTGCGCTTTAGATTCGGATGGTTGCTAAAGCTGCAGTGCAACGACAAAGTTTATAGGTTGTTGTGTATTTTCCTCGTGAACGCGCTTGATCATAGCTCGGGATTGTACTCGTATTTCAGCAACAAGGTTTTTCTCTTTTTCGACGATATATACGTTAATACCACCTACTTTCCAAGTTCCAAGATGCACAAAGTTAAGCCTTCACGCTGGGTTATGATAGTGTAGTGTACGGTTTGATGCTCGTCACTGTGTTCCTTTTGTGCGCCGTTAATCGATTGTCGTGCACTGGCAGTGACTTTAGAAGGAGCGAACATTCAAACAGCGGAACAAAGAGTGTATGCTGTGTCAGGGTATACTGGCAACGACAGCAGTTGAGTTTGCCAAAGAAATTTACACCCGGAAGTGGTGATGTAGAGCATATCCTGTCAGTGCGCCTCTGAAGTGTTCAACAGTGGTTGCGATGTTGAGTGTTAATGTTCCTGAATGTTTCATTGGCTTCTCAAAATATGTAATTGCATTTGGTTGTGTGCAGTCATTTTGCAAAATTAAACTTCCGTTATATGTTATGGAGATGTTAAAAATTATGCGAACTTTGGATGAAGTTCTTTTAGATGAAAAACTAATATAGATAAACAGATGTGTCTTTGAATAATTAAACTTATCACTCAACTTAGAAAAGTATTTCTGAGTTGATTTTGTGTTTATTTAATGCGTTTTCTTGTACGACTCGAACTTGGGGTTCTGGTATTCCAAGACTCTTTTGTCTGGAGTATTTGATATGCTCGATACGGTAGAGAGTAGCTCTGCGAAAGTCCAAAATCCCGAAAACCCACAATCCCTGTTTATTTCAGCTTATATGTAGGTATTTTGTTTACAAGAACATTTAACATTTTAATATACTGACCTACACATTCCCTCGTATAACTTTAAATCAATTTAAACGATGTTATATGATATTTTTTAAGATGTTTTTTCTCTCACTAAGGATGTCAAAAATGTTCTTTAAATATGCTAGTACACCGTCCTGCTCGTCGGTGACTTTATTTTCCTAGTTATTTTATTATGAAGAGTCTAAGCTCCAAGCCGCCATCCAGTTACGTGGCTTTCTTTTAAAACCGATGGATATTTTTTTTTTTGATTGCGCGGCTCTTCAATCTCCTTGAACTAGGAAACTGTAGGACTGTTTGACGTGGACTTAGGGCGCACTAGTGCGGTAGCCATATTGAAAGCAATATAGCAACATTTTGGAACTGATAATAGAAACCTAAACCTGTTCGGCCTAAACACTGGGGTGTCCTAGTTTAGCACTGAGCTGACCCAAGCTATTTAAGTGCTCGATTTTTCTGTCAATCGCAGCTGTCATTTTTGTTAACTCTCGCATGTTTTTTTCAACATTAAAACTATTTATCAGATTATTGTTATTTCATGTATTAAATTTCTATATGACTGTTTTTTTTTCAGACACAGGTCTCAGGGTTACATTTACATGTTCGAAATGGAACTTTATATTCCACATTATATTCCACATTGCATCAAAAAACTAGCTTCAAATAAACCCTGGTTTAACAGAGAATGCAAGCGATTTACCGCAGCGAAAAACAAGGCTTTCCGTGATAATGGCGATCAAACCCTTCGGAGCAAAAAAGATCTGAATTTATAATTCTTCGAAATATATGCAACCTAATTATTGAATCGGCGAAGACAACTTACAGCGAAAGAGTCACTAACAAAGTGATTAGATGTCCTAGCGGTTCACGCACATTCTGGTCCATGGCAAAGGCAATCAGTAATAACTTTAGTTGCTCTTCTTTTCCACCTCTATAGTAAAAGAAGACGGCACGCTAGCAACAACACCTAAAGATAAGGCAGATCTTTTCGCTAGCATGTTTTCAGAGAATTCCACCCTAGATTCTGCACAACTAGAGCCACCAAATATCCCGAGGGTGCAATCATCGATGGCAGAAGTGAAATTTCGGCCTCGAATAATTCAACGCATCCTTAAAGAACTAGATTGCAATAAGGCAACGGGACCCGACGGAATTCCGGATATAGTACTCAAGAGCTGTGCACCAGAACTTGCACCTGTACTATGTAAGCTGTTTAGCATGTCGAACTCCCAGAAGAAGTTTCCTTCTTGCAGATGACAGCACTCTTATATCCTCCATCTCGAACAGTGGGCCTGTGAATGTGGCTACATCAAACAGTCAGAGATATGAAGAAATTAGTTCGCTATATCCTATATGATGATCTGGACAAAATCTTAAAGTGGGGAAAAGGCAACTTGGTTGTATTTAATGCAAACAAGACACAGCACACAACATTTTCTATGAAAAATGCATCAACAGTTCCTCAGATCCAAAAGGATGACCATCCAATCCATCCCAAGGACTCAATGCACCTTCTAGGAGTCACGGTCAATTTAGGAATCACGTGGCAGGACCACATATCCTATATCGCAAGATCGGCGTCCGCTAAGTTGAGCTACCTATTTAGAGCAAAGATGTACTTTAGCCCCAAGCAACTTCTCCTTCTCTACAAAGCACAGGTTAGACCAGGCCTGGAATATTGTTCCCATATATGGAGCTCGGCCCCAAAACATTCAATTAACGTACTTGACAGCATACAAAAACGAGCAGTTCGACTTATTGGAGACTCTACTCTATTCACATTAAATCTACAACCGTTGGTGCACAGAAGACAAGTCGCTGACCTATGCTTGTTCTATAGGTACTTCCATGGTAGATGTAGATGTTCTGAGGAACTCAAAGACATTATCCCTCGAAATGCAACTTTTGGGCGCCCCACAAGACAGGTAGCTAATGCTTATGGCTATACAGTACACCTGACAACCGCGAGGACATCAATTTTCCAAAACTCCTTCTGTTACAGGACAAGCAAACTCTGGAACTCGGTTCCTGGGGATATATTTCCTGAAGACTACAATTTGCAGCAATTTAAGTGCAGAACTAACATACATCTGCAAGCATCTAGGGGCGCTGTGTACTTCTTTATCTTTTAGCGTTTTTGCTACATTACACAATTTCATTCGACAATTCCACCGCACTTACTTTGAAGATATGCGCCTTAATTCCATAGTTTGGATCACTGAAGAAGACTCTATTCATAGAGTAGCTACCCGGTATTTTTTTCGAAAAAAAGCAGCTTATAATGCATTACCAATTCACATGCGTTTTTCATGTTTATATGTGTATTTTCTGTCGCAAACGACTATAAGAGAAGAAACAATTTCGCTTGGATTCAGCTTTCTTTCACTAGGTAGTAGTAGAACTAGTAATTGCCGCTTCCAAGGCATAGAAAAAACGCAGTACGCCGCCATGAAGACACATTTTAAACTATTTACCAAAATAGGACGGATTGTTTTTATTTTTTAGTAGCCCATATTAGATTTTTCGAACTCAAATTTGCTAAATTTCCAAATTTAATTAGATCTTGAGAATTAAAGAATATTTAAGGTGAGAGTTTAAAATGACTATTATTAAGGCCCAACGTCCTGTAGCTTTTCAATTGCCTGCCGTTAAACCTTTAAACCTTAAGCGCACTCTCGAAGAAGTTATTATTAAATTGTTCTCAAAAATCCCAAAAAAAAAAATTCTTGCTGAACACTACATAACCGCCTTGAATCGGGGAAGTGGGATTAACCCAGTTTTTTAATTGCTGATCGTTTGCGTATCGAGTCCAAAAACGCTGATGACTTATTCAATTTTGATATCAATTCCGCAATTTTGGGACTTAGTTTAAACATTTATGGCAATTGTAGTTGCCACCATCACTACTGTTGAAATTTGTAAGTATACCGAAACCAATTTTTTCAGGTAGGTACTAACTATGGTTGGTTTTAAGTGGTCCTCGACGAGGTGCAAGAATAGATCCATTGTGCTGCCACTGAAAAGTATAGGTGATAAGTGATTACACTGCCTGCTCCTGGATTTCTGAAGTAGTCGCAGAGTAGGTATACTCAGACCCAGCCTAGCAATCGCACGGTGTCCGCTTATGACATTAATTAGAATGGTACATTTTTCTAAGTACCCTAATACGTTCCCTACCCCATACTTATACACATTTTTACAAAAATACGATAATTACGATTTTCATAATCAGAAAGACACGATTCTCAGAAAAAGTTTATAACAACATTGGAATACGAATACCTTAAGGCGGCTCTTTTCTCCTAGCTCGATAATCTTCCTTCGCTCCTTCTGTCAAATTTACCCAGTATCATCATACTACGGACATTTTCGCTAAACCTATACACCTTGTTTTGGCTACTTCTTTTACGATGTCGCGATACGTGGACCACTGCTTGTTGGTGTCTTTTGCAGTAGTATATGAGTGCGTTGAGACCATCGGATTGTAATTTTCCACAAGTCAAAAAAAAACCTCATATGACCTCTATTATCATGCCAAGATGGCTTCCTACTACGCTTTCCATTGTTTCCGGAAAGAACGGTGTATTCCTACAAGTCTCTATCAATATTTCGAAATCTATCAATTCTATAGGACTACTGTCAGTTGAATCAAAGAATACCACAAGTAACAACATTAGAATAGGTACGAGTACATACACTATACTCGAACATAGAGTATTCCAAAATAACAATTTATAATGATTTATTCATGTTGCTCTAGCTTGTATTCGGTGCGTATGTGAAGGCAGCTTCTTGCACACGTACGACAAATATCATCATTGGACAAACGATAAAATATGATTTCAGTTTATCTACACCGTTCACACATGTGTCGCCGACAGATGGATGCTGGTAGTGTGTGGCAACCACATTGAGAGGGATAGCAAAATCCCTGAAATATCTACCTTCATCCATCCGTTGTTTTGTCCGGCTGAAAGCCAATTCCGTTCGTTGACCACCAATTGTATTTGCCGTCCTTATTCTTATTCTAGGAAAATTTATTGAATAGATATAACTCTCTAGGATGATAACACATGGCCACATACCCGTACAGATAGGAAAGTTGAAAAAGGTCGTGCTGAAGGACTCTCCTTAGAAGTGTGCAATTTATCCCAATTAGACATTATTTCCTTTTTGCCAATTACAGTGCGGTTACAAAGCCATGATGAAAGGATAAGACGCAACGGAGGATTATACATGCCATGCGGATATTTGAGTGTATTTTATATACAGAATGACAAGTGCAGTCATTTCCTCTTAAACATCCGCATGCATGTGTGGTAAATAAGGATTTATGTGTAAACATAACACGCCGAGCTGCTGATGGGGATTGATTTGATTGTGATAATAGTGCTTGAGGATTATATTATAATGGAAAACTAGAGGGAAGTTGGTGTGAGCGATTGATCAGAAAATTGTAAGAAATTGGTCTTGATGTAGATAATAAAACGAAAACTAAACAAATCACTGATGACATTTACATGACGTTCTGAGAAGTTAATTATATTAGAATGTCAGCTCTCAAAAATTCGCACGTTTCGTGACATCTGTTATGAATTCGCTCGGAATTTGTGGAGAATTTCAAGGCGACAACATATTTTTGTCTCGACTAATTTAGCGGGGTGAACTGGATACCTGCACTATTTAGCCTATCACACGAAAGTATTCTTCAAGCATGAGTATTCCCCGTTAAAATTGTTTAGAAAAAATTAATAAAAAAAAATAATCACAAAACCCTCCTTCGTGAAAATGTGCGCCATTGAATAACTGTGAAACTGTTCGCCGCATCTGTGCAGTTAATCTGCTGTATCTTTCACTTGCACACATAGCCAGGAAGCCAACACAACAATACTGTGGGATGGTTTGTTTATTGCTCTCAATGCCGAAAGGCACCGACTTACGTCATTTTAAATTAACCATCAGATTGGAGTTAATTGCTTTAAATGCTGATTGACTGTCCACTCAAAAGTTAATTTCCTTCCATCGGTGGTAGTTTCCTCTGGCTAAAACATTTTGAGCTGCTTTCTTAACCGCGTATATCTGGAAAACACTGCACTAATCTGTCAGTCGGTATAACTGGTTGATACTTAGTTCCTCTGAGAAGACTCCGACTTCCGTTCCCTTTTCTGCCATTCAGAGGTATACCTTTTATGACAGTACTGTGAGTGGCATAACTCTACTCTGAATGAAGGTGTCAAGTATACGCGAAGAACAGGCTTCAAAATTGTGTTCGCACTTATAGTCAGAGTACCTTTGGCTGTCGCGCTCTTATTGAATAACTCGATGCTGTTGATATACGGTCGGAGGGCATATACATGAAATTGATTTTCTTACCAATTATGCAACTTATCAATTTTCTTGTTCTTCAGCAGGAGTGTAGTTGTTGTTGTTATAGTTGTAATTGTTGAGCGAATTCTTTTGAAAACCGACCTTTCTACCAAGTTGTAAGCCTGTTCGATTGGTTCCCTAAGAATGGTGTCAGTATTTCTTGATACTGGTAATTTGGATGTTACCGCCTTCGATATCGGGGAGTTGAATATGCCTTCTTATTAGGAAATTTCCTTAACATTCTTGACATTTTTAGTCGATGAGTCCAATTATATCCGGCCATGGTCTCCCTGATTGAGACCCAGGAGGCAGTGTTAATTTTGATCTTTCAATTAACAATCTGTCCTCACATACATGACTATAGCAGAGTGATCTTCCATGAAAGTTGATTCATCCAGGCTCCTTGTCCGAAGACTCACTGACTCCTCCAAAGAGTCGAGTGGCTTTCCACATCCGTGTGTTCCATCTGGAGTAGTTAATTCTTGTTATTGTCCTTAAATGTTTTAGTTTCTTTCTACTTATAAGTTCAGCTACATTCTAGGATGCATTCTCCGATCGCTACCCCTTATCGATAAAACTAACACTTTGAGAGTGATTCAATGAGAATCACTATACCTCTAAGCCAGCTCTCCCTGTCAGGCCCCAATAACCAAAAAAGTAGATAATACCCTAGGTCGATGGAATTACACAAAATTTCAAATAATAAACACTCAACAATAAAAAAAATTTTTAAAAGCAAGAATAAGCTCATGAATAAAATTTCAACTAATATAGATACACTCAACAAAAAAAAAAATTATAAATAAAACTTCAAAATTTGGAAAACTCTTTTTATTACGGGTTTAATAAAAGGCGCTTAAAGATTCACCAATTTACGAAAATGAAACTACCGCTTTCCAGAACGTTTTAAATAGAATAGAAGATGATTAATCTATTAGAATATTAAAAGCCGACCCGATTTCTTGTGACAGTCATTTACCCTACTTAAAGAATACAAAAGCCATTTTTCTTTTTAGCAAATTGAAGCTTACCACTCATAGATGTGTTATGATTTATGAAGAATAATTATTTGAAAAAAAAAAAAAACCATTATGTAAAATAGGTAAATTAATATTTTAAAATTACATTGGTTACAACAACAACAAACAAAGAAAATTAATATTTCCCCTTCGCTCAGTCGAAATTCTACTTTTTGCGATCGTTCGACAGGACAAACAAAAAAAAACCACATCGTCATACGTGGTGGTGTGTCTGTGTACCTCATTCGAAAAGGGTTTTTTTTTCTCAGTGTGTGTTTGAGGGGATCCCTGGATGGTTAAGGACCCGGTAGGTGGCGCTGCAATCGAGTTCCAGGAATTTTATTTATTTCCTTCTAAGCGCCTGGACCTATTTTGCTGAAATATGGTGTATGTATTTGAGGGCATCCCTGGATGGTTAAGGACCCGGTAGGTGGCGCTGCAATCGAGTTCCAGGAATTTTATTTATTTCCTTCTAAACGCCTGGACCTATTTTGCTGAAATTTGGTGTGTGTGTGTTTGAGGGGATCCCTGGATGGTTTAGGACTTGGTAGGTGGCGCTGCAATCGATGGTTTATAGTGGGTCAAAACAAAACAAAGCAAAACAAAACACAGTTGTTGTGAAGTTTCACCTCAGTGGAGTGCTTATGTACATAATGAAGGTGAAGCACATATCTACTCATTTTTTTTTGTCGTTCTACATGCATGTTGCGTTACTTTGTGTTTAAATGTATTGTGGTCGAATTTCGACCACTGGGAGAGCCTAGTAAAAATTAAAACTGGTTCATATGCCACTTTGCCGCTGCTGGATAACTAGCGTCATCGTTTCTCCATCAGGGATATTATGTGCTAGACGTCTAGCGGTTAATGAAACGCGGCCATTCTGTTGTTGATAGTTTGGCATAATACTGACATTATTTACTTTTGGGGAAAATTTAAGATGAGTGGGTGCGTTAAGTGCACTTGCAATGTTGACGTTATAGGCGACAATTGTATTTATTGACTGATGAGTAAGAGATGCAATTTAAGAAGCAAAGTTTACATTAAATTTCTTAGTGGGAAATTCGCACTTCTCCTATCACAACAACCTCACCCTCGTGTATCGACTCCGATTCACATACGTCGACACCTAGAACGGCAAGCTTGGACTTGGATACGGGGCGTTGCATTCGTCTTTTGAAAGTTCACACGTGTACTCTTCGAAGCTTTTCATCGGCTGCAGGATAAACGTTCTCCATTCAATTCTTGGAATATTCGCGTCGCACAGGAATACTTAATTTTCTTTGATATTTTTACTGCAGAAGTGGTGTGAACGCTCAACACCACTTCGTTCTTCTGCTCCCCATTTTTGATAGAAACTGTCTCTTAGCTGACGAGAAATACGCCAATAGCTTCCCAAACGATTTAGATTTTCCAATGGCTCGTCTTTTACTGGGAGTTTTTGCAGTATTTGCACCCCGACAGATTTGGGGTGAGTGATTCTTTTTGGTTGGGAGAGATGAGTATGTAAACATTCATCTTGAATTATAAGGCTTTGGAACAACCACTCAACATCTTTCGTCATCAGTTTCCTTTATATGCCGTAACAGCGACATTGACGACTGTTCAATCGAGGTGAAAAAGGTTTCGAAGTTGAGGTCACTGAAATGTTTTCCCCTCTATTTCTACTGCAGATATTGATACCTTGTAGATACGTAAAAATTGTCAAGCAATTTCAATTTCTTTAAATGCAGTTTAAACTTATGAAACGAGGAACAAGACAACTCGTTGCATTCTCTGAGGGTGCTTTGTTTTTATTCTAAAATATTAAATCACCATGCACTCACTGCTTCTCCACAAGTCGACAGTATTTTCAATTATGAATTCCCGAGGGAATATTAAATGCCATATGAATGCTGATAGCGGTTTCAGAATGCACTTTCGCACGCCCCTCGAGCTGGAGCAAGCGACGTTGATTTATTTGACAACAAAACCCATTTGGATGTTTTAGAAGTCCTCTGCACAACACCCACTACATCCAGTACCCGTGTTGGAACAGTGCCACCTCCAGTGCTAAACGTAACAGCAACATGAAAATAAATCTCAAAATCGAGAAATAGTTCAAAAACATTTGCTTGTGCTGTGCAGTCGCTGTCGCAGTGTGCACTGTGCATATAGTGTCCCTGTGTAGCAACAGAAAATTCACGCGAGTATATGGGGTTATAATCTTCTAAAAATGAATGCCACATGGCAGATCCATTCTGGTGAGAGTATGGCTCTGGCAAGCCGAAAATGTAAAAGTTTTTCTTTGCTCGTATAGACGAGGAGCAAAGTTTAGATACTTTGCAGATTGCAAAAGTTGTTCGATAAGATACATATAACACAGTATGACACTTGCTTTTTAAGGATGAATTAGACGTAGTGAGTTTGGGAACGACGCACGCACGTATCCACTCATGATGTATGGGTACGCAACTGGGATGACATTGTTGGCTTTTCATTATGAAGTAATTTTTGATGATGCCAGGAGAGTAGGGTTTGTGCCATAAGTGCGTTTGTAAGTGACAAACGCCTGATAAGTCGCATCATCTAAGAGCAAGCAGCCTTTCGAAGATGTCACCATGCATGTAAATATTCTATGTATGTGTGGTGTATACAATGAGTATTTATACACGACAGTGTCCTTTATAATTTCAAAGTTTGGTATGAATCATATCCAGTTTATGTGCAAACTGATTTTACGAATGCAGTACAAATTCGAATTGATTTCATATCCTTCCGTATTATATTCTCGGTTTCGAAGCACGGCCATAACATTCTTGTGGTGTTACAAGTATTTAAGGTGGCCGATCTTTCCTGCTAACAACTCAACGGACAAAAACCAAAAGTTTAGAACGATATTTTTAAGGATACAAGTCTCGAACAAATGCCTGCTGAGATGAAGCTGGTAAGAGCAGCCAGGGAAGACATCCATCGTCCTTTGGGAAACCATCGGACTTTGTAAAATGCAGGAATTCCAGACCGATTCGCATCACCACCTTTTAGAGACGATGAAGTGGCTAACGAAAGTGTATGTGGCGAATTGTACAAAGCCGTAGCAATTTTTAGCATCCCTGTCAAAGTCGATCTTCTACTGTCATTGACTATTTTTATTTTTTTTTTCAATTGACGTTTATGGAGGTAGACGACAAATAAAGTCAAGAATTTCTCGACTAAGTATACCTACTAAGTTGACATTTCGATTGTGTGGCTGACGTAGTAAATGTGATACGTTCCCGACCAATCCAGTTTTTGAGTCGAATCGCCGCATCCGTTAACGAGCTATACGTTAAAAGAATTAACTGATTTTACACACTACGAAGCAAAAACAAATTTCGTCACGTATTGCTCGTTTACGAATGAGACAATTCGGTCCCAGGGTAAATCTATAATCCAGAAAAACCTACTCGACTTTGAATGCTCCCATGTGTCTATGACATCGGCGATCGGCACAGAAGTCAGGCGAAGAAACATATTCGACGATTTCTCAATGCAATGCAGCAGCATATGGATAACAACGAACAAGTCCGACGAGTCTCCAGAGAGACAACGAAACAAAGTGAGGCTATATCTTAATTCCTATAATCAAACGACATAAGAAATTAAATACATATATAACAATTTTATAAAAAAAAAAATAAAAATAATAATAATAATAATGAAAAATAATGAAAAATACTTTAGGTAGGTACTGTTTAAGCTAGATGTGAAATAAGCTCTTAATAAAAATTATAATTGAATTTGAAACATTAAAATTGAAAGAGGTGTGTAAGGTGTGACGCTCACGGTATATGGGCTGGAAATTAAATATCCAGGTCAGCGTGACGTTCGTTTTAGTGGCATACTAGGGATTGTGGGTCACAAAAATGTACGGCGATACCTCCCCTTTCGGGACAATATTGACTTAGTATAGATATACTGCAAGTAAAAACAACCTCCTTACTGTATTCAAATGCAGTTTGTGTATTTGCTCCTCTAATTTTTTTTTTTAATTTTTGTATCCCTTTTGGATATTTACATATTGACAACTCTCTTTATGCCTTACTTTCAGCTTCTGTCTGAGCATCAGCATTCTCACCACCACCAGCTGGGGCCTTCTCCTCTGTTGAACCGAGGACACAGCATGGACATTTCTCTTTCAATACAACCCGATACTTCGGATGGCTACAATAGCAAAAACGAAATCTGTATAATTAATTTCATTGCAAACCAGGCCAAAACAACGTCTACCTAATCCCATAAACAATCGGATTGTACACAGCACTGGTCTTTGCGAACGTAGCACCCCAGATGGTGGTCAGCGGCGTAAGCCCATCGATTTTGAATAATCCGAAATAGCATATCACCAGATACGGTGTCCAGGCGGCAAACCACAGTGAGATCGTTGTCAAAGCCACTTTTGCAAGTTTTGCTTCGGCGCTCTTTTCCGTATCCTCGGACGAGCGCAGTGATTTAACGTTCATCTTCTTCGCCTGTTCTCGCATTGCCTTCTCGTGTGCCGAAACAGCCTGCAGGGCAAACAAACAATTCATGAAACGAATTAAAATGCACCCCTATATCCATACGAACCGCAATAATAAACCAATACGAGTAACATATAAGGAACAGTGGTGTATAGTACACGAATAAGGAATACGTGATGAGGTACGATCTGGGATTCCAATCTCTGGTCATGTAATCGATACTGCATGCGGTTAGGTTTCCTTCCGGCACATATTGGCTCCAACCGAGCATGGGTGTTACTGTCCACAGGCCGGCAAACATCCATATGGCCAGGATTTTCATGAAAGCCAACTTGACGGTCATGGGACGACCAGAGACTCCTTTGACGATGACATTGTATCTATCGAAGGCAATCATGCACATTGACCAAATTGAAATACATCCGAACAGAGACCCGCACAGGGCGTACACATCGCACATTAGGGGTCCCAGTATCCAGGTCTCATAGTAGAAGTTGATTATCATGATAGGGGACTGTGTCAGCATCATACAAAAATCGGAGAAGGCCAGGTTGAGGACGAGAAGATTCGCAGGTGTACGCAAGGATTTAGTTCCGCCAAAAATGTAGACAACGACACCGTTGCCGCAGCAGGAGATCACCATGATAACGAATGTGAAGACACCGAGAATCTTACTCCACATTGGGTCCATGGGTGGAAATCGGCTCCAATAGGGATTGACAAGGTGCGCCATGTCCGGAGTGACCTATGCAAAAGAAGAAGACGAATGTACAAAGGAATCAGTTAAATCAGTGAGCATGTTGAGTGAGGACGAAAATAATCAAGTGGAACTTTTTCGAAAAAGGCGAAATACATGTAAGTTAAGAATAATTTTTTATGTTCGGTTAGGGGCTTATTTTGCCATGCACAGTGCGACCAGTACTTTCAGCCATCCCCTCTGAGCTTAGACGGTTTTTCTGTGCAATTATTACAGGGAGGGAGAGCGTTCTTGTGCCAATAAACTGAGGAGGCTTGATTTTTATTTCATTGCACTTTTGGTATCAACTATTTTTAGGTTTTGTAGAAACCTCAGAGGTTTCGAAACGACCTCTATTGAATGGGGTCCCAAATTTCGAAACCCATTATACACCAACGAATCTAAAAACGTATCTACTGAGTGATTACTTATTTCCAACTATATCAACTTGGAAGGAGATCTATTTGTGGAACTTGAAATGAATATTCATCGCGGTGGACCTATAGTTGTATGCTTTGTAGCCCAAGCTCTGTCGAATTCAGTGGATTGAGTCAATAGTGACATTAATAGCCAGGCTGGGCTGGGCAGATATCTTACGTGAGCTTCTCTAACATATTTCGACCTAATTTTATGGATTCAATATTTTTTCCCGAATTTCCGCATTTTTGTGAAAAATTTTATATGTTAAAAGTAAAGAAGGGCACGAGTACGATAACTACGGCGCCAAAAATTGATGAAGGTATTTTGTAGAGGGGTTAAATGCAAGCATTTTTACTATGGGAGGGGTCTATCTGGCTTCATTTAGGCGGGAGGCGCGATTTAAACTATCGTACCTCTAACCGTTCGGACGTGTTTTTCTTTCGCTCCCGCTTCGCGACTTTAAATAAATTCAATTCCAATTTATATATTTGCATACTTGCAATTTTTTCCCCTGAACCTATTAATCGGACATTGCCTTTCCACCCAGTTCGCGAAACATTAATTGACCCAATTTAAGAACTATGTCAAAGCAGTGCGGTAATAGTGATTGTGTGTCAACATCCCAAGACTTTAGTGCTGATTGGGTAAATTGTAATGGGCTATGCGGAAAATCATTTCATGCTCTCTGCATAGGGTTAAGTAAGCGCTCCATTACATACCTGAGCGACTATAACAATAATTTCCTTTTCTTTTGCGACGAATGCAAGGGCATATCTCTTTCCCACGTTATGCTGGCGATAAAATGCATTAGTGACACCCTCAACATAAATTCCTCCGACAGCAAAATGTTCTTCAAAAAAATCGGGTCACAATTCGGAAAATATGATGAGTTGTTCAAGAGTGTGGAAGAAATATCTAACAGCATAGATGTCTCCACCATGTTTTTCAAATCGAAGTTCAAAAGCATAGAGAAGCAATTGACAAGTCTAAGTGATATAACGAAAAAGTTACCGGCTGAGATCAATTCGAAGTTTTTGACTTTGAAAAGCGATTTGAAATTAGACATAAATACTACTCTGAACCCACACATATCAACGATTAATGACCATTTCAACTCCTTCCGGACCTACCTTGATTCCAACCTACAAAGCCCTTCATCACCAAATGCCTCACCCCATCAACTCGTCGATCCACTACTGCTGGACATTATAAACAAAATCAATGAGGTCAGCAATGATGTTGCAGCTTTCCGACTAGTTATGGGCGATATTGATGAAAACCTTAGAGTGGCATCAAGTAAAATTGATTTCATACCTGAGCTCATTCAACCACAATCAAGCCAAGTCTACAACACGTCAATACATACCGAAATCCTGGAATCAGCAGAATATCCAACCCCATTTAATCCTCAACCAGCATCAACGACGACTTCAACAACACCAACAACCACTACAATCGCAGCAATGTCCACACCCACACCGACAACAACATCAACGACGTCTACAACCACAACAACAACCACTACATCTGCAGCAATATTCACACCTACCCCGGTCTCAACTGAATCAGACACTATGCCACAAAGCGATTCGAAGCCCTTAATCCGATACGGCACACTTTGGACACTCGACGACTGGAATAAAAGGATCGAAAAATTACACAGAACTGCCTGCGAGTATAATTCCTTTATAATAAATAGCGCTCCTCAGCATGCAGACGTCTCTTGGATGAACAAATTTTTCCTGCAGAAATTTGGCATCTCTATCCGTAACTGCCAGATAATCTCTCCAACTAACACCAATAATAAACAATTCAAGCTCGATTTACCTTCCAAATACTCCTGGCTTTTTTCGAGCCCCTCGACCGACGTCTTCAGCTTGGGAAAGATGACTATCAGCAAGTTGAATATTACAGGAGAGGTGAAGCTTAGTAATAACAATAAGCCTAGTATTAAGCCAAATAAAAAAAAACGTAAGTCTAAGAATCATAGCTCTAAATCTAGTCCTAATCCTGACCCAAACTGGAGCTTTAAAGTTGGAACATTTCCTCTATTCTCCCCTCTCACTTTTCAGCCACTTACCTCTTTCTCTCAACCAACCACTTTTCCTTACACAAACTTTAACACAGCACCTCCTCAAGGTACCCCTCATCACCCCACGGTAATTTCAAACCCACCTAATGCCCCGCCTGCCTCCAATTCTACAAACTCTTCTCACCCAACCACTCCTCCTCACACGACCTTAGCACCTCCTCAAGGTACCCATCATCACCCCACAGTAATTTCAAAGTTACCTAAGCCTCAACGAAATCGCGTATCATTTAACCTAAATCCCGATCCTAGTCTCCCCTCTAATTATCCGCTAGCCCCTGTTAGCTCTCCACCGACTTCCAATTACCCGAACTTCATACACTCCCATGTTCTCAATCCTGTCCCGTCCACCTCTGCTGCCTCCAATTCTGCTCTTCCCATTATTTCTCCCCATAAAGAGACACCTACTCCAATATCTAAGGCTTCCGCAATATTTGATCCTCTGCTCCCCCCAGCAGTTAAACTTACTTCCAAGTTTGTAAACCATAATATGTCCTCCCCCAACGACCTTGATGGCCGATATATTATGTCACGGCTGAGAGACCACAGGCTTTTTGAAAATGTCCGACTTTACCTTGCCTACTTATTTGATAAGCCTGAATCCATCTGCATTGACGGTAAAACCAAAACAAACGTTCAGATATATATTCAAAAAGAAGGCCTCCCTATTGATCCTGCTGAACTTCGAGAAATCTACAACCGTTATCACGATGGCTTCAACATTTCGTCGACTACCGTGGACAAAGACCTATCTGCTTTTGCTTCTCATATCAGCTCTAAACGTATCTCGCACCTTCAACGGAACCGTGCTGACCACAACAAATATTTTCGTCCCTAACTCGATACCTGATACACAGCCATCCCTCCATCATAGAATTCCTCTAATCTTTTACTATCAGAACGTAAGGGGCCTGCGTTCAAAAACCCAAGCTGTTCTGCGCCAATCTCATGCACTTCCATTCGATATCTACGCGTTAACTGAAACCAACTTGATTCCCGATATAAAGAACCCGGAATTATTCCCGCCAACATTTAACGTCTTTCGGGACGATATCAACCGCCCAACGGATGACCCCCCCTGTCGAGGTGTTCTTCTTGCTGTTCACAACGACCTGGACTCTTCTCCGATTGCTACTTCTTCGTCAACAAAACTCGACTATGTTGCAATAAAAATAACACTCCTCCATAAGTCCCTATACGTAATGTGTTTTTACATCCTGCCGGCCCAGCCTATCGAATCCTACCAACTTGCTGTCAATGCGATCGATCAAGTAATAGAGTTATCTGAATCTTCTGACGACATAATCATTTTCGGCGACTTCAATCTGCCTCAACTCCACTGGGTTTTATCTGATGATGAATCGTTTTTGATTGCGTCAAATCCCAACTCAATCAAAGAATGTCTCCTCATTGATCGACTAACTGACTCAAATCTATGCCAAGTTAGCGGGATTTCTAACTATATGGATAGGCAGTTAGACCTAATCTTCACTACTGACCCGATCAACTCCTCTGTCTCGCTCTCCCCCCTTCTTCTTTCGACCATTGACAACCTTCACCCCCCACTTCTTCTTTCATTTTTTCACGACCATCCACTACAGCCCACACCGACCGCAGGCCTCCCGTGTTACGATTTTCATAAAGCCAATTTCCGCAAAATAAACGAGCACCTCAACAATGTTTCATTTGAGTTTGCCAATCTCCCTGTAAACGATGCCCTCTCCTTGTTCTACAGAGAATTATTTATTTCTATCTCCCTTTTTGTTCCTATTTCTCGTCCAAAACCCTTCTCTACATCCCCCCCATGGTATAATCGAAACCTCCGATCGTTACGCAACAAGAGAAACAAATTATGGTCAGTCTTCCTTCGAAACAAATCTTTTTCTGACTATTCCAATTATCTCGGCTCCTACCTGCAGTTCACCCAAGCCTATAACTCCCTCTATCAACGATATATAAACGACGCGCAAGTGAATCTTATAAGCGACCCCAAATCTTTTTTCCGATTCGTTAATTACAAGAAAAAATCCGACGGTTACCCACCATCCCTTTCTTACGAAAATACAGCTTCAAGTGATCCACACACCATTGCTAATTTTTTTGTCACCTTTTTTAAAAAATCTTTTGCCGACAACTCCTTTGTACCAGATTCTTCCTATTTCAAATACCTACTCAACTACTCCATTGGCCCCTCCCTCTCTCAAACGTTTGAACCTACTGTAATTGAAAATAAATTACAACAACTTAATGACGAATATTCACCTGGCCCAGATGGTATTCCCGCTATATTTCTCAAGAAGTGTTCCCTTGTTCTCTCCTATCCTCTTTCGCACCTCTTTCGGCTCTCGCTTTCCCAAGGTGACTTTCCTCAGATATGGAAGTCCTCCTTCATAACACCAATTCATAAAAAGGGATCAAAGAGCGAAGTTACTAATTATCGCCCGATAGCCAAACTCTCGCATATACCCAAACTCCTCGAAAGTATTTTATACGAATCCTTAAGCTTTCAATGCAAATCTTTAATTTCCCCAAACCAACATGGCTTTCTTAAAGGTAGATCAACTTCCACTAACCTCGTTGAATTCGTGTCCTCTGCCCTAACGGCTATAGAAAGTGGTAAAGAAGTTGATGTTGTTGCAACCGACTTCAGTAAAGCTTTTGATAAGATATCGCATAAATTAATTCTTTTCAAATTGTCTGCCCTTGGTTTCGAACCAATACTGCTGAAATGGTTATCATCTTATTTGGAAAACCGTTTTTATAGTGTTCGCTTCAGATCCACCCTATCCGCCCCTTTCCTGGCAACCTCAGGTGTACCACAAGGCAGTCACCTAGGCCCCCTTCTCTTTATCCTAACTATAAACGACCTTGAAAGGGTTATTAAACACTCCTCTATCTCTCTCTACGCCGACGATACCAAATTTTTCAAACACATTTCTTCATCACAAGACCCCTGTTTGCTGCAATTAGATCTAGATAGTTTTTCTACCTGGTGTCTGAAAAACTGCCTAGAGCTCAATATTTCCAAATGCCAATCTATCACCTTATCACGTAAGCACAATAAGTCCCCACCCCGTATATACCTACTTAATGATCAACCTATATCCACCGTTCAGTCTCTTCGTGACCTCGGCATATTGTACGACCGCGAGCTTAATTTCCGCTCGCATATCGAAGAGATAATACGTAAAGCCAATTCATGCCTTGGATTTATCAAACGATGGTCAAAAGAATTCACCGACCCCTACGTGACCAGATCTCTCTACACCACTTTTGTCCGCCCACTCCTCGAATACGCTAGCCAAACATGGTCACCCTTTCAGCAAATTCACATAAGCAGAATCGAAAACATACAAAGACGTTTTCTTCGATTCGCACTCCGCGGTCTTTCTTGGAATGATCCCCTTATTCTTCCTCCCTATCAAGACCGGCTCAAACTTATTGACTTGAATACCCTTGAGGATCGCAGGGATGCTGCTGACATTCTCTTCATTCATCGACTCCTATCAGGCTCTATCGATTGCCCGTCTCTTTACAACTCCATCTCCTTCAATACAAACCCTCGTAATTTAAGATACCCCCGCCTCTTCTATCTTCCAACCCACCGCACGTCCTACGGCTCCAACGAACCAATTTCCCGTATGCTACGGAAGGTAAACTCAAACATTTCCATTTTTGATTTTAACCACAGCACTCCCTCCATTAAGCTCCGCCTCCTTAACTCTAAACCCTAGCTTTAAGTCCAAGTTATAAGTCCTAGTTTTTAGTTCTAGTATTGTAAGTTTGTTGTTTCTAGCTTGTACTAAGCCTAATAAATGGGGGCATTATGCCCCCACCAAAATTAAAATTAAAATTAAAAAATTAAAAAAAAATTAAAAAAATAGTACTTAAAATTAAAAAAAAGAAATTGAAAAACAATGGCAACTTTTACAATAAAGGACTTCAGGATTTCTGGAAGCCAGGAATCTGTTCTTTATTATTATTTTTAAATCAAGTTATATCTGTTAAAAGTTTTTGAAAAAAAAAAATGCTTTCAAACTTGAAATTTAAGCAGTTGTATGCTGATTTTTTCAATATTGAGAAAATAGATACTTACCTAATTTAGTTTTTACTGCCTAAATCAATCCTGAATCGAATACTGAAAAGCAGATTGATTTATGTCCTCTAATTATTGAGAAAATTGAAAATTACTTTTATATGTCGCTCCGCGTAGAGTACAAATTGTTACCCTTGCGCCTTGAAATGTGTATGGGGGGGGGGGGGGGTTGGACACTGTTGGATTTTTAGATGGGTGCAAGGCTGAGTATATGCAAACTTTCTTTAAGTTATATTAGTTTACCCAATGTCAACAACATTCTTCAGCAACAGTCTCATTTTGCTGATTTACATTTTATACAATTTAGAAAAGATTCCTGGCTTTGAAAATTACTATAGTTCTTTGTTGTAAGTGTTGCCATTGTTTTTTTTTTAATATTTTGTTTTAATTTTATGTATAATTTTTTTTAATTACTCTTATCATCAATTTTTGGCGCGGTAGTTATCGTACTCTCTCCCCTAAAGAAGATCGGAGAATAAAAAAATGATATCAACTTTATGCCGATGAGTGATCATCCAACTGTATTCCGCACGAAAGAATCATTTCAAGATATAGGCCCTAAGAAGAACTAATACCGAATAATTGATTTTGCAGCAGATAGTTATTATATAGCGATTATACGAGCGCTAGGTTTTCAAGGATACGCTACGGATGCACAGGACAAATTTACTCTCTCCCAACGGTTAAAACACGAACCAAATGAATTATTTGCTAATCGATTCAGACCATTATCTTGATTGGGTGAGTTCAGAGTTCGATTGACGAGAGGAATGTGATTTTGTATCTAAATAAGGTCACTTTTCTCTATTTTTTCAAGAAGTTTTTAATGGAGTGATTTTCTAATCAAAGTCATATCCCTTCGTATGTAAGAAATTCGCTTAACAGCCTTCTTGAGATAGAGCAGATATCTGACTCATTCTCTATGTATATGCCTGTTTATAGGCCTCATTATGCTATAGGCCTGTTTTAATGAACATTTTTTTAAGTAAGAAAATTGAATTTGAACAAGGGGTTACAAGAACTTCGCTCTACTTGACACTTCTGAGATTCATATTAAGTATTAATTCCAAAAGAATCGTCCTTCAATGTTCTGTTAAATTATTAAATGTATGTGCTGCCACTCGCCAAGCGATAACGATATCCACCCAGATTATTCCAACATTTATCCGATAGTATTGACTGGATAGGGGTTTACCACCCGAACGCTGAAGTCATTATTCCCTATGTCTTCAATGCTCAGAACGCGAATTGGCTTCGATATGGTGCCGTGACAATGGGCCATGCGACATAAGGCCATATTTTGAAATATGGCCCTATGACGCTTTCGGAAAGCGACCATCATGCCTTGAGGGCCTTATTTTGCTCCATGTGTTCGAATATGGGCTTATGTCGCTTTCCGAAAGCGTCGCATGGCCTTATTTACGGCACCGCTTCGATATTCTATTATAAAAGACGAAGCAGAGAAATAGCTGAAGATTTCGTAGTTTGTTGACGAGCCCATATACGTAGATTCCAGACAATCGCGACAAATTTTAGCAAACCTGTCGAACAATATCACAGATAATTAAAAAAAAAAAAAAATCTCCCTGCTCCCTTAGGCAATTAGGACCATACTCTAATATCAGTTATCCATTCTGTACCAACTCTAATAGGAGCCAGCCAGAATCGAAATCTTGTGATTTGAAATAAAAGGATGAGATGCGTAACTTCTTTGCCATGGGCTGATATATACATATGTAATTTTGGAATACTGATGTTAATACCTACGTACACGGAAGTTGCAATGGAGATGATTTCACTCGGTATAAAACTGAATATTTTTCATTCCACCAAAATATCAGGTTTGAGCTATCCCTGGTTCAACAAAGAATGTAAGCACCTAAGAAGGCCACCGCCACCGCAGTGAAGAACAAGGAATTCAAGGAGTAGCATGTGACAACCATCCTCTGTAGTCATTAGCCAATATATTGAAGCTATTGTAGCAGCGAAGACTAAAAGAGAGAATAACTTACGGATCGCTATAGCATCATCAAGATCAAAAGAAAAAGTGGATACTTTATCCAAGATATTGGCAGGAGTCCTTGAGAAGTCTGACGAGCTCTAGCCGAGCTTTATAGCTTTGCACTCTTCTATCTTCCTTCTCGAATTGTCTGCGTTGCGTGGTGAATGCAAATACAGCACACAGTCAAATATGCAAGCAAATTAGTTCTCTCAATGAAGACCTCTATCTAAATAATTTTGAGGTGAAAAAAAAATTATTTGTATTATTAATGCACAAAAGACACACCTCACAACTTTTACATAGAAAAATACTTTGACTTAACCACAAATGAAAATGGATTTCTTAGATTTACTGGTTAGGACCACCTATGCCTATCTAATATCGGAGAGTCAGCCAGCGATGCCACTTATGAAAAAATTTCTGGAGTAGAATTGGCTAAAAAAGTGGAGTAGATGGGAAAAAACGGGAGTAGATTTTCAAAAAGCGTCAATGCACATTGTATATACCTTTTTCAACGCCGAAATGTTTGCATTTTGGGAATATAATAATGGGGCATTGCTCGGTACTAAGTCCCCAAACTATTCTATCCTATAACTAAAACCAATATTTCATACATGTTTGGGTTAGGTTGAAATAATTGCCGACATAAGGCCGATACACTTAAACCATTATAAGGTCCCGCCTTGTGAAACCACATGAATCTAGAAGATCGTTCAAATCATTATATATGTATGTAATAGAAAGCTCCCGACGACTGCAAGTCCTAGTAAGGTACTGGTTTATATTAAGAGCCTGAATCAGGGGCGTAGCGAGGGGGGGGGCGTGGGGGGGTGTCGCACTTTAAAAATTCGCGGCAAACGTGTGTTTGGGCAAAGAGGAGGATAATTATTTATCCCATCAAAATGTATTAAGAAAATAAGTTTATAAACAGTTTAAATAACGAAATTTCGAATTCCAAACTTTTTGCCGCGAACGAAAACACCCGCGCGAATTGTCAAAGTTTATTCGCATTCCACATCATTTAATACGCGTTCCACAAACTGGCAAATTAAACATTCGTTCGAACTTAACCTCAAACTAGACATTGTTGGTATTAACTGATGGCTGAAATTCGCGAACTGGCCCGATCTATAAAAGTGTTCATGTGAACGGACTGTCAAAGCTTGCGAATAGTCGTTCGATCGTAGGTAATTGGTCGCTCTTATGTGAATGGTCTTTTAGGTATTAGCCCAGGGGTGTTCCTGTTAAGATTGGTCAAAATTGGACGAAGGGGCGTGGCGCCTCACATACAAAAAATATCTTCTATGGAGTGAAACTCATTGATTTTCATGATTTCTATACAGTCGGCAAGTTCCTGAAATAAGTCGGCATTTCTATGTAAGTCCCACGGCTCCAACCCTCGCTACGCCCCTGCCTGAAATATATATCTATTTTATATTGCATCTACCAATGTTTCGAATTTCGTCTAGTTTTATCATTATGTTTTCTACCTATTAATTGGCCATACATAGTTTTATCTGGGGCTAACAGTTTTCCAAATAAATTCGAATAAATTAATCCATAAAGTGGCTACATATTACTTACTTGTCATTAATGGCCTAAAAAACATTTTAGAAAATTGTGAAGTATTTTTATTAAACAAATTAAGGAAATCGATTACAAATTTGAAATTGGAGTAGATACCTAATGGGAAATTAGAAATAAGTGAAATAGGGTGTAGATTTCTGAAATTACTGAAAACGTGAAGTAGATCTACTCCAATTGGAGTAAAGTGTCATCGCTGGTCAGCGCACTCAAAGTTAGGTTACCTATTGGTACCTATTTAGAGCAAAGAGGTACTTCTGCCCGAAAAAAAATCCAACTTTTCAAAAAAGTACATCATCAGGCTCTTTCTAAAACATTTACTTAACCCACTTGGTTACAAGACTAATCAAATCTGCCACCACTGGCTTACAGAGGACTAGTCGCTGGCCTATTCCTATTCTATACTATACCATTGGCAGATTTTCAGAAATTATTCCTTGAAATGCCACATATAGTTTCTGAATGTTTCACCACACATTTCTCTAGTTGATTTGCTGAAGTAGATGTTCAATAAATCAAATATACATAACCACTTTCAGTTTCATCCCTAATATAAATATTCAACTAAATTTTGTACAACTTACCCGATCCAGAACAGATCCATTTGCATATTGTGCTGCAAAACGTGGTCCAGCGTCGAAAACATCTGCCAAACTAAAAAAAAAAAAAACAAAACCGATTAAATAACACCACGTTTTTACCGTTTATTGACTAAACCCCATTACCGATCCATGGAGGAGTTATTCATGAGTTTTGCGAGTTCGAACTGTTCACACCAAAAACAAACATCTGATATATTGAATTTACTTGCTTACGATATGAGTTATATTTGTTTTTTTTATTTATTTTTGTTGAATTTCAAAACTTGAATAAATTTAATAAATTTCCAATAGAATTCGTCGTCCGTTCTTATCCATGCCAGTGGGATTTTGACTACCTACGTATCGAAAGTTGCACTGCGAGTGTGTTTTTATGCATCAATTTAATTTAATTATGTTTTTGCATGTTTTGCATTTGACATGAGTATGATGCCTTTGTGAATTATTCATTTCGGACATTTGTCTGTTTTTCTTGTCATTGGGCTGTATTTGTTTGATATAAATGCTTTATATTGGCCAGAATTATTTTCAGTTCAGTTGGGGGTTTTTTTTTGTTCCATTTTGCATCAATTTCATGTTCGATTTGCGAAATATGAGACGCTTAAGGAATGTATTGGATATACCTATACATACGAGCTTTGGAAATTTGCATGCACCATGTTGTGAAATTATTGACCATTGCTTAAATACTTTATCAGATACATTTATACATATAATAAAACTGTAGCAATTTTCTTTGTCAGCTAAAAACTCTAAAACTACTGGACAGATTTCGATGAAACTTTTTTAAAATGTTTCTTAAGACTGTGAGACTGCTATAGGTTATGTCGTTCATAGCCACGTCCTTAGGAAAAGTTTTTAGCCAAAATGTATTTTTTGAAGTGAAAATATATACATACACATATACCTTGCTACAAATGGATGTTTATACTTTTGCGATCGTGCGACAGGACAAACAAAAACAAAACAACACTGGCATACGTATACCTCGCATTCGAAAAGGGTTGATTTGTTTTCGCAGTTAGTGCTATGGTCAGTTGTATAATTTGTAGGTATGTATATTATGGCATGGGTATATTATTAACCTTCAGAAGAGAAGAGATGTACAGACGTTCATTCTGATATGTGGTACGGTACCAGTGTAAGGTTGGGGTAGGTAGTTGATTGAATTCTGTTGGAAAAGGGAAACAAAGGAAAGGAAATGCAGTATTACAAACAAGTAGCAAGATCATAGAGAGGGAGGACGATGCAGAGGGAGGGCAATGTAGAGGGTGCACATTAAATATCCAATACATTACATCCATTATCGATATCGCCTCGCAACGCAGTATGAATTTCATTCTGATATGACGTAACAGGGCAGGGTTGGGGTAGATGTTTGGATTCCATAGGATAGGAAGAGGGAAACAGAGGAAAGGAAATGCAGTATCCATATCCATACTACATACTTATAAAATACAACGTCCGACTGTTCGTCCCTCCATAACTCGAGAACCATTCGTCCGATTTTCATGATTTTTTTTTCTGATTTATAGATGTGTGACTAAATTAGGCCGTAGGGTGGGTGAGAATTGCTCAGCAGTCACGGGGAGTAAGGGGGGGGTCTCAAGAACCGTTAGCCTTATGAACTTGAAAGTTTGTATGTTAATAGATAAGTCAAAATTATTACATGTATCATTCATCGCTTTCGAAAATTCGTCCTTACAGGGTGGAACAAATTTTAAAACAAACTTTTCTATTTCGATCTTACTACGCTTAACTTGCCATTATACTCATAAATCTATACATGTCAATTCAAGATATGATTTTAATTGTTAGGCAATACTTCACACCGTATTCAATTTGCTTTAGCGATTGCAATTGCGCTCAGGGGTAGTTTATTGCGCTCTAAAAATAGAATGATTACCTCGCACCTCGCACGACAAACATTCAGAATGCACTGTGACGAGTTTTCATTTATGTGAAATAGCTATTATGTCCATTGATTTAGGACTTTCGGTACAGGTTACGTAAGGACTAAGATGGTGACTGGGGAGGGGTAAAGGGGTGGTAGGGACTAAATCTGGAACTATTTGACCGATTTTAAAAATTCTTTCAACATTGTACTGGTTACATCCTCCGGATCAGTATACATAGGTTACTTAAGCGGCCCATAGACACCACACTTGTGTCTGCACCGGTGTCTGTGTATGGAAATGTGTGCTGTGTGTGGGCTGGTGCGCACACCGATTTTGGTGTCAGACACGGTGCGAGTAAAATCAAAAGTTTTTGATTTTTGGTGTAGGTGTCTCGATCGGTGTGATGTGTATGGCGGAATACCACACCTGTGTCAGTACACCGGTGTAGACACAAGTGTGGTGTCTATGGGCCGCTTTATGGAGAGGATGGCGGAAGGGGAAACAGGAGTATAGGGGCTATCTTCGGAACTACTCGGCAATTGCTGGAGTAGGTCTCCGACAGCCATGTTTTTCACATGGACAGCTATATGTTGCATGTTCGCGTGTGAGCTGCAGTTGTTTATGCTTGCGCCCACTAAAATAATAACGTGTATAGTTTACAAAAAGGCATTGCGATAAAATATTTTGTAAGCTTAAAATAGAGCTTAGTTTTATTTAAAAGAAAAGACACCGGCGGGCGGAGCCGCTGGCATTTGCTAGTATATAATAATTGTATTTACGCCGAATAGATATGCATATTATGACTATTGCATCTCCAGTAGATGAGAAGATAAAATCCGTAAGTTTCTGGAGTCTACTTCTTTCATTCGTGAGCATTTATTTATTTTTCTATTGTCCTTAAAACCTGTTTGATCTTTTTAAGTGGCTCTGGATAGACTATACTGTGCTGGGGGTCCGAGGTTTCACAACAAATTACATTTTAAGGTGTTTTCCACTGTGCCACATCTCGCGAACATCTGACGCTTCTCAATTCAGCCGTTCGGACTCGGCAAAAAATTGTAGGCCATTTCCATTCCAACAAAAAAATTAAAAACTTACACAAACGAATGATTGTGAGAAGCTAGGCCTATAGGGTTGCCTATACGGATCTGTTGCGCCTACTATTTCTGTTTTTATACCCTCCACAAGAAGGTATATTCACATTGCCAGTCATTTGTGTTACCAAGAGGGAGTCGCCGGACACCGCATAACGTTTATTATATTCTGAATCAGGATCAAATTTTGAATCGATTTAGCCATTTCCATGTGTCTGTCTGTTGAAAACACAGTAGCGACCAAGCGGATCGACCGAGGGGAATGAAATTTTGTGACAGGACTTCTTCTATCGTCGTCAGGTTGGTACTGAAAATGGGCTATATCGGTCGAGTAGTTCTGTTGTGTATGTTGTGTACGTATTAACTCACATCACATGATGTTGCATAATGACTTGTATGCAGTGCTGCGGGTTACAGTGTTGCCATGAAAATATTTCTACAAATCTGCAATTATGCTGAAAAAAAAAAACTGCAATTCAGATTTCTATGGTAAAAAGTCTGGATTCATTAATATTGCGATATCAAAAAAATTGATTTTGACAGGTTAGTGCTAAACGCATTCACTACAGCCACATAAAACCAGCAGTGGAACAGTTTTATGCAACATTTTTACTCATGGAATGCTAAAACTTATCTTTTTCTGTTATCTTCTATGGAGCTCAGAATCAATGTTGCCGCATGTTTTTTTAAAAGTGTACCAAATTTTTTCAAATAGTGTAACAAATGGAAAAAAAATGTAACAAACTAAAAAAAAATTGTTACCTACCTGTCCATTTTCAGCCTTATTCATAAGATTCATTTACCCCCAGTTTCACAGTGGGAGTTTAAACTACACTTTTAGTTTAAACTTTAGTTCAACAATTAATTCGGTTTCACGGTTTCGTTTAAACCTTGAATATGGTTCATTCTGTAGTTTAAGTTAAACTACAGTATTCTGCCGTTTAAACCTCAGATCAGCCGATTGTCAGAAACACAAATATTTGACGTTGGTTTGCGTGTTCTTTGAAAGAAAAGACAAGGAATGATTTTGGAAAAGTCGTATAAAAGCTAAATACGGTACAATACTGCCAAATTCTATTCATTAAATTTAGTTAAACTGAGTTAAATGTAACTGAAATTCAGATAAGATTGTGAAACCGGACGAGTTGAACTTCAAATTTAAACTCACGTTCAGGCAGGCGCGTGGTGGCCATACGGGAAACCGGGAATTTTCCCGGGGCGTTTCGTCTTTAGGGGCGTTTTTTTCAGGAAAAGTTGAAAATATAATTGACACAAATTTTAATCTTGTTTCATTTTTTCTTATTTTAAAATTAGTTCTATGTGTTGGTGGTTTTAAAAGCGTATTGAAGTGTGCTCACAAATTCGTTAAGGCAATGAATAAATATTTAGTAGACTTTGATATTCTCATAGAAGAAGCACTGCCTGAGCAACGAAGGTCGACGAACAATATCTATAGTTGTGTCAAAGATGTACTAAAAAAATTTGAAATTATCAATTTTAATGTTATTTTCGACAAAATAATAATGGCAATTGAAAATCGCTTTACACTACCGATGTCACAGGTAAAGTGTGAAAGGAGTTTTTCCAAATTGAAAATTATAAAAAACTAGCGGACCCGGCGAACTTCGTCTCGCCCCATTTTAACGCCTTCAGATAAACTCCGGAGTGATAATAATAAAACACAGATAGTTAAAATTTCAATGTGACATATTTGAATGGAATCAAAATCAGTAGAGAGCGATGTGATAAACAATGTTTTTTGATTTGTTTTCCCTGCGCAAAAACAAACAAGGAAGACGGTTTGCCAACACGCGAACAGGCAACGTACAGCTGACCGTGCGAAAAACAGGGAAATTCGAGATTAATCCCACAGACTTCCAAAGATTGGTCTTGCGATTATTATTGATTGTCATCGCAAAAGTCAATCGAACGGTGTACTGAATCCGCTTGAATTGGAATGGAAGATCAGTTGGAATAATCGGAATTCGTTGGATAAGGACTTTCCTTTGAATTTGCCCTTGATGATCGTCTTTTGAATCACATTGTTCATCAGTTTCTGAAATTCAAGCTATCGACGTCCTTACATATTCTTCGCTGCTAGTATTGCCCGTTCACTAATCCAATCGAGATTTTTATACTCGCAAAAAATTTCCGGAAACGATAAAAATCCAGTCGAAACATCAACAGGAATTTGGCCATTGCCAAGCGCCAGCAGGCCTAAAAGGCATAATTATGCCTCAGTTGGCATCACTGGTTTGGAGACATGTATGTTAATGGCTTGTGAAAATGTCATCCGTCAACAAATCAAAGAAATTTTAGAAATTATATTATAGAAAAACTATGTGAAAAAGTAGTTCCGAATTCCGTAGGCTTTTACAGTAATTTAATACGGACTCATATGAAAAAATGTATGTATTTATGTATAATTTGCAATAAAATTAGAGTTTATAACATTTTTTGGTATAATTGTTTTTAAAATTTAAATTTTTTTTCAAAGAAGGGAGAGGGGGCGTTTTCAATTTAAAATCCCGGTAGCAAATATGTTCCCACCACGCGCCTGCGTTCAGGTTCAGTTGAACTTTAGTTTAAACTTCCAGTGAAATTAACTTTGAAAAAAGTTTATGAATAAAGTTTTCTGCAATTAAACCAACATTAGCCCTAATTCAGATTTAATTAAGTGTTATGAATGAGGCTGTTTGTGTTTAACAAATTAAAAAAAAAAAAACAAAATTATAGACCATCGACGTTTCGTAAACAAACAAATACATTGACAGAAATTGCTAGAAGTTTGTTCGAAAGAAAAAAGTGCTGTCAGTTGAACTCTTCAATATTTTTTAACGAGAAAAACAAAAAAGATTTTAATGGGAAAAATTGTAACAAAGACAAAAAAAAAGTAACATTGTAACAACATTTTAAAATGATTAAAAAGTGTAACACTTTTGTTACACTTGTATCATTGTGGCAACGCTGCTCAGAATCACTAAATAAACCAAAAAATATGCAGACAAAATCTGGCACCCAGATTTTGGGATTTTAAAAGTCTGCGGCTGGGGTGAAAATCTTCAGAATGCTGACAAATCTGCACTTATGGCAAAGCTGGCGGGTACTTTTTTTTTGTAGTTTATGAAAAGCAAGGGAACGCATTAAATGTTTAAAATTCAGCGATCTGATTTAGGTAAATTGGTGGAAAAAAAGTTGACGTCTTACTAAAATACACTACCACCACATAGTCATTATTTGTAAAGCACGTTATACCCTATTCACACCAAGCCGAAAACCGAGATTTCGTAAAAAAAGTTTAGAAAACTCGTGGATGCATTCACACTGAACACCAACTCGTTTTCGTTTGACGTTTCAATTTGCTGTTAAACTAGCTATGAAATGTTTGTGGCGATTAGACTTTTATTTTAGTTATTAAACTTCGCTCGTATTGACATTATATACAAACAAAATTATTGAAGCTACTTGATAATCGTTAACTTATGGACAAATGCATAAAATAATTAACATAAGCAACAATCAAAATCAAGACATCTGAAAATACCAGGTGTGGTAGGTAGTACTGCCGTTCTTAAATTATAGAAAAAACTGAATAATTTGCTCTTTATGGTGCAAAGATACCAAGAGATTCCACATTTGTAAACAAAAAACTAGAAGAAACGACAGCACTGAGAGAGAGAGCTTTCCTGTCAGCAGTTTTTCTGAGCTCGCTGAATGTTGCAAAAGGTGTGTCTGCTTCAACAACCCAAAGATTGTACTCGTTTTCGCGGCGTTTTCATGGAAAACGACCTCAAACAACTCGTTTTGAAAACTTCTGTTTTCGATGATGTTTTCGACTGTTTTCGCGAAAACCCAGTTTTCGGATTGGTGTGAATAGGGTATTAGTTAGATTTTCCTTTGCATAATATTGATTTGCCGTATACGCCAAAATCCACTTTTTGAATAAACGCTTGGACGGATTTGTTTCAAACTACGTATTTAGAGTTTGTGGGCTTCCCGCTAGGAGGAGGGTTTTTTTTTATACTAGCCCTAATATATTAACGGTACTTCCCATATCAAAATTTTATGAAATATTAAACAATTTAGATTTTTTCGAAAACGGCTCTAACGATTTGAACAAAAATTGATAGTTAATGTAGGCATAAACATGACTGCATACCCAGTTTTTGTCTAAAAAACTGCTCATATCTCAAAAACCCCATTTTCGATTATGATAAAAATGTAACTGGGAGGTAATGCTTAAGTCCAGAGTGATACTTTTTGCTCAGTTTTGAGCTAAACAGTCGCAAAACAGTGTTTTTTGAACCATGAATGCGTCCTTCGATTTCCACCCCAATCGCTAAAAATGGTACTTTAAATACTGCTCATATCTCGAAAACGCCATTTTCGATTTGGATAAAAATATAACTGCTAGGTAATGTTTATATCCTGAAGAATAGCTACGTCATACTCAGTTTTCAGCTAAACGGTTGTAACATTTGTCTGCATAATTTTACAAAAAACCGCTCTAACGATTTTGATCGAAATACATATTTAGGACAACATAAGCATTTTAAACATGATCACGTACTTAGTTTTTCTCCGCAAACTCAAATATAGCCGTTTTATGAATATTTTTCAAAAATGACTACCCAAATCCCGATCTGTATTCACACCCGGCATATTTTTGCAAAGCCCAAAACTACTCCAGTGGCAATAGAAATCGAAATTCATCGCCTACTTGCCTCCTTCAAGTGTCACTTCGGGATGAAATTTGAAAGTAAGTAATATAGTGTTGTAGTTAATACGCATGTGTATGTAGTTTGTATTACGTTTTTAATTAACAAGGCTTCAGTTACTAAACCTGAGTACATCTTGAGTGGGTATGCTTTTAAACGTAAAATTTGCTGAAATGACTCTGAGATTCTGCGAGATTCGTAATAAACGAGAAAGTTTCGTGCTTCTTCCTCAACCATTTCAATGTTTAGATCTCTATGTAGATCAGCGTTGCGTATGTACCAAGGTTCATTAACTATGTTCTTCAGTACTTTATTTTGGAAAACTTGAATCTTTTGCAAATTTGTTGGCATGTGCATGCCCACAACTGGAGCCCGTAGGTTTTGCTTGTAATTGGACAGAGAATATCTCCCAATATCTCCCAATAAGCCAATACCTTTTACTGTATTGCATGTTCTACTCATTCCTTTTTTCTTTACGTGCGCTTTCCAACGCAGTTTAGCATCTAGAGTCATGCCTAGATATTTGGCTGTATTCAAGTATTCCACTATTGTTGTTTATGTATACTGGAATATATGGTACGTTTTTAAACGTAAAATTAATATGGACTGGACTTTAGGTCATTTAATCTAATCTGACATTTTTTTGTCCAATCTGAGATATTGTCTATTATTGCCCTTTGAAGCTTTTTCGTTGCTACTTCGCCAGTTGCTCCCACTGCAAGTACAGCTGTGTCATATGTAAAAGTAGCTATAGTGGTTACCCTACTTTCAGGCAAATCGCTAGTGAATAGAAGATATAAAACTGGACCTAGCACGCTGCCTTGTGGTACACCAGCTTTAATTTTTCTTAGTGTGGATTACTCTGTCTCCTGTATAATTCTGAAGAATCGATCTGATGTATATGACTCCAGAATTGTCGAATACTGCCTCGGCAGTTGATCTAGTAGTTTGTGGATCAGACCTTTGTGTCAGACTTTATCAAAAGCTTCTGCTATATCAAGAAATATCGTAGAGCACAATTTTTTCTCTTCAAATGCTTTTTCGCTTGCTTATTGCTATTGAATGCTTATTTCTAAATCCAAATTGATGATTTGCGACTACCGATATTTCGTCAATTGTGTTTTGCAGACGTTTTACCAGAATTTTTTCGAATAACTTGGACAACATTGATAGTATTGATATTGGGCAATATGAAGTTACCTCGCTAGGTGGTTTGTCTGGTTTGGGTATCATTATTACCTCCGCGACTTTCCACATGCTAAGGTACATATCTTAATTTAAATGCACCATTTATAATCTGAGCAAGTTTTTTTAAACCTTTTCGAGGAAATTGTTTTAAGGCTTCACCTGTGATTAAATCGAAACCTGGGGTATTTTTTATATTTATGCCTTCTTTAATTTCTTTGGCAAGTTCTTTAGCTGTTTACGACTGAATAGGTCAATCTTCTTCACACCTTACTTCGAATTCTTGATAATCTTTATCATTTATGAAATTTGAAGACGTCTTCAAGATATTCTGCAAAAGTGTTTGCTTTCTCTGGGCTTCTTGCCCAGTTACCTTCTTTGCTTTTAACTGGCGGAATGTGAGCTATTGACATTAGTGAGTGAATGAAGAGAATGGTTCACCTGACCAGTAACCAGTTTATGCCAATGAAAATTCAGAGACATCAAGTGAGAGAGCTGTCAGACTTAGGACTCAGCGGCAGAAGAATGTACAAAAAATAAAGGGTTGGTTTCGATATCCCGCTTTTTATAATCCCGATTCTTAAAATCCCGCTTTTTATAATCCCGCTTTTTTTAAATACCGCTTTTTAAAATCCCGCCTCTTATAATCCCGTTTTTTATAATCTCGTTTCTTATTATCCCGCTTTTACAATCAAAAGTAGTTGCTTTTTTTTTAAATCCGGCCTCTTATAATCCCGTTTTTTATAATCCCGTTTCTTATTATCGCACGATTTTTTAAAATAAAGCAACTATGTACTTTTGATTGTAAAAGCAGGATAATAAGAAAATTAAAATAAATTAAGCAATGTGTGTTTTTTTGAAAAACATTTATCATTTTTAGAGGAAGTAACAAAATAAGAAATAAATAATATCAAAATAAATTTTTAAGTAATAAATATGACAATCTTCAATAATTTAAAAAACCAGTAAGACAATTATCTTCGACTATGCCGAAGCTCAAATACCCGGTACTATATTATTGTAAAATAAAAAAAATATTTTAGTATTAAAAAATTATATATTTGTATGGGAGGTATGGGTACTTTTTATTCGACCAAGCTAATTTTTTGTCAAAATTTTTTAAATATTATTAAAACAATATGTGCAAAGTTTAAACTTGCTATCTTTACTGTAGCTATTAAAATTTAATTTTTAACATAAAAAGCTATATAAATCTGATATTTTTGTATGGGAGGTAGTAGTAGTTTTCATCCGATCTTGCTCATCTTCGAACTTAGCCTCAGTTTGGTGGATAAAAGCTTACATACCAAATTTCAAGTCGATAGCTCTTAAATTACGGCCGTAATCGTGCGGACAGACGGACAGACGGACAGACGGACAGACAGACGGACATCGCTAGATCGACTAAGAAAGTGATGCTGATCAATAATATATATAGTTTGTCATACCTACAACGCCTCCTTATGGGGGTTACAAATGGAATGACAAAGTGAATATACCCTCACCACAGTGTGGTACCGGGTATAAAAAAACTTCAAACCATTAACAACATTTCAATACTACACAATATAAATTGGCGCACACTCCAATTATTGTTACAGCAGTAAATGATAAGGGTAAAACCGTTAGCAAGAGGTAGGTTTTTATGTGCATTATATACTATTTTCGGATTGGGGACACGATCCCGAAAACCAAAATCCCGAAAATCTAAAATCCCGAAAATCCAAAATCCCGAAAACCCAAAATCCCGAAAATCCAAAATCCCGAAAAAACAAAATCCCGAAAAACTAATATCCCGAAAACCCACAATCCCGAAAAGCCAAAATCCTGAAAAAAGAATCCCGAAAAAGAGATCCCGAAAAATTATATAAAATGAAAAATTTGCGCAAATTTTTAATTTTATATAATTTTTCGGGATCTCTTTTTCGGGATTCTTTATTTTGTTTTGAATGTAAAATAGACAAGTGTTTGTCCATTCCATTTACCATAATAATGTTTTGTAATGTTGCGCTGCAATTCGCAATGTACATTCAGTTGTGCTGATCTCATATAGTGTGATAGCTGACCGACTAGATTTTTGTTAGCCAGTGAACATCGTAATACAAAGTGAGTAGAAAAAGAAAACGTTACGGACTTGTAGGTACCTAGTCCTGCATACTCCCCTAATATTTGGTCGATTTGTAACTTTTTGAAACAAAATCTACCGCGGACACAGAACAACGTAGAGGCGTGGCACAGCCGCCGCCGGCTGAAAGTTCTCGCAGGGCATTCACTTTCACACATTGGTGTAGATAGATAGATAGATAGATAGATAATTTTATTTCGCATACAAATTTACTATAGGTTTTGTTACCACACATTTTACAATACAGAGATATGATAAATTATATCTTTCTTCTGAAACATTATATATTAGGCTAACACATTGGTGTATATTCTCTTTTATGTGAAGAGCAAATCCGTGTGAAAACATGTTTGGCTAAAATAATTGCCGGTGAGACGCAACAACTAAGAAATCGTTATGTAACAATTTGACGAAGGGACAAAAAATGTACGCGGAACGTAACGAGCGTTCTGAAATAAGTTTTCTAACAGGAATTGCGTACAATATGAACTTGCATTAGATATTGTTTTGTCAAGGATCGTTTTTTATAATGTTTTTGTTAATAAGACTTGAACTGTTTTTGTTATGATCTATTTATTTGAAGTTTGTTATTTTGTTTATTTTGGCTTATATTTTTGTTGCTACAATAAAATTTTTAGTTTCACTTTCGGGATTTTGGCCTTTCGGAATTTTGGATTTTCCGGATTGTGGATTTTCAGGATTGTGGCTTTTCGGTATTGTGGTTTTTCGGGATTGTGGGTTTTCGGGATTTTCGATTTTCGGGATTTTGGGCTTTCGGGATTTTGGATTTTCGGGATTTTGGGCTTTCGGGATTACATTTTTCGGGATTCTGTCCGACTCCCACTATGGATTGGGGACACGATCCCGAAAACCAAAATCCCGAAAATCCAAAATCCCGCAAATCCAAAATCCCGAAAATCCAAAATACCGAAAATCCAAAATACCGAAAAACCAAAATCCCGAAAAACCAAAATCCCGAAAACCCACAATCCCGAAAAGCCAAAATCCTGAAAAAAGAATCCCGAAAACGAGATCCCGAAAAATTATATAAAATGAAAAATTTGCGCAAATTTTTCATTTTATATAATTTGTCGGGATCTCGTTTTCGAGATTCTTTATTTTGTTTTGAATGTAAAATAGACAAGTGTTTGTCCATTCCATTTACCGTAATAATGTTTTATAATGTTGCGCTGCAATTCGCAATGTGCATTCAGGTGTGCTGATCTCATATAGTGTGATAGCTGACCGACTAGATTTTAGCCAGTGAACATCGTAATACAAAGTGAGTAGAAAAAGAAAACGTTACGGACTTGCAGGTAGTCCTGCATACTCCCCTAATATTTGTTCGGTTTGTAACCTTTTGAAACAAAATCTGTCGCGGACACAGAACAACGTAGAGGCGTTGTTCGCCGCCGCCGGCTGAAAGTTCTCGCAGGGCATTCACACATTGGTGTATATTCACTGATTGCTCTTTTATGTGAAGAGCAAATCCGTGTGAAAACATGTTTGGCTAAAATAATTGCCGGTGAGAAGCAGCAACTAAGAAAACGTTATGTGACAAAGGAAAAAAAATTAAAAAATTTTACGCGGAACGTAACGAGCGTTCTGAAATAAGTTTTCTAACAGGAATTGCGTACAATATGAACATGTATTAGATATTGTTTTGTCATGGATCGTTTTTTATATGTTTTTGTTAATAAGACTTAAACGGTTTTTGTTATGTTTTATTTATTTGAAGTTTGTTATTTTGTTAAATAAATTTGGCTTATATTTTTGTTGCTACAATAAAATTTTTAGTTTCACTTTCGGGATTTTGGCCTTTCGGAATTTTGGATTTTCCGGATCGTGGATTTTCGGGATTGTGGCTTTTCGGGATTTTGGTTTTTCGGGATTTTAGGTTTTCGGGATTTTGAATTTTCGGGATTTTGGGCTTTCGAGATTTTGGATTTTCGGGATTTTGGGCTTTCGGGATTACGTTTTTCGGGATTCTGTCCGACTCCCAAATAAAACATGTCTCAAAACCGCAACTCTTATCTAACCTCTATTTGCATAATACTGCTGACTATTGATAATACCTTCAACTTAGCAACATTTATAAGACTTCAAAATACATGCATAGCCTGAATCCAATCGGAATCTCCTTTTCCTTTGCTGGTTTGAAAAGTCGTTTGATGCTCAGATTTTTTTTTTGTATGGAAGTTGAACCTAAACCCTATTTCTACTCGATAACACCCAGCTGTATAAAAACTGATATGACATAATAGACTTGCAAAATAAATAAAAATGTTCCAGCATCCTGTAGTCCTTAATAATTATGCTGTTATTACTGCCAAATAATGGCCATTCGTTCTTATTCCTTCCCAAAATGTAGCTAAACTAATAAAGAACATCATTTGTTCAAATAACTACCGAGGTACATGCAATATGATGTGTTGCATGGCAAAGGAAAACAAATCGTTATAATTTAAATTTACGCGCCTTAAGACCATTTACAGGAAATGCACGGATTATGTGAAACGTGCCTAGAATTCAAAGTACGCATTCAAATGCAATTTACTAGTAGTGTCCGGTTTTTGCGACCTCATTCTTTCTGATGCGAATATTCCCTCATATAGCCTTGGTGCTTTTGTTTTCGTCCTTATATTTTTTTCTGTTGAACAATACTCGTATGCCCATTTAATGGGTACTTAAATAACATGCTGTCGGAATGCGGAAAATAGCTCCCACGATGATGATGTTGGTGTAAGAGTATTTGCTAGAAGCTCCCGCGAAATGAATCAAAATGAATTCTTAATGGAATTGCGTTTCGGTCGGGAAACCTTTTCGACTGCCTAACCAGATAAGCGCTTATGGCATGTCTAATGGGACATCAGGGATTCGTTTTTGTGGTAGTTAAATGATTTTGGTAATACCAAGTGCGCTTTGTCAGCACATTATGTAAATCTCAATCCTTTCCTAAGAACATGAGTAGGTATACCCGCTAGTTTTATGCGGAACAGTTGAAAATATTGAGGGATTTGGTGAAATGCATGTTGTTTGTCGATGTGAATAATTTTTGGAGTTAAAGGGTTAAGTGGACTGTTTTTTTAAGAAGTTCCAAATGTATTAAATAAAACAAATTCTTTTAATTATTTTTGGCAAACACGTCCGCTTTATTTATGTTAATTGTCCGCAAGCACCTCGGGCGGTAATTTTACACGAATTTCAAGCCCGGCTAGATAGCTCTGTAAGCAAGACTGGTGTGATCCAAGGTCATGCAATAGTTAACACTGTGTATTAAGACGTCAATATAGCGTCAGATTTTATCTACTTACAACTTTAGGGACAGAATCTGAGGTCATATTGACGTCGGACTGTCAAAAACGATTTTGGTCTATTTGTATCGTAAGAATTTTCATGCGGCCGCAGTTAAGTCGTTCGAGCATAATTTTCGTCGTGTGTCGTCTAACAGTATATTCAGTTTTTAAGAACTAATGACTTTTGTTATACAGATTGAATCTGTTATCAAATCCAGACCCATTTCATCGATGTCGTCCGCCCCGAATGTCTATGAAACTTTTACGCCTGGTCATTTCTTTATTGGGAGTCCACAGCAGGCGGTTCCTGAGCCATTATTAGGGGAACCAAAGTCGATATCCGCTATTGAAAGACGGAAGCGTCTCTGTGTTACGACAGTAGGTATTTCGGGGATTGTTGGCAGAAAGACTGTCTGCTTGTTCTACAAAACAAAGCCAAGTGAAGAGAAGCCGCACCTAAAGAACTGAAGTTGGTTTGGTATAGTCCTCAATACTCATTCAAGAAGACAACACCATCCAATATCCAACCAGTGGCTTAGGTAGCGACCTAAAAATGGGGTTATTAGAAAAGCAATTCATCGTTTAACCTTTTTATTTGTTTGTTTTAGGTGGCACTACAGTCCGGGGTGGACATGGGCCTCAACCAACAAGCGTCTCCAGTTTCGCACGCTAAGTTGGTTAAGGTCCCCTTTTACTTGCGTGCGCCACCTGAGTCGCGGTCTTCCTCTACTGCGCCGTCCCTCGGCTGTGGATTCGAAGATCTTCCGGGCCGGAGCATCCACGCGTCCATTCGGTCTACATGACCCAGCCACCGCAGTCGTTGGACCTTCACTCTTCTGGCTAGGTCGATGTCGCTGTACAGCCCGTACAGTTCGTCGTCTCCTCCTCCATTCACCGTCTATGCAGACGAAACTGAAAATTACTCGAAGAATTTTCCTCTCGAAGCAACCAAGAGTAGCCTCATCCGCTTTTGATAGAATCCATGCCATGGCAAGAGGTATGCTTCGTTTAATCTCAGCGCTGGTGTCATTGTCTGAGTTCATAGCGGAGCCTAGGTAGACAAAGTCCTTTACCACCTCAAAGTTATATCTGTCTATAGTGACATTCTGTCCAAGACGTCGGTGTTGGGTGTCCTTTCTTGTTTTGATCGAGAAAAACTTGCCGCTGCTACTAGTTGACGTGAGGAATCCCCATAATTTAGAAGAGTTAAAAAGAGCTTAAGGTATGTGTTGCCAGACATCTCACAAAATGGCGCGTGACAGCCATGAGGACTTACAAATTAAGGTAAATAGCCTAAGATCATGCAATATTTTAGGCCTTCCATAAATCGTTGCTGGTCAACATCAACATCAACGGTGACTTACATACGCTGAAAGGAGTAAGTGCAAAGGTGTCTAGTCTAACAACACAATCTAAGATGCAAGTTGCCAAATGTGTAGGTATTCCTTTTTTGTGTTGTTATTCGTAAAATGGCATCTAAGCTCCTGAACATGTTAGATAAAATTCACTTATTACAAAGACAGATCTGATACAACATGAATCTTAAACGATAATATCTGCAGCTCAAGTTGTATTAGTAAAACTAAATCTAAACAAACAAATCAACAGCGCTCCCCTAATTTAGATGTCAGTCAGCAAGCAACACACGCACAATAATTACATTCACCCATTCAATACAAACAGCTGCGTTGCCAATAAAGTACAACTCAAAGCAATCTACTGCAAACTATACGGCAATTAATCAAAATGAGAAAGACAGCTCAATCATATTTTATTGCTGCGATATCCATCTTAATCCTCTGATACATGCATACACATCAGTCAATTCGTTTTTGTGCTGCAGTATGCACCATAATATCCCTACCCGTCATAAGTACCTACATCTAGAGTCAGTGATGCCAACCATAATTTTCAAAAGTCTGTAGATGAAAGATAGAAATTCTGTAGAATTCTGTATTTATGCTTGACGAAATTCCGTAGAAATCCAGACTTTTTTTAACATATTAAAAGTGTTTAGAATGTGAATTTTGGGTAACATTAAACATCGACTTTTAATTGTATTAAACTTGTATTTACAATGCACGATGATCATCGTTTATTAATCGCTAAAATCGATAATACTCGAGCAAAAAAAAAAAACAATGTCGTTAAGTTTAAATTGTCGGAAACAGGCGCTATTTTGTTTGACTAACAATGAACGTATTGTTTAATAGCATTGATTAGAAAAGCGACAATTTACAACTAAAATAAATAAATAGGTGGCGCAACAGGCGGTAGACACCCTAGGCCTAGCTTCTCGCAACCATTCGTTTGTGTGAGTTTCTATTTTTGGGACGAATGGAAGGGACCTACAATTTTATGCCGATTCCGAACGGCTGAATTGAGAAGCTTTTTCAGGACAGTTATACTCTCGGATGTTTGTCAGACGTTCGCGAGAGGTGGCGCAGTAGAAAAAACCTTAAGATGTAATTTGTGTTTTTCCGGGGATCGAACCTGGGATCCCTCGCACAGCAGTCCAGCACACTAACCACTGCGCTACTGCGCCCACAATTTACAACTGACTAACAGAATATGTGTTTCTTGGTATCAACTTTGACTTCTTCTTGGTATCTTTTACTATCATTTTTTGAATGAATGACGCATAAGTCATCAACATACTATTTCCCTTTCTCGTCCTGTATCTACTTAATGATCCGAATATCCCCTTGCAATAATTGATTCGGATTAGCGAGGCATTACCTACTCTATTTACACTTTTCTCGCCAATTTTCTTTTTTAAATTTTAAAGCATTTAATGTAATACATATCATTCTTTTGAAATTATTGTACAATGAAACGGACGGTTGCATGCATAGTTTGTAAGGAAACATTTATCTGATTGGTGCTCTCGAACTCACGCCAAATGTCACAAGGAAGATGGTGAAAATAAAATTTCGAACTTGGGATTTGTATTTGAACGGCATTATTATTGGTTCTAGAGCGAAAATAATAGTTCTGTTAAGCTGTCTTGTTCAGTATTGTTTTATGTACCTACACTTTTCTATTGGAATCTGAAATTTCTGTATATTTTCGTTTGATTTCTGTATTTCTGTAGGCAAGGCAAAAATTCTGTAGATATACAGACAATTCTGTAGGGTTGGCATCAGTGTCTAGAGTACATCAACCCTACTCCAACCCACAACGCAACGCAACTCCAGATCAATACGGGTGCATTGTACAGCAACACCATTTCATTACCGATTTGCGTGTCTGCTTAATTACAGGGCGGGTGCGGGTCTGATGCGGCGACCGTATTACACAATCTATCGGAGAGATCCAAGTGCTAGAATGTATAGATGATGCATTCTATTCCACCACGCTAATTGCCTCAGACTGAAGGAGGAAAAAAACGCATAAATCATAAAATGAAATAAAATACCTATAACAATCTCATATTTCATGCACGCCCTCCTGCCCACATACGTATAGCTGCCTGAAAGCAGCTTGTTATGGAGGATAAAAACGAAACAAAAGAACAATATTAACCTTCAATTTAACGATGAAAATAGGCTCCATCTCTACGGATACAAAATCCAATCCATCATTTCAGGAAATAAAAGGAACAAATAACAAATAGCAGACATTCTGTGTAGTATTGGCAGACGGGGAGAGCTCAAATTGTTTGCACATTGTTTTGGCATCAAACAAATTGATAAAAAATAATCCTGCGTCGAAGCTAGGGATTTGATTAAGGACAAATTCCACAAAGGAGCATACATTACGCACTACATACAGGGATTGTGTCTTTTTGTGATGTCTTGTATCGATAGGTCGATAAAGCCCCCAGTTAAACAACCGAGTGTACGATATCCTTAAGAGGGCTTTACAAAAGAAGACGAACGAAAAGCATCGTTATTTGGACGTGCCTGGAATAGGAAAAATGTGATTTCATTTTTTTTTTTTGTATAGGGCAGAGTAAGTCAGACGCTGAATTATTATCCTCTAAGTGAAGTGGCAACACCAACGATATTGAAGGTTGATACCTGTGTGCTGTCTATTGTCTAATGCTATCACCGAACAGAAGGTGATGCCAAACATTATGGAGATCATGAAAACCAGCTTTAATAGACCTTAGATGCAGTGTTGTTATATCGTGGGATTTATCCCTTTTTGTGGGAATTTCGATGTCCGAAAAGCCTTCCGTGGGATAAAGGGAAAAATCACCACAATCGTGGGAATTTCAGGACTCTGACAAAAAAAATTTAAAACCAAATTTTTGTGAAATTTCACCAAAACTAATTCAAAAATTCACAACAATTATCAGCAGAAATAAAAAGAGCTCATGTAAATATCCTCTTAACTAAAAAAATTCTAGTACAAAAACAATCTGACGGCGCGCCCGGCGCAGCGATAGCGTATGTAACTAGAGCTCTAGCGCCAGCGGCAAAGTGACACTGGAATGGAACCAGTTTACATTTTTATTACTTTATCTTCATGAGCAGCAAAAATGTATTTTGTGTAACTTCTACACTTCCACTTTTCCTTATTTTTTATTAAATTAATTTAGACTTGATAGATTTGTTTTGGCAGTTCGCTATTTTCCTCCAATTTACCAGTTAATTTTGTGGGCGCATTGGCTCAGCGGTTAAAAGGTCCCAGGTTCGATCCCCGGAAAAGCACCACCTCTCGCGAACGTCTGACAAACATACGAGAATATAACTGTACTGAAAAAGCTTCTCAATTCAGCCGTTCGGAGTCGGCATAAAATGGTAGGTTCCTTCCATTACCCCCAAAAATAACTCACACAAACTAGAGAAGCTAGACCTATAGGGTGCCTATACGGACTTGTTGCTGAAATGTCAGTTTTTTTATATACCGCTAGATGACTATAGCGGTCAATGCAACGCGGCAATTGTGATTTTCTTACAATATAATAAAAATGAGTTAACATTTTTTTTTTATTTTTTCATTTTAATGCATCGTGGGAATTTCGTGGGAATTTGAGTTCGGTGAAAAGGGAAAAAAGGGAAAAATGACCACGTTTCGTGGGAAAAATGAAGAGAGAGACCTAACAACACTGCTTAGATGTAGGAGTTCAGTACATTTTATATGTAGGTGCATAAAAGAGTGCTCACTGGCTAATCTGCAAGAGGGTTGCAATCTTGCTATACAATTGATTTAGCCCAATAACCCGTTTTGCTTTTAGCTATTTTACTCAGCAAGCAACTATATCTGTATTGGAAATTTAGTTGTCAAAAATTAACCCTACATTTTATGAATATAAAATATTTACACTTTGTTTCGGTTTATGAGTGAATGAGTGAATTCTCGAGTGAAACCAATGGAAAACGACATTATATTGAAAAATTTCCCAGAAAAGGATATTTCACAATTATGTGCTAGAGCTCTAGCGCAAATACTGAAATGTAAGTTTTTTTGCTCTATTGTCATATTTTTGAAAATATTTTGTCATATTTTGACAAATTTGTCGTTGGTCTTACTAAGCATTAAGAAAGTGATTTTTTTTTTGTGGGCTACTATTTAGACGTCCACCAATTTTGTAGCCTACATGAAATTTGTCCTTAAATTGAAAATCACTCTTAACACCTACAATAAAATCATTATTTTTTATTTCTTGTACACGAATTCACATTTGAGATTCTTCATCACTTGCACTAGAAATAATAATATTTAGCATTTTAAAGCGAACTTGTTATTTCACTAGCTATATCAAGACTTTACAGAAACTCAAACACTTGTCGAAATTGTTATTTAAATACACTGGACCAAAAAGGTACGTCATATTAACAACAAAGTTCGTCATATTGAAGAAAAAGTTGTTATTTTTGAGCCAACATCCGTTGTTGTCAATATGATGAACTTGGGTTGTCAAAATCGCAATTTTCATTTCAAAATAAAAACGTCATGATTTAAAACATAATTATGTATATTGATAATACACATGTACACACTCCAGAATCCGTTTCGCCCCGATGACCCACCACATCGGGCTCATCAGTAGACAAACCACTACATCTGCCTAGACGCAAAGTTTACTCGACGTTTACCGAGACTATCATGTGTTTCACAGTCAAAAGTGACTGTGAACTATAAACCTAAACGTGTTTTCTTGATTATTCATATTGACAACTGCGATTGTCCAAATTACAACAAAGTTCATCAATATAAAGATCTTGAAATACTGCACTTATGTGGTAGTCATATTGACAACCCCGATTTTCAATTCAAGAAACGCATTCTTCAATGTGATTACAATGAAAGTGCGCACATCATATTGACAACTGCGATTGTTAATCTTACAACTTTTTTTATAATGTTTGGTACTAAGAATTGACAACCCCCCGTTCTTCATATTGACTATCCGGTTGTTAAATGTATTGTCAATATGACAACCAATATATTTTTCAGTGTACTGGACAAAATTGTAGAAGTTAAGAAGTATAATCCTTTAAGGGGTGATTCCTGGAGTTCTGCCGAACAAAAAATTGTATGGCAGGAGGGGGTCTATTTTGATCGTATTTCCCGTTATAGCCCATCAAAGTAGGTGACATCTAATTTGGAGGTGTTACGCTATAACTTCTAAACTATTATAGCTACAAAAATAGTTCTGTACATTTTGAAAAAAAAAAACAATTTAGTAGCACATACAAGTCTTAAGCACTTCGGCTACATCTGGGCAGCTACAAAAAAGTTCTGGCTCCTTAAACTCAAAATTTTGAAAATTTTTGTTACAATTTTTTACATGCCTTTTTCTCAAAATTTTGACTTAATGAATTTTAATTTTTTTTGTCAGACAAAAATGGTAAGTAGTAGCACACTGGTGTATAAATTGGTGTAAATTCATTAATTTTGGTGCAAAATTGAGAAAACTGAAGAAAAATTCAAAATTTTGGTGTATTTGTCAAAATTACCGGTATAAAAATTACACCATTGTCTTTTCTGTGCAAAATTTCAACATTTCCTTCGAAATTCGGTGCAAAAAATAAACCGATGGTCAGCTGTTTTTATAATATAACATTTATGGTGCATAAAATTATTTGATTCTGAAACCAACCAACATGGCATATTTTGTACACTATATTTTGTAGATAAAATACACTATTTGAAATGACCAACTATATTTCGGTGAAGGATTTACACCCTGTGGAAATTAAATACACCAAATTACATAAGCGTGAAAAATAAGCAACAAAATGTTATTGAAATTATTCAGTCGCATGTCATTCTTAACGAGCACTGCGTTTTTATATTAACAAATATTAACAAAAATGAGTACCTTGAAGATTAATAATTATTTGAAGTGTTATAGTAGAAGGAAAAACTTTAAAAAAAAAATTAAAAAACATTCTCAAACCAGTTAACAACATCCAGCAAAGTCATCGAAACTTATTCGGAAATTGGGGAAACATCAACTTTTATATTCGGCCCAAAAACTCTAAAAATGGTTCATTATCTGGCCAAAATATTATTTTAAATGAACCTAATATTGTATGTATTACAGCCAAATGAAATATTAAGTGTCTTAATTTCGAATGATGATTTGGATAATAATGACGAAGTTGCGGAAATTATATATCGCGAAATGGAACTGTCTTCGGAAGATTGCGTCATTGATGATGTGGACGCACATATTGATTTCATGTCTAAATTGGCTGATTGGGCTGTTTTATTGCCAAGTGAAGGAAAAACTGAACTGCCAAAAGATGCACGTACTTTGCTCCATACACTACGGAATATTGCTATACATGCAAAGGGATACGGTTCATTCTGGTACTATGGCATTGAAAAATGTTTCCGTATTGCATTTCGTCAATTAAATCAAACAATCTTCTCAATTTCAATGTTGACGGATTACCTCTCTTCCGAAGGAGCAAATTGCAATTGCAAAACAAGTAGGCCACTTGTGTATTTTGTTAACCCAAATTTTTTTTGGAAATATAAATTGTAGGTACTGAAAGAAAATCTCGTCCATTGTATATTTTTTTCACAGTAAATGCATGTTGGTTAAAAAAATGCACACAGAGAGGTTGGTGTACTTAGGGCCATTTTATTCACTTCAAGTTGAACACAACTTGGGGATTTTTATTCTCAACTTGAGAAATTGCTTTTATTCACTCGAAGTTGACTCACTCAACTTTGAATATTCCGAAGTTGAGAAAACCAAGAGTTGATTAACTTTGGATTCGCTCAACTCCCCGAAAAAGTAGAAGTTATGAAGCAAACTTGGGGTTTTATGTCAAACTTCTGATTTTTTTTATTTTTTATTTCTGTGTTTGACAGTTCAGTTCTGCAGTGAAGAAAATAATTAATAATTCATTTTTAAAATTGAAATACAGTGAATTGAATAATGATCGTGCAAATTATTTTTAATTATCCAGAACAAAAACGTAAATAAGTAATGGACATGGAATTCATGTTGGAGCAATTACTATCATCTTTGTCATCTTCTTCTTCTTCATCGTTATCTATGGATTTCGATTCTTCGTCGATATAATTATCCATATTAAGTTCGTATGTTTTCATCGACAAACGAAAACAATTTGCTCAACTTATGTACTGTCTAATAACGCACTAATAATAACTTATCTTATTTACAAAAAGCAGATCAATCCGCTTTTATGTTCTATGTGCCACGATGAATCTGAGATCTGAAATTCAAATCTGATGTGCCCAATGGAAAATAACGTTAAAACACAATTGAAATTAAAAATTGTTCTTTTAATTTGGTCTCAATTTTGTAGGTGTATGAAATAGAGAATTCCTATGATTGCGTTGCAACGTGCCTCTTCATAGACTGCGCCAACAACATTGTCGAATTCATTGAAACCATTTACAAGTATGGACAATAACCCAGACTGGCTACGCAGATACTAACACGACGCCTAGGAAACTATGGTTTAGTCAAAGAAACTCGCTGGCTTTGGGATACTTACCTCGCCTTCAGACATTGTTCTTCCATCTTCCAAATCAACCTGTATGACCAATTCTACGCAAAGTTTACGCATCTTTTCAGCCCTGTCGCCAGTACTCTTTTGTTTGTCCTTTTTCTCGTTGCGGAAGCCACTGAATTTACGAATTTTTTTGACATTTTAATGTCGACGCCTACTTACTTGCACAAATAAAAACAAAAACACACGATGTGCACACGATAATACAAAATATGACAAAAATGTTTTTTTTCTGATGTGCCTAATGGAAAATAACAAAAATGCACACGATTGAAATTACGCGCGAATACAAATCTAAGGTTGAACTGACATATTATGTGTCATCTGTCACAAATATCCCAGGGATATTTTACAAACTGCAGGTAGGCCAACTTTAGGATTTCAACTTCGGAGTTGCAAATTAATGTAGTGAATAAAAGCAATTTTCAACTTGCCGTTCAACTCTCGATTTAAGATCAACTTCGAAGTTGGCCAACTTTGGAGTTTTCGGCAAGTTGAGCAATAGTGAATAAAATGGCCCTTAATACACTCATTGGTTGAATATGCACCATTGTATGCACCACACTGAGAGTTCGGTGTTTTTAATACACCATTTGGTAAAATATTCACCATTGAATACAATACACAGAGAGTTTGGTGTAATTAATACACTTTTTGTTAAAAAATGCACCACACCGAGTTCGGTGTACTTAATATTAGCAATACAGTGTGCTTCACTTGTTTAGACGTACAAAAGTTACGTTTTATTTCTTGTTTTTTTTTTTTTTCGTATTATGTGGAACAAAGAGAAAAAAACCGTATGCATTTTTTTGGTTCACTTGAATAGACGCACCTGTTAAAAAGTCGAAAAACAACAAAACACCAAAATTGTTTCCGATATTTTTATTTATTTTAGTCAATTTTCAGTTATTTTAATAATGTGTGAGGCAGAAACATTGGATATAATCTGAAAAATTATATTCTTCAAAGAGCCATAATGAACTTATAAGCTAATTCAAGGGTATATTTTCCCAAAAAGTTGTTTTTCGCCACAATCAGCTATTGATTGTGTTGATACTGATTGTTGCCTCAATAAATTTCAATAATATTAAAATTAGGCGAATGTGGGGGACTGCAATATTTTAATATTTTCACAGACAATCCATTCTTAAACAAGGCGTGAATTGTGCGTATACCCACGTTATCCATCTGGAATATCCATGGAATAAGTCCTCAAAGGTGCTTTATTACGGAAAAAACTGCTTCCAAAGAAAGTTTTGCAAGAAATACTAATAACATTTAAAAGCGCCGAAGAATGAAATTGCACCACATACCATAACTACCACTAATTTCGAATGATGAATGACGGTTCAAAACATATTTTCTTTGTGGAGATCATGAAAGTATAATAGTTATAGTTGCAGGACTATCCAAGTTAAAGTCCTTTTTGTTCGAAAAGACTTCTTTGCTTCAATTTCTGGAGACCACTTTAATGTTCATATCCCATGCCATGTCAGACCTTGAAAATTCAAGGCGTGGGTTTCTTGCATAAATGATTAGGCGGTGGTTTTTTTGTAGTTTTGTAAAATTTGGGTATAAAGCATTGACAATAGCATAACGCAAGTGGATTTGCTACAAAAAAAACAGCAAAGTCTATAATTTTGTTTGTAAATTGAGCGCCATAAGGCACTAGTCTTTCAATTTTCCGCTTGTTTTGTGGTGTTAAAACTTTTACGATCCTTGCTTTGCAGTTGTTTCCATAAGATACCCTATTTTTTACAAAGTTTCTTATCAAGTGTACACTTCGAGCAATTTTATGAGCCATTTAACGATTTGAAAAGCGTTTCGAGAGGTAAGCTTTAACTTTTGCCTTTTCTGCAAATTCAACACTTTTTTCCTGCCTAATTTAAATAAAATGTGTGCATCTAAACAAGTGAACCGCACTGTATTTCTCACAATGGTGCATTTTTTTCATTTCTCCTTTAACTTTGGTGCATTTTTTGCATCAATTTCACGAAATGATACAAATCAGTGAATATTTTACACAGTTTCCAGCAAAATAAATGCACCGAAAACAGAATATTGCATATAACTTCTACAATATGTGTATTTTTCTCCTTCTTCTTTTAAATTGGTGCATTTTTATATCCAAATTCAGGAATTGGTGTATATTTTGGACGACGGCCATATTTTTCAAGGAATATTAGGAAAAAATAAGATTCGGCTGGCCGCCATATTTAGAATGAAGACAATGATTATTTATTTTACTATATATATTAACTTAATCATGCCGCATTTTTTGTATTTTTGACTCGTTTTTAAGAGTACGTCTCTAAAAAGATAAAAAAAAAACAACCAGAAAATTATAATTTTCGAATAACTAATTTTCACGCATCGAATAAAAAATCTTTAGTATTTTAACTGATTCTGAAAGGTTAATTAAAGATGTCTGAAAGATCTTAAAGTTAAGCCCCACTTGTATACTATTGAAACTCTATTATTTTCTAAATAGATTGTCATACCTCTGGTCTATCGTGATTGTCAATTTTTACGAATTAGGTCACTGCGTGAGGGAGGTCACCGCACATCAGAAATGTTCGATAAAATTAACGGTAGATATTATATTGGGCAATCGTCAAGACGTCAAGTAAAGATGCGTGATTGTGCAAAGGAACATTTGCAATGGCAAAGTTCTATACCTAAATTAGGCAGGTTACGCATTGATTCCTCATCCACCGGCTTAGCCCCCTTACGAATATTCCCTGTTTTCAAACATGAAGTAATATTGCGGAAGTAATGTAGATTTGGGTTCAATAAAAGAGATCATCGATGAAACAACACAGCCCTCTTGGCGTTTCAGTTAGGTAAATTGACAGAGTAATGCCGGCCTTCTCTGAAGACCCAGGCCACTCTAGGTGTGCTACGAAACGATCAGCGTGCATCGAACTTGTTCTTCCGGGCGGTTCGCATCGCAGGTTCTTCCCTTTGGACAGACGTATACCCCTCGGAATAGGTGCTTGTTAGGAATGTTGGGTGTGTGCCTAGGATCCATTGTATAGGTATTTGAAGTTTATTATTATTATTAAAAGCTGCTTATACAAAAACGATTGATCAATAGCCAATGTCGTTTCGTTGATTCTGAGTTAACCAATTAACCCGCCAAAGAAACTTTCTGTCCGGAATTTGGCAACTATAATATTATACTTTGGGACGGCTTCGTATAACCTCCATCCAGATATGGTCATAAAACTCATCCTTGAATGTGTTTTCAGCCCATATAAGGCTTTCGTTTTGAAATTCAACTTTGATGCGGAACAGACTTACCGACTTAAATTTAGTATTTTTTTTTTCCTAAACCGATTACCCATGACGAATTTGCATCCATTTAGAGGTACGTACAACACTGGATGGGATCTACCTTGTACTGTATGAAGACAGACTCAAGTTAGTGTAGATAGAGCGGGCACATATTATATTTATTCTAAAATCGTTGTCCGTGGACGTTTCAGCACCAGTTGTTATTTGAGGGGATCAATTTTGTCTCTCTTAGTATAATTTTTTTGTATACCTATCGCCTGGAAGCTACGAGTACTTTCACGACATAACTCTCTAGACCTATAGGTATAGCCTATGTCAAATGGGACATGTTGCGCAAACTATGTACCTACATGTATAATTGTTTGTACCAAAAGTCCTTTAAATTGCTTTGATTAGGGTTACACAAACTGCCTCCAATAAAATCCTACAACAGAATTATAAAAAAAAAACCTCAATACCTACCTATTCGACGAAATACCGTACGCGACATACAAATAGAAAGCATCCACTCACTGTACGACTACAACATTGACTAGCTGTATAAGTACATATAACGTATGCAATATGAAAACATATTCCCGTAATCCTGTCGCGAATGGATTTCATTTTATATCTCGCCAGGAGAACAATATAACGGATGAAACATGCCGCCAACACTGCCACACAGACACAACGGGCACATAAATGCGTTCGTTGTTTTGTTTTTTTTTGTTATGCGTACATCATGTAATAACTTCCGTTTTCAATAATGATTACAGTTATAATAATTAAGGAGGGCGTGACAAGGACACAGTAAAACGTCGCACATGTAATAAAATATGCCACGTACGTACATCACACATATCTGTTGTTCCCGATTGTCCTTGCTTTCAACGATAGATTTTTTTTTTTTGTATGGCAATAATTGGAGATGCCATTGCGAATATTTTTCAACTGACCACAAACTGGCACAAACCCCGGAAAAATATTACCCTGTCTGTGAATACGTGTAAATGTCAAAATTAATGGCGCCAATGTAAATAAAACATGTAAGCGGCCATTTGTTGAGATGCGTTAAGAAACGGTGGGAATTATGGGGAACTAAAATTAGGTACTGTTTACATTTCAGATAAAACGGATTTCAGATAAGACGGTTGTTTGGAATGATTTAAATTCAATTTGGGCGAAAATATAATTTATATCGTTAATAATATTTTGTTCGCATATTCAAAAACTAATACTTTCTTTATCGCAACAACAAATCACCTAGTGAATGTAAAATGTAAAAAAAAAGATTCAGGCATTTTGTTTTACGTTCCAACAAATTTGTCAAAATTGCTACCAACAAATAAAGGATAACTGTTGGAATTGTTGTTTAGTTTAACATGAGAACAATACCTTACGGCATCACCATAAACTATTATACTGCTTTTTCTGTCTTACAAATCATTTCGAATAATCTCACGCGTCCTTCTTCTTTTCAGGGAGTTGGTTGTGTTTTATCTTTGTCTCCGAAAAACTTTTTCAGCATTTGTTCATCAATAACAAAATAAAAATAACTAATATGTAAAGGATAACCACGTGATTAAGACAAAATTATTAATAAATCACGAAAGGCGTTTCCACTGAATTTAAATAGTTTGTGGTGCAAAATCAATTTGAGTTGGAAACATTACCTGATAATATGAATAGAACTCCTTTTTTATTTATATGAATATATGTAATATCTATAAATATCATAAGCTCATCGAAACAGTTTTGTTGCTAAATAAACAGCTGAATAAAGAGCTGCAGTTGAAAAGGTATGTTTCATTTTATTTTGCGACAAGAGCGACGCAATTAAAAATAAAACGCGTATGTATAACGTAATTAGCAATCATGAAAATGTATAATAATTAACGAAATTAATGACATGATTTAGCTAAATCACGTTGGTGGGAACCTGGTAAAAGGTAAAGAAATATTCACAGGTTTTGGAAGTCCATTCACATGAAAACTTTTCTTGGTCGTAACAGTTCACGAAGTTCAGACATCAATTTCTACTACCTAACAATCTCTGATTTGAGTTTAAGTTCAACCGATTTTTTTTTTGATAGTTTGTGGAACGGATTTGAACGTTGTGAATTTTGAATAAACTTGTGACAATTCGCGCTAAGGGTGTTTTTCTTCGAGGCAAAAAATTTGGAGTTCGAAAATTCGTCGTTTATGCTCTTTTGAAAATAGTTTTTCCCATATTTGGATGGATTATTTTATTATTCTACTTAGGTACTCTTGCAATAGTAAAATGAGCAATTTGTTTATATAAATGCATCAAAAGTGGTTTGTTCGCATAATATCAATTCGTTCGTTCATTCTCATGTGAATATTCCTTTAAATCGCCTATTTTAATTGATATCAACAGTTTAAACAATTTAACATTCCCTAAAACTAAACTGTGATGTGAACGAAGTGTAACCGAAAAAAAAGAAGAAACCTGCAGAACACAGCCCCACAGCCATAAACCACAGCCAGGTGCAACTACCATAGGATTTTGCTACGTATGCGTGTGCCGTAATTTCTTCCCTTTAATTTATACAGGCCCAACACATAAATAAATCCTATGGTACCAACAGCTTGTAGGCAAAGTCCGTTATGTGGGAGGAGTCGACGGTCTATTTCTTACTGGTTTGTGCAACTGACTGGCTGACTAAATGTGCATACACAATACACATGGGTGCGATGTTGAAAACGTATAAAAAGAATTGTATTTAATGAATTATAATGATAGTGCGATCGCATTGTCCTGATGGACGATTTTAATTGGATCATCAATGCAATTATTTCAAGCCAAACGCACTATGCAGTCAAATCGGTTAGTCGGCGTATCGTGGAAGGTGCTAATAGGATATACTAGTTGATTATGTTTGAATTGGAAACTTTAAATGAATGTAGGTAATACAGGGTGGGGGCAGTAGCTCAGTGGTTACTGTGGTGGTTACTGGTTAATGTGATGGGCTACTGTGCGTGCGGTCTCAGGTTAAATCCCCGAAGAAAAAAACACAAATTACTTCCTTAAGGTTATGGCGCCACCTCTCGCAAAAGTCTGGCAAGCATCCTAGAGAATAAATGGAAAAGCTTCTCTCTACTTAGGCAGTCCCTAGCAAACACTTGTTACCCAGTTTACATTTTGCATATGGGCTATAATGTAAATTAATTCCGTAACTTTTTTTAGCAAGGTCTTCAATGGAATGAACGCCGCCTGATCGAAGTTTTGGGGTATTCGTCCAAGGTCCAAGGAAATTTATGTTGTCTCGGGAATGTCCATACAATCTACTATGTTCGAATAGACTGCTAGAGTAGGGTTCCCAGGTCTTAAGAAAAAAAATCCCCTTTTCTTAACACCAAAATGACTTTTTTTCCCCTTTGAAAAACAAAAAAATCCCCTTTCTGTCCCCGAAGAAAAATCTTTGCGTAGCCAGCTTTTGAACTCGGGCAATGCTTCCAACTGCGTGAGATATTTTTATTTTTTTTTTGTTCTTCCTTCATTTCAATATCCTAAATAAAATGAGAATTATTTTCACTTATTCATTAAGTTGTGCCGCCGTTTTCTAGAAAAGCGCGTAATATTTTGAATCTAGACATAGTGCAAGGACTTACTATGTGATGGGCCACGCATGCGCTATGGTTTCGAAAAAGAACCTTCATGCGTCATGTCATGCCCATGCGAGAATTATTTCTGAAAGTGGATTTTTGGTCCATTTTCTGTATGATCTACCTATCTCCTTTCTATACTCACTCAAAATCTACCTGTCTCTGACACGACGTTCATGGTAAGGAGTGTATGGCCAGGCCATGGTAACAGTTTAATGAAATGTCAAAAGAATGAATGCATTCAGAAACCAAACAAAAGAAGTGAGATGTCGCATGGGCACGTTTCTTGGGCATGGTTGTTTTTGTAGGTTGTTAACATTTATTCATTCTAAAAAATTCGCTTACAAACTGGTTTTGATAGGATTTTAAGATTTTTCCCCTTTTTGGATTTATCTCCCCGTTTTTATCCCTGTCCCCTTTTTTTCCCCTTTCGTCTTAAAAAATCGGCAAAAATGGCGATTTTCCCCTCAACCTGGGAACACTGTGCTAGAGTGCTAGCTGAGAGCAAAAACGGGGAATTCGCCCACAAATTGCCCTTTGTAAACAGGGTTATTGAAGGGGCAAACTTCATTTAGAAAGTCCTCATCAGAAAGGAAAATTGAGACTGAGTGTGGCACGACTTTTGCGGAGAAAATCGGGTAGGTGCAGGGAAGTTTGCTGTCGAATTCTATATAGTCCGGACATAGGTTTTGAGTTTGTTTATGAAGAAGACTCAATACAAAATTCACAATGGTATCTTTAGATGGTATATAATAATAATTAATATTTTAAGCCTATCCTGTAGATTAGGTTAGGTTAAGTTTGGTTGAAAAATGGTTAAAAATTTGTAACGATTGACTTGTTTTTGTTCTTTCCGTCCGGTCCGTCCTAATATTCATAAGCACTTTGGAAATTATACTGTTGCTAAAATTAAAATTATTTCAGTTTTTTTTGTTAAAAACAAAAAAAAATTATTTGTCATATTGTCATACAAATTATAAATATCTATTATCAAGCAAACGTTCATAAAAAAAATTATAACTCCCTTCAAAGAAAATTAAAGGAATAAACATCTACCACGCAATAACTATTGACTTAAGGGATATCTAAGGAAAGGTAAAGACCTTAATTTTTTTTGTTTGGTTTATTGTAATAGTATTTTTTTTATCTCTTATAGTCATTCTTTGACCCTTAAGACCTGAACTTTGAACATTCTGGAAGTTTGCGGTCTGAGGGTCCTAATTTTTGTTTATTGAGTCTTTTTAGAATAAAAAAAATTCAAGAAAAGAAAATTCGTTAAAAAAAATAAGAATAAAAGGACCAAACTAAAACAGGGACGACGAATAGGTGTGAGCCTTGCTTTGATACCACATTTTTTCCTGGTTTTTGGAAAAGAGTCGTGAGAAATCGACGCTTTTCCTAATATAAGTCGCCTTTCCGCAGTTGTAAGGACACTATGTATGCGGCCTTTCACGTTTTTATCTATAGTTAGACTCATTACTTAAATTCAAGGTACATTTTTGATAAATATCTTTTCTTTCATGACAATAAAACAACTGGGAAAAGGTTTTTGAAACGTTTCAGAAATATTTCGGAAACTTTTCAAAAGTAAGGAAGTATTTTGAAAGCAATGAAAAATGTTATCAAAATAATGTTTCCAAAAACTTTGTTTGGTGTGGGATCAACTTAAGAGAGAAGTCATTTTTGTTCATCGCATATATTTTAACCTCTAATACTTACTATAACTTAATAAAAAAACGTATCCAGGCATCAGCCTCCAATTTCGCATTCGTGCGGCACCTGGGGGTCTAGCACGTAACTTGATACAATCGAGTTCAGTCGATACAATCGAGCTCTGGCAGCACCTAATTTGTCTCAATCGAGGATAATCAATCGAGAATAATCGATTGAGACAAATTAGGTGCTGCCAGAGCTCGATTGTATCGACTGAATTCGATTGTATCAAGTTACGTGCTAGACCCCCTGAGTTGCGGTCTCATTCTACTGCGGCGTCCCTCGAGTGTGTAGATATTCTAAGATCTTCCGGGTTATTTGCGTCCATTCGTTCTACATGACGTTGTCACCTCACTCGTTGGATCTTCACTCTTCTAGCTAGGTCCATATTGCTGTTGCAGTCCATATAGTTCGTCGCTGTATATATTTCTCCACCCACCGTCTAGTCTATGCAGACTGGACCAGAAATGTCGAAGAATTTTCCTCTCGAAACAGCCAAGGGTAACCCCATCCGCTTTTGATAGAGTCCATACCATACTTCGCCATAGAGAATGATTGGGACGATCACTTTAGATGTTCCAGAGGGGGCTTTGCTACTCAGTTGCCTTCTTACTCCAAAGAGACAACTGGCAAGAGTCATTCTTCTATTAATCTCAGCGCTGCGCTGCAGCAACCACTATTAACTCAGACAATGACACCAGCGCGCTGGTGTCATTGTCTGATTTCATAGTGGAGCCTATAGGTAGACAAAGTCCCTTACCATGTCAAAGACTATATATTATCTGTCTATGGTGATATCAGCCTCCAGCATTTGTGATTACATTTTACAAACTGGATATTTTTGTGTATGTCTCGACTCTTGGTTTGATTCTGCGTTCTCTTAGCTTGCTCGATGGAAGTTTTTGGCGCTGAAAGCAGTAGTAAATCTACAAACACATCTTCTAGAAAGGTGTCAACATGAGCTATTCATTGCCTTTATAGCGTTAACAATTGAGGTGTCCCTCAATTGCTCCCGATCCCAACTCAATTCTACTTCAGATAAATACATACAGCGGTATAATTCAGCCGTTCGGACTCGGCAAAAAATTGCAGGTCCCTTTCATTCGTCCCAAAAATAAAAACTCACACAAACGAATGGTCTCATCGTCATCAGAGTTGTCAATAACTCTCGCACATTTGTCAGACTCTCGCAGAAGGTGGCATAGTGGAAAAGGGTGAAATTTGTGTCTTTCAGGCGATGGACTCGCTCTGTAGTCCAACAAACTAACCTGTAAGCCACTATGGGTATTCCAGGTATTCACTTAACAATAAATATTTAAATGCACTCGCTCTCATTAGAAAATATTTCTTTTAATGAATATTTTCAATAATTAATTTGAAACAAATTTATCAGTACCTAAAGGTACCGCTTTAATTAAATCCCCGTCATGGAAACCTTTCGCGAACCTTATTATGAATCAGAAAACGAATACGGGCTTCCTTCGACCACAACTTGTTATGTGTTTTATTCTAACAAAAAAAAATCCCACTGGCGATGCTTGTCTAATTGGGAATCTGAACGCAATGAATTCGAATTGTTTCTCTCCATCCGGCAGAAGAAGCAACCCTTGTCCTTCTTCTAAATGAATCGACAATGACTCAGCAAATTGTGAACGAACGAAGACTTCTGAACCTCAAATTACCATAATCAAAATATTACAATGCATCCTGAATTCATGTACTTCCTGTCAGACAACAAACAATGCACAGGAAACTGTCTCCATTGTATATCGCAATGGTGGCAAAGTGAAACCCGAGGAGAAGAAATCTGAAAATCCTTTCCTGAATAATGATTAGTTGTATTTGTGTATCAGTATCACTGGCAAAGTTGCTCTACGTCTACATCAGACTTGGAGCCACCATGAAGGATAGTGCTCCTGACAGGGAGTAATGTCAGAATGCCACAATTTTGTGATAGCATGTTTGAAATAAGCAAAACTATGGCGCCCTCTCCACCGCCGCAGTTTCTATATTTTTTGTAGAGCGCGTTTCAAATCAGTATGGAGTGTGACGCATAGGAGTGAGGGAGATAGGGTAAAATAAATATAGAGACTGAATGAGAACCACACTCCTTGGTGTTTTGAAACGTGCTGTATTTGGATAACGCGCTCCACCACAGTTTTCAATATCCGTCACGGAACAGTGGCTGTACCCCTATGTGTTTGGTACTTTCGTAGTCTCAGCCAGCAGAACGCATAACCAGTCCGATGTTCGATTAGATTTCGATTTCGTGATTGTTAGGTACATGTTTCATCTGCGTGCACATTTATTTTGCCCGCAGAATTTCCATCTACATGAAAAGTTTTTCTATGTTCACTGGAAAATATTGTGGATTGCGCCATTGAAAGTTTAGATCAAAAATCAGTTCTGTTGTGTGGTTTGGGGCACGGTTTCAATCCGAACTTGTCATATAGTACGTGCCAGTTGATGGGATGCTAACGGAAATGCACATCCTTGCATCTGCAACTTGAGGCGGAGAGTTCGCCTTGAAAAGTTTGCGGATGTATAGCTCAATATATCTGCTCGAGCTGTTGAAGAAGAGGTCTTGCATTGAGTGGTCAATGGTCATGTCAGTGGGAATATCTTTTCAACTGGTAATGCATCGAAAGTAATAAGTTTTTGCTATTCTGAATTTTCGCATTGTGTTTCAAAAACTTTAGTTCTTGCTGTTATTTGCATTGGATTTCAAAATAATGTTTTATTAGGAGTTTTTTCAATATTTCACTCCAAAAACTGTTGCAGTACATGTTACATAAATTCCAATTTATTTGGTTGGACTTGTGGAATTTTTATACTAAGTATGTATGTATTGGTAGGGTATGTAGCCTGTTCAATGCACTCTGCATGTTGGTGGAAATGGAGTCACATTAAAACAGGTGGAGAAGTTTAAGTGTCACGAGTAATAGCTCCCTGAAATTACGCCAAAAGAAATTACGCCAAAAAGTGTTTTTGAAAAAAGACCAAAATAATTGCGGCGTAATATTTTTGGCAAAAACACAAAAAAAAAAAGAAAATTCACCAGAATGCCAGGAAATTACGCCATATTTTTGGAAAAATAGCCAAAAAAGAAAATGGAAATATATAGCGCGGTCCGTCGCGCTAAATCGGGCCGCTCGCGTAGCCGCCAACCGGCCGGCCGGAGCGCGGTCGGCGGCAGCGCGCTATCGCGGACGCGCCGCTTCTTTGGAGAATTTATATTTAATTTATATTTCAGAATTTAGCCACCTAACACATTTAAAACAAACCAATTATATAATAACTTTATTTTTATTTCGAATCATGAATGTAATTTATCTGTATCTGTACATATTGCTATATTAGACGTACACCTGAAGGGTATCTGCGACAATTTCCCGACAGCACGGACATTTATAATTGTCTTCTCCATCAGCCACTGACTGGGCTTGTAATTTGATGTTGCACTCGGAACATACCTTCATATGTTTGCATGGCAACATTACAATGTTTGGGTGTAGCACTTGACAAACTACACATAAACTACACACGGTTTCCAACTCTGCGCTTTTCGCCTGGTTTCCTGCTTCGCCATCGTCATTATCATCCGAAAAATCTTCATCGTCTTCTACGTCATCGGCGCAATCTTCACAAAAATAAGAAAGCAAATGGTTGTTATTATCGGACAGTGTAAAATGAAGAATTAAATTTACCTTCGAAAAGATTATCATATGATTCCATATCCGTACAGATTCGATCGCAGACCATCCTATTTAAGAACATAATGGGTGTTAGTTGTTTGTCTTCCAACATTTTACTTGCTTCTGCGATTTTTGCATTGTTGTCCTTGTACTTTTTTTTTAATGGCTCCCGCTACACCACCTGTTTCAACCATGTTCATGAAATCACGGCTTTTACAAAATTCCTCTTCACGAAGAACCTTTATGAATTTAAAGAAATTGCCTTTTTTTGAAGTAATCGACCAAGAACACCATTATAAGCTTCAACAGCAGATGTCGTCCTCACTTCCTGTTTAAAAACGGATATATCATTTTTTGCTTTTTCCTAGAAAGAAGATAGTATTTTGGAGTACAAAATAAACAACACTGAGAATCTGAATTTTCCCGTTTCAGCCATTGTTTTTCATAATAAACAATAAACTCGTTAAAAATTGTCATCTTATATGAATCTATTTCAGATTTCAAGATGTCGTAGGCAGATTTAATTGACTCGCTAGGCAGCAATGGCAAAGCCATCATTTTATAATATATTTTTAATGCATCCTTATTTTTTCTTACATTAGAAAAAAAATTCAAAATTTTGGAGCACTTTCTCTTAATTGCCTGGCAATAATGGAACTAGCATGCCAGGTGAATTGAGTTTGGAAATACTTTTTTTATGGCGTTTCGCATTCCACGCTCGTAATCCGTCATTATGGCATGAGGTTCAAATCGAAAAATAGTTTGATTAATATATGAAAATAACCGCGTGTAACAGTTTTCCGTTTTCCTCGACATTACTATAAATAGGAGTAGATAAATCTGCAAATATACATATTAAAGAGAGAAAAATCATTTGTTAAATTAGGCTTAATAAAATAACAAATGCAGTAAGGGTAAGTTAAACTCACATGCTCGAAATAATATATATGGACGATGAGAAGCTGTGTGAAGCAGCCAATAGGTATGTACAATTTTAAACGTTGCATCGATTATATATATGCGACTAGACGCAGGAATGTTTTCGTTTATCAGCCGCATTATAGTTTCGGATGGAAAAATGCAGAACTAAAAATCATCTTCTGCCAAGCACGCCTTAAAAAATGGAAGCGGTTGATCATGTTTGGTAATACCGTAGTTATTCCAAATCGACTCCCTTTGAAATGCTTCAATTACTTCTAATGACGATTTCAGTGAAGCGACAAACATTTTATTCGTTAGGTATCTTAAACCTCTTTAAATTTTTGGCAAGTGTATCGATTTACTTGCTTCTTGATTTCTAAAAATAGGGATTAAAGTAACACAAGTATTTAGAGTCACATTATTTCTAAACTCATACCTTTCACAAACCGATCGAAAGGCGGTTCGTATACCGCTCATAGCATTTGTGTCGTTTAAGACTACAGCTGATTTTAAACACTCGTCTTTAATATAGCCGAGCACTTTGAATTCATTATATTGATTTTCTTGATCAGAGTTAGAGTTAGTAAAAGAATGCCACTTTCTGGCGGTTTTTTCTTTTCTATTAAAAAAAACAACAAATTTTTCGGCGTTTTTTCCTTTTCAATTTGGAAAAAGTACCAAAAAGTTTTTTGGTGTTTTTTCCAAAAAAAATTTTTGGGCATTTTCTCAATTTTCTTAAATGGAAAAAATGCCCAAAAGACTTTTGGAAAAAATGGCAAAATTAGCGGCATTTGAGTCAAAATATTTGGCCGATTTTTCCTAGGAAATAATGCCACAAATTTGTATGGAGGTTTTTGGGCTCTTTTTCCATTTTATTTTTTTGTCGTAATTTCAGGGAGCCACGAGTAATGAAAGGAGCAATGCTGAGTTTTTCTGCAGGATTGGTCACTGGTCAGGCCGGATCAATTTTGAGACAGCTTGGTGATTCTGTTATTAGGAGGACTGAACTTGGTGTCAAAGCTAAGCTGTCAGTCTTTAATTCGGTGTTTGTTCCAACTCTTACCTATAGTCATGAGTTTTGGGTAATGACCGAAAGAATAAGGTCGCGGATACAAGCTGCCGAAATAAAATTCCTCCGTTGTATTGCTGGTGTGACTCACAGAGATCGTATAATTAATACAAGAATATGTGAAAAACTGAATGTCGATTAGCTCATGTTAAACGCATGTCCCCAACCAGATTGTAGATTGTAGGGGGAGGTGGTATATTAGATCCCAGATCACTAGGAGAGGTGCTACTTCTAAGAAAGCAAAGTCTCTTAAGTAGGATGATGTCCTTTGACACGGCTAAATTCAAATCTCGAGACCCAGCTCAACTGATGGTGTGTAGTTTTCTGATGGTACCCGGAGTATTTTGAAATTTGCGTTCACAATCATTTTTTTCCACACCGAACTATTGTATAGGAAGCTTCATGTTCAAGACAAAAGTCTTCCATTACGTAGTTAAATTTGATACCTTGACATTTCACATTTCCATAGAGGAAAAGCCTACATAGGAGGATTTTAGTTTAAAAAACTTGAGACTTTGTTAGTAATTGACACTACAAGTTATCTTAGCCTTGAAAAGTACCTATCGATTCGTAAGGAAACTCAGTAAATTCCTTTTTGAGTTTAAGATCTGCGTGAATCACCAAATACCTATGAGGTTCCCTGCGCAAATGAATCTGATGTGATATGTAGGTATAACACATTAAACTATTCTGTGTATAAAGTTAGTATTTCGCTAGACGTCTAACGTAACATACGTCTTTTACTAGGTTTTGCATTACATCTGCTTCAAATCGAATCGATTCGGCAGCAATGCATCACTTTCCCTCTTGCACACCAATCGAATCCAGTTCAATTCGACCCGATTCAAGGAGGCAGGTGTTTCGGTGTTTCAAAATGTTCTCCCTCCGTCAGTCGTGAATGAACAATTGGACACCATTGATGTCAAACTTTTAATAAGGTAAGGAATGAAAAATAGTGCGACTTATGACCAGGGACCATAAATGTCCACCATAAAGCGGCCCATAGACACCACACTTGTGTATGCACCGGTGTATTGACACCGGTGTGGCATTCCGCCATACACATCACACCGATCGAGACACCGACACCAAAAATCAAAAACTTTTGATTTTACTCGCACCGTGTCTGACACCAAAATCGGTGTGCGCACCAGCCCACACACAGCAAACATTTTCGTACACCGACACCGGTGCAGACACAAGTGTAGTGTCTATGGGCCGCTTTAAGTGTGCTAGCTAGGAATTCACAAACAGGTGATGCAGTAAGCAACAAAGTGGCTTAGAAAGCAGTTGGTGGCACTGCAAAATGTCGGTGCTGGGAAATAAGACCCCGGGAACTAAGTCCACTGAGGGACTCAGTTCCCACATAGTGGGAAATAAAACCACTTTCGTGAAGTGGACTTAGTTCCCATGTGAGGTGGGAACTAAGCCCACTTTCTTATGGGAACTTAGTACACATTCAACAGTTAAATACGTATGGGGGGACATGCTGCCCCCCCCCCCTGCAACCCTCCTGCTTGGGTTTACTGTCAGACTTGCAGTATATGTGCGAAATTGGGTATATTGAAAGGGAAATAAAACCACTCAGAGTTTTCGGAATTTATTTCCCACCTTACATGGGAACTAAGTCCACTTCACGAAAGTGGTTTTATTTCCCACTAGGTGGGAACTAGGTCCCTCAGTGGACTTAGTTCGCGGGGACTTATTTCTCTGCACCCGAAATTTCACTGACACTTGCACAATGGAGTTCAACGCATAAAGTGCATGGACACACGGTCTTGGGCATGACTTTCATTATTGTCAGCTAGGTTCCAGAAATCGAGTGAAATCGTAATTGCAAATCGAGTGAATTCGTTTTCAGTGTTCTGCATTTCGAGCGATTCGGAAACTCCGAAATTTTTTCGAAATCACAATTTCACTTTGTCTCAATTCCGAAAATTTTGAAATCGAAATCGAATACAGTGAAATGTAGAACGCAAAAATTCATTTCCGATTTCATTTCGAGTGAAAGTGAAATGTGGAACCTAGCAGTGTGTGTTCAATGTTCATGCACAAAGGAAATCATATGTGTAACAACTTGACGATATAAAAGTTCGGCTGGCTTTAGCTTTTTGGCAATTGTTCAAATGCAACGAAGTGAAAAACACGCCTATAGTTGGATTGCGCACCTAAAAATGTATGGCCTACTTCAAGCTTATCTTAGATGTGAGAATTAACATTAATTTTAATACATATATCACAAATATTCAAAAGCGAGTTATCTATTCAGCGACTTATTGCCAAATCTAAAATATTACTGAATTTAAAAAGTTTTAAGAAATTCTTTGACGTTACCTACGCCTTAATTTCGGTCTCCAATAAATCCGGGAAACTTACTTGCTTACTCAGGCGGTTCTACAGTTCATGGTGAACCGAAGCCTCAATTAAAACTTCAAACCCGCTTCTCAAATCCTTAAAAAACTAAATACCTGTATATGTCAATTTAAAATCACTAAGCATATACCTACCAAAAGTTTACTCAAATCAGTGTCCTTTTCGATAGCTATTTCGTGTCAGCTACCTACCTATAATAAAAAAAAATGTCCTTTCCTTCTATTAGCGTGTCTTCTCTTTTCACCATGGTGTCAAACGAAAAATAATTTTAATTAGAAAAAAATCACAATGGCGTGCAATCGTCCACCGTACACAAACTACTTAATTACTTTCCATTAATTCATTACATTCGCTTCCTTGCTTCCATACATATTTTCAAAAGAGGTATACGAGGAGTGTAGTGAGTGGATCGTATTTCCAATCGTCGTTCTTTTACCGAAACTGTTTGAATTCCATTTTCAGATTTCATCAGTTTATTAAGGGATGGATGGATGGATCTCAACGGAGATTGCTGAATAGAGTTTCAAAATGGGGGAAACGCTACACCTCTTACTAGAAAGTGGGTCTGGGTGCTGTTGATAAAATCACGTCAAATTAACTGAAGTTCTGCTTTGTACCTTGATAATTGCCAAGTGATTATCTTTAATTGGTCGAAACATTTGTTTCAAAGCATTTAATTACCAGCTAAAAATGTATAATTAAAGCAGAAATACACCAACTTGTTTCGTTGAATTCTGTAATGCGTAATGCCGTGCGAACGTCTTCAATTTGGGCTTAAAGTTAATAGGTAATCTTACTTATATTTCTTTAGTATTGAAATTAGATACAATAATGATGAAAGACAAGACTACCTACATTTGTGATCAAAATGCTGTAGTGACTCCGAGAGAGAAAAATATATTACACTAGCGAACAACCTGCACACTTTGTAGTGCAAAATAAAAAAATAAAAAAATCTATTTCCAATTCATTTAAATCAGTGACAAAAAGGTTTTTTTTGTAATGCTCTGTACACTATACTTTTTTTTTTAGGAATCGTATTGCCTAAATAGTATTCTTGTCTACCAAGACAATGAATATCAATGTTAAAAATTTTAAAACCTTTGTCTCCTTTGGCCAACACCTAAGATTGTCCAAAAATTGTAACTCAATCGATTCGGTGGTTTTCGAAATAAAGGATTTTTAATATTTTTGTTGTATGGGCGGTACCACGCCCCTTTGTCCAATTTTTACCAATCTTCACAGGAATCCTCCTGGGCCAAAACCTAAGATTGTATGTAAATTCGAACTCAACCGATTTGGTGGTTTTCGAAATATAAGATTTTGAATGCATTTTTTGTATGGGAGGTGCCACGTCCCTGTAACTCATGAATCAATACACCTACAAAGACCGTATATAATTATAAACCATGGTGTTAACGTCACCTTTCATGGGAAGTTTCCAGAAAATTAGTTCGGGAATACAAGACCTCTTTGAACGCGGTCCCAAGGCCGAACTCTTTGACTCTTGTCTGGGTCCCAGATCAGATCAGCAAAGTAAGAACTTCGATGAGATTGCTAACCACTGATTTCTCGAAACCTGAACCTGCGTTGGGTTTTCATGTATCGCACGGCCTCCATTGATGACTCGATTTCTTACGAACACAATTGTGAATGTCAAGTTTCTCCAGGATGTGGGCAAACTAAAGCATTAAACGCATGCTCCCGAAAGTGGAGAGGGCTACGATAAAATAAATAAATAAATAGTTGGCGCAACAGGCGTGTAGACAGAGACACCTTAATAGGACGTTTCTCACAACGATTTGTTTGTGTGAGTTTTACTTATTTGGGACGGATGGAAAGGGACCCAATTTTATGAACGGCTGAATTGAGAAGTTACACTCTCGGACTCGGATGTTTGTCAAACGTTCGGGAGAGGGGGCGCGGTGGAAAAAATATTAAGATGTAGGTATGTCATTTGTGTTTTTCCGGAGGATCGAACCTGGGACCCCTCGCACAGTAGTCCAGCACACTAACCTTTTCCTTTGTTATGTTGCACTGATGTGCTCAGTGCTGATACTGGACGCTGCTCACCGCTGACGTGCATTCTAGGCTTCCTTCGAAAGTCGAAGAAATTCCAATAAAATTGGTAATACCGGATGTGCTTCCTGGTAGTAGATACCAGTTGCTTCTGAGTGCTCCAGACTTTTCTACCCCGACCAAAAAAAGTACGATTCTCTGCTGTTCCAACCGTCTGCGTTGGACTTCTTCATCTGGCGCAGCCGTAGCGAAGAACGCTTTAAATTAGAAGACTTAATGATAAGTAATTTGCTCTTCGCTGGTGATGGTGACTTGGCCATCCTTGGGTCCTTCCGGATTGAACTTCAGCGCGCATTCGATAGTTTTGCAGTCATCTACATCTGTATTGAAATGAAGATAAAGGACAGAATGCCTATTCATTGTTAAATGCACGTTGCATGTACATAAGTGAAGACCAAAACTTGTGCACGGTGCACATAAAAGGAATACGTTGGGTTTGGAGTCCATGATTCGGAGGTTTGGTCACGCTAAGCCCATAACTCCAATTCGGATTCCAAGGTGTGCTATGGAATGCGTACCTAGGTACGTCATCTAGGTACGCCCAGGATGCAAATGGACAAATTAAGTCCGACATCTCTACTCCATTCATAATATGTCAACTGTAACAGAAGATAGAGAGTTATGGAAGAACTATGTATATCTGAGCACCCTACACCGCGCACTCCTTGTTATGGATAGGCGGGTCATTTGAAAATGAATGAATTTAGTGTTTGACAATCATGAATAGACTTGCACAGGAAGAACGTATGTATTATTGAAACTTATTTATATTGAAAATCTGTGTTTTTTTTTATCGAAGAGAATCACCTATGGCTCAATGTGTTCATTGCCATTTCTGAACGAAGAAAAGACTAGACTTATGACACTCGATTACACCAACCAAAATTCACTCTTTGGTGTTGTTTTCAAGCTGGTCGGTTTTTCAAAAATTATATATGTAGGTACCAAAAGCTGACATTAGGTACGGTTAATTTCCAACATTAGGGGACCGTACCTAATTACTGCAGAACCTGGAGAAAACTCAAGAAGTCCAAATCGATATCAACCACGTTTATAATGACAGTATTTAGGTATAGAGACGAGTTATATAGAGACATGTTTAGTTTTGGCATACCTGCCAAACTCGTCAGATTGTGCAGAATGACGATGCAGAAAGTTCGCTATCCGGTGTAAATGTCGGAAAGAATCTCCCCGAGGCCTTTGATTGCAAAAAATTGTGCAAAACTCTGAAGCCAACAAAAGGCTCATAATTTTCCAAAAGTCTGTGCAACTACAGGTGGGCCTCACTTAACACGTACTTCTTATAGCACGGCCTCGTTTTAACACGGTTCACTTTTTGCAACATTTTTTCGTTTAACACGGTTCAAAGCCTTGTTTTACACGGTTTCTGAAACAATTTTTTTTCTCGATAAGTTGTTTCAATTATGCACATACGCATTTGCGTAAAACATACAAGTTTTGTTAATATGTACATCATACTTGCTGTGTTTCTAAGAACTGAAATAGGAACTTCCCCATATTAACTGTGCCAACGCGATGATAGATACCCTCAATGAGGATAAATTGCTCAGTTACTGTTCTGTTGACTAGGCACCAGGACTTTAGGTTAGGTACCTACAGCATTATTTTGTAGGAGATTGAATGACATAAGTGATTGTGATTTGAAATCAAGGTTTGTTTTTAAAAATATGGTTCATTTTTAGACCTTTGTTTACAAAGTGGTTTTCTAGATTTTGGTATGTCGGCAAAGACAGATAAACAACTGCTTAAGAAAAATATTATTTCTCTCGAAGCAAAGATTACAAATTTTGGATCGTTTGGTGAAAATATCACTGCAATTGCAAAAAGCTTAAATTTAAATGAATCTTCAGTACGGACCATTAAGAGAAATGAATTGACAATAAGGAAAGCAGTAGCTGATGGTTCCTCAACATCCCTAAAACATTTTAAATAAAAATAATCTAAAAAGTAAAAAAAAAAAATATTTCTGGTTTTTGAAATTATGGAACGTAACTCCTCTTTTGCACTGGTTTCTTGTTTCGTTTAGCACGATTTTGTTTAACACGATATTTTTCAGGAACGTTACCCCCGTGTTAAGTGAGGTCTACCTGTACTTGCATACGCTGACGAGATTCACATTTGGCAGAACGTAGCGAGCTGTCACTGGTGCGTTTGCAAGTATTAGCAGAGAAGCGACAAAAATGGGGTATAGGCTAACAAATTTTCGAAATAGTGGCCCAAATTCAGACTGCCAAAATGGATTCACTTCATCAGACAAAGCTGAGGAGGCCATATTCCTGAAATCGTATTCAAAATACAATGTCATGAACCATTCTTCATAACGGATGAAGATTTTTTGATTTAAACAATTCTTGTGCCACTATTCAACATCAAATCCAGTTCCAGTACCGCCTGATATGATATTTAGGCGAGAGGAAGAGGTACTCCTCGCTTTCCCATGGTATTTTGTTTTTGTGGTTACTTCTGATCCTGTTTATATAGGTATTAGCCTTGTGATTAATAATAAATTACCGCGCCAAACACACTTCTCGCCTTGTAGTCTTTTCTTTTTTAAGGTTCCGTTTCGCTACGATGTCTGTCCGAATAAAATAAAAAATGTTGTACCTAGGTCTATCTTAAGAACTAATTGACGTAGAAGGCTGGAATTTGCACATAGTATCAGGTATAACCTCTAGTTAATCGACAAATACCAATATTGACCAATATTAACAATACATCGGCTGGTTTTGGAGTTATTCTTAATTTCGTGGAAAAAATATGTTCATTCGCACAAAAAACTGTTTATTTTTAGATTTACAAAAAATACATGTAATCCTTTCGTGTAGATCATCTTCGTAGCTATATATGTGCTGAAGACTGTTATGTCGAAAAGTTAATATTTTAGAAGATATTTACAAAAAAAACTCAATCAATCGCCACAATTGGAACTTCCATTCCAATCCCAATGCATACCCATCTCATACACCATTGTCAATGTCACCACACCCACACGGCCACACGGCCATACGCATAACACTATATATATCTATTATATACGCGCCAGCGTTACCACTTGTACTACATATGTAGTACTGGGGCCTGTTTCTCCGCTACTACATCAACTACATCATACAACATCGATTCTACACTACATCAGTTACATTTTTCTGTTTCACACATTACACTGGAAGTGTTGTATGATGTAGCTAATTGGTGTAGTTGATGTAGTTGATTTGACATTTTATACATAAAGGTTTGTATAAAATGGAGGATTTTGATTTTAATATTTTTGACGACGATTTTGAGTTAAATATATACGTGTGCAAAGAAGACCTAAAATATTCCTTGAAAGAATCAATTTTAATTATATGGACGATCCATATTTTATTGAGAGGTTTTCTTTCTTAGAATGCTAAGAATTTGTATTGAATCATTTATTTCACACCCAATAAATTGCAACCAACATTATACATTAAGGATATTCATGCAACTTCGTAAGTTTACCATTTGCGTAAAATGGTAAGTGATCTTCATGAACGCCCCAAATAGCTGCTTGCGTAAATGATGGTTAATAAATCAGCTGTTTCACATGAGAGGATTGATGAAATGCGAACAAACCACTTTTGATGCAATTATAAAGAACAAATTCTATTCTATTTATTATAAATGCATCAAAAGTATTATAAATACATTTCTGATTTCGCGCCTTCATTTTAAATGTGAAATGTCACAATCATTGACTTATTATATATGGACTGCTACTGAAATGTCAGTTCCATTGACTTATTATATATGGACTGCTAGTGAAATGTCAGTTCATACAAATTTTGCCCAGAAAATGACGCCAACATAAACTAGCGCTCTTGGTTCGGAGCGAAAAATAAGTGAAACAAAATGACGAACCATCTTGGATTTATCCATTGACACTCGGTCATACCGCGTCTAGCGGATTTCGGCGGAACCCTAATCACAGGATAAGTCACTCCATTAACTGTCAAATCGTATGAAAATTTGTGTTTCGAAAAATAAAAAAATTAAATTTAATAAGTAGAGTCTGTTATTTACCAAATTTAGTAGTGAATTTAAGAAAAGGACTATTAAAAAGTAAATCTATACCAAAAAACAGCTATAAAACCCAACTAATAAATAGATTTTAATTCTTTTAAATATGTTGCGGTCAAAAAAATGTAATTGTACCTTTCCCTCGTGAAAACAAATTGTGAAAAATACGGGATAATTGAAATTAAATATGTTGAAGTTAATATTTTCTATGTTGAATAGATTTTGTGGTCAAGTGCAAGAATGATGGCAGAAGAAACTATACATTAAAAACTGGGGAACTCTGTGGAGTTAAATACTGCACATCGTACAGGAATCCAAATAATGTACATCTATGCACCGAATTCCCAAAAAAGTTCATAATGATCGGAACAATCCAAAGAATTTTCTTATTTGTAACCGCCACTTGAAAAAGAACAAATTTTAACTCGTCTTTCACAAGGATATCTTCTTATATTATTTCCTTTTGGACTAAGCATTCTCAACTAAAAACATGCCGCAATCTTGTATTGCGTGTGGAGAAAATTAAATCCAAATATGAGTTATATTAAATCCTAAAGGGCAACAGATAACACGATAAAAAAATTGTTCTATAATTGGTAACTTCGAGTGCTTTGTTTACAATTTTTTAAGGCATGATTTTATTCACATCTCTTAATTTTTCACAAATATTTTACTTGTTTTATATACTTTGACATTTTCTAGAGGCATTCTGATATCAAATTTGTTAATGTCTATACAATAAATTTAAAATAGAATGTTTTGCGCGCACTTCCAATTTATAATTTCAGTATGAACTTCTGTGATGAAATCAACTGTCACAAATCTTATCCTGTGATTCGGGTACGTAAAAATCTTGGTAGGTGGCGTGGAAATCAATTTACCGAGTCACAATAGAATGCTAGAGGCACCTATTGTGACTCGGTAAATTGATTTGCACGCCACCTACCAAGATTTTTACGTACAATTTTTATAGCTGTTTTTTGGTACAGATTTTCTTTTTAATATTCCTTTTCTTAAATTCACTACTAAATTTGGTAAATAACAGTCTCTACTTATTAAATTTAATTTTTTTATTTTTCGCAACACAAATTTTCATACGATTTGACAGTTAATGGAGTGACTTATCCTGTGATTAGGGTTCCGTCGAAATCCGCTAGACGCGGTATGACCGAGTGTCAATTGGGCGTGAGAGAATTTATGAGGTACATTCAAATTGTTGCGTCACTGTTTAAAGTAGATGGCATTGGAAAACGAAGCCAGTGATCACAACCATCTTTGATTTCTCCATAGAATGCTAGAGACACCTATCGGGCGTTAGTGGATTTGGCAAGTAAAACGGTTGAAATTCAAATTGTTGCGTCATTGTTAACAATAGATGCCACTACAAAAAAGTGTGAATTTCCAAATTATTCCGCTCCGAACCAAGAGGGCTAGTGGTTATGTTCGAACCAACGCGAAGACGTCTACTAGCAGTCCATATATAATAAGTCAATGGTCACAATGATGTCGTAAGTTTACCATCTCGATTTTCCACCCAAATTCGCGTAGTAAGTTTACCATCTTGTGGTAACTGATTTTTCATACAAATTTTGACAGTTCATTTACCACGTCGTAAACTTACCAAGTTTACTAGGTTTATGACGAGTTTACGATGTTGCATGAATACCCATACTGTCTAAAAAATATAAAAATAAACATATAATATCAATAATTTGCTTTGTTAAAACAGAATAAATAACTTACTTTTGTATATTTTCGCCTATATCTACTTACAATTTTAATTACAACACATTTGTACCTTTGCTACATCAAAATATTTTGCTGAATGAATGTAGCAAAAATTTATCGTTTGTTGTACTACAACAATGTAGTATAAAAAGCTGTGAAACTGTGAAACAGAATCATACATTCTTCCAATACTTCCAGTCGATTCTCCGTGCCTACATTGATGTAGTACATCAGATACTACAACGACTCTGTGAAACAGAATTGATGTAGTACAACTGTCAATTTGCTACATTGTAGCTGATGTAGTAGCGGAGAAACAGGTCCCTGAGCTACACATTTGCTTGATTTTTCAACGCTGTACTACATACTACATCTTTACCCCAAAGTAGATACTACATTTGTTAAGCTCCGCCTAACCATTTTACTCTTTTCGAAAAACTTTTCTTTTGTAAATTTTCCCACTTTTGCTTTTATAACTAAATAAATAAAAATATAGAAACTCTGCATCATTCTAAAGTAAATGTAATTCTTCAGCTGAATGATTCCATTTACGTACGATACGAAGTATTTGTCTCTGTCTATCAGCAGAATTCAGACAGGCCTTAGGTCTTAGGTTAACGGGTTGACAGAGCAGGGTATATCCTGCCAGAATTCAGACAACTGATCGTCAATTAAAATTTTTGTTGATTGTTTTTCTTGGGCTGCACCTGCAAGCAACTGCAAATATGGATCGGTTTTTGAACGTGGTTTCGGATACCGAATTTTTAGAAACATAACAATTAAAAACAGCATCATACTGTTCTCTGTTCTGTGTTCTGAAATTGTTTGCGTAATGTAGTACTGCATTCAACTCTGCCATATTAAGGCAAATGTTGTCGGACAAAACCAACTTCCTTTGTCAAAACTTGAATTGGTGCTTTTGCCAAATTACATATTGCCTAACAACTAGTAAAACAAAAATTTTCTTTTATAGTTTATGAGACTATACTGATGTGTTAATCGAGAGGTTTCGGTTGACACATCAGTCATCAGTAGTCAGTAGACCTCTTAGCGGGGTGAGTGAAAAACTGTCCAATGTCTGTCCAAACCTATTTTCAAAGGATGCAGTAGGCACTAGCCTACATTCATCTTCATCGAATGTCTGCAAACTCTTGCCATTAAGTATACTAAGCTCTATTAAAGCTTCACATGCCCACTTTTTTCACAGACATTCGCGACAAAATCAATAAAAAAAAAAACTCATTATGGTACTACATTTTGCTTAAAAATGCTACATTTTGTTGGCTAACGTATATTTGCTTTAGATTTTAGTGGCAACGCTGATACGCTCAAGAAAACCGAGAGAATTACTCCGAAAAGGGTGTGGCTTGTGTGTTTATCGCTCTCGATGCATTATGCGTTGTTGGATTGCATTGCATGGGGAGATTTCGTGTTGGATATGAGTGGAATCTGGAATGTCGTGGCCAGAGATGATAATTTACTTCATATGTAGTAGATCTACTTAATTTTGTAATTATTGTTCATCTGCTACGTAGCAACTTATTTCTAGGGGGAGTAGGGGATGGTGTAAACGCGGGGGAAGTGTAAACAAATCATACTGCTTCTATCCAATACTATGTAGCAATAAATATTATTTGGTAACACTTACGAAATATGAACACGAATACACTATGTAATAACCGTGAAGCTGCGAAATCAGTCTGACATTTTATTCAAATGAGAAGGTTTTTGCTATCTCAAAGTAAAATTTGGAAAAAATTTTAAGTTCTGAATTTCAAGAAAATTGTTTAACTATTTTAAAGTGTAAGTGTATATTTTTGTAGCTGCAATATAGAAGTTTTGTATTATTATGGTAAGTTTTCGTTTGATTAACCAATTTTTTTACGAGACAATGTTTTGCTCCTAAAGACCGACTGGGGCAGGTGTAAACGACGAAAATTAATTAGTCTTGGTCAATGCTGACCACAAGGGGCGGCCAATTTATTACGTTGGAAAAACAATTCAACTACATAGCCGATTAGAATTCGACATAACATTTGAAAGTCTGCATCTAAGACCATAAACGTCTGCATCTAAGACCATAAACTTCATTATTTTTTTTTTTTTTTATTATATCTATTGTATCGCGAAGCGATATAACATTCTTCCCAGTCGAGCAATACAACCCGGGACATCTCGTTCTGCTTCTAGATACGTCTTCAACACCGATTTGAATAATTTTGTATGGTGTTTATATCTACCCCATATGAATCATAAATTTGTTTACACTTACCCCATGAGTGGGGCACATATAAACGATATTACCTTTTTTTTAAAAGCCTAAAATTACTACATTGTTTCTGACATGTCTCCAAACAATTAATTCAAATTGAAGGCCAATGGTTCAAAGTTAAATTGTGTTGGATACATTTTGACAGTAAATGCACCAATTATATAGTGGAAGGAATTTTTTCAAAATCGTTTACACCATCCCCTACTCCCCCTACTTCGTTTATTTATGGTTCAAAATATAATTTAAAATAGACAATATTGATCAATTTGACTCTAAATACATCAACAACGACGAAAAAATCAACGAAATATAAATATCACGAAAAAAATGTGTCATGTAATGCATGTGTTTTTCAAACTGTGGGTCACGACCCCCTAGAGGTTTGCCAAGAGTTCCTTGGGGGGGTCGAACACAACATTTGTTAGTGCGACATATCTGAACGCAGGGAAAATATCAAACAATTTTTGTTTGTAAAGACTCTGACCACAAAGGAAGTTTTACGAGGAATCCTCTGATTTTGTCTTTTGCAGTTATAATGCTTTCTTCTCTCCCTTGGAGTAGTCAAAAAGATCTGCGAGAAATGATACTTTGAAAAGCCAGGTGGGATCAGAAAAATGATTCGAATTTCAGATTTTGAATCTTGTAAGAACATACCTAAATAATGTAGCTTTTAATTCCAGAACTCGTGTCAATACCTTTCCTTTTGACAGCCATTTGACCTCTGTCTGATAAAGGAGATTTTGATGGAGTGAACCCATTTCATTACATATGGTCCTAAACAGCCGACTTTGCAAGGCCTTGGGCCTTACCAATAATCATTTTTAGTCTTCAACTTAAATATTTTGACGGTCACAATGGATAGTTTTATATGGAAATGTTCGCCATTGTGACTTCGCTTGCCTTTAATAAAGTTCACAGATCTGATCACATCTTTAAGTACATCATTTAATTCAGAAGGTAACACCTTGGATGCCAGAACTTGTCGATGAAGAAAGCAGTGTATCCGCATGAAACGTTTGGCATTAGGAAAAGTTTTGCAAAATAATATGTCTTCTTCAGTAAATAAATAAAATGTTATGTAATTAGACCGGGTTTTGAAGGGGCTCAGTGTATGTAGCTTTTTGAAGAACTGACACATTATAATGTGAGGGTCGCCAAACTGTTTTTACAAACAAAGGGGTCGCATACTCAAAAAGTTTGAAAAACACTGCACTATAGAATATCATTTATGTATGTGCTTCTGTCACACTACACTTAGCGTATTTTTTTGAGAAGTGAGTATAACAAAACCAAAAGTGAGTATAACGGTTTTGCATGTAAAACCAAAAGTGAGTATAACAAAACCAAAAGTGAGTATACCTGTTTTGCATGTAAAAGTAAAAGTGAGCTAGCTATAGATTCTCAAAAAAATACGCCTACTATCCTTCTATAGATCCCTTTATCCCATTGAAGACCTAACTTTATCATTTTGAGCATTTCGCCAAATGTTTGCTTCGTTTTTTGTAAATCTACTTCGTTTTTTTGGGCAATTTACTACTTTTTTTGGGTTCAGCATTATCATCCCTGGCTCGTGGCCGTGGGCGTGGCTGGCAGTGGCGTGGTGGTTGCTGTGGGAGACAATTATTTTTGTTGGATAGGAGGCGGATCTTAAGTGAGAGACATAATTCATACCTAGGATTTTTGCATATGAGATCTGAGATGTGCTTGAGTTGAGGAGAAATACCTTTTGTTTTGTGAGGTTTAATGGGAGAGAATGGTGAATATTTTATGTGTTGGTCGCAGTTTTCCCAGGTTGAGGGGTAAATCGCCATTTTTGCCGATTTATTGAGACGAAAGGGGAAAAAAGGGGACAGGGATAAAAACGGGGAAATAAATCCAAAAAGGGGAAAAATCTTAAAATCCTATCAAAACCAGTTTGTAAGCGAATTTTTTAGAATGAATAAATGTTAACAACCTACAAAAACAACCATGCTCAAGAAACGTGCCCATGCAACATCTCACTTCTTTTGTTTGGTTTCTGAATGCATTCATTCTTTTGACATTTCATTAAACTGTTACCATGGCCTGGCCATACACTCCTTACCATGAACGTCGTGTCAGAGACAGTCAGAGACAGGTAGATTTTGAGTGAGTATAGAAAGGAGATAGGTAGATCATACAGAAAATGGACCAAAAATCCACTTTCAGAAATAATTCTCGCATGGGCATGACATGACGCATGAAGGTTCTTTTTCGAAACCATAGCGCATGCGTGGCCCATCACATAGTAAGTCCTTGCACTATGTCTACTACATTCAAAATATTACGCGCTTTTCTAGAAAACGGCAGCACAACTTAATGAATAAGTGAAAATAATTCTCATTTTATTTAGGATTTTGAAATGAAGGAAGAACCAAAAAAAAAAAAAATATCTCACGCAGTTTGAAGCATTGCCCGAGTTCAAAAGCTGGCTACGCAAAGATATTTTTCTTCGGGGACAGAAAAGGGATTTTTTTGTTTTTCAAAGGGGAAAAAAGTCATTTTGGTGTTAAGAAAAGGGGATTTTTTTTCTTAAGACCTGGGAACCCTGGTGGTCGTTGCTCTTGCTCATGGCTCTTGCTAGTGCATTTCGGTCGATGTCATGGAGGATGGAGGCGGAGGGTTGTGCTCTGGCCTCTCTCCCCACGATCATCGCATTGTTTCATATTCGTTGTATCGTGTTCGTGATCGTGAATGCATTTTTGTTGCACGTGTGCTCTCTCTGTTTTGTATTTGTATTATTACGAGTTGGGTGGGGCCGATGATTTTGCAATGAAATATCTTGCTCGCATTTTTAAGGTGTAGGTCAGTAAAGGTATGTAGGTACAATGTACTACATAGTTAGTTTTCGAAGACCCAAGTAGGCGGTCGAAATTGACGAGTGACAACAATACCTTAACTATGCATGCATATTATTATGAACTACTATGAACTAACGTACTGTGGGCCCAGGTTCGATCCCCGGAAAAACACAAATTACATCTTAGTGTTTTTTTTCTAATGCGCCACCTCTCGCGAACGTCTGACAAACATCCGAGAGTATACCTAACTGTCCTGAAAAAGCTTCTCAATTCAGCCGTTCGGAATCGGCATAAAATTGTAGGTCCCTTCCATTCGTTCCAAAAATAGAAACTCACACAAAACGAATGGTTGCGAGAAGCTAGGCCTTGGGTGTCTACCGCCTGTTGCGCCACCTATTTTTTTTTTTTTTAACGTACGGAACCTTCGGTGCGCGAGTGACACTTGCACTTGGGGAGAGTACGATAACTACGTTTAAATCAAGTTATTCCCTTAAATAGTTTTTGAAAAAAAAACAATTTCAAACTTGAAATTTCAGGACAAAAATTGGGGTGAGTAAAATAATTTTGGCGATGAAAACTAATGACGGATTTATGTATAGGAGTTAAATAGAAACATTTTTTACTATAGGAGGGGGGTCTATCTCGCTCCGGTTAGGTGGGAGGGGTAATTAAAAAAAAATTATAAATAAAATTAAAATAAAATATTAAAAAACAATGGCAACACTTACCACAAAGAACTATAGTATTTTTTAAAGCCAGGAATCCGTTCTAAATTGTCTAAAATGCAAATCAGCAAAATTTTGTCTACCAATGTGAAATTTCTGGCCAGAGACTGTATCTGAAGAATGTTGTTGATATTGGGTAAACTAATATAATTAAAGGAAAGTTTGCATATACTCAGCCTTGCACCCATCCCAAAATCCAACAGTGACCCCAAGCAGGGGGGTTGCAGGGGGGAAGCATGCCCCCCCCCATACGCATTTCAAGGCGCAAGGGTAGCAATTTGTACTCTAAGCGGAGCAACATATAAAAGTAATTTTCAATTTTCTCAAAAATTAGAAGACATAAATCAATCTGGTTTTGAGTGTTCGATTAAGAATTGATTTAGGCAGTAAAAACTACAAACAAATTAAGTATCTATTTGCTCAATATTGAAAAAATCAGCATAAAACTTTTTTTATTAAATTTTTTTCCTTAAATTTCAAGTTTGAAAGAATTTTTTTCAAAAACTATTAACAGCTATAATTTGATTTAAAAATAATATCAAAGAACAGATTCCTGGCTTACAAAATTCATAAAGTATCGTTTATTGTAAGTGTTGCCATTGTTTCTCAATTTATTTTCTTTCATTTTAAGTATTATTTTCTTTAAATTGCCCCTCCCGCCTAAACGAAGCCATATAGACCCCCCCCCTCCTATAGTAAAAAATGCTTGTATTTAACTCCTATACAAAATACCGCGCCAATTTTTGGCGCCGTAGTTATCGTACTCGTGCCTTGCACTTGGCCGGTTTTTTTTTGTTATTAATTAAGGTACCTATTATAATATTTTTTTTTGGCTTAAGAACATACAATTAGCTCAACGAATTTGATGTGTTCAATATTTTCCTTTTTTACTAGACATGATGACATCTGGAGGATATCTAACCGGAAAGGCCAACGCACTGTGTAGTGTATGACAAAGGCATTAAGGCAAATATTTTATTTCCTTGCCACTTGTTTGCAATTTGACAAAATTCACATCGTAATAAATCGCTTTAAATTAATCCAAGGGACAAATTAAATTATTAATGAAGTAATGTCATCATAGCACAACACACATCCTATGTCTGGTGCTCCAAAACAAAACAGACACACAGTGTCTACCACAAACACATTTATACTATATGCTCTTTGGTTTCATAATTTTTCAAAATTCCCCTCGTGTTGTGCCGCCTGTCTATACCATCATGCAACAAGGGCGCCTGACAGCCTTGAGCCGAAGGATTTCTTTGTCAGTGGATTAAATTATAATTCATATCACATTTCAAAGCGTATTATGTGATATGACAGAGGATGTCTTGAGATTAGTGAAATTTCTTTACTCGTTCCTCATTGCGTATGCTTTTTGTTGTTGTTGTTGTTTTTTCTTTTTCATTTCATCCTTCAGAATGAATTAATTTTACTTCTATGTACTGTACATACATCTCGCTCCACTAGCGAATGAGATCAGGCATCAGTATGAGTAGGTTGATATGCGAAATATTTACTAGACCTCGATTTGACTACTTGGATGGAAATTCCTTCTGAATGATGAAGTTATTTATGCTGCTGCTGCTCCTGATAGGACATGTTGTATGTGTTGTGTTGGATCATCTCGTCAATGTTGATTATAATTTTGGATTGAGGAATTCATTACAGACGGAACGACAACAAAATTGAACGTATGTAGGTAACTTTTGTTGACTTTAATTATTTTGAGTGTCCAATGTTATGAACTTTCAACCCAAATACCAATTAGAATTCGAAAACACATTTTAGGCCTGGCGACGGACGTTCTACTCTCAATTCTTGATTCCATTAAGGAACTCATGTTTCAAAACAACGAAGTGGCAGTAGAGATAAATCTTATGAAATAGCGGAACACAAGGTAGAAATAGTTTTTTGACACATAAAAAAAAGGTATCTTTACACGCAGGGCTTTGACCGTGGCCAGGAATTGTATTGCTTAAATGTTTGTTCTTTCTATCAACACCATGCACACCAGCGTTCCATATTTTATAACTTTACTAGACCTCGAGTGTTGAAAAGACGACGCAAGACCGCTGAAAAAGCTCGCCAAAAACGCTTACAAAAAGCTTCAAAACTCTCCAAAATGCAACAAAGAACGCCTCACAAACGACCCAATAATTACAAAGAAAAAAAAAAAAAAACAAACAAACATGTCCGGTAACGCCCCATAGATGCCACCAAAAACCAACAAAACAACACGTCAACGAAAGTGCATAAAAATAGAGACTAAAGGACCATTCACATGGGAGCGAACGAACGAATTGATGAAATGCGAACAAACCACTTTTTATGGATTTATAAACAGAAAATTGCACATTTTATTATTCCAAGAGGAGAATAATTAATTATCTCATCAAACTGTATTAAGAAAACAAGTTTATAAATAGTTTAAATAACGAAATTTCGAATTCCAAACTTTTAGCCGCGAACGAAAACACCCTGGCGCGAATTGTCAGTCTATTCGCAATCCACATCATTTAAATCGCGTTCCACAACGAATAAGAACTTCGTTCGAACTTAACCTTATTCCAAGAGGAGAATATCTTGGAATAATAAAATGTGCAATTTTCTGTTTATAATTGCATAAAAAGTGGTTTGTTCGCATTTCATCAATTCGTTCGTTCGCTCCCATGTGAATGGTCCTTAAGAGTCGCGTATGCCAATGCCAAAGCGCATGGTTTGGATAACTGGAAGCATCATCAAAACTATTCAATAGTGACTATTTTGTATACCCTCGACCCTCCACAGGAAGGTATATTCACTTTGTCATTACTCATTACATTTGTAACGCCAAGAAGGATTCACCGGAGACCTTATAAAGTATATATATTCTGAATCAGGATCACATTCTGAATCGATTTAGCCATGTCCGTCTGTCTGTCTGTCTGTCTGTCCGTCTGTTGAAAACACGATAGCGTCCAAATGAATCAACCTAGGTGAATGAAATTTTGTGAGAGGACTTCTTTTTACCGTCGTCAGGTTGGTATTAAAAATTGGCTATGTCGGTCATGTAGTTCTGGTACCTTCCATACAAAACCACTATTAGACCCATGTGTTCCTCTTTCTGTTGAAATCACGATAGCGTCCAAACGAATCGACTTAGGCGAATGAAATTTTGTGACAGGTATTCTTGTTACGGTTGTCAGGTTGGTATTAAAAATGGTCCATGTCGGTCATGTAGTTCTGTTACCTCCCATACAAAGCCAATATTTGACCCATGTGTCTCTATGTCTGTTGAAAACACGATAGCATCCAAACGAATCGACTTAGGTGATTGGAATTTTGTGAGGGGACTTCTTTTTACCGTCGTCAGGTTGGTATTGAAAATTGTTTATGTATATATATGTATATGTATATTTTTGGACTCGAATATCTTCCAGGCCGGAGCATTCGCATCCATTCGTTCTATATGACTCAGTCACTTTAGTCGTTACACCTTCACTCTTCTGGCTATAGGTCGATATCGCTGTACAGACCACACATCTCAGAGAAAATTAATTATAGCGCAGACGCTTAGACTTGGATGAATATGTCCTCGACATCGTCAAACCTTCCTAGGCACGTAAAGTCTTCGAGTTTTGCAAACAATTCAGTTAAATAACTTGCTCAAAACTGCCTGACCTCAACCAACTTGGTGTGCATAACTATAGAGGCAGCTGACTACAGACTTTTTGGTTGACCTCGTTGTCCATAAAGACTTTAAGCGAGCAAGATCTCCTTCTTCTTTATGGTTCGACAAGGTTATGTTCAGGATTGTAGGGATCATAACTCTCTCATTTCACTGCATCCCTAACCGATCCGCCTGATGTGGGGTTCGCCAATTCGACCTTAAAAAGGCCTCCCGGTTTCGGATCACCTCACTGAACAATCAAATGCTGTTGTTTTTGCATTTGACTGACACGCTTCCGCGTTTGTAAAGGAACGTTAATTGACATTGCCCTTTTGACAGATGTCGTAGGATCCTTCTTTTGAACATGGTAATAGGAAAGAGCTGGGGTCTATGCTATAACAGAACATAACAAGTTGACAAGTCTAAATTCACTTGTCCAACTATGCTTGTACGACAAGTACAAATTAATTCTGTAACAGAACGTAAACCGTTGCACTTGTCAAAATAATTTAATTCCCTAGACTTGTCGGCATTCTTCGACAAGTGTTTAATATGTGCAAATGGCAAAAATCACGGTGGACAAAAAAAAATGTTTTTTAAAAAAAAGGAGAGGAAAAAAAATCCTTGTTGGTGATTTTTGAGATGTCCTAACAAAAGAAAATAAATGTGCAAAATGGAAAGAAATACACAGCCTGGCAAAAAGCCTAAATATTGTTCCGCAAATTAAGAATTGGACTTATATAAGGGACTTATATTTTAATTATATATTATATATTATTTTATTTATGTATTTGTATTCTGCTTTTCCAAAGGTATTACATTAAAAATGCACTTGTCAGGTCTTGACAATATCCAAATCACCTGTCCTAATTGAACCACAGTTCTACAAGTGTTTCTTGACACTTGTCGTGTATAGGGAAATTATATAATTTCCCACTTGTCATCTTTCATCGCGACAATTGTCGAAGTATTCACGGACTAGTCGTTTCTCTCTGTTGACGTCAGAGCCACATATATGTATATGTGGCGTGCTACATACCGTGTACTAGCACCTTTACACAATTGTTTACAAGTTGTCCAAATTCACTTGTCCTACAACTACTTGCCGCGTTGTGTTACATGCCCCTGGTCGTAGGTACTAAATTTTTTTTTAAATGGGTTCTTTGAGGTGAAGGCTTCATCGGATCCTCGAACTTCTACCTTTATCAAACTTTGTTACTCCTACTGTTCATAGTTCATTTATTTATTGAAAGCTTACACCATTAAGATAACAATAATCTTATAGACTAGTGCAAGGCTTAAATATAATTCATTCAATGAAAACATAACATGTTATACGTTAGGTTGATTGAATATTTTTAAGGGTTATTCTCTTTCTGTTTTTAAGATGAGAAGATAATATTACATTACAACTTAAATTCATTGACTCGAAAAAATAGCAAACATGTAGTATGGAATTATACATTATACATCTCTGTTTTCACAAACAATAATATAGCCCGTCCCAACTTAAGTGAACATTTCTTGCGCAGGTCTCTTCACATTAGGGATTTTATTCTCTTAGCGACAACAAAACAACTTTTCCAACCAGAACTACAGCTAAAAAAAATATGTGCGCATTTCAAACAACAAATATTCCCCGGCTTGGGAAGAGGAAGATATCTCGCTCGATCGAGGATCCAGCCATGACTGATTGTCCACATCCACACAGCAGCGTCTTTGGCATCAGCACAAGATACACATACACATTTACCTACCCCAGAGAAGAGGGAAATTTGCTGGGTGTTGCACTTTTCAAATAGCTATGTGTTTAGTAATGACAGCCAGAGTCCTGATCCTGAGTAACTTTATTATAACAGCGTGAAACCCACTATGTGTTGAAAAGGGTTGAAATGGAATTTTCGGTATACTTTGTGATAAAGTAGAGAAAAGCATTAATAATTTTATGCGATCAAAAATACCGTAAGGGAAAAATTTCCCTTAAATAAAGTGCTACTGCGCATGTTGGGATCTTTCTTTTGCTTTGGGACGGACTATACAATATTATAAGCATGAGTATTAATAAAATAAAATATTAGTCAGAAACTGTCTGGAAATAAGACTGTAGCCCATTGCGAAACTGCGCAATGGTACTTGACCTTCTTAAATGTCATGGAAGGGAGTTCCAAAGACGGGTTACATTAATGAGGAACTGGTGCTCCGAAGAAAGATAACCGTACCGTGGATGAACGAGCTGTTGGGATCTGTTTGGTGAAGCAAAACGTAGTCTATTAAATAAATAACTGGGTTAATGTGTCGGAATTACATTGAATAATAATATGAGTGATCTAAAACGTCATGTGAAGCATCTTAATCTCAGCTACCGTTAATTTGCTCTCATACTTTTTGTACATTATCCAACATTGCGAAACGTATGTGATCGCCGGACGAGCCACTGCGCTGTAGAGCTGTTTTTTCAGTTTAGGGGCAATTTCCCCTCCAAAACATCCACCCACATCAATGCTCGTTGCAGGGACGTTTCATAAGATGGCTCCATCGCCAGCAAAGAATAACTGATGCATTTTGGGGCCCGTCACTTTATTTTCAAACAGATAATCTAGGACTGTATAATAATAATAAATTATTAAGGACTTAAGATGCTTCCCAACGTCTTTAATTGGGAACTCTTCGGTGACTCCGGTTGGGCATCTTTCTCTTGTCTTTGCTCTGTCATCATGTCCTGTCCATGATCATCTGTACGTTGAGGTCTGAAACTCCTCGGTGTCTTAGTGCCACGAAATCAATCGCCACTAGATCAAATCCTTTAAGGCATCACGATGTTTTTCCATTATGATCCTTACACTTTGGATTGCATCTGTGGTTGATTTACCCGCCCTGTTCGTCGTATTATTTGCCTCAATCGGCTGTCTAAAACCCGTTCAACGATCTTCATGGTGTCTGACATCAGCTTAATAGAATGGTAGTTATCATAGTTTCTCGTATCACCCTTTCCTTTGTGCAAAGAAAGAAGATAACTTTTCCTCCACTACTTATAGGCATTAGCTCTCTCCTCCAATGAGTTTGGAGATGAGAATTATGCCACATGACTACATGAGCCATCTAATAGACCCGATTTCTCCCGTCTTTTTATGAAATAAAACTATCTATCTAAACATTTCACCGTTATTGACCCATTGGAGAACTTCGAATTCAGCATCGACATTGCGATATTTCAAAATTGGAAACTAAAACTACTATTGACACCACGAATATGAAGAAACAAGAAACCACTTGCACATAATATTTTGTGGTAGGTACTCTTGTAGCACTGTTAACTCAGTAAAATGGTGGATAATACTTTTTAAACTAATTGCCGTCATGACAGCCGCTTATGATCAGTCCCATATCTGGCAGCACGAAACCACTGGGAATTGCTTCCGTCCTAAATCCAACATACTCCAATACCTCCTTATCAATTTCCTTCTTGAAAATTTGACTAGAACTATACTTATGTAAGCAACAACGTAAAAGTTATGTCGATGAAAGTTTCTTTCCGGCATTAGTGTTCCCAATTAGAGCGCACGGAATAAAATATTCGGCCCCAAGGAATTCCAGTGGTCGGGAAAATAATTGATTTGTATTTAGTTGGACCGTGTTTCGATATGCTTCGTATAATTTGTTTAATCTCCTGAATAACTGTCATTAAGTCCATTCGATGGTGAACAAAATTAGCCATTTCTACATGCTATGTGCCTGAGAAAAGGTCAATTAAAGCTGGCAAACTCTTTTAATCGACTTTCGAATTGTTGGGCTTGGATACATTTCCCAAAAGGAATTCAAACCGATGAGGAAAAGGCGTTGGAATTATTGAACTCTCCTGTCCTCCCGATTTTGACCTTTAAAATCAAAGGAAATGGCCGACGACAACACTGGGCTATTAAATTCGTATTTTGAAAAGTTTGCCAAACTTTGCAATTCGAATAATGCGGACGAGTAAGTGTGACCATGGAAAGGATTGTGTTTCTAGTTGAATTCTTATTCGATTAGAGGATAACAATTCGGTAATTTTTTTTTTACAAAATGACCCTTTTCTGTATTCAAAAATTGTTTTTGCTACGAATGAAGTGTAGAATCGACTTTGCGGAAAGTCCTTTTAATATTAGGTATATGTTGAGTTAGATTGGACATGGTTTAATGTTGTTCTTATGCATTAGGCATGGTGTTACTAATTTAAATGTTTTAGTTAAAAGTTTGCCCTTAACTGATGCGCATTTGAAGTGTGACGGGTGTTGCGAGAGAATTGTTGAAGGAGCGGATTGCAGTTAGCTATTTTATCAGAGAATCGGTGGTGAAAATATCGATAAAATAAGGAAAGGCAAAGGCAAGAAACATTTCTGCGATGTTCGAGCGGGTCAATAGAATCCGCTATATTTCTATCACCTATAAGTTTTATCGCGCACTTCTGAATTCTATCTTAGGTGCAATTAAGTTTTTGGGGCACCACACCAGATATGAGCGTTGTACTCAAGCTTAGGCCGATTAAGGCCTTGTATATTGAAGCTAAGTCGGAGGGTGTAAAGTACTTCTTACATGGATTTAAGAAACCTAGACATTTCGCAGCGTTTTTGGCGACTTCATATACGTGGTCATTTCAACGGAGTTTGTCGTTGACGCACATTATACCCAGTACGGAAAGTCGTTCGGTTTCGTCGATGCAAGTCCCATTCATGGATAATGGGTGAGGGCTAAGATTTCGCTTTAAAGATAGAAGGCAGCATTGTGTTTTGGAATAAGCATTAAATTCCACTCTATTGGTTGTAACGCATTTTATAATGCTGTCAAGATCGGAGTTTAATGTGTTTAGCATACGTTGCCGTTCCAGTTCCACGGCTGAAGAGCAGCGACGTGAGTCAGGGAACGAATATGAATCCTCAGTTGAATGCTATCATCAGCGAAAGAGTGTATTGAATTAGAAGTAATCGTTGATGAATATGAGAAAGAGTGTCGGAGACAAACCAGGGCCTTGGGAAACACCAGCACTTATATGGTGAATTGCAGACCGTCCAACAAAACTTGAATTGAACGGCCAGAAAGGTAGTTTATAATCCATTGAAGAAGAAATGGGCTCCACATCACCAAGGTGTAGGCATTCTAATTCTAGTCAACTTCGGCGATCTGGGGGATTCTTTGCCACAATAATGTAGATAGTTAGTTATGCATTACATGCCTTTAGGAAGTGGGGATTCATAGAAAAATATATGAAGCTGTTTAAATTCTGTAGGAAAATTAAATGCTTTAGGGAAAGTGCGTAGGTTTTTCTATCTATTAAAGGATATTGCATATTGATTTGGGGTAGGCCCACTAACGGTTGTGACGGTTCTCCTCACAACCCAGCGTCGAACTAGTTTTTTTTTGTTGGCAACACCTTAAAGCACAAATGGCGCAAAATTCCAATCTTCCTTGAATTTTGATGTTGGGAGGTGTGTGACTGGTTTAGTATCAAATGGCTAGGGTGCAATAAGTACTGGTAATGATTTTGCTGTAGCTGGTGTTGTTGTTGCTTTTTCCAAAGAAAAACTGTCATGAGCATGACTTGACTATCCTTTACGGACCTGCTGGTTGTTTTATTGTAATAATAAAATTTTCGAACTTAATTTTACATAGGTATAAAAATATCTATTGTGACCGTCAAAAGGTTAAAAATAATTAGTATTGGTAAGGTCCATTGTCCATACTTTTACGAAGGACAATCTAAAATTCTTAATGGTGTGCTGATTGAAGGGACTACCTTCTAATATGAGAGAACCGTGCGCTGGTTATACTAGTTCTATGCGATTGGTCGCCAAATCCCACAATCGGTTGTTTGCTCATATAGATCTCGTTGATCTCGTTGCATGATATAGCAAAATTTGTTGGCAACTATGTACATTCCCCTGATGATATTCGCCTAGTCAATGTAGACAATACGCTAATGACAGATTGGTCCATGACGTCGTTAAAAAGCTGTTCCACCTCGTAAACCATATCCTCTTGCAAAATAATCGATTTTCGGCATCGATAATTTAGATGGCAAGAACGAGTCTTCCAACTGAAACTTCTCAATGGTCCCACCCCTAAGTCCTCCCTTTGTTTTCTCAATAAACAAAACACCGTTCTTCCCCCTCAACAAAAAAAAAAAGCCAAACCCATCGAAAACCCTCATACCTCATCGCTCATTCCACTTACAACTTACTAATTATTTCTCCTTTGTTTTTCCACTTATTCTCAGGTGATTTTCAATACTGCTCCGAGCCCATCACTGCACAAAGCCAAGAACATTTTCAATGAATCAATTGAGTCGACCGAGAAACTCTTCCCGGATAACAAATGAAACATTCATACTCCAACACGAAAATACGCTTTTCTGCCTCTTGACTCTATGGCTTTTCCGTGTGCGAAATCAAACAAAGCTCTAATAGGGCAACAAAAAACATTGTTTTTCCAAAAAAAAGAAGAGAGAAAAAAAAAAGAAACCCAGACGAGGTGTTAAGGATATATGGCCTCAAGGTGGGTATGTCTATGGATAGGCGTTGCAGCTCACAGTTCAGTGCCGAAGCCAATTTCATAGAAGTACCTACACAACTTGAAACTTGCCAATTTGGTGCTAACGAAGGGATAAAAACTCTTCGCTTTAATGAAATTCCGCAACGTGGAATGAATTGTTCTTCAAGTTTGTGGAAAGCAGAAAACAAAACTTTCAAGGAGGCAAGGCGAGAAAACAAAAGAAGTATGCGAACAAAAACTCAAATAACAACAACGCATACATTCACATCACATCAGTTTAGTGTATGATGCTAGCAGAAGAAACCGACAAAAGGTGTTGACGACGACGACGCACGACGACTTCTATATAGGCATCACCAGCTCAAGGCGTCATTTCCGAGTCAACCCGTTTGCCTATTTACGAAGCAGGGGACGAAGTAATCTTCTTCGTCAGAAAGTCGAAAATTCATTAAGGGCTGCGATGGAAAATGGGCGGTATGGTGTCACCACAACGTGGTCTTGAAGACCAACCACTCTTTGCGGCAAAACACTTCAGAACGAGTTAAGAGTTTGCGCTCATAAAAGTTAACTTCCATTCCATTAAGACAAACCACTTCTTTTCTGAATGTTGCTCGATTAGGACATGGTATATATACTCGTAGAACGCACGTCGTCATGTTGAAGGGGGTTAACTCAGATAGCTTGAGTGCTGAATGCAAGATGAACTTTTCAAGTTTTTGTTATTTAATTTTTACAGAAACAGAGAGTGTGTATCTTTGTGATAATAAAGATGCGGTAGCGCAGCGCAGTAATGTCGTGTCGGATGTGGCTGCAATAAAAACTGTACGAGCGGGTATTAGCACAGTGAGATTCACGACTCAGATTGGATCTGTATTAAGTTTTGAATAGTTACATTGAATTGAACGGGTTTACCACGATATCTCGAAAAGAAAAATCTCGAAAGCAAAAATCTCGAATGTAAAAATCTCGAGGATTGGGGACACGATCCCGAAAACCAAAATCCCGAAAATCCAAAATCCCGCAAATCCAAAATCCCGAAAATCCAAAATCCCGAAAATCCAAAATCCCGAAAATTCAAAATCCCGAAAACCCAAAATCCCGAAAACCCACAATCCCGAAAAGCCAAAATCCTGAAAAAATAATCCCGAAAACGAGATCCCGAAAAATTATATAAAATGAAAAATTTGCGCAAAATTTCGTTTTCGAGATTCTTTATTTTGTTTTGAATGTAAAATAGACAAGTGGATACAGAACAACGTAGAGGCGTGGCACCGCTGCCGCCGGCTGAAAGTTCTCGCAGGGCATTCACACATTGGTGTATACTCTTTTATGTGAAGAGCAAATCCGTGCGAAAACATGTTTGGCTAAAATAATTGCCGGTGAGATGCAACAACTAAGAAAACGTTACGTGACGAAGGAAAAAAATTACAAAATTTTACGCGGAACGTAACGAGCGTTCTGAAATATGTTTTCTAACAGGAATTGCGTACAATATGAACTTGTATTAGATATTGTTTTGTCATGGATAGTTTTTTATATGTTTTTGTTAATAAGACTTAAACTGTTTTTGTTATGTTTTATTTATTTAAAGTTTGTTATTTTGTTTATTTTGTTAAATAAATTTCGCTTATATTTTTGTTGCTACAATCAAATTTTTAGTTTCACTTTCGGGATTTTTGCCTTTCGGAATTTGGATTTTCCGGATTGTGGATTTTCGGGTTTGTGGCTTTTCGGGATTTTGGTTTTTCGGGATTTTGGATTTTCGGGATTTTGGGTTTTCGGGATTTTGAATTTTCAGGATTTTGGGCTTTCGGGATTCTGTCCGACTCCCAAATCTCGAATGTACAAAAATCTCGAAAGACAATATCTCGAAAAAATCTCGAAAATAAAAAGTAAATTCGAGATTTTTTTTTGCACCCATCCCATAGGCAAACAGTGAACCCAAGCAGGGGGGTTACAGGGGAGTACGCATCTCACTTTTTAACACCATTTTCAATATTATTATTCGAGATTATGCTTTCTAGATTTTTTTTTCGAGATTTTTTAAATTCGAGATTTTTTTTTCGAGATTTTTACATTTGAGATTTTTGCTTGGTTGTACTGTTTGCCTATGGGATGGGGGCAAAAAAAAAAAAATCTCGAATTTACTTTTTATTTTCGAGATTTTTTCGAGATATAGTCTTTCGAGATTTTTGTACATTCGAGATTTTAGAGATTAAAAAAAAAAATTTTTCGAGATTTTTAGCCTTTGAGATTTTTGTCATTCGAGATTACGTCATGATCCCGAATTGAACTTGGGATCATGATGTTAACTAGAACGACTAAAATCTAGAATGGTCAAATTCTCGAAAATGAGTTTAATAAATCTCGAAAGCAAATATCTCGAATGGGTCAAAATCTAGAAAGTACAAAAATCTCGAAAGACTCTATCTCGAAAACAAAAAGTAAATTCCATATCCAAACAGTAAACCCAAGCAGGGGGGGTTGCAGGGGGCCAGCATACCCCCCATACGCATCGAGATTTTTGTCATTCGAGGTTATGCTTTCTAGATTTTTTAAATTCGAGATTTTTTGTTCGAGATTTTTGCTTTCGAGATTTTTTTATTCGAGATATCGGGGTAGACCCATTGAACTCAAATTAGGAACTACCTGATATTTGAAGCATGAACTGAACAGAGGAGAAGTGACATACCAATCCTTTAAGAGTACAGCACTATTGCCTTACCATTCTAAGAAAATTGAAAATATATGGAAAGCCGTAAACTGTCGTGTCCGTATGGGCATTGAATCGGACTTAGGATTATTGACTTGCTGTGTGACATATAATATTACGACGCCATTGTCTCATCGCATTATGCATAAAGGAATGTGGCTTTCACCAGTTCATTAAAATGTTAGCCAAATTCCTCATGCGACCAACATTCTGATCATCTCCTATTTGCAGCCAAGTATCTTCTACTGGCACCTCAGCTGTCCGAGGAACGGTTAACGATGAGTGGCCAACACCTCCCAAAAAGTATCAGAAACCTTCATCAAAAGTAGAAGACAAGTGGAACCGATGGCCATTAGAAATGCCACAATAGATATGACTGCAACGTACTTGGTTTAATGAAGCGTCCTGGCAGCATAGCATAAAATCCAAATCACTTCTCCATAGTAAAATGGAGGACTATTTGAAGTAAGAGAGCGATAAAATAGATATAGGTCCACGTAAGTTTCCCCACAAAAGGTCAGTGAAAGAGGACGATGTAGTTAAGGGCTTCGACACGGTCATATAAACCGACGGATCTAAAATGAACTGTGGTGTGGAGGGCCGGTGTCTACCCGGAATCACCGAAAATATGAATGTCATACCGCTTATCGGATTTTTCCAGCGTTTTCCAGGCGGAATTACTGGCCATCCGAGAGAGTAACAAATGCACTCATATTTTCTGCAGAAAGCCAATATCCAATGGAGGGTGTTGACAAACTGCGTCATATCAAGGAAGATATGGTTTACCTACGATCAAAATATAACAAAGAACCTACTAAACAAAACCCGCGCAAATATCGCCAGAATCACCGCAATAATAACACGACTTTTTCCAATTGGAGGCCATGCGGCCAAACTAGGTATCCCTTACAACCCTTACTGCCGCACTAGAAAGAGCATGATTTCGCGCACCTAACCAACCATTATTTGACAACCTCGGGCTAAGCGATAGGGGGTCTAGCACGTAACTTGATACAATCGAGTTCAGTCGATACAATCGAGCTCTGGCAGCACCTAATTTGTCTCAATCGATTATTCTCGATTGATTATCCTCGATTGAGACAAATTAGGTGCTGCCGGAGCTCGATTGTATCGACTGAACTCGATTGTATCAAGTTACGTGCTAGACCCCCAGGATTTTATATATGTACATTTATAGTTGAAATTTCAAAGTCAGAATTTCTCTTAAGGGTGTCGTATTTTACCGACCTATATCTATAAATAAAAAATGTTCCCACAGAATAATTTTAAAATGATCGACTTAAAAAGGCTCACAAGAGTAGGTATAGCAAAACTTTTATCCTTTTATCACATCGTATAGACAAGAAATTGTGAACAACGTCTCAGTGTTCATCACATTCCAGATCCAAAAAGTTCATAAGCCTAAAGACGCGATGCAAATTAAAAAAATATATCTATAACATACGGTTCCATGCGCATGGTGCCACTTCGATTTATTTCATTTGCTCAGACACTCGATGGGGGTGTCGGTGACAGGCGATGAAAAAATGTTTCGTGGAAAAGTTCTTCTCACGAACTTTATGATAAAGACAGTATCTACTCTCAGAGTACTTATACGATACTTACATCACTTAGGCAATAACCATCACCACCCACTAGATACAACAAGAAATTGTTTAAGTTCTTTTGGTGGAAAGGGCCTTCAGGAAAGGTTAAAAATTAAAATAAACTTTATAAAATGGAAAAATGAAAAGGATTTGTAAAATGGTAACATTTAGAAGTTGGTCTACCACAATAAAGTAAAATTCATTGTTAAAGGATAGGTACATGAGCGTTGGAAATATTGTGAGCTGAAATTGTTGGGGTGGTAAAAGCTGACTTCTTTTACTTTTTGTAAGTAGGACATAATTATGAAAAATCCGTTTCTAGATATCTCTCTTGAGAGCATAATCCATCAACAAGAATAGCCTTCATCGAAAGTGGTCTTTAGCAATTGCTTTGATTTCCACCATGGGTTTTCAATACTCCATCCCTTCTTTTCGAGTGTTCTCTTCCTTGTCGATATCGATCTTTTTAAGTGTTGGACTTTATAGAAGGGATTGACGACAAACATTTGTCTTTGTAACGTATAGTGCGGTTGACTTGATTAGTTGCACAAGAGTTACGTTTTACATCTTGGTTTTTATCTGATGATGTGGAAGAAAGAAAAAAAAACTTATTTGACAAAAATGTACATTGATACGCCCCGTGAAATTTATTAAGACAACAGTCAGTATCAACACGAACACAATCCAAGAGTTGTTTAAGGCGATTGAAGCTTCTTGAGGCAATATGTTCTTGAATTATCCTAAATGTTCATATGGCTCTTTGAAGAATAGCATTTTTGCGATTTATATCGAATAGTGGAGGCAGTTATACATTACTAAAATAACAGAAAATTGATTAAAGCAAATAAAAATATCTCAAACAGATTGGGTGTTATGTTGTTTTTCGAATTTTTTACAAGGTGCGTCTATTCAAGTGAACCCAACAAATTCATAGATACGTTTTGGCATGGTATAGAAAAACAATAAGTAAAACTACTGTTATGATGGGTCTATTATAAAGTTTGAAATTATGTTTGTTTTATAGTGTATCAATGTACCTTTCTGCTAAATAAGTTTATTAATTTCTCTTTGTTCTACATAATAGCTAAAAAAAAAAAGATCTAAAACGTAACTCTTGTGAGTCTACAAAAGTGAACCGCACTGTCCAATCCGTATATCCAATGTAGAATATTCAGATGTAGAATATTCAAGCGGACCCTCTATAACTTTGCGCATATTCATATGTGACTTTATTTCTGTAAATCCCTCTATGCAAATTGTGAAGTACTCTCCTCTGAATCGATACTCAGGTTTTAACGCGACAAGTAGTGGTAGGACAAGTGAATTTCGCCAACTTGTAAAAAAATGTGCAACACAAAACGACAAGTCCGTGAACACTTCGACAATTTTCCCGATGAAAGATGACAAGTGGGAATTACAGTGAGCGTCAAAAGTCAATAAACAGCAATGATCATTTTATATATGTCTAACGTGACAAACTCTTTGACAGGTCGGCGCTGTAAAACCGAGACCGAAAAACTGTATAAAAACTGTACCATTTTAACAGCGAATTATATGTTTTTTTTAAACTATTCAAATAACATTTCTAACATTTCTAAGACAAGGCACTCACCGAAGTGGTGTGTCAGTGGCGTGGTGACCAAGTGGCAGGTGGCATAGGAGTGGTGTGACGATGAAATGGCGGCGAAGTAGTATGAAAGTGATTTACCGCACACTGAAGAGGCAAACAACGTATGGTCATCAGTTCTTAAAAAATTTCGTCATATGTTAAATTCTAGGTCGTTGTTGTAATGCCAGAATTCACGTCTTCACCAGCCTCTACACCTGCCACTTGGACACCACGCCACTGACACACCACTTCGGTGAGCACCTTGTCTTATAATACTCGCCGAAATAATAACACGCAATACAAATTTAAATTCAAAGAAAAAGATAGTTATATGAAAACAGTGGACCTCCAATTCACTAATGAAAGTATATTTCAGAACACTGAAGGAGTAAAGGAAACGAATTTATTTGGATATATGTATGTATGTTTTTTCGGCGACTATATTATGTAAAATTCGCTGCGTTTTCTAATTACGTTGCACAACACGCAACACTCCACATTGCATAGACTGAGCGTACCCGTGGAGTGAATTCGGTATGAACCTACCAAATATTTTTTTCATGTGGAAAAACTGTATAAATGCTGTATTCTCATGTTTTCGCTGTAGGTATATGTTTTTCTGACAATGGGTGGTATGCATAAAACCACAGTATTTACTTCAAGTAAAAGGTTTAAGTAAATGCTGAAATTGAAGTAGAAGCTCCGATTTTCAGCATTTACTTCGTATGCATAAAAATAAGTTTTTACTTGATAGCAAATACTTTAGTATTTTTTTTACAAACAAGTTTGAAAAATGTACTGTTGGCTTAGTTTTTTTTATTGTACATATCCAGGCTTAAAAAATGTACGGTTGGACTAGTTTTCTTTATTGTACACATCCATTGCCTTGAGCTTGTTAGTCATACTAAACTCGTTTCTTCAAGTGACAAGTGATGGCAACTAAAGAGCTAGAAAATTTGTCAATTTGCCAAATGCATCTTGTATTTGTGCAAACACTAAAAGTGCATTCTGTTTTATTAAACAAATCTCAGCAACCGAAAATTAAAAGTACTAAAGAAGAAGCTATACAATTATTCATTGATAAATATGAAAACAAAACGGGAGTAAAATTAAACGCAGACCAAATAAAAAAAAAAAAATAATTTCAAGAGCGAAATTAAAAAAATAATAATAGTTTACAAAACTAACGAAACGCTTTTATAAGTATACTGCACTAAAAAGCAAAATAATAAAAATTAACCAATCAATTTTTAAGGTTTATCCTGGATGGGGCTTAGCGTAAGCCATGTTTGTGTAATTTGCACTCAAATAATACAATACATAACTACAAACATGGCTTACACTATGCCCCATCCAGGATAAACCTTAAAAATTAGGGTTCATTTTTCTGTGTTTGTCCTTGCATCCTTAAAAGGGGTCATTAGCCACGGTGTAACTCCATAGCCCTCATCTCCTAACAAAACAACGTCTGCAAAATTTCGCATAATTAATTCCACTGCGCAATTTCTCCAAATTCTGGAATCATGGACTGACCCTGGCCACTGGCAATCAACGCTGGTAAAATATTCCCTCTCATTGCACGTCGCTTGAATATTTAAAGAAGCATAACCTTTTCGGTTTATGTATTCTTCTGGATGGGAATGGGGTTTCAAAATTTCCACATGAGTACAGTCTAAGGCTCCTAGGCATGTTGGGAATCGGTATGTGCCACTCCATTCTTCTTTTGCTCTTAACTGTTCCTCATAGTTCGATGGAAATTAGATCCAATTTGATGCCTTATCTACTATCAATTTTGCAACACAGTGAATTGTTCGAGAGACGGTACTCTGATAAACGCCTATATCCTCACCAACGCCAGTTTGAAATCCAGGGGTTAGATCACGTAAAATAAAAACGATTGAACGATATCGTTTTCACGCATGCTGTCTCTATCATATCTGTGGAAATAAACAGAGACTGCTATTGTCGAAACGATGTCGTTCGATCGTTTTCTTTTTACGTGATCTGGGCCCAGGATCACCAATGTACCGCAAAAACATCCGCATCTTTTCGAGGTGGGTAGTAGCACCTCTCCTTGTTTCAGTTTGAATACCTTTGAAAATAAAATTAATAATAATAATAACAATTAAAATAATAATATTTATAATAAATCAAATTAATTACAAGACTTACCATAATGAAATATTCACTTTACGTTTTCTCGTTCAAAACGATACAGTTGCTTGAAATTTGCTTCAGTCCCCGATCGTCGTTCCTTATATATGGATTGGGGACACGATCCCGAAAACCAAAATCCCGAAAATCTAAAATCCCGAAAATCCAAAATCCCGAAAACCCAAAATCCCGAAAATCCAAAATCCCGAAAAACCAAAATCCCGAAAAACTAATATCCCGAAAACCCACAATCCCGAAAAGCCAAAATCCTGAAAAAAGAATCCCGAAAAATTATATAAAATGAAAAATTTGCGCAAATTTTTAATTTTATATAATTTTTCGGGATCTCTTTTTCGGTATTCTTTATTTTGTTTTGAATGTAAAATAGACAAGTGTTTGTCCATTCCATTTACCGTAATAATGTTTTGTAATGTTGCGCTGCAATTCGCAATGTACATTCAGTTGTGCTGATCTCATATAGTGTGATAGCTGACCGACTAGATTTTTGTTAGCCAGTGAACATCGTAATACAAAGTGAGTAGAAAAAGAAAACGTTACGGACTTGTAGGTACCTAGTCCTGCATACTCCCCTAATATTTGGTCGATTTGTAACTTTTTGAAACAAAATCTACCGCGGACACAGAACAACGTAGAGGCGTGGCACAGCAGACGCCGGCTGAAAGTTCTCGCATGGCATTCACTTTCACACATTGGTGTATATTCTCTTTTATGTGAAGAGCAAATCCGTGTGAAAACATGTTTGGCTAAAATAATTGCCGGTGAGACGCAACAACTAAGAAATCGTTATGTGACAATTTGACGAAGGGACAAAAAATGTACGCGGAACGTAACGAGCGTTCTGAAATAAGTTTTCTAACAGGAATTACGTACAATATGAACTTGCATTAGATATTGTTTTGTCAAGGATCGTTTTTTATAATGTTTTTGTTAATAAGACTTGAACTGTTTTTGTTATGATCTATTTATTTGAAGTTTGTTATTTTGTTTATTTTGGCTTATATTTTTGTTGCTACAATAAAATTTTTAGTTTCGGGATTTTGGCCTTTCGGAATTTTGGATTTTCCGGATTGTGGATTTTCGGGATTGTGGCTTTTCGGGATTGTGGTTTTTCGGGATTGTGGGTTTTAGGGATTTTCGATTTTCGGGATTTTGGGCTTTCGGGATTTTGGATTTTCGGGATTTTGGGCTTTCGGGATTACATTTTTCGGGATTCTGTCCGACTCCCCTTATATATACCTTTGTGGAGTTAACACGTATATACTCTGCCATTCTGCTTAGAATATAGACTTATCTTTTTTAAATTTGAATTATTATACGACCTTAATCGCTTTAAACTCGATCTGTGACTAAAGTCTCTTAGTATTGCTCCTTACAAAACTGCTAAATTCAAGAAAAAGTAAATGTTATGAAATTTTCAAGTTGGTCGATAGCAACTTTTGCATACCACCCAATTTCGCGCTGTATCGACTGACTGAAAAACTGTAGTATACAGCGAAAAACTGTACAGTTGGTCACTTTATATATGTCTATAGTTTTGAAACAATATTTTTTTTTAATATCTATAAAATATGTCGAAAAGAGATACATTTTGTTATTGTTATTTCCTTATCCAACTTTTTACGGATTACTGCTTTTTAAGGACTTTTTCAAGACCCTAAAAAAATCCAAAGGGCATTGGTGTTTACTCACTTTTGACGCTCACTATAGGTAAATAATTTCCCTCTTTATTATAACACTGGTCAACAAAAAAACACTTTTTGCATGTAACATGAAAACTTTTGTCTGGTTATGTTTAGGACAGTTATAAGGATAATAGAAATAAAATTAGAATGATTCCAATACGAATAGTTTTTTTGTAATTTAGATTTTATTGAATTTTAGAAATGTCTAGTTTTAAGCACCAAAACTAAGTTATTTCACTAAACTGTAACATAATTATAAATGTAGCTTTATGAATTTCTTCTATATTTTGCTTCAGGGACATCTCGTTTTAATATCCAACAGTAATCGGCTAGCATACGTTGACTCCACTTGCCCTGGTACCGCTTTTCTATGGTATAAATATCTTGGTGGAATCCTTCACCGTGTTCATCGGTAACGGCGCCCAAATAGGTATTTCAAAAGGCATAGATCGAGATCATCTCGCCCATCCAGTACGAAGACACACATATGTAACACAACAGATGTGTGGAACCCCTGCTTTGTCTTGTAAATACTGTTTATATAGCTTAGTTACTACACTCACAGAAAAAATTTTAATATTTACAATTTTCTGCGTAAAATTTACAATTTTAATTGTAACTATAGTCATTACAATTAAATAGTAAATTTCGCTTATTTTTTTACTATTTTCAATTCTAAAATTGAATTTTGAATTTTGTTTTACTATCTGTTGTGGGAGGCCACATTTCCTGAAGTTTTATGACACGGGGGTAAATCGGTATGTATCGCCTGGCCGATGGATAGGTCCCTCAATGCCAACTTGGTCGTATCCATTTAGTGAAGAACTGTATCCCGACTTCTTTTGTTTGGAAAGCTTCGATTCTGATGTCACAATGCAGGAAATACCCTCGCGGTTCCCCAGCACGATAAAAAAACATAAAAACACAAATTAAAAAAAAAAATAAAATAGTAAAACTAAAAAAATTGCAATTAAAATAGTAAATTAACCAAATTTGCTATTTAAATTGTAAATAGATGGTTTTACAATAAAAGCATTTAAACATTTTTTTCGGTGAGTGTAATGGTGTCAAATTCCTTCGCTGAGTTTTAAAAGTAATGCCGCCACAAATGCAGCAAAACTTGTCGGGATCATTTTGACACTTTCTTGACATTATTTAAGAATTACTTAACACAGAAAACAGAAAAACACACTACGCTCTTCAAATGAAACAAAACTTTAGAATGCCGACAATGAAGCAAAAACGGCTTTTTTCAGTTTTGTGGGAAGTAGCTGTAACATGAAAACCAGACCTGATGGAAAAAAAATAAATATGGCGGTAAGCTAAGAGTAGGCGGGTAATTCAAAATTACTAAGCACTTTTCTTGTTACAAAAATGTTGTTGACCAGTGTAATTAACGTATTAATTCGAATGATACTTATTTAGTTAGTATGTAATTACAATTGCGCGTTTCTTATCATTTTGCCAAAATACATCCCTTTATATACATCCAATTCTTATTTTGGAGAACTACGTTTAGGCTTTTTGCCAGGCTGTGTATTTCCTTCCATTTTGCACATTTACTTCCCTTTTGTAGGACATCACTGAAAGCACCAAAAAGGATATCTTTTCCTCTCTTCTTTTAGTTAAAATAGCATTTTTATGTTTTGCCATCTTCACCTGTTAAACAATTGTCGAAGAATGTCGACAAGACAAGGAAATTTAATTATTTTGACAAGTTTACGTTCTGTTACAGAATTAATTTTTACTTGTCGGACAAAAATAGTTAGTGAAGTGAATTTCGACTGGCTGGCAATTTAACGAAACTGGTTCAGAAATATCTTGGTCATGTTTCATAAAATATACAAGACCTTTCAGAAGTGCCAGTACCAGCATGGAAGAATATAGAAGTAGAATTATACCGGGTACAGGCGAGTCAAAAATGAATACAGCGTAGGGTCTGATATACAGGGTGTCCCAGTTAAGAAGGACAATCCTTTAAGGGAAGATTCCGGAAGTTATGCCGAACAAAAAATTGTATGGCAGGGGGGTCTATTTTCATAGTATTTCCCGTTATAGCCCATCAAAGTAGGTGACCTATTATAGGTACAAAAATTGGCATTTTGGGTATTTTGAAAAGACGATTAAGTAGCGCATAAAAGTCTAAAGCACTTCGGTTACATCTGGGCAGCTAAAAAAAAGTTATGGCTCCTTAAAGTCAAAATTTTGAAAATTAGTTGTTACATTTTTTTACTTAAAATGCCTTTTTCTCAAAATGTTGACCGTATAAATTTAAATTTTTTTTATGAAATTTTTATCCTTGAGAAATTTCTTAAGAATTATATAAAGCAACTTTTTTACGTACGATCAACAGAAGTAATAGTAAAAGCCATTTTTTGTCAGACAAAAATGGTCGATACACTACACTACACAATACACATCTTTGTCTGTACAAATGTCCATCAACTGCTCCGCTTCGATTAAGTTGACATTGAAGGTATTGAATGAACTGAAAAGGCAGACACTTTTGTGAAACAGGGACCAGCCTCATAACTTTTTGGTTCAAATCCGTTCACAGCACTAGGGATGAAGCGAAAATGTTGACCAAAAGTGGAAGAAAATTTAGACAACTCAATATGGCTGTAAACATGCCAGTATTCTCTTCTAAGCAAAAAGTGAGGCATGAAAATATAAATGAGACTAGGCACGTATATACGCTATACAGGCTACGCTAACTTCAGGTATCTCCTTATTAAGATTGGACTTCAAGAGGTTTACGCTTCGAAAACAATGCCTTGAAAGATGGAGATTGCTGCACATATATAGGTACTGTGCCAATGCCCACCACTTACCAGCTGAGTTATTTGGTGCAGATGCGGAGAGCATTTTGGAATCCCGCCCCAAGATATCTAAAGGTGGTATACGGCATGTATTTTTTTTGGTGGCGCCAATGGATGTGGCAATAATTCTAAAGATGCCGTAATCTGTGCTACCAATATGCACGATTCGCAAACCGGAATAATCGACGCCAAGAATTCGCCTAAACGTACTAATCCACATCCTATTTCCTTCAACCACTCTCCGTCTCCCCGCGAGACTGCCGTTAGGTATTAGTTCGCGGGGCTGGTTAGCAACTCATGCTAAATTCTCTAGGTCCGCCATTTCGGCGCTTCTAAGTCTTTCAAGTCTTCTTAATTCTTCGTGTACACTCGTTATAAAGGAGCATACCTCCAGCTAGTCATCTTCTGACCTCAACATATGGCTTATTAGTGCGGGTTTGGTAAGTTCGCACTTTCCCCTGCAAAGCGCCTACAATGGCACATTGCGTGCTCCATTTCTTTTCTTTGACCAAATCTGTGAAGGTATTTCCGATAGCCTCCGTGCCCCAATAAAACTGCGTAAGGTGGTAGTTGCAGTTCCCGTTTGTTCTTTTTGTCTAGACCTCGATGGTGGGGATCCATCTGCCTCTTGCTGTGTTATCCCACCTGGCTTGCCATAGTGTCATCGATGTTTCCCTCTCTTCTACTTTGATCCTACTATTAGGGACCTCTTGCCGGTTGGCTTTTTGCCTAAGGTAGATCCTTTGCATCTCGCTGGAATGAATGTCGATGGGGATCATTCCTGTTATAACGCAGGCTGCTTCATCCGAGATTACTCTCTCGTAGATGTGTTTGGGCACCGTTAGCACGGCAATATCGTCAGCAAAACCGATCACTTTATATTCCACAAGAGGGATCTATCAAGAACAGAGCCTTGTGGTACTCATTCGGTAACGTTGTAGTACTTAACTCCATTGTCAGTCTGATAGCTTAACTTTCTATCGGTAAAGTAATTTGAAACTATGTTCCGCAGGTACACCGGCGCTTACATTCTGGCCTAATAGTACACGGCATGTAGCAAGCCACATACGTAACATCATTTTTACGAATGGTCCCAGAGTGTGGTACAGAGAAGTACTCGGACATCAGCAACTTATATTTCTTCCCACATCGCCGTAATTATCTTGTGAAGACCACAACATAATTCCTAGTTTCCTCATCGACTTAAAGCTCAGTTCGCATCAGTTCTTTAATATGCACATAATTACCGCATCCCTGTTCACTTTAAAGAAGGAAATTGACTTTCAGTGCATCAACTATGCACATCACTGAGTTAGGTGCCTACCGTCCATCCATACAGTTACTTCACATGCTAACTAACGTATTCATTTTTCGCAATCAACCAAAGAGAGGTAATTAACCACGTAGTAGCCATAAAAAACATGAACCTTTCTTCTCTCCCTTTGCCTCTTTTAAATTTTTATGCGCTTCATGGTATACCACGGTAAAACTCCCACAGGAGAACTTCGAGACAGAACAGATTTTTCGACCTCACCCTCAAGCAATACCTGATCTCCGGAATATGGGGTATTTTTGACATTCGCTTCCATATGGGAATGATTGATGACTTACCATTGAGCCTCTCGTTTGCATTGCGTGAAAAACGAAAATTATCTTATAAAAATCACCGGAAGTGCCTTCTACGCATACATGTACGTCGTACAGTACGTACATATTCGGAGTTTTCTATTAAGCACTTAACCCACGTAGAGGGTGTCCATTTATTCACCTTACTATAGGGGTAGCGATTGAATTATGTGAGTTGTGAAGAGGCCATAAAAAACACTCTAACATATTTTGTAAAATTTACGAGTTTCCGTTACAGCTTTATAAATAATGCATACACATATGCATGAGGAGCTAAATGCACTCGGAGGTATTTTTACGAAACAGCAAATACCTGTGTGGCTTTCGCTGAGTACTGGAAAATATTTCATGGATTGGCAGTGGTACTTGAACTTTTGGTTTTCAAATTTATGGGGATGATGATGAATATTGAATTGAATCAAAAATGAAAAGTTATGAAAGTACTGTTTAAAAAGAAGCAAATGTTGTAGAGTAGGTTATGCATGCTGTGATGTGCTCTTTGTCTAAGGCTGAGGTATAACTCGTCGGATCCAGAGTCTTTCCAAAGAAACACAAACTTTGAGGAAGAGTTATAATTTTATTTAACGTTTTCTTCCTACTATATTATATAAGAGCTAAGACTCCTTAACAATGAGGCGATACCTAACAGGGATGGAAAAGTGGATACAATTGTATCTTTTGGATACAATCAGAAATTAAAGTTACACAGTTACAATTCACTCGAAAAAGATACAATTAACAAAACATATTTTTGCTTCAAAAGTTACGCAGTTACAATCCTTCTTTAAAAGATACAATTTCATACCCACGCTACGAATACATCCAGAATTTCTAATAAAGAATATAAAATGCATTCAGCTTGAAGCTTCAAATTCTAACATGCGGCTAACCAACTAACAAACAAATTGCATAGGTCATGTTTGACAGTTTTGACATTTCATTTTCGATTTGACTTGTTCGACTGTATTATGTTTAAAGAAATAGAGTAGGCCCTTCAATGTTGGAGTTCCATAGATTCAGATAGTATAATTTTCCAGAGAAAGCTTCATAAAATTTAGCTAATTCACACAAAACGAAAAGTTTAAAACTAATTTTTTTTCAGAATTCAAAGCTAAAATGTAATGAAATATTGATATTTTTAGATTTCTAAATTTTTTTTATAAATCCGCCATAAAAAGGAACATTTAAAAAAATCATTGAAGATCGGTCTAATCTTGGATTTTTCATAGCCAAAAAACCAGGTGATCTCGAAACTATACAATTGCCCATAAATGTAGCTACCAATTTCCAAAACGATGAGGATACACTTCAGTCCTAAAAGTTACAATTTCAACTTGTGAAAAGTACAATCTGAAAAGTTAATTTCCCATCACTGATACCTAAACTTACAATCTAGAGAGGGGCAGAACGAGCTCTACGGCAAGCGTGAGTATCGGAGTACGGGTTAGTTAACAGAGCGAGCTCTATGGCAAGGCGTGAGCTTCGGAGTACGGGTACAGGTTACAGTACTGCGGCACTCTCGTAAGAGTCTGCAGGTGATAGTCCACAGGGGGTTTATGCTGTCGTCTGTTTCTTTGGGTGGTGACGGCGGGCGGGTGATGTGATGGAAGGGGACGTTTCATTACAATATGCCTATACTTACTGATGTTGATGATGAAACTATATTGAGTAAATTTTTGTATCTCAACGAATTTGTGTCTCTATTTTTAGCTATGTACCCTCACTTGTCCAATGTCCATCCCTCCGAAATAGTAAGGATCAAAATACAAATGAAGTCTTTTCCCACAATAACAATTTGTTAGTTGGTTTTCGTAGTATGGACAAATATTTGTATTACATTACATTACAAAAATTACTAAATTCACAAAATGGCGGCAAGATTGTTAGAGTAGGATAGAACAACATTGATGAGGATTAAGCGAGTAGAATATTATCAAATCGAGCGAAAAGATAATTTTAAACTATACTATGCTATGCAATCATTTGACTCGCACTTAGATATCTGACAAATGTTTATTGGAGAAATATTTTTTTTGCTTTTTAAACCTTTTTGTCACTTCACTGTCATTACTTGACCGAAACTGAATCCCCTGTCAGAACTGTCAATTACATACCTACTGTCAAAATTGTAAATTGTATCTATGTACCTACTTATATTATTTTTTGTCCCATAAAAATATAAAAAAATTTTTAGTAGGTATAAAAATGTTTGTTAGTAAATTTTTGTTAGAAAATTTGTGACAAATGGAAAAATTTCTGACAATTCATTGTCGTGTAACTTTTTTTTTATAAAATAGAAATTTGACAATTGTCCAGTTGGCAGTTTACAAATTGTTAGCTGTCACTTGTTATACATATACGTACATTTTTATGAAATAAGGCCCGGATAGGTACCAATTTTGAAAAATTTTAGAATGCGAGGACTGCATGTATCAATGATGAAGACAATGCGTATGCAGCTGTCAAAAGGTGGAAAAAAAAATACTGGACTTTTTTGCTACAGTTCAATTAAATATTTCCATTGGGAAATACTTTTCTATATCGGACTATATTGGAATTGTCAGTCGGATACGCAGGTAAGCTTTTCTATTTCAATTTAGTATGTAGGTACTAGTACCACTAGTGGTACCCCTCCGAGTTTGTCCGTGTTTAAGAATTCTATAGATTAAATATTTTCTTGTCTACCAGAGGCCTATTTCACCAATTACAAGTTAAAACCACAAATATGTTATTGTATATTGCAACTATAAATTTGTAGTGCCAATTTTTGTTTCAGCAAATACAAGTAAGTGTCTTAAAAAATTGTGGAAAAACAATGTTATTGCAAAACGACTTGTAAGTGGAGCTACCAGGCGATCTTTCTCTTGTAAAATTATCCCACATTTTGTACAAATTTTGTAATTTAATTTCCCTTTGTGAAACGCAAGTCCACAAAAATTGCGTAAGTTCAAAAACTTGTGACTTGTAAAATACAAGTAATTTACTGTAATGGTGAAGTAAAAAGTAAAATGCTTTCACAAATTTAAATTTGTTAAAACAACGAACAATTTTCTAATACCCAGAGTTTGGTGAAACAAAATAAATCAAAAACTCACAAATTTTGTTGAAAAATATATGAAAATACAAATTTGTAAGTTGGTGAAATAGGCCACAGGGCAATGCACATCATTGTTACAAATTTTGCAATTTTATATTTGGAGTTTTTTATATGGGAAATGTCAGATCCCGTCTCTATTTTATTAAATATTTTTAACAGGCAATAAACGTAAAGGTGTTAAATTTCAATGCTGAGAGCATGTCTCACAATAATGCTGTGTCCCGTGATGACACCTACTATAGTGTGCTTATATTGGATTTTTTTGGTTTTACAAGATTGTTGGAGCGCTTGAGATCCAGCATGGGCCAGATCTGTTTCGTGATGGAGCACGTGGTGTAGTTTGACTACCTTCGATTATTGGGGCGTATGGCATATTGTTTAATTAAAAGTTTAAACGTAGCGAAGCAGATAGAGATTCTCCTTTTTGTCGGCCTTGCAATTCCCTGCAATGTTTCTGGTGGCACCCATATAAGTTGAATTTTGAATTGTTCGCGGCCTGACTATCGGTAAAAATGACGATATCCTTTGCGGATATTACATTGTACCATAGACGCGACCGACAGGGTGTAACGATTGAATTGTTTCTGGTCTTTCCGTCCGTCCGGTTTGTTATTAGATTAGAAACACTTTGGAAATTATACTGTTGTTAAAAATGATTTCAGTTAGTTTTGTTTTGAGAAAAAAAAAATAAAATTATTTGTCATAATAATTCAGACAGTCTTTGAAATAAGGTTTAACTTATAATAAATATACAAAGAAAAAAAAAAATAATTCCCATTTAATTTTATGGGCAGGAGCATTTTGTCTTATCGAGAGGTAAAAGAGTGTATTTAATAAGTTACCTTTTTAATTTGTTATAAGTTATTTTGTAACCATTTAGGATTTTGATTTAGTTCCACAAAGCAACTCCAATATTCATAACAAAAGAATTCGAGGCTTGAATTCAAAAGTCTTAATTGAAGCTAAACAAAATAAAATCCCAAAAAGAAAAGAAAATTAACCCTAATCGAATTCGGCAAAAGGTCAACCTATAAAAAAAAGAAAAAATAACAAGACCGTGTGAAAATCGGACTCGAACGTATATAAATATACTATCTACAAATTTTTTTTGTAACTTAAAAGAAATTTCAGTTCAAGATTTTTTTTTCGTTTCATCTCGTTGTTTGTTGCCGTTAACTTTAATTTTCAATAATTGTTAAAAATCAAAATTAGTTTATCCCCTTAATCTGTTAACTTTTTGCATTGTTATTATTGTTATTGTTTTCATTATTTATTATTGATTATTGATAGTGTACCTATCTACATCATATTGAATTTAATTTAAAACCTAAAAAGAAATCAAGATTTTCGTGCGCACGGACATCGTTGGAATTTCAAGGTAAATAGTTTTTTTTTTTGTTTTCTTAAATTATTTTTTTTTTATTTCATCATTATCTATAATCAATAACTAAGAAATAGTCCTATTATAGCCTGTAAATAGTTTTTTTTTTATAATCATGTTTCTAATAATTAAAATTTGATTGTTTAAAATTGGAAACATGATGGTTTAATTTGATTTTTAAGAACCCATAGATGGCGTAGGTCGCGGAGGAGATGCGTTCATCAAATTTAGGGTAGATACGACAAACTATCGGCCATTGTATCTACATGGATGGGGTGGGTGGCCAAGGAGTCCCATCGCCAACATTTGGGACTCCACATCCAGATAATTTCCCTTCCGCCTAAGACCGGGATTTTATCTAAATTGTAAGTTCAAATTATTTGTTTCGATTTTAAAATTTGTACTGTGCTGTCGCCAGAACCAGCCCTTAGCCGGGATTGCTTCACCAGCAAGAATAGCGACCCTTCTTTCAAAAGAACAGTTACAAGGGCCGATTTCCGCCCGGAACACGCTACATCAGTGATTGGGAAGACGGAATGAGATAGTAGAATTTAAATCTTGGGAGAAAACACCCCCTCTACTTCTGTTTCCGTTTCGGACCCATCTGTGTAAAAGCAGACGGATCTCCTGTGAGACACTACATCACTCTCCCAGTCAGTCCTGGAGGGTATGCAGGTTTCAATTGAAACTGGGGGATGGTGTATCAGTATCTTTTGGGATATACTCTATTTTATCTAGAATCGACGAGTGACCAGTTTGTCGACTGGTCCACAGACGGATTGCTTTCATACGGGTGGCCTTCTTAAGCGCAGTTCACCAGACGACGATGCCATACGTGAGTATAGGTCTAATGACGGATACATAAAGCCAGTATGTAATTATGTAATTCGAGGCTGGAGTACCCATTTGTTACTAATAGCTTTTTTGCAGCAGTATATAATGCCGTGGTGGCTTTTTGAACCCTGTGCAGTATATTAGGTTTCCAGCTGTACTTCCTTGTAAAGAGCACCAGTTCACTCACGCCAAGCCCCCATTTTTTTTTTATCCAATTAGAGAGCCTAGAGTGTTTTCTTGAAACCGCGATAGCAACGACGTCTGCATAGGCAATTACTTTGCACCCTTTCCCTTCCAGTATTAGAAGTAGGTCATTCACCACTAGATTCCAAAGATGAGGAGAGATCACACCGAACTGATGCTTCGTCCAGCCTGGAATTGATGAACCTGTTGGTGAGCAACTGATTCAACCAATCGCCAATCGACTTATCAATTCCAAGACTCGTAAATTAACGGATAACTTTTCGAACTGTTGAGGAAAAGCGTTAAAGCGCTATGGCCCTTTCTCAAAATTTTACCAAACTAAACATGAACACTCCCGGGCCAATTGACTTAAGATTGTCTAAAAATGTGAGCTTAATCGGTTCGGTGGCCTTTGAGATATAAGATAGTGAGTGTTTTTTGTATGGATGGACCTTTGCCGCCTTTAGCCCTCCCTGCCGCACTTTAAGTAACCTGTAGGATCAACAATACAACGTTGAAAGAATTTTGAAAATAGGCGCAACGTACATTGCATTTGTTTTGTTGCATTAGTATCCTGGACCTTTAAAATTGATATAGTGCTTCAAATGCGTAAGTTTGATAATAATCAAAATTTGACCGTAAAAATGTTGATTGATTTTCAACTTAAACAATGGCTGACGGCTGAAACAATGGTCATCTAATGACTTGCCAGACAATACTGAAAATGCTGTTGTTGGTAGCTTTCGGACATACTAGCAGATGACTGATCCTTTATAATAATACACAAAGTTCACCAAAATGTTGAGATGTAACAAAAATTACGTCCTAGTGTTCCTCCATTGCGCCATACCTCTCGCGAAATGTTTCATTCAAATTCCCAGCATCAACATTTGGTTTTCACAAAAGACGAAACGCAATTAAAATCCATAATGTTGGAACCACAGAATGGAAGCTTATTTCAACGAAGGATGAATCCAATGTTAAAAAACTCATTAAAACCGCTTTAATACTCGCATTACTCGTCTTACATCATACCTACTCAATTTTGCACTAAGCTTGCTCTCTGCTCCGAACAATTTCAGCGCAGTAAGCCATCCAATTATGTTTGTGCACTGCATAGATACTGCCATTCCATCGCTTGCACGAAATCGAGAAATACCTAAGTATAAAGAAAGTATCCTTTCTCCAGGATGTGGTGCAATTAAAATGTACATCCCTCACCACTCTGTGCGCCGCGCCGTGCTAAAGTTAAACTCGATGGGCAGATTGTTTTCACCAAAAAGAAAATTCTATTTTCTGAGTAGAAAATTCCATTAAGGTCTCGCGTCCTTAGGGGCCGTCGTATACACTTTCCGCACTCTCAGTGTTGTATTTTGTAAACACGAGAGGTCGACATGATATATGTGTTTGCAGCTATATGATAAATCCTCTTTCGACATCAATGCTTATAAAAGTTGGATGATGTTGAGCTGCAGGCGAGACCTTGCTATACCATTTTGTGTTATGGAAAACAGAAGCTTAGCATATGGACAAAGGACAAACTCTACAATCACACATGGTGCCGCTCTGCTGCGTTGCTCTTTAAGTTCAAAATTTTGTAATTCCATTTTGAATTTTATTAAGTTTGTCGCAGCTTTTAGTGACTCGACATTAAATCTGATGTTAACCGTTGGCAATAAACATAAACATTTGTGCATTTGCGTCTGATGGTGTATTTGGATCGGAGAACTTTTTTTAATGCCTCGAAATGGGACTTGAATTAAAATCGTACACAATAATGAGTGCCATGCTAGAGCTGTGAGGGGTTTCGTTGTGCAGCTTAGCGTCCGTGAACTTTTAATGAAGTAATTTAAATTTAATTTTGTACGTGTATAAGTGTATAACTGTATAACCTTAAAAATAAAGGGGTTTTCGGCATTAATTTATTAACTGTGACTAAACATATTTTCTTTTCTATTTTTTAGCCAGCAGGTGCATTTTTTTAAAGAAAATGTCCCGATCCTTCAATCAGCGAATATATAGGGACGGTTATATGTATAGCAGGGTAGACATTAGTTGGCTTTAGCATGACTCTACCCAGCTGCAATTCTAGCACATCCAAACTACAAGTGGTATGATAGTCACAAGGTTCTGGTCAAAAACAGACATCCTAGCAGAAATCATTCGAAGAATAATTACACTTGTCGATCGCTGGTTCTTTGGCTTTAGAAGACAATTGACGTCTTATTTAAGAGAGTCTACATAAGACCCTTATCATCCCAGCCTTGCTATTTGATGCAGACAAATAAACATTCAGGGAGGCGGATAGAAGGTTGGACATGGACTGACTTTCGATTTGGAGAAATAGAGATGCAGATTCAGCAGGGAACTTTAGGAGCTGTCCATCGGTTACATCAACCTGGCCGAAAAGTTCGAAATTCGAATCAATCCCTTATGATATCTAAAACATGTAAAGGGAATAGACACTAAGGCTGTGGCCCGAAGAGTCTACGACTCCAAACCTGAGGGTTAATCAGAGTAGAGGAAAGGAAGACCTTGCCTAAAGTGGAACGCACGAGTGAAAGAGGAGCTCAACCAACTTGAATTGCGCAGGAAGTTAGCCAAAGACCGAGCTAATTATGGAGAAACATACTCGCTAAGGTTCAGGTTCACTGCAAACTGTAGCGCAAGTGCAACCTAAGTACATATAAGCAAAGAATATAGAATTACCAAGAAGTATTATCTGACTTTGAAAATTAAATCAAACACAGAAAGCTCTTTTTTAAATAATGAAAAGAGTGCCGACTGAAAAATAATTGAGAGTAAAGCTCTTTCTCATACAACCTCGATCAACACGTAGGACGTAGGTATCCATAATTCCATACACCATGGGAATCTCCAATACTGCAATGAAAAAATCGTTACTGTGCAGAAGGATCGTGTGCCTTTCGTCAATCCTCGTCATCGTCTCGTCGTTTATCAAGAACCGGTTATGCGGAAAGCAGAATATTCTGTTGGTATATGTGCGTGTACCTGGCTATAGGCATAAAGAGGTATCGTAGCTGGTATTATCCTGTGCTGTGGATGGCTGTGTCGCTGTTTGTAATGCAACTTCTCGTTTTATGAAATTCTCTGAGCGCAAGATTAAAAAGTTCTTGATAAAGAAAAGCAATAGCAAAAGCTGTGAGAGCGAGCAGCAATGTTGGAACCCGCCATACAAACATTTTCAGTAGAAACATTTGTATGAGATGCGTCTTCTTGGTAATTATATATTTTTTGATATAAGTAATCGACTCGAGCTAGTATTTATTGCGGTAAAGTTGACCAAAATCCATGGGGATTGGCGTACCTACCAGTTGGTAATGAAAAAAACTAAAGAGCTTTCGGACAAAAGCTCCCCCTCCCACCTATTCAAGGGTCCTAGAAAACATCTTGAGCGATTTGATCCCAAGACGTCAAGAAACTTTAATAAAGGACACCCCATGATGATGATGATGAATCCAATACGTATCAAAAGACAGACACAGATTCCTATGCATATATGATGAAACACTCAATCTGAATTTACAAAGAAGAAGTCGAATAGTCGTAGTTGTCAAACTTCTGGAAGAAGTGGTTCAAATAAGCAACGAAGCAATCGATTCCAACGCTGGCTACAATTTCTTGATTTTGAGCTAGCAGCGCACAAAATAGAGGTGCTCCTAGTAGAAAAAGAGAGGGAAACATTCAATTTTTCGGTATAGGAGGCCGCCATATTACACCGAAGCACTCCATCAAATACCTAGGCCTCATGATTGTTCCAAGGTTTACTTTTGCACCTGGAGTATGCTAGCGACAAGGCATCTCGAGTAAATAGATCAATAAGGAGCATAATGTCAAAGCAATGGAGGGTCAATGTATTATGTATAACGGACGACGACTAAGGGTCACCAGTCTATCAAGTCTCCACTCTGTAATCTGAGAGAACGAGTGGAGAACAAGATTCGTATGAAAAGGGATCATGACGTAATCTCGAATGACAAAAATCTCGAAAGCTAAAAATCTCGAAAAGTTTTGTTTTTAATCTCGAATGTAAAAATTTCGAATGTTCAAAAATCTCGAATGTACAAAAATCTCGAGAGACTATATATCTTGAAAAAATCTCGAAAATAAAAAGTAAATTCGAGATTTTTTTTGCACCCACCCCATTTCCAAACAGTAAACCCAAGCAGGGGGGTTGCAGGGGGGCAGCATGCCCCCCATACGTATCGAGATTTTTTTTCGAGATTTTTGTCATTCGAGATTATGCTTTCTAGATTTTTTTTTCGAGATTTTTTTTCGAGATTTTTTTTTCGAGATTTTTTTTCGAGATATCGGGGTAGACCCGTATGAAAACCAACAACAGGTGGAAAGAACTAATGACCTGTGAAATTTCATTGAAGCTTTGGCCAGAGTATAACAATAGCTGGACAACAAACTTCTACAGTTTGACAGGTCATCGCTATCTAAGCTGATAGGGGCTCTAATGGGTCATAACTTCCTAAGAAACCATTCAATAAACCTTAATCTCAAATATCATAATATATGTAGAGTCTGCGGAGACGAAGAGGTCCATAAGGTCACTTCCTCTATCACTGCCCGAGATCCTGTCATTTGAGGAACATAACACTTGGAAGTTATAACTTCCATGGCTTACAAGAAGTTTCTGATGTCTCACTTTCCGATCTTTATAGGTTTTTGAGAATATCAGAATGGCTGGACGGCCGGCGTCGGGTAAACACAAGAAAGTTAACCCCCCATAAAAGGGCATCACAATGGGTCTATGAGGACCTAATTGTAGTGCAGTAGGGCTCACTCTGCGCATCCCCCTAAGGTTCTCCAACTGAAATCTGAAGTTCTGAAGTCATAAATATCAAATAATACCTACTTATAGGCAGAAAATTTAATTGATAGGTATACCGTGACCATTTATTTTTTGGCAAAAAGCGGCGGGTTTTTTGAAGATAAAAGCGGGCGTGTTTTGGCGGGTTTCCCAAAAGTAGATTCTGACCTGAAAAATGTTGTGCAAAATAGTAGAAAAAAGTTTATACGTGAATTGTCACGTAAAGTCGAATATAATTCTTTATAAATAAACGTCATCAGTTGTTTTAATATACGGAAAAACGACATCCAAATCTGGCGTAAGCATTACATATTTTTTAATTTTTTGATTTTTCGGTATCTTGGATCTTTATAAATTTTACCGTCGTATTTACAGCGAATGTCAATGAATAACATTGTATCGTTTTCCATTGGCCAAAAAGAAGCGTCCGAGAGCGTCCGGAATCAAGAAAATCACTTCTGAAACCGTTTCATTGGCCCAAAAAAATACTTTTCTATCGATAATTCAATCAATCAATCAAAACAATCATTTGCAAGTACAACTGTCATGCAAATACTTGTCAATGTAGTCCTTTAGATAGGTAATTCAAGAAATTGTATTCTTATTCTTATTTCAGCGAAAATTTAAACACATGTCTATAGGCAAGAAGTTAGACCTGCATTAGATGCAAGTATCTATTGCTTGTTTATACTTTATTTGGTTGTGTAGCATGCTTGACAAATTATATGCTTATCTAGTCTAATCGTCGTCTTCTTCTTCCTCCTCTTCTTCATCTTCTTCTGGTACTTCATCTGGTACTGGCGCTTCGTTATTTACTGGATCTTTTAAACATAATACCGATCCGCGATTGCACAATCGAGACTGCACCCTCGGACGCAAGACCCTTCTTTCTAAGAAATGAGCCTGTGTTTGGTTAACCAAACCGGCTAAAGCAATTAAAAAGAATAGAAAAACGAGTTTAGCAGACATAATTAGAATTTTCTTTACAGATTATTTCTCACTGAATAACAGTTCACGAAAATTCCGCATTTTATAGCAAAAATGTTTGAAGTACATCACGGGACAGAAGTTGAATATTTAATTGTCTAAATTGGCAAACAATTCGAGCAAATAGGAAGTTCAGTCGCAGTTTGCTAAGTAAACATTTTTGTATTTTTATTACATTATGTGGCTTAATGTAAACGTACTTTCAGCTGTAATACAAATCTGTTAGAATTTTCCATAGTTTTATGTAATTGCCAGAAATGTGTTGTTTGTGTTCCTCTATATCCTCATAGCCCCATATTCACTGTCAAATTGCTGGTAAACAGTTGAACAATACGTGGGTCGATGAAGTGTGTAAGCGGCTTTTATACGTGTATGTACACCGGCGGTGGTCGGCGGCTTCGTCGTAGATGTATAGAAATGACAAATGAGGTGCTCAGATCAACATCGATCATGGGTGTGTATCTTTTTGCTCCTATTTTGATTACTCACAGTAGACAGCCAATTTGCAAAAAGTGAATAAGACCTATTCTAATCCAGGAATTTTTTTTGTTGAATATGACATCCTTTAAATTAAATGGCCGCGCGACTTTGTTTAGTGGTGCGCATTAAAGAGGTCCAATTTTCGATGATAGATCAGACTGAATTTAAGCGATGGCTCGGGTAATTTTGACCTAGAAGGCACCGCGCGCCGCGCGCCGGCCGGTGGCATACCTGGATTTGCGTCTGAAGGAAAAAACAAGGACAAAACGTACGATCTCGGAGATTTGAGTTTATCTGCACACTCTCATTGACGCCCGTCGGCGATGTTTTCGCCACTTCTTGCGTTTCATTATTAAATGACTGTAATTGGATTCACTGTAAACTAAACCGACCGACTCGAATTTGACCACCAAATATTGAGTACACTGAGAAGGAGGACTCTTTTTCATAATAAAATTAGTCGACACTGTTGAGTTCTGCCTTTAGTTTCCGAAAAGTAAAAATATGGGAAAATTAACAAAAGGCAAAACAACATTTTTGGTATATTTTGGATTCCAGTAAATCTGATTTAGAGCCACCATTTTTATGAAGTTTGCTAATAAGTTGAATGACTTATTTTTAGACAGGCGTCAGTCTTCGGCAAGTTTTTCAGATTGAGTAAAATTCCCCACTATTGCAGAAAGTTTCCTAGAATACAGGGTGGGCCATCTAGTGGTTTGTTTTTAAATCATAGGTTATTTGGACACTGACACCGCGCCTGCTGTACGCAAAAAGTTCGTAAGTCTGGTATGCTAGTGGACAACACTCATAGTCTCCGTCGTCGTACGGTGCGCACAGACGAGAATGTGGCTGCTGTAGCCGAGAGTGTGAGACTCATTTCACGAACATCAACTCGCCATCTATCTCATTTCACGCACTAGCCTGAGGAGAATTCCCGACAAAGATCTCGGACTATTCGCTTACAAGGTCCAATTGACTCAGCAATTGAAGGCGGACCACCATCCGATTCGCAGTTTGGCCTTAGGACCAGATAGAATTTGACAACGATTTTGGGTGAAAAATCATCTTTTCTGACGAGGCGCATTTCCATCTCGGCGGCTACGTTAACAAACAAAATTGACCCATCTGGGGCTCGGAAAACTTGCACGTTATTGTCGAGAAACCAAAGCATCCACAGAGAGTGACAGTTTGGTGCGGATTGTAGAGTGGTGGCATCATTGGACCATTTTTCATTGAAAATGAGGCGGGGAACAACGTTTCGGTCAACGATGGGCATTACAGAGCCATGTTAACCGACTTTTTTTTACTGACATTGAAGGCATGGATTTGGACGACCTCTGGTTCATGTAGAATGGCGCGCTATGCCATTCTACAATCGATCGTTTGCGCACCAAACTCCCAAATTGTGTTATCAGCCGTCTTGGCGATGTCAATTGGCCGCCTCGGAGCTGCGATTTGACACCTTTGAACTTTTTTTTGTGGGGAACCGTGAAGGACTGATATTATGCCAACAAAACGATTCAAGCACTTAAGGCCAATATCATCCAAGCAATCCGTGAGCTCAAAACAATCAACAAGCCATAATACATGGAACAATTAAATTTAAGTCGAAACGGGAAATCATATGGAAATTTATTTAAATTGACAAGTGAAAGGACATTGAATAGGAATTTTGCATCTGTTTATTTATACCTACCTAACACGCATCCCCAAAATTTAACTGGGATAAGAAATATTTTTGTATCCCATCCATCTACAGAAAGGATTTCCGATTCTTTTTTTTAAACCCCCTGGTTCAGATGTTACCATTCAACAGGCAACCGGCACCCAATGCTATGAAGAACAATAATCCTTTCATTCTTGGGAGCTCAAGTAAATATTTGTAATAGAGAAGATGGAGATGGTTTAAACTTGGAGAGAGGTCTCAGGTAAATGGAATAAATTTTGGTTTTTGTGCTCATACAAAAGCACATTATAATGAGGATACTCGTACTCTGTTGCATGTCTTTGGAAATTGCAGAAATTGGTGTTACATAATTGGTAAGTATGTATTGTATTGCCAAATATTTCTTTTAGCTATAATTTACCTCATTAGTTATCTGAAGCAGCTTGTTATAAAATGTTGCTTTTAAAATATGAAAAATTAGATAATTAAGACTCGAATGGTTTCGTTTTTGGAAAAAAAGCAAACTCCTTGCAAACAATTAATATGGTTTTAGATTAGCCCAATCAACGGAAGATGCCATTTTAAAGTCTGCTGTCATTTATAAGAAGGAATAAATAATGACAAATTAAACACGGCAGTTTTCGTAGAGATGACAAGAGCGTTTTCTATGACAGATCACGATTTATTGTTATATAAATTTCTTAAAGAATATTATAAATAAAGAATGGCGTCCCGCAAGGATCCGTCCTTAGATCTCTTCTGTTTTTTTTTTATTTTCATTAACTCTTTGTTCAATCAAAACCTTAAGGGCAGGTCCACTGCGTTTGATGATAAAATTGCATTTACTTACCTCGGCAACTCTATTTTCGATTGCATCACTTGTATGCTAGACTTGCAAACATTAAGATGTTGGTTGGCATTTCACAAGCTAATTGTTATTAGCGAAAAAACACTGATAATGACTTTCAAATTCATCGGGTGCTGCTCCGAGAGATCTTGGTATCTTTTTTCACCCATATGACTGCAAAAAGTATTCTCTACCTGTGCATAGCTCTTGTAGAAACAATTTTTTCGAAACTGAGCAATTTTCCTCAAATTGTTTCAAATTACTTAAGCTAATATCACACGATATGTGTATACACAAATATTTGTGTAAAAATTTGGAAATTACTGTCAAAAAAATACACAAATTGTCTGAACCACAAATTTTATAACCACAAAAATGGCATACACAAACGATTTGTGTATCGTTTGTGTATTGAAAACACAAATTGAATTTGTGTATAGTATATACACAAATCGTTTGATCGGGTATAGAAAATAATTCATGACGATTTGTGTAGATTTGTGTACCATTTCTGTATGTCCTATAGTTTGTGTATTCTGAAAAATTTCGCATACACAAATTTCGTACGCATACGCAAATTGTTTTGATAAATTCAATTAAATGTGGATGGACATGGATAATGGGCATAATTTATGACATGGTAATAAGATTTTTGACATTTGATAATGAAACTACAATTCAAGTTTTCATAGTCAAGAACCCAGATAGATAATGTATATACATTTTAGCATCTGCATTTTCAATGGATATACAAATGTGCGCAGTAGCGCAGTGGTTAGTGTGCTGGACTACTGTGCGGGGGATCTCACTATCCAAGGTTCGATCCCCGGAAAAACCCAAATTACATCTTAAGGTTTTTTTCTACTGCGCCACCTCTCGCGAACGTCTGACAAACATCCGAGAGTATGACTGTCCTGAAAAAGCTTCTCAATTCAGCCGTTCGGACTCGGCATAAAATTGTAGGTCCCTTCCATTCATCCCAAAAATAGAAACTCACACAAACGAATGGTTGCCTAGGGTGTCTACCGCCTGTTGCGCCACCTATTTATTTTTTTATTTTATACCAAATAAATGGTTTTTGTGGGAAAACATGCTTGGCCATTTTATCCATATTATCCTTGTCCATCAACCGGATATTGAACCAGTAGACAGGCGTATTAGTTGAGTGCATGATGAATAAGAACGCATAGAACTATCCTGTGGCAGTGATGGTGACGAATATGACCATGATACGGTGGTCATGGAGAGAAAGTATAAAAATAAGACCGATAAAGAGGTTTTTGTTTTGTGGCACTAGCGCAATTTACAATTGGATTTCTCTGCTACTGCACTCCCAACTAACATTTCAGCTTCGATAAGCTTCAATAGAGGATTACTTTTGGTTTCCAAAAGTAAGCTATGAATTTAATTGCTCTTTAGAGCTATGAATTTAATTGCTCTTTAGAGCTTCATCTTATTTTTCTAAAAGGCCTTAATGAAGTTGTTATAGAAGTCAAGACTTCGGTAAAGAGTTTGCTTCTGCTAGAAGCTTTACAGAAGCTCTAAAGAAGCCTTGACCTGTCGAATCTGAAACATTTGTGCCTTAAGGAAGTTGAAATGTTAGTTGGGCTGTACATGAAATATGCAATTGCATCGTTTGAGAGTCACCTGGTCCGGATGGAAATTATCCGGCTATGCTGAAACAAGATTTTAGTCAGCTGATGCCGACGTTGAAAAGAATTTTTACCGCAAGCTCGGCCTTGGCCTACATACCTTCTCCTTGGCGTATGGTTAAAGTCGTGTTCATACCAAAAATCGGTAAGACCGACTACACTCTCGCCAAAAGTTTTAGACCCATAAGTCTGTCTTCCTTCCTGCTGAAAAACTTGGAGAGACTGGTTGAGCTGCACGTGCGCAATGTTGCTCTTCGATCTCATCCTCTTTCTGAGATGCAACATGCCTATCAGCGCGGAAAATCCAGTGAAACTGCTCTTCAGAACCTCGTTGATAGGATTGAAAGTGCTCTTGATCGGAAGTAGTACGCGTTGGGTATTTTCGTCGATATTGAGGGTGCTTTTGATAATGCGATCTTTGATAGCATGTGCAATGCAGCCAGACAGCATGGTATAGATGAAACATTGGTGTTGTGGATTAAAGCAATGCTACTGTACAAAACGTTGATTGCCGAAGCGGATTATGGAAAATGCGTCATGACAGGGGTAAACAGAGGCTGCCCTCAAGGTGGTGGACTGTCTGCTTTCTGCAACTCGACGACTTTTTAGGTTTCGTCTTGCGTTTCACTTTTGAGTTAATACGCGGCCAAAATAACCGCAACACATTCTATTTTCAACTTTGTTACATTTGAAACCTGACCGAATCCAAGCAATTTTTTATTTATTTTTATTGAATATACGTCAAACACGAGCGAATAAAAAACGATCTGACCTATACACAAATAGACACAAATTTGTGTATAGCCATACACAATTGAAATTTGTGTATTTGGAACAAAATACACAATTCGTCTGAGCCACAAATATTTGTGGAATACACAAATCACTTTTGATTACGATTTTTTTTTAGAGTTTGTGTATTTCATAAACAAATGAAATTTGTGTATATACATAAATCGTCTGATCTAAGCTTCAAACTTCAAATATTTAGGAGTATTGACTGAAAGCTGAATTCATTCAAGCAGTCACAACACAATCACATCTGATGCTTGTGTTACCGACCAAATAAAACACCACAGACTTTGTTAAAACATTTATTTCATTATAACCACGTCTTTCGTCTACGGCTAAGAAAGTGCGACTGACTGCCAATATCAGAACACAATACCTACACCAACATAAGCATGTCCTGAGCCTGACTCGTATACTACACAGACCACGCTCTCAGTCACAGGCAGATGGCACCTGGAATGCGCGCCGTCACACCAAGATGTTGTTTGCGTTACCCTTACCTAATATCAATCAATAAGGAATCCCTTATTGGACATTGTCTCTTTTTATACCCGGTACCACACTGTGGTGAGGGTATATTCACTTTGTCATTCCATTTGTAACGCCCATAAGGAGGCGTTGTAGGTATGACAAACTGTATATATTATTGATCAGCATCACTTTCTTAGTCGATCTAGCGATGTCCGTCTGTCTGTCCGTCTGTCTGTCTGTCTGTCCGCATGATTACGGCCGTAATTTAAGAGCTATCGACTTGAAATTTGGTACGTAAGCTTTTATCCACCAGACTGAGGCTAAGTTCGAAGATGAGCAAGATCGGATGAAAACTACTACTACCTCCCATACAAAAATATCAGATTTATATAGCTTTATATGTTAAAAATTAAATTTAAATAGCTACAGTAAAGATAGCAAGTTTAAACTTTGCACGTATTGTTTTAATAATATTTAAATTTTTTTGACAAAAAAGGAGCTTGATCGAATAAAAACTACCCATACCCATACAAATATATAATTTTTTAATACTAAAATATTTTTTTATTTTACAATAATATAGTACCGGGTATTTGAGCTTCGGCATAGTCGAAGATAATTGTCTTACTGGTTTCTTCTTCTCTTTTTCCAAAATCTCCTGGGACGAAATCGCCTATGCCAAAATTTCCTACAAGCAAACTAAACTTTGCATTACACCCAACCTTGCTAATCCTACAGTGACCACAAGCAACCCCCCTGCATACGTATCTCAATTTTTAGCACGATTTTTAGGTGTCGCGGCGTCAGAATTAATAACACCAAATCTAAAAATGGGGGATTTTCTCTTAGGGTCTTTTGGAGTAAGGGATTTCAGCACAGGAAATTTTGGAAAAGGAGATTTTATAACCAACCTGTTAACAATTTGTACCTATTTCTCAAAGGACTCATTTTGTCTTCGTGTTTCTATTAGAGCAATCCACAGTTTTTTCTTATGTAGGTACTCTAAAATTAAAAGGTTGGCCCTGTTCACTTATCTATAGAATACTGACGAGATTGAGCTACTGCTTAGAGTTCTTGTATGAATGATGTCAAGAGCAGGATACTTTTAAAGTGTGTTTTTATTATTTCTTTTTATTAATTAATAATCTAGTTTTTTTAAAGTTCCGTTCCCATAGAGATAAAACGGAATCTTATTGTTTTTGCTACGATGTCTGTCCGTCTGTCCGAACCCACTAAGGCAAGGCTTCAATTATAGCTACCAGTAAAATGCATCCGTAAAAATACGAAACAGAACAAAACTGACACATTTAACCATAGCATATCATAAGAATTCAGTGGAATACTTCGTGAAACTGAATGAGAAGTTGAACAGAAAAAGTTTTTCGTACGGAAAAATTAATAAATTCGTTTTCAAGAAAAGTTGTAGTTTAATTGCTTATTTTTTTAGATGAATTGACTTTATAATTCAAAAGCAACATTTAAAGACCAAGATTGAGTTCAACGATTAAGTTTAAGTGCTCCAAAAAAGCAAACAAATATTTTTTCGGTTGCATTTTACTGATAGCTATAATTGAAGCTTAAGCCAATTTTGTTCCTAGGTCTTTCTCAAGAAATAATTGACGTAGAAGGCTGAAATTTGCACACAACATATAATGTATTACCACTAGTTAAACTACAAAACAAATGGTAACAATAGATCAACTGGTTTTGGAGTAATTAGTAATTTGGTGAAAAAAATATTTTCCTTCACACAAAAAACTGTTTAATTTTGTACCTAGGTCTATCAAATCAAAGAACAACCGACCGACGGGATCATGACGTAATCTTGAATAACAAAAATCTCGACGGCTAAAAATTTCAAAATATTTTTTTCTTAATCTTGAATGCAAAAATTTCGAATGTACAAAAATCTCGAAAGACTATATCTCGAAAAAATCTCGAAAATAAAAAGTAAATTCGAGATTTTTTTTTTGCACCCACTTTATATCCAAACATTAAACCCAAGCAGGGGGGTTGCATACGTATCTCACTTTTTAACACCATTTTTAATATTATTTCGAGATTTTAGTTATTCGAGATTATGCTTTCTAGATTTTTTTAATTCGAGATTTTTGGTTTCGAAATTTATTTTTTCGTGATATCGTGGTAAACCAACAACCGACACACTAACATTTTCAAGACATCAACTCTGGCCAAGTACGAAACCTTCGATGCGCGAGTAATACTCGCACTTGGCTGATTTTTCTTATTTTCATTTAGCTAGATACAATTTGTTTCAGTATTTCATTTACACATTATCTTCTCCATCGAATTTTTATTATCTTTATACATATAAATAGATAATTCTTCTGTACGTGTGTTGTCACTGAACTCCTCTTAAACGGCTGCACCGATTTTGATGATATTTAATTTTGAGTGGGTCCAAGGATGGTTTAGATTCACAATTGAACCCGGTAAGTGGCACTGCTATCGGTTTAACTCAACCAACACAAATTAATATTATTTTAAATCGGCTTCCGACTATATCTTTCTGTGGTTCGTGTTTAACTTGTCGTTCTTCTTTTCTGCTACTGCAGAGTAGAGTTGGGCAATTTAGTTCATTTGAGTGATCGATCAATTTAGTTCAAATCACGCTACTGAACTAGTTCGCTCATTTTAGTTCAATTTAGTTCATTTTGGTCAAATTCACAGAAAATACAAAAAAAACCTTTGCCTGGGAAAATATAAAAAAAGATACACTCCTATGCACATGAATGGGGACAAGATTTTTAATCATTTCATGTTGTATTTCTCTTTATAATTTCTAAGTATGGGTATTTACCTTAGGCATTTATTTAGTACATAGTCATATGCAACTTTTAGGAGCGAAAATAAATTCTCACAATTTTACAGTTATGTAGGTATATGTTATTTTGGTTTTTCTTTGACCATGCAAAAAAAAGTGAACTTTTTTTGGAAAGTGAACTTTTTTTTGCATCACTTGAATAGGGACAGAGGAAATTGCTTTGCTGTGGATCAATTTATTGAAGCTTAAGGTATTTTTGATTTTATTTTATTTCGCAATTATATAGCGATATTGCCAAATAAACTTGAATTAAGTCAGTGGTTTCGAATTAATGTACAACTATGGAAACAACATGAAGGGAGGACCAAAACAGCTACTATACATCTGCTGAAAATAGCCTAATTTTTGGAGAAGCATCAAATGCTCATTGGTCTGCCTCCCAGATCGGAACAAATTTGGGAATCATTGGTACAGTTAACTCCGTAAGACGTAGACGTGTAATTCGGATAGCTGGATATCTAAAAAAATTCAAATTAAAAAAAACACCGCCTCTTACCACTTTTTTTTTTTTTTTGTCGGAGGTTGTTTCTATCCGATGGAGCACTCAGACACAACTACTGGTCCATTGTACTGCCAAACAGACACCTTACATTGCTGTACTTAGTTTTCCCGTCTTTCGAAGAAAGATAAGAAGGGGCTTCAGTGATGAAGAGCTTAGATGTTCGGCACTCACCACGTCAGCCCCAAAAATCCGCCACCTGATGCGAGCAAAGGCAGGACAACTACAGAGGAAGTGTTCCGCCGTATCATCGTCCTCTCCACAAGCAGGACAGATGGTGGTGTCGCTCAAGCCCAATACATTTAAGTGTTTGGCGAAAGCTTGGTGGCCCGAAAGGACGCCCACAAGCAGTCTACAGTCAATTCTCCTGAGAGACAGAAGAAAGGACGCGGACCTTTTGCAGATGTCCGGAAGCAGTCGCTTGGCCTGTCTGCACCCAGCACAATCACGCCACCGACGCTCGTGTTTGCGAGAAACCCAAATATCGATGGATGACCTAACCACAGATGCAGGCAGACCCAGCGCGGGTTCAGGTCCTGAAAGAGCTTCTTCTGAACCCAGCCTGGCAAGCCCATCAGCGATCTCATTTCCCTGGATACCAGTGTGACCTGGGACCCAAACAAGTTTGACCGTGTTTAGCCTACCGACCAAGTTCAAAGCAAGCTTGAGTTCGAGAACTAGCTTGGACGAGGTGAGAGGGTTAAGCAGCGCTTTTAGTGCAGCCTGGCTGTCACTGCAAACGCATATACTTCTAGCCCTCCACCTGTTTGTCACAATATAGCGCATAGCCATAAGGATAGCGAAAATCTCCGCCTGGAAGACAGTCGCGTGGTTACCTAAAGGGTAGTGTAGTCTAATGTTCTCGCATTCCACGAAGACTCCAGAACCAGACCCCTGTCCGGTTTTAGAGCCATCCGTGAATACACGATGGCATTCTTTCCCTGGCTCAGAGTCCGGCCGAAGCCATTCCGTTGCCTGAGGAAAGTTGACGTGGTAGTTTTGTCGCAGTAGGATTTCTGGTGTCATTGCATCAGACGGCATATCCATAAGACAGAAGTCAAAGGATAATTCTCGCACAAGTTCATCAAAATTCCAATGCGCGTGGTACCAAAAGCCACCTCTCTTTAACCGGGAGATGGTTTTCAGTGTACACCTCATGATAAAAATATCAAGGGGGGGCCTCTTACCACTACTCGTAAGGAGACTCGCATGGTTTTTGCTCGGAATTGCATGACATGGAATAGCTAGTGGCATCAAATAGTTTTTTTCGGACGAAAACCGATTTAATTTAGATGGCCCTGATGGTTAAATTACTAATTTCATGTCATACGCAAAATAAAACACTATCTGTCTCGTCACCATAGCCGTGAAAGGATGGTAATGGTATGTTGTGTGATCTCTTATTATGGCCAATGTTAATTACAGTTTCCGTTATCAAGAATGAACGCGAATAACTACAAAGGCGTACTGCAGAAGGCTCTTCCTTACTACGAAAATGTATTTGGACCAGTGCAATGGACTTTCCAGCAGGATAACACCCCCATTCATACCGCAAAAAAAGAGTGTATCCGTACCCAAAACGTGCCTAGACTGAAGTGATCACCTTATTCCCCTAATCTCAATATAATTGACACTGTTTGGGGTTTGGGTTGTCATCGGAAGTATACGTGTCCGGTAAACAATTTTTAAATGTTAAATCATTAACAGCAGCCATCAGTCCCGAATGGAGCGACATTTCCTAGAGCTACCTAGAATCTCTGTTTAACTCACTTCCAAACGGTATATATGAAGTTATTTCCAACAAATGCGGCTAGACCCATTATTAACTAAGCTTCACAAGATAAAAAGAAATGAATTTGAACTGAATTTGCAACGTTTTGTTATTGACCCTTGTTTCCAGTTATTGTCCCTATTCAAGTGCATGGGAGGTGGGAGGTACATAAGTGACTGAGCTGAGCTGTTCTCTCATGAGATGATTGGCTTCTGTATCTGCATCTGTAGTCTGTTTAGTAAGGAGACAAATATGTAATAAAGAATAAATCATGGATTGTTTTCTTTAGTTTATTCCGTTTGTATGACAATCATTGAAAATAATAACCGTGAACTAAATGAACTAGTGAACTAAGTGTGTGAACTAGTTCGTTCGTGAACTACACAAGCCTACTACAGAAGGTGCCCCAACCCACAAGTTACAGAACGATCATTAGATTAATTCGCTCCATTTAAATTATGTTGTTGAAACTAAAATTTGTGTTTCTTAAATTGTTAAGTAAGTGAGAATGAATAAGCAAGCAATAAAATGAATTGAATTAAATTGCAGTAAACAATAATGGAAAAGACCGTAAACACTTTCTCTTGAAAACATTCAATTTCTTTTTAGAAACCAAGTAGCTGTTTGTTAATTCTCAAAATCAGAAAGTACATTTTGGGACATATTTTTTCTTGTGTTTTTTAGTTGGCAATGTTTCTCAAATTTGATGCTAACTATCTTATTTTAAACTAGCTTCATAAGCTAAGTAAAGTAATCCTTCGGCTCTACATATGACTTTGGAATAGTATTGTAATCTTCACTAAATAGTATTTAAGAATTTCTAAAATTGTTTAATTTGCTATAGAGAACTAGTTATGGGTTTGTTTTTTTTTACTGCTTTATTGATCGTCGTTCCGCTTATGACTAAGTGTTTTAACGAATTTCACGAAGGAGGACACGATAATCGAATCGATGAAATAACATAATAAATGTATGCATCTTTAATGTAGATATACAATTAATTTAGCCTGGCTAAAAGATCCCTGTAATAAATGATAGCATTGATAACAAAAAAAAATGGATATGTGTATTTCGGCTCAAAATGTCTATATAAATTATTATCCATCTATTACTTATTGCTCCTAACTTTAAATTGCATAAATTGCCTATTTCCTGATGCCCTGTTGCATATCGCAACCGTTTCAATGGTTTGGTTAGTTTAAGATGTTCCCCACAGTAAAAATTGATTTTCTGCTCTACAGGATAATGGTATATACCTACAAATATACCTACACTCATATAATACAAGTTCAAGTTGGCTTTAAGTATTTCCGTTTCTGCTTAACGCTGATATCTCGCAGCCGATAGCCATTAGTAAGCATCTGGTGTATACAATACGAATACATTGGCAAACGTTAAAGGTGCTATAATCTATTAAATAATAAAGTCGGCTATCTAGTCAAATAAGTTGAATTTGTCTTCACAATCTCAGGCGACTTTAATTATATGTGTATGCGATAAATACTCATTATCCTAAACCAAGGGACTAAATCCCAGTTGTGGAACGTATTTATGCGCATGGATTCTCTTTGGCATTCCAGGAGAGTATATACTATACATAGTTTCGAATTTCGAAAATTGCACCATACTCTTTTGGTATAATGGAAGTGTAGTGTATACCTGCCTAGTGCCTACTATTACTTATGTACACAAAGAGTTTTGGCCATTTCTCAGTTCAGGATTGCGAGCGATTTGAATAGAAAGTTTTGAGTTAATTTATATGAAATTGAGTGAAGTTGAGGTGGAAAATATTCCTCATATCAATAATCTCGTGCGAAAAGCATCTTTGACACATTAGCGTATATTCTCTGGTGGATATGATAGGACTCATAAATAATAAAAGACTTGTTTGTCAGATGGTCTTAGCTATTCCTATATTTTTCTAACGAATAAAATTGCTTTCAATTTACGTATAGGTACAATGAAAATAGACACGTTTTGGGGGTGCGCTTATGATATCTTTCGTTTTTTTTTTAATAACTATAACTATAGTCATTACAATTTAATAGTAAATTTAGCTAATTTTTTTACTATTTTCAATTGTAAAATTTTATTACGTATATGTACTTTGAATTTTGTTTTACTATCTGTTGTGGGAGGCCACATTTCTTGAAGTCTTATGACTCGGCGGTAAATCTGTTTGTATCGCCTGGCCGATGGATAGGTCCTCAACGCCAACTTGGTTGTATCCATTTAGTGAAGAATTTCAATACAATAAACTGTATCCTGACTTCTTTTGTCAGGAAAGCTTCGATTCTGATATTAAAAAGCAGGAAATACCCTCGCCCTCGCGGTTCCCTAGCATGATAAAAACATAAAAACACAAATTTTCAAAAAAACTAAAATAGTAAAACTAAGAAAATTGCAATTAAAATAGTAAATAAACCAAATTTGCTATTTAAATTGTAAATGTTGGAACAAACCAAATCAATTAAGAGAAACAGTGCAGTCAAGTTACCTTCAGCTTTATTAAAATGAGTAAGAGGCCAGTTTTGGCTCAGTTTGCCTTTTTATAGTATGGTGATACATGAGTGTATTAGTGTTCTCAAATAATGTTACTTATATACAACATGTTTTGTGTGAATATATAAATGCAAAATCTAACAAACCTTCCCTCAAAACTGGCAGTTAAAAATTCATGAATATAATTTTAAAGAATAATATTAACAATTCATTAAATTCATTATATTTACAATTTACTTCAAAATATTTAAACCAAGCAAATGAGTGAACTCCCTATGCTTAACTTTCTTAGAATTTTTTGTAAACACATCAGTAATCATTCTATCAGTTGGAATGAACTTTAGCACAAGCAGCCCCTTCTCGTAAACTTCTCTTACGTAGTGCCCCTGAATGTCGATGTGCTTCGTTCGATTGTGAAACACTGGGTTTTTAACCAATTCCTGAGCGCTGAGATTGTCTCCAAAAAGTTCTGTAGATTGATCAACTAGCTCGTTGAATCCAAGTTCCTTAACGAAATGCCTGAGATACACAACTTCCTTCGATGCGGTTGATAAAGCGAAGTACTCCGCTTCAGTACTGCTCAAAGCGATGGTATTTTGCTTTTTACTTCCCCATGTAATAGCAGCTCCAGCAAGGAAGAAAACGAAACTAGTGTATGATTTTCGGTCTACACTGTTGCCGCCCCAGTCAGCATCGGCAAAGCCCTTCAACTTTTCACCTGTCTGAAAATAATTAAGTTTAAAATTAACCGTTGAACTTAAGTACCTCAGCACATGTTTTGCAGCATTCAAATGTTCCACATGTGGATCAGTGTTGAATTGAGCCAACTTGCAAACCGAATGCATGATGTCTGGACGCGAACAAATACTCAAATAGGTCAAAGACCCTATCAACGATTGATATACTGCTTCTGATCCACCTTCTTGCATTTGGAACAGTCGTGACATTTAACAAACTTTGTTCCTGGTTCCAATGGTGTTGCACTGCTTCTGCATTCTTTCATGTTGAATTCAGCAAGTAGATTGCGAATCAGCTGCTGTTGGGAAATTTGGAATCCGTTTCGCCCACTTGTAATTTCCATGCAATGGTTTTACAATATGGATAGTAAAATTTTAAAATTTCTATTGTTTAAATAATACGGGGGAGTATCATTGACTTTTAGCTGAATATGAAAGTATGCTAATACAGTCGACGTGTTTCTCGAGTTTCCCCATTTTGGACAACGTCCAAATTTTTGTACAGTTCATAGAGTTTGTTTTTGTAGTTTCATCTCCATTCGCCATCTTCTCTCACAACGCCAAACATCCGCGGAAGAAATTTTCTTTCAAAGGGACTGGGTCAGATCACACTTCCTGTTTATCATCCACCACACAGTTCAATAAAGTAGAATTGGTAAAACTACTGTTCTGTGGAGCCTTGTCCTTCGAGTCGGGACTTCAAGGAGCCTTTAAGCCATTTTCGTTTTGATATCCAATAGGGATAACTATGGAGTCAGTAGTAAAGTTGATATTCACTCCGTGTTAGCCTTAATATATTATGAGCTACAATTAAAAAAAAAACTTCCAAAATTAGAAGCCAATAATTACATATTATATATTATCTTTATATATTATATATTTTTTATTTTGTTTATCTGTATATTTTTGAGACAGTTTTCGAGCTGTTTAGAGTAGAGTTAGTTGTTAATCGTTATTTTTGCTAATTCAGCCTTGTTAAGGTTCCGTACCCAAAACTTTATTAATTTCGTTACGATGTCTGTCCGTCTGTCTGTCAGAAGCCAATTTTGTACCTAGGTCTATCTCAAAAATTAATTAAAACCAATATCATGAATCACAGAAACTCCTTAATGACCGGCAGTACGGTTTACATCAGATCCCTGGTGATTTGGCTTATCCTACCTAAAAGTGGAACCAATCTCTTCATCAATTCGGTGAAACGAAGAAAGTTGCGATTGATATTTCAAGAGCATTAAACAGAGTTGGGCATCGAGTTCTTTTGTCTTATGGGATCGATGCGTCTCTTATTCAATGGATTAGAAATTCCAGACCATTTAATTCAAGTTATTTTGGATGGTTTCAAGTCTGAAGCTCACCATATTATATCCACTCTCGATATGTGCGTTCATGACAACCTTCGTTGGAATACACGAAGTCGCAAGAAATATTTGACCACTTCTGTTCTGGCTGCAATTATATAAGGCGTTCATTTGCATCAAAATTGAGTACAATTCTCATCTGGTCTGGTGTGTCAAAAACCATATTGAACCTACTGGATAGGATCAAAAATCGTGTGTTTTTAAACTAATGGGTTATGGAATGACCGGTGATCGGCAGCAACTAGATGTGCTCAGCTCCACAGCCACACCTCAGAATCCACTGACTGCAGAAATGCGGATGAAGCTCTTTTATAGAGAGACAACAGATGTTACTCTTTCGCACATAATTGACTTATGTGATCATGTTCTATGCATAGGACACTACCAGTGGCCTATTTCACCAACTTACAAATTTGTATTTACAAGCATTTTTTGACAATTTTCTTAGAAAAAGAGACAAATTTGGTTTCACCACATTTATTTGTAATTTTTATATACATGCTTTATGGAACATCGTAGAAACGTTACATTTCTCACACTGTTTTATCGCTCTTTTAACTAACAGTGCTCAAACGCAATTTCCAGCTGCATTCCGCCTTTCAGCAATTCAACCGCAGTACTCGCCTTGCTATAGGAATGCCCATTAGTTTACCATATAGCCTGTCATCGGCCATACTATGAAATATAGAGGAATGGCTTGCCCAGCTCTATCTTTCCATCTCAGTACAATTTACAGACATTTAAAACCAATGTGCACCGGAATCTCCTATCTTCTCTTTCCCAATTTCCGCTGCGGGTCCGGCCGTTAAAAAAACGCAAGTGTGCACCGGCACTAAGGTTTCCTCCGTCATCTTTATGTGTTTTAATAGGATTTGTTTCCCTGGCACATTCTCTTAGCCTTTTGGTAAATTGGCACTGCTGCTGGAGTAGGAATTTCATAAAGTTCCTCCTCACCCAATTGTTCCTTCCTTTTTTGCTTCTCGATTACTTCTCTTATATTCATATTTTATTCATGTTAAAGGAAATATAGTTCCTACGAAAACATTCAACCAAATTCCCGCTGGCGTTTGCCGTATACGACTCATGTTTCGTGTCGTTGCAAAACTATGTTCAGATTTTTTTCTTCACTATTGTTAACAATTTGAATTCCTTTTTTTGTGTTCACCATCATGTCAATTAATTTTACTCAAAAAAATTTAGAACACAATTTAGAAAACAAAATGAGAAATGTGTAAGCTTAAGGAGTGGGGTTAAGGTATCATATAGAAATCCACTTATACGTTAAATCTGAAGGCCATCGAAGTCATGTACAAATCTCAAAGAATTCATTGAATTGATTTAAATAATTCGAAAAAAGGAGGAAATCCTTTACTGATCTCTACACTAATTGTGAATATAAGGAAAATAAAAAGTACCTATAGCAGTCGCTCGTGCACATTATTATTGCACTTCAGTTATTGCATTGAAAATGTTTGTAGTGTTCATAGCAAAAAATGTTAAGTATACGCCACCGATACTGGGAAGATATCGTCTTATGCTATAAATACACTTCATCCTTTAGTCTTCCAAAGGCGTAATATCAAAACAAAAATTGGAAGTCGTTTCCCTGGATACAAAGTGGATACAAGTGGATTCCATCCGAAAATCAAACAGATTTACCTTATTTCGTGGCCTACGAGTTTATTAAGAAAGAAAAGAATCTCACAATCCTACACCCAGACAGTAACCTAAAAGTAACATGCAGATAATCCTGCTTAACGTATTTTTAAGTATGTTATTTTGTTTCCTACGAAATATCCTTATAATATATCTGGATAGGTTATTACATTTTTATACCCGGTACCACACTGTGGTGAGGGTATATTCACTTTGTCATTCCATTTGTAACGCCCATAAGGAGGCGTTGTAGGTATGACAAACTATATATATTATTGATCAGCATCACTTTCTTAGTCGATCTAGCGATGTCCGTCTGTCTGTCCGTCTGTCCGTCTGTCCGTCTGTCTGTCCGTCTGTCTGTCCGCACGATTACGGCCGTAATTTAAGAGCTATCGACTTGAAATTTGGTACGTAAGCTTTTATCCACCAGACTGAGGCTAAGTTCGAAGATGAGCAAGATCGGATGAAAACTACTACTACCTCCCATACAAAAATATCAGATTTATATAGCTTTTTATGTTAAAAATTAAATTTAAATAGCTACAGTAAAGATAGCAAGTTTAAACTTTGCACATATTGTTTTAATAATATTTAAAAATTTTTGACAAAAAATGAGCTTGGTCGAATAAAAAGTACCCATACCTCCCATACAAATATATAATTTTTTAATACTAAAATATTTTTTTTATTTTACAATAATATAGTACCGGGTATTTGAGCTTCGGCATAGTCGAAGATAATTGTCTTACTGGTTTTATCTTCACGTTCACTTTAAAAGCAAAAAAAAAATCCAAGATAACAAATGTTCCATCATAAATTGAAATTTTGGTTGCTCAGACGACGACGCCGCAAGGCAAATCAAGAGCCATGCCTGGTCAAGCTAACAGGGTGTTTTCTATACGGCCTTGGTACTGGCTATTAATCTAGGCTGTGGCAAATATTATGAAAATATATCCAGATAATTATAATATTTCATGTCAATAGAGGAGTAAGAGATACGAGCATCAGAACCAAAACAAGAGAGTAAGATGTTTTATTTGGCCTGTGTAATCCCGTTGAGACACAGATGAATAATTGTCGGCTTTTTCGGGTGCATATGGTTGCGGAAGAGCTTGAGAAAATCCCAAATTATAGCTCCTCAGCTGATGTGCCATCACACACACGCACACTAAAAAAGGTATTTACTCCCGACGAGGAGTAGGTATAGGTATGTAACTTTTGAGGATTTTAGAGATTTGATAATAGCGTATGTGGTTGAAGATGTTTTTGTATTATGTATCTACATTTGTGGCTTAGGTATACTTTAGTTGATGTTGGTAGATTTATTTGTAGATAACTGGGATGGAAATATCTGCTGAGACGGAAGCCGGTTTGCGGTAGACGACCACACTTTTAATTGGGTTGTAGACTTCAAAATTTCGTGCGGCTTGAGTTACTTTGCGGATATTGAGTAGGGATTTGAGAAAATATTAAATTTTCAGCTAATGTGGGTTTCTAAAATGAAATTATAGTTTAGTATGGTATGAAATTTAAGAAAGTTTTTCAAGTGTTAGCTAATAGCCAGGGTAGAATGCAGAAAGCTTTATTTAGCTTTAGGTAAATCAAATTTGACAACATAATGCTATTAACCCTGGGTTGAATTGTTGCGAAATTACGGTTTAGCAGAAATCGCAGCGTAAGCCGAAACTAAACTGTGATCACAAGGGTCTGAACGCCCTTCGTTGTACCATCGAATCGAGTATTGAAGGATGGCATGTGATGTTCATGTATTGAGAGGATCTTAACTGACAACTGATCAAAACCTATTAATTATTGTGCAAATTGTATTGTACCTGTCCTGTTAAGCTAAGGATCGATACAGGAATATATGGATAGAGTTTGCAAGGCAGGTATAAAACTGCAACATGTAAAGCAAGAATAATTGATATTCTAAACAGGTTATGTGGGCTGAAAGAAGCGGTTTGAGAAGTATTGATAAAAAAGCGTTGATTTAAAATGCACTCATTTCAAAAAAGCATTCATATAGGGAAAAGCGGTATACCAGTGCAAGGAGCCGCAATGACTGTCAAAGCAGTTTAAAAGAAGTCAAGCATAGGTTTGGCAAAAGTATGACTTGTAGAAGAGAACTATAGTATAAGTATATAAGACTAAATTACTCAATAATTAATTGTCACTCAATTAGCATTTAGTATTAAAGAGTTATTTCAACTGAGCGGTTGCCTTTCCATTGTTTTGGCAGACCATCCGGCTGTACATGACAAATCCAATTTTCACCCTCGCTCGATCTAAACCCAACAAGCTCCTTCAGCCAACTCAGTCTCTAGCTATCTGCTTCCAAGTTCGTACACCAAGTTAGTTAAAGTTGGTTTCTAATAGTGCGCGCCACCCAAGGTGGCATATTTCTCTGCTTCGGAGTCCATCAGGGGTGGACTCAAAGACTAGTCGGGCTGTTGCATTGTTGTTCATGCGTTCTACTTGACTTATAGCCGCGATAGAAACTGGACTGAAAATCACTCGAACAATGTTTCTCTCAAAGAGAGAAGGATTTACTTCTTAGATGAGTTTTTAGCCCGAAATTACAGCGGGTTGGGTGGGTCTACCACGATATCTCGAAAAAAAATCTCGAATGTAAAAATCTCGAATGTAAAAATCTCGAATTAATATTCAAAATGGTGTTAAAAAGTAAGTGCAAAAAAAAAAAAGTTCGAATTTACTTTTTATTTTCGAGATATAGTTTTCGAGATTTTTGTACATTCGAGATTTTTGTATAGGTATTCGAAATTTTTGCATTCGAGATTAAAAAAAAAACTTTTCGAGATTTTTAGCCTTCGAGATTTTTGTCATTCAAGATTACGTCATGATCCCGGGTTGGGTACCTCATCCCCAAAACCAAGATCCCCAAATAGATTTCGAGTGTATTCACAATGCATTGACAGTAAAAACTCCCTGATTGGGGTCACTGTTGGATTTGGAGTAGTCGCAAGGTTAGGTATAAGCAAAATTATTTAAATACCTGTGTATTTAGAATTAACAATTTAGGCATTTTTGAATTGGTGTGTTTAGAATTTGGGGATTTTTCAAAAAGCGGGGATTTTGCGCTTGAGTATTATGTGGCTATCCCGAACCAGCGATTGACAGGGGTGATTCTCCGCTTGATTTCTGCGCCAATATCATTTTGCGATGTATCTAATTATAGAGCCAGCTTCTAGGTAGACAAAGTCTGTAACTACTTCGAAGTTATATCTGTCGATTATGACGTCTTGCATCGACCTTCCCCTTTTAATTCCTTTTATGGACTTTTTCATTACAGTACAGTCGTGGCGAACAACATTTCGAATTCGGGATCTAAAGGGATGTCATTTGCTCTACGCTGATCGTTCATGGGTCCTACAAGATTTAATTACAACGCCAACGGTCTCTCGAAAGATATATAGTCGTCGGTGTTGAAGGAGGTAAGAGAAATGCTGAGTTTCCATAGTATTGATCAGGGTGGATCAATTCGGACGCATCTAGATCAATATCTTATCAGGACAAAACTTTGTGTCGAGAATAAGTTGCTGGTCCTTATTTTATTATTTATTTATAACGGTCATGCAATGTGCACTGAATGAAAGTAGAAAATCGCAGACAATTGGCTTCATTGTATTGATGGCGTGATTTGCAGATTGGAATGAGCGGTCCATTGAGAATGATTATGATGTCAAAATGTGCCTTAAAGAATGACCAATGCTTTCGACTGTAAATTTATTTTTGGAAGACGAACATTTTAAAGGGTGGAAAAGTCTTTGACTTCCGACGTAGGTATGTACATGTGGCACCTGTACAGGTAAAAATTGAAGTAGATCCATGAACGACGCCGAAATTGGTACATGCTGGACTAGGCTTGAGTGACAATTACTCATGGCTGATTCTTTTCAATTTTGTGAGATTTATAAGACTTTGCTAATAATTGCCAGATGCTCACTCTGATTATATTGATAACCATTAATCATTCCTGTGAAACGGACGCTAACAAAGTTGACTTCTTCTGCGAGCGATTTATTTGCTTATATATATATATATAGTGTTAGCTGCAATCAGTACACAGATAGCTTCAGCGTTCCAATTTGTTTCAAAAATTGTTGAAGGACATAGCTTTGCTTCGTGAAATGTTCTGCTTCTTCATGAGAAATGTCAAAACAATCGCAAAAGTGAATTTAAACAGCAAGAAATATCTTAAATTGGATTTAGGACACACATATACATGTATGTATTGGAAAAAAAAAAATAATTCAATTTAAAGAGTGTTAACTTCGTCACTTAATCTCAGCAATTGACAGAAATATACAATAAATACATATAAACCCAAGTGGCTGTTGTTCAAATTGAAAAATATCCCCGGTAATACCTTTCGGCTTATTGTATTCCAGCGATGATGATGATTGCGATTTTGTCTCCTTTTTCTCTCTTCCATATGAAATGAAACAAGGAATCCGTCCGGTTTAATAGCGGAATGAGTTTTGAAATTCCCTTTCGATTTTCGAAAATAATGGAAAAAGAATCCATCGTTGGGTGAGCGATGAAGCTCTATAGAGGTTTACTCTTCCATATTCGATATCCCTTTGTTCGATATATATACACATCTTTTTTCTTTTCATTCGCAGCGACTCGAGGACAATTCAGTAATTGCCAACATGACACATGGGTGACGCTATGGAGCGAATGGGTATACTCTAGTCAATTCTATATGTATTCAGTCGTAGAGCAAAAAAAAGCCCAGCCCGGAAGTGTATATTATATTATTTTTTTTTCAATTGGTTTCCCTGTGACAAGGGTTAAAGATACCAGACAGCATAGGAATAGGAAGGGGTGAACTTTGGGGGATTTTCAATAGGAAATAAAGGATTTAACTTAAATCACATTCCTTTGTTTCGAGCTGCCGTTACATATCTATCTTCATCGAAAGTAGTATTATTTTTTGTCGAGAGTTCATTTGTTGTATATGAAGTTAAATGATGATAGTGCCATGTGGAATTTAGTTAATCTCCATAAAAAAGGGAATTCGTTTAATGACCCGAAAGAGACGATACGATAGTGCTTAGTTGCTTCTTCTTCTAGCTACCCGCACTATCCCAGTGTGGCGAGGGAGTTAAAGAGTCTTGAGTAATTTATTTAAAATTTTCGTTCTTATGGGCACTCGATGGCAGTTTGAAAAACAAATGCGAGGGAAAAATAGAGTCGTAAGGTTTTATGGTTACACACTGCAGGAAGTAATAATTTTCTTACTTTGACAGTGCGTGTATTGTAGAGTATGTCAAAGGTTCAAGAAAATCAAATAATACAATATTGTAAATTCAGACTGTCAACCAAAGGAATGCGGACTGGAAACTGAGCGGTTTTTCCAAATTGAAATTTATATTGATCGGATTACTGGCTCATATTTACGGTATATGTAGATGAAGGAGATTTTCATTTTTTTGTTGTTGTACCTATTTTTGCATAACATGTCAGTAGGCAATGATGGTTATGGTGTATGAGATTTATTGTTATGACAAGGGGTTTTATATGGTTACAATCATACTTTATCAGGTGAGGCCGACAGGTATAATGTAATCCTCGTGGATGGAAATATTTTCGGTTATCCGTATGCTGAAATTATTGGTATTATTGTGTCTGGCACGGCGCCTATCTCTGCAGTATTGAATCTTTTTAACTATTTGACCTAGATTTAGATACTCATATACATAGATAGATGTGGAAAAGGTAATAAAATAAACTGTGCCATATTTGGTTGGATGATAACAGAAATGTTAAATGGAGCGCAACTAGGAGTAAAATCAGTGTAACAATGTTCCGAACAATTTCTAAATAGCATTTGGGTTTCTATTTTCGAGGGAACAACAACTTGTCTACTCAGCTAATTCTGCGTTAGATTAGACTCCTTTAACCGACTATTTTTAGATCTACATTCTGATAGTCAATTCTCTGTATTACTTATATTCTTCTTTGTAGAAACACTATAGCTCTTTTACAAGTTGAGCTATGAGTGCAAATCCGGAGCGAGTCATAATTCTGGATTTCAAAATTCGGTATCGACAAAATTCTGTAAATTTAAATTTTTTTAAATAGGTAGATACTGTATGAAAAAATTCTGTATTTTAAAATGCTGTAAATTTAAAATTCTATTTTCCGAAATGCTTCTTATGCTTAATGTGACCATTTCACCCGCTTTTGGCGGGTTTTACCCTCTTTTTTACCTAAAAACCCTCCACCCGCCACCACAACCATTTTCCCGCTTTTTGATAAAAAATCGGAATTTAATTCTCTTAAGAATTTTCTTTAGTCCTTTTTTTGACTACATTTGAAGATTTTTTTAATTAAAAAACATATAACAAACAACCCTGATGGCAAATCTAAGCTGGGTAGACAACTTCAGTTGGCATAAGTGCGCGAAAATTTCAAATGTCATGAGTCAAAGAAACAACCAATGCTATTCATTAACATTCTCTGTAAATACGACAGTAAAATTTATAAAGATAAAGAGAGACACACCAACTCCGAGATGCCGAAAAACCCAAAAATTAAAAAATATGTAACGCTTACGCAAGATTTGGAAGCCGTTTTTCGGTATATTAAAAAAACTGATGACGTTTATTTTGAAAGAATTATATTAGATTTTACGTGACAATAAACTGTTTTCTAATATTTTGCACGAAATTTTTCAGGTCAGAACCTACTTTTGGGAAACCCGCCAAACCCGCCAAAACACGCCCGCTTTTAGCTTGAAAAAACCAGCCGCTTTTTGCCAAAAAATAAATGGTCACGTTAATGCTCCAATTCTATATTTTGAAATTATTTTTATTTTTGCACAACAAAAAGGCTTTGATATAATTTTTAAGATATTTTATTGAGAAAAAAATATGTAACAAAAAAATTTAAATTTATTTAGGTAGGTAGGTACGCCACAAAGTGGGGTTTTATCTCCTCTCCTATGGAACATCTCAATAAACAAACTTCTTAAATCACTCGTCAACAAGGGCATCAAAGTGGTCGCCTGCGCAGATGACATAGCTGTGATGATTTCAGCAAAATATCTTCCCACAATTAGTGAAGTCATGGAATCTGCATTATCAGAGCTTTCAAAGTGGACGGAGAACAACAGTCTATCGGTTATCCCCAACAAGACTGAACTCATCCTGTTGACCAGAAGATATATAGGATACCAAAATGGGAACCACCAACATTGAGAAACATTCGTCTTAATCTCTCACCCGAAGCCAAAAATACCTGGGTATCGTGTTCAACTCCAAATTAAACTGGCAACGGAACACGGAGGAAAGAATGAAGAAAGACATTTGGGAAGAAGTGCGGCTTACAACCGAACATGGTGCACTAAATGTACACTGCATAAGACCAATTCTGACCTATGGCTCGGTTGTGTGGTGAGAGGCTTTTAACACTAAATCCTACCTCAAGAATCTGAACACGGTACAAAGATTTGCTTGCATAGGGTCTAGAAACGTTGCTGAACCATCACACAGTATGGCATGACACCGGAGGAAGCTAAAAGAACAATGCGCGAAGAAATCATGCTCGAAAGAGCACAGAATCAAGCTGCGGATAGCGACAAACCCTCCACCTCCAAAAGGTGTCGATCAGCCGACAATTCCCCGAGGGATCAGAATCCAAAAAAACACCGACCTCATCCAGGGCCACATAAACGCACAGATGAAGGCAAGATAAAGAAAGATCCCAAAAAACAAGGTGGACCGAGGCAGGTTGGGAAAGACACCTCTCGTACGAGTAAACCTCGCTCAGGATCCAATAGAGGACCAAGAGAGGAAAAAAGTAGGAGCAGGAATCCGAACGAACCTTCGACCAGCCATGCAACAGCAGGACCTACAACATCAGGGCCGTCCTATAAAGGCGCACTAACCCAATGCAAGGTCGCCATTATGCACGAAATGCATCCAGAAGAATCCCTCTCTGCGCAACAAATTCAGCAAGTGAAAAGATGCCTTCTGACTGAGGTGGACAAAGCCGACAACAACTGTCCCCTCAAATTTGTCGCATTCACACCAAGGGATGGATGGCTATCTATTACCTGTCATGACACAGAAACCAAAGAATGGCTCATGTCGACGGTAAAGAAGATAAAGCCATGGCCAGAAGCCAAACTCCGCATAATTCAGGGTAGTGAAATACCCAAATTATATACCTGTGTCACCTTCCTCCCAGAAGATGAGAAAATGCCCAAGGAAGTCTTCCTATCGCGGATTGCCAAACAAAACCCTGGCATTTCCACATCAGGCTGGCGCATCCTCAGGGTCTCTAAGGAAAGGAGTGGAGGAGAAACAATTACCTTTTCTATTGATGAAAAATCCAAGAAATACTTGCTTGACCATAAGTGCAAGCTATTTCTTAACTTCTTGCAGATACAGATCCGCATCAAAGGACTATCGCAAGCAGAAAAACACACCGCCGCCCCGAAGAACACAGTTTCTCAACCTCGGACCAGCGCGCAACAAAGACTGCTTGATGCAAGAACAAATAAAAATCAATCTGGAGCACAAAAAGCCCAATTAGATTGCCAGCCGACAAGAAACAGTGGCACAGACAGCCCGATGGATGAGGACATAAGCTCTATTGCTGGAACATCAGAAGACACTATCTCTATGTCCAGACCTCTAGATGCCACCCCTAACCCGTCGCTGTCTCTAGATACTGGCAACCCTGCCAGTACTACCCAATAAAGAAAACAACTAAAATGGGATTAAGGTGCATCCAAGTTAATCTACATCATGCTAAGGCCGCCTCGGCAGTCCTTAGCCATAGATTTAACAAGGATCACCTAGATGTCGCCTTTATCCAGGAGCCGTATGTCCTAAAGGACCAGGTAAAGGGACTCTCAGGTGAGCTTTTATACGATTCCACTAACCCTGGAAGACCCAGAGCTTGTATACTTACTAATACTAATACTAAACTCTTTCCAATTCCAGAACATACCACCAAAGATCTGGTAGCTGCAAAAGCTGAGCTGCATACAAATGCAGGTAAGACAGAAGCTGTTATATGCTCAGCTTACCTGCCAAGTGACTCCAGCGATATGGACTTCTTGCCACTGAAGGGACTAGTGGACTACTGTGGTAGGAGGAACCTGCAACTCATAGTGGGCTGTGACGCTAACTCACACCACACGATCTGGGGCAGCTCAGACATCAACAAACGGGGTGAGTCTCTATTAGAATTTATAAACTTAAACAACTTAGAAATTCTCAATCAGGGAAACAGCCCTACTTTTATAAACAGTATTAGGACAGAGGTAATAGATCTCACCCTATGCACCACATTTATAAAAAATTTTATTAGTAACTGGCATGTCTCATCAGAAACTTCGATGTCAGATCATCGCCATATCCTTTTCAATCTTGAACTAGGTACTATCATCTCTGAAAAATATAGGCAACCCAAATCCACAGATTGGAACATATACTGTCAAGAACTCATGGATAATCTGGGCATATGCAACACAAATATCAGAGACATTGACAATATTGAGCTAACCTGCGAAAATCTCAATACAGAAATCACGACCGCATTCCACCAAGCATGCCCAGAAAAAGAAAAAACAGGCAATCGACTTACTCCTTGGTGGAACAAAAAACTAGCCAAACTTCGAACAGAGACAAGAAAGCTCTTTAACCGGGCTAAACGCAATGGTGAATGGGAAATATACAGAAATACACTCACCATGTACAACCAAGAAATTAGAAGGGCTAAGAGAGAATCGTGGAAAAACTTCTGTCATACAATCGATGACACCAGAAGTGGCGCACGAATTCATAAAATACTCTCTAAGCAGCACACTAATCCTATTGGTTCAATGAAAAAACCAGATGGCACATATGCCGAAAATGGGCTACAGACGCTTCAGCTCTTAGCCGAAACACATTTCCCAGGCTCTATAATTCCAGAATCACAAGAAAACCCTCCCCAGAGAAGAATAAATAGACCACTCAGAGAGGACTGGAATAGATCAAAGGAAATTTTTCATGAAGGCAAAATAGTGTGGGCAATCAACTCATTTCAGCCCTTCAAAGCCCCTGGAGAGGATGAAATATTTCCGGCTCTACTACAAAAGGGCATCCCGCAACTGCTACCTGTTTTAATTAACCTATTCAGAGCTAGCTACGCGTGGGGATATATACCAAAAAAGTGGAAGGAGGTAGTTGTCAAATATATACCCAAGGCAGGACGCAGACCGTCCGAACTACCTAAGTCATATAGACCAATCAGCCTCACTTCCTTTTTCCTCAAAACTATGGAAAAAATCCTGGATAGACATATCAGAGACGGGGCACTTCAAAGAAACCCCCTTCACAAATATCAATATGCCTACCAACCCGGGAAATCGACCACATACGCCTTACAAAACCTTACCTCAAGAATTGAAAAATCTCTCAGAGACAAAGAGATAGCGGTCGGTTGTTTCCTCGATATAGAAGGAGCATTTGACAATACAGAATTCTCACAAATATATAGAGGTATCCAAAACATGGGAGTTGACGACACTACGTGTAAATGGATAAAATGCATGCTAGAGGACAAAACAATAAAAACCTCATTAGGCAGCACAAAACTCAGTATGATAGCTACGAAAGGATGCCCCCAGGGAGGAGTACTCTCACCCCTACTATGGTCCATCGTAGTAAATGAACTACTGAAGATTCTCAGTAATGACGGTTTCTATGTCCAAGGATACGCAGACGACATAGCTATCCTAATCAGAGGCAAATTCGAAGACACAATCTCGAATCGTCTCCAGAGGGCTCTAAACCTAGTTGCTGAATGGTGTACAAAAGTTGGTCTCAAAGTCAATCCCAAAAAAAGCACCATAGTCGCATTCACCAAGAGAAGAAAGCGAGAAAGACTGAGAAATGCTACACTCTTCGGCGAAATAATAGAGTTCTCAACTGAAGTCAAATATCTAGGAATTACACTAGATGAAAAACTCACATGGAACTCTCACCTTACCAAAACTATTGACAAAGCCAGGTTATCCTTATGGACCAGCAAAAGTCTACTCGGTAAAAACTGGGGACTTAACCCCAAAATGACACTGTGGATGTATACGGCAATAACAAGACCTATTATCACGTATGCAGCCGCCGTTTGGTGGTATAAATATAAAGCAACGCAGAGGTCAGCACAGGCTAAACTCAACAAAATACAGAGACTAGCATGTGTCTGTGCAACTGGAGCAATGAAAACTGCACCAACAGCTGCACTCGAGGTTATCCTAAACATCCCACCACTTCATCTAGAACTCATGAAAGAAGCAATGGTCAACGCCTATACGCTCATCACAGAAGATTAATCAAATTCCAACATAGTCCACACTGATATCCTACAAGAATTCAGACAAAATGAACTACTTGGAATACATTTGACAGACAAATGTCTACCACGCTTTAACTTCCGACACAACTTTAAGGTTACATTCCCAGACCGTCTAAACTGGGAACAGAACAGACCAACATTTGCCAACGGTTCAACTGTATGGTATACAGATGGATCCAAGACAGATGAAGGAGTTGGAGCCGGAGTATACGGTCCGTGCACGGACGTCCCTATTCGCTAGTATGGACATAAGCAGTTCCGTATTTGAGGCCGAAATACATGCAATAGAACTCTGCATTCGAGAGAGTCTAAACAGGGCTATAACAAATAAGCACATTTACATTCTCTCTGATAGCAAGGCAGCTCTACTTGCAATTAACGCCTTTGAAATAACTTCAAAAATGGTCTGGGACTGCCTCCAAATCCTGCAAATACTGGCCACCACAAACAAGGTTCACCTGATCTGGGTGCCGGGACACAGTGGATATGAAGGCAATGAAAAAGCAGATGAATTAGCCAGAAAAGGATCCGCATCCCAATTCATGATGCCAAGACCATTCTGCGGGCTACCAATCAACACTATAAAAAGTAGTGTGAAAACCTGGCTGAACGAAAAGAAGCTGCATTTCTGGAGGACCACCGAAGGAAACAGGCAAGCCAAAAACTTCATGCCAAACAGTTCCCACAAAAAAACGAAACAACTACTACAATTAAGTAGAAGTCAGATTCGATTGGTCACAGGCTTTCTCACAGGACACTGTCGAGTCAAAAAACACCTGATGACAATGGGTATAGCACAAGACGACACTTGCAGAATGTGCAACGAGGACGCAGAAACAGCAGAACACATACTATGTGACTGCAACTGTTTAACCAAAACACGTCAACGTTATCTAGGTAAATTCTACCTCGAAGCAGCGGATATAGCTGCCAGCACACCCAAAGAGCTAGCCGCCTTTATAACAAACTGCGGCATCATGGATGAGCTATAAATGGAGGATATCACAATAGGCCCACTTGTGGCCGCAGTGATTTGGGACTTAATATACCACCTCCCCCCCACAATCTACAATCTACAATCTACAATCACACAGTAATGCGCTGCGCTGGATTCCTGGACATGTTGGTGTAGAAGGGAACGAGTCAGCAGATAAACTACGCCTCTGAAATGGACGGTATTCGTCGCACTTTGTTTTCATAAATCTACTATGAAGACATTTAGGGAGATAGTAAAATATAAAAAAAAATGTGCACAAAATGGTCGTACGAAACTTTTTCATTTATTGCGAATCTCGCAGAATCTCACAGTCATTTCAGCAAATTTTAGTTTAAAAGCATACCCACTCAAGATGTACTCAGGTTTAGTAACTGAAGCCTTGTTAATTAAAAACGTAATACAAACTACATACACATGCGTACTTTCAAATTTCACCCCGAACTGTCACTTGAGAATTTCGAATTATATAGCCGCTGAAGTTTTGGGCTTTGCAAAAAAATGCAGGTTGTGAATACAGATCGGGATTTGGGTAGACATTTTTGAGAAATATTCATAAAACGGCTATATTCGAGATTTCTGAGAAAAACTAAGTACGTGAGCATGTTTAGAATGTACATATTTATGTTGTCTTAAATACGTATTTTTATCAAAATCGTTGGAGCGGTTTTTTTGTAAAATTATGCTGACAAATGTTACAATTTTGGATTCGAAAAGCACTGTTATTAAACTGTTTCGCTGAAAACTGAGTACGACATATTCTTCAGGATATAAACGTTACCTAGCAGTTACATTTTCATCCATCGAAAATGGCGTTTTCGAGATATGAGCAGTTTTTAAAGTACCATTTTTATCGATTGGGGTGGAAATCGAAGGACGCATTCATGGTTCAAAAAACACGGTTTTAAAACAGTTTAGCTCAAAACTGAGCAAATGGTATTACTATGGATTTAAGCATTACCTGCCAGTTACATTGTTATCATAATCGAAAATGGCGTTTTTAAGATATGAGCAGTTTTTAAAGTACTATTATTAGCGACTTGGGTGGATATCAAAGGACGTAGTCTTTTTAGAGAAAACCTGAGTTTGCTATCATGTTAAGAATGATAATAGTACCTAAAAATAAGTTTTTTTTTGAAAATCGTCTCTACCGTTTTCGATAAAAAGCCAATTCTCAAAACTGCCGTTGCTGGAGCTTTTAGCAAAAAATGGGTATGCAGTCATGTTAATGCCTACATTAACTCAACTATCAATTTTGGTTCAAATCGTTAGAGCCGTTTTCGAAAACATCTGAATTGTTTAATATTTTGTAAAATGTTTATATGGCGGGAATTACCGTTAATATTAGGGCTAGCATACAAAAAAGAAACTATTCCTAGCGGGAAGCCCACAAACTTTAAATACGAAGTTTGCAACAAATCCGTCCAAGCGTTTATATTCCCCAGGGCTGGGACATACGGAGACATACGGACGGACGGAATTGCTAGACCCACTTTTTTGAGTTCCTCTATCATTGTAATATCAGAATTGATCAAAATCTCGATTTCTAAATTTTGTACGAAAACAATATGCATCTTTCTCTTATTACGTGTACGAGAAGGTAAAAAAAATGAATCTTTAACAGAACGTGCATGGACATCTAGGTGCATGCTCCTGTAGAGTCGTAATATTAATTTATTTTAAGTTTCCATTGTCTAAACTCGTTGATTTCTACTCTAATTTTTTTAAGCCGTTGTTCATATTTCAACGGATGTGTTGTTGTTTTCGGTATTTACCTCTCAGGTCTCAGGTATATAACCATTTATATCATAACTTCATATTAAAGCTGAACCTTGCAACAATATTTCTAGAAGAAGCTCGTCATCATAAAGCCCAGACCGTAGCCTCCGAGGACGAGCAAGGGAACATCGTATAGTAGAATCGCCGATGACGCATTAAATCCCACTGTTGAGCAGAATAAACCGTTTAACCTAGACCATGAAGATCAACAATTCCAGGCACCCGTCCTAGACGAAGTAAGGACAACATTTAAGCTTAAATCGAACAAAGCCACTCGCCCATCAATATTCAAAGTGGTAGGCGATGACTTGGCAAGGAACATTCACCAACTCAACTGTAAAATATCCTCAAGAAACGAGACCCTCTGAACTGCGCCCTCTGAACTGAGACCCTCTGACTGACAGAGGTGTCAGTCTTCTTAACATCCCTTACAAGATCTTTTCTGCCGTGTTGTGTGAAGCCGTTCATCAACAACCTGATCGGTCCATATCAGTTTGGTTTCAGGCCACCATCGACTAAATATTCAGATTGAGGCAGATCTTGGACAAAACCCAGGAGCTTAAAATGCGTATCGAATACCCACGTTTTTTCATCAATTTTAATGCCGCCTATGATGACAGCATTTATATAGGGACGAGCTATTTAGTAGATTTCGCAGTTTATCCTCTTTTTGCAGAGTCCATTCCATGGCACTTCTGTGAATGGCGTTTAGGTCTGATCTATAGCATCAGGTGAGGGCCGTCGATAGTTATTCGGCTGCACGTGGTCTGTTAAGGGACTTAACATTCCACGTACCTACTGATCCGAAATTCGTTATCCTTATGTTTCGTTTGCCAGGTTGTGGCCAGGTTCGTCAACAGTAAAATCATCTGTATCCGAGGATTGTTGTTGCTTCGTAACTATGTGAGTTTTACGCAGTCGAGCAGTTACCCCTGGAGGGCTATGCCCTCCAGTGTCAGTAATCCATTTCGAAGATATGCGAGCTTCCGTTGACCCATAAAGGGAAAAAAAAACACCTCGTGTTGTCTCTTGAAATTTATCCATCAGAAAACTAGATCAACAAGTACCTACTCCCATAAATAAAGAGTACATACATGCTTACACCTTACCAAGGAGATTTATACAAATTAAAAGAAAACATATTTATTTACTTAATTTCATCCACCCAAGGGTCACATTTGTTGTCAAGTCTTATACCACTAAACCCAAGAAAGACTAATAGAACTTCAACCAACTGTGTCCGCTTTAATCAAGGGGCTAAAATGTCCCCCAACGGAGGAACATCTATACTTGCAAAGCACATAATCCTCAGAATCGGTTAATTACATCTGCAACTTCTATCCCCCCGTTGAATATATATATAGTTTGACGAAGCTCATTATTAACATCATTGTGCCATTCCGACGGGAACAATACAACACGAGCAATTCTCATTGCAATTATATCAACTGGCGATATTAATTGAATTAAACGGAAAGCCCGGACAGCGCACCAACGTATCAATTGGAATGGGTCACAACAGTATAATGGACATTTCTTAGCCTCCACTGGTGGCCTGCCTTAAGTTTGTCCACTGGTGTGGGTAGCCACCCTAGGCTCACCAAGGAAAAGAATAAATCGCTTAAGCAGCTAACACAACTGCACACTCTTGGTTAATAATTCCAAAAATGAAAACAGAATAACGTTCATGGCTAAATTGGATCAAGCGTTGTAATCCATAGTCGTCTAGGGATCACACACACTCACCGTATGACACAAACCGGTACGGTGGGGGCGGTGACATAGGGGAGCCATAGTATAGTTGGAACAATGACGACAACCGACCGACGTAGTATTGTAGAAATCTGGAAACTTGGTAATAAACATAAATTGTTAGCACTAAAATAACTCCGGGTGGCTTTCATTGCTGTAAAAAGTTTGATTTTAATTTTGCACATCTGAAAATATCCATTCGATGGAAAGAAACGGAAAAACAGCACAAGATGGGGGGTGCCGCATGTGCTCATGATGAAAGCAGGAATAACAACATTGACCTTTTCTCCCCTTTTGTCCAGAACTCGAAACTCATTTATTATTCGATTAGATTGTGTAACACTGTTGACGGAGTGCAATTGCATATATAGCTAAAACGAATTATACAGCAAGGAGGAACAGTGAACACTGAACAGCTTCTGTAGAAGGATATCAGCAGCAGCGAAGCGGTTTCATTTAATATGCCATGCCATGAGCTAAATGGATTCAGGATGTGTGGGTACGTGGATTATTCATTGAAAAGTTGTACACAATTTTTTTATTTTAAGAGAAACTTTCTTCACAAAAATGGATATTAAGCCAAGCAAAGAGTTGAATAATTGCCCAAGTTAATTGTTTGCATAATAATAAGCAGCATCTATTTTGTCGAAATTCTCTTCAGAGAAATTAAGTTTTATTGAAAGCAATAATTGCTTATGTGTTGCGAAAGGATTTCAATTTGAGGTGCAATTAACTTGTAGAGAAGTTAAAATGAATAAAAATATTAGCAATTTTGAATAACTCCCATGTGTTAAAATTTTAGGCTGATTTCATATACATATACCGTCTTACCAATAATCAACTTTAGTCTGGCAGCTAACAAAGAGACTCCACACTTTCCAAAATACTCATACCAATAAACAAATTTAGTTGTCAGAATATCGTTTACTGTAGGGTTAAATGTTAATGTTGAGAAAGTCATGTTTATCTCGGCCATTAGCTAAATAAATCCACCCTTACGTCATTTTCAAGAGGAGTGTTGCCTATACAATCAAAATTAGAGTATACAAAATTGCATCTGCTCTGCCTGTACAAATCATTTTTGTATTAATTAATTAATTTTGGTAAATTTTAACATGATTCCTTATTTTATTGGTTGGGATAAAACAATGCAGATGGTTTTTGAGCCTGTTATACGCAAAATTATTAAAATATTCACGAAATAATAGAATACTCCATTTCTAAACACAGTAAAAACAAAAAATCGAATTGAAAAAAAAAACGACATAATACGATATTTTTCTATGCAAGTGCAAGGTGTAAGCATATGCACTTTTCCTTAGTCGAAAAAGGGATAAGATAATATAGACAGGTAGGTAGTACATATATACAACATTTCTTGCACTCGTTTTTTTTTTACATCAGAAAAGTATAGACCATTCCACTGCTAGACTATTTAAACCAATTATAAATTTCTTATTCCACGTAAAACTCAACCAAATACGCAAAATGCTATGCAATGTCTAAATTGTAACCAATGTTCGAATGATTCAGGTTTTATAGAAATCAGTTCATACTACTTAAATGCATACCGTTTTATAGCTGTCCAACACCAGACCCTCCAAATTCTTTGAAAGGAGGTTTTAGTTCGCTGAGAGTCCTTGGTGAAACATGGTTGATGTCGCAGCAAATGTAGTTGTAAGAATTGAAGGCGATCTTAAGAACATTTGGTTTACATTTTAGAATACATTTCAAAGCTGTTTGTTTTTTTTTAAGTCCAAACAATAGTTTATAGATATCCGATTTCACACTGCGAGCTTAAGTGTCGATCCAAGGATAAACTCAGGATTAACACAAATTTGGTTTCCACAGTGCATGTTTAACCATAAACTTCACTGAAATAGTGCCATAAGTTAAGCCACCGACATCCGTGCCTTAAGTATCAATCCATAATTGCCAAGCGCAATAAGATAATAAGGGTATTCATGCAACGTCGTAAGTTTACCATTTGCGTAAAATGGTAAGTTTACGACAAACGTTTCATGAACGCCCCAATTTGCTGTTTGTGGTAAATGGTGGTAAACCAATCAGCTGTTTCACATGAGAGGGAACGACCGAATTGATAAAATGCGAAGAAACCACTTTTGATACAATTATAAAGAGAAAATTGCACATTTTACTATTCCAAGTGTAGGATAATTAGTTAGTCCATCAAATTGTATTAAGAAAACAAGTTTTAAAAGGGTTTAAATAACGAAATTTACAATACCAATCTTTTTGCCGCGAACGAAAACTCATTTTGTTTGGAATTGGGAATTTCGTTATTTAATCTCTTTTAAAACTTGTTTTCTTAATACAATTTGATGGACTAACTAATTATCCTACACTTGGAATAGTAAAATTTGCAATTTCTATTTATAAATGCATCAAAAGTATTATAAATGCATGCAAAGTAATTTTTTTCTGATTTCGCGCCTTTATTTGAAGTGTGAAATGTCACAATACCCTCGTCGTAAGTTTACCATCTCGATTTTCCACACAAAATCACGTAGTAAGTTTACCATCTCGTCGTAAATGATTTTCCATACAAATTTTGACAGTTCATTTACCACGTCGTAAACTTACGACGTTTACGACGTTTACGACGAGTTTACGACGTTGCATGAATACCCCTAATATTTATCCCAAAATACTCGGAGAAAACCTAAATAAGCAACTATAATATAATTGTGTTTGGCAATGCTGTTTAAGAGAAATGTCAAATTATCTCTTCGTTATTGGCGGAAATAATCTCAAACATTGAACATGAAAGAACATCGACTACTTCGCTTCCACGCTCGTAGATTTCGATGACGCACGCATTCGCATATAGTCACCAAGGTTGTATATTCATGACAAATGGTTCACAATGACAATTAATTAATGGTTTAAGTTTAAATATGGACTGTGAAGACGAAAACTATTTAAGCGAAGTTTATGTTCAATCCTACACTTAGCTAAGCCTAGGATTAAGCTGCCACGTGAAATTGGGTAAGTATGTTTCTATTGTTTCTATATGCATTTAGTGATTTAATAAGGTAATCTTACTGATATGATATAACATATAACCAATAATTAATTCCAAATGTGATGCAACTAATTTTCATATATAGAACTACATACTAGTCACTATCGGCCTTACAAATAATCAAACCCTAATTCTTACCTACTATTAGTTGGCTGCCAGGTTTACCTAAATTGTGTATAGCTTTATTGAAATGGTACTTTATTAGGATCTATTACATTTTCTGTCATTGCAGGACTCAAATTCAATAATTTGGTTTCGATGAAACAAGACCACTGATCATTTTTATGTCGAATAAATTATTCTAAACAAATTTATACACAAATTACAATTAAATTCGTTCATCAGAAAAAAAAATTGTTTCACTTTTTTGGAGCACTTAAACTCAATCGTTGAACTCAATCTTGGTCTTAAAATGTTGCTTTTGAATTATAAAACTAATTCGTCAAAAAAAATTAAGCAATTGATCTTTACATTTTCTAAAAAAGGAATTTCTTTATTTTTCCGTACGAAAAACTTTTTCTGTTCAACTTCTCAACCAGTTTCACGAAGTATTCCACTGAATTCCTATGATATGCTATGGCTAAATGTGTCAGTTTTGTTCTGTTTCGTGTTTTTACGGATGGATTTTTCTGATGGCTATAACTGAAGCCTAATAAAGCAGAACGAAATTTGTTTGTAGTGTGGCGGCTGGATCCGCCGCAGCGATAGGAAACACTTCCTATCTTTCCATAAACTGCATATAAACATGTCCATGTCCAGTCCACCCATATAGTTCCGTTCCGATCCTACCTCACAGAGAAGATAAATGAACGTGAACGAGAGAAAAGGAAAATGTGTATAATAAACAGATACAGAAGAAACACACATGCATAGGCATAATGCATACCTACGTTTATTGCGAAATTCGCGCTTTAATCTTAATGGGCAAGAACCGTGTCCGAGTGTGCGTAGCGTACCGGAATTGAAGTATGGTATGGATATGGTTGGTATGGAACTATCATGTCCAAGTCCATTGTTCATACATCATGATCATACTGTTTGTTTTGAACTGAACGAACTGGAACTACGAACTAGAAAGAAGAGCGAGAACATATGATGGTACGTACGGATATGGTCATGTACAATGGACCCATTTGAAATGGCGATGCGGAGAAAAAAATCAGTAAAAGGTTTTTTATTTTAAAGTAAAATGATCATCAAGCCTTTATTTTGTCTTATTACATCGGTATATACCTCTACCTCATTCCATAGTTCTAAACTCGTTCAAAGTACAGATCAATATATCAACGCTAAACAAAATTTCTATGGAACTACATACTTCTTCGGACATGTTTCCAGGAACTAGTTCCGCTTAAAAAAAGAATCGTTCCATGTTCGTTCCATCGTTGGAACTGTTTCGCGCAACTCTACTACTCCCTACTTCACTTACTTCTAATTTCCCATTATCTACTCCAATTTCAAATCTGTAATCCAATTCTTTATTTTGTTTAATAAATACTATTTCAAAATTTTTTAAAATGTCTTTTAGGCCATCAATGAGAAGTAAGTAGTATCTATGTAGCCACTTTATGGATTAATTTATTGGAATTTATCTGGAAAAGGTAGGTAGGTAGAAAACATAATGATCAGATAAAAAATAACTCGGAGCGTTGACAAAATTCGAAACATTGGTAGATCCAATATAATATAGATAAATCTTTTGGGCTCTTAATGTTAAAATGTTGGGCTCGGCGTTCTACCTTGAAAAAGGTATGTAGATTGATGCTTTTTTGAAAATCTACTCCCGTGTTATCCTATCTACTCCACTTTCTTAGCAATTCTACTCCAGACATTTTTTCAGAAGTGGCATCGCTATTTCACCCATGACATCATAATCCACAACCACAATACAGTCCACAACTTTCGACATACAGACGCTCATTACACAGACTGTTCCACAGTCTTCACGCAATATCCAATCGTTCCGTTCGATTAACTCGAATCGAAATAGGTATTAATCATTGAATTTAATTATATATTATAGGTTAAAAAAGTTAAGAAATATTTATTAGTGAAGAGATTGATGCAACAAGTGGCTTAGAATTTCCGTACAATTTGCTTAAATCATATGGCGCTATTATCTCATGCACTGATGCACACAACATTCAAGAGATAAATGTCAGAATTTATCATAAACCAAGTCATTCGGCTGGCTTCATCTTACTGGCAACTGTTCAAATGAACGGCTGGCTGTCGAGGTTTCATACCTAATGTAACAAATAGAAAAGCTACTGAAACATCACATGAATATTATGTGAAAATAATTTCTGCCGATTTCATGGCAGAACGTTGTTTCTCTTGTAAATTTTCAAAAATAATCAAATTAAATTTAATTGAGAAAAAATAAAATTAAAATTAGCCATTTAAAAGAAAAAGTAACGAAAGTTAGCCGCACTAGCGAGGAATTAAAACGCTTTTCGTACGGGTCACTGAAAGCAGACAATTATTTTCTCCACTGCCTCATGAATAGAGAACAATAAACTAATCGCAAAGAAAAAAACTTATCACGAAAGACTTTTATCAACAAACTTGATCCTACACATTGTGTACACTTATATTTCGATACGTAGAACAACTCGAAGGACACCATAACAGTCGTTGTCGTCGTCATCATCGTCTTTTTGTCAACCACGCTAACTTTAACAATAAATTTCTCTCTCAAACTGCTTAGACTTATTTTCTGGGAATTCACTTGAGTTTTCCTTTTCTTTTATTTAATTTTTTTACTACTTCTCTTTTTGACCACGGGTTGTTAAAAACATTCCCAAGTTTGGTGAATTTCGAAAAAAGAAATAGAAAAATAAAAAATATTGTAAACGCAGTCAAGTAAAGTTGTTTCGTTCCTTAACAAATAATGCACAAGTACGGTGGTCTTGATGTCCTAGAACGAGCATTGGGAAGCTTTTGGAATGTTTACTCTTCACAGCTGTCAATATTTGCTTTATATGTATGTTCGTTATAAACATTTTTATTTTCATTTATATTATCGGACAGTTATTGCTCTGTGGGGCTACCCCATTGTTCAGAGAAGAAAAGGAAATCCATCGTTCCGATAGATGCATTAGGACTGCCTTTGTCTATGCAAGTGTAGTTTTTCCCGCTGGAATGCAATGCTCAACTATTTTTCAAGAAAGTTTTCATGAATGTACATACCGGAATTTCTTTTGAATAGCCGAATTATGTGCAGCTGTTTTTAATTGTATCTGATAAGACTTAGTCCCATGGAATGCGGAATTGTTAAGGAATTCGATTTGAAAATGATCCAATTCAGTAAACAATAAAGATATAATTATTTGTAATAAAGCGCGTGCGTGTTATATTCATGCTGATGTTGTAATATGTCCCAAATTTAACCTCCGAAAAATCAAAATTACACCTAAAAGTATGTTTTCTTCTGCCCAACCCCTTAGGAACTTCTGACAAATATCCAGTGGTATATTTTTAACTTTCTCGTAAACTTATACGTAGTAAGAGAAAGATATTGTTTTCGTAAAAAATTTCGAACTCGAGATTTTGATCATTTTTGATATTGCGATGATAGGGGAACTCAAAAAAGTGGGTCTCGCAATTCTGTCCGTCCGTATGTCTGTCTGTCCCACCCCCGGGGAATCTAAACGGTTGGACGGATTTGTTTCAAACTTCGTATTTAGAGTTTGTCGGCTTCCCGCTAGGAGGCGTTTCTTTGTTTCTATGCTAGCCCTAATATTAACGGTACTTCCCATATAAAAATTTAACGAAATATTAAACAATTTAGATTTTTTCAAAACCGGCTCTAACGATTTGAACCAAAATTGATGGTTGAGTTAATGTAGGCATGCTTAATATGACTGCATACCCTGTTTTTCGGTAAAAAGTCCAGCAACGGCAGTTTTGAAAATTAGCTTTGTCTCGAAAACGGTAAAAACGATTTAAAAAAATTTTTAAATTACTATTGTCATTCTTAATTTGATAGCAAACTCAGTTTTTCTCTAAAAAGACTGCGTCCTTTGATATCCACCCAATTCCCTAATAACAGTACTTAAAAACTTCTTATATCTCAAATAGCAGGTAATGCTTTAATCCATAGTAATACCATTTGCTCAGTTTTGAGCTAAACAGTTGCAAAACAGAATTTTTTTTAACCATGAATGCGTCCTTCGATTTCCACCCCAATCGCTAAAAATGGTACTTTAAAATCTGCTCATATCTCGAAGACGCCATTTTCGATTTGGATCAATATGTAACTGGTAGGTAATGATTATATCCTGAAGAATATGTCGTACTCAGTTTTCTGCTAAACAGTTTAATAACGGTGCTTTTCGAATCCAAAGTTGTAACATTTGTCAGCATAATTTTACAAAAAAACCGCTCCAATGATTTTCATCAAAATACATTATTTAAGACAACATAAGCATTCTAAACATGGTCACGTACTTAGTTTTTCTCAGAAAACTCGAATATAGCCGTTTTATGAATATTTCTCAAAAATGACTCCCCAAATCTCGATGTATTCACACCCGGCATATTTTTGCAAAGCCCAAAACTTCAGTGGCAATATAATTCGAGATTCTCTTTACTGGTGTCTCAAAAATTGCATAGAGCTCAATATAACCAAACACCAATTCATTAACTTATCACTTAAGTGCAGCTTTGAGATGGGCAAGGATACCTTGTATAGAGAAACGTCGAAGACAACCCAAATTATATTTTCACTTAGAATGAATCATTCAAATAGGGCGATGAAAGACAGGCTTTCCATCCACCCAACCAATATGAAGTAAGTACCTATAGTAATATAACTCAAATTCAATAAGGCGGCTGGACCAGATGGCCCAAACTATTTAAAGCAGTGCCAGTGGGAAACGACTTGGTGGGGAACATACACAAACTCCATTTTGTTAAAGATTTGTTCGGAAGCAAATATGCCTGATGCCTCAGCTTCTTTTTTCTGGTCCACAAGAAAGGAGGCCCCCTAAACGGCGCCAAATATGGAGGCATTAGTCTTAGTCTCCTTAAAATTGCATATAAGATCCTGTCATAATAGGCAGCTAGGTCTTTGAAGAAATTAAGGAATTTATCTACCCCGGCTCCGCTTTAGCTCTGAAAATTACATCTCCTCAGAAATCATGCAAACAATGAAGCTTGTCAATCGCTGTTTCTTTGAACTTAGAAGGCAATTGAGGAGTAGAGCCGTATCCCGAAGAAATAAGGAGATTCCATATAAGACCTTGAGTGTCCCAATCCTGTTTTATAGCACTAAAGCTTGGTCCTGGATTTCGGTCTCGTTTCGGTTACGCTCATAGCCTTTGGAGGAGGCGAATCAATGACGAACTACACGAACGAGCTGTACAGTGAAATGGACCTAGTCAGAAAATTGCACATCCGTCGTATAAGATGGCTAGGACATGTAGAGCGAATCGACAACAGCGCTCCTGCCCGAACAATCTTCAACTCCAAGCCAAGCAACTTTGGATTTTCCTCTTCGCTGTTTATGCCGAATAAATTATTCTAAAGGAATTTACAACAAAATTACAAGCATATTTCGGCATATTCACATGCCATTCAGGGTTGGCGCCAAAAATATGCCGAGTACACTACATGCACCCTTTTTAACATATTCTTACGTCGAATTGGCGTTCCTTCCTACCACATTATTGCCTAAGGCCATTTCTGAATTCTTTAGTTAAAGGACGTTAAAATTATATGGTCAGTCAAATGAACTGATTGACATTGAATTCTCCGATACATCCATACCAAATGAAAACGAAGCAGATGCAGAAACACTGACTTGCTGCATATTATGCTTCGAAAATTCTCGGAATATACTTTTAAAATTCTGTAACTATCTTGGAATTTGAATCCCAGCCCCCAGGTTCGAGACGACAAGGAAGACCGAACCTCCGTTTCAAAGACCAAGCTATCGCGGATCCAGAGCGCTTGGTCTGGACAATTGGAAGCAGTGTGCCCGGGATCGTAGAGGATGGAAGGCTGCAGTGTCTCAGGCAGAGACTGTACACGGGTTGGGAGCCCGATAAGTAAGTAAGTAATCATTGTAAGAAGTACCTACATAAGTTTCTGTTTTTCGAATCTGAACGAAACAAGAAGCAATAGCTCTTAATAAATAATTTATTGTATCGGTAGTGATTAAAAAAAAAAACTTTATTTAAGTATTAATTTACAAAATGATCAAGTTTTGACGGTTTGTTTAGTTTTTATTTAAAATGTTTGTCGATAACTTTAGAAACAAAACAAGAATACTGCTTAGTCTACTAATTAAATCGAGTCAAGCATTCTAGTGTACACAGCGCAAATTAAGGAGGGTAGTAAAACAAACAAAGTCAACGACGGCGTTGGCAGCCCGTTTCATTTCATTAGGAATAAGATGCTACTACTACTTACTACATAAAATATTTAAGATACCTACCACTACCACCTACTTCTAAAATCTGAGTAGACCTAATCACCAACTGCTTTCTATTATGGGCTTCCCTCAACTGTTTTGTAGTAAGTAAGTAAGTTAACTTCACCCCCACTCCACCATCTTATCGGGGTACATCTTAGTCCTTTCCATTTCGGTTAGGCGGCCGGACGGCGGCGCTCTAAGTTTGACAAACAAACAACAAATATAAAACACTAAAGTCAATCTGATTTCCATTTCTTACATTTGTCGCAAATGCTGAGTTTTCTAAACTTTACAACACAATCACCAGAACGAGAACGAACCTGGAGAAATAAGAAACTTTTCCTGGCACTCGGCTCCAAGCTAATTTAAGCAGTTATTCGCTTCTCCACTGCCCCGCCATGTGTCTTTCAAAAACAAACTGAACGCAATTAAACGGCAATCAATTAGAAACTTTATGGCAAAATGTCCTCCAATAATCAGCGCGCTAAAGAAAGAACGGGACTGTGAGCGATCTTAATCCTTTGGCGATTCAGGAGGCCTTTCTGTTTTTTTTTTCGCTCTTTCTTTCATATACGAAGCATAACAAACTCAATGAATAACTAGGAACGTTGGTACCTACCTATAAGTATATTTACAATTTGATTGTTCTGCCCCTAGCTATCGAATAGGTAGGTACCTTTGGAGGCCGGTTGCTGATTGTAACGAGAGACGAGGGATAAACTTTTGCTTTGATAAATTAATGAAAATATCGGGAGCAAACAAAAACACAGTCACAGCCAGAAATATGGGGATAATTATACTGCATATCAGAAACAGTGTCAACTAAATTTACCGTCAACGGTTTGTAACCATTCACAGTCTCGTTTAGTAAAATGTACTTTGGATAACTACAAAACGACGACGCACCACTAGGTCTGTGTGCCACGCCAGTAGCAACAGACGGTTTAATTAGCGCGCGGACAAAAGTTAGTTCCCACGACAAGTTTGCAATATTTTGTTGGTTTTATTTCGTTCGCCGTATTTAGTGAAAAGTTTAAGTTCTCCTTTTAGCAAGAAAATTATGGATAATGCTGCTTAAACAAGCATACATATAATATAAAATGAGAAGCCATGTTAAGCGATAAAAGTTTCCCCTCGAGCTTAGCAAAGAGCATTGGGCGAGTATAGTTTGAAAACTTTTCAAAAAGCGGTATTAATAATTTTTGGCTTGGCTACATAGTGGCCTGCACAACATTATTGATTGAATTATTACACTAATTATTCCATAGTGTATGTTTTAATTAGGGCAATATTACTTGTGTGTGAGTAAATATGCACTCAGTGAGTAACACACAACTAGGTTGGAGTCGACTAGAAATTTAGGGAAAATAAAACTTTTCTTAAATGTTTTAGAAGGACTGCTTGCCAAATTAAAGATCTTCTATACAGCAGGAGTTGCAAAGACAACTCCTTGGAAGGAAAAGATGTTATGTATAGAGGTTGTATGATGTGGTTATTATAGCGACGCCCTAATGACTGATCCACAAGAAAGGAGACCCTCTAAACTGCGCCAACTATAGAGGCATCGGTCTAATTCTCCTCAACATTGCCTATAAGATCCTATATCTGCTCAATAATTATGTGAAGGTGAACGCCTGAAACTATTCGTTAACGAACTGATAGGTCTATACCAAAGTTATTTTAGTGCCAGTAAGCCCACAACCAACCAAATATTCATACTACGGCAGATCCTGGAGAAAACCCAAGAAGTGCAATGCGAAACTCGTAAGCCAACACCAAGGGCACAATCATTTTTGAAAAGTCTGTGCAACTACGCGCATACGCTAACGATATCAACATCATTGGCATCCACTGGTATCAGTACAGAGGCGTCAAAATTTAGTGGTGAATGAGAGGAAAATAAAATGGGTTGGTGAAGAAATCTCCTTTTCCAAGAAATCCCCTGCTCTATAATCCCCTGTGCTGGAATCCCTTACTCCAAAAGACCCTGAGAGAAAATCCCCACGGGACAAAATCTCCCATTTATAGATTTGGTGTTATTAATTCTGTGGTGCGACAGAGTGAGATACGTATGCAACCCCCCTGCTTGTGGTCACTGTAGGATTTTGAGAAGGTGCAAGGTTGGGTATATGCAAAGTTTTATATTATGTTGTTTCCTTAATTTTACTGCCAAAACGGACAGAATGACACGATAGACAGTTTTAACTTTGAAGTGGTTAGAGACTTCGTCTACCTCTGCTCCGCTATAAACTCTGATAAACACACAACAGCAGAAATCAAACGAAGAGTTTCACTTGCCAACCGCAGTTTATTTGGCCTAAGAAGACAACTGACTAGTATAAGGCCTTGTCAAGAAACACTAACACTAACACTGCTCTATGGCGCAGAAACATGTACGTTAACAAAGTCGGATGAAGAACTTCTTGGTCGTTTCTATCGCAAAATTCTTCGAGTGATTTTCGGGCCCTTTTGCGTTGACGAGCTTTAAAGGAGGAGATTTAACAGCGAACTCTACGAGCCGTATAGCGGCATCAAATTGGTCAGAAAAGAACGTATCACTCGACTAAGATGGCTAGGACATGTAGAGCGAATGGACACCAACGCTCCGGCCCGAAGAGTCTTTGATTCCTTCCAACCCGGAGGAACAACGCAGTAGAGGAAGACCTCGCCTTAGGTGGAGCGCACAAGTGGAAAGCGACCTCAACCAACTTAGAGTGCGCAACTGGACTGGAGGAGGAGGTTAGCCAAAGGTCTTGCAAACTGGAGAGTCGTGCGTTGGTTGAGGTCCAGGTCTTCTCCGGACAGTACACAACAAAATTTTGAAAAGTAGAATTTTGAAAAGTAGAATTTTAAAAAGCAGAATTTTGTAAATTTAATTTTGACCCCAACCCGTCCACGACATCAGCTCCCTTTTCCTGGCTTATGGTTTACAGCTCAACTTCACAAGTATAACTGGCTTTGTAAAGACAAGCGATATGAGTCATTTGAGTCAGGATCTTTGAACTCATTTATTTTGCCAAAGCAAAGTCGCAGCCATTTCCTTAGGGTTGCTATTACCGAATATTTACTGGAATTATTCTTAGAGTTCGTAATTTACTCAGATGTTAATCATTGGTGCTTATAAAATTGACGCCCCAAGATGTGGACTAATATCTGTTTATTTGTTGATGTCATCCATTTATTCTTGTCCTTAAAGTCCAACCATTTTCGCCTGTTTTTCAATCGCTATGAAATACACTTGGTGCGATTGATGATGTTGCACTTTCTGCTCCGGAATCTGTTTGAAGAATCTACACAGGTGGTAGACCATAAATTTTTTATTTGCAGAAATACGGTGAAAGTTTGTAAATTTGAAAGAAGCTCTTCCGAGCTACCGATCGAAAACTGAATATTGTTCTGCGAATCTCGGATAGGTTTCCCGGAATTCCGAATGCACTCTTCGCCATATAGAGCTCATGGCAAGTCACTGTAAATATTATACTATGCGAAATGCTATCGTATGAGTACTTGGAGCCTGTTAAAATGTGATGGCCGATGGGTTTCGACTTAAAATTAGTTGGTATTATCCAAAATTTGTCTCAGTGTAAAAATTGAATTTATTTATTATTATGATGACGACCATCGACCTTCCGAAGCCAATGGTATTGAGATGACCTTGTAACTGGTGATGCTGTTTTCCGTATTTAGAACTTGTATTTGTAAAAAATTTGCTGCAGCTCTCTTTAGTATTCTGTTTAAAACGGGTGTAAATGACAATAATTATTGACTAAACTACTTGCATAGTGTTGTGCAATACCTACTAGTATTTTTTTTATATTTTGATAAAGTTGTCTTGTTGAAGAAAATTAAAAAATTATTTCGAGAAATCTAAATAAAAGAAAAAGAGAAATCTAAAAAAAATTAGATACCCACGTTCTAGCCGTTGAAATGAAAAATGTTCTCTCAAACAAATAATGACAATGACGTCTATCTTGGAAATCTGGCGTGTGTACCCGGCAACGTTCGAAGGTAGGTACACAAATTGTTTTTAAATTAGTTTTTATTGTTAATCATTTTATTTTTTATTTTCATCTTTATTTAAAGCTTATCTCTGCCCCAGACCAAGTTGGGAGTGAAGACAACTGCAGTGGACAAAAGTCGTTATGATACTAACTTATGAAAGACAATAGATAAATAAGGAAATCATCGTTCGAGCTGCAAATGACGACGATATAAAGAATGACAAGTAGCCTTATAAAACGGGAACCTGTTTCATCACTAACGGCCGATTTCTTCACATGAGTACTAGTACCCGATCTAGCTAGACCTGGTACTAGCTCTGATACTCGGTACCAACGAAAAGTTAGTACTTTTGTATTTCTTCATATTGCTAGTACCGGAGCTAAATTTATCAACGATACTAACGACTAATACGTCTAAAACTGGTCTAGTACTCATTTTTGATGCTCATTGGACGTCAGACATTTTGCAGGATGACTGATTTTTATTCATAAGAGCAAGTATTTTTTTTTTTTATATTTTTGTTGCTTCCCTGTTGTAAACTATTTGTGTATAGGTGTATCCAGCATGGGATAGCATATGATAGCGTATATATGTTGGGTTCTTTTTCTTTTTCTATTATTGCACATATGGAACTGCACTCACCAATTCGGTGTTTGCAATTTAACATGAGTGCGGTAGATTGCACCGATTGTCCGTGGAGACTATGCAAAGCGATAAAATGCAGCAGCGGCTAACTCATGTTCTACCAATGTTGCTGGCATTTGAATAAATCCGTCCAAATGGCGTGTCAAGGCCATACATCATACTTTTGGCAGTATGCGATATACACCAGCTGCTGATACGCGAATGACGTCGGCAACCGCTATTTACATCGATCCACTTGCCAAGAATCGTAGAGTGATCTGATCAGCAATAATTGCTGCTCGGGCATAATATTTAACGATTACTGGCAAAATCGTGAATAAAAACGATTACGGACTAAAACTGAAAGTATATAAAAAAAATGTTAACCGTGAGTGTGGGTGCTGCAGTTCGTCTACTACCAATTGAAAAACTTAAAAAACGTTTTTTGGACAACCGAAATCGCCGAAAAAAATCCACATCGTCCCAAGTATTCCATTGCAGCATAATGTGGTCGACGCGGCGCTCAGATCGACGAATTGCCACCACTTTTGCACCATTCCCGTTCTCAATGTCGTCGAAATTATTGAACCAATTATCCCTATCAAAAATTAAATCCATTTTCTAAACTTCATTACACTTAAACCTACTATGTATTTACTTTTTCCACAAAAATAGGCAAGAGCTGAAGCAATGAAATCGATCTAATTCAGGTACTAAGGACGTTAGACTGCCGATTTTGAGGGTCCAGCTAATACCGAGTACTAACTAATACTCGGTACCAAATTCAGCTTAGTACTTCGTGAAGAAATGACTTGATACCTGTTTGAGTATCAACTTTTGGTCTAATACCGGTACTAGCGCTAGTACTCTGTGAAGAAATCGGCTGTAAGAAGACTTCACCAACCTTCCATATGCACTGAGTACTTAAATTCAGCTGTTGCATACTAAAAAATGGTAAAAGTAGTTGTTTTGCTCTCGAAATATAAGGATGTTGGATGAGATTGGGTGCTTCTCATCGATTAGCAAAATACTTATTATATTCTTTATTTGATAGCCATTTCGAGAGATTTTAGAACCTTGCCCAACGAGTCATACCATAAGAGGTTTTATTTAATTTTAGGCACTAACAGATTTTAAACATGTGGTCAAATTAAACTCATCTTGTGCATATTGTATAAGCAAAAGTTAAACATTTTGAATTATTGAAAAGTTCCCATTCCAGTAAAGTCTGTAAATATTTTTGTTAGTATACAGGAAACTAGCTTTAATTATTCTATCATGAAATGGAATTCGGAAGTGTTTGCCATGCTTGCCTAATTGATGAGGTACACTACACACACGATGTTGATTAACAACACCATATAGGGTTCATCCAAACCCTTCGGGTATTTTGTCTTTTCTCCTCATTAGTCAAATAACACATTTCCGATAGCACATGCGACATGCTGTATATGCATTCAGTACGTTTTTGTGTTATTTATTCCTGCTGAGTCAACAGAACTATGTATGCGTATTCAACCCTTTCCGTTGGATCATAAATTCTTTGTTGTTGATGTGTTCATTTATTTTTTTTCGTGCACGTGCTAGTGTCAAGGCTAAGTATACTCTTTCAACATCAACATTGACCTTTCCAATCAGAAAGTATTGACACTGTCACAACGCTAGATATAATATGTTAATTTTAAGGCTTTTTATTTTCCCTTGCAGTTGGAGTATTGTGCTATGTGCTCGTGGTGCAAAAAGTGGTCACGTTTATCTTTGTTAAGCCAATGTGTGTGCGGAAAAAATGGGACTTAATACAGACACACAGCAAACAATCCAGAGATGTGGAATGGGAAGACTGAAGTCAGATTGTCGAATTATCCTGAGCTCGATAAGTCAATGGTTGCAGTGGTCGTATATCAAGTATTAATGAAGTCGGTGGGAACGTGGACGATTTTCAAAAAATCATGAAATCGTAAATTTTTTCACAAAAAATGTTTTGCCATTTTCAGGTTCTTTTCATGTCATTTGAGATAATCAATTGTGGAAACTCTGATCTGTAATATGGTTGCCATATTATGTCAGGGATGCACTTCTGGATGTGTTCTTTGGAGTTTGCATCCACTCTTTCCAACATTCATCGGTCGATTAGGGTTGCTTCCACGCGAATCACTTCCTTCAATTCTTCCAGTATATTCAGAGGTAGTGCTCGTAAACACGTTCCTTAAGGTGACCGCACAGAAATAATCGCAAATTGATAAATCAGTGGACCGCGAGGGGGCTTCCATTTCAAGTGTGAAAGTAATGTCGATTTCCATTGGGCTTTTACCGTTTTGCTCTCAGATCTCAGATTTTTCCTGCCCAATGGAACATGAAATGAGATCAATTTTTTTTGCATTTGTGTTGGTGTGTGATTTGACAGTCAGCTGTTTTTAGATTCCAATTTGTGTTTATAAAATTGAATTGTTATTTGCTAGTTTTTTACTTGTAGGTACTTGTACAATAACTACTTATTTGTTTTGTTTTGAATTAGAACTTCGTCCTTCCCCATGAAAACAACCCCATTGGCATTTTCTACGACGGTCCATTCGTCTACACTACATTAATATCCATTGTCAATTTTCAAATTTATTCCACAATAGGTAGGGGAGACTGGGGCACATTTGAACGATTTTTGCTTTGAGGTCTCATAAAATCCTATTTGCTTAAATTATTAGACTGTAAAGTATTCTCACTTTTAATAAGGGCGTATAATTTATTTTTATTTAAAAACGAAGTAGGTCCTTATGTTCAAAGGTACCCCCATGTGGGAAGTTTTGAACTAGGCTGGGGCACTTCTGAACGGCAGTATTTGTAATTGCTTTTAGAAGCTAATAAGTTACTACAAGGTTTGTATTTTTTTTATAAAATAAATTAACTCTATTATTTTAATAAAGAAAACAAAAATGACTTAGCAAAAGCAAACTGAAATTTTGAAATTACTGAAATATTTTACAAATGACTGAAGAAATTTTATAAAAACAAAAATGAGTTATTTTATTAACCGAACGAGATAAAAATTATCACCGCAGCTGTCCTCGATGTTCCCGGAGCGTTTATTGGTGGTGGTAGCTTAGCTTTTAGTTCAATGCCACTTATAGACCCCTTGTTCAAATGTGCCCGACTGTTTTGTTCAAACCTGCCCCAATAAATCAAGCGACAGAAAAATGTGCCCAAATATTTTATATTTTTCATATTTGTCAAAAAACGTACCTTTATAGGTTTCCAAATGAAGTTGTGCTTTAAAAATATATTTTACACAAAAAGAAAATCTCACTATAAAATGTGTACACTCTTACAAATAGAAAAATTAAAATTATGCAATTTAAGCATAAAACCTCCTCATGCGGCTACTTCCGACGACTGCAAAGACATCCGAAAGTCATTGACGACTAAAGAACACGGTATTTAAATTTTGGTTTATACATTGAAATATTTTTTTAAATGTTGTTTTATTAGCAATGTTCAAATGTGCCCCAGTCTCCCGTAACAATAACTAACCTCAAAGTTTGACACATGTCACTTGTTTTGGTATTGGTGAAAGTATGTGCGAATCTCTCCCTCGAATCGAGATTCGCAAAAGTGATCTGAATCTTTAAAAAAGTGCTTTTTTTTGCCCAATGGAAAATGATTTTGACAGACAGCTGATTTCTAGAGAAGAAAAACTGCTCTGAATCTTAAAAAAAGTGATTTTTTTTTCCCAATGGAAATCGACATAAGTCGTTGTGCGTAATCCACAGGCTGCAACTGTTGAATAGCTAATGTTTAGGGGTAAAAATGCCACTTCAGATGCTAAATACGCCTTACCGAACGATCATTGATGCCAAGTTCAGCAGCATGCAACAGCATTCGCAGAACGGTTTGTCAAACACGTTCGACTTTTTCAGGGGTTCAAACCGTTCGTGGAGCCCCAGGAGTTCTTCTGTTCGACAAAATACCTTGCTTCAACCCAACGCAGAATGGTAATCCACCCGGGGACCAGCTCGATATCGGTGGATGTTGAAGTGACGACGAAATTCACGCCGAACTGCCGTGACTGACGCATTGTTTCGCACGAAATTGTCGTAGCCAAAAGCGCGGTGCTCTATCGCCTACAGCTTCATGGGTTCGACTGGTAAAAATATGTTAAGATCTCTCAGTCGCAAACCTAATTATGACTGCCGCGCATCTGTCGTCCCAATAGGGGTTGAGTAGGTACTAATCATTTTGCCGCACCCTAGTAGGAAACGACTAATTTCTTAATCCATTGATGTCTGTAGCGCTAATCAAGCGTGCTGCAAGCGTCGACCGCGAGAGTATGACTGTCGCATAAAATTGTAGGACCCTTCCATTCGCCCCAAAAATAAAAACACACACAAGCGAATGGTTGCGAGAAGCTAGGCCTAGGGTGTCTACCGCCTATTGCGCCACCTATTTTTTTTATTGTACATGCATTCTCCAGAGTTAAAATGAGATGATTGGGGATTGCCCCTTTTAATTTAGGATCGCTGGCAGGAGATATACCGCTGTACTAATAATCATTTTTAGTGTCCAAGCCAACTTTTACGAAGTCACAATGGCGACAATTTCCATAGAAAATTATCTATGGTGACCGTCAAAATATTTAAGTTGAAGGTTAAGAATGATTAATGGTAAGGCCCATAGAGTTATGGAGGGACAAATGCATATTATAGGTAGGTACAGATAAAATAAATTCCCTTCATCGATTTTAGACATCGAAACGCCGAGGATGAACGGCACGACCGTATCCTGAACAAAACCAGCCGTTTTTCTTAAATACGTTTTGACCTAAACTTCACCAATTCATTAACTGACTACCTACATATCCAAAAATCGTCTTCAGTATTCAAACTTTTGATGTTCGCGTGTGTACATTAAGCACGCTTTCATCGACTGAGAAAAACTGCACATTACATCATAAAAATCAACAAAAAGAATATCAAAACCATTTTCCTTTTTATCTGCTCTGGTGTACCTGAATTGAAAAGCATTTACCCCTTTTTAATAGTTTTTCATGAAAGCAGACAAAATTCCATTCCACGCCATCCACAAATCTATTCAGTCGCATGTATCTACACCTACCCAACCCCATCCAGCTGTACATATACGAGTCTCTACTCTACTTATAGTCGGTGTAAAAGTAAACTGTAAAAACGGCGTCAACTTTAATTTATCTGCACTTATTCCATTGAGGCGCAGATTGTGGAAAATTGGATTTTTTTCAAGGCTCCTGCATTTCACCGTAATAAACTATAAATTTCCAGCCGAAATGTTTGCCACAACGAAACGTTCGTGTTTTTTTTCTGTTTGAAAACAAAACACAGCAACAGCACCACGACTATGACTCAGAAAAAGAGTCGACAACAACAAACAGTAACAGGACGTACGTGTAACCGTGTAACGTAAAACTTCCTTTCAGATTCATAATTTTTTTTTTTTTGCTAACTTTATTTTGCTTATGAATTTTTCATCAACCATTACTACGACGAGTCAGCAAGCATTGCCTGTATGGGTAAATAGTGTGCATCAGTAGTCATAGTAGTATTATAATACGCCTGAAGCATAACTCGTATTCACTGAAAGGACGAACGAAAAAATATAAGCGAGAATAAATTCCATTCGCGTTCATCGCCATCCTCTTGCCGCACACATTTCAAATGAACGCAAAAATGCTATTCTCGCACTCTATGTGCTGCTGTGCTGCTTCACAACGCACATAATAGAGCCGCACTATGGTGGTGATGAGGTGGTGGTTCTGGTGAAGTCCTGGAATTCTGAAATGTTAATTACATAAAACAAAAAGAAAAATGTTTTTCACTTTTATTCGTCGTCCTTTCGCAATTCAATTCCGAATGTGAAAGGAGGAGGCGCGCAGCTAAATGAAAATGGTTTGCATTCAAACGACCTTGTTGAATGGATGGAATTGGGTGGAAGGGGTAGGGCTACAACAGGTAAAGGAGAATAGTACGAAAATAAGAAGCTAAACTGAGTCGGATGAGATTTACTGGAACATTGTCCTTGATAGAACCGTAGCACCTTGAGCTTGGCAATAGCACCTATATGTATGTACAGTCAAGGATGCGACGTGAATTCAAGTGAAAAATATCAAATCGACCTTCGGTCGAAAGAAACTAAACCGAAGCTTAATTAATTTATTTTCCTTTGAAAATCTATTGATATGTGATACAGAAAGGTGCTATGGCTGGTTGACTGATGGTCGAAGGATCTGTCAGAGCTGATTGAGATTGAGAAGATATCACAGCGCTTCGAAAATAAATTCACTTGATGGGAATAATTCCATTAAACATACATTTTTCTATCACTAAAGGTGCCCTTAAGTTTCATCATAGAAGAGCGGTAGTATTCATTTAGAACACTGCTTTTAATAATACCCGCAGCAAAATTGACCAGATTATACATATGTAATTTATAAAATGGTTTCACTAGACCGCCAGGCCAGCTGATAACAAAAAAGATAATTCCATAGAGCATAGAGCCAGTTTTGAAATAAGTAGCTCCGACCGACTCTTTTTCTATCTGTGAATACTTACGTGTGTTAACACAGAAATAACTGTAAATGTTATTAAGTGCCAGTGTATGCTTAACCAAGGGGTAAGATAATAAGCGGTTTTTTAAGAGTATCCCCGGTAGGTATAATCGCTTTTTAGCTTCTTTTCTAACAAAAACAGGCAATTAGAATACAAAATTATGTAACCACGATGGGATGGGACCTTTCACAGCATACATAGAAACATACATAGGAACATTCATAGGTACAAGCGATTTTGTATATACCTATACCTAACGTGACCATTTATTTTTTAGCAAAAAGCGGCGGGTTTTTTGTAACTAAAAGCGGGCGTGTTTTGGCGGGTTTGCGGGTTTCCTAAAAGTAGATTCTGACCTGAAAAATTTCGTGCAAAATAGTAGAAAACAGTTTATTTGACGTAGGTATTGTCAAGTAAAATCTAATATAATTCTTTAAAAATAAACGTCATCATTTTTTTTAATATACGGGAAAACGGCTTCCAAATCTTGCGTAAGCGTTACATATTTTTTAATTTTTGGATTTTTCGGCATCTCGGAGCTGGTGTGTTAATATTTATAAATTTTACCGTCGTATTTACAGAGAATGTCAATGAATAACATTGGTTGTTTCTTTGACTCATGACATTTGCAATTTTCGCGCACTCTTATGCCAACTGAAGTTGTCTACGCAGCTTAGATCTGCCATCAGGGTTGTTATATGTTTTTTAATTAAAAAAATCTTCAAATCTAGTGAAAAAAAGGACTAAAGAAAATTCTTAAGTGAAATAAATTCCGATTTTTTATCAAAAAGCGGGAAAATGGTTGTGGTGGCGGGTGGAGGGTTTTTAGGTAAAAAAGAGGGTAAAACCCTCTTTGCAACGCAAAATTCTTCGAGTGATTTTCGGTCCCGTTTGCTTTGACGGGCTTTGGAGGATGAGATCTAACAGGGAACTCCAAGAGCTGTACAGCGACATCGACCTTATCAGAAAAGTGCGTGCTAACTGGAGAGGCGTGTTTGTTGAGGCCCAGGTCCACTCCAGACTGTAGCGCCACCTAAGTGAGTAATAACTTTTCTGTTTTTGATTTATTTTCTATTTCCGAAGTAACTACATATTTAAAAAAAAAATTAAATCTATAGAAATATTTATCTTGTTGCGTCTTTAGGAAGCGATTTTTGTGCTACCCTGTACCCGCCTTAATTTAGCTCACCCATAGTAGTTTTTTCTTGTGAATTTCAAATCAGAAAACTGTATGCACATTCGACAGTATAAACAAAAGTTACAATATACCACCTCCTCTCTCATGCTTGCCGAACATATGCGCTAGTGAATGGGCGATTTAAGGCAGCCAGTCCCAGTATACTCAGACAATTCGTCGGCAATATTCTATTTGCCTTGGCTGGCATTGGCATTCTCTCTTGCAGCATAGGAGTTGTTGGCACTTCGTTTGTAGAATGAATTGTAGTACAAACAATAGTCCATGGATGTCAGAAATATGTTTTGAGGATGTAGATTCTCATTGCTTTAATTATGTTAAAGGGAATGCAGATGCAGACCTTTACTGTTTGCCTGAGGTCATGTGAATATCAAGTTGAAACGCATTCTGTGGTGTATTACCTACTATTACACATCACAATTTTGTAATAAATAGTGCAATCCGGTAGTAATATATAGATAGATCTGTCATTGCAAACGATGTAATGTCTTGCCTATGATCAAAAGGGTTTTATGGAATGACGGCGAAATAATCCTTTCCAAACACAAGTCCAGTGTTTTACTGTAAACATTTCCTAGTACATATTTTGTTATAACAATAAAGAGATGTCAAATTAAATTCCTTTTAAGTGTATCTAAATTACAGAATGTACCTCCTCAGAATCAAATACTTTCAAGTTATGCACTACAACTACAAAGTCAAAAGCATAACACCCTTAGGTAAACCTAAATCCGCCCTTCCAAATTACTCCACTAATAGGACTACAATTGACTTAGGTAGGTACACATACATAAGACAGAAGGCGCATAAAAACCAAAACACAGATAGCTACTATACTTCATCAGTGTCGTAACTCAAATTTGCTAAATTGCAGTATTTTATTCCCGATGTCACAGCTAATTATTATGGCCGCACCATAAAGACCTAGCTAATGGCCACACCATATTTCAGGTCGGTTGTTTGCTTTTTGTGTGGCGTTCAACACGAAGTTTTCATAGCACCAACTGAAAAGATTCACAAAACAAGCGGCAGGACACAGACGCTTGAAAGTATTATTAAGCTACATAACGGAATATTCGGCAACGATTGGCACAGAGCCAACATCAACGGGCCAGACCGTGTTGAATGTGCAAACTTTTGATACAATTAGCAAAATGGCGATATAACTTAAAGTGTTAGCGCATTGTACGCCGAGTGCATGGTGCTGTTTTGTTGCGGGTGCTGTAGTATGTGAGCTGGCACTCTAAAATCCTGACATTTAACCTTGTTCTGGCGCCGCGCGCCGGGTGAATGTGATAGTGCAGAATGTGTCTTTCTTTTTTTTTAATAAAAAGCTTTTGATTACGGAAGGGGGTAGGTATATTGCTTAGATGCATTTTGAATGCGGTCCTTTGACTATTAATACAATCGCAGGTACTTGTAATTTTAGTTTGGTATACTAATTAATAGATAGCTGAAAGCAAGTTGTTAAATTAATTGTTGACATCCACTGACATATGCGGGACTTAATCATACTAAATGTGTGCAGCAATTTATTAATATGTTCCTAGTCTTAATTAATTAAAAGGCACAGTCACTTGGGGTAGTGGTAAGTGGACCCTGAATGTTAAATAGTGACGAGCGATAAGTTAACATTACCTAGTGATGGCGCGAAGTGCGGCTTCGGAGAACTGAACTAATTGAGGAACCACTCCCATGGGCAAATTGACAAATTTATAGCCTCGCACTGCATTAGCGGACAAACTCAATTTGTTCAAAGCAATTCGGCTAAATGTTGAATAGCACTATACACTATACAGTTATACACCTAGTTGATTATAACTTGAATGATTTTCACTGAACCAAATCGCGTAGGTGATATTGACGAAAATATTTTGTCAATCTTTGAAGAATTTATTCGAATCGACAATTTTTCATAAAACTTTTCGTTTTATAAGTTTTATTGTATAAAGTGAATTCCCAAAGTGAAGTCGGGATAAAGAATTTAAAAATTAAAGTAAAGCCATTATTTGCAAACGCTTTTAAGTGTTTCTCAAACACACTTGTATAAGAAAAACTTAAGTAATATAGAAATACTTTTCATAATTACGTCTATGATCCTTCTACCTATATTCGCAGCTAAAAAAAAATACTTTAAAAAAAGTTCACTTAGCTATAACTGACGAAAAAATCATTAATTTGAATAAATAAGTAAGTTAATTTGAAGAAAAACAACGCGTAAAATTGAAGAATATTTATTCAATATTAATAAAGTTAAGAGTTGAAATGAAGAATTAAATTTTAATTTAAAGAAATAATACGTCAAAATGAAAAAAGTTTCGTTAATTTAAAGTGCCACGATGCGTCGAATTGAAGAAAGTATTTTCAATTTGAAGAATATTTTTTTTTAAATGGAGAACATGATAGAATGATGAATTTTTATCACTATAAGACATTTTTGTGGATTTAACACCACAACGAAAAATTGACTGAATTTTTTTCAAAATTACAATATTTCTTCAATATAACATAATATTTGTCAAAACAACGGACATGAGGTGTTGACCTTATATTGATCACCATTTCTTCAAGTCTACCTACTTTTTTATCAATATCACTACCAAATTTGGTTCAGTGTTGATCTGTTGATTGAGTTAGTCAACTGCAAGGATTTGATGCACGCATTGATACATTATTAAGGTAATGATTACCTATGGCTTATGAGAGACAGAGAACATCATCTGTGTATGCTTCTCTTTTTAACTTTCTCGTATACGTAGTAAGAGAAAGATATTGTTTTCATACAACATTTCGAACTCGAGATTTTGATCAATTCTGATATTATGTATTGCGATGATAGGGAGCTCAGTTAAAAAAAGTGGGTCTCGCAATTCTGTCCCTCCGTATGTCTGTCTGTCCAATAGATGGGAAATCTAAACGCTTGGACGGATTTGTTTCAAACTTCGTATTTAGAGTTTATGGACTCACCGCTGGGAGGCGTTTTTTATTTTTTTTATTCTAGTTCTAATATTAACGGTACTTCCCATTTTACAAAATTTTAAACAAACTAGATACTCTAATACCTAGCCCTAGACTGTCGCACGTCTCTCAGAGAGATGTCGGAGCAGTTCAACATTCACCTCTGCTGGGTGCCGGGGCATAGAGACATTCCGGGTAACTGTAAGGCGGACGAACTTGCCAAGCTGGGAACTACACTACCTATAGTACCAAACAAAGGTACTTTAGGTATCCCAATCGCTACGTGTAAACTTATAATAAAGCAGGATGCCATCCAAAGAACAAACCTTAGGTGGACATGTGGCACGACATGTCTAGCGACAAAACAGATCTGGCCAAAGCTGGATCTCAAACGTTCTAAGAATTTGATTTCTCTTGACAGGAGGCATATCGGCGCTACAATAGGTGTCATTACGGGACACTGCCTTATAGGTAGGCATGCAATAAGGCTTGGCGTACTCTCAAACGATTTTTGTAGAAGCTGCTTGGACGAAGAGGAGGAGGAAACCATTCAGCACTTCCTTTGCACTTGTCCGGCACTCTCCCGAAAACGGAAACTCCATTTGGGAGCCTCCTACTACAATGATCTAATCGATCTAACAAACATAGACATTCGTAGTCTCCTTTGCTTCATCAGAAGCTCAAACTGGTTCAACGAGTAGGATGAAATTTAATAGATTCATGTGGTATCACAAGGGACCTAATTGGTCTAAGTGTGTCGGCCTTTTGTTGGCAGCCACTTCAACCTAACCTAACCTAGATATTTTGGAAAAAATTGATAGTTCAGTTGTACATGACTACATACCCAGTTTTTCGCCAAAAAGTCCAACAACGGCACTTTTGAAAATTGGATTTTTATCGAAATCGGTAAAAACGATTTTAACAAAAACTTATTTTTAAGGTAGGTACTATCGTCATTCTTAACTTGAAAGCAAACTCTGTTTTTCTCTAAAATGACTGCGGCCTTTGATATCTACCCGAATCGTTAATAATAGTACCTACTTTAAAAAAATGCTCATATCTCAAAAATGCCATTTTCGATTATGATAAAAATGTAACTGGGAGGTAATGCTTAAGTCCAGAGTGATACTTTTTGCTCAGTTTTGAGCTAAACAGTCGCAAAACAGTGTTTTTTGAACCATGAATGCGTCCTTCGATTTCCACCCCAATCGCTAAAAATGGTACTTTAAATACTGCTCATATCTCGAAAACGCCATTTTCGATTTGGATAAAAATATAACTGCTAGGTAATGTTTATATCCTGAAGAATAGCTACGTCATACTCAGTTTTCAGCTAAACGGTTGTAACATTTGTCTGCATAATTTTACAAAAAACCGCTCTAACGATTTTGATCGAAATACATATTTAGGACAACATAAGCATTTTAAACATGATCACGTACTTAGTTTTTCTCCGAAAACTCAAATATAGCCGTTTTATGAATATTTTTCAAAAATGACTACCCAAATCCCGATCTGTATTCACACCCAGCATTTTTTTAGCAAAGCCCAAAACTACTCCAGTGGCAATAGAATTCGAAATTTATCGCCTACTTGACTCCTTCAAGTGTCAGTTCGGGGTGAAATTTGAAAGTAATTAATAAAGTATTGTAGTTAATACGCATGTGTTGTGTATATGTATGTAGTTCGTATTACGTTTCAAATTAACAAGGCTTCAGTTAATAAACCTGAGTACATCTTGAGTGGGTATGATATTAAACGTAAAATTTGTTGAAATTATTCTGAGATTCTGAGAGATTTGGATTAAACGATAAAGTTTCGTGCGACCCAGTCGTGCACATTTTTTAATTTCTGCTTCACACAGGACTTCATCTTCCAGTCAGACTAATCCAATCACCTCTGCGTATATTCTCTTCTCTTCATCCTTTGCTTAACAGTCTTAACACACATCATTCACCCGTTATGCTGCTCCTAATAACCATATTACTCAACAACTGTATAAACAACAGCTATTTTCCAACGTCACTCATACTAAGGAAGATAAACCACATATCACATATGAGCGGAAAGGAACATAATACCGATTTCTCCGTTTGGATTTAGGCCAAGCACTCCATCATTCATCCGCTATAAAACGACATCACTATGGGACTCAACAAAAAGGAAACAACTGTTGCATGCTTGCTGGACAAAGAGAAAGCATCCGACAGCGTCTAGATCAAAGGACTGCTTTTTAAGCTCATAGAATTCGGTTTTCCCAACAATTTGGTAAGATTAGTTAATAATTTTCTAATGATTTTCAATGACGCAAAATCATCAAGGAATCAGATCAACGCAGGAGTACCCCAGGGGATAAAACTTGGAACGATCCTCTTCAACATATTATACACATCATAGATCAACCACTCAACGATGATTCAATAACATATACTTCATCGCTATGATGCTATGAAATTTTCTTTGTCTTCAAGAAACCCCAAAGCAAAAGTCCAATGGTGTTAAATCGCAAGATCTGGATAGCCAATTCTGATCACAGAAACGGCCGATTACACGAATAGGACATAACTCATGCAGTAATTGAATTCTTTCTCTGGCTGTATGGCATCTGTCACCGTCTTGTTGAAACCACATATTTGTCATTATCCATATCTTGTAATTTAGGCACTAAAAACTGGGATATCATGTCACGATAACAAACACCATTAATTGTTACTGCTGGAATAGCCACCTTCTTGAAGAAGAATGGTCCGGCATTATCGCCCGGCATTATCCAGCCCAAAATCCGCACCAAACAGACAAGCATTTGTTTCTCAACAATTACTCGTGGGTTTTCTGAACCCCAAATGCGACAATTTTAACGATTAACGAAGCCATCAAGATGAAAATGAGCTTCATCACTGAAGATGATGTTGTTCGAAAAATCAGCATCCACTTGTTGTTGTTCCAAAATCCATTTAACGAACTCCCTTCGGGCTGCATTGTCTTTGAACTTTGTAAGCATTGAAGTTTGAAGTCTTGCGTGAGAATTCGCTGTATAGAGCTTCTCGAAATGCCAAGTTTTTGACTGCGACGCACGGTGCCGAATTATGTTCCTGGACTGTCAGAAATACTCTTGTTAAGTTCGCTACTAAATACAATTTGTATATATGTAAGTGTCAACACTGATTTGTTATCGATTGTATTTGGATGTAACAGTTGGCAAAACCCCATTCTTATAATGGATGATCTGGGCACCCTTTTCCGGTTATCCTTCTTCTAAATCTAACCCTGGAACTGACCAGTCACTTGTTTGTAACTATCATTATTCTTAGACTAAATATATTGTTACTGAAGTTCGAATACGTTGCTTTCCATTACCATCCATACACAACAACTCTCGCGAACTGCTTCGATGTTTTCTGTTAAACTACTTCAGTCTCCCTGAATTTTTTAATTACATATTCTCTGTTGATGGTTGATGGTTTTAAATCACTATAACGGCTATATTTTGTTCGAAAATTGCGGACTGTAGCTGATAAACTTTCATTATTTTTAAAATATTGCTCAACATTGAAAATGCGTTGTTCTTTCGTGTAGCGCTCCATTTTTACTAACACCGAAATGTCAGCTGTCACATTGTTATCTTTTTTTCCGTTGGCATCACATTAAATGGCGCAACATTAAAATGTTTTGTGAATTATAGGACGGGACACCCTTTATAACTGTTTTTAATTCAGCCGTTCGCTTTCAAGTTCTATATACAGTGAGCGTCAAAATGAGTAAACATTAATGCTCCTTTGCACTTTTTTTAGGACCTTGAAGCAGGTATAAAAACCAACAATCTGAAAAAGTTGAATAACTAAACATCATTTCGACAGGATAAAATACTTTATAACTTTTTTAAAATAATAGTTTCCCAACTCCAAAGAAAAATTAAAATTTCATTGGTGTTTACACACTTTTGACGCTCACTGTATGTGTATTTAGGCCTCCTCAGCTGTGGGTCTTAAATTCGGTGTTTGCTTCAAATCTTGCATAATGTTAATGGGAATTGGGTAATAACTTGCCAAAATCAAGTTTCTTGGTGCATTGGTGGGTTGATTATGATACTTTTAAGCTGTGTAGACGCGCACTAAGTTAGAATTTTGGATCTTGTCCTCCAATGGGTCTTTTTTATATAGTTTTAAAACATGGTGACTAACGAACTATTAGTCTTATTAACTTAAAACTTTGCAAGTTGAAAGAGAAGGAAAAACTATTGAATGGGTGTCTTGTCATTTTCCAAAGTATCCCCTCTCCCCCCTTTTGAGGGGCAAAATGTTAAAAATGTTAAATGTACTTTCTTACGGCGTTCTGGCGACTTTGATTTTTTACCGCTTGTAGGAGCAAACATTAAACTGCAATAATTTGCACTAGACTCACTCCGGTCATTTTCACAAAATCGTCAAGGGTCATCTACGGAATATCTTTACAATATTTTCCTTTCTATATGAGCAAACATCACACAAGACGTCCTCTGGATCGAAGTGAATTTATAGTATAATATTACCTATTAAACCTCTTCAAAACCCTCAAGGAGAATTTAATGGCATTTCATGTAGCAACACCATCCATCATAATGATGCTCATTTTTGACTTATATGGAAAAAATGCAAAAAATCTCTTGATCAAGCAAACTACAAACTATTACTGATTTGTTATGGGAAAATTCAATGCACATTCTAGCAAAGGATATACTTAGGTACACATGGACATGTCTGCAAAATATAAATTTCTTGTATATCTACACTTTCATCAGTGCTCCTCCTTGCTCCCAGCATAAGGAAGAAATACTTAAAATAAATAATTCCTGCGCATACACATTTGAATGCAAGCTATAACTCTTCCTGGATCCTTCAGGCATCAACATGGGAAAGATGCCAGAAAATGTTCGTTTGTCAAATTGTGATGCGCTTATTCGGAATTTCATAATATGCTTATGCTCCGCAAGTAAGAGTGGGAGTGGTTATGTGGAGCGAACAGAGATTTTTCTAAGTCAATTTATTTATTATCAACATTGTGAGCGAATGCCAAGTTGGGAGGTACTTTATTTATGTAGTTCTAGATAACGAGGGTCATATGTGTCAAATAATGGTTGCAATCCGAATGGGTGCTAGATATCTCGAAACAAAATTTCAAAATTTGAAGAAATGCATTGGTGCACCAGTTATTACTGGTTGTATGGAACTTGAGAGCGGATATTGGCAGCCGCGGACAGTGCCCGCAAGAATGGTAAGAAGAAGAGTAAGAAAACATTTCATAAGACTGCTGCGATCTCGTCTCTAATTGTTGAGAGGACGCTTTGGACTATGATACTTTTGATAACATGTACAAAGATCCAAGCGTGCATAGCTACGTAAAAAAGAAAGACAGTAGCTAGGTACCTGGGATGAATGCAGTCATGAGATTCTGGTAACCCCAGTGGAATCTCATTTTTTCGGGGCTACAATCTCAGAGGATTCTGAAAGACCTTTCACGTCTACTTTGGGTGTTGGTTATGGATAATGTTGTAAAGAAATTGAGCTCCACGGGGATAAGTGCCACAAGATATGCGGACGATCCGGTTATTATTGTTCAGGGAACAATTATTATTGTCACGATCTTTTGCACAAGATGATACAATGAACTGTACCAGTAGAATGGCTAGAAGTGAGCAAATTTAAAGTAAATTTTAAACCACCTCCATGCATCATAAATGGCGCTATTAGGAACAATAACAAAGGAAGCCGCCGGATGTGGTCAACCCTTACCGGACACGCCGTATCTAAGGCCTCAATTCGATCGTAAAAGATCTAGGGAAATTCTCAAACTAGGCAGGTGACAACTCAGAACACTGGTTGGAATATTGTCAATGTACTGTATTCTTAGAAATCGTGCCAAGAGGCTGATAGACGCAGACACTTGGAAGTTCAGTAATGACCTTCAAGCCGAGGAAGATATAAAACATATCCTGAGCGAATGCGAGGCAATATGTCGCAATCGAATGAAATTTCTGGGCAGGTACTTCTTCCAGCATTTAGAGGAGATTGACCATACCAACTAGAAAGGGCTACTTGAAATTAGTTGTATTTCATTGGCAAGTGTTTATGTATTTTTTTCACTGTAGTTTACTGCAACCCTGTATAGTGTATAGGTATCGCAATGGACTCTGATGGTGCCTAACCCTTCAATGCCTTTCTCCGTTTGTCCTACATATAGCATGTGTACCCTTTAAGTTTAGTATTCAAACTACTTACATAGTGTTAGCGCAATCTAAATAAATTTTATTTATATTTTATGAGTTGTCCAGTCAAAAGTCCCGACAAAACTTATTTTTCAAATTCCATCATTTATTAAAAATTTTGTATGTAATATGTAGGTAACTATGTATGTATTGAATTGAAAAACTTGAAGAAGCTGATATGATTCGTACTTGCAATACCCGTTAGTAATGCGTTTAGTGAAAGAGTTTTCAGTTTATTGAACGACCTCTATACTAAAGAAAGAAACCGAATGGCATTTGGATTTGACTGAATAAAGGCCGAGTTATTAATTCGGTTGAATTTTGACGAAAGCTGTCTATGTTTTAAGTCATTTTTAAATACGCCTGAAGGGACTAAACTTGTAACCTCAGTAAAAGCAAACACTAAATAAAAATACATATATGTTTCAATAATCATCAATAAGCATTTGTAATTTATTGTGTATGCTTTAGTCAAAGGCCGAAGCTCAGGCGCTCCTAGGTTTGACTAAAAATACTTCAGTCAAAGGTCGTAATTGGAGGGTTTTGTTTCGGCCTTTGTCTTATGTATTTTTAGACTCTTAGGAGCGACTGAACTTCGATGTTTGACTGTAACATAATATGAAAATCTAAATATGTAGCTGAAGAAAAATGTGATTGAAAACTTTAGTTTGTTTTTGTTTTTGTAATTCTTTTTTGTTTTTTTTTTTATTGAAATCAATACGCTTATTTGCACATTAATAAAACAAATTATTTCCCTTTTTTTATTAATAAACAAAAATAAAATACTCGAACGTCGAACCTTGAAATGTCCAGACGAGTCCCGGAATTTCAACACAGTGTCCAGATATAATACTGATTTCGAACTGGCAACCCTAAGTGGAGGGTAAGCACCGGTCCACCGGATCTGCTGATGACAGCACTTTTACTTGTTTTTTAAGTCTGTCTCTGAACATGGAGCCAAAAGGCAGATAGTTGTTCTTTGAATTTATTTTGCTCTTCCTTTTGCGTTATGGTCGTTTTATGATTTCAACGGTCTTCTCAAATTTGGCTCCTGGGCGCAGACAATTTCTACACACATTCGTATGACACGTCAGTTTAGTGTAAGCCTTAAGTCGACTTAAGAGGAACGCATTTTTGTTTTATCATAAGTAATAACAGCTCAAGTTGAGTTTGGTTGTTTTTCCGCGTGATATTTCTTCCCTTTCTTTGATTTTATAGTTAAAAAAAAAGTCTAAAGTCGAGTTTGGTTGTCGGAATATGAAGGAATATCAGCTAAAGTCAGCTAAAATCGACTTAAGATTTGTTTGCCTTAAAGTGGTGTTAGCCCATAACAGCTTAAGTGTTTATTTTGCTTACCACGCTCGAAGTAAGAATGGTCATTAGATTATGAAACGTTAGTCCGAAAGAGGCTTAAATTACCTTTATTTACATATAACTTTCAGGAAAATCAGACTTTCCGCGGATTAACCAGATAGTTCACAATACAATAGCTTTTGAGTGAAATGCTTTTCAATAATTCAGAAGTAAAAACACACTTCATCTGTCAAAAAAGTTTATTTATTTTTATTGAATTATTGTTGTTCATTCATTTTGTTTCTGTTTGTTTTAAAATTGTACATATGTTCATAATAATCAATATGTGCGCTTGAAATTTGGGGTAAACAAACGGTAATGTATACTTTTGCAAATTAAAAAGCTTGAAGACCGATTGAACGTTTGTTGTCATTAAATTTCGCAGAACACACCATCGCTTTTATTTATTTATGTTGTGGTGGCACGCAATAGCTCAAAATGTCACGTTTATGTGACAGTTGTGGCACGGAAAAAATCGTATATGGTAGTGGTAACCCTGGTATCTATGTTGGTTAGGAAAAAGTGCAAATGGTAACATCTTCTTTGCTTTTGTGGTACATACGTATTATGAAATAGACGCTGTTTCTCATCCTTAGCAGGTTACCTGCCTAATTCCAAAATGTATACTTTCAATATTATAATTTTTTTAGTTTATTATTCAAATAAATGCTGGCTAATATATCTTGTCGTCCTATAAGAAACTTACTTAAAATTTTTCATCAGAATTAGAGACCTTTTTAATAATATTCCTAAATATTATATTATTATATGGTCAAGGTTTTAATTTTTAAAAATATGTACTCGTTATTTTATCTTGGGTTAGGGATGGGGTTCTGTGTTTTCTTGACATCCTCGCTTCCTTGTCGTCGTCTTTCAGTCATTGTTCATGTCATGGAATTGTGCGAATTTTCTTTTATATTGCTACGTGATTAGAGCTCTTCGATGGAGTGGAGTGTTCGCTTTGTGCAAAGTTTTGTTCAGTGACTTGGTATAGTAAAAGGACAAAGGAACAAGAGAAGAACATTGAAATAAGATGCACGTTTCTTTGGAATTATTAATAAATAGGAAGCATGCAAACAAGATATCTGTCTGTCGTCGTTGTGATCGATATTTTTATGGTCATATTCAATATTTTTATAGCGCCCTTCAGGAAACATGTGTTTCCTGTTAGGAAGGACTAAAACGCTGTTTTTAAGACTCGTTGCAAATTGTAAAGAGTACTTTAGCAGAGTGTTCTATTGAAATGTTTTTCAACGAATTGCAAGGCATTGGCGCGAGTTAAGTATCCATAGCAAAACATATTGAGAAAAAAGATAACATTATTTGTATTCAATGATATCTTTAGCCTCTAGTACAGTCTTGCACACAACGCTACAATGATAACATATGTACAAGAGATAATATCGTTTGTATACAATGTTGGAATATTATCTCTTCTTCATTATCAAGCAAGACGATTGTACGCTTGGGTCTCCTTGTAGATAGATAAGAAAAATATATAAATACGACTGTATGATGAATTTATCGATAGTCTTATTGTAACTACATAGTAGCCTTAAGCTCCTTTTAGAATTAGTAAAAAGTATTTCAATAATAAAGGACATAGTTCCAAATAAATATTGTTTAATTTTAAAAGTAAGAAACAAGTGTTTTAATTGGCGATCCTGCCAGGAGGTTAAATATACTTTTTAACTTCAATCGAGCGGACCTCGGGAACAAGTAGTGAAATCTAGTATAAACAGAACACTCGCGTTACCGGTTACAAGAATTACCTAGCATAGCAGGTACAAATATAGCTTCTTCATACGAAGCAGCTAAGCAATTCAGTGAAAGTGTATATGTGGAGAAAAAAAACACACAAATTCGACGACAACAGACACGAGTTCAAAATGGAACAACTCGCAGTATTAATGGCAAGATTAGAAGCTTTAGAAACCAGGTGCAACACAGTAACACAAACCCTAGAGCACACACGCACAGAGAATGCAAGGTTAGCAGCAATAATAACTAACCAAAATCAAATAAACACTAATTTAGAAACAAAACTAAATGAAGTAAAATCTGGATTAGGCATAGTACCAAACATACCTGTGCTAGAGGAAATAAGAACCACATATACAGATGGTAGTGAAATACAGTTAGACGCATTTAAAAGCCTACCTATTTTCAACGGCGATCAATCAAATTATCGGTCGTGGCGCGAAGAAGCATCCAGATTAATGGACAGCATTAAAAACTTCAAAACACACAGTAAGTACGCAGCAGCATTGACTATAGTGAAAAGTAAAATACAGGGTGCAGCCGCGAATGTGTTAACTAATTATAACACAATTTTTAATTTTGAGGCGATACGTAACAGATTAGATTATACGTACTCTAATCAAGAACCTCTATACGTGCTACAAGACATGATGAAAGCCATCACGCAAAAAAGAAGCACACTGTCTGAATACCACGACGAGATAAATAAAAATCTCAATTTAATAATATCAAAAATCACTATGTCAGGTGATCCGCCGAATATAATCGACAGACTAATTAAAAATGCTAACGACGACGCAGTTCGTATATTCATTGATGGTATGAGTGACAACTTTACAAGAGGATCATTATATTCAGCTACAATAAATGATCTAGAACACGCATTCGCAATTGCTCGCAGAATAGAACATGATAATGTGCACAGGCATTTACATCTCACTCAAGATAAGCACCACAAAAATATGCCACATGAACGCAGAAACGAAAGAAGACCAAATTATTCGAGCCAAACAACGAATTATCAACCCCAGAAGCAATACGATAATATGCAGCAACACAATCAAGGACCACAGCCGATGGAGATAAACTCGAGACAAATTGTACATGCACAGCGACAAAATTGGAATCAATGCAAACCCGATGTATATAATCCACCAGCGAAACGTGAACACAGCGGGAGTTTCAACACACACAACAGACCGCAACGATCTTATCAGCAGAACTTCAAGCAGCAGAGAGTAAATAACTCCCGACAACAACGCAGAGACGATGTCAGCAGTACATATGCAGAAGCAGATGAAACGGAATGTATGGTAAATAATAACATAAGAATAGATCATTTAAACTAGTAGACGGGTTGCCCTGCTTAAATTTAACTAGTACTATTCATAAGAAAATTTACAAAATTCTTATTGATACTGGTGCAACCCATAATTACATTAATAGAAAATGCGATTCTAGCGAAAAAATTAAAATTAAACCTATAAAAATAAAAACAATGCATGGTTATTCTATGGTAGATACAAAGAAAGTAGTTAGGATATTAAAGAAAAATATAACATTTTTTGAATTAGAGGATATTCAGTCTTTTGATATGATATTAGGATATGAAGGACTTAAAGTTCTAAACGCGGAAATAAATTTCAGTAATATGACTCTAACTACCATAAGCAGTGTCGAATCTATTCAGAAAATTAATTACATAATTGGGGAAAATAATATTTATAAAGCAGACATAGATAGACTGATGAAGATTAATAACAGCATAGGACCGTTACCCTTTACAGATACTATAGAAGCAAGCATTAGGACGACCAATGATAATCCGGTTTATGTTAAACAATATCCATATCCCATAGCAGATAACGAATTCGTAAACAAAGAAATACAGAAACTCTTACATGACGATATAATAGAAAAAAGCCATAGTCCTTATAACAGTCCCATATGGACAGTACCTAAAAAAGGTTTGGACGAAAAAGGAAAACCAAAACGGCGCATGGTTGTTGATTTCCAAAAACTTAACGCTCACACTGTAACAGACAGATACCCCATTCCGGATGTCAACATGACAATTCAAAATTTAGGTAAAGCCAAGTACTTTACAACGTTAGATTTGGAGTCAGGTTTCCACCAAATTAAAATCAAAACAGATGATAAAGAAAAAACAGCTTTTGCTATAAATGGCGCAAAATATCAATTTAAACGAATGCCTTTCGGGCTCAAAAATGCACCAAGCATATTTCAGAGATGCGTGGACGACATTTTGAGAGACTTTGTAGGTAAATTCGTACACGTTTACATTGATGACGTATTGATATATTCTTCATCTGAGGAAGAACATATACAGCACATAGGTCAAGTATTCGACGTACTCAATAAAGCCACATTAAAAATATCTGATGAGAAAAGTAAGTTTTTTCAAGAAGAAGTAGAATACTTAGGTCACATAATCAGACATGGTAGAATCACTACGAACCCTGAGAAAATAGCAGCTATAGAAAATTTTCCAGTCCCACAAACGGTAAAGGATTTGAGAGGATTTTTAGGTCTTACAGGTTACTATCGTAAGTTTATAAAGGGATACGCAAGCATAGCCAAGCCCCTGACATTATATTTACGAGGAGATAACGGTAAAGTAAACAAAAACCAAAGTAAAAATATTAAGTTAAATCTGAATGATTCAGCATTAGAAGCGATTAGAATTTTAAAAAATTATTTGAAAGAACAAGTCGAACTTTTTCAACCGGATTATAGTAAACCATTCGAGCTTACTACTGATGCATCCAACATAGCTATTGGAGCCGTACTAAGTCAGAATAAGCAACCTATACACTTCTTGTCAAGAACACTGAGTAAGACAGAAGAGAACTATAGCACAAACGAGAAAGAGCTATTAGCGATCATATGGTCCTTACAAAAACTCAGAAACTACATATATGGTATAGCAGACTTAACCATATATACCGATCACCAGAGCCTTATATATTCTGTATCAGAAAAAAATCCCAACACAAAGCTGAAACGTTGGAAGGGAATCATTGAAGACTTTGGAGCAAAATTAGTTTATAAACCAGGAAACCTAAATCTTGTAGCTGACGCATTATCACGTCAACGCATAAATACTTCTACCATAGAAACAGCACATTCAGCTGAAAGTTCTTCTAATGATATAATAAAAACTGTGAATCAGCCTTTTAATGCATACACTGCACAGTTCGAACTTATTGAAGATATAACAAATAATATCGAAACACAAATCTATTTTGGTAACAAAATAAGACTCATAATAAAGTTTAAGGACAAAGACTCTTTACTAAGGCAGATGAAAGAAGTTATACAACCCCAAAAGATTGTAGCTTTGCATACGAAATTTGAAAACATATACAAATATGGTGAAAACATAAAAAAAGAATTCCCACTAGTAAGATTTATATTCACACCAAGAAAACTTCAAGACGTGACAAATTTGGAGGAACAACTAAAACTTGTAAGGGTAACTCATGAAAGAGCACACCGAGGGTTACGTAACAATATACAAGAAATCTCAGAGAAATATTACTGGCCCGATCTAAATAAACAAGCAAAGAGTTTCAACAAAAAATGCATAGCATGTCTATTTGGAAAATATGAAAGAAAACCTATCAGAGAACCTCTGAATAATTCAGAAATACCAACACATGTGGGAACACACATTCATATGGACATATACTTCAACGACAAGTATACTTTCCTTGTAACAGTAGATAAGTATTCTAAATATACAATCCTTCGGGAAATCGAAACTCGAAACAGACTGTACGACGTTATGGAAGAGGTCTTATCTAATTATTTCCCAAAATGTGAACGACTCATGACAGATAACGAGAAGGGATTCAAAACAGAAATGGTGAACCAAATGTGTTTGAAATACAACATAACTAAAGTAGAAACTCCAGTATACAGATCGACAGCTAACGGTCAGGTAGAACGTGTAAACGGTACAATAACTGAACTGTCTAGAATATTCACAATTCAGAATAAAACAAGACTTATCGAAGAAATATTTAGAACAGTGCGTGAATTAAATAATTCTATACACTCAGTTACCGGTTTGAAACCTAGAGACATTTTCTTTAATCAAAATAAATATAGAAATAGTGAAATTATAATAAATAAACTAAACTCAGCATCCAAAAAAGTGATCGAACGTCTAAATAAAGGAACTCGACACAGAGAGTATAAAAAAGGAGATAAGATAATGGTAAGAATCACAGGTCTTAGAAAGAAATCTAACGCTAGATACATAACAAGAATAGTAGAAGAAGATAAAGGAGACACGGTAATCTCTAAAGAAGGAATAAAAATTCACAAGGATAACATAAAGAATTATCATTTTTCAGATGACGAAAATATTAATATTCCTAACATTACTAGGAATTGTACAGAGTCAAGAAGGGCAAGGAAACGTTCAAATAACTGAGATACTAAACAAGAAGTTTATACTTACGCAAACAGATGACGTGTATTTATTCAAAGAACAAACTTATTTGTTACATGCCACCAACCTGACTTCGATATTTCAACCTTACGTAAATATCGTAACTAGTAAATATCAACCTACACAGGAAGAAAAAATTTGGTTAAGTAAAATTAAGAATTTAGCAGACCAATTACAAGAACATACTAGGCATACTAGATCAATTAACTTTTTAGGAACAGCTTTCAAATATGTGTTTGGTAATCCTGACCATTATGACTTAGTTAACATAGAAACGAGTATAAATAATCTCATAGAAAACAATAATAAACAAAAAACTATAAATTCTAGATTTGAACAAATTTTGCAACAATTCGAAGGTCAGAGCCTTAAAGAACATTTAGTAATAGAACAAGTGTACGAACAATTATTATTATTGACCAGTACAATTAATGCAGCAAAAAATAATGAATATTTATCAGAAAGCCTAGACTTAGATGACATTAAAAATATTATTCAACATGAAATAATTCAAGTACCCATAATAAATATACTTGAGTACTCTAAAATATTTTTAGCTAGAACTGATGAATTCTTCATCACAATATATAAATATCCAGTTCTAATTAAATCATGTAAATTGTATAAAGTAACACCTTTAAATTCAAAACATGGAAAAATCATTACAGATAAAACAATTGCCTTATGTAACCAAACTTATTTAAGAACAAGAAATTGTCAAAATCATCTAAGTAAAAACATTTGTGAAATTAACTTTGAAGAAGAAAATTGTCTTATTCCACTTTTAAAGAATATAACTTCAAAATGCAACATTAAACAAGAATACGATTACGACTTAGAAATTGAATCCGGTGTTATGTTATTAAGCGGTAAGCATAAGTTAAATAATCAAACAATTAATGGTATAAACTTAGTTACTTATGAAAATACTATAAATCTAGACGATAAAATATACAAAAACATGCATAAGCAAATTAAAGAAGTTATATTAAGAAATCATAATTCAGAGTCTTACATCGACCAAATAATTAAAGAAGATACAATGTACAAATTCGATAACATAGATACTTTAAAAAAACTAATTATTCCTTTTGAAGAAAAACCGATATTATCAACTATATACACAATTGTAACACTGATTGTTATTCTAGCATTTACGTACGTAATGATAAAAACTATACAATGTATAACAGATCGTCAAAAACAAAAAAAGATTGACGCATATAACAAAACTTATGAAAGAGAAATGTTAAAAATAGCGTCGAAAAATCGGGACGATTTCGTTTAACAAGGGGGGGAGTTAAGTATCCATAGCAAAACATATTGAGAAAAAAGATAACATTATTTGTATTCAATGATATCTTTAGCCTCTAGTACAGTCTTGCACACAACGCTACAATGATAACATATGTACAAGAGATAATATCGTTTGTATACAATGTTGGAATATTATCTCTTCTTCATTATCAAGCAAGACGATTGTACGCTTGGGTCTCCTTGTAGATAGATAAGAAAAATATATAAATACGACTGTATGATGAATTTATCGATAGTCTTATTGTAACTACATAGTAGCCTTAAGCTCCTTTTAGAATTAGTAAAAAGTATTTCAATAATAAAGGACATAGTTCCAAATAAATATTGTTTAATTTTAAAAGTAAGAAACAAGTGTTTTAATTCGCGCTCCATTGACAGACGAAGGACTACACTATTCGCGGAATAAAAAGAGTACGTATTACGTATAAGTATTTCAAAAGGTAGGTAGTAGATGCATTTTAGCAGCTTTAACTAAGGTAATTGGCAGTTGTAAGCGGACATAGACATTTTGAATTTTTTGAACTAAATAAAAGAAAATAAATAGGTGGCGCAACAGGCGGTAGACACCCTAGGCCTAGCTTCTCGCAACCATTCGTTTGTGTGAGTTTCTATTTTTGGGACGAATGGAAGGGACCTACAATTTTATGCCGATTCCGAACGGCTGAATTGAGAAGCTTTTTCAGGACAGTTATACTCTCGGATGTTTGTCAGACGTTCCACTGCGCTACTGCGCCCACTATTTTTTAGAACTTTCACTTCCAAAGCTTCGGGAAGTACTTCCCAGACAGGACCAACCAAACAAACTGACAGGACTGGACAGATAACAAAAACGGACAAAGTTGAGAGGAAGATGAGGAGGATGCGAATCGTCAACGAACGGCGCTCTGACTCTTCTCTCTCTCTTACAGACGATACCGACGGTAGTGCGTCAAATGCTCCAGCGACGCTTCCTCCCAGGAAACACGTTACAGCGAGCACAATAGCTTATAGAAAAAGAAGGAATGCATTCCTATGTCTTGGTCGACTTGAAGAAAAGGGCAAGGACAAATGGGATGACAAAGACAAAGGTTCCTATGAATGGGCAACGAAATTGGTGGAGGAAAGTAAGAGTCATAGACATTTTGAATTTTTAGACCTATCACAATTATTTTTATTAGACGTTTTACTATACTAACTATACTTGTCCTTCCAAAGCTATTTATGTTTAATAAAGAATTTTATCTAAAATTTTTTTGTTTACCAAGTTCGTTTTTCTTGTGTAGTGACTTAGTGGTCTTTATTTTTTGAATGCGAATATTAAAACAACTATTCCATTTTTCCACCCTGCATTTCGTTGGTATTTCCCAACATCATCAGGGGTAACCGTTTTTTTTTATTGGAGATAGATTCCTACAATTACTTACATTTAAATTGTTTTGTCGCACAAAATAAATAAATTAAGACAATAAATAAATAAATAAACACTACCAAAATATAGAACAATTTGTTTTTATATAATTTTATATCCAATATGCAAAAAGTTGTTGGAACTAGCTTGTCCTCTACACATTAGTCTCGAAATGTATTTAACTTTCCAAATCCATTCAAAATATTAACAATCCATAATTTCATCGAATTTAGTTTATTATTTCATCAAACCAAATTTTGAATACAAAATGAATTCAACATGGTTACAGTAATCTGGCACACATTATCCAATTTACTGCTGTCCCATCGGGCAATTAATTCAATGTTTGGTTGCCTTAATTTAGCATAACAATAAGGGGTTCGCGGTATATGAATAAAATTCCAAAAATCAGTATCGGTGCATAATTATAGTACATTATCTACATACGATTGTATGAGTACGTGTACCTATCTAACATGTCAATTGGTGTGAGGATGGCATACAGAGCTGCACGCATGGGATTACCGTACTCGTCCAATTTTTGCATAATTCCATTTTATAATTAAAATACTAGCATATTTGTTTTCATGTAGAAAATTAGTGTCCATTTGTTTTTGTTTTTGTTTTTGTAGTGAAATTGTTGACATACTTCAAATAGCAAATATTTACATTAAAATGTACCTATGTAGCCAATTATTTGTATGTAGTATCTGTATACATACTGCGATTAAAATAATTGCTTCAATATAATTTAAAGTTATTTTTATTGATTAATTTAATTGCTTTGTCAATTATTTTTATTCAAATTATTCAAAAGCGAAATGATTTTTCCAAAAAATAAAAAATATCTACGATACGATGGGCATGTTTGTATACCCAAATACTAATTTACACATTTACATTGTTTGCTTAAAAACATGTCCAACCATTTTTATAAAATTATATTTCGAATGCTTCATGAAGAAATGATCGGTATGCCATTAATCAAAAAATAAATAGTTGGCGCAACTGGCCCTTACCGTATAAGGCACCCTAGGCCTCTAGCTTCTAGCAAACACTCGTTTGTGTGTTGAGTTTTTTTTATTATTATTGGGGCGAATGGAAGGGACCTACAATATTATTTATGCAGAGTCCGAAAGGCTGAATTGAGAAGATTTTTCAGGACAGTTATACTCATGGATGTCTGTCAGGATGGCGAGAGGATGCGCAGTGGAAAAACCTTAAGATACAATTTGTGGACCCCTTGCATAGTAGTATCATTGGTAGTATTCTCAATCACTATTTATTTTGTATTTTTTTTAGACGTTTTGATGAGTTTTTCAGGCGTTTTTAAATTCGATTTTTGAGAAATTTTTTCAGTCGTTTTTTGGGGTGTGTTTTAGGCGACTTTTCAGTCGTATTTTGAGGCGTTCTTTTAGGTGTCTTTTGAGGCGTTCTTGGATGTATTTTTTCACGCGTTTTTTTAGGCGTTTTATCTTTCAGGCCTATTCTGTCGTTTTTTGATCCATTTTGGTATTCTTTTTTTCAGTCGTTTTTTGATGCCTCTTTTTCGGACGTTTTTTGAAGCGTGTTTTCAGGCGTATTTTTTTTTTTTTTAGTTTTTTGAGGCATTTCTTCAGGCGTTTTTTGGTGCGTTTTTAATACATATTTAAGTGACTTTTTTGAAGCGTATATTTTTGACATGTTATTTTGAGGGTTTTTGGCGCACTTTTTCGCTTCTTCTCTAATAAAAAAATATGAAAAGGGGTATTTGGGGCGGGTTAGTTTTTTAGGCAATTTTTTAAATGCGTTTTTGAGTCGGTTTTTTGGTCATATTTTGAGGCGTAAGTATACACCACGGGCTGTAGCGCTATCATTAGCATTCATTTAAATCAAATATTTTTTTGTATATAGGTCACATTGACCATACCTACATTCTGATATTCCCATCAGTGCTTTGATTCCAAACAATTGTATAATTTGGACGCAATCCGAAAGCCAAAGATACATACATCATTTGTAAAGTAATGACAATTACTATTTGCTTTCCAATGGCAACAATCAAAAGGAGTTATGTATTCAAGTGCTTCAAAACATCGCCACACAATCCAAAGAAAGAAAGTTTTAGGAAATTGTATTTTCGATTGCAGCTACACAAATTCGAATAAACAAGTATCTTGCCGCAGGAGATTCGCCAGCAATCAGATCGTCATATGGGTAAAAGGACATGAGCTTCCTTTCTTATAGATTTACGTGCTTTGAATCGATTCGAAATTAATACACAAAGCTATCCTCATTCTCTGTGTTTCCACAGCGTCTTTTTACTGAATCGTTCAACCCGTAGTTTAAGCTTATATACCATTACCATGCTCCCCCAATATACCCCCATCTGACAACCGACAAGTGTCGTTTGCCGGCATTTTGCCAAAGTGGAAAATTATTATATGACTTCATTTGTGACATAACTGTCTTTTGATATAGAACAGTGCTGCTAGGGGCTATTATCCTATTCTACCCCTGAGCCGCCTTTAGCTACGATAGATCAAAAATTATCCACTCTGGTTGCTGTAGAGTAGAATCATTTTCCGTTCAAACCTACGAGTACATGTGTGTGCGATACATGCGATACTGATACCAATACGATGGTGAAAATATAGAAAAGGTCTTCTTGTGACGGGATTTGACCTTTCAACTCTGCTGAGGATTATCACTCTATGGCACGCTCACGTTTTAAGAAATTGAAAAGAAAACTTCCATTCACTCTTAAAATAACAAAAGGAGCATTTTCCATTCTTCGACCGTACAGGAAGTTCATTATGGTCTCTTGGTTCCACCACCACCCAACTCAGGCTATACCTTGGTGCGGATACATGCTTCGACAATCAACATGGAGTCATGTGGGTGCGGTGGCAACAATGAAAATGGAAGGAACTATAATACGTTTCCTAGGACAACATATCGGATATACTGGTTGTGTTTTCTTTTCTGCACGCTTCTCTTGGCTGTTGTATTGATTTCGTATAGGGAACTAGTTTATACAGGATAATGTTAAATAATGCAGAACCACATGCATACATAAATGCATACCTACATATATATTCAAGTGTATTCGCAAAATCAATTATGATGGTACAGAATGTAACCTTAAATGTACGCATTCTGATTCTACATGTTCGTTTTAGACAATGGAGATTTTCTCTTTGAGCTCCTTTCAATTCAAATCACCACACAATCTAAGCTAAAACTATGCATTCATACTTTTCGAGGAATAGTACCTAGTAAATGAAAACCCTTGCATTTCATGGCGGAAATAAGGAAATAGGATTTCCATGTTAGGATCTAATAGGGTATTACCAAAGAAAGCAAAGATACACAAGGAACACAAAATCCTTTGTTATGACATTTACTTTGTTTATATAGTCTAATGGTAGCTGTTGTCTTAAAAAATGCACAAGGCCCTAAGATCTGAGCGAGAACTTTATCAGTGTTTATCAATTGTGGGGAATATTGTTTGCAACAAAATTATCCTAGTTTACATGCGCTTACAAATTTAAATTGCAGCTAGAATTGATGCCTGATGCCTGATGATCATCATTTCAGTATTTGGTATCTGCATTGTGTCAACAGGATGGTCTTATGGCAGAAACCATAGAGCTATTGAAGGAAGAACAACATTATCTCTAGAAATTAACCTTTTGCCTGGCCTCCAAGACCGTGAGATCTAACAATGATTCCAGCTGTGAAAAACAATATCGATACACCATTCATGAGATACGGCCTTAAAAGTATATAAAAGTCAAAATTGGAGCTTCAGGAGGTAGCTTCTCAGAAGAATGGCGGCCATTTGACCCCAATAATTGCTTGTCATAAATACATATAATAAAATCATCCATTGAATAAAATAATCTGGAACCGTTGTAATGGCAAAATCTGGAATAATAGGAAACTTTCGTCTTTTGAGGCTAAATGGGAGGTCTGATGTATTCATTGGTACGATATTAATATCCGTCACCGACAACAATGCGTCGCAACTTCATACTTATAGGAGGTATCGGATACTTTAACGACGCATTTTGTATGATGAAAACTACAAGCACTCGTAAGTTACTCTTTGGCTAAAAATTAAGATCATGATAGACTGATTTTCGAACGCTAGTCGACGCTTTGCTTTAACATGATGAAAGTATACCGAAGAATAACTCTTGCCAGTAGCTGTTTTTTTGGATTAATAAAGCAATTGAGTAGCAAAGTCCTCTCTCGAATAACTAACGTCTCCCTTTATAAGACTCTAATCGTCTCAATTCCTTTTCATGGCGCAGAAGCGTAAACCCTATCCAAAAGCCGATGAAGTAACCGCATTGGTTGTTTCGAGAGGAAAATTCTTCGAGTAATTTTCGGTCCAGTCTGCATAGACGGTGAATGGAGGAAGAGATAGAACGACGAACACTGTACGGGCTATACAGCGACATCGACTAGGCAGAAAAGTGAAGGTCCAACCCAACGACTGAGGTGGCTGTATCATGTAGAGCGAATAGACGCGGCCCGCAAGATCTTTGAATACACAACCGAAGGACGGCCCAGTAGAGGAAGACCGCGACTATAAGATGACGCACGCAAGAGGACCTTAAACAACTTAGCGTGCTAAATTGGAGACAGTGGCCAAAGAGCACGATCAAAGAGCACGAGACGCTTGTTGTTTGAGGCCTCGGACCACCCCGGACTGTAGCGCTACCTTAAGTATGTATAAGGAAAAGGATGAACAAAAGGGAGTATAGGAAAATGAATAAGTTTCAAGCCCTGTATTGTGGGTGTACACCTTGCTGTCTCAGTTTAAGCTAGTTGGGTTGAGGGTTCTTATAGACCGCTGCCGAAAGAACACCACTACACAAAAATCAGATTTCTATTTAAAAGATATATGACCACCCAATTCTTAACCATAAAGTATGATCAGTCCCGCCAGGCAAATACATCTTCTCTTCTTAACCATTAATTTAGCATTTGATAGGTTTACATTATAAAAAGAAGTAGACCCAGTTTGGATCCCTAAAGGATTATGATCGAGGTACCTATGAAAGGTAAAAAAAAAACTACTTGGCCTCAGCCGCACTATCACACATATACTGAACGTCCACTTGTAACCTGGAGGGTAGGGGTGGTATTATTCCCTGTAGCAGAGGTGGCACGCTTGCGGAAGGCCGGGTAAAAGCTGGTCGGAGGGGGGTTCTTCCTGCTACTACCTTTGGTACAAAATACTTCGTGCCAAATATCTATTCGATATTGAACCTAATGAAAGGAATCACTCTAAAGTGAGTCATCAGCATTTATATAAATCTGACCGAAGAAGGACTCAATCAAAAGAAAAGAAGCTTGTATTGAAGTTAAATGGAAAATGTGTTAGCTACTAGGTGAAGGGAGCTGAAGAAAAGAAAAGAAAGAGAAATATAAGATAAGGTTTAGTTGGATCAGATGTTTTTGACCTTTCCCGCCCTGTACCCGCCCTTTACTAGTGACGTATATCACTAGTCACATATCTATTATAATATTAAAAGCCGACCCGATTTCTTGTGACAGTCATTTACCCTACTTAAAGAATACAAAATCCATTTTTATTTTTACCAAATTAAAGCTTACCACTCATAGATGTTTTATGAAGAATAATTATTTGAAAAAACATTTGTAAAATAGGTAAATTAATATTTTTAAATTGTATTGGTTACAACAACAACAAACAAAGAAAATTAATATTTCCCCTTACTTACTTACTTATCGGGCTCCCGACCCGTGAAGAGTCTCTGCCTGAGACACTGCAGCCTTCCATCCTCTACGACCCTGGGCACGTTGCTTCCAGTTGTCCAGACCAAGCGCTCTGGCATCCGCGATGGCTTGGTCTTTGAAACGGAGGTTCGGTCTTCCTTGTCTTCTCGAACCTGAGGGCTGGGATTCGAAGATCCTCTTAGCTGGAGCATTATTGTCCATTCGCTCGATGTGGCCGAGCCAATGTAGTCGACGTGTTTTGGCTTTTTGGACTACATCCATATCTTGGTACAGCTCATAGAGTTCGCGGTTATATCTTCTTCTCCATTCGCCCTCCTCGCACACAGGACCAAAAATCCGCCGAAGTATTTTTCTTTCGAAGGAGCCCAGTATCAGCTCTCTCTTCTTGCTTATCGTCCAGCACTCGGCGCCATAAAGCAGAACTGACAGGATAAGGGTTTTGTAGAGCACACATTTCGCCCTTCGAGTTAGGAGTTTTGAACCCAGTTGTTTTGCCAAACCGAAGTAGCAACGGTTTCCTAGGGTAATTCTTCGCCCGATCTCCACTAAGGTGTCATTCGTGGAGTTCATGTTTACTCCGAGGTAGGTGAACTCCTTAACTACCTCGAAGTTGTTGCTATCAATAGTGACGTTTTGTCCTAGGCGGTGGACAGATGCTTGTTTGTTTGTTGATAGCATGTATTTAGTCTTGTCCTCATTTACTTCAAGGCCAACGGATTTCGCCTGTTCTTCAATCGCCGTAAACGCTTTTATCACGGCACGCTGGGAGCGACCGATGATGTCAATATCGTCCGCATAGCCCAGCAGCTGGACGGATCTGTTGAAGATAGTGCCTTCCGTGTTGACACCTGCCCTGCGCACTATCTGCTCCAGTACGAGATTGAAGAAATCGCATGATAGCGCGTCTCCTTGCCGAAATCCGGTGCAAGTTTGAAATAGATCGGAGGAGCTGCTTCCAAACTGCACGTTGCAGCGCGTGTTTTCCAGCGTCCCGCGACACAGCTGAATCAGTTTTGCCGGGATTCCGAATTCGCCCATCGCCACATAGAGCTCCTGACGATGTATGCTATCATACGCGGCTTTGAAGTCGATGAATAGGTGGTGAGTTTCGACTTGAAATTCGTTGGTCTTTCCCAGGATTTGCCTCAGTGTGAAAATTTGGTCCACACTGGCACGTGCCGATTAGTGTGTTGCAGAACGGTTTAAGACGTTCACACAGTACGGTGGATAGGATCTTGTATGCGACATTAAGCAGGGATATGCCTCGATAGTTCTTGCAAGACATAGGATCGCCTTTTTTGTAGATGGGGCATATGGAGCTGATAGTCCAGTCATCGGGCATGTTTTCTTCCACCCATACTTGGTTGATGATTCGGTGCATGCTCCCTACCAAAACATCACCACCGTATTTACAGAGCTCCGCTGGTAAACCATCAGAGCCTGCGGCCTTGTTGTTCTTAAGCTTTTTTATAGCTAGGCCAACTTCTTCTATACTAGGTGGTGGAACTAGTTCTTCATTGACTGGATGTGGGCTATCTTCTTGCCCTATCACTCTCTCTACATGATGCCCATTAAGCAGCTGCTGGAAATGCTGCTTAAACACATCTACTATTGCCCTGCCCGTCGGTGACTAGGTTTCCTTCGCTGTCTCGAAGAGCCTGCGTTCCGGTTTTGTAGCCAGTAGCCAGTTGCTTGGCTTTTTTTTATAAAACCTCCGGGTGTTATTACGATCGCGCGACTCTTCGATCTCCTTGAGCTGGGAAGCTGCGTAAGCCCTCTTCTTTCTACGCAGGATCGTCTTCTCCTCCCTTCTCTTGACTCGGTACTCTTCTCTCGCTGCCCTTGTTTTGCGCTGTAGGGCTTTCTTGTGTGCATCTTCTGTCACCTTTTTCCTGTACACGCATTCATCATCATACCACGGGCTCTTTCTCTGGGGTGGTTGGTACCCTACAGTGGTTTCGGCTACCTCCTTGATGATGTCGCGATACTGGCACCACTGATTGTTGACGTTTGTGGTAGGTGAGTGCACAGAGGAGAGTTTCATGCTCAGGCGCTCGCTGTAGGCTCTGGCTACTCCAGGTGTGCTAAGGCGTCCAACGTCGAATTTCTTCTTCTGGGCGGTTCGCAGCTTCTTCTCGTTGGACAGTCGAGCTCTGAATTTAGCCGCGACAAGGAAATGGTCAGAGTCGACGTTTGCCCCTCGGAATGTGTGCACGTCGATGTTGGATGCGTGCCTCGCATCGATTAGCGTGCCTCGCATCGATTAGCACATGGTCGATTTGGTTGGCGGTTCGACCGTCTGGAGAGCGCCAGGTTGCTGTGTGGATCCTTAGCCTTGGAAACCTAGAGCTGCTGCAAAACCGATTAGTCGGTAGCCGTTGTCTGTTGTCGTTTCGTGGATTCTGTGCTTACCAACTAACACGCCGAAGATGTTTTCCTTTGCGACTTTAGCATTGAAGTCCCGGGTACAACTTTTACATCGTACTCCGGACAGGCTCCGTAGGCTCCATCCAGGAGGTCATAAAACTCCTCCTTGATGGGATCTTCAGCCTCGTCGGTAGGGGCGTGTGCACATATTAGGCTTATGTTTTGGAAAGTAGCTTTGATGCGGATCACAGAGAGGCGATCACTTATCGGCTTGAAGTCAATAACTTTTGTCCTAAGCCGATTTCCCACGACGAATCCGCATCCTAATACATGCAGTCTTTTGTTGCAGCTGTAATAAATGTCGCAATCTTTTCTTTTCATCATGCCTGATCCTATCCATCGTATCTCCTGGATCGCGGTTATGTCTGCCTTGTACCGCTTGAGGACAGACTCAAGTTTTTGAGTAGCACCTGGGGTGTAGAGCGTTCATACATTCCAGGTACATACTCTTAGATCGTAGTCCATTAACGTTCCGGGTCTTGTTGCCATTTGAGGAGTTCCATTATCCGAGGCTGGTTGCGTCTCTCTCATAACTAGTGTTTTTTTCCATGGTCGGAAAGTTACCCCGACGGCACAACCCCCAAACCTGGAGGGACAGGCCTTTGTTTTGACCCTAGGACAGCTGGCCGGAAAAAAACGATGTCAGTAACCCATTTTCGGATATGAGTGCTGCCGTTGACCCATTGAGGGCTCCTCCGCCACCAACTCTTTTCCAACACCCTGGCTCGGTATTGGAAGTCCCTATAAACCTGTTGTTCAAATATGTCGAAGCAGCTCATATAGGAATTACACTTACCAGTTCGACCTAACTGGAGCTGTAGGCGCCACCGTTGATTCCATCTAGGGAATTCCTCCGCTGTCGCCTGAGAGTAAGTGCCTTAGTGAGAGGACACTCCTCCCCCCATCTCTCGTTCGCTGCCACCAACGACCTTCCACAGGGGTTGGTTACCCCATCTCCAGTCGAGGTACTAGGCACCCACCAGTCACCAACGTGGAGGTGAGAGTAGGAGTTGGTAGTAAGAGGCTAGAGTGAGAACGCTTGTGTTCTCATGTAATCGCATCACTACCCTTCAACCAGCAATATTTCCCCTTCGCTCAGTCGAAATTCTACTTTTTGCGATCGTGCGACAGGACGAACAAAAACAAAACCACATCGTCATACGTGGGGGTGGTGTGTCTGTGTACCTCATTCGAAAAGGTTTTTTTTTTCTCAGTGTGTGTTTAAGGGGATCCCTGGATGGTTAAGGACCCGGTAGGTGGCGCTGAAATCTAGTTTCAGGAATTTCATTTATTTATTTCTAAACGCCTGGACCGATTTTGCTGAAATTTGGTGTGTGTGTGTGTGTGTTTGGGGGGATCCCTGGATGGTTAAGGACCCGGTAGATGGCGCTGCAATCGAGTTTCAGGAATTTTATTTATTTCCTTCTAAACGCCTGGACCGATTTTGCTGAAATTTGGTGTGTGTGTGTGTTTGGGGGATCCCTGGATGGTTAAGGACCCGTTAGGTGGCGCTGCAATCGAGTTCCAGGAATTTTATTTATTTCCTTCTAAACGCCTGGACCGATTTTGCTGAAATTTGGTGTGTGTGTTTGAGGGGATCCCTGGATGGTTAAGGATCCGGTAGGTGGCGCTGCAATCGAGTTCCAGAAATTTTATTTATTTTCTTCTAAACGCCTGGACCGATTTTGCTGAAATTTGGTGTGTGTGTTTGATGGGATCCCTGGATGGTTAAGGACCCAGTAGGTCCTTAGGGTAGGGGGAGGTGTTTCGGCTACGTGTAATTTTTTTTCCAGATATAGGATCTGACGTAGTACAGTGTCGTATAGCGTCGGTGGTGCTGTATCGTGGCGGAGGTGCTGTAACGTCCTGATACTTGGATTATGCACGGTATCACCATTAGACACACGTGCAGCTCTTTGTGAAAGTCGATGTTATAATAAATCGATGTCGCTGCAGATGTTTTGTCACATTTAGGGAAAAATTGCGGAGGCCAAAATCCACGTGGCTCACACACAAAAAAATTTGTCGTAGGACTCGCCCGCGCCGGGTTTTCGCAATTTTTGTGAAGGACTTAAAAACGGAAACAATCACTGGAGTAACCTGCTGGTTCACTGGTTCGTCGGACGATTTTATTTTTTTGCATGAGGTCCGACGTAAGATAAACCAATTTGTGGATGACTTACTCGCAAACTATCCTGTAGTTGCAGATAAGGAACTATAGCTTTCAGACAAATAATGCGGTAGCTCGGACAGTTTTTTGTGCCTTCGCTTGGGAGTGAATGGACCCGTATAATATCGTGATGCGATGCGCTATAAATTATTATATAATTAATGCGAAGGAAATCACTTGGTGTTGGTACTACGCTTACCTCCTACGACAGCAATATATTGTTTATTTAAATTTCTTTGTAGAAAATATCAATTTATCAACAGAGCATGATTTCAGTTGATTTTGTTAGAAGAGCTTAAGTATTTTCTCCGCTGGCACTTTTTCTAATTCGCTTTTTTCACGATTCAGAACCATACGCTTATGCAGGTTAAGATAAAAAGGAAATGCCTGATTGCGCATGACTTTTTATAGACATAGAAAAGATATTTGACAAGTAAAATCTCCGTTGGTTTGCGAGGTGGCGCATCGAGAAAAATTTACAGCGGTTGAACCGGGGAAGTGTGCGCCATGTCTACGCAGACAATTTAATGCCAGTTAAATTTTTGAAATGTTGTTGGGTGGGTAAAAGTGTTGTGTAGAAGATTAAATAAAAATATTAAATAAAGTGTCAAGCTACACACTGTAGTATTGCACACCTTGAATGTCTGCGGTATCAGTGGAGCGACCACAACAAAATTCAAAAATTTCAGCAGCTCATTAAACAGATAATGGGCTTTCGCTTCACTTATACTCATATCTTATTAAACCTATTATGTAATTAAATTTAATGATGATTGATAGGTAATTGATCATGTAGGTACACTAAAAAAGTTATTATTTTGATATCCGTGTTTAAAGCGGTGCTATCCATCGAGGACACTTTTGAGTAGGTAACGTCCTTAGCACTTTGCGCTGGTTGAACGGAGTTGACATAAGATGAAACGGACTGGCATGATATTCAATATGAATATGAAAAGATGAGCAACACTATTATTCAAAAGAATAAATTAGAATGCAGCATAATAAGCAAATTTACCTACGTCATAATAACCGAGTGCCTCAGGCTATATTATTATCGTTCTGCCAATTGAACTCCAACACTCATGTCACATTAGTTTCATGCCAATTTGTCAATGCTAGGTACTGCGATAAACAAACGACAAAAAAAAAATACGCAAATCAAACATTCGACCTCGAAAACTTTCCCCATATCGATGTTTGCTCGATTTAATCCATTCCCTTGATCGTTTATCAAAATGTCAGCGCAAACTATTAATTTCGTACCATTCCCTCATTTCGCCTTGTTTAACTAGGTATAGTATACGCTGCTAACCAGGCAACAGTAGTAGTAGGTATATCCATCTGCGGCAAGGACGAGAATTCATATCCAACTCATTTCTCCCAATTCCGTGAAAGAGAACTCCTTCCCTATATATCCAGATACACAACCAAGGCAGGCACTCAGATCAGCACAAACTTTCCGCAAATTTCCCTTCAAAGTGGATTCTCGAACTGTTCAGCAGAGCAGCTGCACACACAAACCCAACTTCAACTATCAGATTGATGTGTAGCAAAATAGAATCCGAAGAGGGTAATCAATAATGATGTCAGTAGTAGATGATACGAAATGGTCCTATACACTCCGGAAAATATATATACGCGACTTCTACTCCACTCCACATGTCGCTTCGCAATTGGTGAAGTTGCTCGCGATGAAGTCCATGCGGACTTGACTGCGCACAGCTGAATTGATTACACAGTGCAACCATAGTTTATGGCTGACATAAATTTAATTCTCATTTCAACTAAAAAGTACCATAGATACTTGTACAACGTGGTGCAGTAGTAAAATACAATTTCGCCACACAATGGCACACCCACACTTTGCATAGTACGGGATGAAATAAATGCCGCCAACAGATCCTGCTGATGGGATGGGAGTACTAAATAAAACGCTCGTAAAAATTGAAAAATACAAAATGCGACTATACCTATGCCATATCTTCGTGTTGTTATTTTGGCCAAATAATTCGTCCTTGAGGCAATCGAAGCGAGAATCCCAGCATTACCTACAACATACTCCCCCCGTGCGTAAGGATGACTTTGGATGTCGGCCTTATATGAGGCTGCTATTTATAGTGTTGTTGTCGAGCCACAAAAAGCGATTGGAAGATGTGTTAAGGAGCAAAGTATTTGCTGTTGTCAGCCCGATCACAGCAGGCCAATAAATCTCTCCGCAGGTGCGAGGCAAATTTCCTTTAAGATATTTTTCTTGTGCAGTTGTATATAAGCGGTGTTGTCGCAATTCCCGATCCCGGATGTCAATAACATCCGATTTAAATACCAATTGCTGGCAAAAGTTTAGACGTTGATGTACACTCGGGAAATATTAAGAAAATTGCGGATATTTAAACTTGTTATCCCTGTGCGCTGGGGGAGTCGGTATGAGGGTTGAGTTGCCACAAGCAACACAAGTGGATTATGAGATAAATGTTTGCAATTGCAAAAATATGTTCCCGATGTGGTGGAGCAACAGTGGCCATGGAGCAGCGGGGGGGTACAATTTTTCAATTGAGAATCTGTGAAGTTGAACTGGTTATTCTTTTGATCTTATTAGATTAGTTGTAGTATTTCAAATGGCTGGCGTATGAAGAGGTAGAAGGTTCATTGAAATGAAGGGATAATTGGATTGTTGACGGAATTGTGGGATATCGACGTCTGGCACTGGCAAGATACGAGTTGGTATTCAGCTGAAGTAAGGGAGTCAAAGGGTGAAGTATTTTCACTTAAAAGAGGCTAATAAGCTTAAAATACTGTATTTGTGGAGATTGGGGATTTGAATCATTTGAGGAGTTTTATGCGGACAAAAATCTTCTCCAAGACAGTTTTATAAGGATTTTTTTTTGGATCATGCCGTCGTAACTAATTATCTTGTGCAGGTACACATTGCAAGGACATACTTAACTTTAGATAACTACAACTAATATCAAATACCAGCTACGAATACCAACATTAAACCGACAGAAGAATGAACATAAACAACTGAGAATAAGAATTTGTCAAGCTAAAAAACAACAATTCTGCAGTGTCTCATGGTCTAAACGCCGAGTTTTTTTTAAAGCAATTGTAAGCTTACTTGGTGGAGACAATGGTATCCTCTTATCTTGATTGGACAACTCTACTGGGCCAACCGCAGAGGCATCAGTCACCTTAACATCGGGTACACGATTTTATTATATTTTGTGAAGCTCATGATGCTGTAATCTTAGCCGCAGTAAAATTGTCGAACGACTTACGATACAGATTGAGCACGCACTATTCAGTCAAAGACGTACTATTAGTACTTGGAGTGGTCCATTGACTCAACTATGTAAAGTCGATATATGCCACCAAGAAAGGCTCAAGGAAAGACTGTGCAGACGTATGCCAAATATTCACGGATCGACGTTGATGAACATTGCTCAAACTTATATCTATATGCGGGTCCTGTGTTAGTGTGTTGGTATCTGGAACGAACTTGAAGTCGTACATAAGAAGGACGAGCTCGGCGAAGAAAATTAGGTATAGCGCTGTAGTGTGAGCTGTGCCTGCTTTGCAGTTTCCACCGATGGCATGTAATTTCTCCTAGGTCGAATGACAGCTAGAACCAATTGCATTGGTTTTTATACCCTCCACTCTCCACAGCAGGTACAGGTACATATATCTATATTCACTATTTGCCATTACATTTGTAACGCAAATAAGGAGACGGAGCCGGATTGATATATATATCGAATCGTCATTCGTATCCATTCTCCTTTACTAAATGGTACAATGTCGGGTCAGGATTTCGTAATGATCTCAGAGCTGTTCTGCAACGTCGTCTCTTCTTTTCTGAATTTTCAATATTTCTAAAATCTCGAACAATCACATTGCAAGCTCTGAGTTCATTTAGGTAACTGATGATACAGTAAACCTAACATTTTAATGTACAGTAGAATTCTTTACTATAAGGGACATACACTGAACATTGGGAACATTCAATCCGGCTCAAGAGTTACTCAACAATCTGATATTTTTTCGCGTGATAATGACATCGAGGGATGTTTTTATTTTACAAGAATGTTGTAAGAGCTGTCCTTGATATTAAATCAAAAGCTGTGGGTCTCGATGAGATACACCCTCTCTTTGTAAATATAATGTTGCCACATATACTTCCAGCTATAACACATATTTTTAACGCAATCATATTAACAAATTCTTTTCCGGAGATATGGAAGGTTGCGAAAGTAATACCAATTCTAAAAAAAGCTGCTACTCGACATGCGAATCCCGAATACCGACCTATTTCAATACTTCCATTTCTGTCTAAAGTTTTAGAAAATATCTTACACAAACAAATGTCGGTTTTTCTTAACAATAACAAACTTCTAAGTGAATTCCAGTCTGGTTTTAGGGAAAAGCATAGTTGTGTTTCAGCTGTCCTTAAAGTTACGGACGACCTAAGGTATTATAAGGACAAAACCCTTGTATCTTTCCTTGGACTGCTAGATTTTTCTAAAGCGTTTGATACAGTAAATCATCAAATACTTCTATCCAAAATGAAGAGCTACTTTCGGCTTTCTAACTCTGCCGTCAGTCTGATGCACTCATATCTCACAAATAGAACACAGGCAGTTGTGTTAAATGGGAACGTATCCAACTTTTTGGAACTCACGTCTGGAGTGCCGAAGGGATCAATACTTGGCCCATTGTTGTTCATAATGTTCATTAATGACCTCCCCCAAGTAGTTAAAAATTCTTCCCTGCACATGTACGCCGATGATGTACAAATCTACTTAAGTTGCAAGCTTGGAATGATCGAAGATTGTGTTGATAGACTAAATACAGATCTAAAAAATATTACGGCTTGCTCAGAAGAGAATTGTCTCCAACTCAACCCAAAGAAGTCTAAATGTTTGGTAGTTTACAAAAATAAACTTGACTATAGCTATTTTCCAAGAATATACCTAGGAACAACAGTACTCGAATATGCAGAAAAGGCTAAAATTTGGGTATTTGGTTTGATTCTACCCTTAGTTGGGACTATCATATAAGGTTGTCAATCGGTAAGATCTATGGCTGTCTCCGAAACCTTTGTTTATCCAAGCATTTTACCCCTCAACGTATTAAAATGCAATTAGCCAAATCAATAATTGTGCCGATCATAACATATGGGGGTGAAATTTTTTGTGGTCATAATTCCGAAACAAAAAGAAGCTTAACTGTAGGTAGCATTTAATAATGTTATCCGATACATATATAATCTCAATCGCTTTGATCACATATCACGTCATTCGAAAAGTGTATTTGGATGTAGTTTGTATACATATCTCAAATATTGCGGTCTTAAGACGTTAAACAACATTTTAACAAATAAGACACCTTCGTATCTTTATGAAAAAATATGTTTTGCTAATTTGTCAAGATCATTCATACTCTTACAACCAAAGTTCACCTGCACAAATTCAGAACGACAATTTTTTGTTTGTGTTATCAGACAGTGGAATGCCTTACCCCTAGACATAAGAAGACATCGTGGTACCAAATATTTCGAAAGCGTTTTATTCAGACATCTAGTCAATAGTCAATAGCTCATAATAATTTAATTATAATATCTATGTTAATTTATTTATTTATTTATTAATTTTTGTTTTTTCTCTGTTCCAAAATGTTTCATCGTTTCAATTAAAAATGTTCACTATTTTGCATCACTATTTTGTTTAATGTAATTTATATTTGTTTAGCTTACTTAATTAATTTAAAATTGTATTAACTTTTGCTTTAAATGGACTTCAAGTCTAATGTAAAAGATATTTTCAATCAATAAAAAAATTAACCATTCTTCGACATATTATATATTCTGAATCAGAATCAAATTCTGAATCGATTTAGCCATTTCCGTCTGTCCGTTCGTCTTGTCTTTCTGCGTCCGTCTTGTCATTGCTCCCTTCTGATTTTAGCTTCTATAACTGAAAAGATTTGAATTTTGTTAAGCTAAATAAAATGATATTCCGTTCAGTGGATAATTTACTAAGGAAGAGACCCAAAAAAAAAAGGACCAGGACTAAAATGTTTCCCGAGCAGGTTACTGGACTTTACATAATCTTAAGAGGGTCAACCATTTCTAGGTCTTCGATTTGAATATCATTTTTATAAATAAATAACTCAACCTAAATTTAAGATGAATAACCCTCAAACGAACCCATCTGAAGGAACACCCCTTTTCGGTGTAATCTTAATCAGAAACAAATTGACAGTTTATCGTGGTCTGCCAAAATCGTGTATAACATCACCGGAAAGACCTAAACAACAATTCAATATACAAGTACGGCTATAAGCCTACCACACTCACACTGTCATTCCGAAAGTGATTTTCCGTGCAATATAAACAATTATCTAACCAAGAACACCAATTCTGCCCAGGGGCAATTACTTGTATACATCACTCCCACGACAGTATCTTAAAAAGAAAATCTTTGGCCGTTGCCACTTTGCTTTTGCACACAGTCCTGAAATCTTCGTTCTGGACCGCACAGAATGCTCCTTCTATTCCACACCAGTTCATCGTCATCTTAGTTATTTTTTTTTTCTCTTGAGGGTAACCCAAAATCCACTTAGTTCGCCAGAGATATGGAATCCATTTCTTCAGGTTGTCGTAGGTATTGGAATTCATTTGCAGGCATTTACATCGATGTCCTTCTATCCGCTACTCGACACCGACTGTCGTGCCAAGCATGTGTTGTGTGTTCGGGTCACATGAAACAACACAGAGAAAACCTAGTATCGTACGTACCTTTAGCCGATGCCACGGCCAACGGGGGGTTATCTAATCTAACTATCGATCCGGAATGCTCCTGTCGCTCCCTGTCACCCAGTCTTGGGACTCTTGGGGGGGCTCGAATACACACAAACACGAAAGAGAAACACTTTCAGCAGAAAGATTCAGAGCGAGCAATTCTCCTGAGTGTTGCTCATGCTTTTTGGAACAAACCTTGCCAGTAGCAGTAATATGTATGTACTTTCGTATATTGCTAGAAGAAGGACTTGCTGCTTTAATGTGACCATTGGGAAGATTGTTTCATCAGCCGCCCTTGCTGCTGATACTGTGTGTAACACTTAATGTGAAGTGTTTGCTTGTTCTATATTAATATTTGCAATACGTAGGTACTATTACCGTACAAGTACCTAGCCTCTGAGAGTGGTGTAAGTATACATGTCTGTAGGTACGTATCTGCGTACCAAGTAAATAATAAACATGTGTGCCCTTTTGGGTGATATTGGGGTTCTTTTCTTTTTCTTTTTCTTTTTGATTTGATGACATCAAGTGTCTTGATATTGTGTGATGTTATTGTTATCGACAGGATATTGACCCGGAAGTGTTGAATATTTGCTAACCTTCGATTGGTGAATATTAATATCTGTGCAAACATATGTTCATGTCTGTGTTTAGAATAGATATTTAGAAATCATCCTTTTAAAAGCAGGTTTGTCCATAATCAGACAAACAGTGTGATAGCTAGCCAGCTGTTGGTATCCGCATTTGCTACGATGCTAGTATCAATTAGGTGACAGTTAGTTTGAAATACAATTATATCGGATTGACGCAGCTGATAGTTTGCTGATCATTTAGGGTACTTTCCTTAACTGATACAGCCCAGGCAACTTCACCAAGCCTGGGATATCTATAAAAGGATATACAAATTAAAGCTCTTCCACTTAGCGCAACATGTTGTTCACATTGGAGAACACTTACCGATTCTCTGTCTGTGGATGCAATTTGCCCTCAGAATTGTCAGAACTTGGTGCTACAAGAAATTAGTAATCATCATTCGACAATCCTTCCAAGACGAGACTCATTATTCATGGTGACCGGTATCACCAGGTAGATACTCCGTACAACCAACCAACGATGTCGGGGGTTCAACTACATTCAAAATGATTATTTAAAATGCATCTCCTCATTCGGGAGTCGATGACGATGACGGTCAGAATCTTCTGAAGTAAATCCTCAAATGCTCAACTGGATTCATATACGGGAGATTCCATATCCTGTTCACAGATAGCTGGTGCTGGGCAAATGTATAATTGAGGAAGGGTATAGATATCAGAAGGAACAAAATCTAGACATGCTTGCTCTATCTACACTATTTGTCGAATCGTTAGTCCAGTGTGGACCATGGCCTATACCAACAAGCGTCTCCAGCCAATTCTCTCCCTAGCTAGCCACTTTAAGTTACGCACTCCAAGTTGAGGTCGCTGTCGAATTGTGCACGCCACCTGCCGTGGGTTCTTCACCAGTTCGTTATTACGTATCGTTTGCAGGTTCGAGTCCTCACTCTCACTTTCAACCAAGTAAATAGTATTTTTATTTAAATGCAGTTTTGTTAATTTTATAATTTTATGACATGTTGATCTATTGGCTGAAAAATGGCAGTGATAGCAGAGCGTTATCAAGAAGAAAATAGAGAATTTTTTTTGGAAAACCCTTGGAAATAAAAAGACTCGAACCTAAAAGGGCCGAAAAATGAGTAAATTAATGACCAGCAATTATTTTTATTTTTACCACAGGAATAAAAATGTTGATACTAGTGAAACTATTGTTTAAAGAATGCTAAAGTCATCCATGCATTTTTATTACCCTTGTACACGTCCGGGGCCCGGGCTTGTTGTCAACATTTTTGAAAGCTGGTGGATTCATTGATTCGCCGATGACGAACAGCTTAATTTTGTGCAAACCAGTATAGATCGAGAGCCCGCAGTAAATTTTGGGAAAGGCAACCGGATGAATTTTACATAAATACGTTGCTCTGATGCCCAAGATTTCAAATATGCCCGTCTGGCAGCGCTTAATGGCAGCTAAAGCGTGCAACTGCATATTAAAAATGCGCTATGATTCTGTTGAAGAGTCAATTACTGCACATCACCAAAACTAACAATGCCCACACCTATCCATATAGAGCTACGCATCCTCGATGACAGACGAAACAAATACACCAAAAGACAACATATATTATGTCAAAAGTCACAAATTACATTGTAAACAATAAACCTAATATACAAATACTTTTACATGTACCTAAATTATAACATAAAACAATATACATAAATGTCGCTAGTGTACGAAGTAGTGTACAATTACTTCTCATCGAGAATCCAATAAAAACCTATTATAACGTTGTGAACGTCGTGTCTTTTCTTTTACTTTTCGGTTTCTTTATTTCGCCGATAAAAATACATGTCGTAACAGATTCAAAAAAGGAATAAATTGGTGCAACCGCTTGAATTTACTACCAAATAATAGAGAATGGTCCCCGCAGTACAAATACAAGTATCCAAGACGTTTTAGGTGTCACCAAAGCCCTGCCAGACGCGGTGGAAATGCATTAAAAATTCCAATTTTGAATAATTAATGCAACCACTTAATTTGTATTTAAGAATTTAGAGAAAAACTCCCTGATAACAAATATATAACTCCAAGACGTTTCACTTGTCGCCAAGTCCTTGCCAGACACAAACCGAGTTTGAAGTCAATCGGATGAAAAATAAAAATGTTCCCATACAAACTTTGACCCCCCCCCCTTTTACCCCTTTAGAGCGCAATCTGAAGTGCCCCAATATCATAAAATCATTTTCATATAATGTGTCCTCCATGGTAAAAATTTCATGCTTTCATCACAAAGTGCACAATTGTTATACAATTTTATACTATGCCGCCTCACTTTTATGATGATCATCAAAATTATGAAGTACTTCCCGTCAACCTAGAAATTTTGGCAGAATGCTAGATTCAATTGGGAAAAGTCGAAAACTTCACATTGAAATTCCGGGGGCGTGGTATATTCCCACTTTTAAGAAATAGTAGTCATTTACTTGTAGCACTTTGTCGTATGATTGTCGTAGAATGTTGAAATTTGGTAGAGCAGTAGCAATAGGACTTGAATTCTACGAAAGGAGAAATATCAAAAATTTAAAATTTGGAATCTGCCCACTTAAAATATGAATAGAAATTAATCTACCTGCTGTATACAATTTTAATGAATAGTTTATAAGAAAGAAAGCCAAAGGGATGGTAGTCAGTGTCTGTTGACATATTAAAATGCGAAGAAGTTTCAACGTTATTTGTGAAATAAATTAAAAAAAAACTTCGCAAAAAGTAGTGAAATTATACCAAAAACATATCTATGTAAAAAAAGAGCCAAGTTCTCCTATATTTTATATATAAAAAAATTAAGTGTGTAACTAGTCACCCACGAAAAGTAATGAAATCTAAATGTATGCAAAGTTTTTAGGTGAAGAAGATTCAACTTTTAAAAAAAAATTAGTAAGTAGGTAGTACATTCATAATAATTATATGTATGTACATTACATATAAGAATTTCAAAACTTGACCAGTGAGCCAAAAAAATTAAACAATTTTAAAAATTTTGACAAAACAATTTTGAACCAAAATTGAAATTTTAGTTAATGTAGCCATGTTTAAAATGCATATCCAGTTTTTGCTAAAATGTCCAACAACGGTACTTTCTTTTCGTATTACAATGGTTATTATACTGATAAGGATTTAACATATTTTCATAACCTTTTTGGATATCTGCCGTGGACCTAACAACATGATAAAGCGCCAATACATACAGCCCGGGTTGTTAAAACGTATTTATAGAGTTAAATTGTGGAGCTATTAAGCTGATCGACCTACTCACCGGATTTGAATATCATCGAAAATGTATGGCAAACTAGTCCAAGCAATCGAATTAGCTTGGAGCTCGATTTCGCTAAATTATTTGGCCAATTTGTATATGCATCCCTTCCAAACCGGATGTGTGAATTTTGGAGCAGAAAAGTGGCTCAAAACACAATTGAACAATTTTTTTTAAATCTAAAATACTCCAATTACCTTAAATTTAAGTAATGTTTGTGTTAAAAAGAAACAAAATGTTTTTTTCGTAAGTGTTCTATTCAAGTGACGCAAAATTAATACCCCACATTTTGCCGGTTTTTAGTTAATAATTTTTTCTTAATACTTAAAGCATTAGTTTTGAAACTAACTTCTGGTCAAATAACAACAATTAAATGCACTTTAAGTTCAAAAAAAGAAGTCTCAAGCATGCTTGGTTTGGGGGTAGAAAACCGACCTTAGATGGTGTGCGATTAGCGCACCAGCAATGATGAACATTTAAAATTTAGGTGTTGCAATAACCGAGGAGTTGCGGAAATCGAGAGTTGCGTTAATCGAGAACACGTAAGTAGGTACTGTATGGAATAGGTTTTATTTCCTAAAGACGGCTGGAAACTTCGTCAATGTTGCTGCTGTATAGTCCATACAAATTACGTCCTTGATTCTAATCCTCAGCACTCGATCGATACAAACTGAACCATGTAGAATCTTTCTGTCCCAAATGAGGTTTTCATTAACTTCTACAAAATATATTATGTTCCAGCGCACTAGACAGAGCAGCATGATTAGAGTCTTGTAGATCTAGCATTGCCTTGGACCTGTGCATACACAGTAATTTACTTCTTCCTAACCTTGCTTGGTGTTAAGGAAATTGCTTTGATATCCATTGATAAATCTGCGAACGTACACTTTGCGCAGTCATTCTCTATATAAAAGATATTAGTGTTCCCCGCCTGCACTCCTTTCTAGAAGAAGAAGCTATAACTACACCCTGTCAGATTTTTGGTCTTGCTATCACACCCGCTCGCTCCCTACTTCGATTGCCAGAGCGTTTATGAATATAGTTATATTTTTTGCTACGCACGCTACTCTTGGTAAAATGCAGGCTTAAGTTGTTCAACAATCCGCTAACGGATAAAGCCTTCGCTGGCCATTTTACCAACATTGCTACCTTTATCTACCATATTCCTTCTATCCCATATCTCCATTGAAACTATTCACCTGATAAATAATCCCTTTCACTATGATGAAGGTAAGAACAAATTCAACGTATACCCTCTCCAATGATAAGAGTTACGTAATTCGGACGCCCCAAATGAATCTTCCTCGAGTATAATCTAATCACTAACGGACGCATGGATAATTTATTTCCTTCGAAACTTTAATTGTTCTTATGTTGTCATTATCATCACATTACCCCAGTAGAATGGATTTCAATTTGCTTGTGTCATTAATTTTTCAGTGTCAATGATTTTAACCCCGATATTTTCCCGAGTAACAAAAAATAACTCCTGCAGTCCTGTTGTTGAAGAGTCGTCAAAAAACGGTCGCCTTTCAACCCATGCCCGCACGGGTTAGGTACTATCTTCAAAGTTTTCCACATTTTCTGCTATAGTTATATAGATACATAGCAAATCAACCTTAATTAAAAAATCAATTTATTTTAAAGTAAAGTTTGCGAACTTTCATGTCATTACAAGTTTCTCAATTATTCGATTATTTTCGGAGGTTTTTTCGTCCTTTTCTCTACTCCGTCAATGAGTTTGCATTTGATTTGATCTCCGTCACTCTCCGCCTAGGTTTGAAGGTTTTTTTTTTTTTTTAATTAATTGATTTCCCGAAATGAATGATAAAATCCTGGACAAATGTTGTCACTCGGTTAGGAAAAATAAAATTGAAATTGATTTAGCGGAAGAGAAAAATAATTTGCACTTAATGCTCATTGAAGGAAAAACGCATAGCTAAACGAAAAAGGGTATAATAAAGGAAAAGGAATAAAATAGACTGGGAAAGTTGGTCGGATTTTCAAACTTTTAATTTTTTTTCAAAATAGCGTCAGTAAATTTATTTATATGTCTCTGCAGGAATAAATTAGAAACGGACTTATAATTTGCATCCACAAATTAATTTGGATTATGCCGCACACTGACAGGGCATTTGAGTTTAAAAAGGTCTTTGGAAAGCTGGGTCGTAACCATCGAATTAAAATACTAAAATACAACGAAAATTAACTTTCAAAGTTCCCTTGTCAATTCTCTTCTATTCTGACGGTGGAAATTATGGCTCAATTAAAAAGATATCCTCTAAAGATATCGGCATATTTTCGGACAACCAAGCAGCTATAAAGTTCTTGGATTCGATCTCTATAAATTCTTTAGTAGTTCTCGACTGCCGAACATCTCTTACGGAGATGGAATAGTTCAATGGAATGCTGGAGTGCAAATCTTAGGTGGACGAATGACATGTAGAGAACCTGCTTCACTCAGCTTTAAGGGGCACTAGCTTTTTTGAACTAATAGCTTTAAGTAAAATATTAAAGCTGGTCGCTAGCTGTTATAGTTAGTTGATGGTTAATGCAATCATTTTAAAGCAAAAGTTACGCCCTAAGTTTTGTAAGTTACGTCCACTTCCTTTCACCTGTTAAAGGGGTTTTGCTAGTGTTTAATGCCCAGTTGCACAGTCAGAGTTTAAACTGAAGTTTAACTAAACCTGACCGAGAGTTTAAACTTTTGGTTTAACTCGTTCAGTTTCACAGTTCAAAATAATCTGCCAGTTAGCTAAACGCAGTTGTGGAAGCGCAGATCAATTTCCCTTAAGGGGATATTTTTCTACCAGCGCACTTTTGATCAAATAAATGGTTATTGCTTTTCTCTACTTTATCTATTTTACCATTTGTAAATAAAAGGAAATATGTGCAATATTATTACATTATGTATTTTGGTAATAACGAATTGAATTGATTTATTTTTGACACGTCTTTGAACTATCATCTACTTTCACCAATTAATTATTGCAGTCATTATTTTTTTTTCAATAATAATAATATGTAGTTGTTGAAATGTAGTGGGCATTCGGACGGATGCGATCCCAGGTACTGCTTCTTGTCACTCGCTATGTTTTTACCACATCCGATCACCCGTCGCCAGTAATAGTAATGAATATTGAAAGGGTTTTATGAGCCTAAATTAGGGTCATTGTCTGGTAATAGGTACGCGCACAGTTTTTCGCTGGTGTTTCTGCGAAAATCTGCGCTATCTTGTTCCGATTATACTTTTTTTTAAACAAAAATGTAATCTAGATCTGTATACAAAAATGGTATGAACTCCGAAACTGAACAAACTCAAATTTACAGGCATTGACCCGAGAAGTGTGTTCAAAATGGGACAAAACAATTGTATTGTACCTATAAAGCATAGGTTAGGTAGTGTCTTGTTTCAGCCAAAAGAAAATGTGAAAGATTTGAGTATGTATAAATATATTTTCGCCAAGAATCTAAAGAAATCGCTAGTATATAGCATTACAAAAAAATAATCGTCGTTTCCACACACTAAAAAAATTAATTTATATTGAAAAAACGTCAATACAATTCACTCTTGCCTACATTATGTTTGGGCTAAAATCTACCTGATGTTCACTTTCCTTGAAAAGTATATTAGTTGGAAATCTATTGAAATTTTCTGATGACATTTTTTAACAGTGGGTTTACCGCAGTAATGCTGAAACTAATCATAACTCTAGTTTTCACTCATATAAATTCAAGAAGTGTAGCACCCAGACAATTTATCTCTTTTATTCTCTCTCTCATCTCTCTGTATGAAATGGCAGCTGTCAAAATAAACCTCAAAATGCGAGACGAAAGTTTAAACGGCAGAATGCAGGCGTTTAACTTAACCCGCCAATGGTGACGTCAGCGTTGTGCTGAAGTACCCAATTGGGTAATTTGGCTCAAGTATTTTCAACTTTGGCTCAATGCTCCGAGCCAAAGAGAAATGGCTCACATTTTTCTTAAGACTTAAACTTCGTTCTTAAAAAAAAACGAATGTTAAAAAAATTAAATTTACTCAACTGAACCCCGTCACAAAACAATCGCTGGTTAAAGCGATTCAACCAAGTAAACGCACTCATTCAGCATTTCAAATTCCTATCGGGAATAATGTATGGAAATGTTTCCCATTAGACACGAACTATACAGAGTCATGTCTCTGACCCGAAGAGTCTTTGATTCCAACCCGGAGGGACAGTTGTACCTCGGACTGTAGCCCGGACTGTAGCGCCATCTAAGTATAGGTAACAAAAAGATCTCTGACAGACAACAGGCATATTTGTTTCGTTTGTCTATATCCTTCAGAGTGGTGTCATGGATTATGGCTATACCTCCCCGTATTAGAGCCAGCATCTGTTTGAGAGTTGATTCTCTGGTAGACTAACCATTTTGAGCCCAATAGTCTTACTCTTGTTGCGGAATATATGAAGCGATTTCCACGTCTTCAAGGTATGGCCTGCAAGGTATAGCCGAGGTATACAAAGTCCCTCACTACCTCAAAGTTATATCTGTCGATCGTGACGTTTTGTCCGATTCTACGATGTTGGGTGTCTCTTCTTGTTGACAGCATAATACTTGGTTTTGCCCTCGTTGACCGCTAGACCCATTTTAGCCGCTTCCGTTTCTATACTAGCAAACGTACCAGTGACAGCTCGCTGTGTTCTACCAATTATGTCAATATCATCGGCGTATGCAAGTATTTGGACGGACTTTTGAAAGATCGTGCCTTGTGTGTTGGCCTGTAAGTTTCGGACAATTCTTTCAAAAAAAGTCGCACGACAGCGCGTCACCTTGTCTAAATCCTCTTTTGACATCAAAGGTTTCGGTGAGGTCGCTACCGACCTTGATGCAGCAGCGAGCTTTCTCCATCGTCATCCTACACAATCGGACGAGTTTTGTCGATTTGGACTTTTTTGTGTTTTTTCCAGGATCTGCCTAAGTGTGAAAATTTGATCGACGGTGGACTTTCCTGGCCTAAAACCGCACTGATAGGGGCCAATCAGGTTATTTACAAATGGCTTAAGGCGTTCACACAGTATGGCAGACAGGATCTTGTATGCGATGTTAAGGAGACTGATACTTCTGTAGTTGGCACAGTTGAAGGGGTCTACTTTCTTGTGGACCGGACAAACGATGCTGAGATTCCATTCATCAGGCATGCATTCATCTGACCAAATTTTGGAGATGAGTTGGTGCATGCTCTCTACCAAGTGATCTCTAGCTGCTCTAAAAAGCTTGGCAGGTAGACCATCAGGCCCTGAAGCTTTGTTGTTCTTTAGCTTGGATATTGCTACCCGTACTTCGCTTTGGTCAGGTGGACGGAAGTTTTATCTATCATCGTCTATATTGAGTGGTACGTTCTGCGTAACAGCGGGATTCTGGTCTTCGTCGCCATTATAGAGTCTACAGAAGTAATCTTTCCATATTCTCAGCACCGACTGTGATTCTACTACAAGGTTTCCCTCATTATCTCTACAGGTTTCTGTACGGGATTGTTTGCCCTGGCACGTTCTTTTTACCTTCTGGTAAAACTTCCGTACATTGTTCCTGGAGTAGCATCTCTCAATTTCTTCGATCATAAGTTTCTCGTGCTCTTTCTTTTTCTTTCTGAGGATCCGATGTTCCTCCCGTCTTTTTTGCTCGTAGAGCTCGGGAGCAGCTCTAGTCCTTTTTCACAACGCCGCTTAATACGCTTCTTGTTTTGCTGCGTTTGCTAGTCGACATTCTTCATCAAACCAGGGGTTTCGTGGTGGTAGTCGGGTGAAACCCAGCACATCAGTCGCGGCCTTGATGATGGCTTCCTGACAGTGTTGCCACTAGTCTTCTGCACTAGCTGTTGCTGCTATAGGACTGATCGAGAGGCATCGGGATACGTGATCGGCGAAGATTCTGGCCGTCTCTTGCGATTGCAGTTTTTCGACGTCGGGGCGTGTTGGATATCCGCATTCTTACCTTAGCTGCAACAAGGTAGTGATCCGAGTCAATATTGGCCCGTCGGAAGGTTCGGACATCCAGAATACTGGAGGCGTGCCTTGCATCAATCGCAATGTGATCGATTTGGCTGACAGTTTGGTGATCCGGAGACAGCCATGTCCGTTATGGATATTGGTCTGTTCAATGTACGAACATTCCACGTGCAGATCCGAATGTCATTGTCCTTATTTCGTTTTCCAGGGTCGTCAACAGTAAATCCGTCCTTTTCCGAGGCATGTTGCTGTTTCATAACATGTATTTTTTCCGTAGTAGGGAAGTTACCCCGACGCACAACCCCCAGCCTGGAGGACCAGTTCCATATCATACCCCTAGGACGAGGGGCACCAGTAGCCCACTTCGGGATTTGAGCCCTGCCGTTGGCCCATGAAGGGTTCATCCGCCACCAACTCTTTTCCAATACCCTGGTGTAGTATTGGAGATCCCTATAGACTTGGTATCCGAATATGTCGAAGCAGCTCTTATAGGGATGCCACTATATACATATGTAGTTCAGCCTGACTGAAACTGTGGGCGCCACCGTTGATTCCATCTAGGGAGTTCGTCCGCTGCCGCCTGGAAACAAGAGGAAGTGCTTAAGTGAAGAGTCACTCCTCCCCCCTCTCTCGTTCGCTGCCACCAACGGTGCCGTGACATAAGGCCAAGCGTCATAAGGCCAAATCTCGAAATTTGGCTTTATGTCGCTTTTTGAAAGTGACATAAGGCCAAATTCCAGCATTTGGCATTATGACACTTTGATAAAGCGTCATAAGGCCAAATCCGGAAAGTGACATAAAGCCAAATTTTCACTTATTGCATGTTAGTGTTAGGAATTTTTTCATCATGAAATAAATCGTAAATTCATATGAATGAAAAAAATCCTAATAAAGAGCTATTTCACTCAATGTTATTAGGAGTTATTTAATTTTTCTTAAAATTACATTTCTTAAGTTATTTTTTATTTAAAATTAAAATACTGTTTTTCAAACTGCATAGTTGTGTAACTTTTCTTTGACTTCTTATCCAAGAGGACAAACAAGAATGGAAATAGGTACCTGTGGATATATAAATTACTATATTAATAGATTAAAATTAACTGTTTTATCGGCGCGAGGGGAAGGGGGGCGGGCGGGGTGCGGCGCGGCCGTGACGCGGGGGCCGGGCGATGCGGGCGGGGCGCGGCGTGAACGGGACGCGACGGCGCGTTCGTCGCTGGCGAGAGAGATCGCGGTGAACGCGCCGCACCCCGCCCGCCCCCCTTCCCCCCGCGCCGATAAAACAGTTAATTTTTTCCATTCTTGTGTAGTGATCAGATTAGGCTTATTGGTCTTTATTTTTAAATGCGAATATTAAAACAATTATTCCATTCTTTCACCCTACGTTTCGTCGGTATTTCCCAACATCATCAGGGGTATCGATTTATTGAAGATAGATTGGTACAATTACATTTAAAATGTCTTATTGCACAAAAATAAATAAATAAATAAATAAATTATGACAATAACTAAATAAATAAACACTACTGAAACTTCAACATACAACTTAAAACATATAGCACAGAAATATCATTCTTGTTTGTCCTCTTGGATAAGAAGTCAAAGAAGAGTTACACAAAACTCTCAGAATGACTACTGAATCGTATATACGTATTAGGTACTTATCTAAGCAAAATCTAATATGCACTCGAAAGTGTCATAAAGCCAAATTGGCCTTATGACGCTTAATCAAAGTGTCATAATGCCAAATGCTAGAATTTGGCCTTATGTCACTTTCGCAAAGCGACATATGGCCAAATTTCGAGATTTGGCCATATGCGCCACCTCTCGCGAACGTCTGACAAACATCCGAGAGTATGATTGTCCTGTAAAAGCTTCTCAATTCAGCCGTTCGGACTTGGCATAAAATTCTAGGTCCCTTCCATTCGTTCCAAAAATAGAAACTCACACAAAACGAATGGTTGCGAGAAGCTAGGCCTTGGGTGTCTAAGTCTACCGCCTGTTGTGCCGCCTATTTATTTATTTTTATAGTAAATAGCCCTCGCCGTTATCGTTCAATACAATGGACTCAAAAACAGTAAAGTGGTGCTACGATGCCTTGCAAGCCTTATCCAAACCCAAGAAGGTCAAACTTGGATGGGTACCTGGCCATCAAAGGAATTGCAACAACGAATCTGTGAATTAAGGATTCGAAAGCTGGTCGACTTTCTTACAGGCCATTGTGGCTAGAGATATCATCTTCAAAAAAATGAGTTTGTGTCCGAAGACATAAAGCAGGTTCTGTCTTGAGGATGTGTAATCATCCGAGTACATTCTCTGTGATTGCCCGGCACTTAATTGTTTAAGAAAACGAGTCTTTAACAAGGAGATACGTTTACTCAGTAGAGCTTAGGAACTCCGCTACAAAGGACATATTCTCCTGCACTAGGGAGGTCATCGGTCTCTTAGATTAACACTATCTCTCTTCGATACAATAGATCTACTTAGGTCACAGTGTCAGCCAATGGGCAACAAAAAAAAAACACCTGAAGCATTCGTTGCATAATAGTCCATCACTAACGCATTCCCTGGCTTAGTATTGACATTACACTATACAGCCCTGGGCAACGCTAAATATTTCGGAGAGAATTCGTCCGGTGTTTGGGACAACAGAAAGGTTTAATTGATAATTCTTGGATAAATCTTGGTTTCCATAATCGCACCTTCAAAGTATTCTTTTGAAATGTAAATACATAATATAGCCAGTTATGGGAAAGTTACTGCAGGCAAATATTATATCCATTTTGCTGTAACAAAGTTTGCAATTAATTTGTAACCGATCTTAGTCGCCGCTGGAGTTCTACTGCTGCAATCAATAACATGAGACTTATCTACAGAGAGGATATCTAATAACTCTGAAGCTATAACACCGCACCGTATAATGACATCGTCCGGTAGATGCATTAAGTCACATTGACAGTATGATTAATGGGTCTTGTGGAGCCTGCAACAACAAAATCAGGCTATCTGCCAGCTATCGTAGGCAACTGCATGTGTATTTATGTTCATTCTGTGAATTAAGATAATTGTGTCGCCTGCTGATGAAATCAATCAACGAGAAAAGGATATGTAGGTATGTTGTGCATCGAAACAGGAGAACGTAAATTATCGATGGTGTGGTTAACACGTCTACAAGCTCTGTCATCGTCTCCTGACACTGATAGGTAGATATAGGAGTTATGTTACAACACTATAATGACATGAAGCAAATAATATATCAGGACAGACTATGTTTGTTCACATTTCCTTCGGTTATCTGACAAAATTTTCAATTGCTTCTGTGACACGCAAGGGAAATCGCAAGAAGACACTCCTTCACTTCTCTGGATACCCAATTTACACTCGAGGTACTTGACATTCCCACTAAGCTTAAAAAAAAATCCGACTAAAATTCCAGTCGGATTACTTGAATTCTTGAATTGACAAGATAACCCCCATTGAAGTAGCCAAATAATTTAAAATCAAATTCCGACATGAAGGATTCGTGCGATATCACAAAAATCCACTCTGACACATTTACTTTAGCTTGTGCTGTGGACCGCTATGAACATCTATATTACCAAAAAAATGGACTTAAAATGACCAGATGATACCTGCGATGACATGAAATTCAGCATTCTACCAAATTGAGTTTACATTTTGACCATAATCCCACATGACAAGTGATGACACCAGGAGATGGAACTTTTTATTTTTCTTCAAAACGAACAAAAATAAGAAACTAACGAAACGGGAAACCCATTCGTGGTCCGTGGGGTTTCGCACAGTTTTCATGGCCAATTCGTTGCCAGTATCGAACAACTTTTGTGTTATATATATGCCAAACCAACACTACTGCACAGAAATGTGTGGTTGTTTCTCTTGCCATTAATAATTTCATTTTACGTTCAATTCCCTGAGGAATGTCCTTTCAAGTTCGGCTGCAATTTTTTTTTGCCGTCTCCCTCTAGGATGTGTCATCCATCGTCTGATTGCTCAGCATTACTTGTCTTACCGACTCCCTATTTCTTGGAAGCACAGAACTTACTGCGAGCGACGAAGCGAATAAGATAATAAAAATTTCAGTTCAATAAGTTTTCGACTTTTTGCCGCCTTCTATTTGTATCTAGTATACTGCTACTGCCCAGTTAATGCTTCTCGTCCTCGTCGTCGTATGTATGCCGTTCTTCAGTGTCGATTTCATCACATGGACACGTAGTATGTCTTGTTGTGGGAATAATTCCTTGGATATAAGGAAGGCGTTCGTGACTGATCCTTCCACACTGCCTGTCTGATGCCCTGCCAGGAGGATACGAAAACTTTTCTCTTCTTCTCGGAAAGCACAATTTCTGCTATCTGACGTAGGTATCAAGGATTCCATTTAATTTCGCTGCTGAAAGGAGTACAGGAGTATTGGAAATGTCTTCCTTCTTCCGACGGGTAGGACTGAAATACCTTTGGTCAACTAGAAAGTCATTAGACAAGGACAAAACAATTATCCGATTCATTATACTTGAATTTTTTGAATTTTTTTAATTGAAATTAGGAAGCCAGTGATTTGGCCTTAGTGCCCTTAGTGGTTCCGTTATAAATTAAGCGGCAGAAAGTGTTTAACGAGTAGTCAAATACGAGCCTAAGTTTTCAAAGCATATCTTCCAGCTGTATATGTTTGAAAATGCATACCAAACTAGTGGTGGGTGCAGGGTGCATCTATGGGACTCCTTAGAGCGTATACTTAGCTTAGCTTGCATGTTTTTTTTTTTTTTGCGGAACATTATGTCACCAATATTGAAATACAAAGTTCGTGCGAGGCTTTAGCCGTGAATTCACGGTAGAAAGACGAAGAATCCTGTTAAATTGATCGGTTTATTCAAGCTTTAGGTATTAAAACAAAAATTATAGCTGACAAAATAGACGGCTGATAGGAAGTGAGAGTAAAATTTCACAAACCAATGGAGACATTAAATTCCTAGAAAGCTGACATCACAGCCATTCGAGTAGGGTAGACCGGGCGAAAGTATTTTGGAAAACGGTGACATCTACTTCGAAGATTGCTACCGAGAGTAGAAGGATCAGCCTTTGTCAAATGCTGATTTGTCGTGAGCTTTCCATTCTAAAAATCTTGAGTAAGGTAGAATACCGTCGGTGGCGTCGCGTCGGTATGCACAAAGGATAAATGACTTTGCAATGTGTCGAAACTTGTCAGTAGTAAACTTTTTTTTTTCAACTTCTAGCAGAGCTTCAATAAGGGACCAGATCCAGAGAGAAAAGCTATGAAATTCTATCAAAATTGAAGCCTACAAAGTCGAATAAGGGAACATTTTTAGAATTGCAGCGTACAAATACATAGTTGTTTTTGGCGTGACACACGGACATGACTTTTTTTTAAGAAGAAGAAGCTACTGAGAGAAAAGATAAAATAAAATAAAGTGAAAATATAAGGCTTGAGTCTCGGGTCGCTGTCGAAGTGTTATAACTACGGCTACGACAAAAACTGCTATTGTAGTTCATGCTGCATTGTGTCAGTCAATTTTGACACTTTTGCTGCTTGTGATGCTCTTCTAAGTTGGTTTATTCATTGAATTTCTCTTTCCCGAAGCTATTATAGCCTATTATAGATCCATCCTCAACATCTTGTCAGTATAAATTTCTCTGGGAATTATACCAGCTATGAAGAGTCCGTTTCCTCAGAGATTATTCGAAAATCGTCTGTAAACGGGCGGCACTCCATACATACATATACAGAAGGATTGAGCTGACTTTCTCAGATAGTATAGGATCCACTTAGCAAGTCAATACTTAGCACTTTTCGGATGTATCCAAAGTATCCGTGCTGCCTACAATTGTAACGCCTTATTACGAGAGTAGGTAGGCGGTTGTTAGGTACCGCTGGCGCAGTAGCGTGTGGTTAGTGTGCGAGGGATCCCATTGTAAACATCTTAAGGTTTTTTATACTGCGCCACTTCTTGCGAACGTCTGACAAACATCTGAACATTATGACTGTCCTGAAAAAGCTTCTCAATTCAGCCGTTCGGACTCGGCATAAAATTGTAGGTCCCTTCCGTTCGTCCCAAAAATAGAAACTCACACAAACGAATGGTTGCGAGAAGCTAGGCCTAGGGTGTCTACAGCGTGTTGCGCGCTACCTATTTATTTATAAAAAATAAATAAATAAATATGTTTTATGGCTTCTTTTGGACGGCTTATTTGATGCCCAACCCAGTATTACAATTGTGTCTACTGCTATTTGTACCTATAGTTTCCGTTTTGTGCTCAGCAGTTTTAAGAGACTATTTGCAGTCGGTTGTTTGTGTGGACTACCCGTCAACGATTCCCATATATTGAAGCCAACATCGGGCTGCATAGGAAGTAGTTATATGCCCAAAATATATCCTTATCATGAATGTCATAAAAATATCTATCGAATAAAAGTGGCTTGTTGGCTTATTGTCAGCGAAGTTGGGTGATTTTGAACGCAGGAGCCCGATATGGCTATATGATGGCTCAACCACCTGACTTGTCATTTTTCCCTCTACGCAGTTTTACAATATATACCTAGGCTTATTTCTGCACCGTATGGAATACAGTTTTTTTTAAATACTTCTCTCGTGAAAGGCGAACCTATGCCACTTTACCAGCGCCCCATGATGAGTGGAGGTCTGCACAAACCGAGCTCAATTTTTAAACTAAAGGAGTTTTGTTAAGTGAAATGCCTCGCAGTTGTCAATTAGTGTACTATGATAGGTGATGTGCAGTGGATCTTGTAGAGCGCTCTTATGTCACACTTAGAGGATTATTTTCGCTATTTTCCTCGGGACATTTGCTGGGGCAGTATGGGTGTGGATCAGTGACCATTTTTTTTATTAGTGTGGGACTATCGAACTATTCGTCTCGGAATTTTGTCAATCATGTTTTTTTTGTTAGTTAAACATACCACCGAATGAAAAATGAAATCGAGACTAAAATTGTCCACAATATCCGTCAATGTTTGTCTTTAATCTAATGTTATAGTTATAGATATATGTACGTATAGTAAGTATGTTGTGCTTTGCTTACCTAAGAATGAATAGGTACCTATGCATGTGTCGATACGAGCACTGTATTTACTTACTGCGTAAATACAACCTGCTAATTGGGTCGCTTTCAAAGTATGTAGTTGCTATGGACTAATCTAGAATATAAGTCAACAAAAGATTTGGTCCATGTTGCATGTCTGTACGCTTGCGCAATGTAATGTACATATTCGGGCTATGAGCCGACTTTTCAATGCAGATGCATTTCATAATTCGAATTGTTTTTCATATCTATGAAAGAGGTAAGTGCATACTTAATGAACATATTCGAGCAAAAATTCATCTAAAAAAATTCACGTAAACCTAGGCCTACAGGCATACCTTCTCGTCTTGGTCTGAAAGGTCTAGTTTTGGTACAAATAAAATGAAACTGCAATTGGATAAACAATATAGAGCATTGCTTTGCATTAAAGATTTTTCTTATGTTAGCTATTTTATTTGTATATATACCTAAATCATGTGCAACTATCTTTTTAACATTTAAAGCCCTTGTGCATTTGATACTTACTATGCTTACGAGTTACGACACATGCTTCTAAAAAAATCTATCTAGAAAATCGGAAGTTATTTCAAATTCAAAAATATTTCTTGAAAGGTATAGCATAGATATTCCGATGTACGACCCTTTTGGAAAGTGCCCTAGATTTCACAAATGCCACCGAAATGTCAAACAGGATTAGAATTTGTATGAATGAGCAATGGAACGCTAAGCTAACTTGATCATGACCTTGCGATAGATGTAACGCAAGCCTCCAGTATTTTAAACGTCCTCTGAATTGTACCAGCCAAAGTTCAATTACCAGTCCAGCAATCACTCAAGAAGACCAAAAGCGCCAGATTCAGGTCCAGAAACCAACGACAGGGTTTCCAGGAAGCCATCAGAAGAATCGTCTCTGATATACTAGGTTTCACAAGGCGAACATCAAGAAGAAAGGCATGGTTCGAAGACGAATGCCACCCATTCATGCAATACCGCAGACAAGGACAAGATCCGAAAAGTTGCTTATGACACCTCTGGGCAGAGCGCAAAATAGTATTAAATACATTGATGAAGATGGATGAGAATCCCGTCAACCTGCCCTTAAATCCAATAAAGCTTCGTTAGCTGACGACTTCCCCCCTGAGCTTTTAAAAGCTGGAGAAGATGATACGGTACGGAGCATTCATCAATTCATCACCATCATCAATCAGTTAAATTTGGTCGATTCGAAGTATGTCCGATGGAATGCAATCTAAGCAAAGTTTGTCCATTCCTGAAGAAAATATAAATGGCGTTATGCAATAACGCCCAAGGAAATAACGCCAAAAAAAAAACCCGTACAATTTGTTGTTGCAAATTTTTTCGTCATTTTGGCTGTTATTTCCTTTCCAGAGTTGCTTTTTCACAAGCAGTAAAGCCCAAAATAGTAAGTGGAAATGCATAAACGGTGTAATAAGTATGGGGGACATGCTGTCCCCCTGCATGGGTTTTCTGTTGGATTTTGGAGTAGGTGCGAGTTTGTACTGCAAAAAAAACCTTCGATATATGTAATTTCGTAAATACTCCAAATCTGACAGTAACCCCAAGCAGGGGGGTTTCAGGGGGGCAGCGTGCCCTCCCATATATATAAAGCTGCAAATTATTTTTAGGCTTTATTTCCATCTTATTGTTTATTGGGCGTTATTTCCAAATCGATTTGGGCGCTATTTCCTTGGGCGTTATTGCCTAACGCCAATATAAATCATTTGATTTCCACCAACAACATCAGAGACATGAGTCTCCTTAACCTCGCATACAAGATTCTGTCTGCGCATTGCGCAATAATCTGTTAACGCCTATAGCCAATGGTCAACAACCTGATAGGTTGCACCAAATAAATAATAACCGATTTTCAAAACTTGGAGGATACCACGCCTCCTGAAAGGAGAATATAAAATGTTTAATATTTTTCTTTCTGTACACTGCAAGTCCTATCGCTGTACCGAATTTCAACATTCAATGGCAACTGGAAGTGGCCCAAAAAAATAATAACCAATTTTCAAAAGTGGGCGTATACCACGCCCCCTGAATGGAAAATATCAAGTTTTGGACTTTTCCCAGTGTATGGATCACAGGATCTAGCATTCCGCCAAATTTCACGAATATAGGATGGCCGGAAGTGCTTCATAATTTTGATGATCATCATCTAGTGAGTGAGTCAGTCAGTTACGGTTTTTGCGATTTTTGAAGTCGTGTATGTTGAGAACCACTAAGGCTACATCCCTGAATTAAATTTCGTTAAATGGGTTTTGTTTTTTCTTTGATATCCGTGGTTTTAACCAAAGCAATATATGTAAATATGTATATAGATACTGTAGATGAATGTAATACAGTAAATGCAAATAATTGTAAAGTAAAATTGTTTATAGTAATGAAACGTAAATTTTCAATGAAACAATATTAAAGAAAAATGATTTAAAAATTTTTTTGATAAGCTAAATTATAATGTATTTAAATTTTTAATCTGAAGTAGCTTAAATTGCTCTAATACTTAAGCTTGGTAAATGTTTCAAGTTTGAAGTTTCTGACTCAATTGCTTCCGAAGATAGAGAGGGGGTCGAAAACAGCCTGAGTTTGTTCCTGTAAAAAGGGCAAGTACCTTTACTAGAGAACTCAGTTGGGGCACTACCGTGCCCTTTGATTAAATGTTTTGGCTTTTTTTATTTATTTCTCTCTTGTTGTTTTAATGAATTAATTATTTTTTGTTAATCATATCTTTTCGTAGGCGAAACGCTTCGTCACTAATAAAAACGTATGGAATTCTAGAATTGTTGGGGCTTTTGGGTGGTGGTATTTTTATACGATTGTTAGCAAGATCTTCATAAAAATCCGTATACTCTATTACACCTCCTTCAGAAACTCTACCATTAGTTCCGACCGACGTGGCAGTATATAAATAAATTCGTATTGAGCATTTGCAATAGCCATTAGGACAATGCTTATATGGTATCCTTTGTAGTTATAAAAATATGAGCCACTGTTTACAGGGTGTACAATTGAAATGTGTTTGCCATCAACAGCCTCCAAACAATTAGGGGAAATCCCATTTGTAATAGAATATTGCTGACCAATTTCTTCCCACTCTTCTTCAGATCTTGTGAACTGTGAAATAAATAAATAGATACTTCTTTACTTTTTATAATATGACTGTTGTTAATATATTCACCTTTAAGTTATCGTCTTTTAAAACATTATAAGGTCTCTGGAATTATAGATGACAACGATTGAGCGGAGACTCTTGTTGAAAATTTTAGATCTTCCAAACTCTCGCCAGTTGCTAAAGAACGAAGGGTTGCTGACAAGCGCTCAGATGGTGATGAGGGACACGATTTTTTTTTTTTTTTTTTTTTGAATCTGTGGTGTAACCAGTCCCAGCAATTGAAGGAATATTATTTTCATCCATTCGAAGGAAATTTCTATAGTCTTCATCAAAAGTGCTTCCTTTTCAGCAACCATTTTGATTATCCAGCTTTTCGATTTCTTTTTATTTTAAATTAATACACTGACCGCGGCACTGACTGTGACTGCAAGAAAATACAAATTACTATCCATCCCCAATGAAATTTATGAAACGACTGAACATAATTCTGTCAAAAACATTGTCAATGTTCATTGATACGTGTGTGATACTAGTCCATGTCCAGTAACACTGATCTTGTGTAGGGCCCTTTAGGCAAGGTGACGCGGTTTCACTATTCTACCCACATGAAAGGACATTAAATGTTTGTCTGCCTATGCTCTGTGATGAATTCTAGCAGTAAAATCAGCGGTGAGATCAAGCGAAGAATAACCCTTATCATCTCCGTCATGATATACGGCGTAGAAGCAACTATACTATACAGAGTGACAACGGCGCGGCCGCGTATAGGATGACATGGCGCACTCAGTGGGAGGTGGATCTCAACCAACTTCGCATGGTCAACTGCAGGTAACTGACTGTTGGTTAAGGCCCATATCTATTAAAATGCATTTTTTTCTTGTTTAATAATTATTTTATTTAAATATTGTAGGTATAAAAAGTTGGTATGTAAAAAAATGTAGGTACGACTCTTCGATCTAGTGATCAAATTGTAGTTGTATTTGGTCGACCTGTCACAGTCACTGGTTCTTTTATAGTTGTCATAGTGGCGCTCATCTGTACTGGCGGCAGCTCAGTTGTTGTTGCTGAGGTCATTGTTTCATTTGTCGGCACAGCCATTGGTTTTGTAGCCAGAGTTGAAATGGTGGTTTCTGTATTAGCTGGTGTGGCTGTTGTTGAAGCTGTATTGGCCGTTGATGCATTTGACGTCTTGCACCTTGGTGAACCACGGCTACATAATCTCGACTGGATACGAGGACGATTTATCCTCCTTCTAAATATTTGGCCATCAGCTTCATGATGAAACAGAATAAATCCAATGACACAAAGTAGTAGAGCTCCTTTCAAAGACATTTTGATTTTCGAAGTGCAAATTGTATTTGAAAAAAAAAAAAAAAATTTAAATGTTAACAAACTGAGGTAATTTCTAAAGTGATGCAGTTTTGAATAGTCACCTGGCATTTTATAGTCTAAATTTCAAACGCATTTGTTTTGTATACACAGCGCATGTTTCTACACATTTTTGTTTGATTAGCTAGCTGTGAGTTATTTCCTAACAGATTGTCAATATGCAATCGAATTTCACAACAAGATCATTGCGTGCATTCTATTTACATATCTGTAGGTTAACAGAGACCAACCGCATGTTGCAGTGCTTATATTTACTTGTACTAATTACGCTCAATAGCTGACATCAATTTCGACTATAAAAGATACCAGATTATTAGAAAATTCATCAGTTTACAACTTGGTTCAAATCGATACAAGTACACAGCAAAAAATCATTCTCCAAGATGTCTTTAAAATGCATTCTACTTCTTTGTGTTATCGTTCTGATTGTGATTCCTCATGAAGCCGATGGTCAAATATTCAGAAGGAGAACAAATCGTCCTCGAGTCCAGGCAAGATTATGTACTCGCGGCTCACCAAGGTGCAAGACGTCAGCAACTTCAACAACTACACCAACAACAACTCCCACAACTACCCCAACAACTACTTCCACAACTACTCCAACAATAACTCCAACAACTACTCCAACAACTACTAGCACAACTACTTCAACTACTACTCCCACAACTACTTCTACAACTACACAAACGAATTAACTACTCCTTACATAAACCTCAAGGGTCATGGGAATAATGAAGCTGAAATGAGGATATCAATATATTTTTTGTACACTTTTTATAGAAAAAATAAAACAACTATTATATCTTTTGAAATAATGAAATATAACATAGTTTCTATATAAGTCCTTCCACTGATAAATAATATAGGCATAGCTTTATGCACGACTTCGGTGGCGCTCCGGGATGCGTCCACATTTCAAGATGGACAAATACCTACTTCACTTCCATATCTCGAAGATTTCTGTAGTCAATATCCTTAATCCTGAGCTTTGTATTAAACATTTTTGCGACCTCAGCCACAGTGGGGTTCCTTGACTCGTGGACTGACCTAAGTCTAATTTTACCCCAATTGTCACACTTACCAGATAAACCTGCCTTTCTTATTCGTGGAATGCTCTATATGCTAAAATCAAGGTGGCTCCTGCTCGGGCTCCTCTGCAGACAGTTCCTATGCCACAATTTGGTTATGGTTTATCTAAAAGTTCAGCAGACTTCCGTTTTATCACTTTCCAAAAGCTCTGTTGGCTATGACCGACCGCCACGTGTGGGTGAAACTCTACAGCTCATAGAACTGTTCGAATGGCGCTAGACCTAGACTAATATTATGGTTGTCGATGAAGGAGTCAAATGGTAGAAAATTCTAATTTTACACAAAATAGTTGATGGCTAAGAAGGCTATACGCTGAATTCCTTTGGTTTCCTGCAGACGAGCTTCATAAATTCCATCCACACAAAATAACACTGGAGCTTAGAAGATACTCGTATAGTTCAATGGCTCCATACCCAAACTTGGGAATTGCTCTTTCAATACGAACGATTTTCAAGCTGGTCTGGTGGAAACCACAAACCAGAGAGAATAGACCACCAGCTTCGGGCAAAAAAGAGAATTCCATAGAGCCAGTTTTGAAATGAGTAGCGCCGCCTCTTTTTCTATCTGTGAAAACGTGTTGTACCACAGAAATAACTGTAAATGTTATTAGGTGCCAGTGTATGCGTGACCAATTCGCCCGCCATTTACTTTAGCATGGCCACATACTTAACCACCTAATAACTTTTTGAAACTGGCTCTATGGATTTCTCATTTTTGGGCGGAGCTGGTGGTCTATTCTCTCTAGTTTGTGGTGGAAACTGGAAATGGAAACCCCTAAAAAGAGAGGTAGACTTATTTAGGATCACAAACATCGAATCGAATCGATATTTATGGTCAATCGGGCCACCTACATGAGGAGAACTTTTTTCGGACGAGAGAGAACTGTTGCAGCATCCAATCACCAACCTATAAACCAGAGATTACTGCTGCCGGTAAAAACATCTTAACAATGAACATGAATTCAAAGAGTTAGCTCCAAGCTCCAGTTCCAGCTCCAAGACCAGACAGAAAATTCAGCCAAAAATGTCAATTGACTATGAGACTGCGAATGTGAGCTGCAACTATTTTCGACTGTACATGCGGAGAAAGACTAGTAATATAAGGACTTAGTTAAAACTAACAACACACTAAACATACTGTGCGAATTTGTGTATAATATCTAGGGGGCTTTTAAAGAAATATGTGCTGAATATGATTCCATATGAGTCCGGGTGGACCTGGGCTTCAACCAACACGCCTCTCCAGTTAGCCCGATATTTGGCCAACCGCCTCCATTTGCGCACTCCAAGTTGGTTGAGGACCCCTTTCACTCTTGCGCCCCACCTACGACGAGGTCTTCCTCTACCGCGTTGCCCCTCCGGGTTGGAATCGAAGACTATTCGGGCCGGAGCGTTGGTGTCCATTCGCTCTATACATGTAATAGCCATCTTAGTCGAGTGATACGTACTTTTCTGACCAAGTCGTAGAGTTCGCTGTTAAATCTTCTCCTCCAAATCCCATCAACGCAAGCGGGACCAAAAATCACTCGAAGAATTTTCGTACGAAACGACCAAGAAGATCTTCATCCGCCTTTGTTAATTTCCATGCTTCATAGATCAGGACTGGGATGATGAGGGTCTTATATAGTGTCTCCTTAGTGTTTCTTTACAAGTCCTTACTATAGTCAGTTGCCTTCTTAGGCCAAAGAAACAGCAGTTGGCAAGTGCAATTTTTCGTTTGATTTATGCTGTGGTGTCATTATTATCAGAGTTTATAGCGGAACATAGATAGACAAAGTTCCGAAATACATACCACAAAGCGATACCTGCCTATAGTGAAGTTCTCTCCGATTCGACGATGTTGTGTGTCCCTTCTTGCTGAAAGCATATTTTGTTTTGCCCTTATTCATCACTAAACGATTTTTCCCGCTTCTGTACTAATACTTGCAAACGCAATAGTGACAGCTCGCTGGTACTTACTGCAGGTGTTGATGTCCAAAAAGACCGCTTAGAAGTAGAAGTTGTAGCCTAGTTCAGCCAATTGTGTTAATGTCGTCAGCGTATGCAAATAGTTGCACAGACTTTTAAAAATTGTGTCCACGTTGTTGGCTTTGGCTTGTGAGTTTCGCAGAATTTGAAAATTATGTTGAAAAAGACACATGACAGCGCATCACTTTGTCTAAATCCTTTTTTAACATGCAAAGTCTCGGCGAGATTGTTTCCGACCTTTATGGAGCAGCTATAGCGTTCTCCATCTCCATCCTTTCAAATGCTTTGCATCACTGAAATAAAGAAAAAACTAACCTAAAATGGATCAAAGTATATATATGTACCTACTTGAAATATTTGCTTCATCAGCGCTGACTTCACTATCGGCAAGTCTGAGTCTAGCCACCAATGTGGCTCTGTAGACTTTGGCCATTAACGCCCTATTTCCTAGGTTACAAAATTATACTTAGTTTAAGAAATATGTAATTCCAATTGAGGAAAACGAAAAAGTCCAAAACTAACCAGAGGTTCAAATACATCCTGTACAGGACCAGCAACCTTTGCTTTTCTCCTAAACCAGCGGTAAATTCACCTGAAAGTGTACGAATTGTATCTATTAGTCTGGAAATATCACAAGTCTTAGATAGGCGAAACGAGCTATATAGTTCTTCAACAACATTAAAACAATTCCAAGAGGATTTTAATTTAGATAAGTATGAAATCAAAAACATAGTAAATTATTTTGCAGTCTCACATGACTTACAATGGCACATAAATAAATTCCTTACATGAGGAAAAAATTTGTTGAACATCTGCACCGTAGAGAGTTCGTTTGCGTTCCAGAAGCATACGTTCCGTTCATGTCGTATTCTGTTGCCATTCCGGGCCTGGTTGCCGTTTAAGCAAGAAAATTCAGTCTCCAGACTCTCTAATAAATTATTATTTTTTGTTATATGATTTGGATGTGATGTTTGTTACCACGCACAACTTAAACCCTGTGAGTCTTCGCTTTTACTTTGCTCCTAGGACAACATCAGGCCAATAACAGCATTATAAATCTCAGCTCATTGACTAACCGTGGGAAATCCTTTCCGACCTAAGGATTCCATATGTAAAAGCAGCTTATCTAAGGTAGCTGTTATCCCGACTTAAGGTGATACTTAACTCAATCTAAGTATAATTATTATATCCGCCATTCACGCACCTTCTAAAGGAATCATGTTTGACGTGCACCAAAGCGTTTAAATGTTGCTGTAATGTTCAATACTCGTGCTTATAAATGTAGCAAGTCGAGTCCACAGCAAGAAGTTAGAATATTGACCCAGCAGTGCCCTATTTTCGACACAAAAGCATTTCGGATTCACTGCTAAAAAAAAAACAACTTGTTGGTATCCGCAGTGCCGGCTTTAGGGGTGGGCGACCGGGGCGGTCGCCCGGGGGCGCCGGCAACTGGAGGGCGCCGAAGAGTATGCGCTCCACCTTAATTTCACTGAATTTAAATACATATCTCTATCGATTTAAAAAAAAAAAAAAAAATAAAATAAACTAAACTAAGTTAAATTTTATGAACTTATATTGTAGGAGTGAGTATAAGTTGAGAACTCAGCATTTATCTACCACGACCTGTCATTGTTTTCCTTGTCTTGTCGTACCCATTCCTTTTCAATGTAGGGCGAAAGAGAGGAGCAAATTTGCTCTTTATGTTGCAAAGATAACAAGAGATTCCACATTTGTAAGCAAAAAACTAGTAGAAACCAGGGATGATAATGCTGAACCCAAAAAAGGTAGCAAATTGCCCGAAAAAACGAAGTAGATTTACAAAAAACGAAGCAGACGTTTGGCGAAATGCTCAAAATGATAAAGTTAGGTCTTGAATGGGATAATGGGATGGATGTGTAGTGTGACAGAAGCACATAAATGATATTCTATACTGCATTACATTTTACATGACAATTTTTTTTCCTGATATTAATATTTCGTTGATTTTTTCGCCATTGTTGATGTATTTACAGTCAAATTGATCAATATTAGGTCTGTTTTTTTCCTCACCTATCTCAGTGAAGTAAAGTAAAGTAAGAAAATGTGCAAAAAAACAGTCCCCAACTGGTCCCCAACCACTTTTCTCAACAGTCAGTTTTACCCCTGATAAGTTAACAGCTGGCATTGCTGTCAAAATGGCCATCAATGAAAAATTCAATTTCAAAATCAAATTCCTTAACTAGAAAACTGAATAATTAACCTATTAGCACAAAAAAAATGATGATTATCAATTTCTACAGAATATTTACTTTTTCTGCTTACTTTTTTTCTCTTGTATGGTCAAAATAAAATCGCGAATTGCCAAAGAAAAAAAAAAAGCAAAAACACACGCGGGTGTGTTTGTTAGGTGAGTCCAAAAGAGTATTCACGCAAATTCTGAGATTCGATCGAATCAAGTATTCCTCGAATTTAAAACTTTCACTCTAAAGAAGTTCTCACAACCTAAATTTTAGGGGAAAGAAGTTCATTACCAAAAATGATTTCATTGTATGATTTTATTTCGAAATCAGCTGTAATATTTTAACTGTCAGATTGCCCATTGGTTTTGACTTTAATTTTGAGAAAAGATGGCCTTATTTATATATTCTTGGAGAAAGAACAATCAAATTGAACAGAAAAACGCAATAAAAATTAAATAAATTATAAATTAACATTTTAAATTGTCCTTGGTTTGTTCATTTTGATTGCGACAAGCGATTATTTACATTTGAAAATTTTTTCCATAAGACGAACAAATGTTGCTTCCAATTTTATATTTTTTATGTAAATTTGACTGTAAACATTTTTTAAATAAAAATTTAGACCACAAATTTTCAGTCAAAAAAACATATGAGAATGTGCGGAGGAATTAACAAATAAATCGAATCTCCATCGAAATCAAAAGTTGGAATGTCAGTTGTTGTAATTGCGTGTTGAAAATCCTACTTTACTTTACTTCACTGAGATCAATGAGGAAAAAAACAGACCTATTGTCTATTTTAAAGGATATTTTGACCCATAAATAAACGAAGTAGAAATAAGTTGCTACGTAGCAGATAAACAATAATTAAAAAATGAAGTAGATCTACTACATATGAAGCAAATTATCATCTCTGGTAGAAACTGTTGTGAGAGCTATCCTGTCAGCAGTTTTGCTGAACTCGCTGAATGTTGCAAAAGGTGTGTCTGCTTCAACAACCCAACGATTGGAAGTTGTTTTCGTGGCGTTTTCATGAAAAACGACTTCTAACAACTCGTTTTGAAAACTGGATAATGTATGAGAAAATTTCTGTTTTCAATTAAGTTTTCGAGTGTTTTCGCGAAACCCGAATTTATATCGAATGGACTCTGTGTGAATAGGGTATAAGCTTTCTTATTAGGAAGGTAAAGGTACTGAAAGGTACGTGTTGTGTTGCGTGTTGTGACACACTACATGCTATGACTGATTATGCAACTGAGAGGACCTGTGAGACCCATGTTTATGAATCTAGGGTTAAGACGCCTTAAACGTAGACCGGGTGATAAGAAGCTGTTGATGAACCAATAACTGATAAAAGAAAAATTGAAGACGATTTTTAATGCTCTTTTGGACTCCGTACTTATATTATATCTATGAAGAAAATATTTCAACAGATACAAGATTTTTCTGACATGTGGAATTTAAAAAATCAAAATAGAGAAGAACTCATGCGACTCTGCGCTGCAAGAAAAGTTAACGATCAACTTTAAATCTGATATTGATGGAGATTTGTTGTGCATCTCGAAGACAATCAGGCAACACCTATCGAGCCATTAAATTTTATCAAAAAGCACAATCTTCAAGAGTTGTATTCCAACACCTGCGGATATCGCTTCGTATTCTGTTAACAATACCAGTGACCGTTGCAAGTAGCGAACGCAGTTTTTCTAAACCAAAGTTTATAAAAACGTACTTGCGGTTTACAATGTCCCAAAGAAGATTAACTGGTTTGTTTGGACTCACTGTCCATTGAAAATCAAATTGCAGAAAACCTAGACTTTGATGCCCAATTTGAGTAATTTGAGGGCAAATCGATACTTAAGTGGACACTGTGCAACTGGGCATGATAGTATTATCAGAGAATTTTCTGACAAAAAAGTTAGAAAAATAAGATCTTAATTGTTTTTTAATTATTTTTTTTCCATTACAATATGTTTCGTGACTGACTACACCTTTCTATTAACTCAATGATAAATACAATTATATTGGTAAACACAATTGAAAATCATTATTTTTTTTAATTTTATTGAAATATTAAAGGGCGCCAAATGCATGACTCGCCCGAGGCGCCTAGATCGTTAAGGCCGGCCCTGGGTATCCGAAGACGCTACGGCGACAATCTCAGAGCACCATTGGACCGCATACCGACCCACAGTCACACTATGAAAACAGCCTTTGGTGTATGATGGCTTAAGTCCTTTTTTATGTACCAGCAAATTTCTATAAATCATCTATTAACTGTCTAAATGCATATTCATTGCCATTGTTGTTCGGTCGAAAAAGGGTTGAAAAAGCACGTTTCGAAAATCGGCACGTTCTCGACACTAGTCGATAGTGGGAAATAAAATAAAATACACAAGCAGACCTTTTTTTATTTTGGTCATTGACATGGCGGATGTGGCGCACTTGCATTAGTTATTGTCATCAGATTTGCTGTGGGATAGCAAAAAGTCTTTAGAATTTATCGCGAATCTTTCGGGGCAATATAATTTTATGTAAATTATGTCGCTAAAAGGGTTCGAGTCGGAGCAGAGATAGAACATTACTTTGCCAGATACTGTGCGGCGAAATCGATTCAGGAGTGCTTTTTTGTTATTAGGTATAATATAACGGCAAATAGAAGAACGGAGGCCTTAAGAGTGCTCTCTTACTGGAAGGGTTTTGCTTGCGCGTATTCGTAGGGAGCGCGCATAAATAAGAAAAATACTCACTCCATTGTTAAACGTATTATTTATTTGCCCTAAGGATGGCTATCACAATGGCAGCATGGGGGAGGGTGAGGGATACTATTCTCTGCTGCGGCAGAGAGGTGGAATGTACTTTTGTTTCGGGCCACGGCGTAAATTGTATGAAATTAGCATATTCCCATTTTATGGGAGACTGTTATAATGAGTTGGGTATCTGCTTATTTACTTTTTAATTGCAAGCGGTTAAAACATTAGGTTATGAGTGTAAATTATTATCGTTGTAATGCCAGAAGGGAAAGAGTGCGGCGCAGACCACAATCTGTGAATTTTGGGCACGAATTCAGGACGGAATAGTTAGAAGAGAGTGATCATCTCGCAGTGGCCAATAATCCACAAAAAATAAGGACAAAATGCTTTCTGAAAATTAATAAACGAGAAATACGTTACGTATCATAAAAAGTGTACTGACCAGAATATGTAAACTCAGCGGCACAGAATCTTGGCTAAGCTGTTATCATCCGATGGCAAAAAATGTTTTTTGTGTTATTAACAGATGTCGCATCTGAAGGTAGGTCAGAAAAGTGTTTATCTCTTTTATTTAATTCCGTTATTCATTACGTGTATGGAGAAGAAGAGGAGAGCGGTTTCTACCCATCACCACCACAGAAACTATGGCTTTTCATGGAGCCTCTATTATGGTATATGGGGAGGAATAAGTTTCGATGGAGGTACAGAATTGATTATCGTTGATAAACGATTAACTGCAACGCGATATGTTGAAGAGATCCTTCAGAAACACGTATTGCCCTATATGGGGTTCATAGGATACGACCAGTTCCTGTTAATGCAAGATAGTGCAAGACCCCATGTAGCAAGTATTGTAGATGAATTCCTTCAAGTCACCTGTATTCAAAAACTGCCAAAGCCTGCCCGTAGTCCGGACTTAAATCCCATAGAGCATATCTGGGATATGCTCAAAAGAAGGATAGAGTGCTCATTCCACCCCCCACAAACAATAGACGAGGTCGGGAACGCTACACTGACCCCTTGGGAGAGCTTATCGCAAGTTGATATCAAAAACATCATCCAGAGTATGCCAGATCGACTGCGCAAGCTGTAATCAGGTCGAAAGGAGGGAACACACGATACTGACACGTTCCAAAAACTAAAGAATATACGTGACTTTTTTTATGCTGTTTTTAATTAAAGCTTTTTTTCGAAGAAAATGTAACATTTTAAGTTAACGTTATTAAAACCACAGTAACCCTTTGAATTCCCTAAAAAGCGTTTCAATCAATTAAAATATGCATTTTCACCTAACTACAATCAAATCATTTGAAAAAAAAAAAAAAAAAATAGTTTAGGGCGAGTTACAGCAAAAATCAAGAGTGGCCAATATTCCGTGCCGCTGAGTGTAATAACTCGCCAGATTGCTGTAGGTGCTGTCAAGATATAGAAGAAACGGAAACCATCAAACACCTAGTCTTCGAATGTCCAAACCTCCAAACTATTCGATTTGGCTACCTGCAAAACAGAAATAGAGATCTATACAACATAGCAAAGGTAAAAACAGGTCTGTTAAAAGGAAATTACTTTAAAAAAGGGTTAAATGTTATCCAAGCGATCTGTTGTTTATACAATGAGTTTTATGACCACAAAATCCATAAGGGATCACAATAAAACGAAAGGCCCGTGGAAGCACAGTATACAATATACATACTGTGCAGTGCTCAACCCTTCATATCCACCTCACCTAAGTCGATGAAAATTAATACGAAATTAATCCCAAAGATAGTATCCTCGGAACGCTGGCAGATAGACAATTCCACATTTTTGAGTACTTATATTTTATGTAGAATTCATTATTGGATAAACTTACAAAATCACATCAGACTCTACTATGCAACACCATTAACAATGACGACTTAAGTGTTTCAGGTATAATAAAATACCGAGAAATTCTTTACCCTATTCCAAATTGGGTACTGCCACCAAAGAGAATAACTCTTGAATTATTGCAATCACGTATACCCATATCTATAACGAAAATAATACTACTCCTGAATGAACGGGACCAATTTCTGGGAATTATATTCTAACTCATTCATTCAATATACTACCTGAATGATACCGAAAAGGTAAATCTGTGAAATTAAATTTAAATCCATTTGCCCCTTCGCTCAGGCGCTCTTCGCCGTAGAAGGCTCTTTAATGTAAGCCAAAGTAAATTGAAAGTCCATTTCATTTAGGCAAGATAATGAGAATATCTCCTATGTTTGGGATCCTCCAGATCAGAGCTGACTGACAGAGATAAAACTTTAATTAGGAAGGGGAGAGGTCAAAATATTAAAAGCCCGACCAGAGTGTGCCGTTAAAGTCAAGTACCTACTATACCACTGTGTGTGGGTAGGGAAGGTACCTATATAGAGCTCTGCGTCTAGAGCAAGTATGGCAAAGGCCCTTCAAAGAAATCCAATGATTTCATATACGTATATACAATAGCAAACACTGTGAAGTCGCGTTGATGGTTGACATTTTAGTTGCGGCGAATAATCCATTCGAAACTGTTGTTCTGTGCTACCAGCTCGTGTTGGACGGGATGCTGTGGTAGGAAAATACATTTGCGTCTATTGTAGTCGGTTTATAGGATAGGGAACTCACTTAAGTGGCATGCTGCGGTTGGGGCTGAGATATGCGGAATCACTATGAAAGAAGAATTGTGTACCATGCGATGATGACAAGGACTTCTTGCTGGTTTTGCACAATAGTGATGCATTACGAGAAATGTATCCAAGGGGACTTTGTTGATTCATTTAGAAAAGCCTTTAGGCTCTAAAATGAAGGGGGCACAACTGAATAGCGTTGGGGGAATAATAACGAAATCTCAGCGTGACACGATCTAATGAAATGAGTGATTATTTCTTTTCCACTTTAGTAGCATCAAGGGAATTTATTATTTCTTCTAACAAAAAATAAAAAAAAACAGCTCTGAGCTTTTTGTTTCTTTTGTAAAGACACGTAATGTATTTGGAGGTATCTACTTGAGTGTTAGAAGAGTAGCTCGACCGGAATGTTGAACTTGACAATCCAATGTTAAATCAATTTATTAGATTTTCTGTTTAGAGTTATGGCCTTATGGGTAGCTCCATTTTTTTATACAGGGTGTCCCAGTTAAGCAGTATAATCCTTTAAGGGAAGATTCCTGAAGTTCTGCCGGTCAAAAAATTGTATGGCAGGGGGGTCTATTTTCATCGTATTTCCCGTTATAGCACGCTATAACTTCTAAACTATTCGAATTACAAAAATTGTTTTGTGCGTTTTGAAAAGACAATTTAATAGCGCATACAAGCCTTAAGCACTTCGGCTAGATATGGGTAGCTACAAAGAAGTTATGGCTCCTTAAACTCAACATTTTGGAAATTTGTTGTTACAATTTTTTACTTAAAATGCCTTTTTCTCAAAATTTTTACTTAATCATTTTATCCTTGAGAAATTTCCTAGAAATTATGTTAAGGAACTTTTTTACGTACGATCAACAGAAGTTGTAGTAAAAGTCGTTTTTTGTCAGACAAAAATGGTCAAAAAGAGACTCGATATTTCTCTAAAAACAACTTATACTTTCACAGCACCCCAGCACCCCAGAAGAAAAAATTCATATGTGTTAGGTAAGGAGATCTGCGTGGCTAAGGATTGGGGCCAAATCCACCAGTCCACCGTTCATTAAAAGTAAGGTTTGTAGCTTTGTAACTTTGTTTGTGAATTGTGATTCGTCAGTCCACAGAATATTCCTGAGGAAGTGTCCGTCTTCCGCCTGTTTGCGCAGTAGCCACAGGCAAAATTCCACTCCTTTTGCGCATGTCCTGGTAGTAAATCCTGTACCGGTGCTAAATGGAAAGGGTGTAATCTATTACTCTGTAGAGTTCTGTGAATCCTGGTTCTGGGAAGTTCCAATTACATAGCCAGTCCTCGGACCTGACTAAAGGCTTAACTTCCACAGCACGCAAATTTTTTGTTTATTTCGAGGAGCTCACCCGGTATCAACAAGGCGCTGATACGCATCAGTACCCGGCTATAAGGTGTACTACGACTTGGGTATCGGCGTTGAACTCCTATATTTTTATAAAAAAAATAAAAGAATTAGGTATTAAGTAAACATTTCAGAAAAAAAGAATTTTAAGTGAAAAAATGTGACAACAAATTTTCAAAATTTTGAGTTTAAGGAGCCATAACTTTTTGTAGCTGCACAAATGTACCCGAAGTACTAAAGACTTTTATGCGCTACTAAATTCTCAAAATGTACAAAACAAGTTTATGCCTACATTGTATACAGTTATTTTCAATTAGTTTTGTTTTTTTTACAATACATAGTCTCGTTTCGTTTCGTTTGGGGCCCCGAGTTATTCTATCTAGTCTCGTTTATCGCAGGAACTATATTACGTGTCAAAAAGGTACGCTTCCCCTTTTTATTTACTTGTGAAGGGAACGATTTAGAACTCATGAATTCAATTTATGTATTTGCTGACGCTTACACCCCAGAATGGACCACCACCGCCTCAATCAACAAGCCTCTCCTACAATACCTATACATTATGTACCTCCACAAATCACGGAGCATTTCTTGGACCCGCTTTTCGGTAGCGTTTTTCGAGGCGATTTTGTTGGGTCATTTGTGGCTTTTTTGGCACAGTTTTCAGGCAATTTTTGGAGCTTTGTTTGGGGAGTTTTCGGGGCGATTTTTAGCGTTTTTTCGAGGCGTTTTTGACACGATTTCGAAGAGTTTTGTGAGCTTTTTTCGGAACGTTTTTTGGCGCATTTTTGGAGTGTTTTTTGAAACGTTTTGAGGGACGTTTTTTAGGAAAATTGTTTTTTTTTTCTTAAAAGTTTATTGGCGCGTCTTTTGGAAATTTGTCTGCTTCATTTTTTGATGCTTTTTTTTCAATTTGAAGTGCGGTTTTTGGGCCAGTTTTACAACTTTTTCGTAGAGTTTTATAATACACATTTTGAGCTGTTTTTGACGCGTATTTCGGGCGTAACTAGACGGGTTTATTTGTTTTTTTTTTTGTTGCGTGTGTTTAATTTGACGCGTTTTTTTACTATTTTTTTTTTGTTTTGTTTTTAAACAAATTTTCTTTTATGGGCAAAGTGAGGATGGGACTTGAGTAAAATCGTACTAAAAGTAGGTTGAGGATAATGGGAAAGTTATTATTATCTCTCCAATTTTGGAAATGTTGTTTGGGGCCCCGACTCCCGAGTTATTTGTAATTTACCTAATATAATAATTCGTAAATCCGATACTTTTCTGTATCGGGAGCGAAGCCGCAAGTACCAACTTTTCATAAGCTCTCCTTTATGTATATTTTTAGTTTTGGACGTTGCCTGAGTATTTACAATTTTAACTAAGTACTCAAATTAAATTAACCTCAAATGAATGGTTTTTATATTCTCCATTCCGATAGTGCGAGTATAGAATGTTAGGAATACAAAAAAAACCGAAAAAACTCTTAGTTAAAGTAAAGTTGCGTATACCTTGACTTTTTAGCCTGAGAGATATCTGGACACTTTTATTTAAACTGATAGGTGTTTTTCCTCAACAAACTTGTTTATTCCGCATAAAATTTGCATAATGAAACCTCAGAGAAAAAGAGAAAATAAAAGAGAACACCAACTCAGTTTAACATTATCTACTCTATGGTGTGTAACGGAAAACTTTCCACACAACAGCATCCGCATTGCTTTGACCCAACTTCTGTCCACCACGCAAAAAAGCCGCAAAAAACTCTCGCATTTCCCTACACATCCTACATAAAGTTTCCCTGTCATTTGCACACATAAAAGTGTCCCGTAAAATAAAACCAACCCTTGGGAATGACCAAGTCCAACTAAAGAAATCCGAACAAAAGTTTAAAGACTATTTCCGACCTTTTATAACAAGTAAACGTTCACCTAATGGATCCCCGAACACACAGAAAACCCTAAATATGTGTATCCAAGAAACATTCCCAGGATATAGTTATATACTTTGTAATGGTTTGTATTATACCACATTGTGTTTCCATGTTAAACGGGTTGTACAATGTACATCCTGGAATCGCTCCACGCTCCACGCTCCCTACTCCCAACCCTTTCCATGAGAATGTAAATAACCCCAAGAAAACGAAAAAGTTTATTTTTTTCTGTATTCACCCCGATTGACATTTGGCTTTGCTCTTCTAATACCCTTCATTCTTCATAGCAATTGTACTAAATGTATACCTATTATAACTTGCCATAAATTTAAATCCGTGTCAGGAAGAGGGCCTAGCAAACAATGACTTACTTACTTACTTAAGGTGGCGCTACAGTCCGGGGTGGACCTGGGCCTCAACCAACAAGCGTCTCCAGCCAGCACGATCTTTGGCCAGCTGCCTCCAGTTTCGCACGCTAAGTTGGTTGAGGTCCCCTTCCACTTGCGTGCGCCACCTGAGTCGCGGTCTTCCTCTACTGCGCCGTCCCTCGGGTGTGGATTCGAAGATCTTCCGGGCCGGAGCATTCACGTCCATTCGCTCTACATGACCCAGCCACCGCAGTCGTTGGACATTCACTCTTCTGGCTAGGTCGATGTCGCTGTACAGCCCGTACAGTTCGTCGTTGTATCTCCTCCTCCATTCACCGTCTATGCAGACGGGACCGAAAATTACTCGAAGAATTTTCCTCTCGAAGCAGCCAAGAGTAGCCTCATCCACTTTTGATAGAGTCCATGCCTCTGCACCACAAAGTAGGACAGGGATGATTAGGGTCTTATAAAGGGTCACTTTAGTTGTTCGAGAGAGGGCTTTGCTACTCAATTGCTTTCTTAGCCCAAAGAAACAGCGATTGGCAAGAGTTATTCTTCGTTTAATCTCAGCGCTGGTGTCATTGTCTGAGTTCATAGCGGAGCCTAGGTAGACAAAGTCCTTTACCACCTCAAAGTTATATCTGTCTAAGTGTCTATAGTGACGTTCTGTCTTAGACGTCGGTGTTGGGTGTCCTTTCTTGATGACAGCATATACTTTGTCTTGCCCTCCTTGACCGCCAATCCCATTTTCGCCGCTTCAGTGTGAATATTTGGTCGATGGTAGACTTTCCTGGCCTGAAGCCACACTGATAGGGACCAATCAGGTTGTTGACGAAAGGCTTCAGGCGTTCACACAACACGGCAGATAGGATCTTGTAGGCGATGTTAAGAAGACTAATCCCTCTGTAGTTGGCGCAGTTCAGAGGGTCTCCTTTTTTGAGGATCGGGCAAACAATGCTGAGGTTCCATTCATCGGGCATACTTTCCTCCGACCATATTTTACAGATGAGTTGGTGCATGCTCCTAACCAAGTCATCGCCTGCCGCTTTGAATAGTTCGGCGGTTAGGCCATCTGCTCCAGCGGCTTTGTTGGACTTAAGCTTAGATATAGCTATCTTGACTTCGTCCAGGTCGGGTGGGCGGAATTGTTGGTATTCATCGTCCAGGTTGAATGGTTCATTCTGCCTGACAGCGGGATTTAGTTCGTCATCGCCGTTAAACAGTCTGCAGAAGTAATTCTTCCATATCCTCAGCATCGACTGCGATTCTACTATGACGTTCCCTTGTTCGTCCTTGCAGGCTTCGGTTCGGGCTCTGTAGCCTTGGCAGGTTCTTTTTACCCTTTGGTAAAACTTCCGAACCTCATTCCTGCTGTAGCATCTCTCTATTTCCTCGATCGCGCGCTTCTCGTGCTCTTTCTTTTTTCTCCTGAGAAGCCGGTGTTCATCTCTTCTTTTCTGCGCGTAGAGCTCACGAGCAGCTCTGGTCCTTCTTTGCAGCGCCGCTTTGTACGCCTCTTGTTTCGCTGCATGTGCTTGCCGGCACTCGTCGTCGAACCAGGGGTTTCGTTGTGGTGGTCGTGTGAAACCAAGCACATCAGAGACGGTGTTCGGGATATCCGAAGGCGTACCTTGGCTACAACAAGGTAGTGGTCCGAGTCAATGTTGGCCCCTCGGAACGTTCGGACATCCATAATACTGGAGGAGTGCCTTGCGTCGATCGCAATGTGGTCAATCTGGTTGACGGTTGATTGATCGGAGATCTCCATGTGCCTTTATGAATATCGAGATGCGGGAACCGCGTACTTGCTATGACACCATTTCGCCCCGCCGCGAAGTCTATCAGCCTAAATCCGTTATCGGAGGTGGTGTCGTGTAGGCTGTACCTTCCGACAGTACTACCAAAGATGCCCTCTCTTCCTATCTTTGCATTAAAATCACCTAGGACAATTTTAATGTCATAGTTAGGGCACTGCTCGTATGTCTTGTCCAAGAGCTCGTAGAACCTCTCTTTGGTGTCGTCGTCTTTCTCCTCCGTGGGGGCATGGGCGCATATTAGGCTAATGTTGGCGAATTTAGCCTTGATGCGAATTGTCGTGAGGCGCTCGTTCACGCAGCTGAAACTTAAGACTTCTTGCCTAAGTCTGCCTCCAACGACGAATCCACATCCAAATAAGCGCTGTTTTTGTTGCCGATAGCAGTCGCCATAGTAAATGTCGCAGTTTTTCATTTTCTTCTTGCCCGGTCCATCCCATCGCACTTCTTGGATGGCGGTTAAGTCTGCTTTATAGCAGTTAAGGGCCTCCGCTAGCTGTTCGGCTGCACGCGGTCTGTTAAGGGACCTAACATTCCACGTGCAGATCCGAAATTCGATAGCAGTCGCCATAGTAAATGTCGCAGTTTTTCATTTTCTTCTTGCCCGGTCCATCCCATCGCACTTCTTGGATGGCGGTTAAGTCTGCTTTATAGCAGTTAAGGGCCTCCGCTAGCTGTTCGGATGCACGCGGTCTGTTAAGGGAGCTAACATTCCACGTGCAGATCCGAAATTCGTTGTCCTTTATTCGTTTGCCAGGTTCGTCAACAGTAAAATCATCCGTATCCGAGGCTTGTTGTTGCTTCGTAACTAGGTAGGTTTTCCGTAGTCGAACAGTTACCCCGGCGTACAACCTACAACCTGGAGGGCCAGGCCCTTTGTTGGACCCCTTGGACGAAAGGGGCCGGATTCATCCGGTGTCAGTAACCCACTTCGGGGATGTGAGAGCTGCCGTTGGCCCATAAAGGGTTCATCCGCCACCATCTCTATTTCAGGACCCTGACTAGTCATGAAAAATCCTCACTGACCTCAGCTTCAAATACGTCAAAGTAGCTCAAGTAAGGTAACTGTCATCTTGACTGTTGACGACACCGTTGATTCAGTCTAGTGAATTCATCCGCCGTACGTCCTCTTTCTGAGGAGCTCATGTAAGACTTCTGAGACTCGTTCAGTCAGTCTTTCCGACAGAGCATTATAGTGTTGCTATTTTCTTCGTGTTCAACACTCGCGCTTATAAGTTTAGCAAGCCAAGCCCGGAAGGGCGAGGCCAGTACCCGGTGGTTACCACGCGGAGGTAAAATAAGCACAATTGATGTGTATGAAAAAGTTACAACAGCTGGGCACCGCCAAGTTGATGTCAGTCAGCGCCTACCCGATTCATACACACCCAACCACCAGCAAACAATGACTGTCGAATTTAATTATCATGAAATGGGATCAGTCAGTTAGCGTGAGCTTAACGCCATGGTCCAAGATCAAGAGCAAGAAGAACATGACAGCTAATCATATGCGATTAGCTGTATCATCAGTTTCATGTCTCTATCTGTTCCCACAGTACGGGCGTGTGTGGATCATATTGCACATGGGGCCGTTGCCACCGGATGCCTATGTAAAGGCATATTTGACGAATCAGCGATTCGCACCGTGGGACCAGCGGATTCCCAACGGGAATTATTTATTGAATAAGTTAGTTCTAATTGGACGGTAGGACAATTAAGACGTTTTAGCTTGTATACATATACATACTCGGTATTTCATTCAGTAAGTCGAACAGTGGGTGTGTCTTTGGCACACGTTCGCGATTTTTTTTTTATGTCCCCGGAAGGACATTCTTAACTTGCATTATTTTAAAACTTTGTTTGTGAAGCACTCAGACTTTGATGCATCAGGGCGCGATGCGCTGGCCATTTAGGTCATTTGACAGGATTTATACGAAAATGTACATAATGTCCTTTATGATGGGTTACAGTTTGTTATTATTTTTATCTTCAATCACAAAACTTTACATTAATGTTCATTCACAATTTGCAGTTTCATACAACGCACCCAAACAGAACAACAAAATCCAAATTTGAACTATGGCTATACCTATATTGTATTGGAATTCCTTTTTGTTATAAATAATTGGCAGTCGTCTCCTGAGGGCTGTTCAAACTATATACATATATACAATAAAATATGAAAATGGTTACACAGCGTTAAATCAATAACCTAACCTCTGGGCTTTTGACTTTCTTAGGGTCTGCTCGCCTTTTTACTATTTATTATTTATGTGGACTGGATCTGAGGGGTGTGTTGTACGTATGGAAATGATAGCCCAAGAATAAGTCACTGATTTTTCGCTAACGTTTGGTCAATGATCATTTTTGGGCACTCTCAAAAGTCATCATCGTTTACCTCATTTACAAGAAAAGGGTAATGAGATCATTTTAATTACGTAAATCGTAGATGCATCAATCTCTCATCTCTCAGCCCACTTTAGTTGACCAGTTGCGCGGGAGTCTCCCGGCTACACAGGTGCTTTTACTGAAGTCAGAATTACCAGTTACATGCAGGTAGGTAGCGATTGAAATGAGAGTGGAGTCAGTGACGCCACAACACCATGGTGCGGTTAATTGCCTCCTTTCACTTAGGGGAGAGCCAGCGGACAGTACATCTACTTGTACATCCTCTGCTTATGGAAATATTATTGAGCAAGTCTAGACTTGACTGTGCACCGAGTGGCAGCCTGAAATTCACAAGAGTCTTTACTGTCATTGTCTACTGACATCTTATTTACATGTCAAACTTATTGATCAAATTTGTGTTCATTCGCCTTCTGACATAGGGTTGACTGTGTGGATAGAAAATTTGCATTAAATATCGTGATATACATATCTAGGTTGTTACATGTATCAACCTCGCTTAGTAGCGCACTATTGTTGAGGCAGTGGCATCCGGGGCGGTAAAACAAGCTTACACCACCTAAAAATTAAGAAAAAAACACGAAAAAGGTTTTATTTAAAGATGCTTTCGTGCTTTTATTGCACTGAATGTTTTGATTAAATCATTAAAATCTATAATTTGTGTGTGCTCCTTTTCGATTGAAAGTATAGCCAGATTAGTCAACCTATTTTGGCTCTTTGTCGATCTTAGATAAGTTTTAATTAATTTGAATTTTGAAAAGCTTCGTTCACACGATGCAACTGTGAAGCAAATTGTTTAATAAATTCTCATCGCCAATGACAGACTATGTAACGAGTCTGAAAAGTCACACAATGAAGCTTACAAATTCAAAGGCTGTCCCAATTTCTGCATCTTTTAAATTTATTTTTGCAGCTTCCATATGATGTGACGCCGTATTCGCCCGGTTTCCAATATGATACGGTTGTCTGTTAGTTCTGTAAATGTCGAGGTATGCATTGGAACAACCGCACGCAGTTCTTCTTCCATTCCATACAGCAATATTTTCGGTTGACGAGCTGAGAAAACTGACGCAATGCCTTCAATGGCCTTAGACCGATGAATAAGTTCAGTGTAAAATGTATCCTCACATTCTAACATGGATCTTCGTGTTTCCTCTTCCAACGTCAAACCAGCATCTTGAACCTTTTCGCAACCTTTTTCACGGTTTCATCACTATGTTCATGAAGAAAACTCCCGAGCGCCTTAAGTTTTATTACACTTTTTTCTAGAATGAGCCTGGATTTTTGCATTTCTGTGCTGCATCAAATTTTTCCAAAATATCGCACCAGAATGAAAGATAACACAAAAACGTAAAGTCGCATACAGCAGATAATCGTATGGTTGCAGTTGCAGCACCTCTTTGTATCCAAATTTTCCTTTTGAGGATCACAAAGGAGTTCAAGATTTGAAACTATCTTCACGAAATTTCCCTTCAATGGCTTAACAGCCTCGTGATGAGTGCTGCATCTACTGTCTACAAGTCTCTAATGTTGAGAAAAATGTGTAAAGTCTTTCCACTGTCCCAAAAAACGGTGTACTTGAAGCAGTGCTTCCTAAAGAGTGAACTCCACAAAGGTATAAAGAATGGTTTGCGTAAACAAAACTTTTGGATTAATTTGCCGAATTCATTTTTGAACTCCTCCATGAATACCCGCCATAGTCGCAGCATTATCATATCCCTGAGCCCGGCAAAGCCAGATGCTTATGGCAATCTGGCTTCGTTTAGGCGGGAGGGGCATTTTAGAAAAAAATAATACTTAAAATGAAAAAAAAATTGACTTTTGTAAGCCTGGAATCTGTTCTTTGATATTATTTTTAAATCAACTTATAGCTGTTAATAGTTTTTGAAAAAAATACTTTCAAACGTGAAATTTAAGGAAAACAATAAAAAAAAAAGTTGTATGCTGATTTCTTCAATATTGAGAAAATAGATATGTACTTAATTTGTTTGTAGTTTTTTCTGCCTAAATCAATTCTTAATCGAACACTGAAAACCAGATTGATATATGTCCTCTAGTTTTTGAGAAAATTGAAAATTACTTTTATATGTCGCTCCGCTTAGTACAAATTGCTAGCGCGTGCAACCCCCCTGCTTGGGGTCACTGTTGGATTTTGGGATGGGTGCAAGGCTGAGTATATGCAAACATTCTTTAAATTATATTAGTTTACCCAATGTCAACAACATTCTTCAAATATTGTCTCTGGCCTGAAATTTCACATTGGGAGACAAAATTTTGCTGATTTGCATTTTAGACAATTTAGAAGAGATTCCTGGCTTTTGAAAAATACTATAGTTCGTTGTTGTAAGTTTTGCCATTGTTTTTTAATATTTTATTTTAATTTTATTTATAATTTTTTTTTTAATTATCCTTCCCGCCTAACCGGAGCCATAGTAAAAAATGGTTGTATTTAAGTCCTCTACATATATCCGTCATTAGTTTTCATCGCCAAAATTATTTTACTCACCCCAATTTGTGTCCTTAAATTTCAAGTTTGAAATTGTTTTTTTCAAATACTATTTAAAGGAATAACTTGATTTAAAAATAATATGAAGAACAGATTCCGGACTTTCTAAAATGATATAGTCTATTATTATAGGTGTTGCCATTGTTTTTTAATGTATTTTTTTCCATTTAAAGTTTCATTTTCTTTAAATTACCCCTCCCGCCTAAACGGAGTAAGATAGACCGCCCCCTATAGTAAAAAGTGCTTGTATTTAACCCCTCTACAAAATACCGTTATCAATTTTTGGCCCCGTAGTTATCGTACTCTCCCCTGATTTTGCAATGAAATAACTTGCTCGCATTTTTAGGGGGTAGGTCAGTAAAGGTATGTATATAGGTACTACATAGTTAGTTTTCGAAGATCCAAATAGGCGTAGGTCGAAACTGACGAGTGACGACGACCGACCGACGTTAGGGAACAATACCTTAACTATGCATGCATATTATTATGAACTAACCTACGGAACTTTCGGTGCGCGAGGACACTTGCACTTGGCCGGTTTTTTAGATTTGGTGTTATTAATTCTGTCGCGCGCAAATTGTTACTATTGCCTAAAAAATTTATATTAACTCGAAATGGGTTTTCGAAAGCGGCTTTCTAGGTTTTTTTTTCGAGATTTTTACATTCGAGATTTTTGCTTTCGAATTTGTTTTTCGAGATATCGTAATAAACCCAATAGCACGTATGGCACTCAACTCTGTAGACTTGACTACAACTTTCAGTCATCTTTGGTTTCTTCTTCGACTCATCAAATCATTTCTAGCTTGTTTGCATTCCTCAAACTTATTGCCCCAACGCCTATCCTCTATAAAATTAAATTTAAAGTATTTGCAATAAATACAAATTTAAGCCAATTACCCAAAGCATATGTTATCCTGATATGTACAGTAGGTAGGTACATTCCCAATATAGACGCGCCCACATGCTTAACAACACTTTGAATTATTTGCACAATTTACCCCCTTCGTCGAAAACAATTTACACAGAGAGTAGCTAAAATGGAAATCGAAATCAATTTTCACCTCCTTCGCTATCAATATTGAGAATACATACCTAAATAATAAAAAAAAAAATGTTATCTCTACGGCTAGGCTGACAATATACCGCAACTCAAACATCAATTTCGCCAAAACTTCTCCCTCAACATTTCTTACCACCCCCAAAAACTCAATCTCTCTCTCTTCGAACGAATGATGCGTACATGAAAGTCTGTTATCCCATAGAGCCGCTGATGTGATTTAGGAACGCACAAAAAAAAAAAAGGAAATTCTTCATCCAACAATATTCGCAAACAGTTCCCGCCCTCAGGGCTCAGGGGTGTTGTTTCGCAATTCAACCCATGATTTTGGATCGGCAACAAGATATTTTTATGACTTTAAAATTTGTTTATGGCGACGCGCTGTGTGTGTGTTATAGAGATTCTATAAAGTCCACATCTCTTATCATTGAAATTACATGTGCATTACTATACCCATCAAGACGAGGCCGACAAGAGTATCGCTCTTTCAACATCCTTCAGATATTTGCAAACTTTTCAGCCGTACCTACTCTTAATACAAATAACAAACACCGTTACCGCAGCACATTGAACCGAATAAAGGAAGAAAAGTTCGCCATCAGTGGGGTTACATTTGGATTTAAAAAAAAAAAAAAGCATAAGCAACTGGGCCAGCGAAGAACTACGACCATACTCGATGCGATGTCACCCCTATCGCTCTGTGTTCGGGTTATTGGTTTCGCAATTCATTGCCAGACTCTAGAGTTTGTTTATATTTATTCGATGACTTGGGAGGGGTATCTTCTATCTTCTTGTGCTATTTTTTTTTTGTTAACTTTTATTCAGATGCCGATATATAGAATTCATCCCATCACGCCTGTGGGTGGAATTTTTCATTGGATATTTGTTTGGTTCATCTGCCTTGCAGGCTTTTATTTCGGCTCTTTGGGATTTCTAATTCAACGGACTACTTTGAATATTTTATCTTCGCAAGAAAGAATTAGAGGATTCCTTTTTCGCTATTTTCCTTTTCCCATTCGAAATGATTGGAATATTTTGGGAATTATTTCTTCGGGTAGTAGCTGTAGCGGATGAAAAATGTTTTTCCAACATTTCATCAGGGTAGTTTGGTTGAAGATAAATTGAAGAAACTTCCAAGCAAACACTTGTTCGATATATCGAAGTATAATTTTTTTTTGTGGGACCTGAGGGTTATATTGTTGCATGTGCATGTTTTTGTGGTGGCAAAACAGTGTGCGTAACTCTATACAAAGGAAGCAATCGATAGAGTACGATAATGTATGCTAATGGAGGAAGTCATAACTTTTTCGGCGGTAAGTGTTGCTGATATGTCGGGGTTGGCTTTTGTGAATTTAGGGGAAATTTAAATTGTTATTGAATGGAAATTTATTCCGACATGAGATGCGGCGGATAATGTATGCTAATTGCAACAGAAAGAATTATACAATTTCCTCGTAAAACCGAATGAAATAAAATTATAACTTATTTTTGCGCATAAAATAGGGTCAGTAGAGGTTGGTTGGCCAAGGTGGATTTGTTTAAGTACCGATATTCGTGTTGGGGGTCGCAAAACAAAAATATAATCAATTCGTTATCTAGGTAATTATTTAATCCGTTTTTTTTTTTAATTTAACATTTTAAGAGACAACGGTTCTGAATTTGCATTGAATTCATTGGCGTGTATCCTTTTAAGCTGATATGGAAGCTAGATTTCTGAAATTATTCGTGAAAAAAAGGCTTCCAACGTTAAGGCCAATTGCGTAATACAATTACCTTGGGCTAATTTATTGGACAAATAATATGTGTAATGTAAAGGGTGTCCCATAATTCACGCAAAATGTAATATTGATAGAAAATACAGATTTTCAATTATAAAGCTTATATCTTTTATTGATTCATAAAGTATACAGATTGGGGTTATGTATGGAATACCCCATCGGATAAATGGCAGCTACGGCTTTGCTGGCAAGTACGTACCTACTCTTTTATTCAAATTTTCTATTACCGTATAAGTAGTTGCATTTCATTAATAGACCTCCCATTAATGGACCCATTCCTGGCACAGGTTTTGGGTAGACTTCCGCGTGCGAGCCTCCTTGATGTGGTTACTCAGCCACTTTCGCAATTGGCCCACGGTTCCTCTTGGGTTGAGGTTTCGCTCCTCCATGATCTGTACCAGCTCATGTTTGTGCATTGGGCAGCAGGTATTTCAATTTTTTTTTTAATTTCCATTCTTTATTAATTACTTATCAAACAACAATAACAATAGTTTAGAAGTTAGTAGTTAGTAGAAATCTTTGTTGGAGTCTTCGGCGGCGCCGCGGCGGGGTCAATGGTGGTGGTCATCTCTGACCATGGGTCCTCCATATTGGGATTGGTCCTGGTATGGTTGTTACTGGGTCGGGTCTTTCGTGAAGACGGGTTCTGGTTCGAGGTGCTGTATGTCGAGTGAGATCTACAGCTTACGATTCGGGGTTCTTTGGTGAAGACGGGTTCGAGTTGATCGGTGTACCTCAAACGAGGTCTACGGCTTGCGGTTCGGGGTTCTTCGGTGAAGACGGGTTCTGATCGATCGGTGTACGTCTAGTGAGGTCCCTGCTCGGGCGCCATTTGTGATGTGCTTTTTGTCAAAGGCTGAGGTATAACTCTTCGGATCCAGAGTCTTCCCAAAGAAACACAAACTTTGGAGATGAGGTACAATTTGCTGGGTACAGTGGCGCCAGGAATATTTCTTTGGGTGGTGACGGCGCGGATGAAATATGTGATGGAAGGGGACGTTTCAATACAAAACCACCGTGTTTGTCACATTCATATCTAGTAATTTAGGCACTAAAATATCATAAATGTCACGATAACGAACACCATTATTTGTTACTGCCTGGGCCAGCCGCATTTTCGAAGAAGAATGGTCCGATTATGCCTACAGCCCAAAATCTGCACCAAATAGTCACGCGTTGTGGATGCATTTGTTTCTCGACAATTACTCGTGGGTTTTCTCAACCCCAAATGTGACAATGTTGACGATTAACGAAGCCATCAAGATGAAAATTAGCTTCATCCATTTGTTCGAAAATGCGGACTTTAGCTGACAAACGTTTATTAAAAAATTTAAATTTTTAATTAAAATTTATTAAAAATTTAAAACAGCAATGAAAATGCGTTGTTCTTTCGTATAGCGCTCCATTGTTACTACCTAACCCCGAACTGTCAGCTGTCACATTGTTTCCGTTGGCATCACTGTACTATTAAATGGGGCAAAATTCAAATTTTGCGTGAATTATGGGACACTCTTTATTTCCCAATAACTCTCAAAGTAGATATTAATATAAAAATATTAAAATAAATTAAGGAAACATTTCAGTACATTTTACCTTTAAAAACCTTTACTTTGTGAGTTATTAACTAAATAGGTTTTTTGGGAGGCTTCATTTAAACTTCATTTCATTTAAAAAGGTAAAACATCTAAAATGATTTTTCGTTCTCATGAAAATAGTTAAAATTTGGATGTTTTACCTTTTCAGTTGAGATTTATCACCAGATGTTGCTGCTTTTGTAGTGTCAGAAGATATATCTAAGCTAAGCATTTCGTACCTTTGATTATAAAGTACATATACATGAAGAACGAAAAACAAGTAATAGATAAATTGCTTGAAGTGTAAATAGAGCAACGTAAAAATCATGGCACTGACGGAGAAGCAAAAATGCAAATTGAATGTATGAAACTTGCTGGAAACGAAAACGAAACAAATGGGAAATCTTGATACCTACCTTGATAACCAAATTGTTTGGTGCATTCAGCACTCAATAAATTTGATTTTCGAAATTGAATTTCCCACCTACCTAGAGTTCCCTATATCAGCATGCATTGTTATAGATACCATACACTCTTGTACCCATATAAACTATCGCATAGCTTCTGAAATTGAGACAAACGATGCAATGAAATCTCAATCGTTGACATCGAAGGAAATTGAATTTACTCCGTAAAAGTTTTGCTGGATGATAAGACAGAATGTTCTGATTTTTTTTTCAATCATAGTAAGAATTTTGTGCCGCAGAACATGTATTCCTATTGGGAGCGAGGGATGTGGTGTTGGTGTTTTTATTGACAGTTGAAGTAAATTGATGCGAGTACGAGTACGAGTACCCTATGTGCAGTAGATGTACTTTGTGTAAAGGATGTACCTACCATGTCTCTACCAAATTAAATTGCACTCGTTAAATATTTCCAAGGCAATGGAATTCAGTATCATTCTTCTGATTCAAATTTGACAACAATTTAACAATCGCATTGCCGAAAAGATAATACTGTACAAAAAAGTATTTTTTAATTTTCGCCCAGTCCCTATATTGTCTTGTTAAGAGCTGACAGAATATTTCAAGACTTTGCTGGTTTTTTTAGATACGAAAAATATTTGTTGCAACGCACTGGAAAAATAAAATTCCTAAAATGCTCGACCAGGTCGTAGATATATACGAAACGATCTTCTTGTTCATTTATCTGAGGAAATGTCAGGTCGCCATAAGAATTATAAATTTATATCTTAAGCTATTTTCTCGGTGTCAGTTTATATAATTTTGGCCTAGTCTTCAAAAATGTATTGTATGTTTCTAAACCAATATTTTTAACAAGTAATGACCATGCTCATGTCCAAACTTCATGATTTTTAAACTTTCGCTGAATTTAATTCGTATATATATGATAGTAGCCATGCCCGCGGCTCCGCCCGCCTGTTTCTTGTGTTTTACTATTATTTTATTGTATTATGATTAGAAATGAACCAGCATACGCAATTTCAAAGTCCTATGTCAAATTACATACGTACATGTTCCACATACTTAAATTAACTCGCCACAGGTATGATTTTGATTATTTTTATACTACGCAATCATATCGTTACTTTTTCCATAGCTGCTAGATTTCAAATATATGTATGTACGATGTGCATACCTACTTACGCATAGTTTGTTTTATGCAAATCCATTCCCTACATCAAATTCAACTACGCCATTCATGAGCATTTACAATGTGCATTCTGAATGCCCGTCGATAGAGTAATCATTCAATTTTTAGAACGCAATATAAAACTACCCCTAAGCAGAACTGCAATCGAGAAAGCAATTTTTGTTTGCACTTGGCTAAATAATATCTATTTTCAATTTATTATTATTATATCTCACCCACTGGATGGACAAGAAAGATGAATGTTAGCTCAAAATACTCGGTGAAGAATTGCCTAACAATATTAAAAGCATATCTTGTATTGACATACATACATTTATGAGTATAATGGCAAGTTAAGCGTAGTAAGGTAGAAATAGAAAAGTTTTTCTACCCTTATAGGACGAATTTTGAAAAACGATTAATAATTAATAATAATTTTGACTTATCTGTCAACATACAAACTTTCAAGTTCTTACGGCTAACGGTTTATCAGACCCCTCTTACTCCGCGCGACCCCTTCACTCCTGAACAATTCTCACCCACCTTACGGACTAATTTGGCCTATAAGTCAGAAAAAAAATAATGAAAATCGGACGAATGGTTATGGAGTTATGAAGAAACGAAAAGACGGACGTTGCATTTTATAAGTAGTATGGTTGTATGGAGGATATGGATATGACCATTCCTAAAAACATGCGCACATACAATACAACTCTACCAGTTTTGTATATTTTTCAACAGGAGAGGTAGCTAAGACTGATCGGCTGAAAATTTCTGCCGAGAAAGTAGCCCTCCTTGCACATTTTTTGCTTTGAAAACTAGGTAATTTCCAGTGAGTTGGCATAAGCCAAGCCAGTGAAGATTTGTCTCAGAGTAGGAATCATATATATGTTCTAGGTACACCTTGTTGTAGATGTGCAAGATTTATACCATCAACACCAGGCGGCTTATAGTTATCAAAAGATACAATGGGATATTAATTGACACGCGCGAAGCAATATACGGCATAACTCGTCGCAATTCACCGTCCGAAACAAGGTTTCTTACCGATAGTAAGGAAATTTCTGGGACTGTGAGTTAATAGTTGGAGCACAAAAGTTTTCGATTTGGTTGACGAGAAGAAGAAGTTTGAGTAAATCAGGTGGCTTACCCTTGTCGAATACTTAATAACCTACATTGGTTGCACTTCGGAATTTATATCTTTTTCAAAAGTACCTCTAAATTAGCTTATAGTCCCTTTGCTTCGGTCTGTCAAAGTTCTAGTCTCATTTCAAATTTGTATGGAGAGACACTTTTAAAAGCTTTGTGGTATCTGGATGGGCGCAGTGGGTCAGTGGTTAGTGTGCTGGACTACTGTGCGATGGATCTCAGGTTCGATCCCCGGAAAAACACAAATTATACATCTTAAGGTTTTTTCCACTGCGTAACCTCTCGCGATCGTCTAACAAACATCCGAGAGTATAACTGTCCTGAAAAAGCTCCTCAATTTAGCCTTTCGGAATCGGCATAAAATTGTAGGTCCCTTCAATTCATCCCAAAAGTAAAAACTCACACAAACGATTGGTTATGTTCTCATAACCTAGGCCTAGGCCTAGGGTTCCTATGACCTCTTGCGTCAACTATTTATTTATTTATTTATTTATCTGGATGACCTATTATAGCTAGTATTTATAACATTCTCACTATACATAAGTAGGTACAACTTCCCGTGCAGTGCGAACACGATTTACCCGTAACAAGTAGCAGTACAAACCCAATATTAGTTTTAGTGATAATCAGCAGTATCATAAAATATGATTCGATTTCAGACCTCAAATGAACATCAAAAGATAAAAATACTGAAATGCGAATATTCGCACGATTAGCATGTATCCCTTGGGTACTTCATTCGTAGCACCTACGTAGACTGTTTGAGTAAACACTGATCAAGAAGCACATGTTCAGTTTTATGTCTAATCGTATAAACTTTTTTGTTTTCTGCTATGTTTACTAATGTATTCAGGTGGCCATGACTCGTAATATTACATGGTTTCTAAAGCCACATTCCTTGAGATTGACTACGGCTTGTTTTTGGCAAAATGTAAGTACCTACAGCTATTTATTCAATTGGATAAACAAATGCAAAAAATGTAGATTATACGTGAAGCTATTCATATTCTTCCTATATAAAGGACAACCAGGGCCTAGTTAGATCAATTCCGACTTGTCAATCTAACTCGTTACTCAAAATGATGTCAAAAAGTGTTATACTGTTGTGCGTAATTGGCCTCCTAGTGATTTGTCAAGAATCAGAGGGCCAACTCTTCAGGCCGAGAATTTTACGGCCTCGTGTTCAACGACGATTGTGCGCTCGTGGATCGCCATTATGCTTAACACCTGCAACTCCAACAACTCCGACAACTCCAACAACTCCGACAACTCCAACAACTCCAACAACTCCAACAACTCCGACAACTCCAACAACTCCAACCACTCCGGATTAAATTCTTCACACGAATAAAGTAAACGATCCTATACTGCTACTGCATGTATGTAGGACAGGTCTTCAATGTATTGTATAATACTAATAACATAGAGTAGTAAAAATACGTGTAGGTGCTGAATTTAGTTTTTGAAAAATAAATTTTGAAGAAAAAAATTTCCTATTGCAGAATCATATATCTACTCTTGACAGGCAGCAATGTTCTCTTTTGTATTACACTTGTAACGCCAATGACTCACCAAAGACCATATAAAGTATTATATTGTCAATTAGCATAGAATTTTGAATCGATTTAGCCAAGTCCGTCTATCTAGCCGTCTGTCAGTTGAAAACACGATAGTTTCCAAACGAATCGACCTAGGCGAATAACATTTTGTGAGAGGACTTCTTTTTATTATCTTCAGGTTGGTACGAAAAACTGTTTATTTCGGTCAAGTAGTTCTGGTGCCTCTCATTAAAAACCAATATTAGACCCTTGCGTGTACATACCAACTCATATGCCTAACATTTTGCAGACTCAATTGAATTGAAAATTGCTCAGATTAAATGACAATAAAACTTCGCAAAACCTTTGGAGGTGTACCAATTATAGAGGTCATACGAAAGCCCAACTACGCAAGAATAAATTATCTATCTACACTATACATATACATATAATAAAACTAGCTGACCCGTGCTCGTCTTGCGCCGCTCGCCTTTAGCAAGCAAACAAACTTATATTTGGTCCATTTAAGATTACACTTTGAGTGTTTCATTGAAATCTGTCCAGTAGCTTTCGCGCTTTTAGGAGACAATGAAAATTCCAACAGATTTATTATAAATATAGATATCGATTAATAGTGCACCCTATGCATCGCCTTCCTTCTCCATGATCTTGCTACTTGTTTATAATACTGCATTTCCTTTCCTTTGTTTCCCTCTTCCTATGGAATCCAAACAGCTACCCACCCCAACCCTACACTGGTACCATACCACATATCGAATGAAATTCGGAAATGAAACCTGTTTTGTATTATACGTCTCTTCTCTTATGAAGATTATTAATATGCCACATGCCATACTGCAGCAGGCACCCCATCCTCATCCGTCATCGGGCATACGATCATAATATACATACATATACAACATGTATATTTTCTTTTCTTTTTTCTTAACAGATTTTAGTTAAGAAAAGTTATAAGAAAGAAATTAAAATCAATTTTCCTATGCAAACCTGAAAAAATTGCAAAACGAACTGATACTGCACGGTCCCAATATCTAAGGTGGAATGACAACAAAACGCTGTTTTGTTCCGTTATTGTTTGTATCGATGTAGTGGTCTTTGAAAAATGTTAAGTGGAATCAAAGGGCACGGTAGTGCTCCAGGCAAGTTCTCTAGTAAAGGCACTTACCCTTTTACAGGAACCAACTCAGGGTGTTTTCTACCCACCTCTAACTTCGGAACCAATTGAGCCAACAACTGCGAACTCGAAACATTTACCAAGCTCATTAAAAATACCCACCTTACCAAATTGCATCTTTATAGCATTAGTGGTTCTTAACATACATTTGTAGAACAGTATGTAAAAAGAGTAGGTAATGCTGGATTGCGTATTTTTTGTTTTGAAAAAATGTCCATACCGTAAAATTAATTTCTTTGCACATTAATGAATAATTAAAAATCGACTTCTTTCCGAGTTTTTATCATGAAGCAGCATTTACGTGGAACGATCATAATTACGTTATTAATAACTAGAAGCAATGCAACTGGGGGAGAGTACGATAAATACGGCGCCAAAAATTGATAACGGTATTTTGTAGAGGGGTTAAATACAAGCACTTTTTACTATGGGAGGGGGGGTCTATCTTACTCCGTTTAGGCGGGAGGGGTAATTTAAAGAAAATGATACTTTAACTGAAAAAAAAAAATACATTAAAAAACAATGGCAACACTTTTAATAAAAGACTATAACATTTTAGAAAGCCCAGAATCTGCTCTTTCATATTATTTTTAAATTAAGTTATTCCCTTAAATAGTTTTTGAAAAAAACAATTTCAAACTTGAAATTTTAGGACAAAAATTGGGGTGAGTAAAATAATTTTGGCGATGAAAACTAATGACGGATTTATGTAGAGGAGTTAAATACAAACATTTTTTACTATGGGAGGGAGGGTCTATCTCGCTCCGGTTAGGCGGGAGGGGTAATTAAAAAAAAAATTATAAATAAAATTAAAATAAAATATTAAAAAACAATGGCAACACTTACCACAAAGAACTATAGTATTTTTCAAAGCCAGAAATCCGTTGTAAATTGTCTAAAATGCAAATCAGCAAAATTTTGTCTACCAATGTGAAATTTCTGGCCAGAGACTGTATCTGAAGAATGTTGTTGATATTGGGTAAACTACATAATATAATTAAAAGAAAGTTTGCATATACTCAGCCTTGCACCCATCCCAAAATCCAACAGTGACCCCAAGCAGGGGGGTTGCAGGGGGGCAGCATGCCCCCCCATATGCATTTCAAGGCGCAAGGGTAGCAATTTGTTCTCTAAGCGGAGCGACATATAAAAGTAATGTTCAATTTTCTCAAAAATTAGAAAACATAAATCAATCTGGTTTTGAGTGTTCGATTAAGAATTGATTTAGGCAGTAAAAACTACAAACAAATTAAGTATCTATTTGCTCAATATTAAAAAAATCAGTATAAAAGTTTTATTTTTTAATTTTTTTCCTTAAATTTCAAGTTTGAAAGTATTTTTTTCAAAAACTATTAACAGTTATAACTTGATTTAAAAATAATATCAAAGAAAAGATTCCTGGCTTACAAAATTCATAAAGTCCTTTATTGTAAGTGTTGCCATTGTTTCTCAATTTATTTTTTTTCATTTTAAGTATTATTCTTTTTAAATTGCCCCTCCCGCCTAAACGAAGCCAGATAGACCCCCCCCCCTTCCATAGTAAAAAATGCTTGTATTTAACCCCTCTACAAAATACCGTTATCAATTTTTGGCGCCGCCGTAGTTATCGTACTCGTGCCTGCAACTGCATTGATTATATAGAATTTATTAAAAATATTTGTACCACATTTGTACCACAATACGCCGTTTTAAATTTTGTCAAGTTTTGGTCTCTAGATATAAATTAATTCATCTAAAAAAAAAAATAGAAAAAGAAGAAACAACACTCAGACTCTATTAGGTTAAGGAACTGCTTTTCTTCAAAATGTATTTGATTTATTTCTTAAAAGACTAAATTCAACACCTAGTACACTTCGCCTAGATTTGAGGGATTTGGTATAGTTGCAGGTGGTGGAGTAGCAGATGTAAAGCATAATAGCGATACACGAGCGCACAATCGTCGTTGAACACGAGACCGTAAAATTCGCGGCCTGAAGAGTTGACCCTCTGATTCTTGACAAATCACTAGGAGGCCAATTATGCACAACAATATAACAACTTTTGGTACCATTTTGACTAACGAGATAGATTGACAAGTCGGAATTAATCTGAATTGGCTGGTTGTCCTTTATATTATAAAGGAAGAATATGAATAGCTTCACATGTAATCTACATTTTTTTGCATTTGTTTATCCAATTGAATAAAAAATAAATGTACTTACATTTTGCCAAAAAGAAGCAGTCAACCTCAAGGCATGCTGCCTTAGAAACTATGTACGTAATGTTACGAGTCATGGCTGTAGAGACCCAATATTAAAGAACCGATTTCTCTATAGTTTACTATCAATTGACTTTTATTTTCCGTATTTTAATTTTATATAGTGCGACTTTATTTTCATTGTTTTACATTTTATATAGTCGCACAGTGCCGATACTACAATGGCCACCTGAATACATGAGCAAACTTTAGTATAATGCTAGAACCAACAAAAAAAGAAGAACATTGAACACGTGCTTGTTTATCAGTGTTGACTTATCTCTCTCCGAAATATACCGGAGAGGGGGTGATCCTGCGTATTTTCAAGCGTCACGCGACACAGCTGGATCAGTTTCGCCCCGATCCCGAATTAGGCCATCGCCGTAAAGAGCTCTTTGCGATGAATACTACCATAAGCGGCTTAGAAATTGTGGCGATGAGTCTCAACTTGAAATTCGTTGTTCTTTTCATGAAAATTTGGTCTATAGTCGATCTGCCATGCCGGTCCGGCTAATGGACTTAGATGATACACATCGCTATTGCATTTGAAGATCTCCGCCGGTGGACCATAAGTGCTTATGGCCTTGTTGTTTTTAAGCTTTTTCATGGATAAACCAACTTCTTCTATACTGCTTTGCTTTGTGGAACTGGTCCTTTATTGAACCCCTTCTTGCCATATCAATATCACTCTCTCTACATAATGCCCATTTCGCTGCTGGAAATGCAGCTAAAACTACTTATCTACTATCACCCCTGCTTCGGGCAATTGTTACTATTCGTATCTCTATTAAAAAGTATGCCTTTTAGACAGATGCGCAGAACAAAATGAAAATAAGTGCTCGGAATATGTTAGCTTGCATACTTATACCTTGGGTTTTAAGAGCTTGTGTTCCGGTTTTGTAGCCAGCAGTCGGTCGCTTAAGACTTTTAAAATTTCCACGATGACTGAAAATACAAATTAAATATTTCGTTATTTTCTATATCAAGGTAGAAAATTCTTCTATTTTTGGAGACTATACAATTATACATTATCTTTAATTACCTACTCGTAGCTTCAAAAAAGCTAAAAAATAAAAAAAGTAACACATTGCGTGGCCCCAGAATTGGTTTGATTTAAACTCCGTTTTTAAGTTAGGTATGCAGTAATAGGTTTTTGAGGATGTTCTTTCGATTTCTGAAAACAGTTTCGTCCTATCTCATCTGGCTACGAAGATATTGAGTACCGATTTTGCCGTAAACGGCACAACTTTGGAGCCTTGTAGAATTGGTTTGCCTTAGAAACCAATTCCCGGCGTTTACATCAAATTTTAAGAGGAAAACTGTAAATTTGTCTATAAGAATTGGTTTGCTGTACAAACATTGTCATTATGTACTAATAACATTTTACCTAAGAATTAAATCGTTTTTAAAAATAAAAAATGGTTTTATTTGTTTTCTAAATTTGTGTTTATTAAAATTTTCACTTTGGACAATGAAAAGCATCAGCTTATTCGAGATTAGCTAAAATATTTTTTACTGACATAAACTTAAATCTCTACTTACGTCACTAAAATATTCCATTATTGAGAATTGGTTTGACGTATAAGCTACTCTTTTTGTCGTACGTTTATGAAGGAGATAAAATTGTAAGTCAAATCTCTAAATATTTCTAAAACTTTCTATCGGTCCAAGGCAAAAAAACTACACAAATGAGTTGTCCATTTCCACATAAACTAAATAAGAAAAAATGAAGGAATCCTATCGGGCAGAATTTTAAAGAAAAACGTAATACATGTTTATCCCAATAGTATCTTTATATATATAATTCCTCTGTCCGTGTTTGTTACCGTACTCCTCCTAAACGGCTGTACCGATTTTAATGAAATATTGTGTGTGTGTTTTAATGGGTCTTGGGATGGTTTATATTCACAATAGGACCCGGTAGGTGGTGCTGCGATCCACAAAAAAAAAAAAAATAACCACTGAACAATAAAAGAAAAAAACAATAAGCTCATGAATAAAATTTCAAATAATTAATTTTAATTTTTTTTGCCGATGTTAAAGTTCTGTTCCCTGTGTTTTCAATTTATCAGAATTGTGTGCATAACACATTGGTAAAAGTGTAAATGTGCGTCATCGAAAATAAACAATATGTTGGGTTTGTTAAACCAATTACAATATCCGTATAACTCATATGTATTGTGTGTTTCTGCTTACTACAGGACAATGCCACGTCTTCGAAGAGTATAATATCGGTCGAAGTACACGGAGAGCAGTATCAGCCCGGATACATCGGTTAAATTAACAAAATCGATGAACGCAATAATAGCAGGCAAAACAACGCCCGCTAGTTTATTATATAGATTTTCGTTTTTTGCATACAGAATTGTATAGAATCTCGACAACTAGGAAGAAAATAGTAGATTCAAAATAAAAGGAAGAAGACTCGACAATTAACTTTGTAAACCTCAATGAAATGAGTTGTCAAACTCGCTGTTGTATTCAATGGGTAGTATGCAAAAAGATGAGCACGATCGCAAAGACAGAGCTGACGAGCTTGAACTCACATGAGAGATCGATTGTGCAAACCGAAACTCGGACTCAGTTTCATATCTCATATGCAAAAAAAATAGTTCTTTCTCAACAGCTCTAGCTCAATGGATTAGAGATCGATCTCAAGGCTCTCTGGGTAAATAAAAGAAGTGAGTATGTCTTCTGGGAGAAAAAGTGTAAAGGGAGCATGATATTAAAAAGAAAATTGGGTTACTTTAATCAATTTTTGGTTAAATAAGAAAATTTAAATTTTGCTCGAAGAATCACAATTAGGTACCAATAGACGTGTTCGTTTTGCTATCCCATATAGGCTTAAAAAAATTATCTGGGCTAGTCATTTCTACATAAAACCTTATAGCACTCATCATTGATATTTGGAAAATGTAGCTAGCTCAGAACAATAAAAAAAACACAAGAAAAAAGATTATGCGAATATGTACACAAACAAAAACAAACAAAAGATTCGCGAATAAAAACGTTTTCCAAATATGAAAAATGCACATAAAAATTTGTAAATTGTGGGTAAATTTTTGGCAAATGCTTTGTTTGCTTTTTTAGTCGATTATTTAATTAATTTTGTAATATTAAATGTCATTTATGACACAATCGAGAGCATTTTGCTATAACTTTTGAAGCAATGATAGCTTGCGAGCACAGTTTTTTCGGGGCTTAATTATCCTGGCTGACGTTTGTATGAAAATATTTTGCTAAGACTGGGATAGGATAGCAAAAAATCACGCCTAATGTTTAGGGCGAAGAAGATTGATTGAGTGATTAAAATTAGAGGTAGGTACTTTAAAAACCAATTTGGTGAAGACATAAAAGTGGGAATATGAAGTTTTAAAAAACAAAATAGTACATAGTCAACAAAACCGGAAAAGAAATATTTCAGTTAGGAAAAAGAGTTGCTAATTTTCATACGGCTCTACGAATTAACTGCAAAGGAATTAACTCCAAAAAAAATATATGAAATAAGTCCCAAAAATTTCCATATGAATTTAGGAGGTATTGCAGGTGAAAGAACTCCAAAGTGTTGGGACTTTTTTCATCACGTTTTGGATTTATAACACCTTTTAGTGTTAGGAGTTTTTTCATAAAGAAATATCTCCCAAAGCCATGCAGATGAAATAAGTGCAAATTAGGACTTATTTCATCAGCACGGCTTTGGGAGTTATTTCATGTATGTTTGGAGTTATTTCATTTGTCTTAAAATAGCAATTTGTAAGAACATTTTGCCTTCTAATGTACATCTAACTAATCGCCCTCGGCAGATGGCGCGGACGGCGCGGTCGACGCGATCGCCTCGAACGGCGCGCGCCCCCCCCCCCTCCTTTGCGCTAACCCACATATAAGATAGAGCACATTTTTATATTTACATTTCTACAGGTATTTCCCTTTTTGTTTATCCTGGTCAACAAGAAATCAAGGAAATTAATAACTATGTAAAAAATTTTCATTAAATAAATACAAATGTTGCTTTCCACCACTTTGGGACTTTTTTCATCTTTTCTTATTAGATATTAATTCATGATGAATTAACTCCTAAATGTTTGGACTTACTTCCACTTTGGATTGGGACTTATTTCAATTTGCTTTAGGACTTGTTTCATTAAAAAAGTTTGGAGTTATTGCATTTATTATTAGAAGTTCCTTCATTAGGAACTATTTCATTTGGAGTTAATTCCTTTGCAGTTATTGCGTAGAGCCTTTTCATACACCTATAAAAATGCATATAATTTTACGCATTACGGTAATTAGCTATATAGAAGACAAATGAAAAGGAATATAATGATTTCTATTTTCAAATATCCCAGAAAAACCGTGTGTTTTAGGGTTTTCAGTTAGTAGTTTTACAATTTTAGATCGATCTCAGCACTTTGAGATCGAGCTCACAAGATGAGATCTACATCTAACTCGGTCAGTGTATTGTTTTTTGCATACCATGCTAAGAAAGATCTTAGAAAAGTGAGTAAACAGTTTGAACTCAGCTTTTTGTTTGAACTCATCATAATTCGTGCCATCGCATGTGCGGTAGTTGCATTTCCCGACTACCCTGTCAGGAATATACACAGAATTGACTATCAGAATTCAACTGTTGAAATAATTCACTTTAGGGAATTTATACAACTCCTGTCTAATAATGAAAATATTTTCGGTTTACATTTTCTACACGAACTTATCCCTTCGTCGAACATTATACACATTACAATTTTAGAAGTAGGTAAATCCTTTTTTCTACGAACAAAAGCCCTACAGGAGATTTCTCTGTCCCTACCATTATTGCGGCAACTGGCCGTATTGATTACAGCATAAATGTATAGTCAATGATTGTGGGCACATTGCGTTGCAGTTGTCAATGTCCTGCGGGCATGATGTACATGGTAGTAATAGATAGGAGTCGCAAGCCAATTTGATCATATTGGCCATAGAAGTAGTTCGTTTAGGCGGAAATGAGTTGTATTCATAACGAGCGCCAGTGGGCTATGAGATTGCATTATGTGTATCGTCTTGCATTTGCGTATGTTACTGAACTGGTGTTGGACAGTGTTCCACATCAATATGGGAAAGTTTTACTCGGGTACAGGATAAAGGAGGTATCGAATCTACGACTGCTGAAAGTCGCTGAATTAATTTCCCTTTGGCACTTCGGTCAAATAAATTAGAATAATATGTATAGTTGCTATAGCTATGTACTGTAGATATGTATAGGTATTCTGATATGGAAATCAATGCACAACAGATAGGTACATACATAAATAATGTGAATTTGGCTTACCAATTAAGAAGCGCGGGGCTATATAATCGGGTGTTGTATTGTTTTCACGTATACAATTTTAAGGCATTGCGGACGGAAATTCGCTTTAAACTGAGGGCATATCTTCACGATGACAGCAGCTGTAGAGGGAAGAAATCACAAATTTCGACGAATTTAGGTCGGCAGTTTTGAAGCTATGAGCTTCATAAAGCTATTCATTTATTTATTTTAATATTAATATCGAATTATGGGCAAAAGCTAAATAAAATAGCCTTAGCGGTAAGCTCTGGCAGCTAGTGCTATACGTACATATATTCATTCATTCATTCATTCATTTTCAAATGGTCCGCTTGTCCATTAAGTGGGTCACGGGTTTAGGTTGCTCAAGTGGACCCTCCATAGCTCTCGATCCTCCGCCAGAGGAGAGGGGGTAGAGGAGAGATTATGGACTTGATCTAACCATCTCATCCTAGGACTAGCTATAGGACGCCTGCTTGATGGTACGGATTCCATAGCACGTCGTAGATCGGGGACATGCGTTTAACATGACCAAGCCACCACGTACATTTATGTTAATTTTGTAATTTATTACTGGTTAAATGTACCTACATTTACATTAATTTTGTAATTCATTACTGGTTAATCTATATATATAAAAATGGTGGCAAAATTGTATAGTAATTCATAAATTGAGAACGGCTGGATCTATTTGGCTCAATTTTTTTTCAGTTGTTCGTAATCGCCGGGAGAAGGTTTTTACGAAAGAAAATTTTGGGAAAACCTCCGAAAAAGTCGAGAAATTGGAAAAATCGAAAATTAATTTTTTGTGTGCAATTGTTTCGAATGGAAAAATATAAAATTTTTAGTGGAAAACTCGGAAAATTCCGGAAAAACTCGAAAAATTTGAATTCGTTTCTACGAAATTTTGGCATTTTCTTTGATTCTGGCAACAATTTGGTCAAGATCTGAAAATGCGTTGGCTGTTGCATCCTCTGCATTGCTGCCACATTGTTGGAAGGCGGTCGAATATCACATTCCGCTTTGAAGCTGCCGATGAATCTTCTCACGGTTGACAAGCCAAGGTGCACAATGACCAAAATCATCATTTGGGATGAATGCACGATGTAAACGAGCTTTCGAGGCATGAACGATGAAGGATTTACGAGGTGATTCGAGTCGATTTGGTGGGGCTATGATATTGCTCTCCGGAGATTTTCGTCAAACGCTTCCCGTCATCCCGAAATCAACTGCTGCCGATGAACTTAATGCATGCCTGAAATCGTCGTCTTTGTGGCGGCATGTCAAGAAGTTGAAATTGACCACGAACATGAGAGTCGCATTGCAGAACGACCCATCTGCTGCTGTATTCTCGAGACAACTGCTGACGCTTGGCAATGGCCAAATTCCCGTTGATTTTTCGACTGGATTGATATCTTTCGCGGCAAATTTTTGCGAGTTAACATCGTCGAAGGAGGAACTCATCACCAAAGTGTTCCCCGGCATTGCACAAAATTATAAAAATCTCGATTGGATTAGTGAACGGGCATTACTAGCAGCGAAGAATAAGGACGTCGATAGCTTGAATTTCATTACTCAAAGTCAAATCGCTGGAGAACTACAAACCCGTTGACAGCGTGACCGACGAGGATGAAGCGACCAACTATCTGACGGATTTTTTAAACTCGCTTGATGTGCCAGGAACTCCACCGCATAATTTACAGCTGAAGGTGGGATCGATCATAATCATGATTTGCGGAATCTGAATCATCCGAAATTGTGCAACGGTATGTAGATGTCCGTCGAGAAACTGATGAACAATGTGATTCAAGCGACGATCATCAAATCCTTATCCCATGAATTCCGATTATTCCAACTGATCTTCCATTCGAATTCGAGCGGATTCAGTTCCCCGTTCGATTGGCTTTTGCGATAACAATCAATAAATCCTAAAGCCAATCGTTGAAAGTCTGTGGGATTAATCGTTGCCTGTTCGCGTGTTAGCAAACCGTCTTCGTTGTTTGTTTTAGCGCCGGAAAACAAATCGAAAAACATTGTTTATCACATCGCTCTCTACTGATTTCGAGTCCATTCAAATAAATCACATTGAAATTTGAACTATCTGTGTTTTATTATCACTCTGGAGTTTATCTGAAGGCGTTAAATTGGGGCGAGACAAAGTTCGCTGGGTCCGCTAGTAAATTATAATAATAGATAACATAGACCCCCAACTTCCGTGCACCTAATGTATAATGTTGATGGATTATTTGAGTTACCCGAACATAATTCTCACCAAGCATAGCTTCAATGTCATTTCTGGTGTTGAAGTTTCTCCAAATAAGCGAGTTTTCGGATCTTTCCAGAATATTCGGCATGCACAAAGACTGCTTTCAGAGATAGGAAAGCATTCTTTGTGCATGCCGAAAGAATGGGGAATTTTTAACGGTTATCCTTTTTCATTGCCGCTTCTTTGTTGTCCTCCATAGCAGTAGGATACAAAGTGATGAATTCGTAGGTATTCACGTTAGTTTTAACTTCCAAAATTTAGAATTGGATAAATCGATTTGAAAATAACGCCCAAAAATAAACAACAAGATGGAAATTAAGCCCAAAAACGAATTTGCAGTTTATAATAGGTATGGGGGAGGGAGTATGCTGCCCCCACCTTTTTTATTTGATAAAAAGTGCACTAATAGGAAAATCTCCCCAAGGGAAATCGTTCTCCTATTCCACAACTGGGCTTAGATAACTGGGAGATTATTTTATTAAACTGAATGAGTTAAACCAAAAATTTAAACTCTGACCGTTCAGTGTTCAACTGGTCATAAGAGTTGCAGCAGTTAACTCGACACGATTTGCAGATTGCAGTATTATGTATATTATCAAATATCATTCAAACGTATACATAGAAAATATCTGGATCTTTTACAATCATCTACATTCGTAACCTGTCACAGTGGCATTAGCTAAGGCGGTTGTTCTTATGATTACATGTAATTCTCTAAGAGTATCTTGCAGTTCCGTTTGGTCAAAAAAATGCACATCGGACGTCTAATATGGGTAGGACAGTGCTTAGCTAATGGCCACCAAACCAACGACAATCCAGAAGTCAACATAAAAGATAAGTAGATAGCTCGCCTAAGTTGAGCGCACAATGGAATCCGAAGCAATTGCTTTTGATCGTAGCACAAGACGGCGCTAAAGGGATTGACATTTAGGTAGAGACCTACTTTCACCCCAGAGCAGCGATGCCACTTCTGAAAAAAATTCTGGAGTAGAATTGCCTAAAAAAGTGGAGTAGATGGGGTAAAACTTGAGTAGATTTCCAAAATGCGCATCAATGTACAAAAATTATAGGTACATACCTTTTTCAAGGAACGCCGAAATGTTTTCATTTTGCGAATGTAATAATGGGGCATGGCTAGGTTAGGTTGAAATGGATGCCGAAAAAAGGCCGGTACACTTAGAACATTATAAGGCCCCGTCTTATGAATCTAGAAGAAGTTTCGTCCTACTCATTGAACCAGTTTGAGCTTCTAAGGAAGCATAGGAGATTACGAATGTCTAGGTTTGTTAAATCCTTTAGATCAAGAAAGCTCCCAAATGGAGTTTCCGTTTTCGGGAGAGAGCCGGACAAGTTCAGAGAAAGTGATGAACGGTCTCCTCCTCCTCTTCTTCGTCCAAACATCTTCTACAAAAATCGTTTTAGAATACGTCATGCATTGTTGCATGATTGCCCATAAGGCAGTGTCCCGTAATGACACTTATTGTGGCGCTGATATGCCTTCTGTCAAGAGAGATCAATATTTCATACATACCTACTTTTAGCAGTCGTAGTTAGGAAATTTATTGTAGGGTGAAAACTGCAAGTCCTCGTAAGGTACTCTTGGTTAACATTAAGAGCCTAAATTATTTATAATCTATTTTATATTGGATCTACCAATGTTTCGAATATCGTCTACGCTCCGAGATATTATCTGATCATTATGTTTTCTAGCTACTAATTGGCCAGGCCATACATACTTTCACTTGGAGCTAATAGTTTTCCCCATAAATTCCAATAAATTAATCCATAAATTGGCTACATACTACTTCCTTGTCAATAATGGCATAAAAATCATTTCAGAAAATTGTGAAATATTTTTTATTAAACAATTAAACAAAATGAAGAAATGGACTACAAATTTGAAATTGGAGTAGATAATGGCAAATTAGAAATAAGTGAAGTAGCTGAACTTGTGAAAAAGTGAAGTAGATCTACTCCAATTGGAGTAAAGTGTCATCGCTGCCCGAGAGTGAGTTAGTCAGCACGAATAAGTCATTCGATTATATCTATACATATAATAAAACTGTAGGGCTTTTCTTTGTCAGCTAAAAACTCGAAAACGACTGGACAGATTTCGATGAAACTTTTTTTAAAATGTTCTTTAAGACTGTAAGACTGCTATAGGCTTTGTCGTTTATAGCCACGTCCTTAGGAACAGTTTTTAGCCAAAATGTATTTTCTGAAGTGAAAATATATACATACACATATACCTTGCTACAAATGGACTTTTGCGATTGTCAAACAAAAACAATACGTATACTACACATTCGAAAAGGGTTGATTTGTTTTCGCAGTGAGTGCTATGGTCAGTAGTATAATGTATGTAGGTATATATATTATGATCGTATGTCCGATGCATGCAGGGTGAGGATGGGGTGCGTCGTGCGTGCTGCAGTATGGCATGGGGTGTATTAATAATCTTCATAAGAGAAGAGATGTATAATACAAAACAGGTTTCACATCAGAATTTCATTCGATATGTGGTATGGTAACAGTGTAGGGTTGGTAGTTGTTTGGTAGGTAGTTGTTTGGATTCCATAAGAAGAGGGAAACAAAGGAAAGGAAAGGAAATGCAGTATTATAAACAAGTAGCAAGATCAAGGAGAGGGAGGGCGATGCAGAGGGTGCACAACTGCACATTATATATCCAATACATTACATCCATTATCGCATATCGCCATGCCAAAATTGGTCAAACGGGGGTGACGGGGGATTCTTTTTTTGTTTTTTTTTTTCGTATAGCATGTATATTTCAGGTTCAGGCAGAAAGAAAATTCCAGAAAATAGATTTATTCTCATTTTTCGCATTTTACGAAAGAACATTATTATCTAAGACCTAAGCAATACAAGTCCTGATGACGGGTAAAGCTGGACGGGTACAGCTAGTTTATTATACTTTCGAAAAACATTTCTAGAGTAGCACCTCATATTATACGAGTAGTAGATATACCAAGTCATGTTTTGTCTTCTTTCGGAGAAGCTGACGGTTCTCCTTTCATGCAGGTGAAATTAGCGTCTCTAGTTCACATTTGAAGCTTTGCTTTGTACACCTGATATTTCACTGAAACATACTCAGACACAAAGGGAAGTGACTTTCTTTCGCCGTCGTCGGACGCCTATAGCCTGTCCTTTAGATTTATATTTTTTTTTTTTTCAAAACGCTAAAACTTACTCGGTCAGTACAGGTTATGGCTGTCTATTGTGCTATATAATGGGGGCTTAACATTTCCTCGCAATAATAATTAAAAAATTTGCCCGTATAATTGTTGGTAATATTTTTTGAACGCTTGTCGCCTCTTTCATATCTCCTTACATTAGGTGCGTTTTTATGAAACCTCGCCAGCCAGTTGAGGCACATTTCACATGCTAATTAAAACAACAACATGCTGGCAACTGCTGGCAACAACTCTTGATTTTCTCCCCAGTCGGAGAGCGGCTGGCTGGCAGCTGGCTAAATTCAATTCACAATGAAGAAACAGGTGGCGCTGAAAGCAACAAGTGACTTAGAATATCCGTACAATTTGCTTAAGTCATATTGCGTTCTTATCTCATGCACACAACATTCCAGAGAAATATGTCAGAATTTATCATATATTTCTACCAAGACATTCGGCTGGCTTCATCTTGCTGGCAACTGTCCAAATGAACAGCTTGCTGGCGAAGTTTCAAAAAAACATGCCTATTGTTTACATTTGAAAATATGTACCTGGAGATCCATAGGGACCATTCTCCAACATCTAAATTCCCATCTCATTTCGAATTTCACATAACCAATTGAGTTTCTATGCAAGAGCTGAGCTATCCCTATATGAGCTATATCCCACAAAGTATTTGTATACTTGAGAACTGCTCTGCTGGAATATTTTATACGAATGCAAAGTTTTAGTTCAGTATCCCAAAATTGCATGTAGCAAATGCTTACATGAACACGTATGGGGGTTCATGTAAGCAAACTGTATAACTGAGAGATCGCTCAAGGATACAACACTTATCACCTTGCACCTATCACATGGAAGAGCAATCCACTTCATTCATCTTGATGGCATATGCAATATCGTTGCCTATACCGGAAAAGCATTCAAAAAGAACAACAACAAAACATTGGTATTTCAACAGGATAAACGCAAAAGTCTTTCACACTTCAAGCAGATAGGTAGGTACACAGAAACTTCACATGCATCAGTAATTTGACGGGAGAGTGGCGAAAAAAAAAAACTCCCTGTTCCTGTATAAGTATAGTGCAATCTAAGAACAACGTTTGCACTGCAAAGTGGTTTTTGTTGGTTCCGTAAAATGCTCAAACATCAAGCAACCATTTCCGGAAGGTCGGCCCAAATTGTTGTGTTCTTTTTCTTGGCGGAAACCCAGCACCAACCGTCCTCATAGTTGATGTTGATGTCGGCTTTCTCCTTCCCGACACGAGTGTAACATCAATTCTGTAGGGCGAAATGCAAGATAGTATTTTTTATGGCAAACAATTTACACATCAGTATCGTTAAGTCAACATGGCAAAGTGTAGTTGTACACTTGAGAGCAACAAACAAAAAAAAAAAAAAAAACAGATCGGAGTCATCTACCCAAGCGCTGCACCTTGAAGGAACGGGTATAAGGTATAACACTATGTGAGTATCCCCCCATTCCGTGTACACCTATTTCTATGGAATGTGAGGGTTTGAGCAACAGTAGGTAGCACAAGTGGATAATGCTTGTATACATCAAAGAAGTTTTGCTTTAGGTACGTTCGTAGGGTCCTTCTGCAAAAACCGATTCAAGAATTTAAAACTTTTCAAATGCAAACTGCGTTGCATCTACGGTGTTGGTATCTTTCATCTTCACTATACGTATCTGTGGTAGGTATCTTTACATCCCTACAAGCATTCGGACTTGAGCTTTTAACAGATAAGTCGATGTTAGTGGGACAGGGTAGAGGTTTGTTTTGGCGCAAAGCAAATGGAAAATTTTAATTTGCTTTATACCCGAGAGAATTGTTTTTATGGGTAACAACAATTATTCTAACGACTACCTTCAAATGGCTTCTACTTATATGTAGGTGTACGTACACTGTACAATGTAACAATGTACATACCTCAGCCTTTTATCCAGAGGACTACAGTGGAATGTACGATTCCTGCAGTTGATGTTCATGAAACAATAGTATACTCAACTGTATGATGTGATTGCTTTGGATTGTGTTTGGATTAAAAGAGTCTGTTAGATGATGAAAAAGATTTGCTTGGCTTTCGGTTAGTTTGTGCAATCATATTTGTTAGGAAATCAAATTTAATTTCAACTGTTTATGTTGTTAAAATCGATTAGTGTTGGTCTTCATAGAACAAAGTTGATAATTTAAATTCAGAAGGACTTATCGCACAGATTTATTCTTTGGTAAAGATGCCTTTTGCCTTTTGCATCTCTCAGACCCAATAGCAGAGGTGGTGTAAAAAAGTGAATTATGTTATTAAGTGTAAGCAAAACCATCTACAAAATCTGAATTCAGATCAGAAGATCATATTGATATTTTCTTAAATAAGATCTGTTTTCAGAAAAGGATAATGATGCACAATATTGTATGCTATTTTGAATTTACTTACATACATGGATTATTGAATATTATACGGAAAGTTGAATGTAGTAATGTCAAAACAGAACAGTTTGCACCCTCTGTTGCAACCCTTATATAATTATGCATTTAATAATTATTTTTACTTATCTATCAACATAGAAACTTTCAAGTTAATACGTTTAACATTTTGTGAGCTATGAAAAAGCGTAGCGGAAGTCATAGGTATCCAAAAAGCTAACCACGTGTTTTCTTCAAAATTTATTTGATTTATATTATGTGCACGTTTTTTTAATTCTTATGTTAAAACATTGAAGACCTATACATGCAGTATATCATTTACTTTATTCGTTGAAGGATTTAATCCTCAGTTGTTGGAGTTGTCGGAGTCGTTGGAGTTGTTTCAGTTGGAGTGGTTGGAGTTGTTGGTGTTGTTTCAGTTGGAGTTGTTGGAGTTGTCGGAGTTGTTGGAGTTGTTGGAGTTGTTGGAGTTGTTGGTGTTGTTGGAGTTGTTGGAGTTGTTGGAGTTGTTGGAGTTGTCGGAGTTGTCGGAGTTGCAGGTGGTGGAGTTGGACGTGTTAAACATAATGGCGATCCACGAGCACACAATCGTCGTTGAACACGAGGCCGATAAATTCTCGGTCTAAAGAATTGACCCTCTGATTCTTGACAAATCACTAGGAGGCCAATTACGCACAACAATAAAACACCTTTTGACACCATTTTGACTAACGAGTTGGATTGACAAGTTGGGATTGATCTAACTCGGCAGTGGTTGTCCTTTATATAGGTCGAATATGAATAGCTCCACATGTAATCTACATGTCTTTGGATTTGTTTACCCAATTGAATAAATAGTAGGTTACCTACTTACGTTTTCCCAAAAACAATTAGTCAATGTCAAGGTATGCTTCTGCATAAAATATGTAATGTTACGAATCATGGCCACCTGAATACATTAGTAAGTAAACGCGGTGGAAAATAAAAAATAAAATGTGTACGAATGTAAAACTGAACATGTGCTTCTTGATCAGTATTTACTTAGTTAGTCTACGAAGGTGTTGCGAAGTACCTAGGCCTAGGGGAAACATGTTAATCGAGCAATTATTCGCATTAAAGATTTTTTTACAACTTTAGGAATTTTTAGTTAGGGATGTACCCTTATTCAAAACAATATTACCTACGTTTTTAATCAACAAAATTGAGGAACTGGTGATCTATCTATCTTCTCCTCCGTTCTAACCACTATGTAGTTGGCGGACTTGTACTTATAGCTCAGTTGGCGCTAGTGTTAGTATCAATCTTGAATTTCGATTTGTCAATTGATTGATTATTAACATTCCAGTTAACTTCAAATAGGCATTCAGTTGACGAATTCTTTTATTTACTTTATTAATTTGGAGTATCATCAAATTATTATTTGCATTGAGTTCTGAAAGCGAACCATTTTGTATGCTATTCTCTGGCAACAGGAAAAGCGGAACAGCGGAAAAGAAATTATTTTCATTAATTGAACTTGTAAAACGGGAAAAAGGCAAAATGAACTTGTCAGAACGCTGACAGCTTACCTAACCTGATGCCATCTTGTCAAAGATTACAGTAGGTAACACTTAAGGTGGCCACTTAAGTTTGAAGAAACAGAGATCGACACTTTGAATTTAACGGAGAATCCATACATAAGTGGTCATTGTGAAACCTGTCATAAGTATAGAAAAAAGTCCAATTAACAGGATTTCATTTTGCATATCACAGTCACAGCTGGTTGAGAATTTGATTGGTTGGTGAGTCCTAGTTAGTTAAAATATACATTCTGTTACTAGCTTCAGAAATACTGCAAAATGCACTATTCGTAGTTCAGAGATGGTGTAACAAAGAAGGACTTTATGTAGGTAAATAAAAAACCGACTATCGTGCCTTTTACCAAATGGAGGAAACTAGATCTAATTCCCATTGGAAGCCAAGTACCTGGGAATTATCCTTGACAGTAAACTATAATGCAGCCCACAAATAGAACGTAACAAGACCACCAGATCCCTATGGATCTGCCGTCGAGTCTGCAGTAAAAATATGGATCTTAGACCCTCGATGATATAAAGGCTATACTTGCTTGGCGTTAGACCAGCAATCAAGTATAGGTACCTACTGCCGTGGTCTGGTGTACAAAAAGCTAGAACGGATCCAACGTATATCGGCAAACTGTACCTACTGAATGTCATCCTAGGTCTAATACCTATTCAGATACACATTCAAATGCAGGCAAGACTTTTGATTTGATTTGATATTTGATATTTCCAAAAAAAAAAAAAAAATGGAAATAATGTCGATCACTTCAATAATGATTATTTCAGCACGCCTACTCCAAATCTGACAGTAAAAACAAGCAGGGGGTTGCACGTTTTACTGCTTATGGGGTTTATTTTTTTAATTTTCGAGATAATTTCCCCTTATTCCACCTTATTACCATTTTGCTATGGAAATAAAATCGACCACGAAAAAAGGTGCAATTCGACATTAGCTATTTCCAATCAAAATGGAAATAAACACGATCCGACCTTATTTCCTTCGACTTTATTTCACGGCACCGAACAATATAGTGACCCCCCTATTCCTTCCTACCATGGGGTCGTATATCTTTGCTTGAAGTTATGGAGCCTAAAAACTTCTCTGTCATCTTCTTCTCCAGGACTGGGAACAATTCAATCCCAATCCATGGCGACTTGTCCTAGTCTGGTACACAGGCAGTTGTAAGATGGAGACAGGGACTGAGTTCAGCATTTATGGAGATGCCTTGGTAAAAAAAACTCTTCCATATTCCAGGCTGAAGTCCTTGCCATTAACCATTACGCTATAATAAATCTAAGTTCTAATACATGTGGCAAAAATGCATTTGTCGTTTCAGACAGTCATGCAGATCTCAATGCTCTTGAAACATCTGTCATTGAACCTGGTCCTGGAAACATACACGGCCATCTACGAACTTGCAAAGAAAAACAAAGTCGTTCTTCACTGGATTCCAACCCACAGGGGCCATGGTGGCAACGAAACAGTTGACTCACTGGCTAAAGACAGCGCGACTCTACCACTTATCGGACCTTAACCCTTCTCTGGTGTCAGTAAAAACCATTTTAGGAACTGTATCAAGAGCTTGTCTCACATCAGAATTTTTCCCAAAATTCTCTCACAGAAAATCCTACATTCCTACTCTGTCTCTCATTAATCTGGACAAAAATAAAATGAGAATCCTGACGAGAATATTCAGGGGTTATGCGTTATGGCCTCATGAAAAAAAATCTTTACGGAATTGACATCTTGCCGGACCCTACATGTAGGGCGTAGGCTCTGTCTTGAGAGTGAGAATCCTCTCTTCACATACTTATGGAATGTCCGGCTCTCTTTTGTGTTGAGAGACTGGCACATTTCCCATTGCATTCCTTATCCTTGATAATTAAGTCACCTGATACTGATAGTTCTGGTTCATGTTCTTTGAACCACCCTCTCTTTGAGATAAAACATTTCCATCGGCCGACCGGTGCGGCGTGGTGCATCCTGCGACACGGCTACATGATGTATGTCTTCGCTTTCAACATTATGCCACTATCGACCGCTTGTGAAGCTCTGCTGGATTACACCGTGCTAATGAAACGGTTGTTCTTTTGATCAAAATTACGCTGAAAAACTGGGTATTGTATACGAACGTGGAATTTAATTATTATAACATTTATAAGCTTACGTTAGGTCAAATAACTCAAAATAATCATCTACAACAATTTTCCTTATAGTCTAGACATGTTGAATCAAAAACCTCAAAAGCGCTGACTTTCTTTAGATTATGCAAGGGTGCTTTTGGCAAACATGCGGTTTCTGACCATAAAGATACTTGCATTAAATTCATCTCGTATGCATTTAATTCTCTTGGTATATTTACCATGGGCTGCACGCTCAAGGCTATCTTTCGATCTATCATACTGCCAATGAGAACTCGATTTAACGACGATCGTAAAATGGATCAGCCAATTGGCAACTGATGATATCGATCAATTTGAAGCAACTACTCAGGCCTTAGAAGAAAATATTCAACAAAATCTGAACTATATTTTAAAGTACACTGCGCGAACTCTTCAAGCGCCCTTGCAAATCAGATACGAACTGCGATCTTAAGTCAATACGTCTGATTCACTTGACGAGCTGAATTGTGCAGTGCAGACCTACACTAATACTGTGACACCTTTGAGCAGGAGGGATTTCGCTGCTCAATGAAGCTATACCTGGTTTACTTGTTAACAAACCCAATATCGGTCCTCGAAGATGCGTCCTGAAATCACATGGAATCTCTTAGACTGAACTTCAATGCACACTCGATTGAAGCTGTGATGACGGTAAAGGTTAATAAATCTGAAGTGATGATCATCTCCAGAACGCCTTTTCAATGCAGTCTGTATAATAGTGAAGTCAAATAAAAACAGGTGGAGGAGTTTAAGTATCTCGGGGTCTTAATTACGATTGACGGAAGAAGCAATGCTGAGTTTTCGTGTAGGCTTGTTCAAGCTGGGTCAATTTTGAGACAGCAAGGTCATTCTGTTATTAGGAGGACTGAACTTATTATCGAAGCTAAGTTGTCATGAGATTTGAGAAAGAATAATATTGCGGATATAGAAGCCGTACAGCTACTTCTCCGGAAGAAGCGGTCCATGCTTCGGTGGTGTGGTCGTCTTAAACGTATGTTCACAAGTAGAATCCCAAGTCGTGCTCTATGGAATCCGTATAATCAGGCAGCCGTCCTCTAGGTAGACTAAGGATGAGATGGTTGGATCAAGTCCATGATTTCTCCTCTATCCGTAAGGGGGTTGCCTTTGATGATTTAAAGTCAACGACATAGAATCGAAAGTTTTTAAGCGCTTTTGGCAAACATGCGGTTTCTGAATTTTAAGCGTTATTTAGATCACCTCAAAAACCATGCATCTGTTGTCTATAAATACGGAAAAATACAGGGCCTCTACCTCCTCTACTAAAAATATCTGTACATACAATTGACTCCCTTTTCAAACCCTATTAGGACGAATTTCGAAAAACGCCGAAATTGGCATTTAATAATTTTTACTTATCTATCAACACAGAAAGTTTCAATTAATACGCTTAATATTTTGTGAGTTATGATTTGATTTATTTTTTAAAAGACTAAATTCAACATTACACGTATTTTTAATCCTTTATGTTAGGTATAGGTTACATTGAAGAACTACATGCAGTATAACATTTACTTTATTCGTAGAAGGATTTAATCCTCAGTTGTTGGAGTTGTCGGAGTCGTTGGAGTTGTTTCAGTTGGAGTGGTTGGAGTTGTTGGTGTTGTTTCAGTTGGAGTGGTTGGAGTTGTTGGAGTTGTTGGAGTTGTCGGAGTTGTTGGAGTTGTCGGAGTTGTTGGAGTTGTTTCAGTTGGAGTGGTTGGAGTTGTTGGAGTTGTCGGAGTTGTTGGAGTTGTTTCAGTTGGAGTTGTTGGAGTTGCAGGTGGTGGAGTTGGACGTGTTAAACATAATGGTGATCCACGAGCGCACAATCGTCGTTGAACACGAGGCCGTAAAATTCTCCGCCTGAAGAATTGACCCTCTGATTCTTGACAAATCACTAGGAGGCCAATTACGCACAACAATATAACACTTTTTGACACCATTTTGACTAACGAGTTAGATGGACAAGTAGGAATTGATCTAATTCGGCACTGTTTGTCCTTTATATAGGTCGAATATGAATAGCTCCACATGTAATCTACATGTCTTTGGATTTGTTTACCCAGTTGAATAAATAGCTATGTTATTACATTCTCCCAAAAACAAGCAGTCAATGTCAAAGAATGCTACTGTAGAATCTATGTAATGTTACGAACCATGGCCACTTGAATACATTAGTAAACATAGAGGAAAACAGAAAAATGGGTGTGATTATAAAACTGAACTTGTGCTTTTTCATTACCGTTTACTTAGTCAGTCTACGAAGTAGTATAACTAAAGCATGCTTGTCGTTGTCTAACTTCACATGACAATTCTTTCCACTTAACTTTAATCGTCTCAATATAAGGAATGCGCATAAGCAATATTATTCACTACACTACCCACCTCCTTTTTATTTGAATTAAACATGACCCAATCCAGTAACCCTTCAATTCTATAGCAGCACCTTCAATTTTACCTTTATTGTTAGTACTTTAGATGGTATTATTGAACAAAGAGAAGCGATATCAGAAACACCCTTTTTATGGAAACTCATTCAAAAAAGCAAAGGGGCAAACAAATTCACAAAGGCGCTCTTTCATCCACTATGGTAGAAAGAACGTTGCCTAAATTTGCATTATTGGGTAACGCTCACAGTGAAATTTTCGACTTCAAAGGTTGTGGCATCTATATGATTCACACATGTGAAAAAACAGTTCTGATGGTAGTGCAACTGGAGAATGCTACCAATTCTATGGACAAAAGTGTAGAATGTTGCCCGGTAGTTTGACTACGTATCGAATTGGGTAGGTATGTAATGAACAGCTTAATGCTTGATACGGAGACTAAAGTTCCATTTCCCTACACACAATTTTAATGCAAATCTTAATAATTATATCTTTAAGCAACTCAGGGTAGAAGAGTTATGGGTCAATATTTCAAAATATTAATATTTTGCGGTCAGGCATTTATAGGCTAAAAAACTTTATTTTTTTTAAATATTCGCCTAAGACACGTTTCTGCAGAAACTCTTTTAACATGTAAGGGAGACCGGGGCTAGTTGACTCAAAATTTACATTTTTTTCTTTTTCTCTTGAACTAAGACTGATATCAAGACAGTTAAAATATCATTAAAAAAAGCAACATTTCGTCTTTCTAAACAAAGTTATTCAATTAAATAAAAACAACATGAGAGACATTTTTTCTTAATTTTACTAGAGCACCCCGATTGTGTCAACTAACCCCGGTGCCGGGGTAAGTCGGCTTACGTTATGGGGTAAGTTGACCCACGCCGTGCGAAACAGAATTCTTACAAAAAATAAAACACAAAACCACTTCTTGTGGTGGAAACAAAAAGGCACTTAATAGCCATTAACTAAAATAAGGCAAAATAATTAAATTAAAGAGGTACATACTTCTAGTGCTTAGGAAAAATCTATGATTTTAAATTAAACAAAATAAATAAATCAAAAGTCACTTCCTGTGGTAAAACAAAAAACAAAAATATCACTTATATTCTTAGTCACTAATTAAGCAAAACAATAATTATAGAGGCACTTTCAGTGCATAGGAAAATGTCAAAAATGCACTTAAACGACTTAAAATTAAACAACTAGAGTCAACTAGCCCCGAAAAAAATGAGTCAACTAACCCCGCCCGACCATCTGGCAAATAACAAGATTTTTCAGAAGCAAAAACAGAAAATAACAAAAAATAAAAGACATGCATGGACAACTAATACATATATACACTATATTCGAAAAAAAATCTGCGCCAGACGCTCAAAAACGGCCGAAAAGAGTAAAATAAGAGAAAACTGAAAAGTTACTTACGGTAGCAAAAAATCGTTTTTCCTAAATATTTCTTGAATGACATGCACCAGCGACGAGATACAAAAGGAGACGAAGCAGGTATCGGTATTAATGTAAATGTAAATAATGTAAAAACAGGAATGGATAGACAATTCATCTCTTCTCTTTAAAATAAATGGCAGTGAGTAAAACTTTCCCCTGAGGTCAACTAGCGCCGGTCTCCCCTACACATAAAAAAATAAAAATAAAAATGCATAGTAATTTTACCTTAAACACCCAAAATTTCATTACCATGGCATGTCCTAAGTTGTACCTTCATTCAACAAATGTATTTTATTTGTAAAATGTAAGCCGGTTTGCAATTTTTATTGATGAAGCCTTGAAGAAGAAAGGACAATGAGGACTGGGGCCCAGTCAATTTATTTTAAGGAAATTTAAAAAATTACGTGGAAGGTATTTAGTGATTGTCTCCAAAAAAATGGTCATTCCCGTGACAAAAAGTAAATATTTAAAAAAATTGAATTAGCGGCCGCAAACTAGGCGGCGGATTTCACATTAATAACGGGACATATTGATTGTTTTTGGAACATTTCGCAATAGGTAAGCCCATATATAATGTTAATACTGAGGCCGTACGCAGAACAATAAGCAAGCTCAACATTGACAGTACTATTGTCACCTGGATAACCAGCATGCTTGAAGAACGGCACATTATAACCGAACTTGGGGGCTCTAAGCTAGAGGCATATGCCTCCAGAGGAACCCCTCAGGGCGGGGTAATCTCCCCACTGTTGTGGGTCATTGTTCTTAATGAAGCGCTCATAAAGCTTAAAAACAGTGGCATCAGAATAACGGCATATGCGGATGACGTTGTACTGTTGGCAACGGGTAAATTCCTTCCAACACTGTCGGAACAAATTGAAAGCGCCCTAAGAACCCTTGACAACTGGACCAGGAACTGCGGTCTAACAGTCAATCCCCAGAAAACTGAATTGGTACTCTTTACAAATAAAAGGAAAATACCACAGTTTGCTACACCTTCTGTTGGCGGTACACCCCTCAGACTCTCTGATAGCGCGAAGTACCTGGGACTTATACTAGACAAGAAATTAAATTGGAAATTGAACAAATGAACACCAATGAAAGAATCAAAAAAGCCACAATAGCCTTTTATTCCTGCAGCAGAATCTTTGGGAAAACCTGGGGCCCATCCCCCAAAATTAAGCTCTGGATGTACACGGCTATAGTAAGACCTATACTGACCTATGGCAGTCTCGTATGGTGGCCGGCAACCAATAAAGCCACTTACCTAAAAGCGTTAACGAAGGTTCAAAGACTAGCGTGCATTGGCACCACCAGTGCCATGAGGACAACTCCAACCGCAGGACTTGAGGCTATCCTCAATCTGCGTCCGCTAGACATTCATGTACAACTATCGGCCGCAATTAGTGCAATGAGAATCAGCCAATCGGTAAAATGGAACTTGAATGAAACGGGTCATTCTATGATCCTACAGGAATATTTTGGCCGTGTACCTGTCACGGACTACATCACGCCTTACCTAGACTTTACAAGACCCTTCTCTAGCGCCTATCCCAGTAGAGAAGACTGGAGAGACGGACTCGTACCTAGCACACCAACCATAGCCGTATTTACAGACGGATCAAAAATGGACACTGGGGTAGGGTCAGGTGTCTTCTCTGAATCGCTGGGTATATCAAAATCGATACGCCTCCCCGACCATAGTAGCGTTTTCCAAGCAGAGGTCCTGGCAGTGACAACAGCAGCCCGTGAGTCTGTGGTAAGGGCAATACCACCTGAAGGTATTACCTTCTTTATCGACAGCCAGGCAGCAATAAAAGCCATAACTGCGCCAGAAATAAAATCGAAGCTTGTGAAGTCCTGTCGCGAAGAACTCAAGGTTCTTGGTACACAGCACAAGGTATCGCTCTGCTGGGTTCCGGGACATGAAGGCATTCCAGGCAATGAGAAAGCAGACGAATTAGCAAGACAAGGTTCGACAGCTGTTTCAGGACAAGCTGATCCCTCTGTGAACATCCCGCCTTGCACACTCAAGCTTGAAGCAGGGAGAAAAGCCACAAGAGAGGCGAACGCAAGATGGGCCACCTTAAACACTTGTAACACTACAAGAATGCTATGGCCGTCCTTCAACGAATCAAGAACCGAAAAGATAATGCGGAAGGATAGGAAATCCCTGTCCACCCTCGTAGGTATCATAACGGGTCACAACACTCTGCGGTACCATATGAAGAAAATGGGCTTAACGGAAGAAGAGCTTTGCAGAGGCTGCGGTGATGAGGGAGCTCTTGGGGACACAACCCACTTCCTATGTCACTGCCCAGGTCTCCAACACACCAGGTATAAATTCCTAGGGAGTCACTTCTTCACCGACCTAGACGAGCTTTCCAGCACATCAATAGACCAGATAATGAACTTCGTCAAATCTACAAGATGGTTTGTATGTAGCAGCACAGTAAGTAATTTTAATATAGGGTTATAATGGGTAAGGGACGACCTCTTTCCCCCACGGGCATCACAATGGGTCAGTATTGACCTGAGTGTGGCACGGAGAAATCCTCGCCAGCCCACAAACCTAACCTAACCTAAGCCCATATATATATCAGAAGTGACTTTTCTTTCATGTGGTTAAGGCGTTTCATGTTTTCGTTATCCAAAGTTGTCATTACCGTGGTTAGTGTTTTTGAATGTAATACTGAAATAATTAAATCAAATATTTTTTCCAATGCATGCCTTTTGTATGTACTTAATTAATTGTATGCGTTTTTAGGAAAATATTCAGTAAAGTTCGGTTTTATTTTAGAGAAATACTTTTCGATGTCATTTCCATGTCGTCATTTCCATGGTTCCCGTGGCATACCTACACGGTAATGACAATTTGGGCACGGAAATGACGGAAAAAATGTTCAAATATTTTCACTTTTTATTTCAATTTGATATAAAAGGTCATCTGTGCTTATCATGGCGCCTCGCAAAAGTGTAAATAAAAAAACCGAAAATGTCTCGTCGTTAACAAGATAGGATTTTGTCATTTCCATGTTAGTTCTGTCATTCCCGTGAAAAAAATTATTTAAAATTAACAAAATTTTGTGGCCCATTGGCTTAAAATATTTAATAATGTTTCTTAAATACAGAGTAACCAAAAAAATATTAAATTTGATTATTTTAGTAAATGTCCATTTCGAGGTCCAAAATATTAATGTTTTGAAATATTGACCCTTATAGGTTTGCCTTCCACAAGAGTACAATTAAAGATTTTTTTTGTTTTAAAATCCACAAACGGTTCGATTTCCACTAGAACGTTAATATTATTTTCACCACGGCCCGATGCTTCCTTACATGGTCATGGTATGGAATTTCTCATAAGGAATCTCATTTCGTCAACTTGATGCTATTCTTTCTGTCCTTCATTACTCTGTGAATTAAAATCCTCCACCTTCTTCACTAACATTCAGAGGTCAGTGAACACTTGAACAGACGTTCTATAGAAGATCATTACTTCTGAATGGTTGAAACGTTCTTCACCAAATTTGGGCTATAGGTAGCATCCAGTTCATAAACCTTATAATGACCTTAGCTCCAAATAGGTCGAAGTAGCTCATTAAGGTGTTTGCCATGTTGACTGTTTACGCCACCGTTGTATAATTAGATTTAAATTCATCCGCCGTACGTCCTCATTCGGTGGTGCTTAGACTTCTGAGACTGGAGCAGACAGTCAATTCCGACAGCGCATTATAGTGTTGCTATTTTCTTCATGTTCAACACTCGCGCTTATAAGTTTAGCAAGTCAAGCCCGGGTGGGCGAGACCAGTACCCGATATACCACGAGGAGGTAAAATAAGTATGACAATTGGACATCGCCAAGTTGATGGAAATCAGTGCCCAGCCCTATTCATATAACACCCAATCACCAAGCAATACTCCAGACGAGGACCAGAACGGCGGAGAGAGCTAACTCCGAATTCTACAGGCAAAGAAGAAGGGAGAAACACCGACTTCTCAGAAGGAAAAAGAAAGATCACGAGAAACTCATTCAGTCTGAACGATGATATAGCCAACAATTCTGTCCACCCGACCTACACGGAGTGAGGATAGCGATATCCAAACTAAAGTCGAAAAATTTGGTGGGGCGGATGGCCTATCGGCCATGATGGCCATCGGCATATGAGTTAGTAAGTTCGTCTGTGTGGGATGACGATGGAGAGATCTCGCTGCTCCGTCAAAATTGGCAAAAACATCACCGAGCCCTTTGATGGCGAAAAAGATTTGAGACTAGGCGATGCGCTATAGTGTTTTTTTAATATCATCCTTGAAGCAATTGTACGAAACTCAGAAGCCAATATCAGAGGTACAAGGAAATATCTCATAGAACCAAGGAAACCATGAAAACCTCCTGGGGTGTTTTGAGACATCGGACGATATTTGGTCCAGTTTGTATCGATGGATTGTGGAGGAGAAGATTTAACGACGAGCTATATGGGCTATACAGCGATGTTGACCTGGTCAGAAAGCTGAAGTTAGAATGGCTGAAATGGCTGGGGCACGTGGAGAGTATGGACAGCAACACACCAGCCCGACAAGTCTTTGAGACCACCCCTAAGGGAAAACGTAGCAGATGAAAACCCAACTTTAGGTGGCGCTCACAATTGGAGGGCGAACTCAACCAACTTGGTGTGCGTTGGTTAACGTTTTTACACAAATTATTTCTATGAGGTAATACTGTCATTTTTAACTTTATAGCAAACTCAATTTTTCTGTGAAGTAGCTAAGCTATCCTATAAAGTTCGAGAATTAATTTCGTTTAGTCTAGAAGAGGCATACGAAGTTAAACTTTACTTTGTAGGTTCCTATTTCCCGATTGTTACAAGTCTCCATATTTTGACTTTGTAGTTAGATATCTTGCCGGTTGTCTTATGGCATCTGTTTGGTAATTATTGGCATGTTGAAGTTTAACCCCTAAGATAGTCTCTTCCAGAGATTTGAATTACACAATAGTTAAACTACCTTCCTTCCTTACCTTTCCTTACCTTACCTTACTTTCCTTTACCAACCATTTTCACCATCAGAGACCCTAATCAATGACATTAAAAACATCCCCAAATCATAAGATTGCCTCCACGCCTCCACAGTATTTCGTGGTCGCTCCATCGCACTTTTTCCCCGATTTAGAGATGCTTCCATTAATGGCATTTTAGCAAAGTTTAAATGCTTTATATTTTTTTTAAGGGAGTGTTTTTTTTTTGTTTACCTTCATTTAACGTATTTTTTTACTTTTGTAATTATTAACTTCAGTTATAAAAACCATTTTGTCATATATTCCCACTTAAAGCTTTTTGTTGCTCCATGACCAGGTTATTTATTTTTCCGTATCAATCAATCATGCAGTTTAAGGATACCTTCATCATTTTCCTGACGCTACTCATCCATTTTAGATACTTCGTCGTATTTTGGAATTTACACTGTGTCTGTAGTGGGTGACTGGGCAAGATTTAAGCGGAAATCGATTCGTTGGATTTGTGTTAACACAATATGTGAATTTGGTGGAAGTTTTCAGAGATTTTACCGTTGACATGTAATAGTGGAACCATTTGTGTGTGTTGGGCGTTGACACTTCATCAATCTTCGTTGACAACGGGTGTATAATTGAAAAATTGAAAAAAAAAAAAACGTTATAACTGGGTGTACTGTAGTAGAGTACTCTACTGTGTCCTTTATGGATCCACAGTTTGACCTTTAAATAATTCTATACCAATCACATTAGCCAAAATAAACCGCCTGTAGGTATACGATAATATTTAGGCGAGGTTAGGATAGGTTGAAGTGGCTGTTAGTAAGTAGTGCCGACACACTTAGACACTCCTTTATGATAATGCATAATATTTTTAAGGGCTGCTCTTGAGGCAGATGCTAGTCTTCATTTCGACCATCAGTTTGGTCCGTTGCGTGAACCGTCCAATAGAGACAAAATTAAACTGTTATTTATTATAGAAGTAGGTACATGAATCGCAGATATTCTTGAAGCTCTATTATATCCAGATTTTTCAGTTCGTTCTAGGTGTTTGTTGTTGGGCTGAGAATTCGCAGAGTTGGCGCTGAACAGATGCTATTTCTTCGACATCGCTACAGTTTCTGGAATAATCCTTATGAAGTCTGCCCTACCGTTCCGCGTCAAGAACGGTAATGTTAAGTAATAATTTTATCATTGACAAAAATCTTTCAAAGTCTTTCCTTGTAAATATTCTGTAAAAAAGTTGCCTATGTCCTTCTTTATATCTTTTTGACAAGATACATTACGATTCAAAAGATTACTCTTAAAAAGGTAAAAAAAAGATAGACAGACCGAGTTACTTTCGCATTTATTTGTGTCTATAAAAATCAAGAAGCCACTTGTAAAAAATGAAACCGAAGTTGTTGGTCATTCTTGAAATAATATTTGGATCAACAGTTTCAAATGAAAGGGTTCTTTTCCTGTTTGGGGGAGGAGAAATGCTTTATGCAGCCTAAGGTGGTATTTTTAGCGTTGACCATACCCGTGAATCCGACACCCACTTGTACAACGTAAACGTAGACTAAAACTCTTAATGATCCTTTAGTTTCATTAGAAGTTTCATTTAGAAGTTAATAATACGTTCTTTTGGGCTCACTCTTCCTCGCGGGATTGCTCTTATTCTTTTTCTGTCGTCTGAGAATATGTAGAACGGACGCGTTAATTTGGATTCAGTTCTACTCGCTGGCCAGCATCTTTTCGGCTATGTTGTCTGGAGTGAAGATACCAATATTTCTCACCAGGACTCCCATTTGCTCCCACACTTTAATTTTGTTTCCTCAAAGTGGCCATACAATTTGTATTATTTTTATTAAAAAAAAAAAGTTATAGGTCAAGACCTTTGAATGATTAAATATTTAAAATTTGTTATTCACCTTCTGAAAGTTTATAAATTCTTCCAATCGCCTACAACATTTAGACCCTAATATTTTATTAAGAGGTTATAAGATTGTGGTTCTGGCCATTTTAATTCATTGATCATACCGCAACTCAACATCTCAACTCAACTCTTTGTTAATGCGGCTGGATGCCACCACCTGGTCGACACATTTTCGTAATCACCCATTGAATAATGAACGCAATTGACTTGTTGGCCTTTTGAGGGATTTCAAACAAATCCTTTGCAATCACTTCTTTATGGAAATCCTAGAGATAAGACAAACGATTCCTAATGCTTTTCTAAATTATGATTAATGATGGCTAATGTATAAGCAGAAACCGATGGGTAGATTGACGAGAGTTTCACCCTCTTTTGTCCAAACTAACTTTGAAGAAATGAACTCGCCTTATGACGGTTGTCCGTTAGGATAATTTCCATTTTGTATAATTCAGGTGATAAAATGGCGCAAGAAAGATTTATTATCCCGAGGATGATAATTTATTCATTTGAAATGGTTCTGCCTATTGTATTGCGTATAGCGGTTTGTACAATAAGTATATAGATATATACGTCCATGCGAATAGACCCATGCTTTTATAAAACGGGGCTATTGTTGTTCAACAGTTAAAATCTTGATTACGGTCGCAAGGAACTGGCTCGGAAGTCGCTTATAATGATTAATTTTTTTTATTTTTTTTTTTGTCTGTATAGTCCGATTGTGCGTCTGGCAAGGGTAATCGTTGAAAAGGATCTGTTCTGCGATTTTAATGCAGAGATTTTGTGTATAGGTTTGTGATGGTAAAGTCTATATAAATGATTAATTACTGTTTGGAGAAGGTTGCCGTTTTTCTAGAGAACTGTACAAATCTTCAATTTATTGCTGGGGGCATTGACCTGGGCCGTTGGTGAGAGAGCATTTAAGCCGTAATAGCTCCAGTTTTATTGTAATATTATGAAGCTCACCTTATTTTCTGACTAATGCATTTTTAAGTATACCAAGTGGTAAAAATATGTATGGTATGGTGATGGTATTTCAATATTGTCGATATTTTTTTTGATGAATCCTTAAATTCGTTATTGTGGCTATTAGTAACGATTCGACTTAAAAAACAAGCTTTTTCTGAGAATAAGTGTTTTGGTAAGTCCTTTTCCATTGCGCGACACTATATACCACTCATGCTTAAATTCTTATCGCGATTAATTGTCGGACATAATAGTTTCCTAAAGAGAACCGGTTGATATATTCTTTTTGCTGAAGTGAGCTTCCATGCCAAAAATGCCTGCAAAATATTTTAGTGTATCCGGTTTGGTAATGGTCTTACCAACATACTGGTTTGGTTGCAATGAGCGATGCTGTCTGTTCATCGAATCAACTCTTCATAGTCCCTGTAAATCGGTAAGGTTTCACTCTACCGTCCGAACCTGTTTTGAGAGATCTTTTTAAAGGGTTTCTAGTATTTTTATGAAATCTCCATGGTTGCCAACAGTTTTTTTAATACGTCAGTTCTGATATTAGTAGTGATCTTAAATATTTGTAGTTTGTCCATGTTGGTTGCTCTTTATAGCAGTATCCTTGTTTCTTGAAATTCGTCTAGTAGTGGTATAGAATATAGAAAGTCTGGTATAATTAATTTCTCTTTATGGTCGGTGGTACAGCCGAGTGTGAGCCGCGGAGCACTTGATGCTCTTCGCAAGACTCCACTTACAGAAACCATTGCAGTTTTCGAAGAAAGTTGTTTGGTGTGCCATATACAAGTATAATTTATTTGGATCCGATGGAAAAGTGTATGTAAGGTGTCCTCCAAACAAAGAAATGATTTCTAACACCACAACGATCCTTACCATACTCCGCGGAGATTGAAAGAAATAGCTTACGTCACCTCTCGCGAACGTCTGACAAAGGTTCGGACTCGGCATAAAATTGTAGGTCCCTTCCATTCGTCCCAAAAATAAAAACTCATAAATTAAATGGTTGTGAGAAGCTAGTCCTAAGGTGCCTATACGGACCTGTTGCGCCAAATATCTAGGTATATGTATAATGTACATATCTATGTTCGACCAAAACTCATTAACTGACATTTTTCAGAAAACTTTTTTTATGTACCAAAATTATTATTTTCAAATTGCCTTTCAGGTAAAAGTCATTAAAATCAGGTATATTCTATCATTTTTATAATAACTCAGTTCCAAAAGTCATTCACTGAAATTCTCATACTCTACCCTACCAACGAAAACTCATTATGTGATTTAATGATTTTTGGTTGAAAAATTTTTTTGAATCAGAGTAGCCCAAATATCAAACATCATAGTCATAAAGTCACTAACTTACATAATGTAATTCGTTAGGTTAGATTATGTTACGGTGGAAGGCCACATAAGTGCAGCCTCACTTAGGCCAAAGTAGGCCCATTGTGATACCATAGGATCAAATGATCTCAAAACTCCCCGCTGGAACAAATATGAGCTAAAAATAAAGTGTTGGTAGCGGCTGAGTATTCTCCAGGGTGAAGTTTTCCTCAAAATGAGAGGGCTGGACATGTGCATAAAGAGGTGAAGAATAGTCTTCTCCTCATCTCCCCATCCATAGAGCTCCTGCAGAAATCGTATGCAGGGAGGCCCAATCTGAGGGCGTGCCTCCCAATTATGCAGTGTCCACAAACACCTATACTATTGTGCTTATCTTTTTAGTGTTTAGTGTTAGTGGAGTTTGACCGCGATTAGTAGCGTGAGACATCGGGAGATTTTTCTTCTCTGCTAGAATTGACATAGTTCTGCCATGCCTAGCGAGTTCGTCGGCCGTGCAGTTACCTGGAATGTCCCTATGGCCCGGCACCCATATAAAGTGAATTTTAAATTGTTACGCCATCTTTTTAATCTTAGCCATATTATCGGCAATTGAGGGCAGTATTGCACTTAAAGGATGACCGAATCCTCAAATAATTTTTTGCGCTATAGAAGCTACATATTAATTTTGATATAATGCTAAAAAATGTCCGGCCTATAAAATGAGTTATGCAGTTCCAGAAATTCTTGAAGAATCTGACTCAGATTTTTTAAACAACAATAGACTTGCCAATCCAGAGTATCATCCAAAATCCAGATACTCTGAATCTGGTAAGGACGAAGACAACGAGTCCCTGAGTGCTCTCGTTAAGATAACTTCTTAAGACTCCAACAAACCCTAAAATACCTCCCAGTTCGTCCGCACCGATGGTAAAAATAGTGATAATCTTAAGTCACATTATATCAAACGAACACTTTTATCATCTTAGTAAGAGAAAAGCTTCGGGGCTTAGGTAATCCCTATACGCAAGGGAAAAAAAAAGAAAGTGGAGGATCTGCATATTGGGAGTTATTCATGAGACTGCCTCCTGGAAAAAAAAGAGAGGGTAATGAATTGCCAGAATCTAATTTTTCAGAACGAGAATACGAAGACGAAGAAGAAGAATATTAAGGAACTAATTTATTCATATTTTATTCCCAAGTGTTCCTTTCTTAAATTATTTATATTATGTACCATACGCACATTGTGACTTAACTTCCTTTTCTTACTGTTTAAATAAAAATTATCATGAAACTATTTCTAATTTACATTAATTTAACTAAAAGAAACAAAGATCTAAACTCATTAATATGATACAACAATTTTTTTTTTTTGAAATAATCATTAAATACTTTAACACTGGTAAGTTGGTAAGACTGATGGTAACATTTTCATCTGGATAGTTTTTCACATGCCTCCTATATTGTACTAATATTAAAACCCGAATTTAAAACAATAAACTCAAATTCATAGCACTAGTAACATAAATGAAAATCTGTTATTTTAAAACCTGTTTATCTCGGACTTTTCATTTTGTCAGTTAATGAGTTTTGGTCGAACATAGACGATATATAAAAATTAAGCCTTAAAATGTTTGTCGTCGATTCACGTCTTAACGCATCTACCGTTTTTAACCAAACTTTCACACATCTTTGGTATTGGTCCATGTATGGTTTCTGTGAAGTTAAGTCAAAATTGGACAAAGGGGTGTGGTACCGCCCATACAAAAAAAAACATTCAAAATCGTATATCTCGAAAACCACCAAATCGATTGAGCTCGAACTTACAGACAATCTTAGTTAATGGCCCTGGAGTGCTCCTGTGAAGATTGGTCAAAATTGGTTAAAGGGGAGCGGCACTTAACTTACAAAAAAAGCATTCAAAGTCTTATACCTCCTATACAAAAAACATCTTCTACGTGGTGAAACTCGATGATATTATATTTCGATAACCGCTGGCTGCGCCGATTTTCATTATTCTTTTTTTTTTTTGTTCGTATTGCTGTATTTCAGGTTTAGGCAGAAATAAAATTCCAGCAAATCGATTATTTCTCATTTCTCGTATTTTACAAAAGAACATTATTACCTAAGACCTAAATAATACAATTCCTGTGCACGGGCAAAGCCGGTGCTTCCAAGACTTCGACAGTCTTGGAAGTATTAGCCAACGTTTTTAAAATTTGTAGCATTTATATGAATAATGCATTATCCTGAAAGTCAGGAATATTGTCTAGTAGGCAATACGATTTGTGGAAAAACAAAAAATATTGTGTACCACAGGTCCACAAAGCATTACAATAAAAACAGTTTATTTAACTATTTAACGAAGTGTGCACGGGCTACGCTATTTATTTATAAGATGCCGGATTTTAGAAAAAATAAAGGCTAATTTTTATAAGTTTTGGAAACTGGAATTTTAAAGATTTTGTTATTATGTGTCAAACTCAAAAATGAGTTAACAATTTTTTTGAATAATGTTTTTTTAAATATCTACTACATTTAAATATTTTATAAAATGTTAAAGGTCACATCACAGATCACACACATGTTATTTATTTCTTCAATTTAATATAATTTTAAAAACATCCGAAAATAGTATAATTGCGTTTTCCATAACTACGAAAAATGGGATACGTACGGACAACGAAGTGCTCCACGAGGAATTTCTCTCCAGAAAAGTGATCCGCGACCAAAAAAGATTGGGAACCGTTGGTATAGACTTATAGAGCATTGATGTCCCTCGATGCGACTCCGGCCTATGCCGCTCCTGTCACAAGCAATAACTTTAACCATTACAACATGACACCACGGACATCATAACTTAGTTTTTGATTTATTTTGAAGCTCTATACGGTTTGGCCAGTTTTAACGGAATCTCAAAATATCGAACCCAAAATGTCGAAAACAAAATGTCGAACAAAAAAATGTCGAAAAAAAATCTCGAAAGACAAAATCTCGAAAATAGGTGAAAATGATTGGTGTTCGAAATCGCGATTTTCAAAAATTGTGTGAAAAATAAATAGTCCTAAGATATAGGTACCTAATACTTTCGATTTTCTAAAAACTCAACATAGCATTAAATTTATAATAAAATGAAATTGCTTAATTTCTACGTTTAGTTAAACTAAGTCAATTTCCGTGTTTATAAAGGCGAAAAACAAATCATATTTAAAGGGATTTGAAAGCGATTTCACCGAAATAAATTTTTTTTCCAAATGGTCCAACATATTCGACATTTTTCAGAAAAAAAATTTTTTTCAACATTTTGGTTTTCGAAATTTTTTTTGATGAACTTTTTTTTCGATGATCTTCCAAAATTCTCGATATTTTTTTTCGACATTTTTCTTGTCGGTGAAAAGTGGTGTTTTCCTCTATACTTAATGCAGTTATATTCGGATTATGATATCATTGAAATGTCAACCACGTTTTTGTTTACACTGATACCCAATAGCGAATATTTTGGGTCATCCTATTTATCATTTGCAACTAACTGTCGATGATAGCTTGACGAATGTTGGCTTCGAAGCAGTGTTGGGACTTAAGAGAAGGAAAAAAGCGAAAGCTCGGGAAACCAAAAAGTGGTAGAAACTGTTAGAAACTGGTAGATTTTTAAAACATACTGTAAATGCTATTACCTACTGTTTTTTTGTAGAACGGCGCATTTGAGTTTAAACTTAGATAAAATTATCATTAACCAAAATAGGATTTTTTTTTTGCAAACATTCAGAAAGCATTTTCTTTATCTCTATACACGTCACCTCACAAAGCACCGATTTTTTTCTACAGTTCAGTACCCAGTACCAATTTTTCAGTGCACAAAATCAAAAATTATCCAACCACTTGCTTTCTGTGCGTGCATGATGGAAAATTTGTCTTATTGTTTGTGGGTATTTGTTATTACATATTTGCTTTATTCGTCCATTTTTTTTTTTTTTGATAGTTGTGGATTTTAGGATGGTAGAATTTAGGGTTCAGCAAAAAGTGGTAGAAGTCCCATCACTTCCAAGATATGTAAAAGAAGTACCTAAGTGTCCCATCACCAATCTCCAGATGAAATCTGTGATCGCTTGGCATTAACTAGATGATGAACCCAGACGAAACTGCTCTAAACTGTCGTCTGAGAAAACCTAAAATGTTGCAATCGTCGTGAAATAGACAAAAATATCTCATTGGCAATACCGATCGCAGCTGCAATATTTTATTCATTTCGCGTTTTTAATTGAATTAAATTCAGCGCTTTATATTCTTTGAAGTGTATCTTTATATCTAAAACCAGTAGGTTACGAAATAATACAATGTTCGCAAGTCCGGTTATTATTTATGATTTGAAATATGAGGGATTCGTGAAAATTATGTCAAAAAACGTGTGAGCAATTCGCATAGAGGCCGCAATAATTTCGATTCCATTTCCAGTGATGCGAACGCCTTTAATTGCATATCATGTGAACTGAATATATCTATTGTGAGTATGCATAGAATTTGCGACACATTTACGGATTTTTTCATGACGTCAAATGCAACTTTTACATAGGTACGTTCCGCTCATCGCTTTAGTATAGATGGTCGCAAATGGGAATTTATCTCAACATTAGATTTACTATCATTTTTTATATAACTACAAAATTAGAATACCCTTAGCATCTGGACGTATCCTACTCCATGATTTAACAGCATGTAAGCGATAATAGCAAAAAAAAGTTCTTTACTCCTAAACCACCACTGGCTCAGATACAAAATATACTTATAGCTCCTGCTTATTTTCCCCTACTTTTTTTAAATATGGCATGTTCAAATTCCTGACTGATTACTGTTAATATTTCGTTATGCAGATAGCTAGTTCGTATTAAAATCGATTTGGCATCCGTAACTGCTTGATGTATTCAGAACCTAATGGCAAAACTGATGCATGTCAATAATGCTGAAGTTTACCATGCAATTTGTCTCTCTCACAAAAGAAAAATGTTCCCAATTTGGCACTTAAATGCCATAAAAGCAATCATGCCAAAGTTTTTATCTTTCGAACTATGAATAAAATGTTGATTTATATTTTCCAGTTGGCCGTAAGTGCATGGGAGTTGAACCTCTCGGCAGTGGAAAAGTTTGAATGTTTTCTTTTACAGCAGCAGTGAGTTTTCCTTTTCATATTTTTTTATGTGTCGATTTCAGAAATATAATATACATAATAAAGTTTGTCAATAATTCCACGTGTTCATGATGATTTTATGTTACAGATACTCAGGTACCTACCTGTAGTATAACTATTATAGGTATGAGCTCTTGTATCAACAATTGACGAAAAGAATAAAGCTATTCTTGTAGTGAAACACAGTTCAAAACTTATTTCATAAACCTTTTATTATCGTTGTACTTGTACTGTTAGACTTAAGAAATTTTAGATTTAGTTGTTAGCATGAGTGTTGAGTATCTTTTTAGCGGCATTTTGACCTTATCCCTCCCTTAACCTTCACATTGACGGTATACACCCGGGTGTAGATCCCATTTTTCACCTTTAAATATCTCAGTTATTTATTTACCAATTCTAAAATCGTTTTAGCTCAGTGACTGAATTGATCTGTTCTCTCGGAAAAGAGATAATAATGAACATTTTTTGATATTTTATTTTGCAGAAATTTCGAAATTTTTAGTATATCTATTCTCGATCCCATTGACTGTATACACCTGGGTGTAGATTTACATTTACCCGAAGTTGTATGTAGAATTCGTCTTCAAAGATTGTTAAATCCAAGGATAATATGGACAATATGCACGCACAAGTAGAATCTTGTGTTTGTTTGTATTGCAATCACTCCTTTCTGTAGTAGGTAAATACTGTAATGTTCAATAGTTCAATTAATGAAAGACAATTTCTACACCGGGGTGTTCGCTGTCAGGATAAGGAGTTTTTATTTAGCGACAAAGTGAAGGTTAATCGAAGTATTCAAAGGTTGCTTGAATTTGATTCACAAGTGATTGGCGAAGTACAAGTATCACAGAATCCGTCGTACTCGGAATTTTGTTACGAACCCCGAAAGAACTATTACAGAATCCGTCGAAGTAGAAATTTTTGCTACGGATTTCGAAGAAGAATACTAATACGAATACGAATTTCGAAATTCGTAGCAAAAAATTCTAACAACAACGGATTCTGTGATTAGTTCTTTCGGGGTTCGTAACAAAATTCCGAGTACGATGGATTCTGTGATAGACATGATAAACTTTAAGGTTTTTTCCACTGCTCTACCTCTTGCAAGCTGCTTATAAGCTTCCATGCGGGGCCTGATTGACCCCTTGGCCAATCCTAAAAATAAAACTTCTTAGTCCAGGCTTATTAATTGAAAGAACTGTCGTTCATATGGTATCACAACTTACCTAACATTGATCTAAGTACGAGTATGCCGGGGTACGCTGGCAGCCACTTCAAGCTAATCTAAACTATCATTAACAATGAAACATTTGAGCGCGTCGTAACGTAATGTTGTCTTCTATACATAATAATTATTGTTAGCTAATGAAAGCGTTGCTTTTATATGCTCTCCTTTTCATTATTTTTATAGACTGAATGTACCACCGCATAATTGGCGAAGAACTTTCAACCTTTGTAAAAATAATCCGTTTGCTATTTGCTGATGAATTGTTTAACCCTCTCAGACAAAACTGAACTTCAGAGTGCTAGGTCTCAACACATCTGCGTTAAAGCTGGGTTGACAAATCTGAAGTGATGGTTGTCTCCAGAACGCTTGTTCTATATGACACTCTGAAGGTTAGTTTACTCCCATACAAACAGGTGGAGAATTTGATGTATCTCCGGGGTTTTAAAAAGGGCGATGGAAGTAGGAATTCTGAGTTTTTCTATAGGATTGATAAATATTGAGATAGGTGGGTCATTCTGTTATCAGGAAGACCGAACTTGGTGTCCAAGCTAAGTTGTAGGTTTTTATTTCGAAATATTGCTTATTAGACGAAGATATTTGGATGGAGACCGAAAGAATTAGATCGCGGATACAAGCTGCCAAAATTAAATTTCTTCGTTTTACTGCTGGGTTGACTCGGAAAGGTGCCGGTCTTTTCGACAAAATTCATTTCGCAAATTTTATTTCGCATTTATTGAAATAAATTTAGTTTATCTCGCAATATTTGTTTCGCAAATTCTCATTCCGTCTTTGAATTATGTTGCAACGTGTTTCTTTCGGAATACTTGTTTCGCAAATTCTCATTCCGTCTTTGAATTATGTTGCAACGTGTTTATTTCGCAATGTTTTTCCCGCGCTTTTCCATTTCGCTTATGAAGTACTTTGGATATTATACTGTTGCTAAAATTAGGAGTAAGGAGTATTTTAGAAAAAAAAAGATGACTATTCCGATCTTGGCATATTAAAAGCACTTGCTTCTAATATAAAACTATATTAATTTGTATTTACATATTATATATGTTATGTATTCAATGTTCATATGGATATTGGATATTGTTTATTTTTAACTGAGTGGGGAAGCGAGGAGTAACAACGATTCTCGCTTGTTTGGGATTGACCCTGACAATTTCTGTTGGGAAATTATGTCGAATTTCAGTCTCTGAATTATTGTTTGAGAGAATTACATTAACAACAACTCGTAGACACAGTCACTTTGGTAGGAATGATAGCTATTTCGAACTACACCACTAATTCATCATCAGACTCCTTTAAGTGATTGTTTTGAATAGTTTTGAATTCTGACAGTCAATTCTCCGTATATATCCACTTGGGAAGACATTTCTGTTTTCCCCTGTCAGGAAGTGAACTTGCACCTCGATTTTCTCAATTGACCAAGTGACTACCACTTGCGCTAATTGAGCGACGAATACAAGCCCGCCAACTGGTGATTAGAACGGAGGAGAAGACCAACCTCTGTGCGTTGTTGTTGCTACGAGGTGTTTTTTGTTTATTGTCGTTCTCTCGGTTTTCTTAACCTCTTCCTCTCTTTTTTTTTTTTTTTTTTTTTGTTAACGTTTCGCTCTTTAGGAAAATGGATAGACCGGAAAATGTCTGTTTCTTATTTAAATCAATAAGAAACAAAGATACGCTTAGTGTTGATGGTTTTTCCTACGACTTTGAGTATATAAACAAAGAAAAGCGTTGTGATTTGTTCACATTTTACTATTTCGCATTGTATTATTTCGCCAAATGTTTTGATTTACAATCTATTACATGATATGAAATTTCGCGGCGAAATTTATTATGCGGATGCGAAATAGTAAAATGCGAACAAATCACAACGTAAGATAAAAATTTGCGAAATGACAAATGCGAAATGATGTTTTTGCAATATGATTACAAAGTGAAATGAAAGATTGCCTAACAAAATTTGCGATTTGATGAAATGCGAAATAATTAAAAAGCAAGACAACAAATTGCGAAATGATATAAATTGCCAAAAATATTCCGCGAGTTGACCCCTACCCGACTCGGAGAGATTGTAAAGGACGTAATGTCTCCAATTCTTGTTTCAAGACTTGCTATGAAGTCCGTATCTCTGAATCCGAAATATCTTATCTATACGCGTTTTTCTTCGTGGTTCTTTTTTAGCACAACACGGAGTTTGTGTTTCTTTTTTCGTTCAGAGGATGATCAGAGGGTATTCTATGAGCTCAGAATAAATTGACTGAGCAGGCTGAGTAAAAGGCTGATTACGCGCTCACATTCACATTTTACAGAAAAAAAAGGGATAAACAAAATACTTGAAATGGCCGACAAGCCTTGTGAATTTGTGATTCTGATACAGAACATAAACCAAATTAATAAATAACCATATTATAACAGTTATGTGCTTAAATGTATTTCATAAACAAATCAGAACGATCTGAGCACGCTAAAAAAGTATAAAGTATAATCAATTTAAATTGCAAGGATTCGCTATTTATTAACCCTTGTTTTTAATATATTTAAACATTTTGTTCAACCACCAAAAACATTTCTTATAAGGAACTATTTTAATCTGCACACAAATAAGAAGCATCTGATATTTCAATCTGGCAACAATCAAATACAATCCACCATATCCACATACTCGTATATAGTAATGCACTCTCAATATGACCTACACTACTTCCACTAAGACAACGTAATTTTCAGTGTACCGTACCTTATCTCTTTCTCTGTAAAATATTGTAAACAAAACACACACATACGCCTACCATTCTATTCCGTTTATACCACAATGCATCTGGCTGTACTGTAGTACTAGGGCACTAGGCCATCAACACTTTCTCTTTCTTAAATTTTCATTCTACAGCCGATATGATGATGCTGGGGCTGGCGCAAACTGCCTGTTTCACAACCTAAAGAGAATTGACCAGGAAAATTCCAAATCCCAAGAGGCCAAGAGCGATTCAATTTTCCAACAGAGCGAAAGCTCTTTTCCACAAAACTTTTCCTCGCCTGTGGAACATGTTTTCCAACCAAAAATAAAACAAAGCAATAAAAATTTCAGTGCACAAGTAAAATAGGTACGTGAAAAGCCCTGAGGAAAATCCGAACAAAATTTGTGGATCAACACATGACACCCAAACTCAAGTATCCAGCTTTTGAGGCATGAATTTCATTTCGAATCTTACAGATTCAGTTAAGATGTACTATTCGCCCGGTTCGAATGTCTTTCTATACGGACGTGTTACGTGGAGTCTATATTATTGTCTATATCTTAGCGAACAAAAACACAACATAACAATGGAATTCTAATCGAAAAGGATAATTATCGTATTTGTTGTTGAATGTTGTTAACTAAATAGCTTTTCCTACGTTTTTGTGTTTTCTTTATTATTTCGCCTTTTGATGTACTATACTTCGTTCGGTGAAGATACGCGCCGCGGCAGATGTGATGTGAAATAAAAGTTCCTTTCCAAACAAAAAAAAAATAAAAATGCAATACAGAAGAGTTGTAAGGAAAAAGAAAATTTAGTCGTCCTTCTTGAAATAGTGAGTGTGCCTGTGCTGATTCGGAAAAATGGCTTTTCGAAAAAATTAGTGCAGTATTGTGAATTGAAATATTTAATAAAAAAAAAGTGATTCTCTGCAGACAAAAATGTATCTCTCAGTATCCGCTGCTTAAAAATTGTCTCTCCATTAAATTGTTTTCTTACTAACATTAGTAATTGGTGTTGTATCACTAGAGGATACCATAAAACAAAAACAATCCCGCCCATATCAACATCATAACGAAGACAATAACGGTTTCGTAGAGTTTATAAATGGGCCACTGTAAGTGGCGCCCAACAAACAATCCTTAGTTTTGCTTTTCTTCAGCCAAAAAAAAAAAAAAAAAAAAAAAAAACAACCAAAAAAAAATGCTATCTCACAAAAAATCAAATCACATGAATGAAAAAAATATAAATAAATCGTAAAAATATCCTCGCTCTTGCTCGTTGCCCGCCGTTCGCTATAAATCGCAAAAATAATTATAGAATAATGTGCCAAATTGAAATCATCTTCCAATTTATCGCCGCATTCTGCTGTCATCGTGTCGCACATAGTTGTCATTGTATTTGCCGCTGTAATAATTTTCACAACATTCATAACAATCATCGACGATCATTAATGCATTATGAACAGTCGCGACAAAATACTTAATCGTGTACAGATAATTCATTTGCCTAGTCTAAGCTAATAATATTTAAATGCATAAGTAACAAAAATGTACATAGCGCTATTTTAAGCCAACTTTTTCTGCGAAAAAAGTCGAAGAGTCGGATAAATACGGGTAAAGATTTCACCATAAATAACAATTAAAATAATTCGTTATTGTAAAATGTCTATAGATACACACACCTATAGCGGGTAGATTAAGTAAATCAAAAATAAATTATAAGTCACATTCATTCGGTATTTCTCTCAATTCAAAGCACCAGAGATTCAACTACATAGCTCACGTAAAAAGTAACAAATCAAAATCAAAATAAGAATTATAGTTCAAATCAAAAACTATCCAATTGTCGCTTTAATAAAATAAACATATTTATATATCTAAATGTAAATAAGATAAACAATATTTGTTTGTGGTTTTGTTTTTTTATCAAACCGAATTCGTCGGGACCAATCAAAGTATAAAGATCGAAACAGAATATCGAGAAAGTCGAGGAGGCGTTTCAAAAAATTAATTTTTTTTTTTAAAGTAACTTAATAATATAGGAAAACATAAACCAAAACTTAAGATAATAAAACTAACAAATTAGTTAACCAACAGATAAGCAATAATAGTTAAACGCTCCCTCCCACCCACCTGACTTTCAGTTTCTCTCTCGAAAAATAAAAATATTTTCATACCTACAAAGAAAAAATTATATCGAAAAATTAGATAAAAAAAACAAACAAAATCAAAATCAATTAACGTCCACCGTAATATTACGTTCATAATACCCACACACTATAAATCTTTAGAGATATTCTGAATTATTAAAAAAAACACACACCCACACTCAACCCTCAACCATGGATTACATGCAATTCGCAGCATCTAGCATCAATAGCAACATCAACTCTGGTAACATCAGCACCGATGACTTTTTGGCAATATTCTCATCAAGTCCAAGTCCAACAGACTATCAGATTGGCAAACAATCCGGCGGCCTGTTACCGGCAGATAACACCACTTCGTCCATCAATATCACAACATCAACAGTGTCATCAACATTTGGCCTTAGTGCTGAGCCCTCCTCCGTGTCGTCAGTATTTGGTACGACGACGTTATCCTTCAACGATACACTTTTCTTCATTGGCAACAATTTCAACAGCAATATCAACTACTATGCGAATAACAACACGTTGGTGAATGGCAATGCGACGATCCAGTACAATGAGAACTATCCAAGCGGGTATACGTTAACGCATATCGTAATCGCGTCGATTATCGTTACGATACTAATGATAATCATTGTGGTGGGGAATATGCTTGTGATAATTGCAATTGCGACAGAAAAATCACTGAAGAATATCCAGAATTGGTTCATTGCATCGTTAGCGGTGGCGGATTTCTTTTTGGGGTTAATTATTATGCCGTTCTCGTTGGCAAACGAGTTAATGGGCTACTGGATATTTGGGAGTTGGTGGTGTGATATCCATTCGGCAATGGATGTGCTTTTGTGTACGGCATCGATAATGAATTTGTGTTTAATATCGTTAGATCGATACTGGAGTATTACTAAAGCGGTGGAGTATCTAAAGTCGAGGACACCAGCGAGAGCCGCTCTGATGATAGCATCGGTATGGATAATGTCGGGACTGATATGTATACCACCGCTGTTGGGTTGGAAGGTGAAACGACCCGAGGGCAATTTGCCACAATGTGCGGTAAGTGAAATATTATATATAAATAAAATTGACCCATTTCATAGTCGAGCCGAGGATTTGTGGTAATTTGCTTTGAATACAAGAAATAAGCAAAGCTACCTACAATTTTTTGTTCTCTCAATTACTGGCGTACCTATGCCCATGCAAAACTATCGAGGCATTTTTTTTTTGTGCAAAAATCGATTTTTTCTGTTTCACAAAAATTTTGTATTACAAAATTGTATTTGTTTTTTACAAAGGGAAATTTGTAGAAATTTCATTATTTCCGTTTCATCAAAAGTTATTTTTCTTTGTTGCTTACAAGTACAAATATGTTAAAATTCATATTTTTTATCAAATTTGTTCAATTACTGAAAATTTCTTATAATAGAAAGATAGTGTGTCAATTGTAATTTTCCAAAGGAATCACTTTTCAAACCTAAAATTTAACAACACACTTTTGATTTGACGTTTGACGTTGGTTTGATTACGTTTTACGGAAAGTCTGGCCGGAAAAGTTAGAACTAGTGAAAAACCATATTAAAGTAAATAATATAAACCAAAATTTGGATAAAATATGGAACATTTATAAGAGACTAGCAATGCCCGCGGCTCTGCCCGCCGGTTTCATTTCTTTCTGTTTGTTTATATATTTTCCTCTTTTTTAAGCTGTCCGTGTGAAAAACATAGCTATCGGAGTCCAACTCCAGCAATGGCCGAGTAGTTCCGAAGATAGCCGCTATGGCCCTATACTCCCGTTTCCCCTTCCCCATCCACTCCCTAAGTAACCTATACTGATCCGAAGGATGTAGCCAGTACAATGTTGAAATAATTTTTTAAATCGGCCAAATAGTTCCAGAGCAGTGCTGCAGTGTTTTGTCACCAGAATTCCCACGCAAGTGCCAAAAAATTCCCTTTTTTCCCTCGCCTGGCTCAGATTTTCCCACACATAGTTTACGAAAGGAAAACAAAAAATTAAGGAAAAAAAAAAAACAGTCTCAATAACTATGGGTAAAAACTTTAGTGTATTACAGGCAAAGCTCCACGCTATACTCAAGAATGAGCCAGGCACATCAAAAAAATTAGCATCGTAGCCGTTCACATCTATATATTCCCGGACAATCAAGCAGCTATAAAGGCTCTTAGCTCACCTATCATTGGATCCAAATCAGAATTACTATTTCTACACCCTTCAAAGACTCAGGGCCAGCTTCAAAGGTTCCGGAAAAAGTTTAATATTAACCGACACATAACGCTATACGACAGAGAAAGGAGTGTGGCAATAAAATCCCTGTGATACTCGTTTCTAAGATTATTTCCTGTCAATTATTTATACATATACAACTTGTTTGTCATAGTGTTTATATATTGTGAATATTTATTAGTGTTCATGATAAAATTGTTCCAACTACTTTTCACATAGAGACTGATGTAGACATTTGTATTCTAAAAATTCAAATTAATGTTGTGGCTGCAATCTACGTTCGTCAACGAAAAAATGCTCTGAAACTATGATAGGCTATCCTAAAGACTTTATCTGTCAGATATCACTATCCGAGACCTTTGAAACCAAAAGCTGATGTTCATTTGGCAGATAAGTTCCTGATAGGCTATTCGGGACTTTATCAGCTAGTCTTGAAATTGGCCTTAGCCTCGGGAACAGAAGCAAATTTGGTGGGTTCCTGTCCATGAAGGCACAAATTGGATAAACACTTAGACATAAAAAGCTGGGAGAATATCCCAGGTTTAACAATGCCCATAGCAGACACGATATCAGAAACCTTGTATAGGATGCCTTATAGGGTATCATGTGTTACAATACTACCTAAGCTAAATAAATGCAGCCAACTCATCGGAGAGCAGGCTATGTACGGAAGAAGACGAAACAACATTACATGCTAATTTGGAATGAAGATCTTCCCCAGGGACCAATTTGACCCAAAAGATTTGAAAAAATTGTCTGCAGCAGTAGCCTAAATCCTCTTTCTAATGTATTGTACCATACAATATTACAATATATCTTAATCAGGTCGACGTGCCGCTTTTATAGACTAGGATAAAAGGCGAGGGTAGGATAGTCAGTCTCCATTAGTTATTGCAAAAAACATGGGTGGGATTCTGTAAAATACGAAACGAAAACCGCTTTCGTTTTCACATGGTTCTATCATATCTGTGGCAATAGACAGAGACGATATCGATCGGTCGTTTTCATTTTACGTTATTTGGCCCCATGTCTTCTGTCTTTTTGTGTCAATACAAGCGCTTGTTCATGAAATCAGTCAGGTGTATAAAATAAATTGGCTTCCTGAAGTTGAACAATAAAATTAAAGCAAAGTTTCAAAGAACAAAAATTCCCTTTTGTTTGTTCTGGAAAACAGAAAGTTTCCCTTTTTCCCTTTTAGCTCATTTCGAGTACAAAAATTCCCTCAAAAAGGGAAATTTCCCACAATCTGGCAGAACTGTTCCAGAGTTAGTCCCTACCACCCCTTTACCCCTCCCCCGTAAATGAAATATTATGTCCTCACAGTATGATTCGATTATTTATACTACGCGATCATATCGTTACAAATTCCATAGCTGCAGTTCTTAAATTTATGTATGCAAGATTGTGCATACTTATTTACGTATCAGACGTCGTACGAGTAATCATTCTATTTTTAGAAGGCAATATAAAACTACCCCTACTAAGCACAACTGCAATCGAGAAAGTATTTTTTTCGCACTTAGCCAAATAAGATCTATTTTCAATTTATTATAATCTCACCCTCTGGATGGACCAGAAATATGAATGTTAGCTCAAAATACTCGGTGAAGTATTGCCTAACAATTAAAAGCATAATCTTGAATTGACATACATAGATGTATGATTATAATGGCAAGTTAAGCGTAGTAAAGTTTGTTTTGAAAGTTTTTCAACCTTTATAGGACGAATTTTCGAAAACGATGAATGAGACATGTAATAATTTTGACTTATCTATTAACATAAAATCTTTCAATTTCATACGGCTAACGGTTCTTGAGACCCCCCTTACTCTCCGCGACCCCTTTACTTCTGAGCACCCCTTTACTACTTCTCAACCACCCTGCGGCCTAATTTGGCAACACATCTATAAATCAGAAAAAAAGAATCATGAAAATCGAACAGACGGACGTTGCATTTTATAAGTAGTAGGGATATGTTATTTTCATATTCATCATGTCTTCATCTTCATCGTCCTCGTCGTCGTCCTGGGATAATACTGCTTCGTCTTCTTCATACTAGCAATTTCTCCAGTTGCAGTATTTATTCTTTGTAAGAGAGAAAAAGCATCAAAGTTTGGAATTAAGTTTTTAGTTTGTGAAACAGAAAATCAGTATAAACAAATTTGTAAATGTAATCAACAAGTACAAATTTGTAATTATAATTGTAATTTTGTGAAATAGGCCACAGTCTGGCCTATAATTCACTTGTATTTGCAAGTTTTCTTCCCAGAGAATTTGCTGAAAAAAATACAAATCCCTTCTCTGCATATTTGGTGAAACCTAATTTTACTCTTTTCTACAAAAATTCTAAACAAAAAGTAGTTGTAAATACAAATTTTGCAAGTTTTGGTGAAATAAACCCCTGCTCAATAGGATAGGAGATTACAATTTCGATTAGTTTAGTGTGCTTCCAAAACACGTTAAGTTTCAACAATACATTTTTATTCGGCCTTAAGTTTGTGACTTTATTCTACTTTTTTTTTGCATTTTAAATTAGAAAAAAATTGGACACCTTTTATTTTCTTCCATTAAAGTGGCCCCTACTATTCGTTTCAAGATTAAGAGAAATTAAGACGCGCACACATACATAAAGTTTAAATCCTCGTCAAAACCCGCATGGTAAGAAGATAAACTACACATTAACATGCCATGAGGGAGTAGAGTTTTCTCAGGGTGAAAAGGAAGAAGAAAACATTTTTTTTTCTATTTTGTTTTGATGGGAAAATCTACTCTTGAGGAAAAACTTTTAATAATCCGAATTATCCAGTTCCTGTTGAGTATATATCTGTGTGAATTTTTATATTCAAAGCCTTCTTATGTCAGCCTTTTTTCGTCCCTTCAACCATGACCAATGGGCGTGTACGGATGGTTTCTCATGAATTGCTCTGTGTGCGCATTTAGCCATCATCGTATTAGAATTCTGTAAGGAATCGTTGAGGATGAACTTAAAGGAATTTCTTCCAGCACTTTAACTTAATGCGTTTTAATCTAGCGTAAACGTTTTTGGTTCCGTCGCTCTATAGTGAAAGGGGTTATGCGATGCCTTGGTTAAGTTCTTCTCATCTTCATCACAGTATGCGATAAACTGCTTGCAAATGGCTGAACATTTTCATGCAGTGGGCAGTCAGGTGTAGCTAATGCGGATATTTATAAAGAAAGTCCTTTAAGAGTAGTTTTATCTATCCGTACGTAAGTAAGTGGCCTTGAGATTTCAGTTCATCAAAGAGCTTCCACTTAACACCTATAAAGTACCTAACTTAAAGTTTACTCTATGGTAAGTTTAATATCTGACGGATAGCTGTTAATAGTCCAATTTGGGATTAAAAGTGGTGTATTTCCCATTCCCATACAGGATAGAGGGTTTCTATAAATTTGGGAAATATCGCGTGCTTTGAGTAATTAGTTAATATGCAGAATGTTGGTCTAAATTTGATGGAAGTTTCTTTGTGTTTTATAATTTGTGGTTAGTGGCACTTAGCGTGGCAGGGATTATTGGAAACACTGACAACAACACTCACTTGAAAGTATTTAGCATAATGACGACAAATTAAGCAGTGATATATTGTTAGCAGGCATGATAGATATTGCCGCACAGATTGTTTGCTTAAGGAAGCTGATTACTTTTGTTGTGACAATTTAAGCGGCATGCGTGTACACTGAAAATAAAACCTTTGTATATTTGATAAAAATGAGGCTTAATTCAACAAATTTTCTGTCAATATACGTCCAACAAAATCTTTCTATCAGATTGACAACATTTTGATAAGTTTTATCATGTTTCAAAACATTTGTTGTGATGACAAAAAAATTGTTATGGTAACAAAAATTGTTTGTTTGTACGTATAAAAATATTTTGTTAAACTAACCAAAATGCTCTTCATTTTACAGAGAAATTTATCATTTTGACCTTTATCTTTTTGTCAAATTAACAAAAAAATTGTTAATAATATCGAAGTCGTTTGTCAATTCAGCTATTGTATTTTATTAAATCAACAGCAAATATTGTTGATTGTACAGAAATATTTTTTCAGTACTACCGTTGTGTTTTGTTGTATCTATAAACAGATTGCAACATTTTGTCAGCTCCAGCATTTTAATTTGTTGATTCAACAACAGAGTTGTTGATTGAATAGAAATAATCTGTCAATTTTTTATTAATTGTTCTGTTGATTTAAATAAACTATTTTGTCTATATGATTAATACTCACTTGCAGTTGTCCTTGACCTAATTTTGAAGCTATGAGGTAAGTATTTATCTATAGATATAAAGAAATTATATCCAAAATATGTCTACAATACCCTTGTAAAATAAAGTAGGGGTTTAATAAATGATACCCAAAGCAAATAAGTTTAGTAATTAGATTTATTTAAAAAAGTAATTAAACAAATTAAATTCAATTCATTTTACTTAAAAACATTAAAGAAATATTTTTGTAGGAATCACCAAACGAATCGCCCATCTATTTAGAAAAAGAAAAAAATGCGTCTGTTGTAATATACCTACGAGCAGATAAAAAAAGTTTGGTCGATGAATCAGTTAACAATTTTTAAACTATTTAATAAGGTATGATATCATACTCACATACATTCCGATACAGATAGAGATTTATTCATCTCCTTCAATGTCGCTAAGTTCTATGCGTCTTTTAGTTTGGACTGAAGCATTTTCATGATTCGATCGTATTTTGCAGCACATACGATTTCGAAATCTGCAGAATCAGGGAGCATAGTCTTCAAGTCAATGTTGATCTATTTAAATTATTATAAAAATAAACTTGCAAATTAAAAAATCTTATACATATTATCAAATTCCTTGCAATTCTTACCAATTTGTATCCAAGAGGTCGCTTATAAGCTCTCCATTTACCCATAATTTCGGCCGTTGAATTCAATTTTAACATTCCAGAAAGCCTGTATTTAGAGGTCGACATCCAAAGATTTTCGAGTTCAGCCCATGAACAATTTTCCGCTAAAATTGCATTCAAATGGTCTTGAACATCTTCCTCTCACACTATATAAAGATTTTATTAGAACATTATACTGTTTTAATTTTTTAATTTTACCTAAAGCAACAGCAACTCTTATTTCCCGACCACGAGATGTGCTGGGCCTGGATTCCTCAATTATGTACATTTCTTGTAAACAGCCCACAGCTTTTAAGGACTCGAATTTTGTTAAAATATTTGGCATTTTACCCGAAGGCGATTTTCAAAGTTGCCTTAAGAAGTATAGTTCCTAAAATAATTTCCATTTAACAGGGTTTTTTTAAGAACTAATAATAAAGCGTTTGCATCTAGATCTACCTCTAAGAAACTGTCATTTTGATAGAATTTTTTATTAGATATTCTATATCTACACATTATCATACTCATTTCTTTCACTTACCTTTTAAATGTTTTCATATGCGGCTTTCTTTTATGGAAGAAAGTTTTAGTTCACTGACTATGTCCTCATCTATTTACTTGCAATGTTTTTTTTTTTTAACACTTTTCACTGATTATATTTGGCGCACAAACAAACTTGCTGCTTTACTTACTTGCTACTTCGCGTGTGAAAATGCGCCATTAATAGCATTGCATTCAAAGGATTACAATGTTTAAACTGTATTTTTATCGATTCAACACGTGTGTTATCAATTCGACAAACTTTTTGTCATATCTACAATCATTTTTATCACTCCAACAAAATGTTTGTATTATTGATAATCTGTATTTTGTTTGGGTTACAAACATTTTGCATAAGTTTTGTAAATTTTACAGACATTTACAAAAGTGATTTTTGGTTCTGTTTTTATGGATATAACAAAAACGTTGTTAATTCAACAATAAATATGTTAAATTGATAAACTATCGATTTATTAGACTGAAAATTGTGTTTTGTTAATCTGACAAAGTAGTTTTTTAGTAAATGTTTTATCCGTTTGACAAAATATCGTTCAAATTGATAAAACTTATGTTGTATTGATAATTTTCATTTATCATTACAACAATTTTTTTTCAGTTCAACAAAACTGGTTTTGTTGAAATTTTACAATGGAATTTTGTCAATATTACCTGGTATTTTATTTTCAGTGTAATTGTGGAAACATGTTTAGGGTACTATTATCAGCCCGACTGTTGGCAATAATAAATGAGCGATTTTATTTTTCTATATTAACTTATATTCTAAATGTTCAATCTGTTAATTATACTAGTTTTGTGGAAAACTGAGGGCTCTTCCTGACTACTTCCTTTTTTGGTTTACACTTCTAAAATATTAAGCGAAATACGTAACTTTTATGAAGGTACTGTAAAATATATTGTGCAATACGTTTCGTTTGTCCACTATGCGTTATCCGATATTAGTTCATGTATCGTTACATATGACTTTTCACAATGTTCATTTGAGGGATTTTGGTCCATCAAAACATTTAAAATGCTATATTTTAACATTTGTGATAGCTTTTGCTACGAAATTCGTTGTATGGATGTGCTATGAAAACTTTCACACACGACATACCAAAACATACTTAAACGCTAACGTGTCGGTGTCGGGTCTTATGGCGATTTTAGCGCTCTAAATCAATTCGGGCAGATACTTTTGGTTTGGACCATGAGTCAGAAATAGTAGAAGCTTCTATAGAAACGAAGAAAAATACAGCTCTTAATTTCAGATTAAACATTTGTGTATGAATCCATCTTTGCGTCTTGATCCACCGCCAGCTCATGGACAATTAAAACACAAATGTTTGCCGCTCTGTCATGACTCATGAGCATATGACTTATTTATTAATTTAATCTCAACGAACGGCAAACCAATTTATTAGAAACAGATTTCTAGTGTTTGCTCCTAAAATTTGACGTAAACAGTTTCTGGGACATCGTACGTACGAAAAAATTAATAAATTCGTTGTCACTATAGTTCATTTAGTTCACGGTTATTATTTTTAATGGGCCTTACCAATAATCATTTTTGACCCTCAAATTATTATATTAAATTATATTTTGACGGTCACAATAGGTAATTTTATATGGAAATTTTCTTGACATCCTAAAATTTTGCTTGGACACTTAAAATGATTATTAGTACCGCGCAATGATTTTCATACAAACGGACAGACGATTGTTAGATCTTACAATATTGTCAGATCTGTCATTCCTGTGACAATGACTGACAATGACTGACAATGAGCTTACAATAGCCAACTATCTTACAAAATATAAAATTGTCCGTTCACACGGTTTTAAGATTTTGTCCCAAATTCTTTCAATTTCTATGTCAGATGAAGGTGTGACACTAACATTGATCTGACAATGACTTTTTTGACACCGTTGTCAGGTTCAAAATTGTGTGTTTACATGGTTGTCAGATATTTGAATATGAAAAATTGGTCTAACCGTTGTCAGACATTGTCAGACAAATTAAAATTCTTATTCCTTGGTTTTTGCAGTACGGATATGGGAACAAAATATTGCAATTTCATTGTCAGATGGAGGGCTGACAATGGGCATTTAATGATCTTTCAGATGATATTGTCAGACAAAATTGTGTCTGTAAAACATTTGGGACATATTTTTCACTGACATATCTGACAATATTGTAAGATCTTAAAATTGTGTGTAGTGTTAACTTAAAGAAAACAATGAAGCGTTTAGATGAAGAAGGGGTTAAGTGACATTTTTGAAAATTTGTGTTTTTTTTCATTAATGAAAATTGTATATGACAATTTAAATTTCTGAGCAATCCCCTTGTCTCTACCCTATATAGTTTTTGATATAGTCCCTTCTAAATGTGGTATAAAGGTGGTAAATGCGATAGAAAAGTGAAAGATGTAGTGGAAGAAGGTGTTAAAATCACTTAACTCCTTTAAGCATTGTAAACGCAAATCAAAATTATTTTTTGTTGGCATAAAGGAGTTAAATGATTGACTTACCTCCTTTATGCAACTTTCACTTGCAACTTTTTACCTGTGTTTTTACTCATGCTGTTATTTTCAGCGTTTAGTAAGCTTTTGTAACGTATATATTTTTTTACGTTAGGTGTTTTTATTTTTTAATATTGCCTACGATATATGACGGATATAAGAAATTTCATAAATCTTTAAGAAATAAAAGAATTCTACTGTATTTGAAAAATTGCGTGGCGTGGTAATGTAAATCCAGCATAAAACGTGCTTTTTGGTGAATGCATCTCCAATTTGTATTGTAATTTGTTTAATTTGAGTGAACAACTGTGTAAATAAATAAATAGGCGGCGCAACAGGCAGTAGACACCCAAGGCCTAGCTTCTCGCAACCATTCGTTTTGTGTGAGTTTCTATTTTTGAGACGAATGGAATGGAAGGGACCTACAATTTTATGCCGAGTCCGAACGGCTGAATTGAGAAGCTTTTTCAGGACAGTCATACTCTCGGATGTTTGTTAGACGTTCGCGAGAGGTGGCGCAGTAGAAAAAACCTTAAGATGTAATTTGTGTTTTTCCGGGGATCGAACCTGGGATCCCTCGCACAGTAGTCCAGCACACTAACCACACAACAACTGTGTACATTTTTAAAAATATGGAAAGAAGTCTCATGATAGCGCATCTCCTTGCCGAAATTCTGTAAATGTTTGAAATAGTTCGGAGGAGCTTCTTCCAAACTGAACGTTGCTGCGCGTGTTTTCCAGTTCAGTCATCGGGCATGCTTTCTTCCACCTATTCGCATTAATGTAATTGCGGTTGTCACGTCGCGACGTGTCGGTCGCATGCTACGCTGTACTTTACTCATATTCATGCCACATAGGGACTCTAACTCGCTTTTCCCTGCTGCAAGTCGCTGCTTTAAGCTGTTTTCGCTCGCCGATCCTTTTACGTTAATTAAATTAAAGCATTGAAATTTTCAATGTTATTGCAAGTTAATCTTCATTAGAAGTACAATTTTCAATACTAGTGCAAGTCAACTTTCATTAGCATTGAAATTTTCAGTGCCAGTGAAAACGAAATTTCAGTAGCATTCAAATTTTGCATGGTAATGCAAAATCAAAGTTAGTGCTTAAGGATCAAGGTTTGGTGTATATCAAGTTCTGAAATTACTGGACTATTTCGATTTCATCGATCACAAATATCCGTAAGTTGGGCACACCTACTTAGACAGTGAACGGGATTTCGGAAGAATTGACAAGGAGTTACGAAAACATAAAACAATATCTATATACCGCAGAGCAGTATAGAGAAATAATAAGAAGTTCAAGCAAAGGAAATACAGTCGTTAATATGGAAAACCATTTTCATTCACTCACAGACTTACAGGCAAAACTTATGTGATTTTCCATTGGGCACATGAGATTTTTATTTCAGATCTCAGATTTTTCGTGGCAAATGGAACATGAAAGCAGATTGATTTGCTTTTGTAAATGTGTTAGTGCGTTATGTGACAGTACCTCGGCTGTGCAAATTGTTTTCGTTTGTCGCTGGATACATACGAACTTCATATGGATAATCATATCGACGAAGAATCGAAATCCACAGATGACGAGGAAGAAGAATAATATGACCAAGATGATAGCAATTGCTCCAAAATTAAGTCCATGTCCATTATTTACGTTTTTGTTCTGAATAATTGCTTTTCAAGAGGGTTTTAGTAATTTCGTTTTGAAAACTAATTCAAATTCAACTAATTCAAGTTCAATGAAGTTCTGATATAGCTAAATCAGGCAAAATTCCTGACAAAACCCTAGACTTTTTTCCAGGAGAAAAAAAAAACAAGGAACTTTCAAGTGAAAAAATTAAGAATTTGACAGATCAAATGCAATTCATTCCCTTGGAGCTTTATTGGTTCTACAAAAAAGGACTTTCAACGATTCCTAATGCTGAAAAAATAAACCAAAAAAATAAAAATGTAAACCTAAAAATGTCACTTATCACCTTTGTTATTTTTATGATTTACTTTTAAAAAATCTCAGTGGAAAAAGGAGTTAAATGCTCTTTTTCACAAATTATTAAAAAAAAGTATGTCTTAAAATTATTTTTATGAAATGAATTACTTATATCCTGAAAGGTTATTATGTTTTTTATTTTTTTTCGTCAGCAGCAAGTTTCAGTTACTATCACAAAAAAAGTTCTGCTCAAAATACTTTAAGCCCTTATATCTCGAAACTTCCAGAACGTCACTTAACCCATTCTTCATCTAAACGCTTCAATTGATGATTTCTTCTTTATGTATGAGATATGTGTCAATATGTCAATATGAAGCCAATCATGTCATGAGAGAACAGCTCAGCTCATTCACTTATACCTTTTTTATATTTATTTATTTTATTTATTTAAAAAACGTAATTCACAAAATAAATTTGAAAAAATTACAAATAATGAAAGCATCTGGGCAACCAGGGCCATCTGATGCCGTTTTTAATAAGATGGGTTGTACAAAACAACAACCTTTTTTATATTTTCCACTAAGATGGTTTTATATGGTTCTAAGATGGATGTTGGTACAGGCGCGGGCATCTTCAGCGAAACACTAAACCTGCGAGAATCATTCCGAATCAGCGATGACTGTAGTGTGTTTCAAGCGGAAATTGCTGCTATAACCCTAGCGGCAAAGGACCTAAGGAGGCGACACATTACCGACAAACAAATCACTATATACTCTGACAGCCAAGCGGCCATAAAAGCCATGGAGTCAGTCGTGGTGAAGTCGAGGGCAGTAAGTCATTGCAAGAAATACCTGGACGAAATATCGCAAGCCAACACGGTGACCCTATGCTGGGTACCGGGGCATATGGATATCCCGGGAAATGAACAGGCGGACGAGTTTGCAAGAAACGGGTCGAAGATGCACGCATCAACGGCCCTAAAATCTGTAAAAACTCCGCTAAGCACGCTTACTAGGAAGATTGACATTGAATCCTTGAGTAGAACAAATCTACGCTGGCATAATCTCAACACCTGTAGGCATGCAAAAGAATTATGGCCAGAAGTGAGCAAAAAGAGATCCAAATTCATGATCGGACTTAGCCGCAAGGATATCCGCATACTCACGGGGGTCATTACTGGACACTGTGCGATAGGGGTACACGCGGGAAGACTGGGCATACTGCATAATGACTTTTGCAGAAGCTGCAGAGACGTTGAAGAAATAGAATCTGTTCGTCATCTGCTTTGCGAATGCCCAGCCCTAAAAAACAGTAGACAGAGGATTCTCAACAGCTTGTTCTTCGATGAACTAGAGGACCTGGTGGATGTCGATCTAAAGGAACTCCTGAGATTCATACTCAAATCGGGGTGGTTCCAGTAGGTCGACAAACTCCACATCCTTTCGGTTGCTCCTAGGACAAGATAGAAATCCGGATACAAGAGCTTGTGAATGCCTGAGATTAATATCAAATCTAGGTGACTCAATAAAAGCGGTATATTCTTTGTCTCCAACAGGTATGAAATGGAAGGTTCCCGTGATTGGACACAATGGACCCAACTGATGGTCTACGTGAAGCTGTGGCAGCCGCCACAAGAGCACCAAATTACCTACCTACCTATATTTTCCACTGCATTTTTTTTTTTGTATTTTCTGTGAATTCGACTATAATGAACTAAAATGAACAGTAGCGTGATTTGAACTAAATTGATCGATCACTCCAATGAACTAAATTCCCCAACTCTACTCTCGTCTCGTTATCACGCCTGCATTTTGAAAGGGGCATAAGTTATGTAGGTGTAGTAATAAGTTTTTGAGGATGCTCTTTCAATTTTTAAAAGCTTTGTTCAGTTGAAAAAATATGGTGGCAGATTGCTATTATGGACTATTTGGCATCACCTATGATAGCCGGTACATTTTTGAAATGGTAAGATCAGGGCCCTAAAATTGTGACTTAAGTTCGAAGCTTCTCTTGTTATAGTTTGCAATATTATTTATTAATGTTATGAATAGCCACAGATCTAAAAAATAATATTATGCTCTACAAAAAGTTCTTGAATCTGTACAACCCTGTAATATTTAAAAAGAATCAAGTTAATCAATTACAGAGCAGCACCAAGCAATAGTTCACAAAAATAAGAATTCACCAAAATGACACCAAAATCCAGTCCTGAACTCTTGCCCGGACTAAATACCTATAAGCTCAGTCCAGTGCTGAACTTAGGGCGCTCCAGTGCTCGCCTCAAAAACAGATTTTCATTGTCATTGCGAACTCAGTACTTTATCGATTGCGTTGGGGCTAACTCAGTGCGCAGTAGTGAGCTTTAAGGTCCTCCTTTAGGGTACGATGCTTTAAGTGTGAAACTCTGCCTTATCTCTCTAGGGACATGGGAATATGCAGCGTTGAGTTTGTCTAAGGGAATCTGGGCGCTGGAGCGCAGACCCATTATAATCGTTGTAGAGTCCGGTAGTGGCGATACCATCAGTCAAGATAAAGTAGGAATTCCATTCAATACTTTTGATAGTGGGCTAAAAATAGGTATTAATGATTCATAACCGAGAGAAATGGTCGACCATTTAGTTTCAAATGATATACTTGGGTCATAGATGAAAACCGTTTATACGTGGCTTTGTCTCTTAAGGAAATACCAGGCTCTGAATTGATGATGATTTTAGAACAACGTCTTTTGCAAGAAGAAAATAAATATATTTGGATTTGAATTTATGCAAAACATTATTTTGTACGCCATATGGAGAGACCTTTTGGACTGAATCCCTTTTTAATTTTATCGTTGCCGTCGGCTAAGCTTTCGACAGTAGATACATGGAACGCAGAGAAGCTAAGCTTATCTACAGAAGACTTGTCCAATGAATCCTACTTTGTGAGCTAATTGCTTTGAGTTTTTGATAGTAACTAAAATTTATTTTCCAGTATTCAATGATATAGCTATGCCAAAAAATACATTTTCTTTGTTTTCAGTTGCATTACAATCGGGTCTACTACGATATCTCAAAAAAAAATATATACCTTTTATAATAGTACTCGAGGAGAGCCGGTCCTGTCTGTCCGATACATAAACTTTAAATTTCTTCTCAAAGAGAGAGAGACTTCTTCGACTTCTTTTTGTCCGTCAATGACATGAGTCCGTGTTGATCAAAGAAGTGAAGAATCGCGTGAGTGACCGAGCGATTCGGGCTTCCAAATTTTGTTCTCTCTCAGTCAGAGAGCATATAATTTGGCTGCCACGTTCTTATAGTGCAGCCCGATGGGGTGTAGGTTCAGCAACTTTTCTAAGCCCAATTATGGAGTAGATTTTAGTGAACCCATTATAACCATTTTTTCTCCACGGGTAGCATCATAGCGAAAAAATGTTACTAATTTAAATTTATATTTTATAATTTCCAGAATTTGTTTCCGTAACTTTTTTGTTTTAAAATACCTACTATTTGTCTAATATTTTGAATGCCATAGTGATTATAAACTGACAGACTTCTAATTAAGTATAATTTGAAACCAAACCAATCTATTTATTTAAATGGCAAACATATATAACTCCTCAAACTCTCAGACAAGCATTTTAACATAAAATGTCCCAAAAGTCGAAAATCAAATACACCTCTTGATACACGTGGATAGAAAAAAAAATTTTAAATTTATTTAAATCCTATTCAAGGATACTTTCCCACAAAGGCAACACATCAAGCGTATAATTCATTCCTAACCTCAGCAAATTGTGCAAAATCAAAGTTACCATTTGTCAACCTCAAATTAAACACAAACACTAACAGTCGTGTCCTTTCATATTAATTCTTTTTCGAGAACCCGCACGAACCGATAACCATTTTTGCCAAGAATTATACGATTCGAAAATGAAAAGGTCGAAACACATATGGGATCAGAGAGAAAAAGGGGCGATCAACATTTGGATTTTAAGTCTTGCCCTTTGAAATAAATTTAACTTAAGGATAAGACCCTATTTAGTGGGATGACTTGTTTTTTTTATCTTAAGTCTAGAAAAAAAAACTAAATGTGTCTTTAAATCTGTGCTATTGCCAGTTATTTAAGATTTCGATGTCATCGTAAAGAGGGATAAAAGGATATCCAATGGACATTCACTTGGTACAATGAGGTTCATATACAAAATCTGTAGTAGCAGATTGTGTTTGATCCTTACGATGGTAAAAGTGTTACTCACATTTCTACATTATTTTCTAAGAAGTACCTATAAGGATGTTTGTTTTTATTTTTATAGGCGTCAGACAGATTGCGTAAGCACGCGTTAAAACACTTCTCAAATGTCTGAAATCGATATCCCCCGAATCACATTTTATCAAAGTTTAGCTATGAATGAAAAAAGTTTTTTTTACGATTGTTTTTGGTTTATTCTACTTTTGTAAATGTTTTTCAACTATAAAAGATTACATTTTATTTCGCAAAAATACGGAGGGTCAATTAACAGTAAATAGCACACATCTCACGTCTATTTGTGAATTTTTATACACAGGGTGTCGCATATGTGACTTCCTTATGTAAAATTATATACGAACTTTTATAGACTTAATTTGTAAATGTAATTCAGCATTCTGTTCCTCACGTATTCTGGTATTGTTTATACGATTCCTGCTGGAATCACACCAACAATACAACGAAGGAATCTCAATTAGGCAGCTGGAAGTATCCGTGAACTTATTCTTTCGGTCATTACCCAAATCTCCTTAAACCTTAGCTTTGACACCAAGTTCAGTCCTTCTGATAACAGAATGACCAAGCTGTCTTAAAATTGACTTAAATAAGACTAGTAGGCAAAAATAAAAATTCACCCGAACGCATTAGCAAAAAAGAAAATTCGGAAATACCCAAACATGGAAAGCCGGAAAATAGAAAAAATTTATATTTCAATTTAGTGTGGGAATACATCAAAAATGATCACAAAACACGAAAACTTCCAAACCGATTGAGTTCAAATTGTGAGAAAGTCTATTGCATTGGAGTTTGGTCAAAATTTAACAAAGGGGCGTGGCAACTCCCACACAACAAAAAAATCAAAAATCATAGGTATACCTATCTCGAAAATCAAGGAAACGATTGATCTCAAATTGATCAAAGCCAAAGAATGACTTGGCCCGGAAATGTTCCTGTAAAGTTTGGTCAAAACTGAGCAAAGGGACGTGGCACTTCCCATAAAAAAAAAAACAAAACAAAATCATTTCAAATGCTATTTCTCGGCATTTATGGGAGCTAAGGTTGTAAAATTGTGAACATTGATGACTCATGTTCATGTGCATTGTCCAAACAAACGCGAGAATTGTGGGTATGGGATTCGAAAACGCAGCATGACACGCCGCATACAATAAAGTTATTTAAAACAAATTCGGTAAATCGACCTCAAATGTTAGATACCTGTGCACAGTGCGGAGTTGGAAGGTTGATTTGGATTCAAATTCATAATTCAGATTATTGGAGACTGTGTTTCAAAATTTCAAATCGTACCTCATATAGAGTTGCCAGATTAAAAAATACGAAAAGGGGGACATCATGAGTTTTCTAGGGGGGGACAACAACTGTTCAAAAGTGTCTTAATTTATTTCTACATATTAGGAAAAAGCAGCAAAATTATTTATGTACATACTTTATTTAAGAGAAACAAAATAAAATAAAATGTAAATATGTAAATAAATAGCTATTCAACTAAAAAAAATGAATGAGAAACAAAAACAACAAAAATAAATAATAATTCACTAAAAGCAAGTGACGTCCCAGTGGCGTGGTGGCATTGGAGACTATTGGGTACATTCCCTCTGTCAGAAAAATAAAAAAAAATTATATTTAACGTTTATAAAAGGAACTTAGACTTTAACGCAGCGTTGTTATATATGATCTTAATTATCTTATTTTCTAAGATATTGAGGTGGTCTCCAGATGAGAAGATTCGCTCAATTTCAATGCATTTTTTAAGATTTTTAGTATTTTAATTAAATTTGTTAAGATATTAGCTTTAAAATAAAAATTTTATTAAAAAAAAAAACTCACTTCGAATAATATATTCTTTATATTCTTTTCTCCATATTTTTGGAATTGAAGATACCAATTTTCTCAGATTGCTCATTACGCCTTCAATTCAATTTAGCACAGTCTTAGCGCTCAAAATATACAGCTGCCGTGTTCCTGCATATTTTCATGGATTTCGGTCGCAGGTCCCGTTTGCATCGTCTCGCACGGTACGGCAAAGGCGCTTGTTGCTAGTGAAGCTGCTCGTGATGATCATAGACCGGCCAAAAATGAGAGATCCATAGAGCCAGTTTCAAAAAGTTATTAGGTGGTTAAGTATGTGTGTGCCATGTTAAAGTAAATAGAGGGCGAATTGGTCACGCATACACTGGCACCTAATAACATTTACAGTTATTTCTGTGGTACAACACGTATTCACAGATAGAAAAAGAGGCGGCGCTACTCATTTCAAAACTGGCTCTATGGATTTCTCTTTTTTGCCTGAAGCTGGTGGTCTATTCTCTATTCTCTCTGGTTTGTGGTGATGATTATGGTTCTGGGTTTTTTGTTGTCGATTTTATTGCGGGCCATCTGGCTGGGCTGCCCGTTGGTTATTGATTTTATGATACAGCTGTAAAATCGTCTACTGCTCTGTAGGGTACTCGTATCGTTGTTTTTTGGTGCACTACTAATTGCACTGATGATTAATTTGTCGATTCTAGACAATATGAAATCGAAAGTTGTAAGATCTAAAAAAAATCTTTATGGCGGCTCTCAGATTGAGGCAACAAGCAATAAGCAACTAAGCAACAGTATTGCCTAACATTTTTACCTATTAGGGATATTGTCCCACAACTTAGGCGGCTCTCAGATTGAGGCAACAAGCAATAAGCAACTATGCAACTAGCAACTGCCAATAAGCAATACGCAACTTTATTTTAACCTATTCTTACATTGAAGCAACAGTATTGCCTGACATTTCTAGCTATTAGGAATATTTTCCCACAACTTATACGAATAGGATCGGTAGGATCTACCGACATATTTTCCAAAACTTTATAGAACGTAGTATGCGCAAATGTGTCAATAATCACAAATGTTGGTACTAGGAAGCAATATTATGTTGCTTTTCAACATGCGCTGTGTAGCGCAATTAGCAACATTTTTCGTTCGTGCGATATTGAGTTGCTTTGATGTGAGACCTCTAATTTAATTGAATGTAAAACAACTGTGAGCGATAATATTGCGTGTTTCCTATTGCCAGTTGCCTGTTGATTGTTGACTCAATGTAAGAGCCGACTATAACAACACTGCTTTGACGATCGAAAACTTTTCTTAGTAGTCTCACGTGTTTTCAGTTTCCATGTAAACAAAAATACGTAGTTCCTATGTAAAACTCGCCACCAGACGCTTGCCACTCGAAAATTAAACTTGTTCGAAAATTAAACTTGTTCGAGACAAGTGTTATCAGACTTGCATCACGGCACCTGCAAGATACAACGTCACCCCCACTCTGCTTGGAGGCACGCGTTTCATTTGTTTACATAGGATTTATCAATTCCACCTGCTACATTGTCACTATGCCACTGCACTGCCATGCCACGTCACTTGCGCACAACTGAGTGCGGCCCTTGCTTAAGAATGTTTACTTATAAAATAATTACTGTATTAATATGAATTAATTATTGTTAAAAGAATTTAAAATATTCATAACTCTTCCAGGAAAACACTCTCATTAAATTCACAAAAATAGTATAAAAGGATAATGGATAACCATTTTCCTCCTTGAACTCCTCTAATGAACGAATTGTCAGCACAATGCCAAGAAGCGGAATGAATTTCTTTTATTTTGCTCATTTTTCAATTTTTATCTAAAGCATTTTTCAAACGAAACAAATGCACAGAATTGAAAACGCGAAAAAAAAGAACTTATTCTGAAGGATAAAGAAATGAAAATCTCACTATTTGCGGTCTTATGCAAATTAATGTCCTCAAGGAGGAATTTTTTTTTTATACTCGCAGAATAAAATGAAATTCAACTATCTATGCAAGAATCAATTCCATTGCAGTAATTGTTATCATTTCTGCTTTGATGATTTTTCTCATTGGATTCGGTGATGCGTTAAAATTACGAGTATCTAATGTCAGTTTTGTTCTCGACTCGACGTCGCGTCGCTCAGTCAATTATGCACTTATTTTATTGAATTCCTTTTACTATAAGTGAATAGTTTAATTTAAATAGCAATTGCTAGCCTTAGTCTTACTAAGGCGAGGTAAATTGATTGCTTTTTTTAATGTAGGATACTTCAGGTCATTGCAAATATGTAAATGAAAGACGGTAAAACGCCGTTTCAGTAAAATTGATACATTCATTGTTGAGAGGCTCAGATTTGTGAATGGTATAAGCACTTATGGAATTGTTGAAATCAACTTATATTGGATTAAAAAAAAAAAATCTTTTTGACGTATAAAATACTGAAAAAATTTTAATTTTAAATAATTTAAATTTAAATTAAAAACTAAACAGAAGAACAGTTTTATTCAATAAATAAATGCATATTGTTTGAAAATTTAAGTGAAACACAGTTCTGAAAGGTAAATTTAGCGGCCAAGAACTGACAACATCTGAAGCATCTGCTTAAGCTGCAAGTGTAAAGCGTCTTGTGTGCTAATGCAATACATATACATAAGCTCTGCTGTCATGGAAGTTTACCTCACTTCCCAGTATTCCGCATGTTCTCTAGCGCTGTATAGACGGTAGATCAAGGAGGTAGGTAGGTTCAGATCACTTTTGGATGGCATACACATGCGTATGCATGAGAGAACTAATTAGACCTCTGTATCTGTTTGGACTTTTGCCATTCTTAAAATTAGCCTATACATTTCAGAAGAAAGATATAATTTATCATATCTCTGTATTGAAAAATGTGTTGTAACAAAACGTTTTGTAAATTTGTATACGAAATAAAACTATCTAACTATCATCTTGCTAGCGGTTGTAGTCCGCTTAACGAGCTCCTAAAGCTATCAGGGAAGACACTCGGATTCAGATATAAGTGGTACTTGAAAGCAGGCAAAAGACAATACATTTTGTCTGTAAATTTCTGATTTTTTAAGAACTTACAACAAGGGACAACTGAGCTGACGCACTATGCCACTACGAGTATGAAACTGTTGCGTGTTGTCTTTGAATAACACCAACTCAAGTACAATGGACTAATCTATACACTTTCGAAATCAATCCTCAATATTTTTGTGTACCTATATTTGAAGTTATCTATCGAGGGGAATCTACTTTGATGTTGAGCACGTGGTTTTGGTTGTTCAGTAAAGAGATTTAAATCCCTTACTAGTTTTCTTGCTTCATCACTGCAAAAGACACATGCCAATGTTGTTTTAATAGCTGGGAACGAACGCAAGTTCGAAATCTAACATTTTTATAAAAATCGAATAACCTGGTAAATCACGTTGTCTATGCCATAACAAACTCAGCTCGTACCTTATCTAACTGACGTCAATTTTTATTTTTTTTTATCTAGATAATGTCGTACACAAACATATCACGTTGCATTTTGACCAGACTTAAGAAAAGGTTATGCTCAAAATAACAATATTGTTACCAGCACGTATACCTACTGAAGGTACTGTACATGACATTTATAATATTATGCTGATGTTCACTGTTGCGTATACGTAACATTTCTTTAACTCAACTATTTTTTCATATACTTGGGATTTTATTTTAGGTAAATGAATAAGTTTTACAATATTTTATTTATGTAGCACATTTAGGGCCTGTTTTAAGACTAGCTGTTGAAGTCTCGGATATACTATCCGGAATTTATCTGGCACCTAAACTTCAACTTTTGGTATCAAAGCTTTCGGATAGTGATATCTGCCAGATATAGTCTCGGATAGAGTATCAGCCGGTTCAAGTGGCTGTTAAATCCTATATCCTGGAGATAAACAAAATACTTATTTGAAGTGGCTGGGAAAAATATAGTTTCAGAGCATTTTGAACAGAGTACTTCGCCCAAGGCCTAAAGCGAATTTAAAAGGAAAATTGTATTCACTTTTCTCCTAAACCTTCCTTGGGGCGGTCACTTTGCCGTTGCGTCCTTTTCTGGACGTTAGGGATGTGGAGGTGGCTGTCGGCGGCTTTAGTCGCCAGTAGGGTCACCCATGACAGACCGGCTGTTTTGATGAACAACGAACTAATAACTACACAAAAACTCTTAGTTAGAGTGCTCGATATGACTGGAGAGCTTATCTACTTCCCCCTCTTCTCCTACTTCTATCCATAAATCGCTATCCTATCTATTTCTTATCCTAACCTATACCCCTTTTCCCTGGGCTAGATAAAGGTGTCATACGACCAGTGCTGATAATCAGCATGGTTAGAATAGCTCAGCCACAAACGGAGTATCCGGATACCTGCTCCAGCTCGTCCATTAGAGGTATTTGGATTTTTATTGCTTCAATTTTTTCTTCTGTTAATTTTTCAAAGGTCTTTTTTCTTTTGGTTTAGCTAAAACAACAAAAAAAAAATATTAGAAAACACGAAAAAAAAATACAAAATAAATGACATGTGTATCGAAACAATCTTTAAGGCTGATAAATTTGTCCGAAACAGAGACTTTGACGATGAAACAGAAAAAAATATCAGCAGCTTTTATCTCGTGGAAAGCATTATGTGTCGGCTAACTATCCGGAACCTTTGAAACTAGCCCTTAAAGAAGAAAGTCTCGACTTAGGACGTTACATGTCAAAAAAAATTAGATGACCCAATTGTCCGTATAGAGGCACTTTAGGTTTATTATACAGGAAACAACAACAACGATTTTTAATAAAATTTGGGGTGTTATTTCCCCTGCTTGGCTTTACTGTCAGATTTGGGGCCTTATTTAATTTTCTTTTTTTGGGGCCTTATTTCATGTTTGAAATTGGGGTATTATTTTATTATGAAATAACACCCCAAATTTGGGGCCTTATTTCATTTTCTTAGGCCTTATTTCCTGCAGCCATATAGATTGCCATTGCCAGTCATCACAACATATTAAGAAGGAAGGAGGGTTCCTGTAATAGATACTAACATTAAGAACTTCACCACATTGTGTGAAAAGCATTGACATTTGCCCGCTCCTATAAAGAGCTGCTCCGGCCAGACAAGCCAGCATCTCGTTTTGTCCCAAACTATTCTAGGCGAGCGGCTAAACATCGTAGAGTTTGGCTCGTTGGTGTCGGACGACCGCGAAATCTGCGGCAGCAACATTGATTTATTATTTGGCAAAAAAGCGAAACAATTCTTAACAAGGAGTTGCATGTATTACTTGGGATTGATAGGTTCAAAATTTCACATCTGAATCTTTTGAATATAGTCTCGTTTTGGTACGGCTTTTGCTTTAGCTTCGGAATTGGAAGTAAACACCCCTTGATGCTTCGTGAGATGGAACTCGAAGCAAGCAGATTTGTCGTTTTCGTTTTTTTTTTCCTGTACACTGTACTTAACCTACATAAGCTATATTGACATTATTTCGAGTGGGTATATGAATTAACATTCGTCCCAAAAATAAAAACTCATAGAAACGAATGGATCAGACCTAGGGTAGACAGGGTCTACACCCTACACGCCTGATGCGCCAACTATTTTTTTCTTTTTATATGGATTTCCATTCGTCCCAAAAATAGAAACTCACATAACACGAATGGTTGCGAGAATCTAGGCCTTGGGTGTCTACCGCCTGTTGCGCCACCTATTTATTTTTTTTTTATTTTATTTTATGGATTTCCAGAAGTAATGCTGTTATGGCTGATCCACTAGTTGGGCTAACACAGGTACAAATGGAAACAGATTCTGCTAAAGCACTTGAAGAAGCTGATGAAGATGAATGATTATGATATACGATTTATTTTGATCGTATTTTCCTAGACCCCATCAACTGAGGTTAGTCATTATTCATTAATAATTAAATCAGCTTATGGAAATGGGTCAAGTCGAGGCCTAGGTCAATATCCACATGAAAATAGGCTCAATTAGACTAATTCCCTTTCATTATAGAAAGACCGATTAGCGATTAGTAAAGAAAGACTGATTTGAGTTAGGATCTTATTTAAAAGCCTATCAACCAACCTAATGTAGTTCAGTGCACATTGAAATACTTCGAAAATACAGCCCATCATACCCCACAAGGAACAGTCCAAGCGCACTTTTGGTTTGATCTTCGAAATAGCGTTCACGGGTGAATTTTTGTTTGCTAAAACCTCAGACACATGCGAGAAATTAATTAAACTATATACCAGAATTAAAAACTAAGATTGCTGGTATAACCATTCTTCAAAGTGCTTCCCTTATAAAAGCATAAGTAAAATTGTTTATTTCTGTGTGAAAAAAATCCTACTTCACACAAAAATTGTGCAACGAAAAAAAAAAAACACCAAGAAAACGATAACCCTGTATTTGCTTTGCATATAAATACTTTTAGATGCCAAGGAAATAAAAAGTGCACCGTAAAGAAAGGAAAATGTCTCCTTTAAAAAAAAACAGCCCGCAGAATAATAATCCTCGCATTGCTGAAAGCTCTTTTGGATTTATGTTTTTTCCTTTCAGTCTTGTTAGACTTAGGTATATCCAGAGGTAGCAGCTCATTGCATGTTAGAAGAGTAGCCCAGGCCAGGTAAGCGAATGTATATTGCAGGTACCTAGCCAGCATAAAAGAAAATTAAAAGGAGAAATAAGAGCACTCGTTGCTTTAATTATTTTTGAAGAAAGTGCATAACGAAAAGAATATAAATAATGGCACGGAAACAACGAAATGTGAATTTTTTTTTAATTAGCATGACGGAATGGATAGCTTTTCTGGTTTAATCCAAAGGAAAATACCGTAGTATTTTTAAAATTAAAAAAATATATAACCTTATATATATCTGTGTATAATGCTGTGTGTTTAGTTTGTGTTGACTCTTGAATCATCAGTAGGTTGTAGCTGTAGGTATACATTATACTATATACGAGTAGATATGTATATTTAGAGATTTTAACGTATAATTTTTTCAATGTAGTATAATCTATAAACGTGTCTATGTTAGTATGTAGTTGTAAACGACACAGCTACCGGTAATTAAAAACGAAAACATCTTGATTAAGTGTCACCTGTATATAATGTCCGACATGAATAAGAAAATTACCCAAATAAATTTGTATCTCCGGGAAGAAACTAAAAAGTTAGCAAGTGAAAAAATAGCACCGCAGTGGGTAAGATGTATCCTTTCTCTCCCTTCAGACAAACAAAATCCCTTTGCATGAGTTTTTTTGTTTTTTGTGCACTAAGGGTTTTAGATATTTCTGTTTTAATTTTTTTCCCGCCACGACTAATGGCGGAAATGGATCAGATAACTTAGGCAGCCTTACTCAATTTTAATTCGTCAGCGTTAAGTTCCTAAGATGCTGGCTATAATCTGCATCTGTCTGGAGGATGAAATGTTGTAATCCAGCTGAGAAAAATTGTATTGTATTCCCCGTGCAATGCCACTTAACAGCAGTAAATTACAATAAAGGGACTTTTTCAAAGGGACACTTTAATTCCTGCCATAAATCTGTATCGGTTTTTTTTTGGGTAGGGATTCACTTAGTAGGTGATATGGACTATTATTTTTTTTTACCTAATCCTTGTCTATTATATAGGACGTCATTTCTGGCGTCGATATAATTTTGATAATAAAAGCGTGACGACTTTTTCTATGTCGCGTGCCATGAATTGGGCTTATGAAATTGATTTTGAAGGAGATTACTAACTAAATGTATGAAAAGTTTTTTTGACCGATGATTGCGAAATGCATGTAGCGCTCTCGTGGGATTTGCGATGTGATAGAAGGTAGAACTAGAGTGTTCTTAATGTAGCTATCAAATCAGAGAGAATGCAGAGGAAAGTTTTGCCGGAGGGTAGCACATTGCATTATTTTCCCCTTTGTTTAATATGTGAACAACAAACAAAAATGTAGATTTTAGATTGCTAAAGGTTTATCCATTGTATATGGAAAAGAGTTCGAATAATATTTACTTATCTATGGACCGGGCCACAGTTCACGGTGAAGCAAGGCGGAAATTAACAACCCTATCCAGTTTGGTCAGTAATTGGGTAACTACCTTTACTTGCGCACTCCAATTTGATTGATTTCTATTGGGGGCACCATCTTTTTATACTAAGTGTAATCTTTGGATTAAAATCGAAGGCTTTGCAAGCCGTAGCGTTGATGTCCATTCGCTGTATGCCCTTGAACAATGTGCAGTTTTTAAACTAGACGCGATGTCGCAAACGGTATCAAAATATTGAGCATTTTGCGACAGTTCCTGACTAGCGATGTAGGTGGATACATCTCTTCCACAGATAGATCACACACGCTTCAGCTCTGCCGCTCTAAGACCAGTCAAAACATCTAATTGGAAGACACTCCTTGTATCCGGTAGTCGTATAGACATACTTTCAGCTTCGAATTTACGGAATTGATGATAGCTTCAGTTCAGTATATTTTGTTGTTTTTGAACCCTATGTATAGAAAAGATAGGTTTACGAGTTGGTAAAGGAGGGTGAACTGTACCGCACTTAGGTGATAACCGTTGGTATTAGAAATGGACAAGGCTTTCACATTCCTTAATTATTAATTTATCCCTTTCCAGATATTATACATCGTATATACCTGCTATCGAAATCAAACAAAGGCTCATTTTTATCGTACGTTTGCACTTATAGAGGCGGCAGTAACTCCGCTAGAATCATACAGTGTTGCCTCCCCTGAAGTAGCCCAATGGAGTGAGCCGTAGATCACATAGTTCCTTACAGTATAGCTATTCTCGGACATTTGTCAGAAGCTCGGCGCAGTGAAAAAAAAAAATCCTTAAGATGTAATTTATTTTCAATGCCAAAATTGCCCCCCATGTTCATTTTCATGGAACATCGCATACTCGTACATGCGTTCCTCCTATACTCTAAATAGCTTCAAAGTACGTAGGTATCACAAAATAATATCTATAGCTACAGCTACGTCAGAAAAAAAATTATGTGATGGAATTTGTGCTCGGATTATATTCATGAAAAGCATACGGCCGGTCGGCCGGCGTGCACCTAAATTACTTGATAAAGAACAAGAAGTGCACTCTAAGCGGATTAAATGTTCTTACGGATTTATAAATCATAAGCAAAATTTAATTCCATCCAAGGGATTCACAAATAGTGAAGTATACTCGTAGAGCTTGTTTAAATACCAGATTTATGGCCTCTGTCTATTGTGAGTGCGATTCCTACATAATTATTCATCAACTGCGATTAGCCCCTACTTCCAACCATCCCCCTCATTTGTCGTTATTCTGCACGCAAACAAAAGCCCAAAGCAGCAGTTAAAGATCTCGAAAATAAATAACTAAATCGTATTATAAATCAGCGGATGTTGTGCAATTAATGAAAATGTGCGCCATTCCACGCGCCTGACGTAGTCATTTGGCAACCAGCTCTAGCAATCTCTCGCGGCAGCGATTTCAGTCCCAAAGCGTTATTTTTATTTGCAAGGACCTGGTCCTGGTCGTTTGTAAAATGAGTACGCACAACACAAATCCCGGTAATAACATCACCAAAATGGGCGATATATCCACTAATTGCTACTCGGAGTGGAAACTCACAAATTATACGTCGTCGAGTCAAGCACTCTGGAAATTATTTTTTATTTTTTCTGTTTCTAGCTGGAAATAATATCCCTCTCTGGGCGAATACTGGTCGAGAGGTGTCCCTTATTCGCTTTTCAATCTGATAAGCGCAATTTTCAGCGTGTCCTGGTTTTTGAGGATTTTTGTTAGTTTTTTTTTTTTGCTTATTATTTGTCTTCTTTGCTTTTTCATTTCGCTTGATGTTTGCTCTTGGTTTGTCTTTTTGTTTGCAGATTTTTGTTTCGCTGGGTGTGGTGGAAGGGCATTAGGGGAAGTTGGTATAATTTCTATTTTCTGTACTTTGTATGCCATTCGATGGAGTGAGATTCGAAAGAAATTAGGAACGATTTTCTGTCTTAGTGACTGTAAATATTGTTACGGGGAAATTTCATGATTGTACAACGAACGACGACGCTTGAGAAGGACACAATATTTATCTGCAATCTTGCGGTGAAGTGGATTCGCCATTAGTTATTAACATTTCCAAGAAATATGCCTTGGCAACAGCAATAGTAAAAGTAACACAAACTGTGCAATCAATTAGATTCAGAGCTAAAGTCTCATTAAGATGGCCTTTCGGATGACTGGACGATGTATTTCGGTTCACCAACTTTGCTCCTTCGGGAGACAATTATAGAGCTGAGATGGAATTTCTCTGCGCCTGGTAATAGATTAAATTAATTGATTACATGGGAGAGTGTGAGAAGGTATAGATATAGGTATAGTTAGGTGGAAGTGCTTGCTATAAGTATTTGGTTAAAGCTGAGAATTAAATATGTTTGTATATGGACATATTTGGGTGCTTCGGCTTTAAATATGAATATTTTGTGCCCACAATTTTAACCAAATTTAATTGATGATTACTGAGACATGCAAAATTGGCGATCAAACGAGTATCTCGCATTTTGGTTCTTGTTCTACCACAATGAGTGACCAAAGCGCTAGAGTCCACGGCAGTCCTGGATTTGTTAATAGGATGTATAGGCCGCGGCCTAGGGGCTGCAGATTTTAGAGGACGCTCACTCGATTTCAGAGTATAAAAATCAAACAAAGTGCTTTTATTTGATTGTGGATTCTACACCGGATGCAGCATTTAAGCATGTAATTCCTCCTTCAGAAGCCACTGACGAATAATTACACTTTTAAAATTAGTAATCGAAAACTCGCTGCTGTCTCTTTATACTTTTAGGAATATGAGGAGAAAAGCTACCACCGAAACAAATTATCGAATTATCACCAACCACGCCAAAGAAATGGTGGTCCTTGATAATGTGCAACTTCCCAAAAAAAAAAAAAAAAAAACAACAACAACAACAACATATAATAGTGTGAAATGCGTGTATATGTGTAATTAAATTCTGAACTCTATTATAAAGGGTGTCCCAAGATTCACGCAAGATTTGAATTTGTCGCCATGTATGCAATAAGTGTTGCCAACAAAGGGTTAGTAAAAATGAAGCACTGTACGAAAGAGCGACGTGTTTTCCTTGTTGAACAATTTTTCAAAAATATTGAAAGTTTGTCACAATTCGCAAATTTCATACAAAATATGGTCAGAAAATCGATTTACCTTCATCAAAAGTAATTGATAAATTCAGGAATATTATAATGGATCGACTAGAGATGCTAAACACACTGGCCGTGCAAAAAGATTCCGTTCAAGTGATACTGTCGAAACAGTTTATGTATCACTTCTGATACCAAAATAATAAAGAGACGTCAGTTTAGTCGTTAGCTGATCGTCAACGAAATAACACAAATGGTGCATTCGAAATGAGAATATATGGTGAAAACAAGAAGACAGGTTGAAACAGAAAATTTAAATTCTGAGGAATATTTCAAGAGCATTGGAAGCGATAGCATTGATGGCGAAGAATCCGAAATGACGACAAATGGCGGTAATTTTTATGTGAGGAGACCAGATCCATTAAAACTAGAAGGAAACCTTGCTGGAAATTGGAGAGTTTTAACCAAAATTATGATGTATTTTGTATTGCAGTTGGGTTAGAAGACAGAAATGAGTCACAGAAAGGTTGGTACATGTTTAGATGCTTCTAATACGGAAGCAATATAAATATTTAATAAATTGGTTGGGCTTGGGCGACACGATGACAAGAAAAAGTAAAAGCGGTTGAGAGTTACTTCTTTGCGTGTAGCTGGATGTAAAATCGTTAAAAGACATCGAGTGTGGGACTTGCGGTTGGCAAACACCCGAGGGAAGCATGCTGTTACCATCCTTCCAACAATCGCACCTAGTCGTTAAACTAATCAGCAATTTGTTTCTAATAATTATAATTCTATGTTATAAGATGTCTAACCCTGGATAACTAAACATTCGTCTTACAGACTACGCACCACATGGACATTCGCTTGTTCGATGTGACTGGGTTTCAACAACTTGTTCTGGTCCACAGTACCTTCCTTATTAGTCACGTTAATGACTCGTAGGTGGTATTTATGGTAGTGCGGTCGTTAATTTTGGAGATATTGGGTGACCATACTCAATTAGTCGAATGTGTAGTATTGACGTTACTTTTTTTCAAGGGTTGAAATAATTCATATATTATTAATACTAGCTGTACCCGTCCAGCTTTGCCCGTGCACAGGAATTGTATTGCTTAGGTCTTAGATAATAATGTTCTTTTGTAAAATACGAAAAATGAGAATAAATCTGGAATTTTCTTTCTACCTCAACCTGAAATATACAGCAATACGAAAAAAAAAAAATAAAAAAAGAATCATGAAAATCATATATAAGATGTTTTTTGTATGGGAGGCGTCACCCCCGTTTGTCCAATTTTAGCGTGGCGATATCGATAATGGATGTAATGTATTGGATATATAATGTGCACCCGCTTTTCATCGCCCTCCCTCTCCTTGAACATGCTACTTGTTTGTAATGCTGTATTTCCTTTCCTTTGTTTCCCTCTTCCTATGGAATCCGAACAACTACCTACCCCAACCCTACACTGTTACCATACACCATATCGAATGAAATTCTGAAATGAAACCTGTTTTGTATTATGTGTACGTCTCTTCTCTTATGAAGATTATTAATACTATACCCAATGCCCAGTGATGCCAACTGAGGCATAATTATGCCTTTTAGGCATAATTTCGATGCTTGAGGCATTGAGGAATAATTTTGAGAAAAAAGGCATAATTTTTTGTGAAGTTTTTTTTATAATCAATCCGTAAAAATAAATTTTGAATTTAGTAAATCTGGTAGCTACTTCGATCAAAGTCGCTTCACTAATTTTCATTTACCACTGTGCGTCATGCTTATTTTACTATTCTTTACTAGACCTACTCACTAAACCCAAACATGAACACCGAATACGATTTTCTCTTTCCCGGTGACTTCGCTTTTATGCCTGATGAATAATCTGTATCTTGAAGATAATTTTCTTATAATTCGGTGACTGCGGCGGCGTCCGAATAGCCGAATAGGTGCGCGAAATATATTTAAAAAGAGATGAATTCAGTGAATTTTTTCATATTATGGAAGACTTACTATATAATGACCCCATACTATCCGTACCCCTTGTTCCATACCCCCTTTTGTGTCCGTAAACCAAAATGTTTCATTTCAACGCACGAAAGTGTTTAAGAATTCCAACAAGTTCGGATTGTTTTCGGACGTCGGAACTAAACGTACGTATACGTACGAATAACTCGCATGCAATGTGTGGTGCGGGCTCCAATAGTACCTACATACATACATTGAAAGTCGGGATC